>BSBM01000057.1:19782500-21245000 GCA_027924585.1 Larix kaempferi | reverse complement strand
CCGAATAACTAAACGGAAAAAAAATCACGTCGGCCGGAAAAAAAAAATATATATATATATATATATATATTATACTCATATAAATAAACCTAAAGTTAATTCATTATTTTCGCATGTTTTAACTTCGCATTTTTTTGTCAAACTAATTTCGGAAGGAGGAGATAATTTTTGCAAAAGGAGGTTTTTACAAGGTATGTTTCTTCTTCTTTTTTACAAAAGGCACATTGAAGGAGTTTTTTTTTCTAAGGCATATTTGCAAGGAGTTTTTCCAAAATATTTCTTTCCTTATTGCATATTTACAAAGAAGACATTTTTTGCAAAAGGAGGTTTTTACAAAGTATTTTTCTTCTTTTTTCCAAAGGCACATTGAAGGTGATTTTTTTCTAAGGCATATTTGCAAGGAGTTTTTTCAAAATATTTCTTTTCTTATTGTATATTTGCAAAGAAGACATTTTTTGCAAAAAGAGGTTTTTACAAAGTATGTTTCTTCTTCTTTTTTCCAAAAGATACATTGAAAGTGTTTTTTTTTTAGGCATATTTGCAAGGAGTTTTTTCAAAATATTTCTTTTCTTAGACATGTTTGCAAGGAGGTTCTTTGCAAGGATGGTTTTTTTTCAAAGTAGCTTTGCACTTTTTATTTAATTGAAAGAGGTTTTTTCAAATAGTTGTTTTGCTAAGGTATTTTGCAAATGATTTTTTTCCAAAGTAGTTTTACACTTCTTATTTATTTGAAAGGAGTTTTTTCAAATAGTTATGTTGCTAAGGTAGTTTGCAAAGGATTTTTTGCAAGGTAATTTTGTACTTCTTATTTCTTTGAAATGGGTTTTTTTTCAAAGAGTTATTTCTTTACAATGATTTTTTCCCAGATATATTTATAAATAAGTTTTTATTCAAAGTACTTTTTTCTAGTGATTTTTTTCGTAGATATTTTTTCAAAGAAGTTTTTTTGCAATGATTTTTACAACAAAGATTTATTTACAAGGTGTTTTTATTTTTTTCCTTGGCACAAGGTGTTTTTATTATTTTCCAAAGAAGATTTTTGTTCAGAGAGTTTTTTCAAAGGAAAGTTAATTCCAAAGAAATCTTCTTCAAAAGACCCTTACAAAATTTTTATAAGGTAAAGTAAATTTCAGTTCATGTTTTTATAAATTCCGTAAATGTTTTTAAATCTTAATTTATTTATTTTTACTATAAAGTAACATGATTTTTTAATTTATCGTCTATAGATTAAACAACCATGGGCAATAAGCGAAAACGTCAAAGAAAAGCTGATCGTAAACGTGATGATGATGATAATAGAGAGAAACAAAAACTCAGATATATTGCCAAAAAACAAAGGGTTGCCGAAACGGAAGAGAGAACTATTGAAGATATAAATACAGATTTACATGATAATGTTGAAGAGATGGAAATTGAAAATAGAGTACAAGAAGAACAAATTGAAGTTGAAAAGAACATTGTAGAAAATGTAAATAGTGATTTACATGCTAATGCCGATGAAATCAATATTGAAGATCAAGTTCAAGATCCAGAAATTGGACCTGGTATGTATATATCATATATTTTCCAAATTCATTTTTTTATAATGAATTTTATTTTTTGATATATGTTAAATTAAATTTAACTTGATGTATAGGTACTTTTACTATTGATGATGAAATGTTAGAAGACATTGATTGCGACAAATATGGAGAAAAACTACCAATACATGTTGCACGATATCGTGCTACAAAAATTTATGATGAAGTTCTCAAGGATTACTCAATAGCAGGACAATCACAAATTTTGAGATGTTTATTAGTGTCCAAGAAGTTAGAAGGTGCTACATCATTATTGGGTATTCACAAAGCAACAAAAGAGTCGAAATTGAAACAAAATGTGATGGAAAATATAGGTGATGCAATAAAAAAATTTGGAAAATCCAGGAAGAAAGATATCAGTGCTGCACGTAAAGCAATTCATACAGCAATTCTTTCAGCTAGTACTAAACAAAAGCGTTTGACAACAGAACTAGCAAAAGCAGTTGGAACATCAAGAAAGACATTATACAAACATAGCAAATTCAAAATGCAAATAGATGAAAATAATGAACTTGCTTGTTGGGCAATTATTTGTAGACAACCTTACAAAGATAGATTAGGAGCAGGTGTTAAAGATATTGTACGAGAATATTGGTTGGAACATGCTCGCGTTTCACCAAATTCAAGAGATGTAATACGCAAAAGAATATCACGAAATGTATATGAAAGCCAACCAAAACATATAATGAACATGACACAAGTACAATTGTTCAATAAATTCAAGGAAGATCATCGTGGAATTAATATATCAATCACTACATTTGTGCAACAAAAACCATGGTATGTTCGACCTATAACTATACGTGATACATGTTGTTGCCGTTATCATGTGCAATTTCAGTTATATTATGACACATTTCTTGAATTTGGTAAAATGTTTTGGACAAATTCACCACCTCCGTCGACGATACGTGAATTCATATCTCAAATTTTATGTGAAAGAAATCACGATGAAGTATTTTATTCAAAGAAATGTGTCAATGGAAAACATTGTCATCATTGTGAAAATTTGGTGCTATTCCACAATAAATATCCTATCGATAATGATCAATCATTGTCAAATGTAAATGTTGATTGGAGGAGATACGAATACATCAACTATAGTACAAGTTCTAGTGATTCACATTCCAAAAGAATTGATTTGCTAGAAGACAAGATATGCGTCACAGATTTTCTCAAAAAATTTGAAAGCGAAATTTATAAATACACCCAGCATTCACATAGAGCACGATGGCAAGATCTTCAATTCAAACAGTCTCGTGAAATTTTTTCACCCGGAACAATTTTGTCGGTGGTTGATTTTGCTGAAAACTATACATTTGCTGCACAAAAAGAGATACAGAGTGAATACTATCACTCTGACCAAGTTTCGATATTTGTCCATGTTGTATATAGACATTCTCAGCAGGATGTTGATGGCATTGAAAGCACATGTGACAATCGAGATGTGATTAAAGAATATCACTTCTATATCAGCGATGATCGTACACATGATACACATTTTGTTCAACATTGTATAGAAAATATTTTCTATGACTCACTGAAAAAACGCGAAGTCAAATTCAATGAGCATTGGATATGGTCTGATGGATGTGCGGGTCAATTTAAATCTTCACGATCATTTTTTTGGTTATGTCAACTTCATAAAGCGCTGAACATTAAACATCGCTGGAATTTTTTTGAAACTGGGCATGGAAAAGGTGAGCATGATGGTGCAGGAGCATGCGTGAAAAGAGCACTTCGAAGATGGCAAATGAACTATTCTTCTGCACGGTTTCATTCAGCTGCAGAGGTTGTCCAATGGTGTCAATTAAATCTAAGCCATGATTATAATCAACAATCAAAAGATGTGCGCAGGTATGTCCACTATTTTTTTAATTTATATTATTTCTTGAAATTTAAAAAAATGTATGTATTAACATTTAAGTACGTGTGTACACTAACATTAAAAGTTGTTCTTTGAAAGTGATTCATCTTTTATTGTGTAGGTTTTTTTGGCTTGTTGGGGTCCAAGATATAAATAGATCAGTACCATATGATGCTAGCACCATACATGGAACTAGAGATCTTCACTCTATTCAAACAAAATCATTTCACAACGTGTTTGCATTTGACAGTAGAAAGCAATCATGCTTTTGTCATATTTGCATTGAAAATGTTGAGTCTACAGAAATTTGTGAAAACATAACAAACAACTACGTAAAAGCTTGGAGACACATAGAGATTAATCCAAAAGGAAAAATGCCACTGGCAAGTGTAGAAGAATTAGAATCAGAAGAAATAGCAATATCGTCTGATGGCGATAGAATTTCAGATCTCGTAAGAGAAGGTAATAAACTTGTTTTTGACTTTTAAGTTAATTGTTCATTCTAGTTCATCGCCATAAGTATAGTCAATTTAATTCATTTAAATACGCTAACACCAATTATAACTTGCGCAGGAGATGTTTTCGCTGTGATTGCACCTGTAGACAACAACGAAAATGTCAAATATTATTTGATGCGATGCACTGAAAGAAAAATGAAATTATTGGAGGACTACAACGACAACGGATTTACATACGAAAGATGGTCCATCATTTTAAAAGGCTACTTTTTTCAGCAGACGCATATGACTAAAAATTATGTCTACTTTCAAGATTATGAGCCCGATGTTATATGTTGTCAGTATAGTCATTTAGTATGTGCATCTCGAATAAAATTGGTACAAGTTCCATCAAAAAAACAGTTAAAAACCAAAAAATGGAAACTATCCATATGTGACCATGAACGGATAGTGGAAGATGGCATTCCATTGCGATGTTTTTAACTACATATCAAAAATGAATTGATCTATATTTTTGTCTATGTCAATTGTTGTGTGCAATATATTTTTTGTCCAATTATCAAAATTGTTGTGCACAGTATATTTTTTCATTGAGTTTTTACGAATATTTTCTTGAATGACAACATAAGAGCTTAAACGGTTGTACTTTAACATGCTTAAAAATAAATTCAAATATAATTTGGAAATTCAAAAGTATTTTATTCGGGTCCCCATATGTCTATTAGACCACTAAGGGATGAGATAACGGATGTGGCTATCCCCACTCCGCCCCGAATTTTTACTTTTGATTGATTGATGCCAACGAAAAATCACAAAAAGACCTATTAAATTTGGTATTCTTTTAATCCATCGAACATGTTTCTTTAATATGTACTTCACCATAAATATGATCTGAATGAATTTTTTAAAACAAGTTGTTCATCTATATAAATTATAAATATATTAACATTTAAACATTCCTAACCCCATCCATTCATTCTTTCCCATTCATTCTTCCATGACATTCATTCTTCTATAACATTCATTTTCATCATTCGACATTTCCTAACTTTATAACATTCATTCTTATCATTCATTTCCCATTCATTCTTCCATGACATTCATTCTTCTATAACATTCATTCTCATCATTCGACATTTCCTAACTTTATAACATTCATTCTTATCATTCAACATTTCCTAACTTTATAACATTCATTCTCATCATTCAACATTTCCTAACTTTAGATTGCACCTATCGATGTCATTGTCAAATGTGTACAATATATTTTTTTATTTTCATGTTTATAATCTTGAAAAACACTATAATATATAAAAGTTTAAATAATTGTATTCTAGTATGCTGAAATTTGAATTCAAAAATTATTTGATATTGAAAACTTCGATGTGTAAAATTTTTGACTTAATTCTGTTTGAAATTTACTTTATTCGGGTCCCCATATGTCTATTAGACCACTTAAGGGATGAGATAACGGATCTGTGGTTGTCGCCACTCTCCGCCCCGAATCTTTAATTTAAAATATGATCGCTTGTATAAAATTATTTGGTAACGAAAACCTGAATGTATAAAATGTCTTAAATAGATATCTCAAATACTTTATTCACGTGGACCCATATGTCTATTAGACCAATTAAATGATAAGATCTAACAGATCTATAATTGTCACCAAATTCTCCACCCCAAATCTTTAATTTAAAATATCGCTTATGCAAATTCACATAACTGAAATCATGGCAAATGGAGACGACGATCATTTGATTTTTAATCACAAGAAAAAATTCCAGGATTGTGAAGCTTATGCTAAATTAGAGAAATGATTATTTACAACAAATCAATGAAAATTCATCAAATTGTTGTTTAAAATCATTGCTCTAATTTAACACAAACTTCACAATCCTGTAATCTTCGCTTATGATTAAAAAACAAAAAACCGTTACCCCCATTTGCCATGATTTCAGCCACTTCAAATGTACCTGAACATTGAAAATAAAAATTAAATCAATTAAAAATCCATTATATCAAAATTTGAACTTCATATATTCACTTTTAAACTTCCTAGTTCATCCATATTTCTATCAAAAATTTTAACATTCATAAACTTCTTAACATTTAAAAATAACATTTGAATATACTCTTAACATTTTAAACTTCCTAATTGATCCATATTTTTATCAAAACTCATATTTAACATTCATAATCTTCCTAACATTTCTAAATTTCATAACATGAACCTAAACTTCCTATTTCATCCAATATTTCTAATAAAACTTCTATCATTCCCTAAAACCTTATAACAAATTCCTAAACTTTCTATTTCTTTCATATTTCTATCAACTTCTAACATTCCTTAAAACTTCATAACATCCTTGAAGATAACATTCAAATACTTAAATTTCATTTTTAAACTTTATATTTCGTCCATATTTTCGTCAAAACTTCAAACATTCTTCAACTTCCTAACATCTCTAAAATTTGAACTCAACATGTTATCACTTTTAAACTTCCTGATTTATCCTTGTGTATGAAAACTTCTAACATTTCTAAACATCCTAACGTTCAAAGACAACATTCATTTTTAAACTTCCTGATTCATATTTCTATCAAAACTTCTAACAAATTATTAAACTTCCTAACATTCTTGTTCTTAATACACTCAATCTTATCATTCATTCATGTTGAACAATCAAAACTTCCTCATTTATAAACTTTAAACCTATATGTGAACATCCACTATTAAAAATTTCCTAAATAACATTTCTTAAACTTTAATCAAAACTTCCTCATTTATGAACTTTAAACCTATGTTTATCCATTTTTAAACTTCCTAAATAACATTTCTTAAACTTAATAATATTCAAGAATGTCATGTTTCTTAACATTCATTTTTACATATATTCATTCATTCTTTCAAACATGCAAATTAATACATATTTTAAACTAGATTTAACACCAAATATGTCAAATAAGCAAAAATAAACTAAATCATTTAAAAACCATGATTCACGAAATATGCAAGTTCAAAATTTACATGTGTAATATAATATCCAAAAAAATACTCATGAACATGCAAATTCAATGTACATCCATATATGTATATCTAGTCCAAAAATAAACCTCCTCAACATGTCCAAAACAAATGTTTCCAATCTAAATGCATATCAACAACAAAAAATTGTCCACCATGAACTATAAAAATAAAATGTCCGTGCCATGCTATCCTCCACTCGGGCCTCCCCCTGAACTCAACCCTCCCTGCAACATGTGTAAAAAAAAATTATGTTCATATCATTTAAATTATTTAAACTATAATCAAAAAATTAAAATATTAAACTAATATATCAAAAAACAATTCAAATATTAACAATATTACATCAAATTCTCCAAATGTTTGTCCACCACCATCCTCCAAAGGAGTTTTTCCTTTGCCTCCAAAAGATTTGAGAGACCCAAGCTGCGACATATATAAAATCAATTTATGAATCTCATAAATCTAAATCCACAAAAATTAAAATATTAAAACAATCAACAAAATTAAAGCAGTCAATAAAATTACCTCTCTACCAATATCTGCTTCATTAAGCAAAGAACCTATATCTCCACCCTAAAATTTAAATTGTATTAATAAATAAAACATACTATGCAAACCAAAAAAATTACTATACCAATTAACTTAAAACTAAAACAAAAAGATTAAAAAACATTATCTCACAATAGATGGTAAATCATTTATAAAGTTCGTATCTAAAGAAACCTGCATGGATAAGTCAAATTAACAATAAGATGCATAGTTAAATTATCATTCAAAAAATAATAATTTATATATATATATCAAATTCAAACATAATTACAAATATGTTGATAATAAATATGTACCTCTCTCTCTAGATTTTCGCTAACTGAAATGTGGAAAGAATGTTCATTCATCATTCTTGAAAACTGCAACCAATTTAAACATTTACATAATGTACCTATGATAATGTAACAAAAAAAATAAAATCAAAATAAATAAAATATTTATTTCAAATCAAATCATATCATGTAGTCAACAAACCTCTCCCAAACTCGATGTGTCATTGGATATAACATTTGCCGCTAAGTCACGACAAATCTTCGCATATGCCCTGAGATCTTCAATGCTCATTCCATCTATTTCATCATCAGTTTTATAAACAAACTTTTGACGAATAGCAGAACGAGCCCTTTCTCTAACCAACCCCACATCTACTCCCACTAATACTGACGATAACCCATCGCCAACAAAATTCCTTGCTGTTGTCCTAAGTTGAGATGTGGGCTCCATCTCTGATTTTAATGCCACCAACCTAGGTGGACGAGATATCTGAGGTGGAGGTCTAAGAGTTGCAGGATCTCTATGCGCACCTTCTCGATCATATATTCGACCCTTTCCAACTCCATAAAATTTTGAATGAACATCAGTATAATCTGGCTTCATATTTAAAAAAAAACTCAGCATAAAAAAATCTAGCAAAATACTGAGAAACCTCATCATTCCATGGAAAACGACCGTAGGCTGCAAGAAACCGATCATAAAGTAAATGTGCCAAATGAGGATGTTTGAAATATTGCACTTTCAACATTTCTTTTTTCAAACCTTCTTTGAAATTAAACATTGATTTGGCCTGCTCTTTTGTCACTCTTTCTTTCACAACATCCCATTTGTCTGTACCCATCACTTGATCCCTTCGTCTTCGCATCAAATCTACAAAACCATCTGTAGTTGGCCCGAGATTCTCATATGCCTGAATGAAGTTTTGCAATGATCCCAAAACAATCTCCAAACTTTGTTTACTCTCCGGAGGGAGATCCATAGTAGACAAATCATTTTACAACTTCTCATAGTGGGATCTACATCTTTCAAGAGTCATTTGATGATCACCACCTTCCCATGGAAGCTCCCGAGGTAGATCAGATGGATATGTCGTAATGGGTGTACAACCCTCAATTAGTTCAACATATTGCGTCCTAGCACGACCATCATCACCTCGTGTAGAATGGTGAGCCTCTTGAGAATCTTGCTCTGCACCGTCATCTGTCTCCCTTGCTTTCCCTGTCTCCCTCCCTATAGAATTACGAGCATCTTCCGAACCATGCTCTGCTTCAAATGAAAATAAAGTTTTGTTTAAACACAACTACAAATTTTGCACACAAAAAGACAATTTGCATATAAATGTTAAAAGATTGATATTCATATACCAATAGAGGGTCGAGATCGACGTTCTCCCATAGAAGATACAGGGGAATCATTTGTACCCCTTTCACCTCGTCGATGTGAACTATACAATAAATTAGAGTCCCTAGGAGAGGTTGACAACCTCTGATTATCACTCGTACCACCCACCCTAGAAGATTGTGAAGACCTCCTACGCTTTCGCCTCAAAGAATCATCTCTTTCCATTTAATATATAATGCCTACACCTAAACACAAATATCAACTAATTACATATTCAAATCCTGCATGTTAATTCTATGAATTCTAAAACCTAACTAGTAAAGAGACTAAGTTATTTAACAAGTACCTAGATTTACCTAATTTATAATCTAATAGTTTTAAGAAAGAGTCTAGCTAATATTGTTAGATGATGAATTAATGTACCAATTTTTCAAGTGTTTTTGATGTTTAAAATGAATGGAACCAATATAGTTAATGGGTTTATTTTTTTATGTCAAAAAAAGAGTTAATGTTTCTATTTTAACTTCCTAATACCTAACTTAATACCTAAAACATTATTACATCTTCAAAATATTTTCATTATTGCACAAAATAAAATAAAAATTGACAATTCATGTATCGTGTTTTGAGTTGAAATGTTCTCAAATTTGCCATTTTCGATAAACTTTTCAGTCTTTTAAACTAATAATTTGAACAAAATATTTTAATACTCTACACATAAATTATATCTACAAATATTCTCATTATTCCATAGAATAAAAAAGAAAATTAATGTTAATAGTATTATGATTGAATTAAATGACATGTTTCCCATATTGGCCATGTTCAACAATGATCTTTAATTTCAATATGATAACAGTAACGATTCTTGGTATTATGTTCTCCAAGTCTGCCATGTTGCAAACAACAGAAAACATAATACCAAGATCACCACCTTTACTAAAATAAAACTCAAAACCTTTGTGGCATAATATCACCTAGTATTTTATAAAATGACTGACTATTATTGTTCAATTACATAAAACTTACTATAGTACATCTAGATTAAAGCCTATTCATGTCTATAGTTGCATTGTACCTAAAGTCCATTTAAATTATTGTTTTATCAAAAATAGAGTTTAACTGTCTAAAATTTGGTTGTATCTAAGCTATCTATCAACACAGTTTGTAATATAAGTAATATATAGATCTCTGCACTCTGTAAACAGACACAGTTCATGAACTCTGTCAACTTAAACATATTTACAGAGTTCATGAACTCTGTCAACTTGGACATGTTGACAGAGTTCATGAACTCTGTCAACTTGGACATTGACAGAGTTCATGAACTCTGTCAACTTGGACATGTTGACAGAGTTCATGAACTCTGCCAACTTGGACATGTTAACAGAGTTCATGAATAAAACAAGCCTGCATATAAATAGGATATGTTCTTTCCAAATAAAATTACTGTGCTACTTTAATTTTCTTTTCTAAACACAGCAAAATACAACAATTTCAAAAAACAACTTAACACTAACAATATTCCTTTTATATTTAAATTTACATCATTTTCAACATTCAATACGTCCAAACTCCAACAACTCTGCGGAACTAGACAGAGTCCATGGACTCTGCCCAACTGGACAGAGTCCATGGACTCTGCCCAGCTGGACAGAGTCCATGGACTTTGTCCATTGACACAGCCGACACATAATTAAAGCAAAACGATTAAAAAAATATATAAATTGATGAGAATTACAAAAATATATTCTCCTTTCCAAGTTGACAGAGTTAATGAATAAAACAAGCCTGCATATAAATAGGATATGTTCTTTCCAAATAAAATTACTGTCCTACTTTAATTTTTTTTTAACACAGCCAAATACAAAAATTTGAAAAAACTTAACACTAACAATATTCCTTTTATATTTAAATTTACATCATTTTCAACATTCTTTACGTCCAAACTCCAACAACTCTGCGGAACTGGACAGAGTCCATGGACTCTGCGGAACTTGACAGAGTCCATGGACTCTGCCCAACTGGACAGAGTCCATGAACTCTGTCCAACTGAGCAGAGTAAATGGACTCTGCCCAGTTGGACGAGTCCATTTACTATGCCCAGTTGGACAGAGTCCATTGGACAGAGTCCATGGACTTTGTCCATTGACACAACAGACACATAATTAAAGCAAAACGATTACAGGAAATATACATAGATGACAATTACAAAAATTCATTCTCCATACCTCTAAAACGCAACCAAAACAAAAGAAGGCAAATTGAAATCTACCCGAACACAGCGCAAAATCCGAACTCGAAACACCCGAGACAGCCATCGCAGACGAATCGAAAGACCTGCATTAACAACATCAGCTTCAATAAGACTTCCCGCAATAACAGTATCAACTTCAATACGCAACTTTAAAGCAGAAAAACACATTTTCAAAATCGAAAAACGAAAACACATACCTTTGCAAACACCGCGTCGATCGGTCGCCAGCTGCAGCACCTCAACAACGTTCAACCTGCAGGTGATGAGAACGTCCAACACCCGAAACGATAATACGAACACCCAGAACAGAGGGAACCTCACTTACGTGCAGGTGATGAGAACGGCTTCTTTCTCACAGAGGATAGGCAAAGGGGCGGGCTACGACGAACAGCAGATTACGCGCAGGGTGGCGGATCAACAACACACGCCTACGACCAACCGGCTTGCAAACAAGCGACAGGGCGGATAGATGACAGAGCGTAAGGGCCCCTATCGGCGCAACACGGGTCCACGCGAGCAAAGAAAATGACAGGTGAGGGGCCGCGACCGAGCTTTTATGCCGAACAATTGTTCAGTCGAACACTTGTTCGGCCGAACAATTATTCGGCCGAATAATTGTTCGGCCGAACAATTGTTCACACCGCCGTGAGTTTCCTCCGTCCGGCTAAAACAATGCACATATTTCGAGGCCTCCGTTAAGTCTAACGATGGCCCGTTAACGGTTATTCGGCCGAATAAATACTAAGTTATTCGGCCGAATAAGTTCAATTATTCGGCCGAATAAATATATTATTCGGCCGAATAATTGAACTTATTCGGCCGAATAATCTCCGCTAGTTTTCTTCCACCGCCGATTCTCACCAAACTGTTACCCACCTTCGCGTTTCCACCCTACAATGGACTGCTATGGTTTTAGGTTCAGGTTGCCAAACCAAGTGGCTTAGACTGTGTTATAACAAAATACATCTTATTCTATAACTTCTTCTATTTTGAGCATGATTCTGCATATGCTACACTAGTCCACTGCTAATGAAATTGCACACACTTGTAGAACTATGTGTGTAGATTCTGAATATGTAATTTTTTATTAAATCTATTATTTGTTTCTATTTTTTAATTAATTTTAACTGCACTAACGTCAATCTTACACAAAAAGTAGATTATTTATTTCATCTATAACTTTTGATTGGCTCGCCTATTTTGAAAACAGAAAAGAACTCACACAAGTACACACAAAGACCTACATCCTAAAAAAAATAAGTTCATTGATTATGTTAAGACCATGATGTCAGGGACTAACGCTCGACCTAGTCATTTTAGGGCTTGGCTGACTTCCTTCATTAAAAAAATATATAAAATTAAAATAAATAAATATGGAAAAATAGCGCCGCACTAGAACGGCCTGTTATCTACGACTATATATAATTTTTTTCACAAAATTCCACCATTTGCATACCAAACCAGGGGACTAACACAAACATATTCATTATGTTTTCTTAAAAAAATAACATACCAACCTTAGGAGAACCCCATTTTTTGGGAGTTATACTTAATTTCCATAAATAATATTTATATATTACGGAAGGTAATCCGATTGTCTACGTTTCATCTTCTTGCGCCATATTCCAAAAAGTTGTGTAGGTAGCTTTAATATTGTTTTTCGACGTTCATATTTCTATTTTTCCAGGAGTCCATTGCGACTAACACGTCATGAGTGGCCAGCATTAGCTTGCACCAGCCCATAAGTCCTCATGACCTAATAATCAACATAATGTTTGCGACTATAATAAAATTGACATAAATTTTCAGGGTAAGACGTTACGCTTCTTTAAACATAGAAATAAGAAATTAATAAGGTATGTGCCTTTCACCTTTGAAGATGATTCCGGAGTCATATGATTAATAACAATATGATTATGAATAACAATATGATGATTGGCATCAATAGGATTATGAATGAGGATGATTGAGGACTCACATGATTAACAAGAATATAATTATGAATAACAATATGATGATTGCCATCAATAGGATCATGAATCAATAATAGTATGTAAACATAACATTTTCAATTGTTCACTTTGATTTTGCTTTAATATTCATTGTTTTTTCCTCTTTTCGTTGTCCAATTAAAAGTAATTAATGTTGTGTTTGTGTATTTGTCCTAGGCCATTTTTCTATAATGCATATGGATCTAGAAATATGAATGTTTTTGTCTTTTTATCTTAGAGAGATGATATTTGTTTAGTTTTTATTGTTTACATTGTTATGATTTAGAACAATATGTAGACAATGGGATGTTGTTTTATAGAAACCATATTTCCTTTATGAATGTAATAAATCTTCAATTAAATAATTTGGATTTTTGGTTTTTGTATGGAATAATGAAGATAGCTAATTTATTGGTACATTTCTAAATGAAAAATGACACATATCTCTTTTTTTTGGCATTTCTAAACCCACCATACATAATTGAATGCATGGTTGGATTCATGATATTGTTATATTTTCCTACTATAAATTCAAATATAACAAATTATTATGTGATGAATTTATATACAATGATATTGAAAAATATAAGGATTCCATATGGGCTATTGATTGGGGTGTCTTCTCACAGTTAACAAATGTTGTTGATAACAAATATGAGTGGGTAGGTTTAAAGCATATTTATAATACAATGTGATCAAAAAAATTTCTTTGTTGTAGCCTAGACAAGATGTCAAACAGATGTTCCTGATATTCCTAGTGGTGGGCCTACAACTCCTAGGGATCCAATCTTCTTTAAACGTAAAATTAAATGGTTTTATTTAGACAAAGACTATGAATAGCACCATTCATATGGGTGCAATATATATTAGCTCAATGTTTAAAAAATCAATGGGGTGTGCTTTTTTACTATTTTTGGATGTATAACATTAGCATTAACGACCAAATTCTATGTCTCATAAATGTTAGTTCCACCTCAATATGGTCTTTGGAACAAATATGGTCATTGGTCAGCCATGGGCTAAGAAATATGTTGACTATTTTGAGGATGATTGGAGTGTCAAAAGGAAATTTGTTGTTTTAAGCATTGCATGGATAGTGTTTATGTGCGATTATGCCCATCTTCTTTTCTTATTATATCACTTGATCAATTGTTTATGTATCCCAAATTTTGTTAATACTCTGTCTCTGTCAGATAATTATGGAATTAAGTTTCCATTGCTTGATCATTGCAATGATATCATTGAAAGTCAAATTTGTTTCCCTCTTGTTTCAAATGTCGATTCAATTGACAAGATCGATGTTAAATGTAGATATGACTTCTAAATTAAAATGTTATAAGAATACACATAGTTTTTTAAATTTAAATAGATGAGATGTAATTCATTTTGAAACATTTTGATTTTAATATAAGTTTTCTAATATATTTTCCTTCGTACCTTCATATAACCACTTTGATATTTTTATGGTTTTCTAAAATTATCTTCCCAAGGAACAAATGTGTGCTTGTATGGAACAAATTCATATATGCTTGTATATGAATGTTTCACATAATGTAAATATTTTCTTATTCCTTTTACGTTTTTTTTTAAATTTATTCTCGAGGAATAAATAGTTACTATGCTACAAAACACACCCAATCTCTTGCATTAAAGGAGAAATCTAATGGATTCCCATATTTATGATACCATCAAAATATAGTCGTAAGTATGGTAGTTTGGATGTTATTAGGCAAAGGATCTAGTTCCTAATAATGTTTCTTTCAAAGATTTTTCTGAAAATGGATATGTTACTAATATATGGAAAACCGCAAACAATAATGTTTTGTTGGGATAATTTTCATTCTTTGCAAGATTATGAATTATATAATTTACCTTTGAACCAAAATGCACACTCTACTTCAAATGTAACACCAATTTTGAAAGATGCAATAAGGATGGAAAACACAAACAATAGTAATGTTGTTCAAGAAATTGCAATTATTGAAGTGGTGGGTGATAGTTTAATATGCTTGCATATTTGATTGATAACTTGGCATCTATTGATATTAGTGTCAAATCTACTTTCAAGAACCCTCATTGTCAAGAGAATGTCCTTCCATCCACAAAATCATCTATCCCACAAACTATTTCACTTGGGACAACAAAGGTATTTATTCTTAATGCATTTAATTCATAGCAAATGTTATACAAATTCTTCAATACATATTTCCATTTGTATTTTTGTTAATGCATTTAATTTCAAGTATCTTTCATAGTAAATGTTCTCTAAATGCACAAATTCTAGAGAAAGCAATGTTCAAAGCATTCAACCATCTCCTCCTAATCCAAATATTGCAAGCCTCTGTGTGTGTGTGTGTGTGTGTGTGTGTGTGTGTGTGTGTGTGTGTGTTTGTTGTGCATTCTAGGCTAAAAATCACTCTTTCAGAGCACGTTGAGCATAATCCTCTACCTAGACTTCCTATTGATAAATAAAATCAACATATTTTTAACATGGTAATGCTTCATTTTCATAAACTCTTTCTTGACAATATTGATAAGTTCGTATGTGTTTAAATGTTCCATGTTTGTTGGGAAATTTGTTAGAGTGTATGAAGTTCCTATTTGTCAAAGATGTAAGAGTGAGCAAGATTGCCACCATTTTTCTCATTGGAATAACATGGATCCTAGTAAACAACCTCATATTCTTAGAGTGCTTACCCAAGTTAAATAGATTTCAATTGAACACAAGTTAATATAATTCCAGTGTGATAAATATATTGGCCCCAATAGTATCTTCCCACAAGATATTTTTGTTATTGCCAAAAACCTTCCATGTCATGTTGAAGATTTGGACATTCTAATTGTGAGGAGACATCGACCACAATATATATATGATTGTTATGTGTGTTGATGTTTCTCTAGGATGCATCATCAGGCATACATTCTTCTATATTGGTCATGTTTATTTGACCAAGGAAGATTGATACATTCACCCTAGAATCCTAAGTCATATGGCTAGAGGTGAATGGTAGTGCTTCTCCTAGTTCATATGGTGTGGATATGGGCCCCAAGGTTCTATCACATCTCGTGCTCCATGATGGATTGATCTATTCTTATTAGAGTGAGTTGATGTGTTTATTTCATAGGGGATTTCATCCCCTTGTGGAATATACAAGTCTTTATCTAATGTTGAATTTGGCATTGACACTAAGCAGTGTCTGAGGCTTCTTAGTGTGGTTCAAATCAGCATTGAGCTCTATGGGTGAATAGATGTGCATGTGAGGAGATGATCATCAACAAGGACACATTTTCTATGATGAAGAAACAACAAAGAAGACAATTCAACCATTGAAGAATTCCCCGATAGCGTTAAAGTGAAGTATATAATACTTCTGAAACCCACAAATATTTCTAAAATGCCCTTAAATACTCGAAAACCCACATTTATGATGGATGCTTTTTACATTTGCAAGTGTGACCATTTATGGGTCAATTGGGTATCGTTTCAATGGAACAATGTACCCTTTGGAAATTAACTAATCTATTTATGATTTACTTAAATTTTTAATTTAATTATTTATTAAATATTATGTGTAACATTACCTTCCCCTTGAGGGGAGCTTTGTCCTCAAAGCTGAGAGTGTATATATCCTCTTATTAGGGGTTGTTGGAAGCGTTTACTTGAACACTGCAATCTGGATCGATTTCTTTCTCCGGATGATATCCAGGAATTTGTGTTGTAATCCTTTATGTTTGTTTAAATGCTGATTTTTTAAACAATATAGCTTGTAATTATTTGTTTTACATGTCATCTTTTGTCATCCATTTATGAGCAATTGTGGATCTTCTTCATTTTCAATTTTTGCATTAGTCATAGGCCTTACATCAGATGATGTCATAATAATGGAAATATTTTTACGAGATACTTTTCGACCTTGGAAATTGAAGTGATGGTCATCCTTAAGTGCTTGGAGTTTTAAGATATTAATGTGAGCCTTCTTAGTTTACTCAAAGCCATATTATTGTAAATGGCTTCCATTTTACAACTTCAGGGAGTGTGTACTTTATTTTTAACCATTCCAAATTTGTTTGATGGGTGTTACAGGAATGAAACACTATTAAATCAATGTCAACTTGATTGGAAGTCCTTATGTATTGTACTAGTTTTCTTTGAATCGTAGTGTCCATGGATTCTTCATTGAATCGTAGTGTCCTTGATTTCCTCATGATTGTGTCCAAAACTTCAACCTTTGAGAAACATAAATGTTGTTCATCTATCGTAACTTTCTTAATAGGACTTCCTAAACATGTGATGCAATGACTATTGTGTCATATATTTCAACAATAATAGGCCCATTATATTCCTCATTATTTGGAGTGTAAGCAACCGTTGGTAAGGACACAATGTCTGCATAACTATTTACTCTTGTGTTTGTAACACCATCATCCACTCTTCCAATCAGGTTAGGTAGATATTGACTACTTCTATGTCTTTCAACTCCATAAACTAGGTTAATAAATTTATTTGGCAAAAGTGGTTGAGAATAACGTGTAAGTGTTTTTTTTCCATTACACCTGTGGACACATTTTCATCTTTATTGATATGAAAACTAGATGGTGATATGGAACTCGATGCATCATTCAATTTAATGTCCAAAACATCAATTTTACCCTTTTCATATTATTTCTTAGGTTTTTCTTCCGGGCCTTGAAAATCAGATTTAGATGACTAGCAACATCAATATAAACCTTAGGGCTTTGAGCAGTTGAAATCTCGGGACCTTTATCGCAACAATCATCTCTTTCTCTTTTCTGCTTGTAGTAATTCATGAATTTGTTCTTCTCTATATGGTAGAATCGTTCTATTTTGATGAGCTTCATTGCTCTCACTCTCTTTTTTATTTTCTTCTTCACATAGTTGTTCGGACCTGTTTTGAGCATAGCATCTTTTTATTATTCCGTCTATAGTTTTTGAAATATATCCCATTATCTCTTCTTTAAGCTTCCTCATTTCTTCAACCAAGTTGTCACAACATCACAACAAAACATCTCTTCTCCATTGGTGCGCACTTTCTAAGAAGGCCTAGGAAAAGGAACAATGAGTAATTTTTGGGGTTTCTTATTGTCACTAGAGATTCACTACCCTTACTAGTGTTTCTTGTGAAGAAGGGAGAACTTTCTATATGTTAAGGTTTCTCTTCATGATGGTGATGTACTTGTAACTTTGGACTTATTTCTTCTCTAGAAACGTTGTTGGGTTTTCTCCCTTATTGGGTTTTCCAGGATAAAAATCTTTGTCTATTGTGCATGGCCGTGTCTCTATGATACTTTGTTTCCGCTGCAATTTAAGTTGAAATTTTTAGTGTGTTGTAATTAGTTAATGAAAACGGTGGGATGAAATGAATGCTTGAAATCATTATGAAATAATTGTCAAGATATGGAAATAGATAAAACTTCAACAATGTGAAGATATCATTAGTGGTGGATGCACTATGTTACAAGATTTAGATAGATAAGTATTTATAGTTATGTTGAGAAGAACATAGATTCAGTTGTTTCACTTCTAAAAATGCCAAAGATGTCTCTAATAATCTTAATTTTATTGATTATGATATTCAAGAGGTAGAGAGAGATTATGAAAATTTTCAAGGCTTTGAACATTAACGTTTTCACTCTCATCCTTCATATTTTGTTGCTACGTAGACTAATGCACAAAGAGAAGTGGAAGAAATAAGAGAATTTATTGTAATTATTCAACCTATACCTATTCAACAAATGCAATGGCCAAATATTTGTTTGTAAGTATCTACTTAATTAGGAAGTCTCAACCCTGAAGATTTGATAGATTGGATCAGAGATATGGAGAAATGTTTTGATACGGAACAGATTGAAAACCCCAAAAGGGTGAAAGTCAAATAAGGTTTCCGACGTGTTAAGTCGATGAGTTGCACTGTTAAACATGAATATTGTTCATTCGAATGAGTTAGAGTCGATGAAAGTTGATTATGAAATCTTGAAGATTTCGGTAAAGCATGGAAATCATGTCGAGAATGGCATGGAGTGTCGACAAAACTTCACATTTGGACAACTTCATTAAGGAGGGATATTTGTTCAAATTTCATTAGTTCTAGAATTAATTCCATTCCAGGTTGTTCAAGGGAGAAGTCCACATGGAGTGATTGACTTAATGAGGTTTTTGAATGGGACACATAAGAGTGCATGTGTAGAGTCATTTGCGAGCACATGAAAGAAGTACATGAGAAGGTTAAAAAACAATTGGATAAAAACAATCCAGTTACAAGCTGAGGGCCAATCAAAAGAGACTACTACAAGAATTTGGAGAAGGATACTTAGTTGATGCACATCTCTCAGAGGAAAGGTTCCCAAGAGGAACAAATAACAAGTTGTAGATGCAAAAAATTGGTCGATATTGAAGAAAACTTTTGATAGCGCTTATGTATTGGAGTAGCCGGAAGAGTTGGACATTCCACCAACCTTTAATGTTGTCGAATTGTAAAAGTATGAGGAGGGATTGACTAGTGGAGGAGAAATGACCATTGATTGGAAAGACCAATTTTCCGAATGATCGACAAAATAAATTGCTGAAGCGCTCGAAGAGTAGGAAGTTGGTTGAATGAGGAGTCAAAAAATGAAAAAGTATCTAGTATGTTGAAAGGACGGAATTTTGGAGGAGGCGACATGGATTTCAAAAGAAGAATTTGAGAAATTGAAGAACCAACGAAAAAGTTCTTTTGTACCCAAGGAGATTGATGTTAGGGCATCGAGCCCCAAGAAAAACAGTTGAATATAGGTGACTGAAGTCGCCTAGAGGAGATTCAACGACCTCCAGGAAAAAGTAGGCATAGTTGTGTGCCCAAACAATCGAGGAAAATCCAACAAAGTTGTGGTCGAGCTAGAAGACTAGCCATCGTACTAGTCGAGTTGAGATGAAGTCACAGAGTAAGAAGAGTAAGTCAACCTGTGTCAAGAAAATCAAGTCATAGTGTGACATAAGGCATGGTCTGTCGAGTATGAGGTAGTTAGGGATTGACAATAGGTTGAGCTGACAAAGGTGACAGCAGTTGAAGCAGACCAACTGGTAGAGAAAAAAGAGGTTGGGAGATTGGTTGATCGGAAAAGGCGTCAATGAGGACTAGTTGAAAAGGCGTCGATGAGGACAAATCAAAGTTAGAGAGATTGAGGACAACGTCAAACTATGGTTCGTGGCAATAGAGAAGAAGTTGAGGCACAAAAATTCAGGCAATTGAAGAACTGCTTGGAGCAGTTAATGCAAGAGTTATGGCAATTGTTGGATTTTCCAAATGGAATGCTACACCAAGAAGGTTGTAGGTAAAGCATTGATGCTAATAACTGAAGAAGGGAAGCAACCAAAGGATTCTAGAAGAATATTTAAGTGGGAAACAAAGGTGATGAAGGAGATTATAAATTCATATTAAGGTCAGGAGGAAAAGGGTTGTTGTTGCTATTATTGGCAAGTGTTTGATGCTATTAAATTTTTAAGAGTAGTCAATTAAGAGACCAACTCAAAACTACACGAAAAGGAATTCACCCTGATTGTAAGAAAACTTATGTAATTTGATTATATACATTAATAAAAATACATTACTGGTGTCATATTGTGATTATCTGCGTGTTTTGTGGGTGTACATTTGGGATATGGTTGTGCATTCTAGTCCATGACCCATTTCCTATGGGTTACACATTGTGACGATATTACAAAGAAAAGTTGAAAAAAAACATATATATTATTTATTATATGCATCTTTGTATTTTCTTATTATTCACCTTCTTCATAATTATGTAATTTAATTGTTATTTATTATTTTGATCATTAAAATTTTCTTATTATTCACCTTCTTCATCACATTATTGTAAATGAAATAATCATAGTCAAGAAAATGATATAATGACCAATGGTGATATAATCCATTCAACTACAAGAAAAGGAATTCACAGTGATGGTAAGCAAACATATGTAATTTGATTCTATACGTCAATAAAAATACATTGTTGGTGTCATATTGATGTCAATAAAATTAAGGTCAATAAAATAATTTTATTGATCTTATTTTTCACAATTTAAAAAACTCATTTTATGAAAAAAGTGATAAGCTACAAAGATATATACTACATTAAAACAAAAAGCATACCATAAAATGTAAATAAAATTATGAAAAAACATAATAAATATTTAAAAAACAAAATAAAACAAGTTAAACAAAATATGATTATTCAAAAGTTTGAATGTTTTTCAAAATTAATCTTTTTTTCATCATTCCTGGGTGAAGCGCTAGGCTGTGGCATTTCTTAGTAGGGTGGTAAGGTGAGGAGGGAGTATCCTATACTATAGGTTGGAAAATCGAGCAGGTGGTAGCAGGCACTAACATGAAAGGTAAATGGGCACATGGCATCTCCTGGCAATGATGGCTTGCTCATGGGCACATGGCATCTCCTAGCAATGCTGGCTTAATGTCTTCATTCATAAATCCGCCGGGTGAAGTCCCCTAGAAAAGATCAATAGTGCTACCCCACATTTATCAAGCAAGTGTTCTGGAAGCTGGTTATATAGACTTAGCTGTCCAACCAACCGATGACCGACGGATGCAATGGGGATAATAGCCCAGGAAGGACTCTTAGTTGCATGCTCCTGCGAGGATGATGGTCCCGATAGGCTTTCCCTTTAGCAGAGATCGTTGAACGGATGACTTTATTATAATCCATTATAGAACCTCGTTGGGATGGATAGACAGGCTTCTTACTACTGCTAGGAGATGTCCAGGTAGAACCAGCCAAGATATGCTTTATAAATAACCTTTTTTCATATAATCAATATAAAAATATTGAAAAACTCAACTAATGTGCTACTATGATATAAACCTTTTTCATATAATGAATATGAAAAGATTGAAAAACTAAACTAATATGTTACTAAAAGATAAACTAGTGTGCTACTAAAAGAAAGTTGAAAAAAACATTATTATATTCATCTTTGTATTTTCTTATTACTTACCTTCTTTTCATCATTAAACATTCTTCTTCTTACAATTTAGCATAATTCTCATTCAATTATTAAACATTCTTCTTCATCATCACTAATAATCCTCATTCAATTTACAATTATATACATCATTATTGTTTTCTTACAATTTAGTATAATCCTCATTCAATTTATTTAATTAGCATAATCTTCTTTCAACTTAACTATAAAATATATTTTTTATTTATTATATGCATCATTTTAATTTTTTATACTATTCACCTTTTCATCCCTAAACATTTTTGTTTTAAAATTAAAAATATATATATATATATATTATTTATTATATGTATTTTTGTATTTTCTTATTATTTACCTTCTTCATAATTATGTAAAATATTGTTTTAATTTTCTTACTAAACATTCTTATTCACCTTTAAACATTTTTTTTCATTACTAAACATATTGTTTTATTGCTATTAGCATAATCCTCATTCAACTTACTTAATTAGCATCCTTATTAAATAATCTTCTTCATCATTAAACATTGTGGTTTTATTACTATTAATTAATATAATCCTCATTCAACTTTATTATGTAATTTATTTGTTATTATCTATTATATACATCATTTTAATTTTTTTACTATTCACCTTTTACACTGTTGTTTTATTATCAGTCTAGATCCAAATTCTAGGCTCTATCAAGGGCTGAGAGGGATCAAATCTCTTGAGGTGCAAACCTCTCCTTGAATAGCTCCTTGAGTGCCATACTTGAGCTACCTAATCTTAAGCTCTAAAGTCTCTAGTTTAAGTCTCATATTTTTTTTTACTTTGTATTATTTTTTTTGTTTATGGTTGACATAATATTTATTACTTTTTACTTTGTATTATTCTTTTTTGTTTACTTTGTATTATTTTGTTACTGGACAAACACTTTTTACTTTGTATTAAAAGTAAAAAGTAAAGTCTCTAGTTTAAGTCTCATATTTACATCCTAAGTTTTAAAGTCTCTAGTTTAAGTCTCATATTTACTTTTTACTTTGTATTATTATTTTTTGTTTATGGCGGACATAATATTTATTACTTTTTACTTTGTATTATTCTTTTTTGTTTACTTTGTATTATTTTGTTACAAACACTAGACAAACTACAATCACATGTTACAAGATCTCCACTTTTTACTTTGTATTAAAAGTAAAAAGTAAAGTCTCTAGTTTAAGTCTCATATTTACATCCTAAGTTTTAAAGTCTCTAGTTTAAGTCTCATATTTACTTTTTACTTTGTATTATTATTTTTTGTTTATGGCGGACATAATATTTATTACTTTTTACTTTGTATTATTCTTTTTTGTTTACTTTGTATTATTTTGTTACAAACACTAGACAAACTACAATCACATGTTACAAGATCTCCCTCATACTAGGCTGTAGAGCCTCTCGGCACAATTATTTAACATAATCCTCATTCAACTTACTTAAACTTCAAGTGACTCTTGACATAACTTATTGAGTGTGGCTATTTTTTTTAATGTATTCTCTAAATTTTAAAAGATCAAATCCATCTAAAACATGTTCATATATTCACCTTTAAACATTCTTCTTCATTATTAAACATTATTTTTTATTACTATTAGCATAATCCTCATTAACTTACTTAATTAGCATATTTATTAAACATTCTTCTTCATCACTAAACATTATGGTTTTATTACTATTAATTAACATAATCCTCATTCAACTTAGCATAATCCTTATTCAACTTTATTATATGCATCATTTTAATTTTCTTACTATTCACCTTACATTGTTGTTTTATTATTATTTAGCATAATCCTCATTCAACTTACTTAAACTTCGCATGACTCTTGACATAATTTATTAAGAGCATTTTTTGAATGTATTCTCAAAATTTTGAAAAATCAAATTCATCTCACAGAATGGAGACCTTTTTATTTCAAACTTGCACTGTCCCGGCAGTAGAGCTACGGCTAAGCACAGCTCTGTAGAGCTAGGCTGCTATTGTAGATATAGCAGCTGTTTTTTCTCTGTCTAGGTCCACCCTTCCCCGGAGGTGAATCTACTAATATTTTTCGTTGCAAGAACTTATCCATGCAGCATCATATGTGGAATTGGAGTTGTTATAGAAATAGAATTGGATTGAAAATCTAGAGACAAGTAAGTAAAATGTAGATATGTAACATAATATATTAATACTTTAAACCTGCCATAGCATTGCCCGAACGTAGATATGCCAATATATCAATAGTAACATGTGGATATACGAATCCAAGTGGAGAAATGTATATATGCGTTTGAAACTTGCTGTTAAAACATATTCATATATTCACCTTTAAACATTCTTCTTCATTATTCAACATTATTATTAAACATTATTGTTGTATTACTATTAACATAATCCTCATTCAACTTATCAACTTATTTAATTAGCATCCTTATTAAACATTCTTCTTCATCACTAAACATTGTAGTTTTATTACTATTAATTAGCATAATCCTCATTCAACTTACTTAAACTTCACCTCACTAAACTTATTAAGAGCAAATATTTTTTTTATGTATTCTCTAAATTTTAAAAGATCAAATCCATCTAAAACATATTCATATATAAAATGATAATCATTTAAAATTTCTAACATGTGTCTAATAATCCATCTAAAACATATTCATATATAAAATGATAATAATTTAAAATTTCAACATGTGTCCGATGGTTGATAGTTAAGAGTGACTATTTTTTTTAAGTATTCTCTAAATTTTGAAAGATCAAATCCATCTAAAATATATTCATATATAAAATGATAATCATTTAAAATTTCAACATGTTTATGAGGGTTGAAACTAAACTAAATCTTTTCTTAATTTTAGATCTCTTTTGAAACTTAATAAATCCAAAGATTAAGAAAAAACAATCTCAAGAATTTTATCCTAAATCTTTTCTTAATTTTAGATTTTTTTGAAACTTTGGTAAATCTTTTCTTAATTTTAGATCTTTTTGAAACTTTGGTAAATCTTTTCTTAATTTTAGATCTTTTTGAAACTTTGGTAAATCTTTTCTTAATTTTAGATTTTTTGAAAGTTAATAAATCCAAAGTTAAGAAAAACAATCTCAAGAATTGTATCTTTCTAAATGCTCAAGAATTTTATCCTAAATCTTTTCTTAATTTTAGATCTCTTATAAAACTTAATAAATTCACGGTTTCGAAAAAACAATCTCAAGAATTTTATCTTTCTAAACCCTGGATAAATCTGGAGTTAAATGGATTTATGTTTATGTTTATGATACTCCAAAATCTAAATCTAGAATAAATCTATAATAATGATACTATTATATTAATGATACCATTGTCATTGTGTTTATGGTATGATACTCCAAAATCTAAATTTCTAAAATAAATCTATATTAATGATACCACTTTCTCAGTTTTTTAACATCATAATGATATTATCATACTACAAAATTTAAATCTGGAGTTAAATGGATTTATGTTTATGTTTATGATACTCCAAAATCTAAATCTAGAATAAATCTATAATAATGATACTATTATATTAATGATACCATTGTCATTGTGTTTATGGTATGATACTCCAAAATCTAAATTTCTAAAATAAATCTATATTAATGATACCACTTTCTCAGTTTTTTAACATCATAATGATGTTATCATACTACAAAATTTAAATCTAAGTTTAGATTTGACATAGCATGTAAGTTTATATAAAAAAGAGAGATCCATGGTTGAATGGCAAAACAAGGTCGCAAGGAATAGTAAAAGGGTAGTTTAGATGTGCTCATACATCACTCATATCATGCGCCCACGATAAATGATTTCTCGCTGCCACCAAAATATTCTCATATACATTGATATAAAGTTGAAACATGCATACCTTCATACTCTAAAACGGAAGTTAGATTTACGTTAGATTTGAAATAGTAGCTACACTAAGTTTATATACAGAGAGAGATCCATGGTTGATTGGACTTGGCAAAAATAAGGTCACAATGAACAGTAAAAAGTAGTTTAGGTAAATTTTTAGAGAGAGAGAGATCCATGGGACTTCCAAAGCAAGTTCACAAGGAATAGTTAAAAAGGGGTCTCCGGGCCTTTAATTATAGAGGAAGATGAAATGCCTTGCAAAGCTCAAGAATGATCCATGGAAATTTCTTCACTCCGAATTCAAAATGGAGATAACAAACCCTTCCCACCTAAACAAACTACCCATGATCAAAAATTTGTTCAAATTAGTGAGGAGGATGGTTGCCCAGTAATGTCTGTAGCATCAAGAGCAACGACTTTGCTATGAATCGCTCGCAAGATATCTGTAAGTGCTACAAGTCCAATTAATAATCCTTCTTCATCCACAACCCATACTCTATGTACATGGTAATCCACAGCTTTAGAAATAACTTCCTCCAGTGAAGTAGTCATTAGACAAGTGACTAGAGGTCTGGAACCAGGACTGACGCTAATCAAAGCTGCTCCAGCAGATGAATTTTGCACGAATGTATCAGCTTTGGATAACTTCTCCGTGAACTCAAGGACAGTAAGTGACAGCCATGACTGAAGCATTCTAGGTGGGCAACCCCTCAAATCAGTGGCTGAGAAGGTACCTAACAGTCTTCTTCCCTGACCCTGCAAAAAAAATGTTTTACTGCACGCTTGGCATATGTAAAATTAAACCTACAATAGCTAACACAATATCATTTAACGAAGAAACTACTAGATAGAGCAATATCATTTAACTAAGCAACTTTAATTCTTAATTTGGAATGCACCAGAACGTCTGGATTAACCGTATGTTGCAGAAGCTTGAAGCTTATATTCAAAATAATATCAAAAAGTAAGAAGGTAGTTAAAGCAACATTAATTCTTAATTTGTAATGCACCAGAACATCTGGACCAACGTATGTTGCAGAAGCTTGAAGCTTATCCGTCACATTTAAACTAATATCAAAAAGTAAGAAGGTAGTTAAGAGGTTGGAGAATTTATTCAGTGTCTGAAAATTTCTAGTTACTTTTGAACCAGAGAAATTTAATTCTCAAAAGTAGCGTCAAAAATATGTTTACCCCTCCAGTTAGTCTAAGACTATAATGATATCAGTACTATAAACAAGTACCCAGCTAGGCTGACAAGAAACAAGCACGCCCGATAGTTACAGCATATTTTAATCCTTGACAAACAATCAGAAACCGAATTCAAGATCAAAATGGAAAAGCAGATCCAAGTATTTATATTCTGATATTTCATTCAGTTTTACCTTCCCCGTCTTGCAGATCTTTCATTACTAGCCCAGACACTTGAATTTCTATTCTAATATTTCATTCAGCTTGACCTTCCCCGTCTTGCAGATCTTTCATTACTAGCCCAGACACTTGAAAGCAGATCCTAATACTTTAACAGACCATCTATTTTGCAAAGCTGTAAATAAAGAACAGAATACCGACATGTACATTGCTGCAAACATTATAAGTTTCGTAAAAATGTATTGCACTTGACCTAATTACCTCTAATATCTACTCTTAAGATAGAATTGATATCCACACTAAATGTTGTGGAATTAAGATTTAGCCATTCAAAATATAAACAAACCACCTTTAAGTTTCCAGAGCGAACATTAACCAACTCCCCCAGAACAAGCATAAGCTTGAAATACACCTATGATTGAGACGTCCTCCAACCCAAAAGTATTCTAAATAAAACGTTTTTTTTTCCTTAACTAAACAAAAAATACTGTAAATCATGAATGCACTTCATATTTCATATTTTATAATTTCAAACTGCTAATTTATAAAACAAAGAAAATCTTTTATGTGAGCTGAATATTGAAACTTGTATTTTTAACACTCTTTGTTATATTGATAGGTATTTATACCTTAGAATTTGGGGTGGATTAGCACCTATGCTTTTCCTAGATTGCACGAGGATGAGACGACTGTACTGTCTGGATTGATTTTATGACAGTTATTCCAAATTCAAAATAAACAAATATAAAATAAAAAAGAATATCAAAAATAACTAACAGCTTATGCATGGATAAGCATCATAGATAACTCTTAACTGATCTGCATGGATATAAACATCATAGATAACTCTTAACTGATCTGCATGGATAGATAACTGGTAGTTGATGCATGATGCATAATAACTCTTAGCTGATGCATAGATAATCAGATAACTTATTTTTAACACCTAACTTAACTTGTGATCTAACACAAGTTAAGTGGCCATGCTAGTAGGTAATACTCATGAACAGATTGTCATTCACTGATGAGAAGCTCCCCTTCAATTCTTATTACTAAACTTGGGTGGCCGTGCTAGTAGGTAATACTCATGAACGGATTGTCCTTCACTGATGAGAAGCTACCCTTCAATTCTTATTACTAAACTTGGGCATCTGAGCTGGGTATTGAGATGTATTTTCAACTCCTTTCAGAGATGATACTCATCAATCGACTGTCCTCCACTTATGAGAAGATCCCCTTTCATGTGATTTGTCAAAACTACACACAAACTCCTCATCCAAGCGACTGCTTATGATTGGTTTCTAGAATTGAAAGAACATCATACCCTTGACACAGCCAATGATTCACCTAAGAGAACTGTTTACCTGACTACCATATGGAGACATACCGAAAAACATTTTCCTGCTAACATATTCACTTATGCGTGCTAGCTCCTTCATCCTTTAATTGTTGTTTAGATCAATGACAACCATGGCTATTAATAATGACAAATATTCGAAGCAGTAAAATATTCAAGCAGATTGATGCAGGTCTAAGCTCATATACTATTTGATTTGACAGGGTTAGCCAGTCCACCAAAGCAAACACCTCATAACACCGCACTTCGATTCACAAATACCAGCACTACCATACCTAGACTCGGCAACTTGCAGCATACGCCAACACTACTCTTCACAACCAACGAGATGTAAGATTATAGAACGCTGGTTTACTTTAAAGCAAATCCAAATATTCTAAACATACTGCTTAATCACGATTTGTATGCACAATAGTTTCCAACTTAATTCAAGCAGCAAAATATGAGCAGAAAATTAAGTCCTAATCTATACACTCTATTCTAACACTCTCATCTATGAAGGTTAAGCTTGCGAAAATCCATAATCCGTGTAGTTCTCTGGCACGAGTCAGGTCGGTATAGTTCTCTGATACCATGTTAAAATTTCTAAACATGAAATAAAAGAAAGAAAAACGAGAGATTACACTAATAAAAAATTGTATACTTTTTATTTATTTGTTTGTGATTGAACTTACAAAAGCATAAGCCTCAAATATAACTACATATTTCTAAACATGAAATAAAATAAAATAAAAACGAGAGATTACACTAATAAAAACTTGTATACTTTTTATTTATTTGTTTGTGATTGAATTTACAAAAAGCATAAGCCTCAAATATAATTACAAATAACTACAATTGAGCCATGTCCTCCAAGCCACCACAACAATTGAGCCATGTCCTTCAAGCCACCACAACTAAGAACAGCAATCATAAGCCTCAAATATAACTACATATTTCTAAACATGAAATTAAATCAAATAAAAACGAGAGATTACACTAATAAAAAATTGTATACTTTTTATTTATTTGTTTGTGATTGAATTTACAAAAGCATAAGCCTCAAATATAACTACATATAACTACAATTGAACCATGTCCTCCACGCCACCAACTAAGAACAGCAATATTCTACTTGAGATTTCCAGATTGCTTCAAAATATTTCTTCAGGATCATCTGCGTTTTGGTTTGCCATTCTCGACTTTTCAAACCTCACTCGTGTTCATCATCAAGAAAATGGAAAACCTTAGCACAGATCTCCTGAAGCAATATCCTAAATACAAATGCTCTTCAGCTCTTTTGTTCTTAACTAAATCAATAAACCTATAGTCACAAATAGACTTTCTATTAATATTTCTTCAGGATCATCTGCCTTTTGGTTTGCCATTCTAGACTTTTCAAACCTCACTCGTGTTCATCATCAAGAGAATGGAAAACCTTAACACAGATCTCCCGAAGCAATATTCTAAATACAAATGCTTTTCAGCTCTTTTGTTCTTAACTAAATCAATAAACCTATAGTCACAAATAGACTTTCTATTTTAGCATTTCGAACTGTGAATTCCTAGCCAACTCTTATTTCTGAAATTGCACGTGAGTGAGTCAGGCCCGTGTAGGCTCTGGTACCATCTTAAAAGTTCTAAAAATAAAGAGAAGAATGAAGACATTACACAAAACAAAACTGTATACTTTTTGTGATTGAATTTACAGAACAAGCATCAGCCTCAAATAGAACTACAGTTGAGCCATGTCCTTCAACCCACTAACCAGGATCAGCAATATTCTAATTGAGATTTCGAACTGTGAATTCCTAGCCAACTCTTATTTCTGAACTTGCACGTGAGTGAATCAGGCCCGTGTAGGCTCTGGTACCATGTTAAAAAGTCTAAAAATAAATAGAAGAATGGAGACATTACACAAAACAAAACTGTGTATTTTTTGTGATTGAATTTACAGAACAAGCATCAGCATCAGCTTTTGGCACGTTAGATGCAATAAAAAATAAAAAATCAGGCATCCCTCAACTTACTTGGTTTTTTTGATATTCTTAAACAAGATATCTTGCATCGAGTAAAAAAGATGAAACGTAGAAAATTGAGTCACGTTTCCGAATATATAAGTTTTAAGTATTGAAAATTTATATAACTATGTCAAATTTCATGTTTTCTAACCGTCACTTTTTATACTTTTTATCTTTTTGGCAAATGATAAAGTATATGTTTTTGTGGGTGCAGCCTTTCAATGCCTAAATGATGGTTTCAGGATACAAAAATTGGTAGAAATGTATAGAACCCGTAGCACTAGTGCAACGCTATTTTTCCAAAATTAAATGTTTAATTTTTTAATTTTTTAATTTTTTTTTAATTATATAAGTGATCAAACCTCGAGAACGATATGTCAAATGTGAGTACAGCTTTTGAAGGTCTTAATTAAGTTATTTCGACTTCGATTTTTTATAGCATGTAGAAGTCGGTGTCTTCTAGTGCAGCATACAATTTTTTTTAAATGGTTGTGAAATGAAAAAGTTACGGAATAAACACTAATAGTATGTTTTTTGACCAACGGAGTGATCAAACAAGAAAATTAGGAAATAAATAGAAAATCTCAATATTTTTTTTTAAAATTACATATTTGGAATCTGCATAAAAAATTATATCTATGCCTAAAATTTCGTCAATAATGGTCATGTATGTCATGCTGTAGAGAGCGGTCAAAAACATGCATATTTAGGTGCAGAATTGCACCTAAAGGGTCCCTCAACTTTGTGCACAAACCTATTAATTTTATTTATTTTAATTTCTAGAGGAATTTTAAATGTAATTGGTCCCACACCATTGAAATGGAGATTAAATAAACTAACCAAAATATAAAAAATATATTCCTAACACTCATGCAGGGAAACTTCCATGAAGCTAAGGAGGAAAGATGGACACAAATTCCGTCTTTTTTGTTGATCTTTTTGTTGATTTCTTTCCGTCTTTTTGTTGATTTCTTTCTCGTCACAGTTTCCATATTTTTTCTATTCCCTTCCACAATTGGAAATAGGAGAGTTTCCATGTATAAGTGTGACTTTGCAAATACCTTGAAAACTTCCATGAAGCTAAGGAGGAAAGATGGACACAAATTCCGTCTTTTTTGGTGATCTTTTTGTTGATTTCTTTCCATCTTTTTGTTGATTCCTTTCTCATCACAGTTTCCATATTTTTTCTATTCCCTTCCACAATTGGAAATAGCAGAGTTTCCATGTATAAGTGTGAGTTTGCATGTGACTTTGCAAAAACCTCAAACCCATGCATGGGCTTTTGCTTTGTAATATTAAAGATTATATTAGATTTAGACATGCATTCACATTTCATATTACATTATATTACATATATTACATTTAAATATTATAATATATTACATTTAGACATAATCAATTACTTTTTCATGTTTCAAAATTAGAAGATAATGTTCAACAACTTTCATGCAAAGGTAAAGGTATTTCCTGCAAAAGTTGTTAATCTAAGACAATTCACGAAACACTATATGCTTTTATAAGAACCTCGAATTTTCATTTCAATTTTTTCAAAGGCAGAGACTTTGTTGTTGCTCGCGACCCTTATTATATTTTTATATTTCATTTAAACATTAAATAATAATACATAATATTTAAAACCATAGTTATTTCAAATCTTATTTGAATCTGTCAAATAGTAATTAGCTTAACATGATTTATGGCCCATGGTTTTGATAACCCATGGTAAATTTTTCCATGGTCATGGTAAATTTTTCCATGATACCATGGGAAAATTTACCATGGGTTACCAAAACCATATAAATCACATTAAGCTAATTATTCAAATAAGATTTGAAATAATTATTTAATGTTTAAATGAAATAAAAAATATAACAATAATTTTAGCTCAAACAGCTCAATCAACCTATTACATTGATTGGGAAAACTGCAAAAAAATGATCGATTATTCTTGAATAAAATATCACATCAATAAAGGATCACAGAAGTATGAGTTGCATTACCACCAGTTACTTCCAGCCTATGGTGGTGTACCTTTGGGGTTCTCCCTACAATCAACCCTTAATTCAAAAGTTGCTACCTTGATCTTGAGAATAGAGGATCTGCAAGTGGCTTCTCTCTAGGGATGGGAGAGACTTGTCGAATGGCGACGAAAACAACATATTTCCTCAATGTCTTGGACAACCTGCCAAGACACTTCATTGTCGAGAACATGAGGCTGATATAATGGAACTACGAAGCAATCTGGTCCCAAAACGAACATGGAAGGGATCGATTTGTATCGCAACTATCTGGTTGGAAGTCAAAAGCTTTTCATGTTTTCACCAATTCCTATATGTATAGCTTTTTGCAACAACCATAACTAATATTATTTTTTTGCACATAAAATTTTAACTTTTTTATGATTAAATAGTTCAATCAAGCTATTATTTTCTTAACCTCGGGTAAACCCTCACTCAAGGAATTTAAAAAAATAGTCAAAACCCTTAACCGAGGTTTTGTAAGACTTCAATCAAGCTAATCTCTTGATCAAGGGCTTTAAAATATGACATGAGCCCCTTTTTTGCAAATTTAATTTTACTGACTTTTTTGGAAGGTATAAACCATAGCACCTTAGGGGTCGGACTTGATGTTGGTGGATTCATCAATGAATCATCTATCCACTGCATATAATTTACGTGTTTTTGAATTCGTATGATATATTTTTTAATTTCCTTTCAAAACTTACAATTAAAACCATATCCAAAACTTCATAGGAGCTCAAAGAAAAATCAACAACAAAAAAAGTACACAACAAAAAAAAGAAAAATATATACGTCTTAGATCAGCGTGTCCTCTTCAAAAAGGTATTTCCATTTTTCAATTTATGTAAGCAGTAAAAAAAATTGTGTGCACACAAATGTGTACAAAATGTAATTTAAATATTCACTGGTTAGTTTTGAAAATTAATAAAAAACTATTATTTCAAAATAAAAATAAAAATAAAATAGTGTATTTTGGGTAAATCATTTTCATATATATTTTTTTGAAAATTATACATCTAACATTAAATTATTTCACATGCACACAAGCCACTTGTTAACTTTTCGTGAAAATTGCAAGGACAAATATTTCATTAAATGCATTTTGACACATTAAATGATATTAATATTTTTTTAATATCATTGGAAAGACAACATAATTCCCTACAATTTGATTTTTTATTGCTTATCGAAATTCACAAAAAATATCTGAGTTTTTAGGGCTCCAATTTAACAAATGAGTAAAATACTGAATTTTCACCATCACTTTTGGCCAAAAAGTGTTACCCATCTTCATAGATTCACCCCAAGCTTTAAAATAAGGTAGAAAATTCAAAAAGATTCTCGTTATTAATAAATGATTTTGCTTAAGCAAAGGGTACATTTTTATTAAGATCATGATAGAGGAGTTCAACAATTAAATGATTTTGCTTGAGCGAAGAGTACATTTTTATTAAGTTTGTGATTGAGGAGTTCAACAATTAGCACCACCAACATCAATGTACATAGGGGGGTTGATGTGCTTATTAAATGCCAATCCCATACCCTCGTACCTGATAGAATCCAATGGAAACATTGCAATCTTGAAATCCTAAATACTGTTAAGCTCGTCGAATTCTGAATGGGATCTAAAATTCTATTTTTTGCATTTAAAGTCCAATGATGTTGGAACCACTCAAACATCCTGAAACATTTAATGGTAATGTTAAAAATTTAAGTTAATGTTAGATAACTCAACAAATATTATTAGTTAATGTTGGATAACTCAAAAAATACCAAATTTTGAAATAAAAAAATAAATAAATTAGAAAGCAAGTTCTATATATAAGTTTTTTTTCTTACGAAAAGAAATTTAAAAAATTAGGAGGAAGCATTTAAGCGTCCCACTTTTCGAGATGGGGCACCTAGATGCCCCCCATTTTGCGAAATGTTGTGATGAAACGTTTCACCAAGAACACCCCCCCCGATGGCATGGGAAACACGGGGGACGTACCCCCAACCCTATGGGACATGTCCCCGTGGAACATTGGGTTTCAAGCTTCTACAATTAAAGCAACATGAGGATATTTCTTCGAGATTTTATCTGTGTTAGATCTATCATTCTCGACATTTCAAACCTCACTCAAGTTCATCATCAAGAGAATGGAAAATATTGACACAAATGTCCTAAAGAAATATTTTAAATGAAAATGTTATTTTGTTCTTAACTAAATCAATAAAATTGAAGTAAAAAATAGCCTTTCTATTTTATCGTTTCAAATTGTGTATTCATTACCAACTCTAGTACTTCTAAACTTGCATATGGAGCTATATATTCAACCTCCAGAAGAACAATCAAATACTCTAGTACTTCTAAACTTGCACATGATTTGCATATGGAGTTATATATTCAACTGCCATAAGTACAATCAAATCGACAAGATTTACTTCATTGTCTATTACAATCTCACTATCTACAATGGCTCTTCATTTCACATGGGAGGACATTAATCTGAAGGGAAGGATCATACTCTCATGGGCATCTGACTTTAGTAAAGAGTCCTTTAAAGCATATCAATGAAACAATGAAAGAATGACCCAATAATTCGATGGAATCATGCATCATAATTGTATCCACTCAACTTTTTCATCACAATTAACCCCACACACAAGGTGCAAAATTGTCCTCCGTAAGAAAGGAAAATACGCAATAAAGGCACGCCGCACACTCTTGTAACTTAAAAAATGATTTTGTATTATTAGTGAATTTATTATAAGATAAACTCACTTAGAGCAAAGTTAAAATCACAACCCTTTTGGTTCGATTTCTTCTTATGCTAACATCTAGGAATGACGACACTCCCGTAACCTGAAAAATGATTTTATATTATTAGTGAATTTATTATAAGATAAACTTACTCGGAGCAAAGTTAAAACCACGACCCTTTTGGTTTGATTTCTTCTTCTTTCTTCTTATGCTAACATCCAAGAATGACGGGAATGAGGAGCAAGGTATGAAGACTGCTTGTGAGATCCCCAAAACTTACACACACCATCAATTTATTTACACACACCATCAATTTATTGCTAATTTCTTCCCACCAAATATTTTTAAAGAACCCAATACTCCATTTCTAAAAACTTAGTAAATCTTTAATAACATATCTATCACCAAATATTTTGAAAGAACCCAATACTCCGATTCTAAAAACTTAGTAAATATTTAATAACATATCTATCCAATACTCCGATTCTAAAAACTTAGTAAATCTTTAATAACATATCTATCCTTTTAGGATGGATTGTAGATTATGGGATTGACATTTTCGGTGCATAATTATTCGATTAATTGGTTTGACAATTGAATGTGTGGAAATTTAGTTGATTCATTTTACCTTTAATCCTTCATGTTTTGAAGAGCTTAGAAGGTCATTGATCAAACTTGGTTGAATTTGTTTCGCATATGAATAAAAGATAAAAAAAAATGTTTGAAAATGATCGATAATTGGTACTAAAACTATTTTTCTTTCCAAAATACAAGTTGCATTCCACCCCCAAACCCCCCAAAAAAAAATTTCCAGTCTTTGTTGTCAAAAATAGAAGAAATACTCGTCAATAGATTTTGATAACCACATGGAGGGAAGAAGTGGTAGCATTGTGAGATGGCATTTGGGGATTATGAACATATCCCGAGATAACTGAGTTATTGCCCTCATGTTGGAATTCATTGTTTTCGGGTTTGGTGGGTCTTGCATGGGCATGAGGTTGCAAACTTTCATCGCTATCATAAGATTGGGGAGTAAATTAAATGGCCACCCTATCGTACCGTTGTTTTAGCTATCTAGCCAGCATGGTTCCTCTGAAGTGCCCAAAGATGCTCATCATGCAAGCAATATATGAGGTACTGAAATCCCTTATGATGAAATCGCATTGATATTCATGATTCTGAAAAAATTTCTTTATGTAATACACACTAAATAAGCACACACTGGTAGGGTATTTGGCGGGGGAATTTCCACCAAAAGTTGTGATTAAATTTTGGGCCAACGAGGCTTGGGGACCCCTGGATTGATTTGTAACTCCATCCATAGGTTGACTAAGGGATTTTTCGGTTTTCATTTGAGAAAGAAAAGAACTATTATAAAGTAATGTCACATGGCCCATGGATGTGTTGAAACACTCTAGTAGTTTTTGTTGAATCGCATGAAGAGTTCTCCACTAAAGAAACCTCCAAGTTAAATTATCCACTTTGGATAGAATTCTAGAAGCTCCGTTGGAATGTTTCTCAACTTAAATCAACAATTTCATCGTGAGTTTGAGAAGATTTTCAACTGATTCCCCAAAAAAGGTTTTCCTTAGAGTTAACATCTCCAAAGATTTAAAAGAGTTTGTGTTCATTCAAGGAAGAGGACCTGTGATTCAAATGAAAATTTGATATATCAGTCTCCTCGACCCTTATTTTTTCAAAACCACCACCACAAAGTAAAAGACTACTTTATTAGGGAAATTACACACCCAACACCTTTATCCACTTACCCCACTAGTGGAGCCACACATACCCAACTACCCTCTAACCCTATTAGCAGAGCCACGCATACCCAACCACATAGATATAGTGATGAATGGGAGAAAGTGGTTAAACAAGCGAAGACTCACTAGTCACAATGATCCCAATCGGTTTCTCAAGCCAACAATAGTAACTCAATTCCCAAGAAATCCCCAAATACAACCTAGAAATATACTACTAGCTGCATTATGGCATGGGACCGAAGAAGTAGTTCCTAACCATTGCTAAGTGATGGGGATGGGATCCGACGTATGCTATTCTGAAAAAAAAATGTGTATGTTGTATACACTAAATATGCACACACTACTAGGGTATTTGGTGGGCCAATTTCCACCAAAAGTTGTGATTAAATTTTGGGCCCGATAGGCTTGGGGCCTTGGATTGATTTGTAATTCCATCCATAGGTTGACTACGGTATTTTTCAGTTTTCATTTGAGAAAGAAAAGAACTATTATGAAGTAATATCACATGGCCCATGGATGTGTCGAAACACTCTAGTAGTTTTTTTTTAATCACATGAAGAGTTATCCACTAAAGAAGCATCCAAGTTAGATTATCCACTCTGGATAGAATTCCAAAAGCTCCCCTTGGAATGTATCTCAACATAAATCAGCGATTTCATCGTGAGTTTGACTTGACAAGATTTTCAATCGATGCCCAAAAAACATTTTTCCTTAGAGTTGACATCCCCAAATATTTAAAAGAGTCTGTGTTCATTGGAAGAGAACGTGTTATACAATATCCAAATTGATATATAAGTCTCCTCGACCGTTATTTCAAGTGTCAAGCCACCACTGCAAAGTAAAAGCCTGCTTTATTAGTAATTAGACACCCAGCACCTTTAGCCACTAACCCCACTAGGGGATCCATGCATACCCAACCACCCTCTAACCCTACTAATAGAGCCACACATAACCAACCATATAGAGATAGTGATGAATGGGTGAAAGTGGTTAAACAAGCAAATAATCACTAGTCAAAGAGATCCCAATCGGTTTCTCAAGTCAATAATAGTAACTCAATTCCCAAGAAATCCCCAAATCCAACCTAGAAATATACTACTAGCTTCATTATGGCATGGGACCGAGCTAGTAGCTCCTAAACCATTGCTAAATGACAGGGATGGGATCAGGTGTATGCAATCTCCACCCCTAAAGTTGGTTGCTTGTCAAACACCTATGTGCAATGACCTCTCATAAGAAGCCAAGAAATGGGAATTTTAATGATTGTTCTTTCCCTACCATAGATGCAAACTGTGAATTCTCCAAACCCCTTTGACCTCTATACAAGTGAGAATGCGTAGAGATGGATTCTATTTTTGAAGTTGGACAATGAAGAAAGTACCGCGGAACATTCAAGGCCTTACTGGCAGTATCAAAAATCTAAAGGGAGTATCAAAAATCTAAAGGGAGATGTTACTAGAATTAATTTGTGTTTACAAGAAAAGTTAAAGCTACTAGGTTCTACATAATTCAACCCTTTGAGCAATTTGGACAAATTTTATTTCTTATTCACTTTAATCATGATAATGAAGGTAGAGAGGAATATTCAATTCTAAATCACCAAAGTGGGTGGAGACCATTTTCCAACATGGGGTGGACCCTTCCAATGATATATGGGTCTTGTTTGATTTCAAAGGGCAAATGAAATCGACAAAAGAGAAAAACCTTTGAGATTAACATATTGAAGAACTCCCGAGGATGGTTGTTCTTTGGTGATTTCAACAATGTGGAAACCTAGGTGGACAAGTAAATCATTCTCCCTACTCAAATGAATGAATGGAATTAAATCCAAACATGGCCTTTATGACCCTAAAAAGTTTCATTGAATTTATAGGCTTGAATGCCGCCTCCTCTTGTCACTTTTACATTCAATCCTATCCCAAATTGTTCTAAAGGGGGGTATTGGAATATTTCAACACTTTGTGAAAAACTTAAGTTACAGGATACGTATACAAATCAAGCAGATTTTTTAAAAGCCGGGCTCCAGTTATAGCAAGGGTACATCAAGTACAAAAATAATATTTTTTAATTTTTAAAAACATATTAAAAGTCGACAATCAAAACTATTCATGAATTAGAATTGAAATTACAACATAAAGGTGAATCCATAAAGAAGGGTAACACTTTTTAGCCAAAAATAATGGTGAAATTTTGATATTTTACTCATTTATTAAATCAAAGCCCTCAAAACTCATGTATGCCTTGTGAATTTCAACATGCAATAAAAAAACAAATTATAGAGAATTATGTTTCTTTCCAATGATATTTTTAAAAAAATTACTAATATCATTTAATGTGTCAAAAATTGATTTAATGAAATGTTTGTCCTTGCAAATTTCAAAAAAAAGTTAACAAGTGGCTTATGTGCACATAAAATAATTTAATGCTAAATGCATAATTTTAAAAAATAAATATATGAACATGATCTGCACATAACCAACTAGGGCATTTTTTTTTAATTTATTTTGAAAAATTATATTTTTTATTAATTTTCAAAATTTACCATTGAATATTAAAATCGCATTTTGTACACATTTATGTGCACTTAATTTTTTTACTGCTTACATAAATTGAAAAACTAGAAATACCCTTTTGAAGAGGACGTGTCGATGTGGGGCATATATATTATTATTTTAATTTTTTTGGTTGTGTACTTTTTATGTTGTTGATTTTTCTTTGAGCTCATTCGAAGTTGTTGACGGGGTTTTCAAGTGTAAGTTTTAAATGAAAATTAAAAGAATTCATATAAACTCAAAAATGCATAAATTATATGCCAATGGATAGATGATTCATTGATGAATTTACCGACATCAAGTCCAACACCTAAGGTGTAAGTAATGATAGGGATTACTCCTTTTAAAGACACTGGTAAAATTAAATCTGTAGAAAAAGGGGCTAGAGTCCTATTTTTAAAGCCCTCAATCGAGCTATTAGCTTAATCAAGGTTTTAAAAATCCTCGATTGAGAGTTTGAGAAGTTTTTTAAATACCTCAATCAAGGGTTGTAAAGATCCAGGTTCTACCCCAAATCATGAATTATCCTCCACATGATTAAAATAGAAAAAGAACTCTATTGATTTGTTTCATGAATGTACATAAGAATGAAACCATTTGTAGCAATGGAGAAGCCCATCCATTTAAAAATAGCTAAAGGATGAAGATTCCTATGCGAGCTTACAACTCATAATGGATGGTAGGGTTGGAAAATACCAACACCAAAACCCCCGCATAAGCGAAACGTAGGGAAGACACACAATAAAACAAAAGATCGGTCCCAACATTGAAGCCTAATAAGGTATCCATGTACAAACTATCATAAGTGGAGAAAATGGGAAAAACCCATAGGATAAGAAAACCCTCTCCGGAAGAGAGAAAAAAGCCACTGTTGAAAAATTCATTGGAGCTAAAACTGATGAAGATCTCACAATGATGTGGTGACTGGCAAGAGCTGGAGACCCGCGGAGGTTAACAGCTACAACCAAAAATCTGAAGAAGACTCGAGCCAAATAACCTCAATGAACATGGTTGAACTTTAAAGCATTGGCTAGGTTGCAGAGACACAAAAAAGGAAAACACTAACAACCATCACATGAATGCTCCAAAGAAATAAGTGTTGGTTAGGAACCAGAACAAGGCTTCGAATAGAAGCAAACACCATCAACCATCAAACAAGCAATGAGGCCCATGGAAACTAAAAGATCCAAACAATAAGTATGGTTGAAACTCTAAAGATGGCCTGGAAACTCCATGTTGTCAACACCATCAAAGATACATGTAAAAATCCAAGCAACAAATTTCACATTCCAAACTACTGAGGAAACTAGCGCTTAATGCACATCTGTCAAAATAAGTTGATCCTCTAAAATTGATCCCCGGCACAAAATCCCTAATTAGGTGCTCATTTATAGTCAAGAAAACATCATATGCTGAGTGTTCCTATGGACACCAATCCATCTCACCGGAGTGCATGGGTAACTGTTGTGTAGAAGGTTCACTATGAAGAAGCTTGATCTCAATCGAAACTAGTGAGTATAAAATCACTCAAAGAAGCATTACATACCACCCCCTCACACACACACAATGTTAAACTCAGTAGAAAAGACGACAACAATGGATGTCATAGCTAATGGCGAAAGTATGGAGATACAAGCTAAAGGCGACAAAGATGCAAAACAACCTAAGAAAAAAACACTCCAAAGTGGCTATCTGCACAAGTGGCACAGAATCCACTACTCAAATGTGCAGAAAGAGAGGTTTCGAAAAACCATAATGGACAACAATCCTCGATATGGGTCCCAACAAACAAGGCCATGTTAGGTACCCATTTACAATAGAAAAATCAACATAAGTTCATGGATATCATGACGTGTTGGTTGCGGTCAGCCAGACCCAAGGTTCAAAAGGATTGGTATGTAATGCTTCTTTGAGTGATTTTATACTCACTAGTTTCGATTGAGATCAAGCTTCTTCATAGTGAACCTTGTACACAACACACAATGTTAAACTCAGTAGAAAAGACGACAACAATGGATGTCACAGCTAATGGCGAAAGTATGGAGATATGAGCTAAAGGCGACAAAGATGCAAAACAACCTAAGAAAAAAACACTCCAAAGTGGCTATCTGCACAAGTGGCACAGAATCCACTACTCAAATGTGCAGAACGAGAGGTATCGAAAAACCATAATGGACAACAATCCTCAATATGGGTCCCAACAAACAAGGCCATGTTAGGTACCCATTTACAATAGACAAATCAACATAAGTTCATGGATATCATGACGTGTTGGTTGCGGTCAGCCAGACCCAAGGTTCAAAAGGATTCACCAAAAAGTACCCTACAGATGCTGACATATTTAATATCATGAAGACAAAATAAGGTCTCACCCGAGACACACATAGGAATCACAAGGACCATCACAAGAATGCGTAGAGAAGGATAGGGGGATCACTCTCCATTTACCTAACCATTCATCTACTTATACATGCACTCGATACAATAAGAAGCTTATCACTCATATATTGAAACAGACCATGCATTCATACCCAATACATGATAAGAAAACACAGTAAGCACAATATGGAGAAAAAACTTCTATTGTCATCACATCAGTACTGCATACATTCTATAACCCAGTGTTACAAATATCGGCCGATTTTTCGCGCTACGCCGAAAAATCGCGATTTTTTGGAGGCCCCGATTTGTCAAGGAAAAATCGGCCAAAAAGTCGCGCCGATATTTGTCCGAAAAATCGCCGATTTTTACCCGAGATATCGCAGTCAACTCGCGATTTTTGGGACAGGGTTTAAAAAGGTCCGTTTTTTACTTTTAAACTAAGTCACCGGGTTCGCCGTTTTTTTGCCTTGGAAATCGAAAATCGACGAATTTTTTAGTCAGCCGCATTAATTCGTTCAAGTTCGGCACTGTGTATTCTCCATTGAAGAGTCGCCGTGTATTCTCCATTGTGAAGGTCGAGGTGTATTCTCCTTTGTGAAGCCGCCGATTCCCTCAGTCCGCGTGAGTGAAATCCGTGATTGGCTTTTCAGACTGCGCAGAGGGCTGACGCTGGCTGTAGCTGAACGCTGTTGTGAACTGCTGCAGACTCCTCACCGGCCGACTCGAGTGAAAGGCGAATGAAGTCTCGATGGGCCGACTCCAGCGGACTAGCAGTGAATGGAGCCTCCACTCGCAGCACTAGTTTTTTTATATATTCGACTGTTTTATTATTTTCAGGTTCAATTATTTTCACATTCCTAGGTTCATATGTTTATTGTTTACCTTATTATTCTTAATGTTATTATTATTAATATTAAAACACCTAATTAATATTATCACTCATGTTAATTTTAATATTAATGTTATATGTTATTATTAATACTATGATTAGACATCTTATATATCTTATAAATGGGTTTTCTTTCCATATTCATGTGGAAATGTGTTTATTTGATGTTATTGTTGCTTTAGATGTTTAAAAAATTGAAAAAAAATGAATATTTTTGTGTTTTTTAAGTTTGCCGATTTTTGCCGATATTCTGTCGAGATATCCCGAAACGATGTTTCCTGGACCTTGCCGATTTCCGCGCCGCGCCGAGATTTGTAACTATGCTATAACCCTTGACTAGAAATCTCAAAAAGCTTCATGTTCAACTCAACGACTTACGTTTTTCAGTATTACAATAGGTTTTTCAGTATTATAATACAAATATCAAAACCAACGAACAATAGAACCTCAACCCATTACAATACATTCCTTCAAATAGGCTTGTGTTCCCTTCATGGTTGTTATCCTAAGTGTGAAATTATTGAACACAATAGATCATTGAGCCTGAGAAAATATCACAATGAAATAATTAGGAAAAATGATGAATTACAATGAAAATTGTAGTGAAATGAGCAGTAAAATTAATCATGCATTTAAACTCGGATGTGCACAGAAAATGTGTGACATAATTCATTAATCAGTATAGTCAAAATATATGTTACAATAGAGGAAATTCAAATACCCAGAGAGAATTCAAATCCTAGTCAGTCTAGCCTAGGAAATATCACCACTATAGTGCTCTGAGGCTACCAAAATCAACTAAGACTTAGTGAACTAAAGCTATTGTCAGTTAACTGACCAAGAAGGGCGCATCAATGAGTTTGGCATGCAAAATCTCATGCAAATAGGCTAGATAGGGCGCATTAGATCACAATCACTGGAAATCGGAGCACAAACCCCCCACTAGATGTTGAAATATTGTAACTTCTAAGAATATTATATTTGTACTTTATTATTATTCATCCGAAGATGTTTTATTCCTCCGTCGGGATGTTATTTATAGGGTTATTAGACTCTCCTAGAGAAGTCGGCCCTGAGTTAAGTTATATAGGGTTATTAGACTCTCTTAGGAGAAGTCGGCCCAGTTAGGGTTAAAAGTCAAGTGAAGTAAAGTATAAATAGAGGAGATGTGTTCCTCATTTGAACACACACTCACTCACTTGTGAACTCGCATAGGAGAGAGAGAGAGATCTACGAAGGAGGAAAAGGAGCTCTTGTTTGGGGATTTCATCTTTGTATTTGTTGATCATCTATATTGAGGAAGTTTTGTTGGGTTTTCTACCCCATGAGGGTTTCCCAGGATAAATTTGTGTCTATCTTGTGGTTGTGTTTCTTTTAGTGGTCTTTATTATGCTCTTGTTGTGAATCTTATGCTAAACTTAACATGGTTTCAGAGATAGCCTGAATAGGACATCTTTCACAAAGTGAAAATCTCTCTCTTCTTCCTCCAGTGAGAAATTAGGGTTTCTACAAAAGTTGGAATTTTTGGAATCTGATTGCGTGGCTAGATGCTCCTTCTCAAAAGCAAAATTTTGAGCCCTAGATCGAATTTTTTGAGTGGGTAGAACCCCGGGATAAGTCAAACCCTAGTTTGACTTCCGGACCAAAAGAACCAGAACACCAGCAAACAAGTGAACCAGAAAAGCTGCAAACCAGTGAACCAGAAAACCAGCGAACCAGTGAACAAGTAAAACTACGAACCAGTGAACCAGAAAACCAGCGAACCAGTGAACCAGAGAACTGATGCATGTCTGAATTTCGTTGGTCAAGTTTGAAGGGTGAAAAGTTGGAGTTTCCAAAAACCAAGTGTGCCAGTCAACTCACCTCAATCAAACACATCTCCTGGTAAGATCAGTTTTGCATTTTGAAAATTTTTAATTTTTGGTGACCTCCTGGATAAGATGGCCCCAAGCACTAAGCTTGAGGATAAGCTAGAAGGCATAGAGAATTTCTGGGCATGGAAATATAGGATTGGTCTCATTCTTGAAGAGAATGATCTTTCCCAATACATCAAAGATGAAGTTGCATAAATTGTGGAACAAAGACCACTTGATCCCTCAAGTGTCATCAAAGAAGACCCCAAAAGAAATGTATGATGCCCTAGCCAGAATGTATGAAGGGAGGAACATCAACAAGAAAATGAACCTGAGAGCTCAATTGAAGAGCACTAAGATGAGTCAGGAAGAATCCATTCAAGATTACTTCACAAGGGTCTCCCAATTCAAGGAACAACTAGAAGACATTGGAGACTCCCTTGATGAAGATGAACTAGTCATGACTGCTCTCAATGGTCTCACTAGACCTTGGGATTCATTCATCCAGGCTAGAAAAGAAAGCATGAAGTTTGACATTGTATGGGAGAATTGCATTCAAGAGGAGGCTAGAGTAGCCAATAGAGAGGCCCTACTTAAAGAAGATAATCAAGCATTAGCTACCCATACCAAGAGAAGAAGAACTCAATCCAACTTCAAGAAGGAAAGCCACAAGGAGTCTCAACCTCCCCAAAGGTTTCAAAAGAAAAGAAGAACCAATCCAGAGAGAGACCACTCTTCATTCCAGTGCTTCAATTGTCACAAAATATGACACATTGCTAGAAATTGTCCATCAAAGAGAAAAGAACACAAGAAGGGTTTCCACCATAAAAGACATCAAGCACATCTAGCAAAAGATGATAGTGAAGAAGAAGAGGAAGAAAGACCTCAAAGAAAACGAACTAAGGTAGAAGAAGAAGATGTAGAAGAGTATGTTCTATTCTCTGCACTCTCTGGGTTTATAACACCTGAAGAAGATACATGGCTTATTGATAGTGGTGCTTCCAAGCACATGATAGGACAAAAGAAAACTTTATCGAGACTTGAAGAGAGGACCTCTCCTCAAAAGGTATCATTACAAGATGATTATCAATATCCTATCAAAGGAATTGGTGAAGCAAGCTACAAGCTTGACTCTGGAACCCCCATGAAGATGAAGGAAATCTTATATGTACCAGGATTGAAGAAGAACTTACTTTCTATCTCAGCATTAGATAAGAAAGGTTATAGGGTTGCATTCATAGATGGACAAGTACTCATGTGGCCCAAAGGAAAATCAATTGAGGATGCAGTTGTCATTGGTGAAGAAGAAGGAGGCCTATATAAACTCAAAGGACATTCAAAAGCATCCCTTGTCCATGAAGCCACTAGCCCAAGTGAGCTATGGAATAGAAGGCTTGCTCACATCAACTACAAGGCACTACCCTATGTGAGCAAAGTAGTAACAGGATTTACCATATTTGAAGGTTGATCTTGAAGGCACTTGCAAAGGATGTGAAAAAGGGAAGAGTATCAAGAATCCATTTCCAAAGAGTGAAACAAAGACTAAACGTACTTTGGAATTGATCCATTCAGATGTATGCAGTCCAATGCCCTCCACATATTTGAGTGGCTATGAATATTACCTTACATTTATTGATGACTATTCAAGAAAGACTTGGATATATTTCCTAAACGGAAAAGATGAAGTATTTGGAAAATTCAAGGAATTCAAAGCCTTAATAGAAAATCATTCAAAAAAGAGAATCAAGACACTCAGAACAGATAATGGTGGAGAATATACTTCAAAGGATTTTGAAGTCTTTTGTAAAGAAGCTGGAATCTAGAGGGAACTAACCACTCCCTACAATCCTCAACAAAATGGTGTTGCGGAAAGAAAGAATAGAACCATTATGGAAGTAGTGAAGACAACGATACATGATCAAGATCTTCATATGCATCTATGGGCTGAAGCAGCAAGGACGGCAGTCTATGTCTAGAATAGATTGTTTCATAGTGCCCTTGGATTCAAGACTCCAGAAGAAATGTTCACAGGGAAGAAGCCTAAGGTAAGCCACCTCAAGATATTTGGGTGCCCTGTATATGTTCACATACCAAAAGAGAAGAGAACTAAGCTGGACCCTTCCGAAAAGAAGGGAATATTTGTTGGGTATTGTGAAGCATCCAAGGCATTCAGAATATACATCCCAGGATTCCATCACATGGAAATTAGTAGAGCTGTAACATTTGATGAAGAAGTTGCTCTCAAAAGATCCAGAAAGTGCCAGTATGAAGAAGTGTATGAAGAAGATATACCTCTTAGAAATACAGAAGTTGCTCCCTCCTCTTAAGAGGAAACACCAGAAGACCATGATATGCGAGAACCTCAAGAACCCCCATCTATGAACATATCACGAAAGAGAAAACCGGCATGGGCAAAAGAAATTATACAAGAAGCAGAAAAGTATGGAGCTCCAGAAGGCTCCACAAGAGTAAGCAAGAAACCAAAGCCATTCTCCAGCTATGTGGATTTGATGTGTGATCTTGTAGACCAAGAACCTACCAGTTATGAAGAAGCAGTTCAGAAGAAAGATTGGATAGAAGCAATGATGGAGGAGCATCATTCAATAATGAAGAATGATGTTTGGGATATAGTCCCCAAACCAAAAGACAAGAGTGTGGTGTCCTCCAAGTGGATATACAAGATAAAGCATGTTGCAGATGGTAGCATTGAAAAGTATAAGGCAAGGTTTGTGGCCAGAGGATTCTCTCAGAAAGAGGGAATTGACTATGAAAAAACATTTGCACCAGTTGCAAGGTACACTTCCATTAGAACTATCATGGCACTTGCATCCATGATGAAGTGGAGATTACACCAGATGGATGTGAAGACAACCTTCCTGAATGGTGTAATTGAGGAAGAAGTGTACATAGAACAACCACAAGGATTTGAGGTTGAAGATAGAAGAACTCACGTATGCAAGTTGAAGAAAGCTCTGTACGGATTGAAACAAGCTCTAAGAGCTTGGTATGGAAGAATTGATAACTTCTTAACACGCTTAGGCTTTACCAAAAGTAAAGCTAGCCCTAACCTTTACCTTAAGGTTATGAATGATGAACATGTCATACTATTACTGTATGTGGATGATCTATTTCTGACGGGAAATGAGAAACAAATCATGGAAAGCAAGAAGAAGCTAGTTGCAAAATTTGAAATGAAAGATATCGGATTGATGCATCACTTCCTAGGTCTGGAAGTATGGCAAGGCCCAGAAGGAATCTTTCTCAACCAAAGAAAGTATGCTGCGGAAATCTTGAAAAGATTTGATATGTTGGAATGTAAAGCCATGGCCACTCCCATGGACACCAACTTGAAGTCGTTAGCTGATGAATTGTCAAAATTAGTGGATGTGACTCAGTATAGACAGATTATTGGGTCAATGATGTATTTGACGAATACTAGGCCAGATATATGCTTTGCTGTGAACACCCTGAGTCAGTATCTAGTTGAGCCTAGACATGTTCACCTAATAGTTGCAAAGCATGTGATGAGGTACCTAAAAGGTACAATAGACTTTGGTCTATATTATCTTGGAGATCATGACTTCAGACTGTATGGTTATACATATGCAGATTGGGCTGGAAGTGTCTCAGACAAAAAGAGCACATCGGGTGGATGTTATTGTCTGGGATCTGCCATGATCTCATGGTTTAGCAGGAAACAGTCCAGTGTGGCTCTTAGCACAGCTGAAGTAGAATATATCGCAGCTTGCTCTGCTAGTTGTGAAGCCATATAAGACATTGTCAGGATTATTTGAGTTAGAGATGGACTACACTGTGATCCTATGTGACAACCAGAGTTGTATCAAGATGACAGAGAATCCAGTATTCCATGATAAGTCAAAGCACATAGAGATCCGATATTTTTATATACGGGATATGGTGCAAAAAGGAGCTATAAAACTCGAGTATATGAACACTGATGAGCAAGTTGTTGATGTATTGACCAAACCTCTGTCTCGAGTAAAGTTTGAGTATTTTCGAGACAAGCTTGGTTTAGTTCAAAAGGACCCTCCTCGAAAGGGGGAGTGATATGGTCAATGATGATATTTGGATCGATGATGAGGATACTTGTATCGATGATAAGGATGCCTGTACTGACGATGAGGTCGTTGATGAGGATGCCTGTACCGACGATGAGGTTGATGATGAGGATGCATGTATCGACGATGAGGTCAATGAGTGGTCCTTAGACTTTGTCTAACTAGACGAGTGGATTGCATCATCCCTGGACTTTAGTCCTAAATGAATCGAGAGACTTTTATCTTCTAGAGTGGTCCTTAGACTTTGTCTAAGTAGACGAGTGGATTGCATCATCCCTAGAATTTAGTCCTAAATGAATCCGGATTCTTATGTCTTCAAGAGTGGTCCTTAGACTTTGTCTAAGTAGATGAGTGGATTGCATCATCCCTGGACTTTAGTCCTAAATGAATCCGGAGACTTATGTCTTCGAGAGTGGTCCTTAGAATTTGTCTAAGTAGACGAGTGGATTGCATCATCCCTGGACTTTAGTCCTAAATGAATTCGGAGATTTGTGTCTTCGAGAGTGGTCCTTAGACTTTGTCTAAGTAGACGAGTGGATTGCATCGTCCCTAGATATGATATGGTGTCTTAAAGTGATAGGGATTGATCATCACATAAGTGGATCAGGATTGTATCATCCTTGGACTTATGTCTTAAAGTAAGAGGGATTGATCATCCCGTAATTGGTTCATGTGTGTTGCACATGATGATGTTGTTGATCGAGAGATCCATATGATGATGATGTTGATCGAGAGATCCAGATGATGCTGTTGATCGGGAGATCCAGATGATGATGTTGTTGATCGGGAGATCCAAATGACGTTGTTGATCAAGAGATCCAGATGATGTTGTTGTTGTAGTTGATCGAGTGATCGAGTGTTGCAAAAGATGAAGACTCGGTACTGTAGATGTTGATGTTCCAATATTGAAGATATTAAAGATGTTCCAGTAGTTGTTCCAGTTGCTGATGATGATTGAAGAAAACTTCCAATGATTTATAGATGTATCACTATGATGTTGTTGATGATCCCTCCTTGCTCATGTAGATGTTGTTAGAATATCCTTCTCGTTAAGGGGGAGTGTTGAAATATTGTAACTTCTATGAATATTTTATTTGTACTTTATTATTATTCATCCGGAGATGTTTTATTCCTCCATCGGGATGTTATTTATAGGGTTATTAGACTCTCTTAGAGAGGTCGGCCCTGAGTCAAGTTATATAGGGTTATTAGACTCTCCTAGGAGAAGTCGACCCAATTAGGGTTAAAAGTCAAGTAAAGAAAAGTATAAATAGAGGAGGTGTGTTCCTCATTTGAACACACACTCACTCACTTGTGAACTTGCATAGGAGAGAGAGATATCTGCGAAGGAGGAGAAGGAGCTCTTGTTTGCGGATTTCATCTTTGTATTTGTTGATCATCTATATTGAGGAAGTTTTGCTGGGTTTTCTATCCCATGAGGGTTTCCCGAGATAAATTTGTGTCTATCTTGTGATTGTGATTCTTTCAGTGATCCTTATTATGCTCTTGTTGTGAATTTTATGTTAAACTTAACACTAGATTCAGGAACTCAGGTGGACTTTTTATCACCAAACTTATAGATGCCCCAAAAGATTGATCCAATACTGGATGGTAGAGGGATGTGCAACCAAAGAGGTGAACCACGAGAGCCTCGATTCCCAAAGGATTGGTTGTCACGCCAATCGAGGCACCCTTCACTTTGAGTTGTCTTAGCCCAAGACAACTATGGGGGAGACCCAAATCAACTCCCGACAGGAGAGATCAAACCAAGCCACCAGATCAAATCAATAAGAATAAAATACGTAAGGAGTTAGGTGTAATAAACCCTAGATATATGGATGAAGTCACAAGATTGGTTAGGGGTTGGATCAAGAGGCTTTAAAAGATGTAAATTTGATCCAACAGAGGATTACAGGTGACTTATGGGATTAAGAAACGGATCCAGGATCACAGTACTTGCAAATGATATAAAATCCACTGCCTTGGGAACCGTGTCCAATGCAGTGAGGTTAAAACAGGATTGGGGCTATCTAGTACTTTTAGATTAGAATTGATTCAAGGTATGATAGTGTTTATGCATCACAAGTCGAAAACCAAGATCAAACGAACCAAAATATGGCTAAGTCTGGGAATGCGCATGGGTTAGGAAAACAGTGACTAGGAAATTGGGCCACAAGGAGTCCTCCAAGGGTGACGCCCCTGAGAACCCACCTTGGTTAGGCTTGAAATAGAAAATGCAGAAATCTTTTGCCAAGATTCCAACCAGTTTGAGCCAGGGAATTTTTTGATTATTTTTCCTTAGGGTTTGAAGATTTTAATTAACAGTAGACAATTGGAATAGAAGCTTCACCCAAGAAAATTCAAAGTACTTACCTCCTGTGACTTGCAGATGCCAAATGCAATGATGTTCTGACTCCCTCGAAGCACCTTCAACGTAATTTGATAATCCCCAAGATGAAATCGGTCTCCACAGAGCAAGTGCGCCCACCCTCCTGCAAGACGTCAACCTCTATGAGAGTTGGTTTACAAAAAAGAAAGTAAATGATGCAAGAAGAAACGGTAAGCATAAATATTGATCACATATACAAGAAAAACTACTCCCTAATTGATTTGCTGCCTTGGTGAAACAATCCGGAGAAACCCCCACGAAATTCCTTCAACAAAGTCGTCGTCCTATAGAGCACGCATCAAGCAAAATTGTATAGCATGGAAGATCACAAAAAAATGAAGATGTGACAGGCTATCAGAGCTACAATCAAGCACGAGAACAATCTATAACAAAGGCACAAGAGTTTTCCCAAAAAAGATTTCTTTATTGCCAAAAATCCAGAGCCAAAAGTCCCTTTACAATGAGAAGCTCTCTCCTTTAAATAGGAAGAAGAAACACCAAAACCCTAACCACCTTTTTCAATGGATGGATAAGATTAAAAGATATAAAAGTTATAATCAATGGTTGAGATGAGTTCAACATAAAGCACATGGATCAACTCAAAAATATAACATAATACATGGACAAAGTCACTCTAGGAGAACGTCCCACTCAATTTGACTAGATAAACATGATAACCCGCTCATGGTGGGTCTAGGGGGGAATGTCTAACCTCCCTAGTGTGTCCCCATGGCACAATCATAACATATAACTCAATCAAGCACCAAATCGTGCTCCTCTGTGAAAGTCGTGAGCCTCCAAAGGCTCCAGAAAACCTCAAAATGTGTCAGAGAAATGTGAGTGGGCCCCACTGACTGATACAACTCCTCTAGAGGGTGTGGGGGATATCAAACACATCATCAAAATAATTCCCATGCCAATTCCTTGCCTCAGTATCTCAAATCGATTTCCTAAGTAGCCATTTTTACCATTTTTATGCCTCTGTAAATCCTCTAGAAAGTATAAAAACACTTGTAACTCTCTATCGGTTCATCTGGGGCCAAATCTGACTGCACCATAATGTCCGGGAGTATGGTATAATAGTAAAAACAAGTGGTTGGACCCCATACTCCCTCTGTAACGCCCTAGGTGAACCAAGAAGATCATTAAACTGCTCTGACAGGCCATTTTTAATGGCAAATATGCACCATAATGATAAACTAAGGAAAATACTCACTGTAACTGCCCAAAACTGAAAACCAATTGTCTCAATGGACTCAGAGAGCCCAAAACTACTAGAGGTGTGTATTCATACACCATATGGATCTCTGCATGATCATATAATATCTCAACAATGCTCGAACAGATAAAAATAATAACAATCAGTAAATGATCAAATATGACCAAATACCAAATCATCATCATAAACTTGTAACCAGTGCATGGAACCATCTGGTGACCTGTAATAGACCATATATCATCCATCTGCATCATCCAAGGTCTATCCACCTCATGTCCTATAGTTGGCCTTGGTCAAACTAGGTTTGACCAAGTCAACATGACCCATAAAATGACACAGGCTAACATCAAACTACTGCAAGTGTCAAAAGGTTAAGACATGCTTTACAAATCATTCAAGTAACAATATAACATATAGTAATCCATTCTCTGGCGATCTAAAACCAAATATTCAATGTTTTATATTATTATTACGACTCAGACTAGACTTTCAAGACTATACTCACTTTATAGCTGTGATCAATTTGCTAGTGATGGGTGAAGGCTAAAACTTATAGGGCTAGGCTAAAGGATGACCTACTGACTTGACACTGTGGCACTTTGGAAGTGGAAAGGGGATACACACTCTAGAATATGTTGGACAAGCAGTAACATAGGGGAGGGCAATGTCTCACAAATGGGTGAGTTGTTTTAGAAGTGCTTATTCAACCTTGACAGATGCCTACAACTCACATCCAAGCTGATACAGCTCCGTGAGGATCTTTTCTAGAGCCGCCATGACTAGGTGCCCGGCAAACCGTAACTCAACAGTCTATGGGTCATTTAGAATTAGTTGTCCCTTACTCCATCTCACATGATAACTCGCAAGCTAGTGAGGAATGAATCAATACAAGTGAGGCCAACAATCATTAGATATAGCATTTGTTTAACCATTGCTTTTTAGGCCTTTAATACATTTCCATAGCCTTGATCCGTGTGTGTTAAAAAACACATTCTTGAATTTACATTTATTAGGCTTTTTAATCTGTGTGTGTTAAGAAACACATTCTTGGATTTACATTTCATTTCACGTGCCTTTCATTCACGTGTGTTAAGAAACACATTCTAGAATGGGCTTCATTTCAGATATAAATTTCATTTCCATACACATTGTACTGATGATAGCACTATTTGTTTCAGGTTTAGCCAACACAACTTAGGCAACTCAGAGTCAAGACACAATACAACAGGGAAGCTTATCCAACAAAGAGGCTAAAGTGGGGGAAAGTCCTCCATGCCACTAGTCAAGTAGTAAGTCAGGGTAGCAACAATAACTAGAAGGTAATGGATGGGTGGAGAAAGTGAATAAGAAAGTGAATAATGAGACAAACACTAGCAAGCCAAAAGATGGTGGGAATGATCACCTATATTCTCCTTAAGGAGGGTAAAACCAATGAGTATAACCGGGAACTTCAAAGTTTGAACAGTGACATAAATATATAAATAATACAACCAGGTCCAAATATCTATATGATCGCCAAATCATGACACTAAGTGTTAAAACATGCCACAAGAATGAGTATAAAATCAATAATAACCATAACACAAGATAATACCTGCTGGGTCATATACCTGTGCATAAACAATCTGAACCATCATCTGTCCACTAAGAACCTATTGTTGCAACTTTGGGCAATACATACTGCTCTGTAAATGGCTAAATGGCTACATCGGTCATCAAACTTGAGTTTCCTATGACTCAGTCATGGCATAGGAATATACTGTTGTCCATAATCATAATAGTGATCTAAGATAGATACTCATCTCTAGCATCTCAATGTAAAGGACTGGCTGAAAAATGTACTGAAATCTAACAATAAGTATATGGTAGCCCAGCTACTATATATGTGATAACATCTGGCTCCAGCTAGGACAAGTGCTCTACTGAATAGAGCACTTGAGAACCTCAGAATCTCTGATCCTCGTCATTATGCTGCTTGTATCCTCGATCCATCCAGCACTCTAGCTCTGCAACAGCTACCAAAATGACACCTGCTATCTGCAAAATGTCCAGAGCTATACCAAACTCATAGACCGATCGTCAGAACAATGCATGTATATACATAAATCTCAAAAATAAACAGTACTTAAAATGAAATGCGGAAAAAGAAACTAATCTACTAACATAACTTCAAAAAGTTTTATTATTGTGTAGGAAAAGAAAAAGGCAAGTACTCAGGACTAAACTATGAGCTTCAAAGGTGAGCTTAGAAAAAGACAAAAGTGTGCCAGACTCAATGGCTAAAAGGCTAAACTACTGCTCAAAAGAGCTTATTCAGATCCTACCTACTCTAAACTACTAGGAAAGCAAGGAAGTCCAAGACTAAGTGAGGTCAAGGATGTAATCCCTTAACTCCCTTTGGTTGATAGGAAGCAAGAGTCATTGTCCACTACCAGTTGTTAAAAAACACATGTCACCAAAACATTGCTCTACCGTGAAAGGTCCAACCCAAATCTTATCAGCCTGTCCTGATCTTATATGTAATAAATGATTCGGGGTGATGACTTGACTTCCTGTAGGAAATCTATTCCTATTTACAGACTCAAGGACAACTTCAATGTTACGTATAGGAATAAGGTGGATGTCAACAAGGTTTTTCCGTTGCGGGGTAACAATCCTTGAGCTCCTTCTAGGAGGAACTGTATCAAATTTGGGTGGACCCCCATCGATGGAAATGGCTACTCTAATCTCTAATCTCTCTTCTTGTCTCCTGGACACTAACATTAGGCTCTTCCTCATGGGGAGACATTACATGTTTAACAACTTCCCCAACAGTCCAGAAATCTCTTTGTTCCTCCAAGGGATGAGGCATATGGGATATGATAGTGGAATGACCAAAACCTTCCCCTGTAGGAACTGGAATGTGCATATTTTCTAACCCAGATGATAACACTTCTGAATAAGAAACTGAAGAACTAGGAATGTGAGAAGGATCACGATTTTGATAACTGGATGACTCAGGTGGCAAAAGAAGATCAGGGATAAGAGGATATGCAGATAGAGCGTTGTTTTGATTATGTGAAGGAGATTGTTGAAAAATAGCAAGGTTGTTTAAAGCAAAATCTCCTTTAGGGGCATCATTAATTAAAGCATCCTCTTCCCAACTTAAAGATTTGTCATGGACTTGATTTAAATTACCATCTTCGAAAGATAAATGAGATAATGAATCAGGAACATCAGAATAATGGGAATCATCACTTCCTAATACAGGAGAAGGATGTGTTCGCTCAGGATGGTTTGCCCATGGGATAATACGTTCAAGCCCTTGGCTTTCTCTTTCTCTATTATGGTCAATTAATGAAAACCATTCATCTACAATCCTTGGAATTCTTTCACCATGTCTAATATCATCAAACTCATCAACTTCAGGTGTATGATTTTCATTAACTTGTTCTTGATTTACTTCATTATTAAGCTCTTGACCCTGAGGTTGATTTTCATTTCTTCTCAATTCTTCTAACTCTTCAAAACTTCACCCCTAAGTAATTCCAAATTTATTCTCCTAGCAATTTCAGCTATTTGATCCTCTTCATCAGAAGAATCAGTAGCTCCCATCACTAGGAAAAAAATTTCAGCTTGTTCTAACTCCCAAATTTCATCATCATTCTTACTCATATTAGTTTTGGCATTATTTAACAATTCATCCCAATATGTGTTTTTTATCCCTTCTTCAAAGGTTTCCAAATGTTTTTCATAACAAGGCTCTTTGTTAATCCTGATTAAAGCACCATCAGAGTTGGGAACACATATATATGACAAATCCATGATAAGGCAACCACCTAAACCAGTTGCCCACTTCCTAGATAAAAGCATTCCATATGTTGGGGGCAAGTCGATAACAACTACATCCATCATGGTGGAAATGTCAGAACATGCAAACAGATCAGCCCTAAGGTTTTTGATCAAACCATAGGACTGTACATGTATAGAATCTATAACACAGACATTTCCATAGGGTCTAGTCACCTCTAATCCCATTTCCTTCATAACATGTAAAGGCATAACATTCATGGCTGCTCCAGAATCTAACATGCAATTATGCAGGAGCATATTCTGAATGTGCAAGGTGAGGTAAAAGGGAGAGTGACCACCATTCTTTCTCCCATAGATAGCAGAATGGATGTTAATATGTGGATCCTTTTCAACTTTTCTAGGTTGTGTTCCGCTAAGATTCTGTATATGACAAGATTTTAAGACAGTCTCAGGGGTCTTCTCTTGGCCAATGCCTTCAAAGAACTCCTCTACTTGATTTCTAAGTGAGGGAACTTTCATTAACTCAGTTACAGGGATATTACACATAATTTTGCCCAATTCTTTCTTTATGTCAATGTTCAAATCATAATCATCTGGGACAAAATCTTCTTCTTCCTTTTTATCTTCATTATTCATATTGCGTTTGTCTAGGAAAGAAGGTTGTTGGGAATCATCTCTTCGCTTATAGATTTGAAACTTAGGTTGTTCTTTAGGTTCAAGGAGATTTATTGCACAACATGAGGAGCTAGGTTCATCAATTAAGTCCTCTTGCTCCCATGGCTCTTCTTCTAGGAGAATTCTTCCAAAATCATCGTCATAAGATAAATCATTTATAAAGTTGGTGTTATCAAGTTGATCGTCAGGATAGTTGCTGTCAGAAGGCTCTTCTTCTGTTTCATCACACCAATTCACATTCTTCTTCTTAGAGTTTTCTGGATACTCAGGACGCCTTCTATTATTTATTATTATCTCCCTCAGGCCTCCTATTGTTATTCCAGTATGGTTTAGGGCCATAAGCGTTTCTATGTCTCTCAGGATCATGAAAACTTGTGACATTCTTTGTTAGGACAGTAAGTTGTCTCATCATTTCTTGCATTGTCTCTAACGTGTCATTTGGCTCACTCACAATTTCCTTAGGCTTTCGGAGCTTAGGATCAAATCTAGAAGTGGATGGGGCAAAATGATTGAAAAAAAATTGTTTACCCATGGAAGTTGCATTTTGCTCAGCCATCTTTGCATTAAATTGAGCGGTCTTTAAATCATTGGTATTTTTATCCTTTAAGTGATATCCAAGCCATCCTTCAAAGGCATTCAAATAATGAATTACAATTGCTTGGTCTTTCAGATTAATTTCTTCTAGGATATTAGCTACAGTCTTGTCAAATCTGATATTAAATTCATGGACTGTCTGATTTTCTTTCTTCTTGATATCAAACAATTGATGCAAGAGAAATTTCCCATCTAACTTACGAGACCACTCACTATTTAGCTTCGTGACAAAATTGTCATATCCATCAATGGATGAAGCAGGGAATCTATCAAACCACTGCCACACATCTCCTTCCAAAGATGCCAGAAGGCCCCTCATGAAGACATCTTCGTCAGATGCTCCATATGCTTCCATGTGTTCCCATACTTTTGTTAAGTTTAAACCAAATAGACTAGCAAGATCACTGAAAGAAACATAATCACAAGATAGACACAGAATTTACCCTGGGAAACCCTCATGGGATAGAAAACCCAGCAAAGCTTTCCTCAATAAGATGATCAACCAAAATACAAGATGTGCTCCCTCCTTCTCTACCTCCTTAGCAAACCTCCCAGACAAGTGCGCTACTTTTCTGAGTTGTACAAGTGTGTCTAATGAGGAGCTCACCTCCTCTATTTATATTAGTTCCCGACTAACTAAAAACCCTAATGGGGTCGACCTCTCCTGGAGAAGTCTAATAACACCTAAAATATAAGATCAGGGCCGACCCCCACATGGTGGGTCTAATAACCCTAGTTACCACAACCCATCGGAAGAATAATCATCTCCGGATACATAATAGGGTTACCTCGGAGGGATGAAACATCTCCGGCATAATAATGTACAAATATAATATTCTTAGAAGTTACAATATTCAACACTCCCCCTTAACGAGAAGGATATTATAACAACGTCTGCAGCAGCAAGGAGTCATCGACTACATCATACATGATACATCTATAAATCATCGGAAGCTTTCTTCAATTCATCATCATCAGTAACTTAACCAGTTATTGGAACATCAATGTCATCAGCATCCTCATCACACATTCATCAGTATCGTCATCACACGATCATCAGCATCGTCATCACACGATCATCATCATAGTCATCACACGATCATTTTACAGGGTGATCAATCCTGCTCTCTTTAGGACATAGGTCCATGGATGATACAATCCAGATCAAGTTCCAGGATGATCAGTCCTTATCACTTTAAGACAAGTCTCATGTCTAGGGACGATGCAATCCCATCATGTACATTTTGAACCCAGTTCATGGACGATGCAGTCCTCACACGTACCTTTAAGACAAGTCTCATGTCTAGGGATGATGCAATCCCGATCAAGTTCCAGGATGATGAGTCCTTATCACTTTAAGACAAGTCTCATGTCTAGGGACGATGCAATCCCGATCAAGTTCCAGGATGATCAGTCCTTATCACTTTAAGACAAGTCTCATGTCTAGGGACGATGCAATCCCGATCAAGTTCCAGGATGATCAGTCCTTATCACTTTAAGACAAGTCTCATGTCTAGGGACGATGCAATCCCATCACGTACATTTTGAACCTGGTTCAGGGACGATGTAGTCCTATCTTCAATTCTCGGAGACATCATGTCTACGGCTCTCTTTAGGACTGAAGTCCAGGGATGATCCAATCCTCTTTCTTTCTCGGAGACACCTGTCTACGACTCACTTTAGAACTTGAGTTCAAGGATTATGCAATCCTCACATGTATTCTCATCAATACATCTATCATCAAAAGCATGTATTCTCACCAATACATCTATCATCAAAAGCATGTATTCTCACCAATACATTTATCATCAAAAGCATGTATTCTTATTAATACATCATTAAAAGCATGTATTCTCACCAATACATCTATCATCAAAAGCATGTATTCTCACTAATACATCTAACATCAAAAGCACGTCTTCTCACTAATACATCTAATATCAAAAGCATGTATTCTCACTAATACATCTAACATGTATTCTCACTAATACATCTAACATCAAAAGCATGTATTCTCACTAATACATCTATCATCAAAAGCATGTATTCTCACCAATACATTTATCATCAAAAGCATGTATTCTTATTAATACATCATTAAAAGCATGTATTCTCACATGCAATCCTCACATGTATTCTCACTAATACATCTAACATCAAAAGCACGTCTTCTCACTAATACATCTAATATCAAAAGCATGTATTCTCACTAATACATCTAACATGTATTCTCACCAATACATTTATCATCAAAAGCATGTATTCTTATTAATACATCATTAAAAGCATGTATTCTCACATGCAATCCTCACATGTATTCTCATCAATACATCTATCATCAAAAGCATGTATTCTCACCAATACATCTATCATCAAAAGCATGTATTCTTATTAATACATCATTAAAAGCATGTATTCTCACCAATACATCTATCATCAAAAGCACGTATTCTCACTAATACATCTAACATCAAAAGCACGTATTCTCACTAATACATCTAATATCAAAAGCATGTATTCTCACGAATACATCTAACATGTATTCTCACTAATACATCTAATATCAAAAGCATGTATAAGTAAAAGCTAAGTATTCTAAGCATAAGAGTCCTAAATCTAAATATTTCTAAGTATCTAGGTGTAGTGAACGGGTAACCTTATCATCAACCTTGTTGTTCGATGAGACAATCTCATCATCAGTGACTATACTACTCCCCCTTTCGAGGAGGGTCCTTTTGAACTACACCAAGCTTGTCTCGGAAGTATTCAAATTTCACTCGAGACAGAGGTTTGGTCAAGATATCAGCAATTTGATCCTCAGTGTTCACATACTCGAGCTTGATAGCTCCTCTCTGCACCATATCTCGTATATAAAAGTATCGGATCTCTATGTGTTTTGACTTATCGTGGAATACAGGATTTTCTGTCATCTTAATGCAGCTTTGATTATCACACATAATCACAGTGGGATCCATTTCTAAGCCAAACACTCCAGATAATAACTTCCGAAGCCACACTGCTTCACAGCTGGCAGAGCAGGCAGCTATATATTCTGCTTCAGCAGTACTGAGGACCACACTAGATTGTTTCTTGCTGAACCATGAGATCATGGCAGATCCGAGACCATAATATCCACCTGAAGTACTCTTTCTGTCTGATACACTACCTGCCCAATCAGAATCTAAGTAACCATGTAATCGGAGTTCATGACCTCCAAGATAATATAGACCAAAATCTAATGTACCTTTTAGGTACCTCATCACATGCTTTGCAGCTATTAAGTGAACCTTTCTAGGCTCTACTAAATACTGACTAAGGGTATTTACAGCAAAGCATATATCTGGCCTAGTATTTGTTAAATACATCAATGACCCAATGATTTGTCTATATAGAGTTAGGTCTACTAATTCCGATGAGTCATTAACTAATAACTTCAAGTTGGAGTCCATGGGAGTGGCCATGGCTTTACACTCCAACATATGAAATCTTTTTAGAATCTCCACGGCATACTTACCTTGATTTAGAAAGATTCCTTTTGGTTCTTGCCATACTTCTAGAGCCAAGAAGTAATGCATTAATCCAAGATCTTTCATCTCGAATTCTGAAGAAAGCTTCTTCTTGCTTTCAATAATCAGTTTTTCATTTCCGGTTAGAAATAGATCATCTACATATAACAACAGTATAACTGGTTCATCATCCATCACTTTAAGATAAAGATTGGGATCAGCTTTACTCTTGGTAAAGCCCATGTTTGTTAAAAAATTGTCAATCCTTCCATACCAAGCCCTGGGAGCTTGCTTCAAACCATATAATGCCTTTTTCAGTTTGCATACATGAGTCCTCCCGTCTTTAACCTCAAACCCTTGTGGTTGCTCTATGTATACTTCTTCTTCAATTACACCATTCAGAAAAGCTGTCTTAACATCCATTTGGTGTAATTTCCACTTCATCATAGATGCAAGTGCCATGATAGTTCTAATTGAAGTATACCTAGCAACTGGTGCAAATGTTTCTTCATAGTCAATTCCCTCCTTCTGAGAGAATCCTCTGGCTACAAATATTGCCTTGTATTTTTCAATGCTACCATCTGCAGCATGTTTTATCTTGAAAATCCATTTGGAAGAAACCACACTTTTATCTTTTGGTTTGGGAACTACATCCCAAACATCATTTTTCATTATTGACTGATATTCTTCTGTCATTGCTTCTACCCATTCTTTCTTCTGGGCTGCTTCTTCATAGCTAGTAGGTTGTTGATCTACAAGATTACACATCAAGGCCATATAGTTGGACACTATCTTAGGTTTCTTTCTTTCTCTAGTGGAGCCTTCAAGAGCTCCATATCTTTCAGCTCCTTGAATAATATCTCTAGCCCATGCTGGCCTTCTTTTCTTAGATGAATCTATGATAGAAGGTTCTTGTGGTTCCAACATGTCATGATCTTTTGGTGAATCATCTTCAGGGATGTGCATAGCCTCTGTGATTCTAGAAGGTGTATCTTCTTCAAAGATTTCTTCAAGTTGACATTTCCTAGATTTCTTGAGAGCTGCTTCTTCATCAAATGTTACATCTCTACTTATTTCTACATGATGAAAACCTGGAATGTAGATTCTGAAGGCTTTGGATGATTCACAATATCCGACAAATATTCCCTTCTTACCAGAAGGATCCAACTTGGTTCTCTTTTCTTTTGGAATGTGGATGTACACAGGACACCCAAATCTTTTGAGATGACTTACCTCAGGCTTCTTTCCTGTAAACACTTCTTCTGGAGTTTTGAATTCAAGAGCACTATGGGATAGTCTATTTTGCACATAGACTGCTGTCTTAGCTGCTTCAGCCCATAGATACATGGGTAGATCTTGATCATGTATCATAGTCTTTACAGCTTTCATGATGGTTCTATTTTTCCTCTCAGCAACCCCATTTTGTTGGGGATTGTAGGGAGTGGTTAGTTCCCTCTTAATTTCGGCTTCTTTACAAAAGTCTTCAAAGTCCTTTGAAGTATATTCTCCGCCATTATCTGTTCTGAGAATCTTGATTTTCTTTTCTGAGAGATTTTCTGTTAGGGCCTTGAATTCTTTGAATTTTCCAAAGACTTCATTCTTACCTTTTAGAAAGTATATCCAAGTCTTCCTTGAATAGTCATCAATGAATGAGAGATAATACTCAAATCCACTTAGGGAAGTAGTGGGCATTGGTCCACATACATCTGAGTGTATTAGCTCCAGAATGTTCTTAGTCTTTGTTTCACTCTTTGGAAAAGGGTTCTTGACATTCTTCCCTTTCTTACAACCTTTACATGAGCCATTATGATCACCCTTTAGATCTGGTAATCCTATGACCACCTTGCTTACATAAGGTAAGGCTTTGTAGTTAATGTGAGCTAGTCTTCTATGCCATAGCTCACTGGGGCTAGAGGTTTCATGAGCAAGGGCAACTTCTGGATGACCCTTGAGCTTATAGAGACCTCCTTCTTCTTCACCAATGATAACTGCATCTTTAATTGATTTTCCTTTGGACCACATGAGTACTTGTCCATCTATGAAAGCCACTCTAAAACCTTTCTTATCTAGTGATGAGATAGAGAGTAGGTTCTTCTTTCAACCTGGAACATATAAAACTTCTTTCATTTTCAAGGGTGTTCCAGAATCAAGCTTGTAGCTTGCTTCACCAATTCCCTTGATGGGATATTGATAATCATCTCCTAGAGATACCTTTTGAGGTGAAGACTTTTCTTCAAGTCTTGAGAGAGATTTCTTTTGACCTGTCATGTGCTTTGAAGCACTACTATCAATGAGCCATGTATCTTCTCCAGGAGACACAGATCCAGAGAGTGCAGAAAATATGACATATTCTTCTGGATCTTCTCTCTTTACTTTAGATCTTTTCCTTTGAGGCCTTTCCTCTTCTTCTTCTTCTTCTTCTTCCCCTACTTCTTCTTCACTATCATCTTCTGCCATATGTGAATGATGTCTTTTGTGAACAAACTTCTTCTTCTTCTTTGGAGAAGAACAGTCTTTAGCATAGTGTCCTAGTTTAAGACAATTATAACATTGGACTGTGGAGAGGTCTCTTTCTGAGTTTGAACCTCCTTTCCTTTTGAATTTATGAGAGGGTTGAGATCTTTTGTAGTTCACTTTCTTGAAGTGGCCTCTCTTTCCTCTTTTAGTGTGGGTGGCCAAAGCTTGGTCATCCTCTTTGAGAAGAGCTTCTCTGTTGGCTACCCTAGCCTCTTCTTGAACACAATCCTCCCATACTACATCAAACTTCATGCTTTCTTTTCTGGCACACATAGTTTGTATGAATGATTCCCAAGGTCTAGTGAGACCATTTAGGGCAGTCATCACAAGTTCATCTTCATCAAGAGTATCACCAATGGCATCTAGTTGCTCCTTAATTTGGGAGACCCTTGAGAAGTAGTCTTGAATGGATTCTCCTTTGTGCATCTTGGTACTTTTCAACTGAGTCCTTAGGTTCATCTTCCTATTGATGTTCTTTCCTTCATACATTCTTCCTAGGGCATCGTACATTTCCTTTGGAGTCTTCTTGGAGGCCACTTGGGGAATCAAGTGGTCTTTAATAGAATCAGCTATGATTCTCTTTGCCTTAATCAAATCCTTCCTATGCTTCTCTTTGGCTTCATCACCTTCCGGTTCCGCAACTTCATCCTTGACATAATGAGCAAGATCATTCTCTTCAAGAATCAGACAAATTCTGTATTTCCATGCTCGGAAATTCTCTATACCTTCTAGCTTGTCTTCAAGCTTAGTGTTTCGAGCCATCTTCTCTTGGGGGAGTCCAAAAGATAAGAGACAGAGTAGTGCTTACCCGGAAATATTACCTTTTTACTTTTCCAGATCCTGGGACAGAATTTCTGGTTTATCGCACTTTTGGTAAAACTAGGGTTTGACTTTCACGGAGTTCTACCCAACCAAAAAGTTTGATCTAGGGCTCAAAAGATTGGTTTTGAGAAGGGCTATCCAGCCATGTAATCAGAATTTAACAATACCAACTTTTTGCTGAAACCAATTTCTGGTTTATCGCACTTTTGGTAAAACTAGGGTTTGACTTTCTCGGAGTTCTACCCAACCAAAAAGTTCGATCTAGGGTTCAAAAGATTGGTTTTGAGAAGGGCTATCCAGCCATGTAATCAGAATTTAACAATACCAACTTTTTGCTGAAACCCTAATTTTCACCAGAGAGAGAGAGATATTCTTACCTTGTGAAAGATGTCCTATTCAGGCTAGCTCTGATACCATGTTAAGTTTAAACCAAATAGACTAGCAAGATCACTGAAAGAAACATAATCACAAGATAGACACAGAATTTACCCTGGGAAACCCTCATGGGGTAGAAAACCCAGCAAAGCTTTCCTCAATAAGATGATCAACCAAAATACAAGATGTGCTCCCTCCTTCTCTACCTCCTTAGCAGACCTCCCAGACAAGTGCACTACTTTTCTGAGTTGTACAAGTGTGTCTAATGAGGAGCTCACCTCCTCTATTTATATTAGTTCCCGACTGACTAAAAACCCTAATGGGGCCGACCTCTCCTGGAGAAGTCTAATAACCCCTAAAATATAAGATCGGGGCTAACCCCCACATGGTGGGTCTAATAACCCTAGTTACCACAACCCATCGGAAGAATAATCATCTCCGGATACATAATAGGGTTACCTCGGAGGGATGAAACATCTCCGGAATAATAATGTACAAATATAATATTCTTAGAAGTTACAATATTCAACAACTTTGTCAACATGATCTTCTATGGAGATAGCAGATACTCCATCAAACTTGGGAACTTTCTCAAAGTACTTCTCTGGCATTTCATGGGGGGATCCCTAGATTTGGGAAAAATCTAAAGGAGATAGCTTAGCCTTCCTTCCAAAAATCCTAGGGTTCCGAGGAGGAGGATTGTTTTGGTTTCCACCAATGTTAGTTCCAGCCATTGGACTAGATGAAGATGAAGGAGATCCGAAAAGAGGACAAGGTGAAGCAATAGGACTAGAAATCTTCCAAAAGAAATTGGATGAGTTCTCTTTGATTTGTCTTCAGTTCCTAGTATAAGTTGCAGGTATTCCTTCAAAATTTGTTGGACATTCTAAGAACTTAAGATTAATACGTTGGGTTCAGTCCTCAGTAGAGTCGCGGGGTGGAGTCGCCAGGTGAACCACACAAGTAATTCACCAAAATGATAAATGTCGTTGTAGAGGTGAGATGAGTGACTTAAAATGGTGATTGAAATAATTATGGAATGATAAATGCAATCACCAATTAGGAATACCAAATGCGATAAGATAAGAGATAACGCACGGACACAGGCAGACACTGAAGGTAAGCCTCTACATCCCCGGCAACGGCGCCAAAATATTATAACCAAACTTGTATATGCCCCAAATGATAGATCCAATATTGGATGGTAGAGGGATGGGCAACCAAAGAGGTGAACCACGAGAGCCTCAATTCCCAAAGGAATGGTTGTCACGCCAATCGAGGCACCCTTCACTTTGAGTTGTCTTAGCCCAAGACAACTATGGGGAAGACCCAGATCAACTTCCGACAGGAGAGATCAAACCAAGACACTAGACCAAATCAATAAGAATGAAATACGTAAGGTGTTAGGTGTAGTAAACCCTAGATCTATGGATGAAGTCACAAGATTAGTTAGGGGTTGGATCAAGAGGCTTTAAAAGATGTAAATTTGATCCAACATAGGATTACAAGTGACTTATGGGATTAAGAAACAGATCCAGGATCACAGTACTAGCAAATGATATAAAATCCACTACCTTGGGAACCGTGTCCAATGCAATTAGGTTAACACAGGATTGGGGCTATTTAGTACTTTTAGATTAGACTTGATTAAAGGTATGACAGTGTTTATGCATCACAAGTTGGAAACCGGGATCAAACGAACCAAAATCTGGCTAAGTCTGGGAATGTGCATGGGATAGGAAAATAGTGCCTAGGAAATTGGGCCACATGGAGTCCTCCAAGGGTGACGCCCTTGAAGACCTACCTTGGGTTAGGCTTGAAACAGAAAACCCAGAAATCTTTTGCCAAGATTCCAACCAATTTGAGCCAAGGAATTTTTTGATTATTTTTCCTTAAGGTTTGAAGATTTTAATTAACAATAGACAATTGGAATAGAAGCTTCACCCAAGAAAATTCAAAGTACTTACCTCCTATGACTTGCAGATGCCAAATGAAACGATGTTCTGACTCCCTTGAAGCACCTTCAACGTAAGTTGATAATCCCCAAGATGAAATCGGCCTCCACAGAGCAAGTGCGCCCTCCCTCCTGCAAGACGTCAACCTCTATGAGAGTTGGTTTACAAAAAAGAAAGTAAATGATGCAAGAAGAACCAGTAAGCATAAATATTGATCACATATACAATAAAAACTACTCCGTGATAGATTTACTCCCTTGGTGAAACGATCCAGAGAAACCCGCACGAAATCTCTTCAACAAAGTCGTCCCCCTGCAAAGCACGCATCAAGCAAAATCATAGAGCATGGAAGATCACCAAACAATGAAGATGTGACAGGCTATCAGAGCTACAATCAAGCATGAGAACAATCTATAACAAAGGCACAATATTTTTCTCAAAATATATTTCTTTATTGCCAAAAGTCCCTTTACAATGAGAATCTCTCTCCTTTAAATAGGAAGAAGAGACACCAAAACCCTAACCACCTTTTTTAATGGATGGCTAAGATTAAAAGATATAAAAGTTCTAATCAATGGTTGAGATGAGCTCAACATAAAGTACATGGATCAACTCAAAAATATAACATAATACATGGAAAAAGTCACTCTAGGAGGACGTCCCACTCAATGTGACTAGATAAACATGATAACCCGCTCATGGTGGGTCTAGGGGGCAATGTATAACCTCCCTATTGTGTCCCCATGGCACAATCATAACATATAACTCAATCAAGCATCAAATCGTGCTACTCTAGGAAAGTCGTGAGCCTCCAAAGGCTCCAGAAAACCTCAAAATGTTGCAGAGAAATGTGAGTGGGCCCCACTGACTGATACAACTGCTCTAGAGGGTGTGGGGGACATCAAACACATCATCAAAATAATTCCCATGCCAATTCCTTTCCTCAGTAGCTCAAATCAATTTCCTAAGTAGTACCATTTTTATGCCTCTGTAAATCCTTTGGAAAGTATAAAAACACCTGTAACTCTTTGTTGGTTCATCCAGGGCCAAATCTGACTGCACCATAATGTCCGGGAGTATGGTATAATAGTAAAAACAAGTGGCTGGACCCCATACTCCCTCTATAGCGCCCTAGGTGAACTAAGAAGATCATCAAACTGCTCTGACAGGCCATTTTTAATGGCAAATATGCACCAGAATGATAAATTGAGGAAAATTCTCATTGTAACTGCCCGGAACTGAAAACCAATTGTCTCAATGGACTCAAAGAGCCCAAATATACTAAAGGTGTGTAGTCATACACCATATGGATCTCTGCATGATCATATAATATCTCAACAATGCCCGAACAGATAAGAATAATAACAATCTATAAATGATCAAATATGACCAAATACCAAATCATCATAAACCTGTAACCAATGCATGGAACCATCTGGTGACCTATAATAGACCATATATCATCCATCTGCATCATCCAAGGTTTATCCACCTCATGTCCTATAGTTGACCTTGGTCAAACTATGTTTGACCAAGTCAACATGACCCATAAAATGACCCAAGCTAACATCAAACTGCTGCAAGTGTTAAAAGTTTAAGACATGCTTTACAAATCATTCAAGTAGCAATATAACATATAGTAATCAATTCTTTGGCGATCTAAAACCAAATATTCGATGTTTTATATTATTATGACTCAGACTAGACTTTCAAGACTATACCCACTTTATAGCTGTGATCAATTTGCTAGTGATGGGTGAAGGCTAAAACTTATAAGGCTAGGTTAAAGGATGACCTACTGACTTGACATTGTGACACTTTGGAAATGGAAAGGGGATACACACTCTAGCATATGTTGGACAAGCAGTAACACGGGGGAGGGCAGTGTCTCACAAATGGGTAAGTTGTTTCAGAAGTGCTTATTCAACCTTGGAAAATGCCTACAACTCACATCCAAGCTGATACAGCTCTGTGATGATATTTTCTAGAACCACCATGACTAGGTTCCCGGAAAACCGTAACTCAAGACTCTAGGGGACACTTAGAATTAGTTGTCCCTTACTCCATCTCACATGATAACTCGCAAGCTAGTGAGGAATAAATCAATACAAGTGAGGCCAGCAATCATTAGATATATCATTTGTTTAACCATTGCTTTTTAGGCCTTTAATACATTTTCATAGCCTTGATCTGTGTGGGTTAAAAAACACATTCTTGGATTTACATTTATTAGGCTTTTTGATCCGTGTGTGTTAAGAAACACATTCTTGGATTTACATTTCATTTCACATGCCTTTCATTCACATGTGTTAAGAAACACATTCTAGAATGAGCTTCATTTAAGATATACATTTCATTTCCATACACATTGTACTGATTGTAGCACTATCTGTTTCAGGTTTAGCCAACACAACTTAGGCAACTCAGAGTCGAGACACAATATAACAGGGAAGCTTATCCAACAAAGAGGCTAAAGTGGGGGAAGGTCCTCCATGCCACTAGTCAAGCAGTGAGTCAAGGTAGCAACAATAATTGGAAGGTAATGGATGGGTGGATAAAGTGATTAATGAGACCAACACTAGCAAGCCAAAAAATGGTGGGAATGATCACCTCTATTCTCCCTAAGGAGGGTAAAACCAATGAGTATAACTAGGAACTTCTAAGTCTGAGCAGTGACATAAATATATAAATAATACAACCAGGTCCAAATATCTATATGATCGCCAGATCATGACACTAATTGCTAAAACATGCCACAAGAATAAGTATAAAAACAATAATAACCATAACACAAGATAATACCTGCTGGGTTATATACTTGTGCATAAACAATTTCAACGATCATCTGTCCACTGAGAACCTGCTGTTGCAACTCTGGGCAACACATACTGCTCTATAAATGGCTAAATGGCTACATCGGTCATCAAACCTGAGTTTCTCGAGACTCAGTCATGGCATGGGAATATACTGCTATCCATAATCATAATAGTGATCCAAGATAGATGCTCATCTCTAGCATCTCAATGTAAAGGACTAGCTGAAAAATGTATTGAAATCTGACAATAAGTATATAGTAGCCCAGCGACTATATATGTGATAACAGAACTAAACCATATCACTGAGTTAGCTCCTATAATGTAAGGAACTGACTCTCAATGTCCCATAATCATGCATGCAGGCGCATCAAGTGGATAATGAGTCCTAGATGACATCTTCACACCACTAGAAGGATAATAACATCATCCAATACTAGGAAAAGACTAATAACACTAAGGTAGACAATGTTGGAGTATTAATTATCCTAACACCCCCCCTAATCCAAACTTAGAAAATCTTGGGCCTTGGTTACTGAGACCAAAGGTCACCCATACAATCAAAATAATAATAATAAAAGGTAATTGTTCATGAAACTAAGGAAATGGGAAAAACCTCATGGGAACAAAACCCACCCTCAAAAATGAACAGCAGGGAACTCAAATAGCTTTCAAACCAAGTAGAGATTTGAGATAGGCAAATCTCTTTTGAGTGAAAAAATTTGTGAAAATGTCTGTTATCATCTCCTCTATAGGACAATAATGCAGTGAGATGATCTTGTTGTGCACTAGTTCCTTGATGTAGTGCATGTGAACCTCAATATGTTTGGTCCTTTGCTTCTGTATTGAATCACTTGAGATCCTTTTGGCACTTTGATTATCACAGAAAAGGTCTACTGAAGGAGAAGTGAATTCCAAACTCTGTCAAGATCCCATGTGACCAAACTTCCTGGATAGTTGCATTCATAGCACCTTTGTACTCTGCTTCTGCTGAAGAGAGTGCGAGTGATGCTTGCTTCTTGCTTGACCAATTGATTGGTCATGATCCCAACATGAACATGTACCCTAAAGTAGATTTCTTGTCAGTGTTGTCTCCAACTCAGTCTGAGTGAGTAAAACCAACCAGATCTAACTGAGCACCAACAGAATAATGAATACCAAACTCTCTCGTACCCTTTACATAGTGCAAGATCCTCTTTGTTTCCTTCCAATGTAGCTCATGTGGCTCCTTCATGTAACTAGCCACAACACCAACATCATACGATAGATCCGGTCTCAAATATGTCAAGTACAACAAGATACCAATCAATTGTCTGTACAAAGTGCTATCAACCAAAGGAGTAGAACCACCTTCTTCCAATCTGATGCCAGATAGGAAGGGAAAAGTGGAAGCTTTGCAATCAGTCATGTGGAACTTTTTGAGCAAGTCAGATGCATACCTAGACTATTAAATCATGATTCCTGAATCATTTTGAGTCACTTCGAGGCCAATAAACTATTTCAGCAGCCCTAGATCTGTCATGGAGAAGGTTTTACTTAAAGCAGATTTGATGTTCTTCAACCCAGTAGATGAACCACCGGTGATGAGCAAGTCATCCACATACAAAACAATCAATAGTAGGCAACCTCCCTTCTGTTGCATGTAGACATTGCAGTCATATTTTCATCTCTCAAACTTCTGTGACAATAAGAAAGAATCCATCTTGGCATACCATGCCCTTGGGGCTTGCTTGAGCCCATACAATGATCTCCTCAGTCTTCATACCAAGGATGGATCATCAGTGTACCCCTCAGGCTATTTCATATAGATCTCTTCTTCTAAGTCACCATGCAGGAAGGCACTCTTTACATCCATGTGATGTACCTCCCATAGATTCGAAGCTGCAATGGCCAAAACAAGTCTTACTAAATCCATTCTTGCTACAAGAGCGAACGTCTCATTGTAGTCCAAACCTTGAACTTGTGAGTACCCCTTTTCAACCAACAAAGCTTTGTACTTGGTTGTAGATCCATCAGAAGCAAGTTTTGTTTTGTACATCCATTTGCAATGAACTGGCTTTCTCCCTGGGGGAAGAGATACAAGATCCCATGTCTCATTGTTCTACAGTGACTCATATTCTTCATCCATGGCATCCTGCCATCTCGAATCATGGCAAGCCTCTCTGAAGTACTGTGGATCAGACCCCACCATCATGTAGCACCTCTCAAGGAAAAGTGGATCTGTATGACTTAGTGCAAGATTTGCATCTTGGTACTGAGATCTGGTTCTTCTATGGTCAAATGGATCTCCAGCTATGTTCCTAGCTGCCTCAAGGACTTTTTGAGCCCATTTAGGCTTTGGATTGGGAGTAGATGATGGATCTAGATCTAGATCTTCTTGATCTTCATACTCAATATCAAGATCTGATTCATCTTGATCCTCATCTTCGGAATCTGAATGTGGATCATTTGAAAAAAAATCTTTAGGAACAAATGGAGTAGGAAAATCAGTTATACCTTGTTCTTCAATTGGTTGTAGATCATGAAATGGATCTGTTATCACCCCATAGTAGCTAGGCTACTATTCATGGTAAGCAGATATCTGCACTTTTCATAGCTTTGCTTTTACAGAGATCAACTATGATGAGCATGTTTATTTGAGATCACTTATGGATCAGAGCAGTATATGTATCAAATATTGATTAGACCTTGTGCCAAGGCTGAGCCTTGAGAGCTTATATTTGATGACCGATGTGACCCTTTGTTCCATACAGTTCCAGTTCAGTGCCCAGTTGTATTATTGCAGCAGTGTTTCAGTTATTCATGGATGATGATGATTATTATGATATGATGTGACCTATAGACTTGTGATTTATTTGCACTGGATTATTATCTCGTTGTTTTAGTCACCTTCATAGCATTCATGATGTGGCAGTATTATTTAAATAATAAAATGAACTATCTTGGATGATGTTATAAATATAAAATTGGATGTATTACTTGCACACTTAGGTTTTCTGACAAATACCCATCGATTTCATTACCCTCATGTGAACATAAACATGGTCTTCCTTGACATCTTTGTCTGTTATCTTAGGCACCACATTCACTTGACTCCATCCATCCATGACCTTCCTTATTTGGCTTTCACCCTGACTTGCCTTCTTGACTTTTTTATATGCAGGACTTCCCCATTTCTACCTCTGTGTTGGACCGCATCCATGTTTGTTTTGTGTCTCGGCTCTAAGTTGGTGTCAGAACTTGCCTTTGGTAAGGTGGATTGTATGCTAAATCATTCTGGTCGGTTGTCCCGATGTTTGGCACTGTGCAGAACTCCCCCTAGTCAATTGAGTTGTTGTTGGCTAAAATTGAAAGCACATGTACTACTTATATTGGAAATGTATTATGAAATCCTGTGAACTTAAAATTCTAGAATGTGTTTCTTAACACACGTGAATAAAGGCTATAGCAATGAACTGCTAAAATACCCCACGAAGGGTATAAAAAGGTCCAAACAACAATGGTTAAATAAATGCTATATCTAAATATTGCTGACCTCGTGATTATGAATATGCCCCGGATGCAAGCTGCGATTAGTTGTGCTTCTTAGCACATGTGAAATCCCAGAGGGCAAAAAGGCCATGGAAATGAAATGAATGATCCTAATGAACCTGGATCAATTTGATGTAGACATGACGCCTAAGTTGAATAAACACTCTCTAAACAACTTATCCATTTGTAAGGCACAACCCTTCCCTTTGTTGTTTTTTCCAGCACAGAGTATAGCTACCCCTTTCCCTGTCCAAAGTGTCACTTAGTTGAGTTTGGTCAAGTCATCCCCTTTGCTTAGCCTTGTTCTTAGCCTTCACCCTTTGCTAGCAGTTAGGCAATGTCCATTGAATGAGTATGTCTTTAAAGCTTCTGTGCAAGTAAATTATAAATAACATTGATATATATTTGTATTAACTGCCACTGAATGATGTTTGTACTTTAAGTTAAGTTGTGAATGTGATTAAAGGAACATGTCTTAGTCTATTGATATAATCTAGTCTTTGGTTGTATTTTGACCTAGTCAAACATAGTTTGACCATGGTCATTCTTGGGATCAGTGATGAGATGGACTACTTGTGCTTATGGATGATGATTTGTGGTTCCACATACACCTATTGATGATTCCATATGTTGGACATATGCTTCTGATGATGATTGATGCAGTTGGTCAGTTTATTATTATTTCCAGATCATCATATTTTACACTGTCCGAGTATGGTGGACCCCACAGGTCAACCCATGGTGTATGAGTACTCATTTCTACTAGATTTGGATCTTCTGGATCCATTGAGACACTTATCCTTCAGTTCCGGGCACTTCTAATGATGATAGTAGTAGTTATCCACCTGTTGATCAATTTGGGCATGTTGATTCAGCCTGTCCAGCAGAGGCCTTGGAGGCCATTCATTGCCTAGGGGCTAAAGAGGAAGGGGGTGGTCCAGCCACTTTTTTTTACCATTATACCTCCCTTCCGGACAGCCTAGTACCTTCATTTTGAAAGCGCAAGCACCCTGGATGGCAGTTTGGGGCATTTTAAGGGTTTTCAAGAGGATTAAAAAATGGAATAAAAGGGTCACTGAGGAATTCGATTTGAGCAATTGAGGCAAGGTTTTGGCACTTGGTCTTCTCAGAGGTCATATATGGTGAACCCCCCATCTCCCAGATCAATTGGCATCAGTCAGTGGGGTCCACAGTGGCCACAGGAGGCCTTTTACTGCTTGTCTCTCTCAGTTTTGGAGACAAGATTTGATCATTTGTATATTTGACATGTCATAGACTCATTATTTTATATTGTTGTGCCATGGGGATGAGCTAGTGAAGGGAATTAATACCTCCTAGCCCCACCATGAGCTCCTAGTGACTTGTCTTGATCTTATATTGTGGCACATGTGTTTCTAGCCACCCTCCATGTATGACGTCACCCTCACTTAGTCACTTTTAGCTATGACATCATCCCTCTTTTGAGTGATCCATGTGATATTATGTATTGCCTCATCTTAGCCGTTCTTGGATGAGAGATTCAGTGAATGCATCTAAAGAAGCATCTTCCAATTGGGGATTGACAATCTCCCTGAATGGAAGGTAGAAACAAATATTGAAAATTCGGTACTAAGCTTGCTTAGGATGGAGAGCACCGGCTGCTCATCCTTCTTCTCAACTCCACATTGTTTGCACTCCATAGCCAAGAACTTGAATTTAGAAAAGAACTGTTGTATAGTTTCGAAATTACTGGGTTGAAGAGCAATTAATTCATTCTCCAAAATCTGGCCTCTCAGCTCATCTTGCTTTCCAAATAGAGACTCAAGCTTCAACAAACCTCTCTTGGTGTCTTCAATCCATCAAGGTGGAAGAGCAAATATCTGGAGATGTGAATCCCCATAAAACCAAAAGCTTCATCTAATATGTTCAGGTACTTTGCCTTCTCAACAGCTGCCTGAGGTTCGACCTCCTTTCCCATTGTGACTCTGTACAAACTCTTATTGCGCAATACCATCTGCATATCAACCCTCTAATCAAGATAATTGAAGGGTGTCAGGATTCTTGGAGACAAAGGATCATTCGAATTCTCCATTTGTAACTACTGGAACGAATACAAACTGAAACTATATCTACTATTGCACTGAAAAACTTTCAAAATCCTGCAAAAACTATCAAATTGGAGATAAACCAGCCTTGCTAGGCTCTAATACCATGTGGGATTCTTGAACACAGCCGATCATTGATCTTGAGAAAATCTCATAGTGAAAGAATTAGGAAAAATGATGAATTACAGTGAAAATTGCGGTGAAATGAGTAGTAAAATTAATCATGCATTGAAACTCAGATGTGCATAGAAAATGTGTGTCATAATTCATTAATCAGTATAGTCAAAAGATATGTTACAATAGAGGAAATTCGAATCTAGAAATCGAATCCCAGTTAGTCCAGCCTAGGAAATATCACCACTACAGTGCTCCAAGGCTACCAAACTCAACTAAGACTCAGTGAATTGAAGCTATTGTCAGTTAACTGACCCAGAAGGGCGCATCAGTGAGTTTGGAATGCAAAATCTCATGCAAACAAGATAGAGAGGGTGCATTAGATCACAATCAGTGGAAATCGGAGCACAAACCCCCCACTAGAGTTAGGAACTCAGGTGGACTGAACCAGATCACTGAGTTGGCTCCTAAAATGTAGGGAACTGACTCTAGATGTCCTAAAATCATGCATGCAGGGTGCATCAAGTGGATAATGAGGCCTAGATGACATCTGCACACCACTAGGGGGATAATGACATCATCCAGTACTAGGAAAAGACTAATAACACTAAGGTGGACAAGATTGGAGTATTAATTATCCTAACACTAAGGGTAGTCTTAGTGACATGCAAAATTCCACGCATAGACTAGAATTGAGGCACTTTGCGAGTCTCTTGCGGGGTGGTTCCTTAGTTTGCTCCATTCTTCCAACTAGATTCTTTTGAACCCAACCACTTGCCTCAAAACTTGGGTGCCAATAGGCCCTCACCACTATGCTTGGCTTGCCCTCAAGCCAATCTTCAGTCTGTAAAGATATCCTGTTGTACTGTAGGTAACACTTGATTAATATGTTCTATAAACTCGAAAATCTGTACATCCAACTAATCCACAGATTGTAGTAATCTATCAAAATCATTCTGGAATTTGGAAAACTATTCCAACGCGACTGGGGTCACATAATCTCCCCCAATTCAATCGCTTTCTTTGAATTCTCATGAACTTCTGTAACTACATAACTTCGTTGGTCACTTGCTGCTACTCTACGCGAGTCAAATTTATCTGCTCTGTCAAAGTTGAGCTTTCTGTCATGCGCTCCACTCTAACAGACATTGGCAAGTTTGTTAAGGATTGTTTGTAAAATCCCCTGCTTTTTTTGGTCCAAATTTTTCCAAGCAATATACTAATTTGGCCAAGGAAAAATCTCTGCTCATGGAGATTATACCTTTACCTTATAAAGCATATGAACTCTTACTTCTATAGAATCAAGAATACCAATATTGTATTTCCCCTGAGATGACAATTGTTGTAGGTGTTATTTTACTTGGATTTCAAGTGTTATGACTGCTAAGTTTTGGTTGGTCTTCTTGAAATTGATAGATCTGATTTTTAATGGAGTCTTGGGAAGTTTCATAATATAACATATGACAGCCATATTTAAATACAACTGGGCACAAGAATAATGATAAAACAACAGTATATTTGACAAATATATCAGACTAGGATAATGATAATTCAGTTATGCATATTTATTCAGATAAAGAAAAGTACATGCCTGGGAATCCCTGTAGCTGATATATGGATTAGAAGCCTTACAAGTGAATATATTAATGGCTTATCAACGATGTAGCAGCTCCAAATAGGTCTTGGGATTGATGTGCTTTGCTACCAAAATGTTGGAAGTGTTGATACTCAACTTGACAATGAATGAGGGAAGCCAGCTGTAGCAACTCTTCTTCTAATTGGACCAAGCAAAACCTTCCAAACTGTAAGTTATAATCACAAATAAATTACCAAGGACTGATCTCTAAACAGCCTTCACTTCAGATCTGGTTCATAACATGGATCTCCACATATTCCATCACTCAGTCAAGGAAATTCGTGGCTATTCTTCCCTAGTAAATTCTCATCATCTAATATAGAAGATAGATGACTCCCACTGATGAGAAAATCCTTTTTTTATAGAGATAAACTGTCAAAGAAAAATCTGAATGTCTGCTACAGGAGTTCACCACAGAGCTGTCCACATTTTCCCTATTCAACCCAGGTCGCCTTTCCTCCTCATGTTCCAACATGCAGAGATAACCAATGGTGGGGAGATATAATCTTTTCTTCCTCTTTTGGTAGGGGACACAACCTCCTTCACCAACAGACTAGTTCTTTCACAACTATGCCCTTTCTCAGTTTGGGAATGTCTTCCCAAGATGGAAACCCCTTCTGAGATTTCTCAGCCAAGAGAAATGCGCCCTATCCTTCCCAATATAAACTTCAAAGAGGTAAAACGCAGAGGTATGTCATGGGTCAAGTCTGCAGCTGAGTTCTTCTTAGTAACTGTGACTGTAAAAATCCTAAGTACGCCCCCCTGTTGGTACTTCATAGCTGCTCCAATGCGCCCACTCCTTGAGTGCCAATCTCATCCTATGCTCCAAAGACTGAGTTTTACCTTTCTATTGGTGCGCCCTGCATATAAAGCTCCAAGAAAAATCCATCATAATCTAAAACTGAGATGAATACTAGACATAAAATAATGGCAGTGAAATGCAAGTGAAAAACTTGAGATGATTTCCTCTTCAATAGATGGCTAGGATAGATTGTCTCACTATCGAAACCATTTCCTCCTCCTAGGGTTTCCTCCAAGAGAAGCTTGAAGCTCAAGATCTCTATTTTTCAAAAATGCAATAGACAAAAATGAATGAGAGAGTGGGCTCTCTCACTTTTATAACTCTCCTTTTTCTCTTGTGACTCTTCAACTTCCCTTTCTCCCATTTTCTCACTTTTTAATTTAAAATTGACTTTTTAGTGAGAAAGTAGTTTATATTCCTTCGTTAACCCTTTTTGGATTCATTTTACCTTTTTGTGCCATTTTTAACTTAAGTGACTTTTATAAAGTCACTTTAGGGAATAATTATTAAATGTCACTTTATAAAGTTCTTTTGAGTCCAGTGACATTAAATAATTAACCCACCCCCTATTACCATCGACTATAGCCTATGGGGATTGATAGGCTAATAAGTCTTCCATGGTGCTACGCGGGAGGGGACATGACAGTCCTCCCTTCCCCAAATTGCTTGTCCTCAAGCAACTGTAATTTGGGATGCTGCATGATCTGTTCACTTTCGCAAGTGACGTCCTCTATGGGCATGTACTTCCATTTGACCAAGTACTCTCGAATGACCCTGTTCCTCAATTTCCTCTCGGGGACCTCTAATATCTCCTTTGGATCTAGAATCAATTACCCCTCCTCATCCAATGGAGGTAGCTCTATAGATGTCCTAACCTGTTGTCCCAATACCTTCTTGAGGAAAGACACATGAAAGACATTGTGAATCTTACTCCCCTCCAAAAGCTCCAGCTCATAAGCCACTTCTGCCACTTTATTTGTGACCCTGTACGGACCATAGAATCGGGGCTTCAATTTTTATGTACCACTTCGCTTGAGTGAAGACTGGCGGTAAGGCTGAAGTCACAAAAAAATAAGTCTCCCACCTCAAAGCTGCGCTATGTCCTATGTCTGTCCGCATAGATTTTTTGTTGGTTCTAAGCCGTCTGTAAATTTTCCTTAAGCACTCGAAGGATGTCTTGGCTCTCCTGGATCCAATCCTTTGCCTTTGGAGCCCTGCTATCCCCAAAATCTATGTCTGTAAATGAGGTGGCATCATATCCATACAACGCTCTGAACGGTGACATGCCAATCAACATGTGGAAAGTGGTATTGTAGCAGTACTCACCCAAATGTACCCATCTGATCCGCGCCTTTTGTTTCCCTGTTACATAATTCCTCAGGTAGCCTTCAACCCATTTGTTCACAATCTCAGTCTGTTCATCTATTTGGGGATGATAGTTGGTGTTGGGTGTCAACTCTGTGTCAACTAACCTGAAGAGCTCTTGCCATAAAGATCCCATGAACTTGCTATCCCTGTCGCTAACGATGTTCTTCGGCAACCCATGTAAGCGAAACACCTCTTTGAAGAATACCTCTGCCACCTGAGATGTTGTATAAGTTGAGGAAATCGCAAAAAAGTGTGTGAATTTCGTCAACTGATCCTCTACCACATATATGCAGTCGCGGCCCTATACTCGCGGTATCCCTGTGATGAAGTCTATAGATATACTCTCCCACTTCTGTACCGAAATGGGTAATGGTTGTAAGACTCTCGTTGGATGGCTCTGCTTTGTTTTGTTATGTTGGCAAGTCACGCACTCCTACACAGAACCTCTCCCTAACCTGCCTATATGTTTTGAAGAACCCATGGTGCCCTACTGTAGGAGTGTCATGCATAGCCTACAAGATCTTTTTCTTTAGTCTGCACTTTAACACCAAATATATCCGGTCTTTGTAGAAAATGACATCGTCAATAATCCTATATCTGTCCTCCTATACTATGCCATCCAATACCTTGCAAGCAAAAGTATTTTTAGAGTACTCCACGAGAAGGTGAGACTTCCAGTCTGTTGAGATCTCCATCAATGAGCAAGCAAATGGCTTCTTGGAAAGGGCGTCAGCAACAACATTTTTCTTCCCCTTTAAGTATTCAATATCAAAATCATAGGCTTGTATCTTGCTAACCCATTTCTTGTGTCTCTCATTCAAATCTTTCTGCTCCGGGTAGTATTTCAAACTATTGTTGTTGATCCTCACCACAAATATGTTTCCCACCAAATATTGTCTAAACTTCGCCAATACATGCATAATGGCGAGCATCTCCTTGTCATAGATAGAATAGAGCCTTTCTAGCTCTTTGATTTTCCTACTCTCAAAACTATCGGGTATCGATTCTGCATCAATATAGTCCCAACACCAATGCCTAAAGCATCACACTCCAACACAAAGGGTTAGCTTAAATATGGCAATGTTAAGACTGGGAAAGTACTCATCACCTCCTTGAGCTTGTCGAAAGCTCGCTGTGAATCATCTGTCCATCTGAAAGCCCCTTTCTTCGTGAGATCTGTGAGTGGTGCAGGTAGCTGAGAAAATCCCCTCACAAACCATCTGTAATATTGGAAAGCTATCATCGATGGGACTAGCACCATCATCAAGTTGAATACGAGAGAGAAAATCTGCTACCAAATTTTCTCGACCGAGATGATCGACGACAGTGATGTTAAACTCTTATAGTAAAAGAAGCCACCGGATCACCCTGCCATTGGTGATTGGTTTGTTCATTAGAAATCTAATGGCAAAGTGGTCCATGTGTACAAAAAATTCGTAGCCTATGATGTGGTGACGAAATTTATTGATAGCATAGACTACTGCCATAAATTATTTCTCAGTAACGGTGTAGTTTGATTCTGCAGGAGTCAAATTCTTGCTAACAAATTAAATGGCATATGATGCTTGGTCTTCCTTTTGACCTAGGACCCCTCCTATGGCCATGTCAAAAGCATCAGTGGATATGTGAAAAGGAAGGGCCCAATTGGGACCCCTAAGTATTGGTGCTACTGATAGCATTGCTTTTAAGGTCTCAAAAGCATGCTGACAAGGTTCAGTCCACTGAAAATCTGTATCTCTCATAAGCAATTTGAACATAGGTGCAGCTATTTTGGTAAAGTTTTCAATAAAACGTCGGTAGTAGCCTACATGGCCAAGAAAGCTCCTTACCTACTTCTGAGTTTTTGGAGAAGGGAGATTGACAATTACTTCTATCTTGGCAGGATCCACCTTGATTCCTTGAAAAGAGACACGATGTCCCAAAACTATACCCTTTGTTAGTAACATTTTGCATTTCTCGTGACTAATGGCTAAGTTTGTTTCTTGGCATCGGATAAGAACTTTTTCAAGGTTATCAAGGGCTTCTTGAAAGGTATTACCGTATACTGTGAAATCGTCCATGTATACTTCTACATAGTCATGTATAAGGTCAGCAAAAATTCCTAAGACTGCACGTTGGAAAGTGGCAGGTGCATTACATAGGCCAAATGGCAAAACTCTATAGGCATATGTTCCCCAAGAACAAGTAAAGTTGGTCTTGTCTTGGTCCTCAGGTGCTATCAAGATTTGGTTGTACCCACTATACCCATCGAGGAAAGAAAAGTATTGTTTCCCAGATAGGGTATCTAACACCTGGTCAATAAACGGTAAAGGGAAATAATCCTTAAGAGTGGCCTTATTATTTAACTCTCGAAAGTCAACACAGATACGCCATTTCCCTATAACTTTCTTTGGGACTACCACCAGAGGAGATACCCATTTGCTGTTAGAAATTGGGTAGATGAAACCAGCATTGAGGAGTTTTTGTAATTCTTCTTTAACTATATCCTTCAAGGCTGGATTCGTCCTTCTCTGAGGTTTCCTTACAGGTGGTATGTTTGCATCTATGTAAATATGGTGAATACAAGTATCCGGGTGTATACCCTTCATATCAGTGTATTCCCATGCCACGCTCCGGTTTGACTTTTAAGAACTTTTAGTAACTATTCTTGTTGATTTTCATTTAAGCCTGCGTTTATATGTAAAAACTTTTCAAGACTGACCTCACAAGGTACAGTATAGGACCCTATATGTTCTTCAATTGCAAAGACACAAGGTGTATCTGTAAATGTGGAGAGGCTCATATTCTCTTGAAATTCATCTCCAAAAATTTGATCAAATTGGGCAAAGGACTGGAGAAAATCTATACATGTTGAGGAAACAAATTGATTCAACACATTTTCAGTAGTTTGTTCTTGAAGTGCCCAGGAGTAGTCACTAAGAAGTGCAAGTTCCTCCAAATTTTCATCCCCGAAAGGACAGTCCAACCACCATAAGTTTTCGGTCACTAGTTGTGTTGGTGGGTATAAAGCAAGTTTCCGTGTAGATATCCCATCAGAAAAGGTCATCTCTCTGTCCCTACAACCTATAAATACATTAGCAGTGGCTAGCCATGGCCTTCCCAAAATAATAGGGTGTCCTTTGGAAGGATCTTTTGATTGTATGACCATAAAGTCCACGGGATACTCCCATGAAGCCACTGAAACAATAATATCATTTGGGACTCCAGCAGGCTGTACAGTAGTGTGGTCTGCTAATTCCAGAATTGTTGGGGTAGGACGGAGAAACTGTCCTAACGGTAGGGTTTCCAAAACTGTACTGGTCATCATGTTAATAGCAGCCCCCAGATCAATAAGTGTGTTTCTTATAGCAGTGTTATTGATAATAACAGTTACCATAAGATTTCCTGGATTCCTGTATTTTGTGATTCTAGGTTGATCTGTTATATAATCAGACATTTCACCTATGACATGAATTGTCGGAGGGTCTTTCTGTTTATTAGCTGGTCTTTTAATGCAGAGTTCCTTTATCACTTTGCTATAAATTGGTATGTCTTTAACAGCTTGTAATAAAGGAATTTTGATACAAATATTTTTCAGTCCATTGATAATATCATACTCTAGATAAATTGCAGGTTTCTCTATTGCCAGACGCTCCGGATATGGGGGTACTTTTTCTTCCTGAGTTTCTTCTTTCTGAGGATGGTTATGTATTGAAACTTTTGGTATAACCACATCCTTGAGAATGGCGTCATTCAAGGTTTCACTAGGTATTTCTTCTTCTTCGTTCTCTTCACGAATGACAACTGATGATTTCGGTTGATCATTCAGAACTCTTCCAGATCGCAATTGAATTTCATGCACTGGTGCAGTCGAAATGACATAAGATGGAAGAGGTTGCAACTCAATGTTGTTGAGAGCTTGAGTTGGTTTATTGTTTGGGTTTGGTATCGGTTGTGCAGGTAATAATGTAGGTCTTGGGGGATTCGCATTCTGAAAATGGTGAGGTTGATGTGTAATAAGGGGTAGTGGAGGAGGTACATATCCAGGCATGCGTTGTTGGATATTGGGTGGATGTTGAGGGTAAGGGTAGTTAGGCACAGGAGTAGGTGGTGACTAAGCATATGCCTATACCCTCCATCCTTGTAACCATTGCTGATGTTGAGCATTTTGAGGAGGATACTGAGGTGGCCAGTTTTTCCAATTCGAGGCGTTCCATTGTTGAGGTGGTAAGGGTGATAATAGGGCGGGATTTATAGTGATGGATCCTGATACGATGGTTGGTCTCTAGGTTGCCAAGGCTCCTAGATGTCTCACCAATGTTCCCGCTCTTATATATGGCTTGTAAACCAGCCAACGATGGACAGTTTTCAGTTGTATGATCCGCTGTCCAAATGTGACATACTGAAACATTATTTAATGGGCATTCCCATTGGGGATGTTTGGTCCTGCATTTAGGACAGAAAATGCTCATTGCCGCACGCTCTTGCTCTTGTCTCTTCCTAGCTTGTAATGCATCTAGTTGAGAACCCATTTGACACACTTTCCAAGGCACCTAGCCCTCTTGAAGGCAATTTGCACCCCTTGGGAGAAACTAGTTGGGTTAGTTCCAAAACATGGGTAGGTGAGATCCCACTTGATTTGCACTCCTCTCACTTGATAACCTACCCCTGGTGCTTCACTTCTTTGATTTTTGCCTTGTGGGCCCCATTCCTCATTTTGAGGGTTGTGCCCCACTTGGGTCATTGGGTGATGCATTTTCAACCTTAGATCTATAGAGATCTAGCCTACCTTGAGACATGCCACTTAAAACCCACTTTGATATTTGCCTTAACTAACCCGATCTACAATTTGGCATAATTTGGAATCCATTTGCCCCTCCATCTAAAGGCACTAGTCTCCTCGGGTCAATTCGCACTCCTTGGGGATTGTGTCTTTTGCTAGATCCCATATGTGGGTGTGTCTAAATCCAACTTAGATCCATAGATCCACATCTTCAAACACCCCTTAGTTCCATTTCACCCCTAACTTCACCTCGTGGGTCCCATTTGGGTCATTTCCATACTTTAAGGAAGTGGGCCCCACTTGTGTATTTCATGGTATTAGATCTATCCCTTTGATCTCCCTAGGTGGCCTAACTCATTTATTGGTTGAAACACTTGTCACTTCTTAAGCCTCTTCAACCACATCATAACTCTTGGGTCCACCTAAGCTTGCATTGGTTTCCATAACTCAACTTTCACATCCCCCTAGGAACCATTGCTTTGGCTAATCTTCTGTCAATTGGCTATAGGGTCTCCCCCTTGATCTTATCCTTTCTAGATCTAAAGCGAAGAGTGCCTCGGTTTTCGTGACTCCCAGCTTGCATTGGGAACCGTGGCATCTCTTGGGTCACCTCTTTAGTTGTCCATCTCCTCTACCATCCCGGATGGGATACCATTAGGGACAACTACAAGTTGTGTGATAACATTTTTAGCGTCGTTGCTAGGGAAGGTAGAGGCTTACCTTAGGTGTCTGCGATTATCCATGCATAACTCATATCTTATCGCATCCGGATTAATCTAGATGGTTATCATTTCAATCCTTAATTAAAAGCATATCCATCTATTTGTCTCACTCTCTCCTTGCACTTTTAAACGACATACATCTTGGTAGAAGAGTTTTAAAGTCTACCTGGCGACTCCATTTCGTGACTCCGCTAAGAAACAAACCCATAAAGAGATGTCTTCTCAAGACAATATCTCTCCTGAGATGACCATGGAATTCATGTCAAACATGTGTGAAATGGTCACCAACATTGCTATGTATCTTAAAAATCAAGATGAAGATTTTAAAAGACGTGATCAACAAACTAAAGAAATGTTAAAATCTATCTGTAACAATTCGATCCCTCCTAAAGATAGTTCTATTAAGCCTCAGCAACCTAAGCAAGTTGGTTCATAGCCTAGTAAGGCAATGCATCCTAACAGTCAACCTGTGCGAAGAATCATGCCCAAAACTCCAAAGCCTTCATCTGAAGTAATCACAACAGGTAAAGTTGTGACTAGTGCTAGTCGAACCCCTCCTGCAAGCGAAAAACCAGATCAAGAGATCAAGATTGATCTTCCTCCTAAAGCAAATGTTCCTGAAGCAACCCTTTGGAGAAAACAGCCTGTGCCTTTGAAGACAAAGCCTCCCATGATTTTGAAGCCTAATCAAGAGCATCCAAGAACAAATGTTCCTAGTAAGCTAACTAATTCATCTACTTTGGTTTCCTTAAAGGATTTAATCAAGATCTCATCTGTCAAGTATGGCATTATGAAGTTCCTGGGTTTGAGAGTAAATGAAAAAGATAAGGAAAAGCCCTATAACCTAAACATTGATGTTACGAGTTTCTTAGGGAAAATGAACATGCCTATCCCTTTCTGTGAAATATTCAAGATCCCTTCCTTCCACAAGAGAGCTACCACCCATCTTGGAATCCGAACAAGGAGGCAAATGCCTAAACAAATTTCTATAGAACCTAAGGATTCCCCTGTCATGATCCAAAGTGTCTCCGGTGACAATTTTGGAGGTTGCCCTCCCTTTTACATTGCATTGGAAGTAAATGGGTTGATATTGCATAACTGCATGTTAGACTCAGGAGTTGAGGTAAATGTTATGCCCTTAAGAGTCATGGAATAACTTGAGCTAGTGCCCACAAGGCTTTATAGGAACGTTTGTGGAATGGATTTCAGAACTGTGAAAGCCATTGGGATAATAGAAAATTTTCCTGTTACGTTGGCCACCTGTTCTGACATTGAGCTCTCAATGAATGTCCTAGTCCTAGATGTCCCTGATGTCTGGGGAATGTTGTTTTCCAGTGAGTGGTCAGCAAGACTAGGTGGAAGTGTGTAGATGGATCTCACATATGCCACAATCCCAATGGGAAAGGGTTCATCCATAACCTTGTTTAATGAACCACCTATGCAAGAGCATGTTGAGACGCCTGAACACTTGTTTACTGAAGCAATGTACTCAAGTGATGAAATTGGAAACTTCATGGTTTTGGCAAATTATTGGGAGGAGGTTAAGAAGCATCCTTTCCCACCTAATCAAATTTGGAGGATGCACTTTGACGGGGCCCATTCCCGTCATGGTGCGGGAGCACTCTTTTAAATTGCCCAAGGGGAACACACCACATGACAAATGACTAAGACACATGAAACAAGCACATGGTGGGGCTAGGAGGTGCATCATATCCTTCACTAGCATGAACCCATGGCACAATATCAAATAATATGTCAAGATAACATCATAATGTGAGCAAATGACCAAATCGTGGACCCTCAATAAAACCATAAAAACGCCCAAAATGATAAATGTTAGGACGTGTGGACCCCACTGATGCCGGAACAAGTGTTGGAAGGTGTGGAAATCATCATCAAGATATCCCGAACCAATCTCATGCCAATTCATTGCCCCACTAAGACAAATCGATTTCCTCAATAAGCCATTCTACTACCGGAAAACCACCTCTGAAGATACAAAAAATGCTTGTAACTCACTTCCAAGTGTCCCGGACACAGATCCGATTGCATCAAATTGTCTGGGGATGGGGTAATATAGTAATAACGACTGGATGTACCCCCATATCCCTCTGTAGCTCCCTAGGAGAACGTGCATGCTCATGAAAAGTGTTGCAGGCCATTTCTGCATGGCAAACTGGAGAAAAGTGGTAATCTGACCATATCATCATCTGTAAATGCCCGGAACTGATAACTAAGTGCACCAATGAGCTCAAAATACTCAAATACATTAGGAATGAGTACTCATACACCATGTGTCCATCAAAAGATACTTCTGTAAGCCCATCCATGCTCAGAATAATAAAAAACATAATGGCCTGTAAATAATAATAATGATAAAAATCCAACAAACCATCCACTGAAACTGTTGTCCGAGTCATGGAACCATAAAATGGACACATGTGGGCCATGAATAAAACATCTAGAACACTGTTGGCCCAAACTCATCTCGGACCCTGTGATTGACTTGGTCAAACTAGGTTGACCAGGTCAAGAATGATCAAAATAATGATCCATACCACAAAGAACTGCTACTGTAAGTATAAAAGGCTATCATATGCTCCTTCAAAGGACCAGAAATGACCAAACCAATGGTCTCGAGCCACGCTAGACCAACACTTTTACATAAACAAGCCACAACTTGGCCTTTTACAATGGCAAAAAGGCCCCTCTCTTTGGCACATCTGGTAGACTGTGTTGTAGAGAATCTGGGGCGTAACAGGGCTCAAAATTAATTTTCATTAGTTTCATTGGGATCAAAGACCCCGAAAACCTCATTGAACCTCTTTCAAATTTCTAATACTTCATTTGATAAAACCATAAAATTACGCATCGATGGGCACTGTAACCAAAGTATGGTCTACACATGGTTGCATTAGTTACTTTGATAATTAGGCATTGGAGTATCATTCTTGTCATACATTTCTTAACCCACATTGATAAACATGCTTAAATTCAACTAGCAAGTATAAGTCAAGTTGTGCTCAATATCCGCTTGGACACTAGTTGATGCTTGGGAACACTATTAAAATAATTGACTAGAATGCTTCATAACTTGATGATTGATCATTTATGATAAGTGGATACTATAAGAATTCATGATCAAAGGATCTAAAAATGTCTCAACCATCATTATCAAACCATCCTCAAGCTTACCATTCACTAATCATGCTCGTTATGCTTGTAACTACATCCCTAGGGCCAGCCAATAAACAATCTTGAGGATTCATTTGCTCAATTTCAATAGGCAATCCCCAGATTTTGAATTATTATGATACTTGCACCCAATTGCTCCAATGTCCTCCTCCTTCCATCAAGTCTCGACGGAAATCAATACTCGTGCCTTTCTAGGATGTGTTCCCTTATCTTGTTTTACTACATTAAGAGTGGAAGGCCAGCTCCAGCTGATTGGTTCTACGTCTATAACGGCGAGCTAACATATCTATCTCTGGTTCAGCAGTTCAATGCGAAGAGATGGGACTCTAAAGTGACGAGATGCACTCAACATTTATATCCCTACCTCCGCTCAGGAAGCGATTTAAAGAGGAAATGTGCTTCTTTGCGAGTGAACAAACGCCCTACCTATATTGATTTCAACCCACTGCGTCGTTGAGCCAATCCTTATGCCCCTCCTTTAGAGCAAAGATAGATGCGATTATATACGACTGACTATTTTACCAGTTCGGTCGAAAGTTGACGCCCGACCAAGAGCCCTATCTATATAACTCGGGTGTTCAAACCCCATCAACTAAGGACTACATCATTCAAAATGTTATGTCCCTATAGCAACTAGCACACTACGAGAAATGCAGAACATCTTTAGCATCCCGGAGGACAATTTGCTCAAACAAGACAAAACAACGGGCTAACCAGCACCACTTAGAAAGACACTATGTGATTGGAGATATCTTTTGTCCAATTACAACCACACAAGACAACCATCCCAACTCATTTTTATCAATAGAAAACAAGACTCTTTGGAGCAATCTTCCTCCATTACACACATTTGCAGGTGCAATAAAATCCACCCTTGGGTGTGTAGATGACCCACACTATTTTTTTCCTTTGTCTCTTTATTAATATCATTGTTAGCTTTCTATCTCAGTTATTTATGTCCCTGTAGCAACTAACACACTACCAGAAATGCAAAACATCTTCAACATCCTAAAGGACAATTTGAACATGGCAGAAAACAAGATGAAACAGTGGGCTAACCATAACCAACACCACCTAGAAAGACACTTCAAGATTGGACATATATCCAATTACAACTGCACAAGACAACCATCCCAACTCATTTTTATCAAAAGACAACAAGACTATTTGGAGCAGTCTCCCTCCATTACATTGATTTGTAGGTCAATGCAATCCACTCTTGGGTGTGTCGATGACCCACAATGTTGTTCTTCCTTTGTCTCTTTATTAATATCATTGTTAGCTTTCTATCTCAGTTACTTATGTCCTTGTAGCAACTAACACGCTACCAAAAATGCAGAACGTCTTCAGCATCCTAAAGGAGAATTTGTTCATGGCAGAAAACAAGATGAAACAACAAGCTAACCATAACCAACTGTTGATTTTTTTGTAGCATCAGGCAGGTACTTCCACATGGACAGTGTCTACAGGTGGAAGTTGTCATTACTAACTTGCAGACTTAGGAGATTTACTTTAGTAAAGTGAACTATTAAAGTGAATGTACCTTTTAATAACTTTATGTAAAGTGATCTAGAGTGTCTATGGTATTTGGTAGCCCATGGTATTGGCCCAAGGTATTTGCATATTGTAATTTTATAAAAGGCAGCCTAGGTGAGAAGAGGTGACATGCATCATTCACACAGAACGAGTGAGTAAGATCTCATTGAATGGGTAGAGAAGGACTTCCATCCAAGTGTGTAGGTGTTGGGGTAGGATCAGAGGAAAGGAGCAAGGGGCAGCCGAGGGTTAGCAACCAACAAGATCAAAGGATTGATTTTGAGGTGTAAAAGCTGGGATTTCGTCATTGTATTCCTCAGTGGGCCATTGTCCCAGGACGAGAGCCCAGGATTGTTATTCTTAATGAAAATCATTTGTTGTTGGTTTTTCCCCAATTGGGGTTTTCCAGGATAAATCTAAGTGTCAAATGTGAATGTGATTTCCTGTGTTTTTCCGTTGCGTAATTTGTGTTAGATCTCAGTGTGTTTTCAATTAATAATTGTGAGTAAATTATTCGGGTCAGAACTGGGCTAAGAAAACTATCACCAACACCGCTTAGAAAGACACTATGAGATTGGAGAACCATCCCAACTCATTTTTATCAAAAAATAACAAGAATATTTGGAGCAGTATTCCTCCATTACATGCATTTGCAAATGAAAAGTAATGCACCCTTGGGTGTGTTGATGACCACACTGTTTTTCTGCATTTGTCTCTTTATTAATATCATTGTTAGCTTTCTATCTCTCTATTATTTATGTAGTTGTAGTAATCATTTTAAAATGGGTACTGGAACATTGCAAAATACTCCTTCAGAAAATATTAAAAGTCAAGGAAAATGTTGAAAATCATGGGACACTCCATAAGTTGGGTTGGCCTTTCAACAACAATTTGACAAAAACAAATTTTTTCTGAGTTTTTTCAGGTTGCCAATATTGCTAATATTTTCTGATATTTTCAGATACAAATTTGTGTTTGCTGACATTTTCCAATAATTTTCGATATTTTCCCCGATATTTCCAATAAGTTTATTTCCAGACCCTTGACGATATATTCCACGAAATGATATTTGCAACATTGATATCAAGTTTAAACAGACACCTAGCTTTTAATTCATAGTTGTGAGAATGATAGAAGGGATTTGCTATAAAAATAAAGATGTTGAACCCGTAATAACCAAGGTGAAAACTCAAAACAAATATTATCACACAGAGAAGAGACAACCAAGCAAAAGAAGAGATGAGAAGGAAATGAGTTAAATTGATAATTTCTTTAGTGGAAAAAACATCCATTTATCTTTTGAATCATCTTCTATATATTCTATAGAGAAGGCTCATCTTCATTTCATATGAATAGGAGGTAGAACCATAATGCAAGAGCCTTCTATTTCAATAATGATCATTAATCCAAGAAAAGCTCAAAAATAATGCAAGAGCTTCCTATTTCAATAATGATCTATAATGTCCCATTTTTTTCAAGCTTGGGAAAATTAAATATCTTATTATGTTGTCAAAATTAAATTTGGCAACTAATATTTAATTAATTATTATTTAATTTTAAAGTGACTCAAAAAAAAAATATTATATAGTCACTTAATTAAAATAAAGTGAAAAATGCTTTATTATATTTAATGGAGAAAAAAGACAAAAGGAAAAACAATTATAAAAAGGGGAGGGGAAATGAAGGTACGGCTGCTCATTATTGTAATTTGACATTTGAGAATGGATTCTTGGAGAGCGTGAGCTCAAGAACTAGGGTTTTTGGAAACCCTTGAGAGAAATCTATCTTCGGTGGTGAAATATCCAACCTAGTGGATTCATAGTGAAGACCAATCAAATTTCATCTCAGATCTTCATTGTCGTGGTTTGTAATTGGATCTTCATCTTGAGATTTATGATGTTGAGATGACTTTGCAGAGAATAGAGGAAGGGCGCACTTGTTTGGAGAGGTTGTTTGCTTCTCTTGTGAAATCGTGCCACGCTAGCCAAGGAGATACGAGGGCGAGTCCACCCACAGTGTCTAGGGAAGGTCGCAGTCAGTGTGTGAAGGAAATCTGAAGAGGTTTGGACCGTTTGTGATCTGCAGGAGGGTGTACTCCTACATTTCAGTGGTAAGGGCGTAACAGTGAAAGAAAGGGCCAGCTTGTTCCTATCCCTTGTGTCTACCTCACAGTCTTCTCTTATTGCAAATCGGAACCATAGTAGTAGGGGCACTGCTGCAGTATATCAGGAAGACAATTAATAGGGACTTTCTATCATTTGTGGAAGGCATTTTCCATAAAGGGGCATGATATCTCTAGTGTAGAGGACGCAGAAGCAGAAAGTCGAGTTACAGTGCATGTTGGAACACTACCTCTTATTGCTGGGCATTTTATAAGGCACTCTCCCATCACCTATGAACATATTCTTCCATCTGTCCCAAGAAGACAGTCATTACAGTCAAAAAAGGAAGTCTGCTAACACCCATCACCTACAGGAAATTATCGATAGCAAATTCATTTTATACGACTGTCCAATAGTCCACCTATGTACTAGAAGTATTTTATATGGCTAATATAATCCTGTAAGTCGTCCCCACTCATTAGTTAGTGAATTTGTACTTCACTCAAATCTTTGAAAGGTTGTTATCACTAGTTTATAAGGACTGTTCATTCTTAGTGTCATTTGCATACATATGAAATGTTGAATGGTAATGGTGAAAAGTATTGGTGAACCTGGATATGTCAAACAAAGGCTACATGAAACTCGTATGAATTCTAAACCCAAATTTCAGTTAGTTATTATCAGCATTATGGTTGTGAACAAATGTGTGTTGGTAATCGGAAACGTAAGCTCCATTAAACATAAAATATCAGCCTCAACCAAGTGCCTAGTTTGAGTCTTCAACCTCATTAAATAACAGTGATCAGTGCCTCAATCACCAAGTTGAACCAAGGAGAATTTGCAGCAGTATTTGAGGACATATTAAATCCCATATTTATCTCAATCTAGGATACTCCTTATTCAGTCACCGGAAGCAGTAAGCTATAGCAGACTACTAGTGAAGTGTTTGACGAAAACACTGAAGATCAGAAAAATCAGTCTCTAAGAAAGCAAAGACAAGTGTTTGATGAAAGTCCGGAACCAACTCACATAAACAGTCAACAAAGGTTAATTCAGATTTGCTTGGGACATTACAGTGATACCACTGAAATGTTCCAAGTTAGATTTGACTAAATTCCGAGTGACTAGTTATGAATTTTTGGGCTTAGGAATGCTATCAAACACTTCTGTCACAAAGCTCTAATACCTCTGAGGTGTTCCCTATCAATTTCTAAGCCAACTTCTCATGCTAATATCAATGTAATCGGACTCGGTCAAGGGAAATTACACAGCTGTATAATATGTTTCCAAAACTAATTCTGAGTTTCACCACTGATGTACTTGGGTTGGAACTTTTAACAAACACTTCACACATTGACTATTGTAAATGACTGTTCATACAAATCTGCATATTTGATTTTTCACCATGCACTAACTGTTTGATTCAATGGCCTTATGACAATTGGTGACACAAATTACTACTGCTGATTGGTTTCAGTTCATCACTGGTGTTTATTTTGCAAAGTTCAGACCTTGTTATAATGGCATTCAACAGTAAAAACCATTCATAACAGCATAACACATTCACATCATGATTATGGGAAAGATATCTACGGTACTCCACTAGACAACAATGAATATATCAGGGGAATATCAACAGTTTACAAACATGAACAAATCTCATAGATCTGACCTGAAGTTTCCACTGAGAACAGAGTTTTCTCCTTGCCAATGTACAGACTTGAGACCCACGCTAGAATGAGTGATTTCACCTTCACACAGGTGAGTAGTCTAAACTTGTGCAGCACGTTTTTATGGCCCTTTGATGGGTAGACCTCATCCCCAAATGAGATAGAATGAATGTTCATAGGCAATGTGCTTCCACAATGAACACCTACATTATATTGAGTGTGCCTTCCCTTTCTCCAGACCACAGTTAACTCAACCAGCTGATAAGGAATGTGTGGGGGTTCTCACATATGATGTGACTTCCCAAATGACTGCGCCCTAACCCAATCTTCAGATCTGTTTTTGCATGCTCTCACATTCTCCTCTAAAAAGTGATTGTGCCCCTCACAATGCCACTATGGATAACTCGACTTTGTCTTCTTCAATACCGGACTCCAAAACCCACCAAGAGTGAGGGTGGTTCCTTCTCAGATGCACCTTCTCAATAATATTCACTGAGATCTCTGCTAATACAACTCATAACTCAGATTTGAAGGCATAGAAGAATTCCAATCCACAGCAATGAAGAACACATGAAAGATCTGAAATGATATCTCCCTCAAATCCAATAGGGTGGATCTTCTACCACCGAAGATAGAATTCTCTCAAGGGTTTCCAAAAACCCTAGCTCTTGAGCTCACGTTCTCCAGTAGTCCCTTCTCAAATGTCAAATCATAATAATGAGCAGTCGTCCCCTCCTTTCCCCTTTTTATAATTATTTCTCTTCTTTGTCCTTTTTCTCCATTAAATATACTAAAAACATTTTCCCATTTATTTTAATCTAGGTTACCAGGATCCGGATACGGATCCGCCAGATTTTTGAAATGCCGGGATCCGGATACGGCCAAGATACGTCAAGTACAAAAAATATAATAATATTTTAAAAATAAAAAAATAACATATTCAAAGTTTATAATCAAAACCACTCATGAATCACATCACTATATCTAAAATCATATATAAATTTGAACATTGAAACAATGAAAACTGAAATGATACATCTTGCCTCATAGAAAGTTCAAAAGGATAATTCATAATAGTTAAAAAATGAGTGATCAATGATCACTCTACTGATATGATAATGAAAAGCATATGATATCTAACTACATATCATGAAATGGATCTATATCCTCATCTGTATACTGGATCTCTACATCATGAATAGATGGTGGGGGATTGGAAATGTTGTAAGTTGTAGAAGAAGGCTGAACTGGTGGTGTAATGTCCTCAAGTATGTTGAGGTGAGTCATGGCATTCAAGGTCATGTTTAAATCAGAAATCTCGGGCTCCACATCCCACATCCTGCTCGGACCTTTCTTATACTCTGGATAAGCATGTGATAGAAGGCAGAGGTTGGAATGAACATACACAAGATCCTCAACCTTTGTTGCTCCCAATCTGTTTCGCTTCACTGAATGGATGAAGCCATATGTACTCCAATTCCTCTCAGCTGATGAAGAACTAGCAACCTGTGATAACAACCTAGTGGCCAAGGTCGAGAGATGAATGCTATCCCCGCCACGGAAGCCCCACCAAGTAATAGGATCAATATGCCCCCAATCATTCATGGCTATCAGATCTGAAAAGTTACTAGTAGATTGTACAAATCCTCCAAACTCCTCACGTACTTCCATTGCAATGCCCACATCCCTATATATCTTCCTCAATGTTGTCTTATATCCTTGTACCACTTCAAAATCCTTGTTTGGGGATGTCCTACCAGGTAAAGACAAAATTTTGCAATGATAATATTTGGGGTGTAGTGCATAGGCCAAAAGGTGTAGTGGTGTGGTCATTTTGTTCCACCTTTCGGTAACTATGTCCTTTATTTCATTGTAAAATACTTCAAAAGGTTCACTTTCACTTGCCTTGATAATTTCTCTTATTCTCTCTACCATACTATCTATGTTTTCATAGACTTCCCCAAGCAAGGCATTGTTATCATCCAACTTGTAGTTGCCCCAAATGGTGGATCCTATTCAGGATGGTAGAGGGGATAGGCAACCAAAGTGGTGAACCCAGAGGACCTAAGATGGATTGGTTGTCACACCAATCAAGGCACTCTTCGCTTTATGTTATCCAAGCCCTGGATAACAATGGGGGAGACCCAGATTAACTCCCGACAGGAGAGATCTAACCAAGACACTAGACAAAATCAGATGAATAAAGTAAGTAAGGTGTTAGGTATGATGAGCCCTAGATCTATGGATGAAGTCACAAGGTGAGTTAAAGGTTGGATCAAGAGGCTTAGAAGGTGTAGATTTAATCCAATGTGATAATACAAGTGACTTATAGGTTTAAATGAAAGATCCAGGATCAAGGCACTATCCAATGATGAGAATTTCTCCTGCCTTGGGAAACGTGTCCAAGGTAGAAGGTTTAAGATTAGGATTGGGGCTATATAGTACCTTTAGTTAGACTTGATTAAGGGTATGACAATATCTTAGCACACAAGTCACAAAACCAACATCAAACAACTCAGAAACAAGCCAAATCAAGGAGTGCCCAAGGGTAGAGAGATCATTGCCTAGGGAAATGGGCCACAAGGAGTCCCTCAAGGGTGACGCCCTTGAGAACCACCTTGGGTTAGGCTTAAGGTGGAAAACCCAGAAATATTTCACCAAGATTTTAAGTTGTTTGAGCTAGGGAATTTTTCTAAGGAAAAGTAGCTTAGGGTTTGAACAGAAAATGAAATGGCCAATGGATTGGAACCCAAAACAAATGAATTAAGAGTAGATATTGCCCGGATAATCTTGCAGATGCCTTGATGATGATGATCTATGCATTCCCGATCAATTTGAGGTGATTTGAGTGAGTGTCCAAGTGAAATCGATTTTCCCAGAGAACCAAGTGCGCTTTCCTCTCTTGCACAACAAACTACGTTAGTTAGATTTATCATTTGATGCATCAAGAAAAAATGACTGTAACAACAAAAGACATCAAATGGAAATCAAAGATCACAATGATACTATTGAAAAACCCCTGATATTAGCAGCTTCAAGTAAGACGAGTTGAGGAGCCCCCTACAAAAACATCCCAAGTGAAATTGCCCTCCTATAGATAAACACTGTTTCCACAATATATTTGGATTCACCACAAAACCTCAAATGCTAGGTGACAATAGACTTTACAATCAACATCTAAGAACATCAAAACAAAGAAGATCCAAGAGTCTCTGCAAATAATTCTTATATTATCAAATTCCAAGAGCTAAAGTCCCTTTTATAATGAGGGGGGTCTCTCATATAAATAGCAATGGGAGAGACCAAAACCCTAACCACCTTTTTAACGAGTGGTTGAGATCAAAAGATACATACGTTATAATCAACGGTTGAGATGAGCTCAATATAAAGTACATGGATCAACTCAAAAATAGAAGAGGGCGCACTAGCTAAATCGCCCTAGGAGGACGTACCACATAAAAAGTGACTTTAAGTCACAACATAAGCTCATGGTGGGTCTAGGAGGTGAAACATTCCTCCTAGTGTGTCCCCATGGCAAAATAACATAATATAACATCATCAAAGTACAATACTGTGACCACATGGCCAAATCCTGCCCCCTCAAAGACACCATAAAATCATGTAAAATAAGCTCGAAGAGTGTGTGGGCCCCATTGGATGTTATAACCTGCTTTGGAAAGTGTGGGAAGCATCACACACATCATCAAAATCAACCTCATTCCATTTCCTTGCCTCAGTAGCCCAAATCGAATTCCTCTGTAGCCATTTTACCATTTTGTATTCCTTTGTAAATCACCTGTAAAAGATAAAAATTCCTGTAACTCACTGCCTGGTCACCCAGGGCCAAAACTAATTGCACCAAAATGTCTGGGAGTATGGAAATATGGTAAAAACAAGTGGCTGGACCCCATACTCCTTCTATAGCGCCCTAGGTGAACCAAACAAAAAGTCAAACTGCTTTGCCAGCCATTTTTAATGGCAAAACTGCATTGACATGATAAACTGAAAAATATCTCAACTAAAAGTGCCCGAAACTGCAAACTAAGTATCCCAGTGGACTCAGAATATCCAAATGCACTAGGAATGAGTACCAATACATCATGTGGATAACTATATAATCATATATAACCATAACCATGCTCGGATAGATAAAAAATAATAATCTATAAATGATCAAAATCATAAAAATATCACAAATCACAATCTGAAACCTATAACTGTTGCATGGAACCACCTGATGGTTAATACAATACCATATATAATCAATCTATAGCATCACTGGTCTAACTCATATCATGTCCTATGGTTGACTTGGTCAAACTAGGTTTGACCAAGTCAAAGTTGACCACAATATGACCCAGGCTAAATCATCAAAATGTTGCAAGTGTAATTGGATGAGACATGCTCCATTAGTCATTCAAATAGCAAGATTTCAATCATAAAGTAGCATTTCACTGGCGGTTTAAACACAATAGATATTCAATACAAATTTATAAATAATAATAATAGCTCAGAACAGAACCTCAAGAATATACTCACTTCATGGTTGTGATCAATTTGCTAGTAATGGGTGAAGGTGGATGAATGAGAAGCAAGGCTAAGGGATGGTTGTACTAACTTAACACCATGATACTTTGGAAGTAGGAAAGGGAATACACACTCAAGCATATGTTGGATAAAGATAACACAAGGGATGGCAGTGTCTCACAAATGGGATAAGTTGTTTGGGAAGTGCTTATTCAACCTTGGCAGAAGTCTACAACTCACATCCACGCTGACTCAGCTCTGTGAGGATATTTTCTAGAGCCGCCATGACTAGGTGCCGACAAACCGTAACTCGAGACTCTAGGGGACACTTAGAATTAGCTGTCCCTTACTCCATCTTACATCACAACCCGTAGGCTCCGTGAGGAATTAATCATTACATTCAATTGCTAAGGTCAACAATCATTGGATATAGCATACATTTACCCACTACTTTCTTTGGACCTTTTATTTCATTTCATTTCACTGGCCAGCAATCTTTAGATTTGGCATACATTTAACCATTGCTTTTATTAGGCCTTTCATGTCCCTTCATTGGGGATTTTATATTTCATTCATTTCATAGCCCCTTCTTTCATTGTGTTTAGAAACACAGTTTTGAATTTCATTTCAATGGGCTTTCACAATAGCTATACAATAATTTCCACATACATGTAATGATGGTAGTCCTATCTACTTCAGGTTTTAGCCAACACAACTTACACAACTCAGAGGCGAAACACAACTAAACAGGGATGCTATCCAAAAAAGAGTCTAGAGTGGGGGAGTCCTCCATATCATACGATAAGGTGTAAGTCAAGGTAAAAATGAAACTAGATGGTGACGAATGGATGAGGAAAGTGAGAAGTGGTGCCAACACTAGCAAGCCATATAATGGTGGGAATGATCACCTCCATTCTCCTAAAGAGGGTGAAACCAATGAGTAGGCACAAAAACTTCATAATTCTGAGCGAGCTAGACCATGTAGATATAATATAACAACCATGTCCATAATATATAAATATACCGCCAGATCATGACCGCTAAATGCTAAATCAAGCTACCAAAATGACCAAAAGAGCAATACAAAGAAATACACATCCATATACCTCCTGGGTCATATACCTGTACCAACCACCTGAAACCATCATCTGTCGACTGGAAACCTGCTGCTGCATATCTGGGGATTGCATACTGCTCTGTATGGAAAAAATGGCTACATTGGTCATCAAATCTGAGTTCCTGAGACTCAGTCATGGCATAAGGCTAAACAAACTGCTCATGGGCTGCTCTGAAACCATAAGTGATCCTGGAATGAATGCTCATCTAAAGTTGTTCTCAAGCATCTCAATGTAAAGGACTGGCTGAAAAAAGGACTGGAATCTGATCTGAAGATATGGTAGCCCCGGCTACTATAAATGTGATAACAGGCATATCTGTGTCAAATATCCTGATCATGGTCAGTATTGGTTCTGTAAACCGTAGAAGGTATTGGACCTTGTCCCACCATGCATCATCAATAACGATAGACTTTATTTTTTGCCCTCTATCAGAAGTGGAAGTCCTCCACAATTCCCAAAGAAGGTCAATGCCATTTCCTGTAATGCTTGTCTAACTTCCACAAGCCTCTTTATGACTAGAGTGTGGGAAGCAAAACGAGTTTCAACAACGTACATAAGTTTTGAAAAGTCAAATCTCAAATTAGAAATGATAAAGCATATACGGTTAAATTCATAATTCATAATACAAATTGTCAAATAACACTAATTAAAAATGGAGTACCTTTAGTAGCTCCAACTTTGCAAAACCCCTATATATGGCTTGGGACATCGAATGATTGGTTATGAACATTTGGATCTCCTTTGATGCTACATATATTTCGTTGATCCACTCAATTTAGCCAATCTTGGCAAGCATAAGGTTCAGCAAATGGATTGCACATGGAGTCCAAAAGATGTGATCATATCGACCCTCCACAATCAACCCTGCAGCTCTACATACCTGTGCATTGTCGGTGATGACTTGAACAACATTCTGTGGCCCCACACTTTCTATGGCATCAATAAGAATATTGGAGATGAATGTCGCATCTTTCTCCACTCCACTGCAATCAATAGCCTTCAAAAACATTGCCCCTTGGGAGCATATTGCAATAATATTGATTAAAGGACGATTTCTTTGATCTCTCCATCCATCAAAAACTATGGACACACCTGTTTCTGCCCATGTATCCCGGATTGATTGCAATTGTCTATCCACAGATTGTCTTTCTGATGTAAGCAATGTGGTGCGGACCTTTTCATACCCAGGGATTTTGTACCCCTTCGGTGCTTCATTGACCGCTTTAATCATCTGTTGCCAATATGGGGAGCACACCAAATTGAATGCTAGCCAATTTGCATAGATGCGGCGAGCTACATACTCATCAGCTACTTCTCTGCCCTGATTATTGAATGTTGTTTCAATAGCTCCCAAAGTAGAACTTGTATTACTTGTGGCAACAAGTCTAGATGGCAATGGGGGCCTAGTTGCAATATTTTGCATAGGGATTTTTCCTTTATTAGCATGTCTCCTATCAGGAACATCTTGCAAAGATGCATAGAACGCAAGTTTTGAGGGACTCAAACCTGGTCAAGGTTGGCCATTTGGACCATTTGGACCAGTGCATATCAACACCCATGTGTTAGTCTGCCCAATGAGATGGCCCTTCACCCTAGTGTACGAGCCATTTCGGATGTCGTTGCATTCATCACTGCATTTCCATTTATATGAACCGCCCCCAAGATTTTTGCCAATAATTTCTACATATTTCCATAATGGAGACCTTGGGTCTTTATTGAGAATGGATTCTCGTGGTTCATTTTCCCCTTGAGTTTGTTGTTGTGATGCCATTCTGTAGTCTGTACATAATTAAGAATATAAAACTTAAAACTTAAAAAAAATCAGACTGTGTATTCTAATTTCTAAACAAGCAAAAATAAATGTGAAAATATGAGACTATGAACATTGAAAACACTCTGTAGTTTGTATAGAATTACAAAAAAATTGGACTGTGTATAACACTGACAACATTCTGTAAAACATGACAGAATTAAAGATATAAAACAAAAAATAATGGACTGTATGACTATATTCTTATTTCTAAACAAGCCAAAAGAAAAATGAGAAATAAGACTATTACTGTATGTTTATTTAATAATTTATATAAGTTAAAACTTTAAAAAAACAGATTGTGTATTATAAATTTATAATTTGAATTTCTAAACAATATTAAAAAATCAGACTGTATTTGCTAGTATAGTTTTAAAAACTTTAAATAAATAATAATTTAAATAAATAATAAATAAACAAATTTTAAAAAGTTTATTAATGTTTAAAATAAATAATAATTTAAATAAATAAAGTTTTAAAAAATATTTATTAATTTATATTGTAACCTATATTTAATTTATTAACTAATCTATATTTAAATAGTTAATAAATAATAAATAAACAAATTTTAAAAAGTTTATTAAAGTTTGAAATAAATAATAATTTAAATAAATAAAGTTTTAATAAATATTTGTTAATTTATTAAGTAGCAATATTAAAATAGGCTAACCTATAGACTAACCTAACTAACCTTGACTAACCTATAGATTAGCAATATTAAAATAAAAATATTTATTAATTTATTAATTATTATTTGAATAACTAAACCAACCTGTAGGCACTGGTGATCCCGGAGTGTTGTGGTTGTCCACTTTCTTGCTCCAAAGCTCATCGTGGGACATGTTCCTGCTAAAACCAATCACTGGTGGTGTCGTGGTGGTCCAAGTGGTCCCTCTGGTCGTTCTGGGGTTCACTGTTCGCAGTTTGAAGCTCTGTCGCGACTCTCTGCTCAACGTGCGCAGTTCTTGTCGTTTTCTAGTTTGAAGTGGGGTAGGGCATGAAAAGGAGGACAGAACTCTTAAAATCCGCGTCAACCCTAGGTCGCGGGCCTTCCAGGTAACGGATCCGGCTTTTAAAGTCGTATTCCGGCCTGTTTTCCACGTGATCCATATCCAAGATAGCCAATATGCATCCGCCTTTTACGGATCCAGCACTCATGTGGTTCTGTGGCGGATCCTTGCGGATCCGGATCAGAACCTCGGATCCGTGGATCCTGCAGTGACCCCGACGGATCCGTTAACACAGATTTTAATAGTGACTTTACAATATTATTTTATTTGAATCACTTTAAAATTAAATAATAATTAAATAAATATCAGTTGCCAAATTTATTTTGACTAACATAATAAGATAATTAATTTTCTCAAGCTTGTCAAAAATGGGACATTACATGATCATTATTCCAAGAAAAGCTCAAGAATAATGCAAGAGCTTCCTATTTCAATAATGATCATTATTCCAAGAAAAGCTCAAGAATACCGCTGCATATATAGAATCTCAGAGGCCACACTGTATATAAAACCCAATATTTATAAATGGGAAAACAAAATGGAGATTATAATCGATATCATCAGCATCAAACCTTCCATCCATGATCTAATGATATAGAGTAGAAATGGAAAAGTCATATCGATTACAGCCTAATGATGTTTCAAAGTTCAAACTACTACATGATTTTTCCAATATTCCCAAATAGCATATGAGTGTCATAGAAAAGAATCATTCCATTTCTACCAGGGAGATTTGAAAGATCCATCAGTGTCAAATCTTACTAATTATCAAATTTCTAACAATAAAATGTTTAGTGATATTTAAAAATAAAATATTCAAATTTTGAAGGGTTTTATATAGTTTTTGGACAATTTTGGCAATTTTTAGAGTAAAAAATTTTAATTCTATGGAATTTGAGTGAATCATATTAGAAAAAATGGAAAATGAGGAATATTTTTTTCGAAAAATCAAAAACCTCGAAAATTAGCCCATGCTAAAATTTTCCCTTATTTCTACCCTTACTTTGCACATTCATGCCTAAAATTTTCCCGGATTTCTACCCTTACTTTGCACATTCATGCCTGTTTTCAATAGAATTAGAAAACAATCACTGCTTGTTCCTTTCAATCTAATGTAACGTGAATTCATAGAGCAGCAATCTAGCACATGTCAGAAACATTCAAAAACCAACAGTGTAAAATTGAATGCACTCACTATCATTAGCATCGGGCCTTCTTCAGCATCTGGCAAACTGTCCACAATTGCAACTGCATTCAAAGAGGCATTTCGCATGCATTTGACAACATTAGTCACTTGCATGCTAGCAGGAACTGCAAAAGCTCCTTTGTGCACTGCACCCAACTGGCCAACACTAGAAGCAGTGAAAGACTGAAGTTCGTTGCTATGCAACTTAAAGAATTGAACAATATCCATTTGTGTCAGCATCCGATAACCTGGTGATGACTCTTTCGATTCCAACCCAACATGGTCCACGTGACTTTCCAAGGGAACTAATGCCCGGTGAATACCTTTGCTGAATGGCTCCATGGCACCCAACACCCTGCAAATAATAATACAAGTCAAACAGGCTAACCCATAAATTTTTAAAAACATACTTGCCAAGACAATGAAACCAAGCCACAACCCTGGACATTCAGGATATTCACAGCATATGCTGGCATGCATCATTCAAAATATAAGCTAAGAAATCTGAGAGGAAAGCATTTGACTTCAGCGAAAAAATCCTATCAGAACAAATATCAGTCAATCAAAGGAAAAAATAAGATGCTGCTCGAACATGATTACAACATTTTAAAAATATTATAAATAACAGCTAAACTCCTTTTAGATAGATACTGAACACATAATGTCACCGGAAGGTTTACAGAGCTTTTCTTGAACAATTATATATAATTATTTCCAAATGCCTGAAATAGTAACAAGAGCTCATTATCATAGAGTACATCTTCCCTGTGAAAAGGCATCCTTGCAACGAGTACTCAAGTGTTCTGTCATAATCTCATCTATTACTCCTAAGCTAACTCTACTTCATGCCCAATATTTTATTATTTCTAAGAATCATATGCATAAAAAACATTCTCAACATGAACTAATACGAAAAGTAGGCCATTAATTCAATGTGAATGGTCAAACATCACTAATAAGCTGTTATAAACCAAAATTTAAAAACCTGACAGACCTGTGATTTGTAGACCATGGATCTTATATACTGACTACATTATGTGTTTGAAATCTCTCTTAAATATTCAGAGATACAGGCATCCTTCTTCTGACAGAACATTGTAGGGTCAAATGACATCATATTAACATTAGTGTAGACAAGGATAAACTCAGTCTACTGAGGGAGAAAATTCTCTCATTTAAATCACTAAACTTATTCAAAAGTCATGCTGAACTTGACCGATATTATTTTAAGCACTGGTAACATTCTTAAGTTCAACAATGTAAGAGCGATGTTAGACTACACAGGAGATATGGTCGTCAACAGACAGCACTGTAGAAGTAAAAAATGCACTGGATTTCATCTCTCACATATTTTGTGTACCTCAAACAATTCAAGGATGATGTCTCTGTCTAAAAAAAACAATGTAGGGTATTAGATATATGGACTCGTATGACTATAATACTAATAGTTTGTTTCTGTTTTGATCAAGTTAGGATTTGATATCCTGCCCATGGTCTATATTTCAATTCTTTGCAATAGCCTTTCCATTCTAAAATCCTGGACCTTAACTAAAGGAAATAACCAATACTTGTGATATCCTCTCCTTGTGGGTCTCTAATATAGATTAATAGGACGCAAGAAGCATATCTCAGGCACAGACATGCAATAGCAACTCTGCATCAACATCTAGAAGAGAATATCCATACAATAACATCCAAAATAGGACACTAACACTACAACATCCACCCTACAAGATCAATAAAATAAATTTATTGATGTCCAACAAATGGCCATAAAAAGTTCAATGGGACTGCTAAGTACATCTGTATCAAATATGCCACTCCTATATAAGCAATACAAAAGTAGATCTAATCTAAGATCTAAGGTCTAAACCTAGGCAAATAAAATTGTAATGCCAACACAGGTATTATCTCCCTGATGAGAATACACAGCCCTAAGACCCAGAAGAGAAATGTCACGCATGATGGAACCTGGAAGAGGGCCTCAACACACCCCAAAGTTAATTGTCTCTTGTCGAAGACGATGACAAGGATGCAATGCCTTCCACAAAACTATCTCCATCTCTGTCTCTCCTAACATTTGAGATCAAAGATAAGAAGCCCAGGATAGATGGCTGACCATAGAAGCTGAGGCATGGTATGTCCTGCTGCCTGGATGGGACCCCCCATCGCTGAGCTATGGAGGAAGTTTTCTATCTTCAGGTGCTGAGTCAAGTGACCCGAGATCTGAGGTGACAACACCACAATGGTCTCACTGGTGGAGGTCGAATGGCTCCCTGGGGTCTCATAGATCTGGCTATTGAGGTGGCACTGCTCTTCACCAGTCTCTTGGTACCCCTGTCCTTCCCTGTCCTTTGGGAGCACTGGGAAGAGAAATGTGATCAACCTATTGGTGTCCGTCTGAGGGGTGTCCAAAGGGAGTGGGTTCTGAATCCAAGGGCCTCTGTCATCTACAAAGTCAGACACTGCTGGTTCCAATATCAAAGCAAAGAAAGGAGAAAATTCTGGGACTCCCTAACGAGACAGTAAAACCAAATGTTTCCACCTGTTACCGGGCAAACTAGCAAGGCTAGTTCCCGATAAGCAAAAACAAGGAAAGTGATCCAATGTCACCTCGATCACGGTCCTAACTTCTTCGTAAGCCAATAACCTCCCAAGGAGAAGTATCCTTATGGAACCCTGTAGAATACTGATACAACTAAAAAGACTATATTCTTTATGTGAGTATTAGTTAGACCAGTGCCTAGATGGAGTCAAGTGCATTCAACTCAACTGTAGCAATTAGCTCACTCAATGAAATGTATACTTCAATGTAAGATCATTATACATGAGATATCCTTCACCATAGCTAGAGGGTATTCATTGACAAAGTTCAAGTAAGTTCGAATATGGCTAAATAAGATCAAAGCTATGTGAATCACTTAACATTTAATAAGTGACAGTATCATCAAATACATCACTAAGGCTATTCAATGAAATGTAAGAACATGTACACATGTATTATAATAATCAATGCTGGATCAAACGACTGTATTGTGAACACTTCACGATATAACAACCATTAACCAAATATGTACCAAAATGTAGTATTCAAAATCATTCAATAAGTTCGAATATCACTGGATAAGATCAAAGCATTTGAGTCAAAGCCATATATATCATTTAGCATTCCACAGATAACATGCAATCTAGTGTAATTTCCAGATCTGTAAGAAAAGTTCTGAGTGAGTTTACACAGTGAAATGCCTCCAAAAGTGCACAGAAAAGGTCCTAAGGACTGAAGAAATTACTTCAAGAAATTATAGTACAACATTAACTAAACAAAAACTAACTTGAAATCAATCTATCATTTCAGAACTGGATAAATAGAGACAATGTAGCATAAGTGTTGTCTTACCCAATAAGTGGGAATTTTGTGATACAAACAAGAAAAGGACTAACTCACAGCTAACCAAAATAATGTAATAACTTGTTTTTGTTTGTGTTGCAGGTGTGGGCTGCAGATAAGGTAGCACACAGGGTCTGCAATTTATTTGCAGACCTGTGTTATGGAGGGGAAGAGGGCTCGGTTGGGTGGTAGAATGTGGAAGGAAAGGCAGCGAAGCTGCTAAGGAGGATGGCCGAGGTTTTAGGAAGGGGCTGCAAACTGTGGAAGGAGCAGAAGGGAGCAGCAGAACAGGTACGGAGTTAGGAAGAAGGGGCCAGCGAAGGGGAGTTAAAGGAGGCAGAGGGTGTCTACTAAGGTAAAATGGGAGACCGAGGAAGATAGAAAGGAGGGTGAAGGTAAGGGAGGTAGGAGTAAGGAGATAACGAGGAGTTTAGGTCTGCGTTTTAGAGCTTTTACACAGTAAATCAGACTTTAAAATTTGTAAAATTTAACGTAGTAAAAATACAAAACTTGAACTAGATAATATTCACAAATTTTACTAAATCAGAAATTAGGTTTTAAAGAGAAGAATTAGATGAACAACTTAGGGTTTTTAGGTAATTGATAATTCAACCTAATCCAAGACATTCAAAGGATAGGGCCTCTCCTTGAGATGGCACTTGCCAAGTTTGGCATGCCAAAGGCTCTTCCAACAACCTTTAGGGTTGGTTGAAGGAGACTTGGCCAAGACAAACCTTGGAGACCTAAAGCTCAAGATTTTCCTTGCTAGGGCAACAAAATACTGAAAATGTTACTTAGCTAGGGAAAAATGCAGCATTATAACCACCATCCAACCTTAGACAAGCATAGATTCAACATTTAACAAAAAGACATCAAGAGAGACTTAGATACCTTCTTGTGCATGTGTTAACAAACAACTCTTAGCATTACCCAAACAAGATGCAAGAACAAAAGATACTTCAATGATCAATCCCCAAACAAGCTTGTGTAATCGTCCTCAAGAAGTGCGCATCCCTCAAATGCTCGAGGGTCGAAAATCAGAAAAAGAAGTATAATCCCTTGTGTTGTTGTCTAAAAATGAAGTGAGGAAAGGTAATTTATACCTTTCACACTCACTTTTACAAAATAAAATTAAATCCAGGCCGACGTGCCTTTTTAAATGTCAATTTGAATTTATAAAATGTCAACTTAAAATTATAACAAAAATAATATAAAATAATCAACTGAGTGGGTAAATTGGGACTTTTTCCCCAACATTTACCCCTGCATATCTAAAATGACTGAAAATGGCCACATCGGACTGAACTGAAGGCTGAGATGCGGAGGGGGGGTCATCATACCCCTACTAACCCCAGAAATAGTGAAAAATCCCTCAACTCCCCCCCTCAGAGCAAGCATATTGCAGCCAAAGGAAGGATGGCGTCATCCTCTGTGGAGGCCAGGGAGAGCTAGAGCTGGAGACCTAGGGCCATGGCATGGGCCCCAGTGCTGAAGAAAAGTGTGCCACCTATGTAAAAGTGATGGGGGGAGTCATGTGGTCCAATGACCCATCCCTGGGGGCCCCGGTCACCAACCTCAGGGCTTCAAGCCCTTTTAAGAGGCAGTTAGCAGTGTCATTAAGCCATAGTACCCCCAAGAAGGATCCAGAGGATCTGGCTATGACCCCACCTATGAAAAGTGGCTATATCACACCCTCCAAGTCAAAAAAATGTTGCACTCTCCCCGGGGTACATCTAGAACATGTGCTAGTACTGGTACCATGTAACACCACACAAAATGCAGGTCCATGTTGCATTTTGAGAAGCATTATTTCGGAAGCAATTTGCCATGAGTTACGAGCTAAGGAATCTAGTACGTCATCAAAGGCAATTCTGTTGGCAGTCTGGAGAGAAAAGGATGCCTATTCCTCCATATCTGTATGCACATATGCCTTGTTGAAATGTCACTAAAGAAATCTTGATAGATATAGAGAAAGAGTCATAATCTCAAAGGTCGGTGTGGACATTTAGAAAATGAGAATGAACAATGCAAATACAGAATTACAGAATCTCCAGACTAAAGATTGTTTATGAGAAGCAACAATGCTCAATTTGGTGTCAGTAAATTCAATGGAATCTTACATTTGTGAATGATATATTAAATTCAACCATAGGACATGAATGAGACTAGTCGAATGTAGGAAAAAAATGGTGTAATATTAAGAGCTAATTTGGTACACTGCCAGAACAATCATTTCAAATTAAGGTCTTGCAGCGAAAGAAAGCACTCAATCAAGGCATATTTTCAACATACGACTGTTGATACAACCAGGATATGACAGCAATATGGAATCGAATGCATGGTCTCTTTGGAGAACGCCTTAGCCTAGAAGAAACTTCATGAATCAGCCTATGGATATGTTATATCAAATTATGTATGGGGATGTTTTACCCTCATTTTGGCAAAGCAGATCGGGACAGAGATTCATTTTTCACAAAGCAGAGCTGATGTTCAGAGCAAGGATGCTTATGTTTGCTGGGATGTCATGTTTTTTGTTGCCAGTGTTTCCTTCTAATGATAGCATGCCATTATATTGCAATACCAGTTGCATGCCTTGAGGATTATATTTATGGAATATATGGTATATATTATATAATGGTGATTATACTAGATGTTAGTCATGTTGTTTGCACTTGTGATTCTGACAAGCATGGTTAGTAGGAATGTTGTGTAGATTAATGCATAGAAGTTGTCATTGTTTTATGCACATACAATTAGCTTCACATCTCTTGATTATTACATGGATCATAAAACTTTTTTGATACTACATTTGACCTCTCCATCTCCAAGTCATGTCACACTTGTATCTTGAAACCATTGGCTTAGAATTGATAGATTGACTCTTTTATCTCCCCTCTATGACCTCTTCATTAGGAAGGCTTCCTTGTTTCCCCTTAGTGTCTAGGCTCTAATGTGCGCAACAAGGTTTCCTGATGTCTTATGTGCACGACAAGGTTTTCTGATGTCTTATGCTTCTCTACTTGTAAAGCCCTGTGGATTGGCTATGTACTAGGAGAATTTTTGTCTGATGTTGTATGTTTTTCTGCTTGTAAAGCCCTGTGGACTTGCTATATACTAGGATGCCATGTTGCCATGGAGAAATGTGCTCCCTAGATCTAAAACATTAAAGGCTTTTCCCCCTTCAGTGCCTCAAAAAGGACACATGAAGTAGCTCCCAGTCCAAGATTCCTTGTACTAGATAATGCTGTAAAAGCAAAATCAACACCAGAATATAAAAAAAAAAAAAAGACCGAGTCAAATTACAAAAAATCAAGCAATCACAAAAAAGAATCAAGTCTAAACGTGCATGTGCCTCAAAGAAAAATAAAGGCCAAGGCATTAAAGAAGAAAAAGTATAAGAAAGAAGTCCAAGAAAATCAAAGAAAACAAAGTCCAAGAAGGAGCTAAAATCAAAAGTCAAAGTAAAGGGGGTTGAACCTGATTGTCAAGGTGAAAAGGAGTAGCATATGCTTACACATCATCCATTTGTTAGACACCTTCACTAGGGTTTGCTTGATTAGTAAATGTCCTAGAGTCTCCCTCATCCCTTTTATCTTGAGTCAATTAATCATATTTGACCAATCCTCCACTTGACTAGCCTTGTTGACTGTGTTCATCCACTTCCCTCAAAAGAAGAATGATCCTTGTAATACTCTTGATGATTGTTTAGATGGTGGCATGAATATAAAACAATAATTTCATGCTATATATTAATTTATGCAATATTTCCTATGTTTGAAGCTATGTGATGAGTCACATGGATCACTTGTGTATTGTGAGTATTGTAGCTCTAGCACATTATCAATATATATCATTTAAGATGTTATTTTTTCCACCTAAAGGCATTGGATGTGTTATTTCATTCATTGGACAACATTGTCCAACTTTGCCAAAGTTGACTTTTTTTATTTTTGACTTGGTAAAAAGGAGGTTTGACTTGGTCAACAGGACCCGTCAGCAGTATGTAGTCACCTTGCACCACCAGTATGTAGTCACCTTGCACCACCATTCAGTAGTCACCTTGCATCACCATTCATCATGCTTAATCCTTTGGAAGCAAGATTGGATCCTTCCAAATGTGATTTTCAGCTATTATGGACTAATACTAAATAGGCTTAAATTTATGGAATTTCCCAAGTTTATATTTTAAAAAGCCTAAGTCCTAATTTAATAATTTGGAACATCTTAATAATGGATATTGCATATTGGTTTTGGTCATGATTTTGATTGGTATGGGACATTTGAGCCTCATGGAACTCATCCAAGGCAACTCCCAAGTGATTTGGCCAAGGATTCATCAAGATCTAATTAATTGGCATTAATTAATCAAACTTCCTAAAGTTTGATTTTAAAAAATGCCTAAGTCACAAAAACAAGGCAACGAGAAATCAAAAGTGCAAAATAATGACTTTGGTCCACATGAAAATTGTTTCTAAAGATAAAGTGATCATCTCCTAGCAAGAAAATCAAGTGTTGACCACTTTCTAGCATCATAGTCACCAAGGGGGCGCACTTCCCTCCAAGGGGAGTGCACTAGGTGAAAAATCATCCAAATTTTTGCATTCAACACTTCCAAATCAGCAAAGAGATTGCTATGGGGACTCACTCATGATTCCAACTCAGCATTCCTACAAATTATTTGCAATTTTTCTATGTAAAATGGGCTCAATGAGTCAATTCGCCCCCCCTCAAGAAAAATGTATATCCCAACAAATAAAAAATGTAATAAGTGGTGAATTGTCTCATTCATTGATTTGGTTCTTGTATCGTTTAATCTCAACCCTCAATCCATATGATTAGGGATTTTGCTTCTCTCTTATTCTATAAAAGAAAGAAACTAGTTTATTGTACAGGACTTTTGGTAGAGCCATTTGCTACAACAATCTATATTTTAAAAATCGTTCAAATCAGTTTCGGTTTCAGCCGATTGACCGATTTATTGCCCGATCGGTTCAACTCGGTTGACAAATCGGTTCGGGGACCGGTTCGGTATCGAACCGGTCCGGACCACCGAAACACGACCAAAATCGACCGAATTTTCTACGAAAAATTGGGTGGGCTCATGGCAATAAAAAAGTGTTTTTTAAATGTTTTTTTTTAATTTTTAATTATAAACCTAAGTTACTAGTAGAGCCCCAACCCAACCCAACCCTCATTGTTACCTTTTACCAAGTTTTACGGTTTGTTGTTTGTGGTAGCCACGGCCAAGAGAGGAGTGGTCACTGCAGCCAAAATCCAACCGGTGGGCACTGTGCGAACTATCAGGCTTCAGCAAGTGGATTGTGGAGTCGTGGACAGGGTGTAGGCGGATGTGGATGCTGGAAGAGGTAAACAATAGTTACAATTATTGTTTACAAACTTAAAAATGTTAAAAAAATTCGTTAAAAAAATTCTATTTTAAATTTTAAACAGAAGTTCAGAAATCAATTTTTCTTATTATGTTTTGAGTTTTGCTTCATTATCATATTATGTGCATGTTAAATTTTTTTTTTTGTCTTTGCATGTTCAAAGTTTCAAACTTCAAACTTCAACAGTCAACTTCAAGTTCAAGCTCAAAATCCAAATCTGCATTCTATACTCATGGCCCCAAAAGCAAAAGATCCTGCATGGATCCATGCAGATGTTGTTCAGGGGGACATATATTGCAAGTATTGCAAGAAATTGATTAGGGTGGGGAAATTTTCAGGCTTAAACAGCACTTGGTTGCCATCAAAGGCCAAGTTAAGGCATGTGAAGCCCCACTAGATGCTATTGGACAAATTAGAGCTGATATGCAAGAACATTTTAAGAAGTTTGAAGAGGGAAAGGCTAAGCAAAGAGAGATAGAGGAAGAAGTAGGGAAGAAGAGGAGGCTTGGTGAAATGGTGGGTGGGACCTATTGCCCGGGTTCAAATTCAAAAGAAGGCTCTTCATCTATCCCTTCTACCACTCTTAGGGAGCCTTTCCAGTATGTTCCTCCCTCCGAGACTACACAAGATAAGGGAAAATCCAAAAAGAGGGGTAGCATTGAAAGCTCTTTCACACCTCCCACCACTTCTGCCAGTGTCAATGCTTCTCAATTGCAACATCCAACACAAATTCAACCCACCTTAGGTGACCACTGGAAGAAGCAGTACAAAGAAGTTTCCCATGAGTACATAGCAAGATGGTGGTATGATGTTGATCTCCCATTCAATGTTGCCCGCTCTTCTTATTACCAACCTATGTGGGATGTCGTTGTAGCTGCTGGTAAGGGCTTCAAAGGCCCTAGTATGCATGACTTGAGGGGATCTCTTTTGCAAAAAGAGATCGTTTCCATAGAAGAATACCTGAAGGATTTCAAAGCTTCATGGGTACACACAGGATGCACTATAATGTCGGATGGATGGAAAGATCAGAAGGGCCAAAACCTTATAAACTTTCTTGTCTCTTTCCCATGAGGAACCATGTTTTTGAGATCATGTGATGCATCTAATCAGGTGAAAGATGCAAATCTGATATGTCATCTTTTGGATGAGATTGTTGAGGAGGTGGGGGCAGCTAATGTTAGAGGAAAAACATAAAACTGTATTCTGGACCCCATGTGCGGCACATTGCATAAACCTCATGCTTGAGGATGTATGCAAACAGGACTGGATCACTGTGGAGTATGCCAAAAGCATCACCAAGTACATATACAACCACAGTTGGATATTGAACTTGAAGAGGAGACACACACGGGGCAGGGAGCTTATTAGGCCTACAATTACTAGATTTGCAACTCACTTCCTCACGTTGCAATCTCTCATTTCCCAAGCACAGAACTTGGAGCAGATGTTTTCAAGTGATGAATGGAATTCATCTAATTGGGCTCGCACACAAGATGTCAAAGACATTAAGAAGAAAATTAAAAGCTCTTCATTTTGGAAAAAAGCAGCGGAGGTTGTGGCAATCACTGAGCCACTTGTTAAGGTGTTGCGATTGGTGGATGGGGAAAAATTGGCCATGGGATACATTTATGAAGCTATGGATTAGGCAAAGGAGAAAATAAAGCAACATACAAAGATAGAGTAGCCAAGTATGGGCCTATTTGGGAGATCATTGATAGGAGATGGAACAATCAACTCCATCGCCCTATACATGCAGGTGGGTATTTCCTGAACCCGAGGTATCATTATAGAGATAACTTTGATCAAGATCCGAGGTATCATTATAGAGATGACATTGATCAAGATCCGAGGTATCATTATAGAGATGACATTGATCATAGGCTAGAGTGTAAGTCAATGTAAAACAAAAAGTGGAAGAGAACGGATGGATGGGGAAAGTGAAAGGTGATGCCAAAACTGGCAAGCCATGAAAGGTGGAATGATCATGCCAATTCTCCTAAGGAGGGTAAACCAATGAGTATTAACAAGAATTTCATATTCAGAGTAAAATAGATCATTTTAGATAACCATTGAAACACACATATCAATGTAACATATATGGACCGCCAGTTCATAACTACAAGATACCAAGCTAACCTATCATAATGAGCTAAGGAGCAAGACATCATAACCAATGCATATCAGTATACCTGCCTCGTCAATATACCTATACCAACCATCTGAAACATCAACTATCAACTAGAATACTACTACTGCACATCTGGGCACTGCATACTGCTGTGTATGGTAAAATGGCTACTTCGATCATCGAATATGAGTGATCCTGGAATGAATGCTCATCTGATGTTGATCTCAAGCATCTCAATGTAAAGGACTGGCTGAAAACAGGACTGGAATCTGATCTAAAGATATGGTAGCCCCGGCTACTATAAATGTGATAACAGTACCATCAACAAGTCCCATGTATAGTAAGTTAGTTAGCATTTAAGAGACCAAAGACATTCCAATTTACAAATGCAACTTTCTAATCTGTATGTGAAAACACAGCTCAATAGTATTGCCAATTTAGGTTTGCTAAGAGGCTTCTCCACCATCCAATAGACACTTTAACATCCACTCAATAACCAGCTTCAAATATCAGCGATCAATTGTAATTCAAACCACAAAATAAGTCAAATCTGTACATCAAAAATTGCAGCAGAGATGTAACCTTTGTATTGTATAAGATATGACAAAAATTAACTTCATAAATAAACCAAAAATTAACAAGCTAACTTCATTTTTTGTTTGTGTTTTGCACAGGAGGAAAAGGATGAAGGGCACAGGGTCTGCAATTTTAATTGCAGACCTATGTTTTCCTGAGGTAGAGGGCTCGGTGGAGTAGCAAAAGGATGAAGGGAAGTCGTGAAGGTGAAGAAGGGAGATGGAATGGAGTGGAGAAGGAATAATGGAGGAAGGGTGGAATGAAATGGAGAAGGTGGAGATGGGAGGCTCGGGTAGGAGGGAGATAAAGGGCAGCAAAGGAGATGGAGGATGAAAAGGGAGGGCACTGCGAAGGTAGAGGCCTACGGTTTGCAACAAGTCCGAGGTATGAGTAATAAGGAGAGAGGGCCAAGGGTCTAGAAGGGTGATAAAGGGGAGGCCGAATCGCTAGTTGAGAAGAGCGAAGGGAGTGGGGGACTAGGGAAGAGGTGGTTCGAGGGTTAGCAAAGAGGGAGCAGCAGGTTCGGGTGGAGCAGAGGAGCAGATGTGAAGTGAAAAAAGGGGGCAACGAGTAGGAGAAAGAGGAGGTTGAGGGTGTTGATGGAGCTTAGGAGAGAGACCGAATTACTTGGAGGCTAGGGTGAAGGGAAAGGAGGACAACAATGAGGCCGCCAAGGAGAAGACAGACCTGCAGCTAGGTCAAACTCAGAAATTTAGGGTTTTATTTTAGGTTTTAAAACTAAAATTTTTTGGGTTTTTTTACATTAAAAATAACAACTAGCTCAGAAAATAAACATAAGACTAATCTAACATAACAATTACAAATATACAAGACTCGGAAATTAGATTTAGAATGTAGATTAACAACTTAAGGCTTTATTAAAGAAATTCACCTAACCCTAGAGCATCAAAGAGGATGGCCCTCCTCTTGAGATGGTGCTTGCCAAGTTTGGAAAGCTAGGGCTTCTTCAACAACTTCAAGAGTTGGTTGATGATACCCTAGCTAAGACAAACTTTGGAGACCTAAAACTCAAGTTTACAATGTTAGGGTAACTAAAGGTCAGAAAATGACTTATTCTAGGGCAGAATGCAACTCCAATGGCTACCATTCAACCTTAAACAAGCATACATCCAACATTTAACAAAAAGACATTAAGAGAAAGACTAAGATACCTTCTTGTGCATGTGTCAAGGAAACACTCTTAGCATCACCTTAGCAAAGAAACGAGAGCAAAGCCTTCAAAGATTTGTCCCCAAATTAGTAAGCATGATCATCCTCAAGAGGTGCACATCACTCAAAGAGCCCTAGTTAGGGAAAAACCAGAAATAAAAGTGTGATCCCATAAAGTTGTTTTTTTAAAATGAAGTGAGGAAAAGTTTATTTATACTTTTCACACTCACTTTTACAAAAATAATTAAAATCCAGGCCGACATGCCTTTTTAAAATGTCAATTTGAAATTAGAAATGTCAACTTAAAATTAAAACAAAAATAATACAAAATAATCAAAGTAGTGAGTAAATTGGGGTGTTTTCCCCAAATTTGACCCACACATGACTAAAAAGGCTAAAAATGAGCAAATCGGTTCGTTTTGAAGGCCAGACTGGGGGGGGCGTCATCATGCCCCAACTACCCCCAACAGAAGTGAATATCCCTCAATGCCTCCCCCTTATCAAGCATACCAATATGCCAAGAAGGAAGGGGCCATCTTCTGTAGGAGGGACCAGAGAGAGGGTGTTGGTGAGCTGGAGGGCCAGGAGGGTACTGGAGATGCTCTGGAGGATAGAAATGTGTTTCAGTGTTGAAACATCTGCCTCTGGAATGGTGGAACAGAGTTGGGTTCATGTGACCCAGTGATCCACCCCTGGAAGCCTCGAACACCAACCTCAGAGCTTCAAGCCCTTTCATGAGGCAGTCAACAATGCCACTAAGCTATAGTACTTCCAAGAGAGAAATCAGAGGGTCTGGCCATAATCCCTACTCAGAAAAAGCTGGCTAAACACCCCTCCTGGCAAAAAATTGGCACCCTCTCCCTGGGGCACCTTTGTAGGTGTGCTGGTATTGGTACCATCGTAACAGTTACCATTTACATTTTTTAAATCATAAGTAGCCATCTCATTTCACTCATCTCTCGCCGCTATTATACAACATATCTTTCGGTAGACAAGATTTAAAGTTTACCTAGTGACTCCTAAGCGTGACTCCACTGAGAAACGAACCTATATTCTTTCCTCCAATTCTAAGAAAATTTCTTCTCAAGCGAATAAAATATCTGGTATTACCATGGAATTCATGTCAAACCTATGCAAGTTGGTCACCAACATGGCAATAATACTCAAAAATCAAGATGAAGATTTCAAGAATCATGATGATCAAATGAAATCAATGATGACCTGCATCTATAATAATTCTATTCCACCAAGAACTGGTAATACTAAACCACAACAACATAAGCCAGTCGATAGGTCGTCCCATCCTAGTAATCGACCTATGGGAAGAATCATCTCTAAACCTCCAAATCCTTCATCCGAAATAATCTCGAAGGGTGGAAATGATTACCATAGTAGTTCAAATCCTTTAGCAAAGCAAAATCAGGATCAAGATGCACAGATGAATCAAAAGGCTATGCCTAAGACTGAACCTCCTCACAGAACTAACATACCTAAAGCAACACTTTGGAGAAAACAACCAAGGCCTACTAAAGTTAAAAATTCCCCAGTCACAAAATCCTACCCTCAAGACCAACCAAGAACAAATGTTCCTAGCAAATTGTCTAGCTCATCTACTTTAGACTTGTTGAAGGATCTGATTAAGATCCCATCTGTCAAATACGATGTTATGAAATTTTTGGGATTGGATACCGACGAAAAAGATAAGGAAAACCCCTACAACTTAAACATTGATGTGTCAGGATTTTTAGCCAAAATGAATATGCCTATTCCTTTCTGTGAAATTTTCAAAATCCCCTCGTTTCACAAAAGGGCCACCAACCATTTGGGAATCCAACCAAAGAAACAAATGATAAAACACGTCCCAGTTGAACCCAAAGATTCCCCTGTCATGATCCAGAGTGTGTCCAGTGACAACTTTGGTGGATGCCCACCATTTTATATAGCTCTCGAAGTTAATAGGTTGGTACTGCAAAATTGCATGTCAGATTCAAGCGCTAAAGTAAATGTTATGCCCCTTAGAGTTATGGAAAAACTTGAGTTGGTTCCTGCAATGCCTTTTAATAATGTGTGGAATGGATTCTAGAACAGTAAAAGTTATTGGGGTAATTGAAGATTTGCCTGTTAGATTAGCCGCATGTTCAAATATTGAGTTCACAATGAATATCCTAGTTCTCGATGTCCCTGGTGTTTGGGGAATGTTATTGTCTAGGGAGTGGCCAGCTAGACTGGGAGGAAGTGTTCAGATGGATCTTACATATGCCACGATTCTGATTGGAAATGGTTCATCTATCACTTAATTCAACAAACCACGTATGCAAGAACATGTAGAAACACCCGAACACTTATTTAATGAGGCTATGTATTCAAGAGATGAAATTGGAAACTTTATGGTGTTGGCAAATTATTGGGAAGATACATAGCATCCTTTCCCACCAGACCAAGTGTGGAAAATGCATTTTGACGGGGCCCGATCTAGACATGGTGCAGGTGCCGGTATTGTCCTAACCTCACCTTCAGGTGAAGAAAATTTGCATTCCTTCCGTCTGGAATTTGATTGCACAAATAACGTCGCTGAATATGAAGCTTTGCTTTTAGGTTTGGAAATTGCTCGAGAGAAAAATATTAAATCTATAACAGTCATAGGTGATTTCGACCTTATTGTATCTCAAGTCAAGAATCAATTTGCCACTAAGAATAACAGACTTAGGGATTACAGAAATGCAGTTTGGAACACCATTTAATGTTTTGATGCCTTTGGAATTAAGGTTGTCCCACGAGAACAAAACACTCTAGTTGAAGTTATCGGTTACGGCTACTACCCTCCAAGCCCCTGAATCCTTATCTCAAAGAAATTGTAAGGTTGAAGTCTTGTTTAGACCTCATGTTCCTGATAACCAAGATCATTGGCAAGTTTTTGATGGATGATCAGATCATTCAATTCTTGACTGCTTCTCAGACCCCCGTGATTAATTTTGAAGATCAATTAAAAGGCAGTTCTGTGGAAGGCATGGACATAATAGAAATCGCTTTTCCTTTGGAGAAAAACTTTAATAGACATGATGAGTACAATGGAAGACGATCTGAACCAATTGATGAGGTTATTGAAATTAACATCGGTTCTTCTTGTTCCCCAAAAAATATCAAAATAGGGAGGAATGCCTCTAAAGAAGAAAGAAGGAAAATTGAAGAATTATTCAGAGAATACAAGGATGTCTTTGCATGGATGTACGATGATTTGAAAACTTACGACCAATCTGTTATTGAACATACCATTCCCCATAAAGAATGAGCCAAACCTTATCGTCATAAACTTCGTAATGTAAATCCGAAACTAGCTCCATTGGTCAAAAAGGAATTGGAAAAGTTGTTAGCAGCAGGGATCATTAGGCCTGTCAGACATACTACATGGGTTTTGAATCCTATAATTGTAAGAAAGAAAAGTGGGGAGATAAGGATTTGTATAGACTTCAGAAATCTAAATCAAGCTTCCCTAAAGGACAATTACCCATTGCCTAACATGGAAAATTTATTACAAAGTGTAACTGGTGCTGGCGTGTTATCTATGCTTGATGGTTTTTCGGGATACAACCAAGTCCAAATTAAAAAGGAAGATCGTGGAAAAACAACTTTTACCATGCCTTGGGGAACATATGAGTATATACGAATGCCATTCGGTCTATTAAATGCAGGTTCAACTTTTCAAAGGGAAATGGACCTGTTATCACACAACTTGTAGTTGTCCCAAAAGGTGATCCTATCCAGGATGGTAGAGGCATTGGACAACTAAAGAGGTGACCCAAGAGATGCCACAGTTCCCAATGCAATTGGTTGTCATGCTAACCGAGGCACTCTTCACTTTAGATCTGGCCTAAGCAAGACCAAGGGGGAGACCCTAGCTAACCAATGAAGGCTAGCGAACCTATTCAAGACCTCCTAGGGAAATGTGAAAGTGAAAATAGGAGAAGATCAAGAGTGAATGGATCTAGATCTAGGATGGATAAGTGGACCCAAGGAGTTAGGCCTTGGTTGAAGAGACTTATAAGATGGACAAATGTTCAACCAAGGAAGCCACTTATGATTTTAGATTAGTAGATCTCGATAGATCCAATGCCCAAAAGAAAGATCCAAGTGGGGCCCACCCTTAAAATATGGAAAAAGGTCAAAATGGGGCCCACAAGGTGAATATCAAGATGAAATGGCACTAGAAGGGTTGCTACTCAATGGATCTATGGATTTGGTGAGGAACAAGCAATACCCACATCACAGATCTAGAAAAATCCCACCTACCCACAAGTGCAACCTCCCTTGGAGAGGCCCAATGCCTTAGATCAGGGGGTAAATGGAGTCGGATGCCCACCAAATTTGGTCTCCAAGGTTTATTAATTATTATTGAGGTGGGATTTAATTATTAAGCCCATGCAATCGCCAGATCTTATCAGATCTAAAATCTAGGGTTTTAATGATAAGGGTTTGAGATCAAGATGACAAATGGATAAGTTAAAGGAATAAAATACGTACATTTCAAGCGTACCTGGATAATGAGAATAAATGCCGGTATGACGAGGATTACTCCCGCAAAGATCAAATGAAAGGTTTCGTAGTTTCTCTTGCTCACACGATTTGCCCAAGTCCACTAGTGCGCCCCTCTCTTCCTGCAAAACCAAGGAGACAAAGCTCAATCAGCAAACAACAATGAGGGTAGATGCAAATAAGAAGTAAATGATAGAGAATAATTTGTACAAAGACGAAATCACTCCCTGTTTGAACCAAGATCCGACAGAAGCTAGGAGGGTGAGCCTCCCCACCAATGTGCACTCCTCCCAAATCGTCTTCTTGACTTGCAAATCGATATGGTGGAACAAAAATGCAAAATAGCTACCAAAATCCCTCAGTGCAATGAAAAAGTAGTTTCAATCACATAGCCGAACATTCATCTCATGATCCAAGCATTTACTCAAAAGATATTTCTTCTATTCCAATAACCAAGAGCCAAAAGTCTCAAGATGCCTTTACAATAGGGGTGGTCTCTTCCTTAAATTGGAGGAGAGAGACCAAAACCCTAACCACTTTATGAATGAGTGGTTGAGATCAAAAGATAAATACAATACAATCAACGACTAAGATGAGCCGGTACAATAACATGTATCAACTCACTAGAGGGGGTGCGCACTCACTAAAAGAAACCCTAGGGGGGTGCACACCACATAAAAGTGACAAATACAAGTGTGTACCACATAAGATGACAAGGACAAGTGACTAGGAACACATGGTGGGGCAAGGAGGCTTTATTATCCTTCACTAGCATCACCCCATGGCACAATGATATAAAACATGACTCAACATCATGTCCAAGTGACTAAATGAGCAAATCGTGGCCCCCTCAATGAGAGAAGAATGCATCAAATCACAACCCGGAGAGTGTGTGGACCCCACTGAATGTTGCAAGCTGATCTGGAAGGAGTGGGATACATCACATATGACCTTTGAACAAACCTCATTCCAAAGCCTTGCATCAATAGCACAAATCGATTTCCTCAATGACCTTTTTATCCCATGTTTATCCCACCTAAAAACCATCAAAATGCCTGTAACTCATTGTCTGATGCTCGGGCACAAAATCTGACTATACCATCATGTCTGGAGAGGGGGTAATATGGTAATAACAAGTGGTTGGACCACCCCTCTCCTTTGTAGCTCCCTAGGCAAACATGCTAGCTCAATGCAACTGTTGGACAAGCCATTTATGCATGGCAAAACTGGTCAAAAGTGAAAATCTCACTCTATCATCACTGGGAGTGCCTGAAATTGATAACTGAGTGTCTCAATGGACTCGGAAGGTCCAAATCTACTAGATTTGAGTACCCATACACCCTGTGGGAACCTATAAGATCATCTGTAGCCTCAGCCATACCCAGACAATAATAAAATAAATGGTCTGAGAATAATAATAACCATAACAAAGTATATAAACCATAATCTAAAACTTGTGTCCACTGTATGGAGTCACCAAAGGTACATCAAAGGACCATAAATCATCATCACAAAGCATCATTGGTCCAACTCATCACGAATCCCAAGGTTGACTTGGACCATAAATCATCTAATTGCTCAAAATAAGAAGCTCTTGTTTATACTCATTGGTTTTACCCTCTTAGTAGTATGGACGTGATCATCCCCACCATTTATGGCTTGCTAGTTTTGGCATCACCTTTCACTTTCCCTATCCATCTATTCTCTCCCTTTCTTGGTTTGACCTTGACTTACACCTCAGCCTATGATATGGAGGACCTCCCCAATTTTGCCTTTGTGTTGGACAGCATCCCTGTTAGTTTGTGTCGCGGCTCTGAGTTGGAAAAAGAACTTACCGAAGCCTTGATCCTTCTAGGCCAGGAGAACCCGCTGGTGTTGGTTCTTGAGCTTAGGTGAGTTGGATTTGATGCCTTGACCTCTCTAGTCGGTTGCCCCCGATGTTTGGTCCTAAGTGTGGATGATCCCCCTAGTTGCCTAAGTTGTGTTGGCTAAACCTGAAGCAAACTGTACTACCATCATTACATGCATATGGAAACTATTATCATATCTTTTGTGCAAGCCCATGGAAACAAATTAAAACGATGCTTCTCAACACAATGAAAGAGGGCTATGGAAATTGAAATGTTAAAGCACCCTGGATGAAAGCTGCGATTAGTTGTGCTTCTAAGAACATGCAAAATCCAAAGGGTCATAAGGCCTAAAAAGCAGTGGTTAAATGTATGCTAAATCCAAAGACTGCTGGCCATGATTAAATGTAATGATTAATACCTCACGGAGCCTACGGGTTGGGATGTGAGATGGAGTAAGGGGCAGCTAATTCTAAGTATCCCCTAGAACCTCAAGTTACAGTTAGTTGTGCACCTAGTTACGGCGGTTCTAGTAAAGATCCTCACGGAGCTGGATTCAGCTTGAATGTGAGCTATAGACATTGCCAAGGTTGAATAAGCACCTCTCTAAACAACTCATTCCATCTGTGAGACAATGCCATTCCCTGTGTGTTTATTATCCAACATATGCTTAAGTGTGTATTCTTTTTTCCCTTATCCGAAGTATCACAGTGTTGAGTCAATAAATTCATCCCCTTATCCTAGCCTTGCATTTCTCACCTTCACCCATTGCTAGCAAAATGATCACGACCATGAAATGAGTATATTCTTGAGGTTTTGTTTTGAGTAATTGATTATTTTTGTTTATATTGGATATAATTATTGCTTAACCGCCAGTGAAATGATACTTCATGCTTTGAGTCTTGCTTTTAGAATGATTAAAAGAGCATACCTTATCCATTTGCACTAGCAGCATCGGGCATTTTGAGCTTGGGTCATATTTTGATCAGTTTTTGACCTGGTCAAGCCTTGGTTGACCAAGTCAACCATGGGATCTGAGATGAGTTGGACCAGTGATGTTCGAGGTTGATGATTTATGGTCCTATGATGCCCATTTGATGGTTCCATGCAACAGACACAATTTTCACATAATGGTTTGATGGATTTTTTATTATTTACAGACCATTATTTTTATTTGTCTAGGCATGGTTGAGACTACAGATGACTATCCAGTTAGCCATAGGGTGTATGAGTACTCATCTCTAGTACATTTGGACCTTCTGAGTCCACTAGGATGCTCAGATATCAGCTACAGGCACTTCCGGATGAGATTTAACTTATATTATCACTTTATTGCAGATTTTCCATTGTAAAATAGCCTGACAGCACAGATGGATTTTTATTTGGTTCTCCTAGAAAAATACAGAGGGAGTATGGGGTCCCGCCACTTGTTATTACCATATTACCATACCCCCAGACACTTTCATACAGTTGGATTTGTGCCCGGGGCACCAGAAAGAGAACTACAGGCATTTTATTGATTTACAGGTGATTTTCCGAGGATTAAAAATGGGATAAAATGGTCACTGAGGAAATCGATTTGGGAAAATGAGGCAAGGAATTGGCATGAGGTTTGTTCAAAGGTCATTTGTGATGCATCCCACACCTTTCGGCACAGCTTACAGCATTCAGTGGGGTCCACACACACTTTGGGGCATTATTTTGCTGATGTATTATGCTTTTGAGGGGGGCACAATTTGGTCACTTGGTCACTTTGTGATGTTATTGAGTCATATCTTTTATCATTGTGCCATGGGGTGATGCTAGTGAAGGACATCAATACCTCCTAGCCCCACCATGTGCTTGCTACACTTGTCTTAGTCATTTTTTATGTGGTGCGACCCCCCTAGGGCCACTTAGTGAGTGCGCACCCCACCTTTAGTGAGTTGGTCCATGTATTGTAGCTCCATCTCATCATAACCGTCGATTATTATTGTTCTATATTTTGATATCCACCACTCATTCAAAAAGTGGTTAGGGTTTTGGTCTCTCTCATTCCTATTTAAGGAAGAGACCCCCCTCATTGTAAAGGGACTTTTGGCTCTTGATCTCTTCGATAATAAAATATTTTTGCAAAATCTCTTGGAATCTTTGTCGAATGTGTTGTGTGCAGATTGTAAAGTCTTTTTCTTTCTAGCATTCTTGTGGATCTATGCTTTGCTAAACTATTTTTGCAGGGGGCGTACCATTGATGAAGATAGCGATTTGATGGGGGCGTACCATTGATGAAGATAGCGATTTGATGGGGGCGCTATTGTGATTGAGCTCCATATCTCTTCCTCAAGTCATTATTGGTTCAGGGAGTATCTTTATTGTATCTTTGGATCATCTTGATGCTTGTTGAGTCTTTCTTCATTGATTATCATCTTTCTCTTTGCAAATCGATTCTTACTTTGTAGATCTCTTTTGCAGGAGGAGGGCGACTTGGGCTCTTGGAAGGAATAGCGATTTCACTTGGCATGGCATGGAAAACGCTCGTAATTGATAGGAAAGGGAAGATCATCACCACACAAGGCTAGTAGCAAGTATTTCAAAGTATGTTTGCATCTTATTTTATTTATCTGGGGTTTAATCCAATTGTCACCATTAAAACCCTCGTTGTTAAAACCCACGTTTTCTAGATCTGATAGATTGGGTACTTATTTGAGTACGGCCATCAAAACCCACTTTGGAATAAATATAAAAACACTAGATCTAAAGTTTCAACTCAAACCAACTCCATTTACCCCCGAATCTAGCACTAGTCTCCTCTAGGTGGGATGCCCTCGTTGGGTTTTTGGTCCATTTTTCAAATCTATCAGTTGGGTATGCTTGAACCCCCCTAAATTTCACAGATCTATTCATCAAGCATCTAGATCTAGTCATCTAACACCCGGATCTACTATTTTGGGTCCACTTTGGCCTCATTTTACTCAAACCCTAACTAGAAAAATCTTATAAAAATTCCCTATCTCTTATAACTTGGAATTTGGGCGAATGATTTCTGGGTTTTTCACTTAATGCCTAGCTCTAAGTGGGTCCTCAAGGGCGTCAACCTTGGGAGACTCCATCTACCCTAACTCCCTAGGCACTAATCTCTAACTATTGCGCCCTCTTTGATTTTGCCCTCTTTCTCGGTTATTTAAATCTCATTTTTGGCTTGTGAGCTTGAAATATGTCAGATCTATCATCAAGCCTTGCTAGGAAGCCAATATCCTTTAAGATCTACTCCTTGGGACCATTTTCTATCTTTTATATACACGTTTTCCAAGGCATCTAGTTTTGATCATTTATCCTAGCATCTTTAACCTAGATTCGTCCTTAATCTTAAGTTACTATAATTAATCTAATTAAACGCTTATATCTCATATCCCCTAAGCCTCTACGGTAACTCATTTCCTTAAATCTAGGGATCATCACTTTTCATCATTGAATATCTTGATCTAGTGTTTGATTTGGATCTTTCTCTTTGAGAGTAGATCAGGGTCTCCCCCTTTGTTATCTGGGGCTTGGATAGAAAAAAGCGAAGAGTGCCTCGATTGGCGTGACAACCAATCCATATTGGGAATCGAGGCCCTTTTGGATCACCTCTTTAGTTGCCTAGCACCTCTACCGTCCTGGATAGGATCACCTTTAGGGGCGACTACAAGTTGTGTGATAACAAGTTTTTCTCATGTCATTGTGTGGCTTATTATTCCTATTTCTTCATGTTGTTAATGAAGTGGAGAATTGCTAGAACTTGTTTGGTTATGGCCATATGATAAGAAAAAAGCGAAGAGTGCCTCGATTGGCGTGACAACCAATCCATATTGGGAATCGAGGCCCTTTTGGATCACCTCTTTAGTTGCCTAGCACCTCCACCGTCCTGGATAGGATCACCTTTAGGGGCAACTACAAGTTGTGTGATAACAAGTTTTCCTCATGTCATTGTGTGGCTTATTATTCCTATTTCTTCATGTTGTTAATGAAGTGTAGAATTGCTAGAACTTGTTTGGTTATGGCCATATGATAAGGGTATAATTGACCTCATTGGAAGGGTTTTAAACTTTTATGAGAGAAGCACTTCCTCTATTTCCCTTTGATGTCTTATGCATGAGTCTATTAACTCGCTTCTATCATATTTCTAGAATTGTTGCTAATAATACTTCATTGCATAATACACACCATAATTAACAATGTCCTGATGGGGCACCGTTCGAGCCCTCCTAGCTTATTTCTTCATTCATTTTTTAGCATGTTGGGGTTTCATTGTGGCATGTGTATGCAACCCTTTTTTCTCTAACCATTCATGAATTCGTCCTCTTGTACAAGCCCCTTCATTCCAATTTCCCTTGTTGGTATTGCAATATTCTCTTCGTCCTTCCATCACCCTTTATTTTCCTTATTATAAAGACCAAACATTTTGCTAAGTTGTCTCTTCACATTACTTGAGCCTTATTGTCATAGCCTTAGCAATCTTATCCTAGGGAAGCCCCCTTGTGATGGAGAAGAGCTAACACAAAGTATAGAGAGGGAGTTATCGAGGTGAGATTGGGTAACCCCTCTAGGTTGTGTTAATTTTTAGTGCAGCTGCGAGACCCATTCTCAGAGAGAATGGTACCCTAATCAGTTAACTAGGGTTCCTGGTCAAGTTAACCAGGCAGAGTAATGAGTAAGACCCTAGAAGGTACCCTAGGGCCCCCAGTTGTCTCCTGGGGTTCTTGGTCGAGGACCAAGCAGATGGATGCCATGGCAAAGTCCCTAGCATGTAGCTAGGGCCCCTATTTGTCTCTAGGGTATTCTGGTCTGGGACCAGACAGTTTCTTGGTCGAGGACCAAGCAGATCCTGCAGGTTGAGACAGAGACATCCTAGGTCCTGCAGATGGTTGATCAACATTCAGTCTAGGACTGAATGCTCAGCTTGAGGCTAAGGACCATTCTCTGGGAGAATGGAGAACCTGGTCATGGACCAGATGGTTGATCAACATGACCCAGTCTGGGACTGGGAACTCAGCCTGGGGCTGAGAGCCATTCCTTGAGAATGGAGGCACCTGGTCAGTTACCAAGATATTGACCCAGTCTGGGACTGGGAACTCAACCTGGGGCTGAGAGCCATTCCTTGAGAATGGAGGCACTTGGTCAGTTACCAAGATTATGATGTGTGATGTTCTCTTCTCCTAGGTCTTCGAGATGGATGAGTTGGTTGGTCTTCTCAAGGGACTGGCCACCCCTTGTGGAAGCCACTAACATTTGACCTAAGGAGCAATTGAGAGGATCACATGATCACATCATCTGTGTGGACCCTTCCTTATACAATGATGATGAACTTTCAGGTTATATGGAACATTTGTACATTTGAGAGAGAGATGACTGGTTGTACCTTTCCACCTTGGGTGATTTACTTTTGGTCTTTTAGTGTTGTGGTACCCTGTCTTTGATTTGTGGTAAATAGGGTCATTGACCCACCTTTTATTTATACCACCCTTGTTGTTTTTGATCTTATAGGTACTTTAGATGTTTGACCACTTTCTGAGGTTCTTTTATTTATTTTTATTTTTATATTTTTATTTTTATCTTTTATTATTTTTATTTATTTTTATCTTTTGTTATTTTTATCTTTTATTATTTTTATTTATTTTTATCTTTTATTTATTTATCTTTTATTTTATTTTAAAATGGCCTTTCCCTAATTTAATGAGATCCTAATTTTTTATTATTTTAACTTTTAACTTTTAATCTTTCCTAATTCTAAGGAATCCTAATTTAAAGGATTATTTTAATAATCCTATTATCCTATAAATAAAGGTCTATTGTTTATCAATTGAATATATATATCTATATCTCAGCTCTAGCTTCTCTGCTCCTTGACGTCAAGGTTTTTAAGGTTCTTTCTTGCTGCTGCTTACTCACCTCTGTAGGCTGTCCATCTGCTGCTGGAGATTACCTTCATTCCAGATCTGATTTGTCTAACTGCTAGGGTCTTCTGTAAGGTTGCTGATATTATTATGACTGGGCTGTGATCTGATTTATGACCTCCCTATGTACTTGACATGAGGTTGACTGATCTGATTTTGCATACCACGATTTTTTGAGGTAACCAAAGTCTGCCATAACTCTGAGAGAGGTCCAATCTGCTGTTTAAGGTTTGATCTGATGTTTGTAACTCTGAGAGAGGTCCGATCTGCTGTTTAAGGTTTGATCTACTGTTTGTGACTTGACTGGGATCCGATCTGCTGTTTGAAGTCTGCTTGGGATCCGATCTACATGCTGAGAGATCATTTGTGGAGGCCGTGAGGCATTTTTTTGGTCTGATCTACTAGTTTGTGATTTGTCTAGGGTGCGATCTATCTGCTGATTGCATTTTTTGTGGAGGCCGTAAGGCCCTGGGTTTTGTCCTACTCTGCTGTGTGCATGTCTGTGGAAGCCATGAGTGTTGGTGGACAGATCTCTAGTAATCAGACCATGTTTATATGCTGTGCCTTGCTCTTCTACCAGATCTATTGCTGAGATTTGTTTTTAACATATCCATATTACTGAGACTTGATCTTTATGCTGAACCTTGCCTCTGACCAGATCTAAGTGCTAAGATTTTACTTATGGTCAAACCCTTGTGCTGAGTCTTGTTTGTGGACTGATCTATGTGCTAAGACTTGTCTTTGATACAGATCTATTATGCTGAGACTTGATTAAGATTGTCACTGTGTTCTTGACTGTCTTTGACTATTTGATTGTATCTCAACCTGTCATCTCTCTCTCTCTGGTTTGTACTACCCTCTTGTAGGGTCTGATAGTTTCCAAATTTGACTGGCCTCTCTGAGGCACAGTGTTTACTGAAAGTAAGTAATTCTTCTGAATATTTTATAGGAAGGGTCCCACACACAAATAAGTATCTTCTCGTTTATTATTATGTGGTTAAAATTAGTTATTCTACGTTAATTGCTGCTGAAGATTAACTTAGCACAGTGACCTAACGGGTAGTGTTAAAAATACTTTAACACAGTGCCCTGAGAGTGCTAAAGACATGAAATTTATGTTATGATAGTTTTTACTACTGCACTATTTAATATTCGATATTTGTAAATGTTTATTAAATGTATTTTCTGCATTAGAATATGTTGAATTGTTATTTTTCTGTACAAAACCCTAACTTGACAAAATTTCAACAGGTTGCTCATGGGATAGCATTTTTCTTTTGGGCTTTAATTTCACATGCTAGTTTGAGCTGGAACACACCCAATTTTAGTGGTTCTTCTCTCTCGATTTCATTTTGAAACACTTCAAGTTTGGCCTAATTATTAATTGCTAAGAACAATTATTCAAATACTTCAAGTCGGTGTGTAAATAAAGCTTCACTCTATTATGATAGGTCAGCTTGAAACTCTTTAGTCCAACTTGTGTGTGCTAATAGTTCCTCAATGCCTTTTAAGATAGTAGCAGTGTTTCAATGCCTTCCCTTGCTTCCTTGGCTTCTCCTCACCGTGGCTCTAATACCATATCAAGTTTTACACACACGGGCATAGACAAAATACACATAAGAATGGGAGAATGGATTGATACATTATTTTGTGATGCAATGTCTCATTGCATAAAAAAGTGGTTATGTAACTCCCTAATACTTAATCTTTTAATGATTACATAAATTAACTTTGATTAATTCACTTATTATAAAGGCAATACTAAGACTTTATTACCTATTTATGACAATTATATCTAACACTTTATTATTTCACATACTTGGTAATACTTTGTTATATTGTCATATTGCACATTTGCTCTTTTTTGTGGTCTTATTAAACTGTGCTAATGTGGATCTTCTCAATTCCACAATGCTTTACAGTCAAAGTTCCCTATCTCACATTGTACCAAATCAAAGATTGTCAACAAGGGTATTTGAGCTATCTCACAAACCAAAAGCTTCATGGCCAAAATAGTAGTGTTCGGTGAAATATAGGTACAATACAACATATTGTACGTTCATTGACTTGGGTAAGGCCCTTTGATCCTCACTAATTAAGACCATTGAAGACATCTAAGTGCCCCAATGTTCGTGATTTCGAGAGAAGAGCCCACAGATATTGAAACAACTAAAGAAGAACTCAAATTGGCCCAAGATAGGACTCCTAACATGACCAACCCCAAAGTGAAGGGGAATTTGACATAGACTCGTTGGGTTTTTTGAAATTAAAGTCTTATACGAAAATATCTCTTAAAGGGAAAAGAGTTGAGAAACTTAGGCCCAAACACCATGGGACTTATAAAATACCAAGAGTGGAACAATTTGCATATACTTTGAAGCTACCAATAACCCAAGCACATAATAGCTTTCATGTATTGTTCTTGAAGAAAGTAGTAAATCAAAATATCAAATTTTAAATACCCAACGACCTCAAACTAATGAAGGCCATGTTATTCTGATTCTGAAACACAATTTGACCACTCAAGAGAAGAAATAGAGGAATAGATTACTGACATAGTACACCATTTAGTTCAAGAATTTTCAACTCTTGGAAGATGTTATGTAGAAAGACCCAGGATTTTCAACTCTTTGGTAGATGTTATGTAGAAAGACCCAGAAATACCCCAACATCCAGCACACAGATTGGTTTGAGCTCAGAGCAATTCAAGGAGGGGGACAATATCAAAATTATCTAAAGATCGTGCTGAATTTGAAATGTAGTTCAGTCAAAAGGGCTAGCATAGAGTCCAGGAGGATTCACATGGCAACCACGGTAAGATAAAGATTAAACCAATAAAGTTTATCGTGTATAAATAAATTTTCCACACACAAAAAATAGATGGGCAAAAATGTAATGAATGCCTGAAATTGACCTTTCAACCCTATAATACGCACGTTATTGGAAATATTCTTTTGCAGGTAATTTGCAAGAGGCATATTCGATCAAGTGTAGAGTCCATACTGCTCTTGGAGAGTCTTTTTCTTGAGTTGGTGTCCACAACTTCTCAGTAAAAAAATTCAGTCAAAGTGAGGAACTATCTGACAGGTACACCAAACCCTCAAGGAGAAGGATTTCGTCCAAATGAGTTTGTCAATAGAAAAAACAATATACTGGACACATTAGGAGTATCTAGATTATAAGAAGAGAGGGTTACTTGCACCAAAATTGGTCACCTTTCTTTTTACTACCCTGATCTTTGTCATTGAAATACCTTTCAACTGAAATACTTAGTAGCAGCCTATCAGAAGTGGCCCTAGTTGTTTGTTTATATACACAGACAAAATGTAGTCATAGGAATTTAGCAGAAACTAAGTAGCATACCTAGTATCAGGATGGATGGTCCATATGCTAAGTAACATACCTGGTATCAGGATTGATGGTCCATAGGCTAAGTCCCTCCAAAGAGTGCCCAATGATAGCAGAAACAGGAACAGACATGAGATTGACCTCTACATCAGTCCCAGCGTCATATTCTGCAATATGGATAAGGATATCCAACATACTAGCCATGCCAATATATTGTTTCCTAACAGAGCCAGTGAGCTTGTCTGACTCCAATATCATGGAACCCCCGGCTCCTATCCATTGCCCGGGCGGGGCTGCCACTGGCACCGCCATTATGTTGTTTGCAAGCAATGCATTGAGAGTGTCGGCTATACTCGCCGTGTATGGCACCTCCACCAGCCTGCGCTTGTTTTGGATGACATCCCTCACTTTCGTGCGCTTCAATATCAGATTGGCATTCATCTCTTCTTGCTCTTGATGTTTCTGCGCCATTCTCCTTCTCAACATCCGCTACCTCCACTGCAAAAAGACGAGAATGGAGCAGCCTTTTTCCTGCATGGCCAGTGAGTTTCCTTCTAACACCTGTCATTCGAAAACTGCCACGTCTGGAGAGCAATTTGCTAATGTGTACGTTTATAATTGCACTACGGTTTTTATGGCATCGTTTTAGGTCCAGATAACCTTCTCAAACTTCCTGTTCTTCGGCAGGTCGGTTATAAATCTTGCTTCGAAATATCCTCTAATTGAATGTACAATTATACCTTTCAAAATACTCTTTACTTGAAATATCCTCTAATTGAATGTACAATTATACCTTTCAAAATACTTTTTAGTTGGATTATGCCCTTCAAAATACTCTTTAATAGTTATATGGTAGTAATGGAATCTCTATGTCAAAACTCCACTCTAAGAAGTTTTTACGATATTCACCACCCAATGGCCAAGCTTTTACTCCCTCTATGCAAATAAATAGAAAGCTATAAAGCTATATGAAAAAACAAATTAGTGTGACATTAGTATCGAAACTAAAAATTTCATGGAATTTATGAAAAAATATATTAGATCACAAACGTTATACAAAACATGTATTTTCTCTTAAACAAAAATATTGAGTAAGAGGATTTCAATCGAGCATTCACTATTCACTCGTAAATATTTCTATTCAAATGTTGCTTCCACGTTCATGGTATGCGATTGCAAGGACTTATTCACAAACCTAAGGAAACTCGACACTCTCTCGTAGCCAATCCTAATCAGATATACACAAACCTTGCTACCATATTTGCTTGATAAAGGAAAGCATAAACAACTCAGCGTTGTTCTACATGGAATCATTATTATTATATTATAAATCTTTTGTGACATAATAATGAAATCAACTTTTTAATCTTACATATAAGATCTTTTTATGAATGTCGCAATGAAACCATAATCATGGAGAGATGAAGTAATTTAAAATAAGTTAGTTAAGATGAATATCGCAAAGTGATATAACCATTGAGAAACGTTGCAATTCAACGTAGTCTTTGAGGAATGTTGCAATTCAATAAATAATGGTCAGCCATATTTAACCAGATATAATTAGCCATAGTCAAACATTATCAACCAAAGTCAACTATAGTTAAACACTATCAACCAAAGTGCACCATATCCAAACATAGTCAACCATAGTCACCCTTGTTTAGCCGTAATCAACTAATATGTAAATTGTCGTGGATATTCCACTAGAATAGTTCATCGCAATATAAATGTAATTGGTGCATTACCTAAACCAAAAGGCATTATCATCCATTCATATAGAACTTGTCATGTCTTGAAGGTGGTCTTCCAAGTGTCTTCGAATTCTACTCATACCTGGCGGTATTGCAATTTGAGATCCAACTAAATGAAGTGCTTGGCATGCTACAAATGATTTAGCAAGTCATCAATCCTGGGTAAAGGGCATCAGTTTTTTAGGTTGATCTTATTTACAACTTTGTAGTCAATATACATTCTCCAAGTCCCATCTTTCTTATATACTATGATGATATGTGACCCACAAGGTGAGGTACTTGGTCAAATGACTCCCTCCTCCAATTGTCATGCAATTGTTTCTTCACTCCATCTACTTCTAAGATGGACTATCTATACAACCCAGTGTTTGGCAACGGGGATTTAGGCAACAATTGTATCATGTGCTCCACTTCCCTCTTAAGTGGTAACCATTTTGGGCTCCTTAAATGCTTCTCTATATGCATGTAAGAACTCCTCCAACAATCATTTTTTCTCTTTAGTACATCCCTCCAAAGATGCATTTTCTTGTATTGATTCATCTCTTGGCTAACTCTGTCTTAAAAAGAGTATTACAACTTCCTACTTGAATTGAGTAATTTAGTGGCTTGGTTAACACTTAGTAGAGAGATCTTGGATTTACCTTTTATGTGCATTGATGGTGAAGGACTTTCCATCCTCAACTAGGCAATACTGATTTTCTCTTCTGATGAAGATTGCATCCCTCATATAAATGTAGGGGTTTCCAAACACTACACCAACACATCAAGTGGTACTACACCTTGTTAACACCTGAAATTTGTCCATTGGCCATGTCATTAGCCCAGTCACCCACATACACCATCATTCCACCCTTGGACCTTGACAAAACATTGCATCCAAAAAATTAAAGCAAAAACCAAAAGGGGGCATTTTAATTTCGAGTCGCTCATATCCCTAGGGAATGAGTGACCTAGGTCGCACCAAATCCCTCGAAAAGAGCAACCCAAGTCGCACAAAAGCTCAGAAAAAAGAGTGACCTGGATCCTAGCATAAATTTTGGTTGTTTCTTGCTTTTCCCTAGCAAAAAGAGGAAACCTAAGTTCGGACTCTGAATCGGCACAAATCATGGAGAGGATTCAAGATGGAAAAAGCCACCCCGATCCTTATCCCCAAAGCCACTCACCGAGCCTATAAATGAACCTTCAAGGTCCCCTGTTCATCAATATTTCTCTATTCATCACTCAAGTCGTCATTCTACCCAAATTTACATGAGATCGGAGCTGGCTTTCTTTGTTCATGTCTCGCCTTGGTGGAGATCGCAATTGTGACATGTGGCAGGAGGATCGTGGACTACAAAGAGACCAATTGGACCCTCCCTTGGAAAACTACAGGGGGGCCTTCTATTGCTTCTTACGAGGTGATCCTACTCCATATGATTCAATGCAATTCTTTGATTTTGTAAACGCTCATGTTATCTTAATGATGTTTGTCAAAGAATGTATTGGAAATGTTAGTTTAGATTTGCTTTAATATTGTTTTAGTTTAGTTCTGCATGCATGTTAGATTAATTTTATTTCATGTATTTTGTTCATTTTTGTTTTCCTTTGAAACTCTATAAGGTATGCACAACCCTTAGTAGGTGCTCTTTCGCACGGGTTGGTGTGAAAACACTATCTACACACCTACCTACACTTCATCGATATAGCTTGCACTCATAGAAAACTTGATCTTACACTTAGTGAACTTGAGCTTTGCATCCTTATTTACATATCCCAATGGATATGGGTGAGGATGGTCATGGACTTCCAATCCAATCTTGCTACCAAATATTCTACTATGAGGTTAGCCTAACGACCATAATCAAATCGAACATCCACCTTTGTCTTCTTGATCTAGATAGTAATATGGAAGAATTTAGTCATCTCATTCTCTTCCTTGGGATGGAGGATACTCGAGTTCACCTCCTTCTGCATTATAGTGCATACAATATTCTCATCTACATTTGTTATGCTCTCTACCTAGTTGCATGAATCCACAACTAGCATGTTCTTCTTCTTGGCATCCTTCGTGTGTCATATGTAGATGTTGCTTCCAACACTTATCTTTGGTGTGACCATCAATATTACAATAGGTTTTTGTATCCTTGCACTAATGTGAAGTGGTTGTTGTCTTCTTGTCCTTTCCTTTCCAACTCTTCTTTCCTTCCTTGGAAACATCATGGTGGTCTCTTTGCTTGGAACCAGACGGTTGTCATTTACACTTACCCATATTCTCCAAATATTGTGCTTGCACATAGGCCTCATCAATTGTCCTAGGTTTAAAGAGAACCACTTACCTTCATTAATGACTATGTGCACCACACAAATACTTGAGGAGTACATCTAATTTCTTGGGAGATATACCCAACATAAAATCCATTTTTTATGAACTGGTCGGTGGTGTACTCTTGCACGCTCTACCTTGGCTTTTGTCAGAAGTAATTCCAACGGATCCATCGGTCCTCTTTATACACAATAGGTTAGAACCATGAATTAATGAGGGCCTTAAACACGTCATACTTAATTACTGGGTATCACCCTCTAGCCTAAGCATTTCCATGTGACTTTCCCACCAAGTTTGGGCATGGCCCTCTAACTTCAATGGGGAAAATAAAATATTTTGTCCTTCTCCTATATTATGAACAAATAAATAAACTTCTAACAAATGTAACCATTGATTCATATTAACAACCATCAATCTCACCTTCATAGGGTTTGATGTCCACTTTCGCTTCCACTGTTAGCATTGGAACTTGGTTTCTCTTTCTTTGGATTTCCTTTTTACTTCTTTCCTATTCCTTCATTATCTCTAGATTTCCTGTCTAATCCAACTTCTAAAATAGAGATTCCAAACTCCCTAAAAGTTCCATACTTGTTCTCTAGAGCTTCCATGAGAATGGCCATGTTGTGAGAGATGCAAGTGACTTGTGCTTCTAGCTTTAAAATCTCTCCTCTAACTCATCGCATTGATTGTTATTATTGTACTCATTTTCCATGGATAGGCCCTTTGAGACTTCCAATATGATTTGAAAACTTCGATGGATATTCCACTAGAATAATTTATCACAACAAATCTTACAATATTCTAAAATATGTAGTGTTTTACTTTAGATTTTGGATTTAAAATCACTACAAAATGATGAAAAATATTAAAATTGAGATGAAAAAAAAAGCAAATAACACACCATCCAATCAATGAACACAAGATGTACCACGGGAAAACCTAATAGGGGGTAAACTCAATGAGAAGGCCATGCCTATGTTCATTCTCTTTTCTTCTCGGTTATGAAATGGAAGTACAAAGAAAGTGCATTCACTATGGAGTTGGCATGGACATCAGGACCTCAATGGTTGGTACAGGATCTTCTATTTTCCCCTAATCAATGTCTAGCAAGTGTTACAACATCAAGTCATATCACCTAGGTAAATCCCATCAAAGCCAAGTGCACTTCCAAAACATATCAAAACCAAAGGAAAGGGGACATGAGAAATGTCTTAACTCCATATAGCATCAAGTATGGGCCTTACTACACATTCAACCCGGAAGGGGAACCACATAGAACATCCCCTCCTAGTGACACCAGTAATATAACAACATCACTTGTAGTCACTAAAAGCATCCATATGTCAAGAAAATGAAGCAACTATATAGAAGAATCATCCCACCATAGAATGATCATCAACCTAGCCTCCACCATAGATAAATGAATATCCTCCACCAAATATCTTCATCGAATATACATCTTGAGGAAGAGAAAAATTTGTATGAAGATGTAGATTCCTGAAGTCCATCAAGATGATCCAAGGTACTAGCTAAAAACTCCAATGTAAAACCTCATATAGTATGAGGTGTAACAGGGCTTATTTTATGGGTAGTGTTGGAAAAACTAGGGAATTAGAAAGATCGTAGATATAATTATTCCAAGAAGAGGTGTTGTCAATAGGCACCACTTCATCACTTAAGCAAAACATACCACAATCAACAATACATCAACGCATTTTTCATTAGCCACAATTGACTATATACCAATAGGGTCATCCTTTTATAGGTTAAGATGTAACTAACTCCCTTGAACTAAGGAAGAATGTGTCCACATACTTAGGTCATAACACACAATAATTCTTACATATTTGTGCTATTGTCGATGACTCTATTCCAACTTCTCAACCAATGGATTGGTAGTCAACTCCTTCATTGGCCGGTCAGTATAACTAGTCGAGAGCCTAGTTGGCCCCTAAGTGGACCACTCAATTGACTCTTCCAGACAACTATCAACTATCAAATGTCTATCTCCAGAAGATCCGAAGGTGTGATGAAATAACATTGCCTTCTATTCCAACACCCCCCATTAGCACAATACTCTAGAGATTTAGGAGGTGAAATTAGTTCTATTCACAACCTCATGATTGTAGCTTCTTGATGCCCAATCATAGCCCAAAGTTTGACAACTTTATCTTTTGATAAATACTTCATAAAGATATCAACAAAATTATCATTTGTTATGTAATAGACAAGCTTGAAAACATAATCTTATACCAACTATATCAAGCAATGAGCATGAAGCTCCACATGCTTCATCTTACTATGTGCAATAGGATTGTCAACAACCTATATCACACTTTGATTATCACAAAATATTATAGTCATTGAATCGACTGAAAAATCTATACTACTGAGCTGTCAAATCCATACTACTTATGTGTCAGCATTAACTACACCAAAAAATTACTTCTGTGGTCAAAATAGAGACCACCATTTGCTTCTTGCAGAACCAAACCAAGGGTCTCGAACTAAAGGGAAACACATAGCCATATGTCTACTTCTTGTCATCACTATCCTCGACCCAATCCGAGTTGGTGTAACCAACCAATAGTTATGTGGTATCAGTGCAATCTTTTATACAAAGTTGATAAGTTCCCTTCATATAACTAACAATTCTCTTTACAAACTTCTACTGGATTTTGTGAGGATCTTTCATAAAGCAAAAAACCACACTAACAACAAAGGAAATATCAAGTTGACTGTGAGTTAAATAAATTAAAATACTGACCAATGGTCGATATAGAGTCGCATTGACTCATGGTGAGTTTGTCATTCATCAACTTTAGTCCCGACTGAAAAGAGGTAGCACAGGGTTTACAATATTTAAAGTCATTCATCTTAAATCTTTGAAAAAGACCCCTTAGATACTTAGGTTGGGAAATAAACATATTGGCATTCATTTGTAGGACTTGAATTCCCAAAAATAAATGTAAAAGACCAATGTTAGACATTTCAAATATATCAACCAATTGTTTCTTCAATAATGACTAAATCATATGCATCTAATGAAATAATTAAGGTTTCACTTTTACATGTAAAGCATCGATGATATGGTTTGATTCACAACGTTGAAACTAATATTGATAAAGAAATTATCAATCTTCTCAAACCAAGCCCTGGGGGCATGTTTCAAACCATAGAAGGATTCCTTCAACAAAGAAACAAGGCTGGAGTCCTTTTCAAAACCAAGATGTTGCTCCATATAGATTTCTTCATTCATATCTCCATGAAGAAAAACACTTTTGACATCCATTTGATGTACCTCCCATCCAATTCGAGCAACAAGTGAAAGAATTAGTCAAACCAAATTCATATTTACAACATGAGAAAAGGATTCAATGTATTCGATGCCTTCTTTACGAGAAAAATACTTTGCAACCAAATGAACCTTATGTCTTTCAACAACACCATGAGATGTGAATTTGGTCTTGTAAACCCATCAACATTTCACTACGTTCTTTCCTTATGATCAAGGAACTAAATCCCATTTTTTATTCTCATTAAGGAATAGTATTCTTTAGCCATAATATTCCCCATTCAAATCGACCATGTACATCTGCATATGTACCTAGATCCCATGCCTATAGTACACATTCGTTAGAGAAATACTAGCACAATGTTTTTGACTTCTAGTCTTCCTTGAATCATTAATATATCCTACATCAAGTCCAATAGATTCAATTGTCTTAGTACCCAACGAGGTATACAATCATTTTGAGATGAGTGATTTCCTATATAGACCAATTCACTAGAGGGTCGATCGGGGGTCCCAAAGATGGTATTCAATTCCATAGTCACTGGTTGACTACAAGTCGAAGAAGGTAGGTGAGTCAACCATCCAGTTCAAACTCCAAAATAGGGTTCAAGTGATCCAGTTTCTAGCATAGTTTCAAAAGTATCATTGTTCATCAAACCATAGGAGGAATTCAATAGTTTAATGCATGATGTATTCATCAAATACAACATCCCTTCGAATGATGATATGTTGTTTGATTGGATGAAACAATGTACAGGCCTTTGATGCTTCAGAGTAGCCCATCACGATGCAAGCATGACTCTTTGCATATGATTTCTTTATGTAATCATTTGGCCCGCATGCACCCATGCAATACATCCAAATGTTATAAGGTGACTGACTAATGGTTTCCTTCCACTCCATTTCTCAATAGGAGTCGTATTATGGACAATTTTAGTTGGAATAAGGTTCAACAAATAGTTTGAGTAGTAGGCATATTCCACCCAAAAGATAGTCAAAAAAAATTTGGCCTGAAGCAAATAGCATGCCATTTCAACTAAATTCCAATTTTTAATTTCTACTACTACATTCTACTAAAGTGTATGAGGTATGGACCTTTGGAAAGAGATTCCATTTTGTGATAAATAGTTTTCAAAATACTTGCCCACTTATTATCCACCATTTATGATCTTAAACATTTATATGTCAACCACATTGCTTTTCAGCTAATGCCCTAAATTCATTGAATTTTTCAAAGACATTACTCTTATTCTTCAACAAATTTACCCAAGTATATTTGGAAAAATCATCAATGAAGGTTAAAATATACCTAGCACCTGCTAGTGATAGTTTGTTCATGTAGCATAGATTGTTGTGCACAAGTTCCAATTGGTTATTTGCTCTCCATGCCCTCTCAACCTCAAAGGGATCCTGGGGATGATTTCCAAGTACACACTCTTCACATAATTCATCAGGGGGAACAATTTTAGGTAATTCAACAACCATGTCATTTTCACCATCAGTTTCAAGCTTTGTAAATTTAAACATCCAAGTCATCCATGCCAAAATCTACTACAGTTAGCGGTCTGAGTTATGAGTGTAGTCAGTCCTATATACCTCATGGGAACATCATGGAACCTATACAATCTACCTTTGGGATCAAGATAACCTTCAACGGCAATTTCCCAATTGTTTACAAACTTCACAATAGATCGATCTCACCATAATTCATCATTTTCGTAAATCTAGGTAAGTTGGGATACTGACAACAATTTCACACTCGAGTTGAGTACATGAAACACATTGGTAATCACATTGTTTTGGCATTCATTGTTACCACAACCAACAATACTAAGTGCATAACCATCTACTAATTTTCTTATCTTTTATGCAACTTCACTTAAGGAAGGAAAGAGAGAAGCATCTTTAGATATATGGTGAGTACAACCATAATCAAGTATCCACTCTCTCTTAGCGATGTGGGCATATAGGGCCTCAAAAGCACTCACAAAAAAATGTATAATTATCTGCCATACCTTTTGAATTCCAGTGCTAAGCATTGGTCAGTCATTTAGTCAACATGCCTACTTCGATTTTCTTGACCTTCTCTTCCAGATCATTGGTCTTGTTCTAGCAATCCTTCTTAATTTGTCTTGACTTCCCACAATAATGATAGGTCTTCTTCTTCCCATATTTCTTAGTCGGCTCATCACACTTCTTCTAGGTTACCTTATCGGCCTCTTTCTTTATATTTCTATACACCTTTTCCCTTGAACAAATAGGACTACTTCCTTTCACTTTATTTACCTTCATTGAGCAATATCTCCTATGCCCTATTTGGCAATCCATAGAAAGATTCAAAGGTATAGTCCTTGCCATCTTCCTTTTTGGATGCTCAACCAACACAAATGGTGGGATATAATACATCATAGGGTGTCTTTGGATTCATGAGGACCAATCCACTAAGATGGCCATATTTCTTCAAAAAGTCCTTTCCACATTCACCCAATTTCAATTATATCTCCTTAACATGATACAATTAATCTTCACTCCTTTCAAAGGAGAGAGGATCCAGAGAGATCGACTCTTTCTCAATCTGCATAACTTGACTTTTGTCAACTTTATCAAATGGATTCTTCAATTTTTTCCATACCTAACAAGGATAGTTGATCCCAATTATATAAAAGGGAATCTCCCTTGAAATGTGAGGTGGTAATCACTCCTATAGCCTCCTCCTTCTTCTCATAGAGGACAAACTTATGTTGATCATCCTTCGGATCTAGGATCACAACCTTGGTCAACTATCAAAGGGCCTTATTTTTCAGCAAGGTCTCCATATCACGTGCCCATATTCCATAGTTGTGACCATTCAAGATCATGACTTCTTGCTTGGAATCCATAACGTCGAGTTGTCAATATAAACCTTGATACAGTATGAAAGTCAAAACCTATAATCAATAACAAATAGATCTGACTCAATAGAGTGTATCCATTCGACACCTCAAAAGACTTGTAGATAGTAGGTTGTGATTCAAACTAACAACTCTAATACCATGTTGGAGAAACGAGGGAATTAAAAAGATCAAAGAGCTTATTATTCCAAGAAGAAGTGGTCTCAATAGACACCATTTCAACACTTAACACAACATATCACAATCGACAATACATTGAAATGCATTGTTCATTAACCAAAATTCACCATATAATTTGACCCATGCATTCATCCTTTTATAGCTCCAATATGTAGTTTATTCCCTTAAACTAAGGAAGAATGTGGCCACATTCTTGGGTCATAACATATAACAACCTCCTTTAATTCTACCATGTGTTTTCCATAATTGACTATTCTATTGCAAATGCCCAACCAATCGGTTGATTAGTCGACTCCTCCATTAGTCGGTCAATCCAACTAGTCTAGAGCCAAGTTGAACCATTAGTAGACCGACTATTTGAGCACTCAATTGACTCTTTTATTTAACTATCGGCTATTGATTTGCTACCTATAGAAGATCCAGAGGTGTGATGAACTAGCATGGCCTAGTGTTCCGATAGGTAGGTCCCACTCTGGTGATTTGGCATCCAAAACCTTTTAGAGCCTGTTTGAGGTCTTAAAGGACTATTTTTGGAGCCAAAAATTTGCAATGATGGCTTCCAACTTCTCAATGTTGTTCAACACATTGAGATGCTTCAAATGATGGATCAATCCCCTCATTTGAAATTTGTATGTGGAAATTATGCCTCCCACAAGTTGGCTTATCATGTTGACCACCATGTTATCGAGTGGATATCACATCAACATCCATTACTCACATATGTGGATCTATTCACATGTGTAATTTCAATAAAACTCTAGAGGATACAAACCCTAACATTAATTAGGTATTGGGGCATGAAAAAAATGCTAACTCTAACCCTTAACAACCATAAGGCTATGCTAAATACTAGTACATTAGGAAAAGAAGGGGTTATATGCTTATTGCATTGTATATTGTTCTATAGTTGAGTAAAGCATCTAAGAGGGGGGTATTGAAGCATTATAGAAGAGGTAGAATATTATGTACTAGCCATATTGGCCACAGAGTCCTCGACAACTCCATAGTGAGTGTCCCTATCTTTCTATCGGTATTATGTTACTAAGAATAAAATAATAGAGCACATGCCACACCTTCAAGCTGGGACATTACCATATTGGGTTTTCCTAGTGTATATGTTGTGTTTATTGTATGTATGATCCATTATTTGATTGCTTCTTTCATTTTAGTTTTAGTTCATTGCTATTTATTTTAGCATTAAGCTAATAACCTTAAATTTGCAATCTAAAGTAAAATACATTATGCTAAGAGAATGTGGAATATTAGAAGATCCATTATGGAAAACTGTGTGAGTGGGATATCCATGACAATTTACATATCATATTGGTATCATAATATTTTTCTTTTGGGTTTTTGTGGGAAGTTGTAGGATCTAGGAATTAGCATGAGAAAGAAGTCTTAAAACACTAGCCATAGAGGATTTTTCATGTAATAACAATCCATAAGATGAGGTAGAGTATATTTTCAAAGATGGAATCGCAAGTCACTGACACCTCTTACAATATGGCTGTTCTCATGGCATATCTAGAGAACAAGTTTGATCCTTTCAAGGAGTTTGATAGCTCTAACTCGGAAGTCAAATTGAATGGGCAATCTGGAGATAATGAAGACCTAGAAAATGAGTAAAAAAAAGAGCTAGAGAAAGAGAGACCAAATTCCAGTGTCATTAATCCTTCATAATGTCTATTCAAAATGGAAGCGAAAGTGGACATTTATAAACCCTACCAAGGTGAGATTGATGCTTCTAAATTGAATCGGTGGTCACAACCATTAGAATTTTATTTCAATGTCCATAATATAGGAGAAAAGAAAAAAAAATCATTTGCTCGACTGAATTTAGAGGCCATGCCCTAACTTCATGGGAAAGTCACACATAGACACTTATGCTAGAGGGTGATCACCCAATAACTAAGTGGGGGGTATTTAAAACCCTCATCGAGTCCTAGTTCTGCCCTGTTATGTATGAAGAGGAATAATGTATATGTTTTGACATTAATTCCAATAGAAGAAAGGGTAGAGTGTGCAAGAGTACACCACATTAGAGGAAATTTGAGGTCTAAAATGGGCATTATAAGAAAACGATCCAACCATAATTTCTTGATGAGTTGGAATTCAAGAACCAATAGAATTTCAATAAAATGAGTCAACCATAATGGTTGACTTGAGATATTTGTCATAAAAAAACTACTTTTTTTGTTTGTATTTTCAACATATATCCCTGTGTTTTTACTCAAATTTCGAGTGGGAGCACTCGTTGGATGCTGAATTAAATTCTGTAGCCAACGAGTGCTCCCGCTCGAAATTTGAGTAAAACACACAGGGAGATATGTTGAAAATACAAACAAAAAAAGTAGTTTTTTTCTTTCTTCCTCCAAAATTAATAAATATCATTTTATTATTTTCCTTTAAGAGTCCCATTTTAGACCTTAAATTTCCTCTAATGCTAAGTTCGTAAAAATGGCTATTATGTTGGATATATCTCCCAAGCAACTAGATGTACTCTTCAAGTATCTAAGTGTTCTACACAATCATTTATGGAGTAAAATGACACTCTTGAAACCTAGGATAGTTGATGACATGTGTATGAAAGCACAATATCCTAAGAATATGGGAAAGACTGAAGGACAACCAAGGGGTTCAAAATGGAAATACCACTACGATGCTTCCAAGGAGGGAAAGGGGAGGTGGAAAGGAAAGGACAATAAGACAACAACCACTACACATCAGTGCAAAGATTCAAACAACCACTACAACCATTGTAATATCGATGGTCATGATGAAGAGTGTTAGAAGTTACATCCTTAACTAAATCCAAATAACCATAAGAATGGTGCCAAGAAAAAGAACATGATGGCGATGGATTCAAACAACTAGGTAGAGATAAATTCATGTTTGTTGTGGAGCCAGATCTTCCAGTCTCATAGATGATATTGTCTCATCCGTGCACCCCGGAGGACTGTACACCCATTATGCATTTTTAGGGGTTCGGGGGTGTGGGGGCGGAGCCCCCGCGAACGGGGATTCGGGGGCAACGCCCCCGAGAAAATTTTTTGGGGTTTTTTTTGCCAGTTGTTTTGCGGGCCCATGGTTTTGGGTATCCCGTGGTATTTTCCCATTGTATTTACCCTATAAAAGAAAGACATTGTAATACGGCTAGGGAAAGATGTATTAGGTTTTATGCATTGTAAAGATCTCTAAGATCAGGAGAGAGATTGTGAGACAGTGAAGAGGAAGTGCAGCGGCTGTGCTGCAGGTTGTATCCCTTCACCTTGCTGGACGGTAATAATAATAAGGATTGGAAAATTCAGTGTGGACGTAGCCCAAGCTGGGGTGAACCACGATATATCTGTGTCTCTCTTGTAATGTGTGGGTGATTATATTTGCATTTCTGTTTATTGTTATTGCTCTGCGATCCTGTTTTTCTAACAATTGGTATCAGAGCCAAAGGTCTATTTGGCATATAAGCCCGCAGGAAGCTAGGGTTTCTGGTTCGAGTGGGAGCAATGGCGGAAGAAGGAAAGTTTAAGGTCGAGAAGTTTAATGGCCACAACTTCCAGTTATGGAAGATGCAAATGGAGTACTATCTGTACCAGAAGGATCTATTCCTACCGTTGGGAGGAAGAGCAAAGCAGTCGGCGGCCATGAAGGACAAAGAATGGGAGGTTCTTGACAGAAAGGCTCTGGGAACAATACGGCTGAGCCTGGCTTCGTCGGTGGCTTTCAATATCTCAAAAGAAACGACAACGGAGGGTTTGATGAGCGCACTGGGTAAGCTGTATGAAAAACCCTCGGCCTCCAACAAGGTATTTCTAATGAAGTGTTTATTTAATATGAAGATGTCTGAAGGTGGATCTGTTACTGATCATTTAAATGAGTTTAATACGGTTACAAATCAACTAAGTTCTGTAAGTGTGAACTTTGATGATGAGGTTATGGCTCTTCTAATCTTGTGTTCATTGCCAGAAAGCTGGAATATCTTGGTCATGGCTATAAGTAACTCTGTCTTTGGTTCAAACACCTTGAAATTTGATGATGTTATTGGTGTTATTCTTAGCGAGGAAATGCGAAGAAAAAGCACAGATGAGACATCAGGTAATACGTTGACCATGGAGAGCAGGGGAAGACAAAAGGAGAGAGGAAAGAGCCAAGGAAATCGTGGCAAGTCTAAAATGGGCAGATCCAAGTCCAGACTGGGAAAAATAGAGTGCTGGAACTGTGGAAAGAAAGGACATCTGAAGAAAGACTGCAGATCTCTAAAGAATAAAGGAGATGCACAAAAGAAAACTACCCAGGAAGCAAATGTAGCAGGTGATGTGTTACAAGATGCTTTGATTCTTGCATTAGATAATACTAGTGATTATTGAGTAGTAGATTCAGGAGCTTCATGTCATGCTACACCCCATAGGAAATACTTTCATGAGTATGTTCTTGGTGATTTTGGACATGTTTTATTGGGTGATGATGAACCATGTAAAATTGTTGGAATGGGTAAGGTATGGATAAAAGTTAAGAATGGAACTGACTGGCTGTTGAAAGATGTTAGGCATATTCCTATTATGAAAAGAAATATGATCTCAACAGGGCAGTTGGGAGATGGCGGCTGTCTATCTACATTTGGAGAAAAGTGGTGGAAAATCACTAAAGGATCAATGGTGATAGCAAAAGGAGACAGGATAGGTACGTTGTATTTATGTCCTCATAATACTGACCATTTTATCTCTTTAGTTTCCACAGGAACTGATACAACATTGTGGCATCATAGGCTTGGCCACATGAGTGAGAAGGGGATGCAGATTCTCCACTCAAGGAAGTTGTTGCCAGATTTTAAGTAGGTAAGTTTGGAATTCTGTGAAAACTGTGTTTATGGAAAATAAAAGAGAGTCAGATTTCTCGGGGTTGGGAAACAGAAGAAGAATGAAAAGTTAGAGCTAGTGCATACAGATGTATGGGGACCGCCTTAGGTACAATCTCTTGGTGGCTCTCATTATTATGTTACATTTATTGATGATGCAACTAGGAAAACTTGGGTTTATTGCATTAGACAGAAATCTGATGTGTTTGCTACTTTTAAGAAGTGGAAAGCTTTGGTTGAGAATGAGACAGGAAAAAGGTTGAAGTGTCTCAGATCTGATAATGGAGGTGAGTACTGCGGCAAGGAGTTTGATAGTTATTGTTCATACCATGGGATTCGTAGAGAGAATACAGTCCCAGGAACACCACAAGAAAATGGTGTGTCAGAAAGGATGAACAGAACGATCATGGAGCGTGCAAGGTGTATGAGACTGCATGCAGGGTTGCCCTTACAGTTTTGGGCAGATGTTGTAAATACTGTTGTTTATTTAATAAACAGAGGACCTTCAAGTGCTTTGGATGGTGGTATTCCAGAGGAGGCACGAACAGATAAAAAGGTAAACTACTCATTTCTGAGAACATTTGGTTGTGAAGCATTTGTCCATATTGATAAAGAAAATAGAACAAAGCTTGAAGCTAAATCGAAGAAATGTACCTTTATTGGATATGGGGTTTATGAATTTGGTTATCGTTTATGGGATTATGAAAATAACAAAATCATCAGGAGTAGAGATGTAATATTCAATGAAAAGGTCATGTATAAAGATCAGTTGCATGGAAAGAAATAGGAAAAGGAAAACACAGAGTACACAGTACTTGATGAAATTGAAGAAAATGAAGTTCCAAAGGTGCTAGAAAATCAAGAACATCAGCAAGTACCTGAAACTCCTGCAACTGTAACAAGATCTACCAGGTTAAGTAGACTCCCTGAACGATACTCTCCTTCAATGTATTATTTATTGATGGCTGATTCTGGTGAACCAGAATGTTATGAAGAAGCAATGTAGGTGGAAACTAGAAAGAAGTGGGAGCAAGGCATGAATGAGGAGATGGACTCATTGGTAGGAAACCAGACATGGGATTTGGTTCAGTTTCCTGCTGGTAAAAGAGCATTGCAGAACAAATGGATTTACAGGTTGAAGGAAGAAGAAGGAGGTAAGAAGCGGTACAAGGCCATACTTGTTGTAAAGGGGTTTGCACAGAAGAAAGGTATAGATTTTGATGAAATATTTTCTCATGTTGTTAAGATGACTTCAATTAGGACTATCTTAAGTCTAGTGGCAGTAGAAGATTTGCATCTTGAACAATTAGATGTGAAAATAACCTTTCTCCATGGGGATTTGGAGGAAGAGATATATATGCAGCAGCTACAAGGGTATGAGGTGAAAGGTAAGGAGAATTTGGTGTGCAGGTTGAAAAAGAGCTTGTATGGCTTGAAGCAAGCTCCAAGGCAGTGGTATTTAAAATTTGATAGATTTATGACAGAACAAGGTTATAGTAGATGTCATTCTGACCACTGTGTTTATTTCAAGAAGCTAGACAATGAAAGATATATTATCTTGTTATTGTATGTGGACGACATGCTTGTTGCAGGGTCTAACATGCAGGATATAAATGTACTCAAAAGGAAGCTAGCTAATTCATTTGCGATGAAGGATTTGGGTGCTGCAAAGCAAATCCTTGGTATGAGAATAACAAGAGACAGGAAAAATCGCAAATTGACATTGTCTCAGGGTGAGTACATACAAAAGGTGTTGGAGAGGTTCAGAATGCAGAATGCAAAACTAGTAAGTACACCTTTGGCCAGCCATTTCAGTCTAAGTAAAGAAATGTGTCCCAAGACACAGGAAGAGACTGATTACATGTCCAAGATTCCCTATCAATCAGCAGTTGGCAGCTTGATTAATGCTATGGTGTGCATAAGACCAGATATTGCACATGTAGTGGGAGTTGTGAGCAGTTATACGAACAATCCAGGTAAAGAACATTGGAGGGCAGTACAGTGGATTCTCAGGTATTTGAGAGGTACAACCACTCAAGAATTATGTTTTGGAGGTTCAGACACTGTTCTACAGGGATATGTTGATGCAGATATGGAAAATGATAAGGATAGCAGGAGGAGCACCACATGGTATGTGTTTACTGTATGTGGAACAGCAGTAAGCTGGATTTCGAAACTGCAGAAGGTTGTTGCACTTTCAACAATAGAAGCAGAGTATGTTGCTATTACAGAGGCTAGTAAAGAGATGATCTGGTTGCAGAGGTTTATGGAGGAAGTGGGTAAGAAGCAGAAGGATAGCAGGTTGTATAGTGACAGCCAGAGTGCCATTCATCTTGCAAAGAACTCAGCATTCCATTCTAGGACTAAACATATACAACTCAAGTACCATTTCATACGCTCTGTTCTGGAAGATGAACTGTTGAAGCTGGAAAAGATACATACTAGCCAGAATCCTGCATACATGTTCACAAAGGTAGTGACCAGAGAAAAATTGAGTTCCTGCTCAGTTTCGTTTGGCCTTCTAGCATGAAGGTGAAGAGGAGAAAGTTGCCAAGTCCAAGTCCAGCAAGTGCAACAGTGGTGGAGTTGTTGCGATCAATCTCCAAGTGGGAGATTGTTGGTTGTGGAGCTAGATCTTCCAGTCTCATAGATGATATTGTCCTAGCCGTGCACCCCGGAGGACTGTACACCCATTTTGTATTTTTAGGGGTTTGGGGCAATGCCTCGAAAAGGGGGTTTGGGGGCGGAGCCCCTGAGAAAAATTTTTGGGGCTGTTTTTGCCAACTGTTTTGCGGGCCCATGGTTTTGGGTATCTCGTGGTATTTTCCCATTGTATTTCCCCTATAAAAGAAAGACATTGTAATATGGCTAGGGCAAGATGTATTAGGTTTTATGCATTGTAAAGATCTCTAAGATCAGAAGAGAGACTGTGAGACAGTGAAGAGGAAGTGTAGCAGCTGTGCTGCAGGTTGTATCCCTTCACCTTGCTGGACGGTAATAATAATAAGGACTGGCAAATTCAATGTGGACGTAGCCCAAGTTGGGGTGAACCATGATATATCTGTGTCTCTCTTGTAATGTGTGGATGATTATATTTGCATTTATGTTTATTGTTATTGATCTGCAATCCTGTTTTTCTAACAATTCATATGTATTTGTAAATATAGTCTCCACTATAGTGAAAAAGGAGGTGAATCTTAGTAGCTTCCATCCCAAGAAAGAGAAGGAGATGATAAACTCTTCCATATTAAGATCAAGGCTATGAAGACAAAGGTGGATGCTCTATTTGATTCCAACTCAAATTCCAACCTCATAGAAAAATATATGGTCATCAAGCTTGGGTTGGAAGTTCATGATCATCCTCACCCATTTCAATTGGGATATGTAAACAAGGATGCAAAGCTTAGGTTCACCAAGTAGTATAATATCAAATTTTATGTAAGTTCTTTCTATATTGGTGAAGTGGAGGTAGATGTAGTACCACTTGATGTGTGCAGTGTAGTGTTCGGAATCCCATACATGTACCTAAGGGATGCAATCTTCATGAGGAGATAAAAATAGTACCACCTAATCAAGTATGGAAAATGTTTAATCATCAATGCACACATAGGTAAATCCAAGATATATCTAGTAAGCACTAACCAAACCAAGAAATTGATCAGTTCTAGTACGAATTTTGTATTGATTTTCTTAAGGGGGAATCAAATAGGAGACTCCATTCAGTAAAAGTAAAAGCATCTTTGTAGGGATGTATTAAATAGTGGAAACATCATTTGGAGGAGATTTTGCAAGCACATAGAGAAGTGTTATAGGATCCTAAAGGGTTACCACCTAAGAGAAAAGTGGAACATGAGATACATTTGATTCTTGATTACCCATTGCCAAATATTACATTGTACAGACAACCCATCCTAGAAGTAGATGAAGTGAAGAAATAGTTACAACAGTTGTTGGAGCATGAAGTGATTCGACCAAGCACCTCAAAGTCTGGGTCACCTATCATCATAGTACCCAAGGATGATGGGACTTGGAGAATGTGTATTGCTATATATCTTTGAATAAGAATCACCCGCAAGAATCAATACCATTTGCACAAGATTGATGACTTGCTATATTGGTTGCAGCATGCCAAGTAATTCACCAAGTCGGATCTCAAATAAACATACCACTAGGTGCAAGTTAAAGAAGGCACCTAGAAGATTTTCTTGAAGACAAGGAAAGGTCTATATGAATGGATGTTGATTCCTTTATGTAATGCACTAGTTACATTTATGTGTTTGATGAATGATGTATTGTGCATTCATTTATATATTCATTTGTAGTAGTGTACTTAGATGATGTATTGGTTTATAATTTTACCTAGGGAGAGCTTATATCACATCTCATGCAAGTGTTAGAGATTTTGAAAAAGCAACAGTTGCTGGAAAACCTTAAGAAATGTGAATTTCCAAGAAATCAATGGTGTATATGGGGTATATGGTTGCTGGAGGGGAACTAAATATAGATCCTGTGAATATGGACACCATCATCAAGTGGCCAAATCCAACTAATGTCACTAAAGTTAGGATTTTTGGGGGGGTAGCACAATACCTGTGGAAGTTTATGGATTCCTTTTTAGCTACGGTTGCACCACTCCACACCATAATAGTCAAGATAAAGAGTTTCTATCAGGGAAAGGATCATCGAAAATATTTTGATGAGATCAAAAGAAATATCAGTTAGGCATTATTTCTTGCATTGCCTAATTTGTAGAACCCTTTTGAAGTGGAGACAAATGCTAGTTGGTATACTACGGGAGCAATCTTCATACAAGGAAGTAAGCTAGCATGCTATCATTCTAAAAGGTTTCTTGGCAAAGTCCTGAACTACCCTACATATGAGAAGGAATTATTTTCTCTAGTTCAAGTTGTTAAGAAGTGGAAGTAATATCTAGTGGGAAAGGATACCACTATAGACACTAATCACCAACCATTGCAGTACTTGCATGCTTAGAGTAAGCTTCAACAAACCAAACTCTACAAGTGGTTGGGGTTTTCATAGCAATTTCATATAATCATGAAGTACAAGAAGGTAAACACTAATAAGTTGGCAACATGTTCTCAAGGCCACCCACATTCAAGATGAAAACTTTGGGAATAGTTATGCACATGGATCCATTTACCCATGATGCATACAAAGAGGCATACACATAATATGAGGGCTTTAAAGAGGTGTTTCACCAGTGACACCAGCAATAGGGCCAATTTTGTGTAGAACAAGGTGACAACAAGGTTGAATATAATCTCCAATATGAATTGCTCTACAAGATAGACAAACTATGTGTTCCTAGAGGTGAATGATTGCAACTTATCAGAGAGGCTTATACTTCGAAAGTTGTAGGGAATTATGGTTTTGGGAAGACAATTGATAACTTGTAGAGATATCTATATTAGCCTAGAATGAAAGAAGATATAGCTTGATTTATTAGAAGATGTATACTTTTTTTTCTAGCAAAATTAGTAAAATAAAGCAAGGGTTATACCATCCCTTACCAGTAGCTACTAGACCATGGGAGAGCATCTTCATGAATTTCATGGGTGGTTTGTCAAGAACAAGGATGGGGCATGGATATATTTTTTGGTATTCAATACAAATCAATAAGATGTGCATTCTCATGCCTTGTAAAAAAACCATAAAGGGACAAGATGTAGAAAACATGTTTTTTGAAAATGTCTAAGTGCGCTTTGGGATACCAAGGAGCATCATCTCATATACAGATATAACTAGATTTATTAGTGCCTTTTGGACTACACTTTGGGATAAGAGGGGCACTAAGATGAATATATGTTTAGCTTTCCATCCACAAAGATATGGGTAGATAGAAGCAGTGAATAGGATATTAGTTAAGCTTTTAAAGGGTTGCAATCAAAAGCATTCAAGGACCTAGGATGAATATTTGACTTATATTCAACACTTTTATAATAGAGGAGTCCATACTCCTACCAATCACCTTTTGAAACTTGCTTTGGTATTTGCCACCTTCAGCCTTAGATGTTGTATATGGGAAAAAAGGACGAGTGAGGAAAGACACTACAATGGAAGCATTGAATGATGAAGAAATTGCGGATAAGATAAGGTATATCCATTTCCAAGTACCTAAGACATTGAAGAAGCCACATGAAAAGTACATAGCCAGGCATGATCATTACAAATTTGAGAAATTTTTTAAGGTGGGAGATAGATTTTGGTTGCATTTGAAAAAATAAAGGCTATAGAGTCCTGGTAAGAAGATCAAGGCTATACAATATGTTCCTTTTGAAGTGTTGGAGAAGGTGGATGATAATTCTTATAGACTTGGTATACCCCCATATATATGCATCTAGTCAATAGTGAATCTGGAGAAACTAAAACTCTATGAGCCTTCCATGTTTGACCAGGAAGCTATTGATAAATTCCTACCATACATAGAGGAATAACACCAAATACTCAATCATAATTGTTAGAAGAAACAATTTTATAAAAGAATTCCATAAATGTAATACCCCTAATTTTAACCCATGGAATGTATTAAATTAAATTATGTAAAATGATGTAAATATGGCAGTATGGATTCCTAGTGCGAAGATCAAGGCCAAGGCTCAACTAGTGAATACTAGGCATGTATATTGTAAATATTTTTATATGGACCATGTGGTTGGATTGTCATGATGACCCACAAGTTATGTAAATATTATGTTGAAAAATAATAAAATGGTCCAAGATGGTTGTGTATAAACCACTAGAGGGGAAGAGGAAAGGGGGCCTATGGGAGATTAAATCCAATTTTTCAAAGTGCCATCCTTATAACTCATCCATTTTCACCCATGTGCCTTAAACGAGCCAATTACCTCATTTTGACTTATTAAACCCAATCATTGAATGCATGTGTGAGGTTGGTGGGGAAAGTATTCTCATTTAGTTATGGAAGCATGGGATGAATATACTTCTATGACAATTGTAAGATTCCTTCCTTCTATGGTCAAAAGTATTAGTTTTCTTTTCAACAATCATCTCATCTCCTTTGGGTTCTATTACTTATTTTTCCATGCATATTTTTACACTATAGTGCCTCCATGTTGTTCTCTCCATAGCCAATTACCAAACTTGAAAATGATAAAAAAATTGGAATGGTGAAGAGGAAATTACAGACATTAGAGGGAAAATGATGGTTGTCAATGATCATAGAGGTTGGGCAGGATATGAACTTTTACCCACTGTGCATTTGCTACTCTTGTATGCTTGAAAAGCCATGAGTTAATGTTACATGAGGTTCTCCAATAGCATACAATAGGTTGGACTCTTTCTAAACACACTGGTAAGCACGGTAAGGGTTGGATTTCTTGAGGGAACTATATATAAGTGAAGGGATATGCCTTCCTTTTTTTGTGTGGGGTAGTGAAAGAGAGTACCATGGTTGACATGGTTGTGTGAGATTCTTGTAATTGCTCATCTGTGAGTAGATTGGCTAAGCATGAGAGATAATGTGTTTTGGGATGAGAGAGAGAGAGAGGTCTACATGTGTTTCCTTCACCCCGGTGGCCTCGTAGCCCGGCTTGGGGGTGGTATCTACAGCTAATACCTACGGTTAGGTGGAAAATCACTCTTGCATAACAAGGCACTTGGAACTTATTTTGTTAAAATATAAGTATTCTCTTTGTTTATGAATGTAAGATTATTTTATTTACTTCTTATGATAAATATGCTTGTTTATGCATGATGTGTGTGTGGATAGATATTCAATTCTACTATGTTTTACATTCATAAACTTGCATAGGTATTTCTTAGTTATGAATGTAAATAATGGCCCATGGGGCAAAATTTATAAACATGAAATTCAAAACTACCGCTCATCCTATGATCAGAATGATGGATGGGGATGCTACAAGAACAACTAGATGGTGTCAATATGTAATTTGGCAGGTTGGGTTGAGAGGACAACTTCCATGCAAGTCCAGATGGTGCTCTAAGAAGAAGGTAGAGGGAAAATTTCCTCACCCTAAATTAGGAGGTATGATTCTAAATGGATCATTATATTATTTTCATGTATTTTTATAATTTATGGGTGGAAAACTAAGAGGTGTCGGCTTGTAAAGCCCCTTTTATGGGTAGGTCCCACTTTGGTCATTTGGGATATAGAACTTTCCACATCCCATTTTAGGCCTTGAATAGCCATTTTTGGGGTCATAAACTTGTGACCATAACTACTACCCTCTTGATGCCATTTTGTAGATTGAGAGCTTTCCAATGGTGCAAAAATCACGTCAATTAGAGTTTTTATAAAGAAGTTATGCCTCCTACTAGATTACATATCCTATTGACCACCATAGTATCGAGTGGATGCACATGTGGAGCTATTCACATGTGGACTTTCAAGGATATTCTATAGGCTCAAAAACCCTAACATTAATTGGAGGTTGAGGCATGCAAAAAACCCTAAAACATTAGGAAAATAATGGGTTCCACTTATTGTATTATATTTTGTTTCATAGTTGATAAAAATATTTGAGAAGGTGATATTGAAGAAAAATAGAGGAGTAGAAGATTCTGTAGTAGCCATTTTGGCCATAGAGTCATAGCAAATCCATATTGAGTGCCCTTTTATTTGTATTGCACTACATTATTGATAAGAAAATGGAAAATCATAGGCCTCACCTTCAAGTTGGATTTTTCCCAAGGTATATCTTGTGTTTATTGTGCGGGTGGTCTATTATTTACTTGCTTCTTTCATTTTAGTTTTAGTTCATATAAATTTATTTTAACATGACATGAGTAACATTAAATCTTTAATATCGAGAAGGAGATAAAGTATTCACGGTGATGCTCTATGGAAACCCTTATTTTTTTCAAATGCCCTAATTTCAGTCACACAAGTCACTCTCATGGAGTTGTGAGGGGGTTTTCCCCTCCCTAAGAGGTGGGGTCATTCAAGAAGCTTGTAGTAGATCAAGGGAATAAGTTGGATGGTTCTCAGTAGTCCAAGTTCATGAAGAGGATAACAAACATTCCAAAGGTGGTATTGCCCCCTACGGAGCCAAGGAGGTTTGTGCTTTCAATGGAGGAATGAGCCTTAGTTGGTCAGTTCAGGGGCCTTTGGCCCTCACCAAAGTCAATAGAAATCTAGATCCAGAAGAACTGGTTAGCCCTCCTCTCTGCCAAGGTCACTTCATACTTTGTAGGTAAGGGATTTTTCATTTTTCAGTTCGAAAAGCAATAGATCGAGACCTCATATTCCAAAATGGACCCTACTTTATGGGGCCACAAGGTCTCTATCTGAACAAATGGACCCCATATTTTGACCCCTTCTGGGATATCCCAATATCCATCCCTGTTTAGGTCAAATTACTACACTTGTTGATCCATTACCGGAATGATGAGTCAATGCGCTCAGTTGGGAATGCACTTGGAAAATTCATTGACAGAGCTAAGCCTAAGGATTGGTACTCCTGCACTCAGATATGTGTGGAATTCAACCTGGAGGAAGGTTTACCAAAATCAATCAAGCTAACAATGGATAACTGGTCCCATATCCAACAACTACACTATGAGCAACTATCGTTCAAATGCTGGACCTTCCATGGATATGGGAATTTTGCAAAAGATTGCAAGAAGGCCCCACTAGATCCAAAGGAAAAGGATTCAGATCAATCATATCAGTGGAAGCAACCGAAAAAAGGGAGAAAACCCTAAGTATGTACATAAGGGAAGTCCATACCAGACATTGGAAACCCAAAGAAACCAAAGGGGTATGCCAAAGTCATCCTGCATTAGAAGGAAATCCCTATGAACAACCCCTTTGAAACCATAATTCAGATAGATGAAGATCAATATGAAGAAGCTCGAGAAACACTCAAAACATAGGAAGACATGCCCCAGACAAAAAAATTGGAAATCCCTCTAAACAACCAAATTCAGGACCCACTGGAGCACGAGGAAGGAGATATCTAGGTATCTCAAGGAGTTCATACTAGGGCAATGGTTTCTTCTCAAGACACCCAGTAAGAGGAGGAGTATAAGCAAGAAAGGAACTCACGAAAGGGTAGAAGAATGAACCAAGAGCTTAGAGAGGAGGACGCAGACAAAGCTAAAACACTAGGAAACCAAATCACTATCTAAAAAGCAATGGGAAGAGAAGGTAAATGAAAAAGAGGAGGAAAATCAAAACCCCTTAAGGGAGCCTTAGAGGGGAGCGTAACCCTTCTAATAGATAAGTAATGAAGATCGTCTCCTGGAATTGTAGCAGGATGGGGAGCCAGGGAAAATAGGAAGTTTTCGAAGACTTATTAAAGATGGAGAAACCCTACATCCTCTTAATCCAAGGGACAAAATGCGAGGTACAGGAATCCCTCGAGAAAGGGAAAAAAGCATGAAATATTTGCACAAGATCTATTGTATGCTTGAGAGGAGCCTTAGGTGGTATAACGAATCTTTGATGAATCCAAGTTTCTACTTCTAAATAGCCAGTCAAATAGGCACTGGCTTCTATCAGAACTGCTCAATCAAGATTAAGGTGTCCAGGTAAATCTCCTAAACATTTATGTCCTTGTCTCTTATTCTGAAAAACACGAATGTTGGTGATATGTTCGATTCTTGTTAGAGAAAACACCTAGCCAAAATTTCATAATTGCAGGGGACCTAAATGTAACCCTAGATAGATATAAAAGGGGGGAGGGACTATTGTCAAGGAACCCTTTAGAGAATAGGTAGAATATATTATGCTATATTGGGATCTCACGGATGTAAATCCCAAAAAAGGAAAATACACATGGTCGAACAAAATAATAGGCCCGAGGCATGTGGCATCCTGCCTTAACCGATTCCTCGTCCAAAGCTCATTTCTCCTGTTTAAATATGACATTACCTCTATTATAATTCAAAATGATATCTTGGATCATAATCCCATCTCTTTGTCTTTTGAAATCATGAAAAACCTAGGGTCGATCCCCTTCAAATTTAGCCCAATTTGGATATCCAAATCTAGTTTTATGGACATTGTGCAAGATGTGTGGGTCAACTGGTCGTAGGTTCCCCATACCTTTTCTGGGAGGAAAAGCTTTGTTGCACCAAAATATCTCTCGACAACTAGGCCAAACTGAAAGTTCCTCCTCTGAATCAAGAAAGACTATAGAAGCAACAAGCTCTATCCCACTAGCAAGAGAGAATGGAAAGTTGTTTGATAACCTAAGAAGAGTTATCCTCTGAAGCAAGGCTATAAGAAGAACTAAGTAAGGCATGCAAAGAAGAAGAGGAATATTAGAGGATCAATCAAGAATCCTCTGGCTCACTGGTGGAGATAAAAACACTGCATCCTTCCACAAGTAGACACAAGAAAAAAATCATATGAACGATGTTGCATAAATTAAAAATGAATAAGGAATTATGATAAGTGATTTCAAAAAGATCAAGCAAGAAGCCTAATTGCAGTACAGATCCTTGTACATGGAAGAGCGAAGGCCCAAGGTGAGCACAAATGAACTTCTCTCCCATATCTTGAAGTTAGTCTCCCCAAAGAAAATGCAAAATTGACAAAGTGAATTGCAAAAAAAAATTTATCCAAGCTATCTGGGAAGTTGAGCCAGACAAATCCCTAGGCTTTGATAGGTTCTCAATCCGCTTATTCAAATCCTATTGGCCTATCATTAAATATGACTTATGTAGAATGATAATCCAATCCCAATTCAAGCCAAAACTTGGAGGGGGAACCAATTCCTCCTTCCTTTCCTTAATTCCCACAAAGTCGCCCCCCTCCTCCTTTGCGAGATTTATACCTATCTCCCTCTACAACTTTTCATACAAAATAGTGACCAAAATCCTCACCAATAGGATAAAGAGGATCCTTCCCAAAATTACCTTTGAAAAACCGGGGGGATTCATAGAGAAGATGCTAATAATTGAAAATGTTATGTTGGTTCAAGAAGCCATTCACACGATCAAAAGAAGAAAATAAAAAGGGATGGTGATCAATATAGACATGGCTAATGCCTTCGATGGAGTGAAACATGAATTCCTATTCAAAGTCATGGAAATCTTTGGTTTTCTCACCAAACTTTATTTCCTAGATTAAAGCTTGTATAGGAAGTCCTTGGATTTCCTCTCTTATCAATGGAAGGCCAACACATTTCTTCCAATTGAGACAAGGCATTTGTGAAGGTTATACACTATCCTTGTTTCTCTATATTATCATGGTAGATGTATTAATCAGGAATTTGGAGGAAGAAAGAAGACAAGGAAACATTCCCGGAATCAGTATGGCACCTAGAGTAAAGGAAAGAAACCACTCCCCAACTTGCGAATAACACCCTTCTTCTAGGAGGAGCTTCCTTAACAATGGCACAAATATTTGAAGAAATACTTTCCTATTACTTTGAAACATTCAGAGGACATATCAATAAAATGAAGAGTCGCATCTACACATGGAATTTTCTCGCAAGACATCACTCAGGCCATCTTTAGGGAACTTGGAATCCCAACCTTCGCTGTTTGGGAGGATTTAAAGTACTTGGGCCTACCAATCTACTTCTCCTCGCTATAAGAAAGAGTTTGAGATTCTATAATCGCAAAAATCAAAGGTAAATTGTAGCATTGGGGGACAATATGGCTTAACCCAACTGGTAAGATGGTCTTATTAAAAGTTGTGCTATCTACATTACCTGTATTTCAAAGTGCAATACTTCTAGACCCTAAAGGATTATTGGCTTAGATAAACAAGCTCCTTCAAAAATGGTTGTGGAAAGGAGAGAAAAATAATGAAAGTAAATTCCATCTCGCTAGATGGAAGATTTCCAGTACCCAATCAAGGTGGGCGGGCTCTAGAGTTGTGACCCTCCACTATCAAACTTGGCTCTTGTAGCAACAATTCTATGGAGTATATTGGAAAACATGAATGGTTGGGCCCAATAGGTGAAGTATTTGGGAGAATACAACATAATATTTCTAGATCGCAAACCAAAAGAAGGCCCGTGTACTCAAATTTGGAAACTCTACAAGGCATCATGGGACTTCTTCCAAAATGGGATATATCTGGTTCCAAGGAACAAAAAGTAGATCCAGATATGGAATGATAAAATTCTCAATGGAGCACCTCTTCGCTCCCAACCTGGGATGTATGTCCTGAGAGAATGGATGGAAGCTAGAGGGTTCAAGAAACTCAAGGATATTAGCAAATGGGAAAGGGATATGGGGAACTAGGCAAGATGGAAAAATATTGACCTCAACCACCTAAATTACAAGGGAAATGTGACGCCTTAAAGAAACTTCTATCAGGAGCGATGCTTTTGAATTAAAAAAAGGTAGACCATAAAGGTTGGGCCCCAGAGGGAACTACTCTGTAGCACAAGTCTGAGGCACTAGATCATAAATATGGTGCCCTACCTCAGTCCCGCATGTGGGAAAAGATCTAGATCTCCATAGATCCTCGTAAAATCAAATTTTTTAGATGGTTGGTCGCTCATGGGAGAATACTAACATGTGAAAACGTAAATAAAAATGGAATACAAGGGCCATATAGATGTTCTTTATGCTCTGAGTTTGAGGAATCAACCAGACATCTGCTATTGGAATGAAAATATGCAGAGGAGGTTTGGATCCTAATCCCGGGTAATCTAGGCTCAAGAGATGACATCCCCTACTTTATAAAAGGGGTATTTTATGCATGGTCCTCTGCATCTCACAGTAAATACTAATCAAATCCTTTCCTTTGCCAAGCCTAGTTAACTCTTCCGCAATTTATATTCTAGAAAATTTGGCTCGCCAAAAACAAGAGTATTTTCCAAGAAACCTCCATATTCCCAACCCGTATGACTGCTCAAGTCAAAAACTTGTTAAAAGAAAGTATTTCGCTCTCCTCCCTCCCCGTGGATGGAAATATCTCAAAGGAGGAGGACATTTGGTTGGATGGGGCCAACAAGTCCCCCTCAAGCCCCCCCCCTTTTTATGCGCCCAAGGTCAATTCCAAGATGGCAAATCAAAATGCCATAGAAATAATTTGAGAATTGGAGATCAAATTAGGTTCAGTTCTATCTAAATTTTGTTGGAGCTTCAAAAGGTAAACCAAAGGAGGCAGGCGCATGGGGGGGGTTCTCTTTAACCTTGAAGGACATAAGATTAAAATATTTGCTTGGGGTCTCAGCAAAAAAAGTAACAATCAAGCGGAAGCCTAGGAAACTGGAAATCTGAACAGGATGTAATTTATGCACATCCTTTGCAACCTGAACGAGGAATCAAATAGAGACGTCAACCTCACCACAGGTATGAAAGAACATAAAATCCAATTATATTTGGATCCCTCCACATGGGACCCAATCCCATGATGGTGAGGCATGGAGTATATCGGTGCATGGATGGAACACGTCCCCCCCCCCGAATCATTCTTTGAGGTGGTATCTAAGTACATGCATGATCTTTGCACAATTGAAGGGATGTTTGTTTTGGGAGTACCAATCCTTCTCTTCTTGCATTATGAGCGAATTGAGGTACCGATGACACTCACTGCCACAAATGTAATTATGTTTTGAAAAGGTGCAACCTCTTGGAACCCTAGATTGCCTTACATCGTTTACAACATATGCGCTAAGGAGAAAAATGGAGTGGTTGAAGAGGAACCTGTGGTGGTGATTGTTTCTCAACAATTTCGAACCCTAAATTAGGTTCATCATCAGGAGAGGCTCTCTTTGAAGCTTTCAAAGAGCCTCTCCTAACGATGGACCTAATTTATGGTTCGAAACTGTTGAGAAACAATCACCATTATAGGTTACTCTTCAACCATTCTCCAACTGTGGAAAAATGAATAAAGAGAACAATGGAGGTTGAAAAAGAGAGCCCAGGATATATTTGCAGGATGGTCATAAATTTCAAGAAACTGGGCTCATATAAGGGAGGAAGTCTTCCTATTTCATGGTTTGCAGTGAGTGCAAGTTGAAAATCAACATCTTGACAGAGTGATGAGATGGTTTATCAAAGAATGTGGGAAGGATTTCTAGTCCATGGAGTAGAGCTTGGAGGAGTAAGAATAATTGCGTAACCAGGAATGTGAGGTTCCCCGGCAACGGGAGCAAACGTTTTCAACCAAAATTGGGATTGAAAAGGAGAAAAATGAGGTTATTTCTGCCAAAATCGCAACTATTGAAGCTCAACTCATGATGTTGCAGATTAGAGTCGACAGTCTGGAGATGGGTGGCATCCTCGTGAAGTTTGGTTTCAATTGCTCCTCATGTCCCCTAATTGATGTTGTCCAATGGTTCATCCCTTCGGAGATGGCGGTGCCCAAATTTGAAATCCACCCCCCCTAGGCATAGAAAATTGTTCCAGGTTTTAGTTTTTTGTATTTTCATAAAATCATGGATATATGCCTGAATAGTGTTCATGGCAGTTTTGGACTTAGAGGGCCAATATGTATGAATATAAATAATAGTTTTGTTAGTCAGTGGTTTCAGAACTCTTTAAGAAGTAGGAAGGAGTCTGTTGAGTTAGGCTACATGCATGTTTTTGTACTGTTGTTGCTTGGGGAAACCCAACAATCTTTTAATATAAATATTAACCATTTCTGTAAAATACAAAAAACCTTAAATCTGTAATGTAAAGTAAAAAAAAATATAATAAATGTTTGTAGAATATTAAAAGATGTGTTATGAAGAACTATTCCAGTGGAATATCCATGGCATTTCATACATCATGAAAAAAAATGAGGAAAAAATAATTTTATTTCTTTCCCTCCAACACTATATACCCTTATGGTTCACATCATCATATTGAATCTAATTGGTTCTTTTAAAGTTGATGTTGATAGCACATTTTTTTCTTTGAGTCACATTTTTTACCTCAAAAATTCTCTAATGATTAGTTCCACTTGTGGTTTATTTCCCCAACCCTCCATTTGTATGGTTTTGCTTCATGTGCATTTTTGGCTTCATGTTGGGGTTTAATAGTTCCCTAGAGTTAAAAACACATTAGTACCTTCCCCAATTTAGTTCCCTATATCTCCCACTACCAAATTTTAGATTCTTATGTACTTTTTGGCCATGGGTATGGTTGGATAATTGCTCAAAGGATCAAATGCAATAATGTCATATTTAGGTAGCAATTACAATCTATCCAATGTTGCTCATTAGCTCATAGTATAATGAGGTTTTGATGAGAAAAAATGTTGATGGGCTCTCAAAGTGACATTTCTTCATCCACCAACAAGATGCATTGGCTTCCCGCGTGTTTTCCTTCATCTAACAGGGACTAGAAATGCCTTATATGGTGAAACAAAATGCCTCTTTTCCTAAGCAATAAATTAAATTAAATTGGAGGTGCACATTAATTCCTTGTGCTTTTTTTCAACTTATAACAACATCTGGTTGGTGCTCTAAGGTCTTTTACTCCTTCATGTGTTTTCATCCTTCTGCAAGGTCTTGTAGTGTCTACAATCTAAAATGCATATGTTGCTACTCCACTACATAAATGTAACTTCCTTTGCCCTCAATTTTGCCTTTACGTGTGTTTGTATACTTCAATGGAGTGTTTAGAGGATAAACATATCATTGGAAAGGCTAGCAATGTGTTCAAGTTTTTTTTTGAATTAAAACAATATGCTTGGAGGATTCAAGAAACCATCCATTGTTTGAAAATTGTTTTTTATCATCTGAATCTATTTAAGGATATTTGGTACTTACTTACTTCATTAGTAGTTTCATGGAAATTTCTTTTTATTTATTTATGCTTATATCAAACCATATACTTTATCTCCACTTCATGAGAGATCTAGCTAAGTTAGATCCTTTGGCTAACTTAGGGGCGATATATGTATTCATACATTTCTTGCATGCTTCCAAGGTAAGCTATGGTTGTCTTACCAGTGAAGTTATTCACAATCAAATCCTTAGTTAAACCCATTGAATCGTTTTTCCCTAGCTGGAGAATTTGTCTCTATATTTTTTTAATGTAGATAGATGTTCAATTCTAAGGAGTGGCACTGCACATAGTGAGGTGGATAGTCAACAATCTAAGCAAATCTTGCACCCTGATTTTCACCAACTAGATATCCTTAATTTTTTTTCTTCCATATTGCCTATTTCCCCCATTATTTTGTGAAAGCTTATAAGGATCCCCTATATTTTTTCTTTCTTTCCCTCCAACACTATTTACCCATATGGTTGAAATCACCATCTTGAATCCTATTGGTTTTTTTTTTTGTAACTAAGGGAATCGACAACTGGATATTGGGTTGGTACTCGTGTAACACGGGGTCCAGGGATCCAATCCCGCTACCACTATACCCCTAGGTGCCCCACAACCGCTCGCAAGCATGGGACACGAGTAAGCCCATGTGTGATTTGAACTCATGACCTCTGTTTACAACATGTGACTTCATATCAAGCGAATCGCCAATGAGCCACACCCGTGCGGACCAAATCCTATTGGTATTTTAAATTTATTGTTGATAGCACATTTTTTATTTTAAAGCCCATAATTTTTTACCTCAAAATTTCTCTAATGAATAGTTGTACTTGTGGTTTATCTCCCCAACACTCCATTTTCTATGTTTTGGTTCATGTTCATTTTTGGCTTCTTGGTGGGGCCTAATAGTGCCCTAGGGGGGGAACACATTAATCCCATCCTTGGTTTGGTTCCCTAGTTCTCCCACCACTGATATTAGCTTCTTATGTACTTTTTGTCCTACTACATGGTCCAACAACTCCTCAAAGGATAAAATTCACCGATGCCATCTTTAGGTAGAAATTACAACCTATCCAATGGTTTACATTAACTCATATTGTGTTTTTGGTCTTCAACGGGGTATAACGAGGTTTAAATGAGAAAAAATCATAGTTGGGCTCTTCATGTGACATTTCTTCATCCACTAGCAAGATACATTGGCTTACCATGTGTTTTCCTTCATTTAATGGTGATCAACAATGCCTTAGAGGGTGAAACACATTGTCTCTTTGCTCAAGCGATAATTTCAACCTATTTGGAGGTGAACATTAATTCCTTGTGATTTTTTTTACTTCTAGCAAAGTATGCTTTTAGTTCAAATATAGAACCAGCTTCTCCTTGTAGAGTTCTTAATTATTTGGCAATATGTTTTCCTCATTCATGTGTTTTTAGCCTTCTGCAAGGTCTCACGGTATCTCACTATCTAAAATGATTCTCTGCGGCTCCATTACGTAATTGTAAATTCCTCTTCCATAAATTTTTGTATCTACATATGTTTTTATACTTTGATGGAGTGTTTAGAGGATAAACACATCATTGTGAAGGATAGAAGTGTGTTCAACTTTTTGTTGAATTAAAGAATTATACCTAGAGGTTTCGAGAAGCCATCCATTCCCTAAGACATATTTCTTATCATATAAATATATTTAAGGATATTTGTTACTTACTTGCTTCATTAGTAGTTTAACGGTAGAAAAAATTTGTTTGTTTATGCTTATATTAGACCATATAGTTTATCTCCACTTCATGAGAGATCTGCCTAAGTTAGATCCTACTGATAACTTAGGTAAATATATGCTTGGATGCTTCCCATACAACCTATGGTTAGAGTTGTCTCACTAGAGAAGTTATTCCAAATCAAATCCTTTGTTAAACTCTTTGAAGCATCTTTCCTTGGCTAGAGCATTTGTCTCTCTATTTTTTTAACGTATATGTATCTTCAATTATGGACTGGTACTACACATAGTGAGGTGGATAGTCAACAATCTAAACAAATATTACACCATTCATTTTCACCATCTGGATATCCTTGATTTTTGTTTGTTATGTACTTTATATTTCCCCCATTATTTCGTGAAAGATTGTAAGGATCCCTTGTATATTTAAAAAAATGAGTTCTTTGTTCCTCCAACCATTACAAAATTGGTTAGGCAGACTATTGATATTTGGAAAAAATATATTATTGTGCTTGTTCACCATGCATATTTGGTTATCTTTGAACTTTCCCATGTAAGTCATCCTTAATTGTTTACTACTATAGATGCACAAGTTTCATAGTGAAAAAAGCATCTATGTATTGTTAGCTTTAATTATTATCTCACCTCCTATGATAAGGAACAATACTTGAAATATTATGATAGTTGTAGTAATGTAATAAATGCATTAATTTTATCTCCACACAAGAAATAACAATATTGACTTAATGTTATGTGTTCCATTCATTAATGATGAAGCATTAAAAGATACGTGCTTATGTAAAATAGCCAAGGAAAAGCTTTTAATTGCAATGCACATCTACATATGATTTTATTGCAATGTACAAACTTTGATTGATATGAATTATATTTGTATTTATGATATTGTTACTATTTCATGCACACATTCACCATGTCATTGATATAAACCATTCAAATATCTTTCTTAAAAGAGTAAAGAAGACATCAGAATCTCTTTCAATCACATGCTCTTTAGCAAGGTCTTCTTAAGTAAAAGGGCCCTCGACATTATCACCTCATCAATTGAGCAAAAGGATCCTCGAACATGATTGATCTACACCTTAATCCCTGAGGGAATATCAAAGCAATGGGTCATAAGCATTTAAACACAATCCAAAGCAATAGAGATAATCAAACAAACCAATCAACAAAATTGAAATCACTTGATGATGTTAATCACATCTAGTCCTTAAATCATACAGATAAGAATATCTGATCAGTGAGGCATTCAAAAAACATTGAGGGTCCCTTTTCCCTAAATCCTAGGTTATTTGAATGCCTCAACTAATGGAAACACAGTATAAGATCTAAAAATGTTCGATAGAAGACACTAAGTGACAAACTAGAAGTGCATGGAAATCCATCTTGTTTTCATGGAAATCAAGGGATTAAAACATAAGTAGATTCATCAAAGGAATTCCTTGCAAGGGAATTAATTCAATCATTCTCATGAATAGGCTTGATGAACTTAACACCTGTGTCCAAGAATAATATTGATGATATTTACTTTATTTAGCATGAATTGATGATCAAGGCTATATTCATAACCACATGACCTATTTAGATTAGAGGTGTCAAAAATTATATCTCTTATTTATATTTGTGAGGGCCCTTGATTAGAGTATCCCTTAGGTGTTTCTCCACTTCTTGCAAGTGTCCATAGAGCCAATGGAGTCACCACGACATTAGAAAATTTGTTCCACTAACTACAAGGCATCCATAACCCCAGTGGAGATTGTTTATATCACTCCTCAAAATAACTTAACTTCCTTTCCTTGTATCTATTTCATATTTTTCTTAGGAATTCATATATGAGGGAAGAAGAGGTCCTTTATAGGACTAATGGGGTTGAATTCCTTCTATTTGGATTTATTTAAGATTTTCCACTTTCAAGTATTCAAAATGTTCCCTTTAGATTTTTATCCTTGGACTTATAATATTTTCCTTTCAAATGATCTTCTCATTTAGTGTGCATGAATGGAATCCTTTGACAGGGGGTCTTACCAATCATACTGGTCTGTAGGCACAATCAAAGGGTTAGTTACTTGGAAAGCTTCATGTCATACAGTAATTGTAACTATCCTTGACATTCATGATCTATGGTTAAATAATTCTGATATGAAATGGATCACTATATAATTTTTCATATATTTTGGAATTTTTTGGATTAAAAAATTGGAGGTAATAGCCCGTAGGGCCCATTTTAGGGCACATATTGTTTTGTTGATTTAGGGTCTTTAAACTTTTGGATCCCATTTGAGGCATTAAATGGCCATTTATGGGGTAAACAAATCGTTGATGTAGTTGTGAGGCCTATTTATGGTTATTCTATTTGTAGCAAGTGGCATGCGGTTTTAAAAACATCCCATTTGTTGAGAGCCTAACTAGTTGTGAGCCTTATTTGGGCTATTTGGCTATCCAAATCAATTCTTGATCAACACAACTATTTCGGGGGGGGGGGGCATATATAAATTATTTTATGTGTATGTCATTACATTTTCATCCTTCTTGCTTGACTTCAAAAGCATGTTTCATTTTTTGTTTGTTTTGGCTACTTTATATTGTTGTACATCATTTCCTTACAAAGTTCTTTTGAGTATATATAGCTACATTGGTTTTATTTATTGCTCGTTTTACTTTATTTTAGTATTTAATTTGAGTATACACTTAATTTTCACGTATGTAGCAATAATTTTTGTACTTGAACAAGAATACTAATTTGCATCTAAAAAGGAATAAATTATTAATTTAAGGTTCATATAAAAATTTATTGCCACACAATTAAAGAAACTTAGTGCCCTTAAGGTGGAATATCTACACTAACCTATCTAATGTGGATTGGCACACATTTAAGGAAACTTAGTACCCTTAAGGGGAAATATCTACACTAACCTATATAACAAATCAATTTCAGGATGAGTAGTTGGTTTAGGGATGAAAACATTACATGGGTTTCCATCCCCATTGTTCTCTTGACCAAGACCACAAGAGTTTTTTGCATGTTGGTTCTTGATTGTCAATTTTTGCATCAACATAACTGGCAACTCCATTGGGTAAATTGAAGGCCCGTAACCTCTAATGTATCTCATCTATCGACATGAAGTTGGTTTATGACCACTCCTATGTAACAATATAGAAAAAAAAAGTTCCTTGGCCAAAAGCTAATATTGATGTAACCATGAATATCTCATATAATCATTCGACCTTTAGGATTACTAATTCCCAATCATGACAAAAATGTGGTGGTTTGTTGTAATACCTTGTGATACCCTAGGGTTTCTAGATTATAGTATGAAATTTTGGTCCTTAGTGGATGATCTCCCTCACTTTAGAGGTTTCCCTCATGAATATCCAAATGAACATATCAAAATACTCATTGAGTATTAGTTTTGAAAAGGAATAACTAATCCCTTTATTATGCTATGATTTTTTCCTCATACACTTAAAAATAAAATTGTCAAATGGTTTAGAGTTTTTTTCTTGATTGATCCATCTTGGGATGGGAACGATTCATAAACCTCTTTAGAGATAGGCTTAGTTTTATGAAGTATCCAACAAAGATAGGACTTTATTCCTTACTTGTTACTCATGGAGACTCTTCACACACAAATTTAAAGTTTAATTCTAGTAGACCTCCATTAACCCTTTAGTGATATGACTTCTATGAGGAGTTTTTTTATCCCTTTACTTGTGAAGAACTCTTGGAGGCCAAAAGGAAATTTAAATAAGAAAAGGAAAGGCAAACCCCTTCACGGTGTGAGTTTTATGAAGAATATCACGAACCTGCTATGTGTAGTGAACTCTTGAAATCTAAGATGAATTATAATGAAAGCCTAAACCTATCCCTTCTAAGAATCAACAATGTTGCTAGATTGATCCAATAGAAATTTCTTACTGTGATGATTTTGTTAGAACATTATTACACCTTAGGACCTTAGTCACGCATTAATTTGATGATTAACTAGTCCAAAATAAGGATAATGATGAGAATCCAAGGTTGTTAGAAGTTAGTTGGGGCATTTATGGCACAATCCACAACTTCTGGGCCAAAATATAGTCAAACTAGTTGTTCGGCGCCCTCATTTATGGCCACCTCCAACATTTATTGCCATTGCTTGAGCAAAGGAACCCTTATCCCCTCTTTTAAGGATTTTCCTTTGACTTGAGGCGCCCATGCATTGTATGTGGAAATTTTAGCCCCTTTTGGTTGTTTTGGCCTATCATTGGCCACCTACACTCCACCAAATCCTCACCACCACATGTGTGACCATCATTAATGCCTTCCCATTCCTACCCAATGTTCAGATTGACAAGTCATAGTTGTTTGAGGTGATTTGGGAGACTATTGGTCAACCTAGGGGGGATTGAGGTCCAATGTAAGCTAGCCACTTGTAGTTTCCTCCAAAGGCAAACAGATTCTTCCAAATGCTATATAAATGTATTCACAACTCATTTATGGGTTGGACAATTATAATAAACCTGCTATTTGATCATTTGTGTCTGGCTTTTTATCATTTGTGACTGGTTTTTGATCATTTGTGTGTCCAGAATTCTTTTTACACTATTTTTCTGCATACTTAGCCAAATTTATTGATTGTGAGGTAATATTTAGCTACTAGATCCTACTGTGAGTTATATTTCACATGGTATTAGAGCTATTGGAGATTCTATTCGAACCAATACTGCTTCATAAGTGCACCAGAAGCAGTGGAGCAACCACAGAAGTCCCTAGAGCCATTTCCTTGAAGCCATTGGATAAATCCTTTGGATTCTACCTAGGGTGTGGTGCGCTCTCGAATGTGCCTTATGTCAATGCAGGATTCGAATTAGCTAGTTAGGATACCCTCCTGAGTGATTGAGAGTTTGCATTGCAGGTTTACAGTGTTCTTTGTCACCGAGTACGGAAGCTACAGAATGGATCAAGCTCATGTTAACTTGCTCACTCCATTCAAATACTTTGAGTGGAAGGCCGAAATGATAATCCAGCTGAGATCGAAGGGTCTCTTCAGAATTACCATGGGTACTGAGATTGATCCAAATTCTGTAATAGAGAAGTAGAAGTTCTTCAACATAATGGATGAAGATTTTGGCATGCTTTGTCTCAGCATTTCAAGAGACCTCCTGTTTCATATTGGAAGTCTCACTACTCCAAATGAAGTGTGGCTCAAGCTTGAGTCATTGTTTGGGAAGAATGATGAGATGAGGGGCCATCAACTTGAAAATGAGTTGATCTCACTGAGCCCAGGCAGTTTCAAAACCATCCAAGACTTCTTCACCAAGTTCAAATCCTTGGTCTTGCAGCTCAAGCAATGTGGCATTGAGAAGAAGGATGAACAGTTGGTTTTGTCCATCATTTTGAAGTTGGGTCATGAGTACTCAGTGTTTGTTTCTACATTTCACTCCACCAAGCTCACTAATCGAAACTGGAAGATGCCATCTTTGGCAGATTTCATGGAGATGCTTACACAAGAACAAGATAAATTGGTTCTAATGGGTTCCATTAAGCAAAAGGACCAAGTTCTTGCAGTTGGGGATTCGAAGCAAGCAAGAGGAAAGCAAAATCCCAAGGGTTAGAAGTAGCAAGAGAATAAGAAAGACAAGGAGAATCCAAGATCTTCTGATGGGGGTTCGAATCTTGTCAAGGAGAAAGGAAAGAAGAAAGAAAAGACAAAATGCACTTAATGTCAAAAGGGTTGACACCCTGAAATTGCATGCATGAATAAGAGCATCGATATGATGACCCATCTCTTCCAGAAGAATAACATTCCTCTTCCAAAAAGTTCAAAGAAGAAGGAGGGTGTTTCTGAAGACAAGGAGAGGTGCCATGCATTGATGGCTAGTACCTCAGAATATTCCTCTTTCATCATAGATTCAGGTGCCTCAAGGCACATCGATTCTGCAAGAGATTATTTCTCTACTCTTTCACCTTACAGTGGTCCTTCCATTCTCATGGGTGATGATTCAGAAAACCCAACTAGAGGCATTAGGAAGATCAGTCTAGAAAATGGGTACTTCACTAATGTAATGTATGTGCCAGATCTTGTAGAAAATCTCCTCTGTTTAGAAAATGACCCACACTGGTTCGGCCAAGAGAGTGATTTTTACTCAAGAAGATGTGGAAATTTATAAAGTTTCTATAGGCAAAGTGGTAGCAGTTGGTGTTGTAGATCATGAGTCAAGAATGTACAAGTTCTCTCACTTTCTTTAGTACTCCTCTCTTAATGCACTTCTGTCACATGCTAATGAAGTCAGTAAACTTTGGCATGAGAGGTTTGGACACCTCAAATACATATATCTTCAAGCATTGAGCAAAGAAGACATGGTTGAAGGACTTCCAACCATCATATTTTCCAAAAGCACTTGCAAAGGGTGCATTGTTGGGAAGCATGCAGAGCGCAAGTATGAGAAGGGGAAGGCAAGGAGAGTTTCTCATCCTCTTGGTTTGGTCCATTAAGATGTGACAGGACCTCAAAGTATGTCCGAACATTCATTAATGATTTTTCAAGATATTGTTGGGTGTTCTTTCTTAAGCAAAAATCTGAAGTCTTCCAATATTTCAAAGTTTTCAAAGCTTCTGTGGAGAACTTCAGTGGGAAGAAGATAAAGGTCTTAAGGAATGATAATGGAAGGGAATATGTTAATAAGGACATGTAGAAACTATGTGAAGAATATGGCATTCAAATGCAACATCCTGTTCCTTACACACCTCAACAGAATGATGTTGCAGAGCGCAAGAATGGAGCATTGAAGGAGATGGCTACATGCATGATGGAGGCTAAGTCTTTGTCTCCTAATTTAAGGGATGAAGCCATTAATTGTGTTTCATATTTTTAGAACAGATCACCACACAAACCCTTGGAATGCATGACTCCATTTGAGGCTTGGATGGGACACAAGCCTGATGTGTCTCATTTCAGGGTGTTTGACTCAATAGCATGGGCTAGAATACCTCTAGAGAAGAGAAAGGCCTTGCAGCCCCAAAGGAATGAGTCCATAATGGTTGGATATGCAGAATATGCAAAGGGATGCAAGATCTTTGACCCCTCATCTCATAAAAATTTCATTGAGAGGAGTGTTCAGTTTGAAGAAGATCCCATGCATGCAACAGAACAAGAAGAAGGGGAATGCTCAAACCCCCTACATGAAGAGGATGTAAGTGATGATTCATTCTCTAATATTTCTGATTATGATATTTAGGATGAATATGATAACATGCATGCAGATCATGACCCTTATACAAGGCCCAAGTGGGCTGAGAAAACAATACAAGTAGTTGGTGAACTTGCAGGTGATCCACAAGAACCTATGAAGACTAGATCATAGTTTCGCAATGCATTGTCTTCTTGTGATCCAGATCTTCATGGGAGGTGTTTTCTTATGGTTGGATCTGATCCACAGTCATATGAAGAATCATAAAAAGATCCAAGATGCCAAACAACCATGCAAGAAGAGATGAACTCTCTCCATGACAATGAAACTTGGGATTTGGTCCCTCTTCCTTCCAAGAGGGAACTGGTGCAATGCAAGTGGGTGTATAGGACCAAGATGGTTGTTGATGGTTATGATCTAAAGTATAAGGCCATATTGGTGGATAAATGTTTATCTCAATTCCATGGAGTGGACTGCACAGAGACATTCACACATATGGCAAAGATGGACTCAATCAGGCTAGTTTTGGCCATTGCAACTTCCAAGCGATGGGAGGTTCTTCACATGGATGTGAAGAGTGCATTTATTCGTGGGGATATTCATGAGGAGATATATATGCATCAGCCTAAAGGATTCATTCATGATCCTTCACTTTTGTGCAAGTTGAAAAAGTCCCTCTATGGTCTCAAGCAAGCTCCTAGAGCTTGGTATGCCAAGATGGACAATTTTCTGCTATCACAAGGTTTTGAGAGATGCAAATCTGATCCAAATGTTTACATGCATCATGTTAGTGAATCTATTTTGCTTATTGTGTTGTATGTTTATGATATTTTGATCACTGGTAATTGCATCAAATAACTAGGCTTAGTTAAAGATGCATTACACAGTGCATTCTCCATGTCAGATCTAGGATTGTTGAGACAATTTTTTGGCTTGGAGATTGTTCAATTTGATGAAGGGATCACAATTTCACAGTCAAAGTATGCTTCAGATCTACTACAGAATTTCAAAATGGCTGAATGTAAGGCTGCTAAGTTCCCATTCCTTTCAGGAGTAAATCTCAATGATTGGGGTTCTTCACCATTGGTTGAGAGTTCATTGTATAGACAACTAGTTGGGAGCTTGTTGTATCTCACACACTCTCGACCAGATTTGTCTTATGCTGTAGGACAAGTTGCAAGAAACATGCAAGAGCCTCATGAGATCCATTGGAAGGATTCCAAAAGGATCTTAAATTATGTGCAAGGAACCAAGCAGTGTGGGATACACTATGCAGCTGGTTCATCACTTGAACTAGTTGGTTTTACTGATTGAGATTGCGCTGGAGATAGCACTGATCGGAAGTCTACTTTTGGTTATGTGTTTATGCTTGGACATGGTCCCATTTGCTGGTCTAGCAAGAAGAAGCACACTACTTCCTTATCTCCAGCTGAGGCCGAATACAGGGGAGCAGTGAATGCAGCTACACAATGTGTGTGGTTGCAAGGCATTCTTGGAGAGTTTGGATTTGCATTTGATTCACCCACAGTCATTTGGTGTGATAATAAAAGTGCAATCAAGATCTCCATTGATCCAGTATAGAGGCATAGGACCAAGCACATAGAGATTCACATGCACTACATTTGAGGCTTGGTGCATGAGCAGATTATTGCCTTGCAATATTTCCCATATTCTAAGCAAACTGTTGATATCTTCACCAAGAGTTTCACTGAGAAGACCTTCACTTACCTTAGATCACTCCTTGGGGTGAGTGATGCATGGTGAATACTGGTACATTTTCCATATTTGTTTCACGTCCATTTTTTAGGGGAGGTTTTATTTCCCATGTTGTTTTCCTCCTTACCTTGGTTACATGGACTAATAAAAATTGTTGTTGTAAGAGGTGACTTGAGCCTTAGTTGCTAAGGCCTCATTTTTTTATTATTGGCTACATAAGTATAGCTTAAGGGGGGGTGTTAGAACATTATTACACCTTAGGACCTTATTCATACATTAATTTGATGATTAACTATTCCAAAATAAGGATAATGATGAGAATCCAAGGTTGTTAGAAGTTAGTTGGGGCATTTATGGCACAATCCACCACTTTTGGGCCAAAATATAGCCAAACTAGATGTTAGGAGCCCTCATTTATGGCCACCTCCAGCATTTATTGCCACTACTTGAGCAAAGGCACCCGTATCCCTTGTTTTAAGGATCTGTCTTTGACTTGAGTCACTCATGCATTGTATGTGGACATTTTGGCCTATCCCTGGCCACCTACACTCCACCAAATCCTCACCACCACATGTGTGACCATAATTAATTCCTTCCCATGCCTACCCAACGTTCAGATTGACAATTCATGTTGTTTGAGGTGATTTGGGAGCCTATTGGTCAACCTAGGGGGGCTTGAGGTTCAATGTAAGCTAGCCACTTGTAGTTGCCTCCAAAGACAAAAGAATTCTTCCAAATTCTATATAAATGTATTCACAACTCATTTCTAGATTGGATAGTTATAATAAACCTGCTATTTGATCATTTGTGTCTGTTTTTTGATCATTTGTGTGTCCATATTTCTTTTTACACTATTTTTCTGCATACTTAGCCAAATTTCTTGACTGTGAGGTAATCTTTAGCTAGTAGATCCTACTGTGAGTTATATTTCATAGATTCCATGCTTGATTAATGCAAGCAACAGAGGGATGTTGTTTTCTTCAAAAACCACTCTCCATTTATGACCATTCCAAAACTCTAAGTTTCTCCATTCCAAAAATTGGGAATCTAATTGATCATCTTCAATTTGGTTCAGTTTTGGAGAAAGAGTTTGAAGGTGAATTTTGTTTTGATGATTATTTTTTCCATAATTCATAGGTTAAAAGTGTTAAATATACAATATCACAAGTCATTCTCCAAGCCAATCTTGTGCAGCCAGGATTGGGTCTCATGTGTTGAGGTAGGGAGCCTGAGTTGGACTCAGAAACTTGGAGTAGATTCTTGAGTTGGACTCAAGAATGACTAAGCCTTCAATTGTAAAAGGTTATTCCTCATGTGTTGAGGTGAATGCTTTGATGTATCAAAGTGATGATGTTGTAAAGTCTTGTTGGACAATTCGTGGGACTCTTGTGTCAATTCAGATTCTCATGTGGGCCTCCAGTTATAGTAGGTACCCATGGGGTGGACCTCTAGTTATAGAGGTAGATGATTTGCATGTTGAAGCATTAATGTTGTGTGATGTAGTACTAGCCATGGTCACCGATTGCTATTAAGTCTCCTTTAGATACTAGCCACCTCTAGAGTGAATTACTTTAGCATATGATCATTTGGTATGAGAGTAATATATTATGATCACAGCATCTAACAAATATTCTGAGTATAATTTGATATGATAGATAATTAAAGTTAACACATATTGACCATGCAGTAAAGATAAGAGATAAAGATAAATGCATAGAGAAAAAAATAAATCGAATTTCTCATGAGATGACTAAGTGAACTCGAATTGCTAAGTTTCAATTAAAGCCACAATGTATGCCTCAGTTAATTAAAGAACTCACAGTGGTCACTACAAGTAAACCAATCGACATTATTTTAGTTAATAATAGTTAACTAAGTGTTAATAAAGAAGGACTAGTTAACTAAAGTGTTTTGCATGGATTACACTTTAGTTAAACTAAAAGACGACACTTAAGTTAACCAAAAGACAACACTTCAATTAATTAAGTGTTTGCATGACAACACTTGAGTTATTGCATTACGACACTTAAGTTAGCTTCCTAAATAAGTGGTCATGCAATCAGTTAGAGTGCGAGTTCACTCTGGAGTAAGTTAAGCATCATTTAATGTCAAAGATGAAAGGCATTGCACAGATGTTATGCAGGATTTAAGAACAGATACATAGGATAATTCTCCAAGAAGGAAATTCACAGTTTTTGCATGTGATGCACCATTACCCATGCAACCATTCACTACAGCTTGCATTGCAGTGGTTCTTGCTTGTTATTAATGTGTTGGGCACATGGCAAGTTGATACAGTTGATCTCTATTCTCTATTGCTCAATATTCTCTCTTATCTAGCACCTGGGGTGCCGAAAGCAATATGTTATTTTGTAAAAGACATTCTCTTCTATCTATGATAATTATACTTTGAAGATTTGCTTGGGTTTTTCATCCTCATTGTTTTGAGGGTTTTCCCCATGGTACATCTTGTGTTATGGTTGAATGTTTCATGTGATTGAATGGTTCATTGATTCAAGTATTCAGTATTTCCGCACTTAAAGTTTTAAAGTTCAAAGCTCATCATATTTTCTCAAAAATTAGCAAAAAGTAGAAAATATGAAGGTGATTATAATCCTATGGTTCCTATTGCTAATGAAGTTGGTGTCAATAAGGAAATAATTTTTGAGTTTGAATATGCATGCTTTCACTTATGGTTTCTTTGATGTTCCCCCTATTGACACAAGTAACTACCTTAAAATGCATATCTTTGAGCTAGAGGTTCTTGTTGTTCATGATTTTACCATCACCTAAGAGTTTGCAACTTTTGAAGAAACCCTTCAAACAATATATGAAAATCATCCCAAGTATTTTAGTAAAGAGATATGTTGTTTTGACAATAAGATAACTATCCACGCGACTTGGAAATATTGTACTAAAAGGGATATTGATAACTTTTTCAATGTTTACATGCTACTTCATGTTTACATAGAGAAGTCAGGGGAAGATTCAATTATGAAACTAGCCTTTCATGATAGGAACTTGTATTCTTGGTTGGATCATTTTGAAAACTTCATGACAATGAACAAATATTTTATAAACCATGACTAATTTTCCCAAATGTTTATTACCTTAGGTTGCTACCTTAACACATGAGCTAACAAGTTCCTCTTATCTATCATTGTGTCCTTCCCATCATTAATAGAGGCCATATTTCATTCGTAAATAAGAATGCTTCTCAATACCATAAATTATATATTCCACAAGTAGTACATATTTTCTCACCGAGTACATAATAATAATAATAATAATAACAATAATAATAAATAAAAATAAAAACATAACCCCCCCCCAAAAAAAAATGTATGTTTTCCTTCTGCCAATTAGTTGTCTTTGTTTCCATTGGTGTTCTTCGCTTTAATTTGTCATGGTCATCTTTGCTTTTCTTTCCTTTCATTTTTTCTATAATTACCTAGATTTATTTTCATTTTGTTAGCCAAAATGAAACCTCAAACAATGAGAAATCTACTCAAATGACACCTAAAACAAGTATAATGTGCATATAACCTATGTGGTTATTTTTATTTGAATTTCATGATAGGAGATATACAGTGGAAGCAAATGGAAATGTGATGAGAAGTCCATAATGCCACACCTCAATGAGTTTTGATTACTATATAGGTGTTATTTAGATTTCCCAAATCTTCTTTATGTTTCCCTTTTCTTCACCCCACTACAAAACCTTGGCCATCATTCTATTCATTTTCTACCCTTTTCATAAATGAATGTGAATATTTCATATCAACTCTTGTTTTTGATGGTTCAAGGAATTCTCATCTTTTGTTATAATTGTTTCCCATAATAAACCCAACATTTTTTAGTTTTGAAACTAGAGATCATAACTTCACACATTGTTGGAAGAAACGTGTATATGGACTCATGACTAGGTGTTGACCCATATTTAGGTCAAAAAAATTTGATCACTAACAATTGTAACGATCCCTATGCCTAATGAATTTTTTGAATGAAATAACCTTAATGACCAAGATGGCTTAATTTTCCTTGTTTTGAATGGTCTCGCCAATTTTCTCCTATTAGGATACTATATAGTCCACCTCCTAGTGTGCACTCAAGTGAAATGGAGTGACGCAATCATTATAGTGTTGTTTATCTAAATGTGATATTCATGCTTCAATTTATCTATATTTTATATTATAGTGATGATGTTGAGACAATTTGATGTTTATGATAGTTATGTCATGCTTTGTTCGACTAACATAGGATATTTCCAAAAAATTGAACACCTTGAGCAGTCACTCACAAAAACATATCACATATCAACAGACTGATGTTTTCACATGGTTAAAACCCTCGAAGAGGGAAATAGTCACACCCCTAGCCAAATAGCTACATGAGGCATAATTATTATGTAAAGGAAAAATAATGTTACAATGAGCTTCTCACAATCAACCATCGAGCAAATGACCCTCCATGCTCTTTAAATAGAGATCATGGACCAATCGGGTACTAAGCCACATATCAATGGTCATTAAGATCGATGTGAGAATGAACTGTCAAATCACTCTATGTCTAGAAAATATTGTGATCATTGGATTATATATGTATAAATGCATACTAATGCATACTAAAGAATTTTTTTTTACCTAAAGATACATAATATTAAGTTGATATTAACTAACTCCTAAGGGTCTTAATATCCTAACATCCCCCTTAAGAAAAATTTGGGTTGGGATCAAAAAAATTACAAAAGTAACACTATAGGAGAAGGAAGAAGGCATTAGAGCTTATCCCTCCTTAATGACAAATTCCTAAAGTCCTAACTTAGATTGAAGTTTAGAAAACTTTGCTTCTATAAGAGAATTTGTGAATATTTCTGCAACTTGATCATCTATAGGGCAAAAGAACACTTCGAGAATGCGATTGTGAACAAGATTTATGATGATGTGCATATGTAGTTTAATGTGTTTGTTGCACTAATGTTGAACTGGGTCTTTGGAAAGCTTGATGACACTTTGATTGTCACACCAAAGGGTAGTTGGATGTTGTTGTTAGAATCCAAACTCTAAAAGGATATGTGGAAGCCACAAATATTCTTGATTGGCATTAACTATAGACCGTTACTTTGCTTATGCTGAAGAAAGAGCAAGAGCTTGTTGTTTCTTACAAACCCAAGTGATAGGTCCGGAACCAATTCTGAATACATAACTTGCAATAGACTTCCGATCATCAGGGTCACCGATCCAATATGAATTAGTGAAACTTACCAACAAAGAAGTCCCCCCTGAACTCTAGTGAATCCCAAACTAAACTATACCCCAGATATACCAAAGTATCTTTTTTGTTTCTTTCCAGTGGCTTTCATAGGGAATTTACATATACTGAGCAACAATACCAACATCAAAGGAAATATCGGGATGGGCATGAGTCAAGTATAAGAGACTACCAACTAGTGGACAATACAAGGTGCCATCTACTTCAGTTGAAGTGCAAGTGATAGAAAGTTTGACTTTGGACTGGAAGGGAGATGGGGTTGGGTTACAATCTTCCATGTGAAAGTGACGAAGAATGTCACAAGCATACTTAGATTGAAAAAGAAAGATTCCTTCGTTGGTTTGTGGGACTTGGAGGCCAAGAAAATAGTGCAAATGTCCTAAGTCTATCATTTCAAATTTCTTCTTAAGGTTGGATTTCACATGGGTTAAAAGGTTATGGTCACTACTAGTAAGAATAAGGTCATCAACATAAAGAACAAGGATGATGAGATAGTTTTCAACTTTCCTGGTATAGACATTTGGATCAAAAAGACATCTAGAAAAACCTGTTGTGTCAAGGAAAAAGCTATCCATTTTGGCATACCAATCTCGAGGAGCTTGCTTAAGCCTCATATAGAGATTTCTTAAGGCAATAAACAAGGCTAGAGTCATTCTAAACATAGCCAGGAGGTTGTTCCATGTAAATTTCTTCCTACAAATCCCCATGCAAGAAGGTGGGCTTGAAATCCATTTGATGGAATTCCCATTTATGTGAGGCGGAAAGGGAAAAAAACAAGGCAGATGGAGTTCATTTTGGCGACGGGGGGAAAGGTTTCATTGTAGTCAATTCCTTCAACTTGGGAAAATCCTTTGGCAAATAACCTTTCCTAAGTCTTTCAACACTTCCATTAGATGCATACTTTATTCGATGTACCCATTTACATTTGAAAAAATTTCTTCCTTTGAGAAGAGGTACAAGATCCCAAGTATCATTCACCATTAAGGAATGATATTCTCCATCCATAACCGTGTCCCAATATGGATGGTTTGAAGCTTCTGCAAATGTTTATGGATCATGATTCTCCGAAACTTGAGACAAAAGAGAAGAGGCTTGCTGGAACTAAGAACGTTTCCAACGTTGATCTCTAGGATCAACAACAAGATCACTAGTTGCTTCACATGTTGTACGGACCCATCGAAGAAGTGGATGTGCTGGTGCAAATGGAGGAAAATGAGCAAACGAAGGTGGATTTTCATCCTCACTATCATCGTCAGAAGAAGTTGGAGCAATAAAGCTATCAAGGAAGTTGGAAATAAAAGATGGCACAAGCGTCGAAGATGGCTTGTAGGCCACATATGGTATAGACATCTAATTAGTCTCGCTGGATGAGATATTTTCATCAAATTTAACATCTATTTTAATAATTATATTATTGGAATGTGGTTGAATAAGTGAATAACATTTTACATCTTCATAATATCCAACAAATATGCAATGTTCAATCTTAGGTTGAAATGCTTTTTGTTTTTCATTAGGAATATGAGCCTATGCTTCACTGCCAAACACACATAATTGGATGACATATGGTTTAATGTTACTCCATGCTTTTTGTAATGTCATATCCTTTAAATCTTTGGGGGGGGGGGGGTGATTAACTATATAGTTGGCACAGTTTATGTCTCCAACCCAAAATTGAAGAATTAATCACTTAGCTTGGAGCATACAATTAGCCATTTCTTTTAATGTGTGATTCTTTCTCTTAGAAACACCATTTTGTTGTGGTCTGTATGGAACAATATGTTTCATTTGGATTCCCTATGCAATGCAGTGAGCAGTGAATTTTTTGTTTACATATTTGCCTCCTTTATTTGTTCTTAACTTGTGTATTTGTTTCTAACACCCTCATTTTTTAAAGTGGTACATGATGTAAGAATTAAGTTAAATGGACTGGAGGCTAAGACATATGCACATGTATATGAAAAAAATTATAATTAACAATACAGTCGGTTGCTTATGACGCGGAACATTGAAAAGAGTATGGGGGACCAATGAATTCACTAGTCAGAAAGAAAAGGGGGGTTGTAGGTGGCATAGGGGGTTAATGATATGACACCAATCTTAACTTTGAAACCAAAGTGGTTTAACCTTATTTGATTAACCTCTTTGATTAAGTGTTAATGGATTTTAGTGGCATACTAAACAAATGTTTAAAACATGATTATACATTAAGTGGTGATTAAGTGAAATCATTAAGGGAATGGAAGATGTGGGTCTCTTGGATAGACCGCGTGGTCTTGGTGATCCATGCAATAAACCATTGCATGCAAATAGGACATTCGCCCCAGCTCTAGGATTATCCTTATTGTCTTTTGGAACAATGTTTATGGATCGGCGGTTCTTGTCCATTACCTTCATGGCTCTTGGGGGTGGGTTGTTCTCTGTTGTTACCCATTGGAAAAATTATGCTGAGAGAAAGAGGAATGAGGTATGAGCTACCTGTGGAGGTTTTGAAGCCTAAAGACCTATAAAACTATGCCAATTTTGCTCGTTGCTTGGTAGAGGTTGGGTGCCTTACATATTAACCAATGACCAACGAAAACGTGAGTGATTTCTCTTAGTGAATTATTGGTTCCAGCTAGGGGGGGTGGCAGCTACTTTAAAAGACTAAGAGTGCAGTTTTCCTAAGACTGGGTGGAGCAGGCTTCACAAGCAGCCACTTGCCCAGTACAAGCGTTGTATAGATAAGTTAATTATTGGTTATGCATTTCTGAGTTCGCGTACTAAGTGTTTTCTATAATGTACTAAATAAATATTGGTAAATTCCTATGAAATAAGTTTAATTTCTATGTTGAAATTGAATAACTGTATCTGAAAATTCAGCTCGAGGAATTGCATGTTTGTGTTCACATTTCATTGCCTTGAGTACACAATTATGTGAAGTTAAATTCTGCTTAGAACAATGAATGGAAAGTTCCAAGTTATTCCTTAATTGCTTAGTGCAATTGATAAGTTATTATTGTTGTTAGTTAACAATGTCAATTTTGGAAGAACTTCATTGAATTGAAGGACTCCTATAGGAATTGTATTAACTGCTTGATCTTTAGGGTTGTTTGGTTCATTATTGATTCTACTTGGAATCTACATGTTGTGAAGTTGAATTCTCGTGCTTAAAATTGAATGAAAGCGCTATTGTAAATGGTTATTTTGGATTGTCGGTAATAAGAATTCCCATTATTATTTTGTTTGAAGGAAATTGTAAATGTTGTGGGAATGGCATTGTATCTCTCGAAAGTTTACATTTGCCATGTATAATTCATGTGCATACAACTTAAAAGGAAAATGCATTGGTAATCTATTGTTGGTTGCATTTGAAGATGGGTTTCCGGTCTTAATCTTGTTTCAAACTTTGCACATAATGTGCTTGACAAAACGTCAAAATAAGAATTAAAAACTTTACACATGATGCGTTTGTCAAAATCACTTGAGTAGATTTTATTCTTTTTTTTCTCATTTCTTCTTGCCATATTTGAGGTAAGTGTCTTATTTGTTCAAACCAAACCTTTAATTTTCTTTCCAGGGTGCCATTCCCTTTCTGTTACTGTTAAGTGTGATCAGTTATAAATATATATATTTATGTTTGCAATTGGTGTTTGTAAGCAATTTAGAATGTGTCTCCTTTGTGATGTGCATCCACAATTTATTTGCTTGGGATTGTTGCACATAGAGAGTGTATTATCTCTTATGTGTACCATTGTTTGTCATAACATTGTAGAAGGGCGTTGTCCAATTATAAGGGACCAACACATTGTTGTTACATCGTTAGAAGAAGGGCGTTGCTCCAAATACCTAATGGTTTCAATGCATGGGTTATTACTGTGTTTGCTTAAAGGCGTAGCCCTTGTTGGCATAAAATAAATGTTGATATTGTTTGGTGAGGGCATAGCCTTTATAATTGATTGTATATATTATAAATGCTTGGTGAATGAGAGGACGATCCCTCTCATAGGCGCAACCCCACCTCTTGAATGATCAATGTATATATTATATTCTTGCTTGCAGATGGAGGAGAGGGTGATCCCTATTGGAGGGCGCATCTCCTCTTGGCTTGATAACGCTGCATTTTATTATATCAAGGTTGAATTAGTTTGTAGATGCATTGATGAATCCACTGGTGTGGATAGTGGAGGGATTATTCCCATGTATACCAATGTTAAACATGGGAATGGCATAGCCATTTCCCTAACAATCTATATACATTGGTTGGTATGAATGCGGAGAGCATAACCCCTATAGCTATTGCATTGCATTGTATATGTTCAGTGGTGTTGTTTCCTTGCCCATAAATGTGTTTTATATCATAGAATTTCCGAGAGGGAAAGAAAAACATATATGGGGTTTTTTATATGCGGATTTGGGGATTTTCCTTGCTTAGTTTACCTTACTAGTTGAATATGCAAGCTCGAGAACTATTCCAAACCTTCCTGGAATGCAATCCATATCACCAATCTGCAGCTGAATGTCCAGAACCATCTCAACCAACGCATTGTTGCATGCTCCAGATAGCGGTATTTAACTTGTGTTTTTCCAAAACAGGAAAACTACAGGAGTAGCAAGTTTTGGTATGCTCTAGGAAAACCGGTAGTTAACTTGTGATTTTCCAATGCTGAAAAACTACCGGAGTAGAAACTTCTGGTAACACAATCTACACGTTGTCGTTAACTTGGTTATTTGATAACTTGAATCCCATCGCTTGTGTCCCTCATCTTTTGAGCTTGAGAAACCAAGAGGCTATTGGCATCCAAAGATCATTAGTCCATAGTCAAATTCCATCTTCAAATTACACGCTTGAATCATAAGAAACCACGCATAAGTGGGAATAATTACCTTCTTTAGATGGACGACGCTCCGATCATGAAAGAAAATATATATATATATATATATATATATATAATTGTGCATGTTTTTGGGTCAAGTAATGGGGTTCATTACAGAGTGGTATGAGAGCAAGTGTTCCAACACTTGGCTTCTAGGTAAATTTTAGTAACTATATGTCACGAGTAAATAATTCATGATATCTAAAGAGTAGCTGAGATTACAGCTCTTGGTCTTCTTGAATTGCCAATGAAGGGTTGGAATTACATAATTATATTGCCTGGAGAAGGATGGAATGATTTTAGTTCCATCTGTTGGTAAGTTTGGGTGTGCTATGATGCAAAAATGATTTGGTAATCCACTACACATGTAATTACTCCTCGATGGAATATTTCTTCCCTAAATTATTATCATTGTTCAGAATTATAATTTCTAAGTATAATATTTTTGTAAAAAAAAAATTGTATGCAAAGATCAAGTGGGTGCTTCTAGCCTCTTGCTCGAATGTTATGTACATTCCCAATTATCTAATTATAGTATAACACATGTATTATTAATGTCAACAGTGTGGCCATATGGGGTCGTGCATGTAGGTGTTGATGTAATTTATTTGCAATTATTCAAATATTTGTCTCCCAGAAAGTAAGGAACTCTTGAGTTAATTGATTGCCAACTCGTTGAATACTCAAGTGAGAATCTATTATACTTATTAGCTTGTTGTATATGTTCAAGTTAGTATGATGAAGTTTTTTGTTTATCTGTCTTTCAGAAAGTAAATCTCGGAAGTTATTCCAGGTAAGTAAAATGAAATTCTTGAGCAAGAATTTGTTACCTTATTAGTCTGAGTTGTGTGTTCGGCTAAATCTTATAGTTTTCATATTGAAAGTTTTCGTCCTCATGAGTTTTCATGATTGTTTTCCGGGAAAGCAAGTACACGAATGTTGCTTCCCATTAGGCATTTTTTCTAGTCTTAAGTTGTTGGATGTGTTAATCAAGTTAATGTTTTTGTTGAGCATGTTGATGCTTAAGTGTGTGTTTTCCTGGACATCTTGAGCAACTTGTTCCCTTCATTCCCAATATTGAGATCTTGGTCAACTGAGCAATGGAAGCCCTAGGGGGGATGTGGATAGCCTGAGGGACTTTGGAACAAAGAAGGGGTCCCATCTCTTGGGTTTTGTATGTTGAAGGGGGGATATATTGGGGATAGGGAGAACGGTTGTGGCTGTAGGTGAAATTTTTCATCATATCTAGCTAGTATGGATTACCGAGTAGAATATTGATTTCAGATTATTGTCTGCATGTCTAGATGACAAAGTGGTCATTGTTGTGTCGATTATTCTTGTATACCGTAACTAGTGGAATTATGTTGATTGATAAGAGCAGAGTGTAGGTTGTGCCTGTAATAACCTTAGTAAAGGTTGAGACCTCCTAAGAGGATAACAGGTATGGACTACCATATTCTACTCACACTGAATAACACTTGGATGGAGGTAACACCGAGGGATTGATTGTGAAGAGAAGGGGAACCTCCTTGGTGTTGTGTGAGGCAGGTATTGATAGGGTCAGATTGGCTGATACCTTGAGGTGCATGCAGCTCTGTGTTTGAGCTCACTAATTTGACAAACATGGTTCCTTAACTCACTCTTGTAGCCTATAAATCCTAGTTGAGCGTAGGTTTGGCTTGTGTTTGAGTTCTTAGTGATTGTTTGTGGTCTTCGCGTGACTTGTGTTTGAGTTCCTTTGAGCACTGGTTGTAGCCTTTGATTGGTTTGTGGTTGATATGTCTTCAGTGAGTAAGAGTATGGGTGGATTTGACAAGAAGTATCACTGCCTGTGGATCCTTGGCCCCAACTCAGGGGTGTCTATAATGTTGAGAGACGCATGAGCTTGATATGTCTATAATTGGATGGAACGTGGCATTGTTACAACCTGTTGTTTAAAATTTAGGTATATTACTGTATACCTGACATGTTAAAAAAATATGTTATGGAATCTTACCTGGTGGCATGTCATGTGATGTCATAGATTTGATGGGTAACTTATGGTAGTATGTTGATGTAGCATGTATACCTTGTGTTTATTTGTTCTGCGCAACATGATAGCTTAGATATAGTTGATCTTGATTGCATGCACAGTGGATTTCATGTTTTAATGATCGTCAATGGCTATTGAATGATAGATAGCCAATTGGTATGTGTGCTTGGAATTCTATTGAACATGTTAGTGCTTTTGTAAATGGTTGGTTATTATCATGCCATGTTGTAGCCAGAGGGAAACCTGAGCTGGTTGAACATGGGTAATTAATATAATACCTCTTGAAAGAGTATTATGCTATGCAAGTATGTTGATTGCAGATTGTTGTTGAATTTAAAGTTGTTTCCTGAGGTGAATTTTTAGGTATTAGGCCTATTATAGAGAAGTATATTCATGTGCTCTATTTTAGAGTAGTACTAGAGTTGTGCAGCAGATCCAATAGGTGTTGGAAATGCATGAGTTGGAACTCGAAAATGCTTATGTTGTCTGATGCTTGAAGACTATATTTCTTATTAACAGAGTCATGTTCATGTTATTATTTTTAGTAAGAATAATTTTCTATATTATGGAATCTCTAGCTGAGTTTTGTTATGGATTACAGAGTGGTATTTTGATTTCAGGGTGGTATCTCTAGCTGAGTTGTCTTGGTTTTTGTTTAGTATAGTTTGTTGTAGTAATGCCTGGTCTCATAGACCTCGAGTCCGATGGTAGTAGGACATAATGGGAAGTTATCTAATATCATGTGGATGAGCTCATGTTTGGATCCATCTATGAAATGATTAAAAAAAAATTAAGCACTATTTAAAGGTTGTTATTTAATGTCAATTAAGTGTAAATGCAAAGGTTCCAGAACAACAACAAATTCTTGAATTATGTTGAATGCTTTCTTTATAGGATTATGCACTCATATGTTTTAGTGCAGGTTTGGATGATTTGGTTCTTGTTCACAGTGTTACGTGTGAGATGGAAATGAACTATTAGAATTTCTAGACTTTTGAAAAGTTATAAAAGGTAAAAGGCTATGAATATGTTATGGCTAGCGGAAATAAAATGTTAATTGATATAGTTGTTAACTAATTGTAACTTGTTAACTGGTGTTAGATGATGTTATCTAGTATGAATTATTTTTATTCATCTTATGTTGTGAATTGTAAGTGATGCAAAGAATAAGACTGCAAGATAAAACCTTCTAATGCAGAGAATGAGGTTGCAATAAAAAATCCTTTTACAGAGAATGAGACTGCAATATTAAAAATTCTCTTGATATTATCATGGAAAAACCCATGTGTACTTCATTGTGATTCAATGGAAGAATGCGTATAGGAGGAAGGGAGTATACTTACCCTAATCTCCATTTTAATACTGAAGAGAATTTAATAGGAGTTTGTTGCTCAGAAAATGTTTCTACAATGAAATGTTATACTTTTTCCTTGGAAAGACGCATGAGCTGCATTTCCAGCTGACACAGAATACACCAAAATGGAATGGATGCATTCCTAGTGTTGTGTTTTGGCTGCTAATATGGAACACACTGGAATTAAATGGACACATTCTTGGTGTTGTGTCTAGAAAAATAGTCATGCAGACGACCAAGTGTTGAAAAGTAGGTTGGAAAATTTGAAATGTTTTCAATGTCATCATAATGCATTGTGATAAATGTATTTAAATAATGATATGATTTTAATCATGATACTAATGGGTTTTATTAGCTACTATATATACAGTAGGTATACGTGCAAATTCAACCGCTTGCATTTTGAAGAAAGGGAGAAAAGCTAAAAGGAAGATGAAGACCATGCAAGTTGGAACTTGCATTGGGGATTGTTGTCCTCTGTTTATCTATTATCAGGTTGATGCGTGGCAGGTTGGTTCATGTTACAAGCAAGTTGGTGCTTTCTTTAAGGATTGGTATCCTTTAACTATTGCAGGGTAGAAACTCGGTAAATTCCTTAGTTCAGATAGGTAGGAGCCTGATTTTGACAGGAAAACTATTCCCAAGTGAATACCTCTGTCTAGACAAATGTGTCCATACAGGAGATGCAAGTCGAGCACTTGCATGTTAATGAAAGAAGACGGAGATGCAAGTCGAGCACTTGCATGTTAAAGAAAGAAGACGGAGAAGCAAGTTGGGCACTTGCATGTTAAAGAAAGAAGACAAAGATTATGCAAGTTGAGCACTTGCATGTTAAAGAAAGAAGAAAAAGACTATGCAAGTCGAGCAATTGCATGCTAAAGAAAGAGACCAAGGAGCAAAAGAAGCCATGGTTGTCATGGAGCTCCGGAATGAAACAAAGACTAAGAGGGGAGGGGACTCTTACTCTTATCTCCTTATTTATATTTTACTTTCCGGAAAGAGAATGTTGATTGAAATGCATGTTTTTTTTTTTAACAGTAACAGAGTAAAGGATTATATTTATAAAGCTGTGCACAGCTATTCATTACAAACTTTCAGAAGGAGTCTTAACAGTGCAGAAATGTCAGGGCCTACTAATACTATATTTTCTATCTGCATTACATTACAAGCTCTGAGCTTTGTTTTCCTGAAATTATCCAGCATAGAGCTGGAATAAACCTTAACAAACTGTCTACAAAGGATTATACAAAAATGCATTGACCAAAATGAGCAAAATTGTTGAAACCCGGGCTGTGCTGTGTCCTAGCCATACTTCTTTGGCTGAGCAGAAGAAGCATCCACCATAACCTGATTAATTTCCTGATTAACCGTGGGGTTTTCATGCACCCAACTCCCCTGAGTTGCTCCAGTAAAAACGGCCATATCTTCCTGCAACCTGTCAACTTTCCCCATTAATTCGAATAAATTTCGTTCCAGGTCGTCAATCCTGGAGTCCTGGCAGGAGAGATGTGAGCACACATGAGTAATACCCGACGCCATCTCTGCATTCTGGTTAACATTGGAGCAAACCGCATCATAGGTATTACGAACTGCAAACTTTATGTCCACCAACGTTCTGCTCAGAGCGGCTATGGCCGCCATCACGGACTGCATTATTTCCCAATTATACGCCTGAGCCAGCAAGAGATGGGGAGGAGGGGTGTCAAGCTCGCCGAGGGAGAGGCGACTCAGAGCTTCAGGCAAATGGGGAGGGCGAGCCATCGCAGAGGGAGGAATAGAAAGGGCAGGTGGGAGAGTTAATAGAGCCCCGTGGGAGCTGACACCGAGAGGGAGGACGAAGTGACATATGGAGGAGCGATCGGGGAGGCGTGTGGGTGAAGATTCGGAGGGGGGAGGGGAAATATAACCATGGCTTATGAAAGGGAAGGGGTGGTCCCTCATGACCAAGGCCCTAACCAAAGAACCAACCATGAAAACGATGAACCTAGGCATTGAACATTAAGGGATGTAATGATACCCCAAAACTCCATTGTGATCCTTGACGTGCCCGACTTCGAGCATAATTCCATGGTTAGCCGCTATATCAGCCATCCTATTGTTCTCTCGACGGATGTGGAAGAAGGATGCCTTTGAGAGGATTGCATTGGTTTTAATTCTTTGCATGTATCTGTCGGCTTTTGAGCCTGGCGAGGCATACCCTCTTCTCATGATTTGAATGACGTGCCTGGAGTCTCCATAGATTCTGAGATTGTCTATGCTGTAGTTGGAGGCCATATCTAAAGAGAGAATGAGAGCTAACCATTCTGCCTCATTATTAGTTTTCCTACCTAATCCCCACGAGAAGGCTGCAATTTTATTTCCTCCGGGATCAAAAAGAATCCCACCCGCACCTGCCACCCCACTTATAGGGTGCAGCACTGGGACTTCCCGGGAGGTCACCCATCCCAGTACTACTCTAGCCCAAGCGCGCTTAACTGCGGAGTTCTGATGGGATCCGGTGCATTAACGCTGGTACGATCGCACCCTTTTTTAAATGCATGTTACAACGGGAAATTGTTGTGTTTATTTTTGTTTAAAATAAATGGTGCATGCTGAAATAGTTAATTTCTTTAAAATAAATGAAGATGATTGGAGTCATCTATATGCATATGCTTAGTTAAGTATAAAATGCATCATGGCATTATGAGCAAGGAATGATACAATTGGTCATTCATTAAATAAGTATGGCCTAATTTTTAATATGCTACCCTAATGAATGCATGGTGATTGATTGCAGATCCCATTGGGCCTCCAACAACCCCCACTTAATTTTTGTCAAAAATGAAGGGGTCCCCGTTTGACTTTTGGTAGAACACTATTTTTAGTTTCTCTTGGTTGATTTGAGAGGGTGATTTGACGGTTTCATCTCTTATGTATTCCATTTTTCACATTTTTTTGTTTTGGATTCGTTGGGCTTATCCTTTGGAGATTTGGTGATTTGGCCTATTTGCATCACATGAGACTTTTTGCTTCTTGGTCGTTTCATAACACTAACATGCTTTTATTTGAGCTTAGCTAAGTCACTTCCATGCGTTAGTTCACATGAATTGGATCAATTCAATGTTTCCACAATCTCGCGAAATTTGGATTTCAAGTGAAATTTTTCGACACTTTGGCAAATCTAAATAAATGAAGGATAATTTTTTTTCATTAAGCAACTTCTCCTACAAAACAAAATATAAATAATTATAAATAATATTAAAAAATAAATAATATATATATACACTAAGGTTAAACATGTTACATAATATACATTATATTAATACACATAAAAGTAAAATAAAGAAAATTCTAAAATGAGAAATAACCTTAGAATTGAAAATTCTAAGGTTATTTCTCATTTTAGAATTTTCTTTATTTTACTTTTATGTGTATTAATATAATGTATATTATGTTTTTTTTTTTGTAAGTAAGAGAGAGTATCCTTCTATTATGAGTTTAAAAAGTAAAAATATATAGAAAAGGGTTGCTCTGCAATCCTAATAGTGCCTCTTCCTATATTGGGAAAACAGGGAAACGAGTGTCTTATCAAGTTATTACAACCAAAATATAGCAATACAACTGCTTGATACCCACCAAAATTACTACATACCACCCTATCCTGCTTAATTCTTAGTCTATTTCCCCTTCCCAAACAAAAAAATCCATTAATAACTTGTACAAAAATAGGAAATAGGTCACCCGGTTAGCCCTGAAGGCCCGCTTCCTCAGTCGAGCCGGTTCCAGGTGCCCTTCATGCCACCTCCATCTGAGGATCCCTATCCGTCATGTTGCTCAGCTTCGAGGCTCCCGACATCTCCACAGTGGTTTCTAAATACTGCAACCCACTCAGGCTCCTACTCACATTGGATCGAACTTCCGCCACTTTACCGCGTACCGTCATTATCAGCTCAGAATTATCCTATAGTGATCTTTCCAGAAGAGTGCATGCAATCCAGAACATGTTTGCAGCCAAGGGTTTCCCCTCCTGGAGTTCTATCTCCCGAAGCAGCGCCTCCTCCATTTCCATAATTTGCTGCTCTATGTGAGCTGGAGTCTCCTAGCAATACCAAGCGCCCCAGTCAAAAACATCCTCGATGAAATCCCTGGTTTCTACTGTCACCGGTTGCGAGATACCAACCTCCGAATTGATTGGTCATATCCTAGTGTTGCCCTTGGCCGCTTGTCGAGTGCGCATGCAAAGACGGGGATCCATAACATATAACAGAATGCTACCTGACATGAGGGACGCAGCGCCTAGAAAACTTAACCAACTGTTCTCCACCTGCACTACCACCCACATTACCATTATCCAGAAGAATTGCCTCTCTTTTGACAGCAAACGTCGATGAGCATTCTTCCAAATATGCTTTTCCCATTTTAAATGCGCTATCCATACCTCCTTATTACCCGAAGTACACGCCTTAAAGTTGTAGTACTCGCTAATATTTTCCAAATCTATCCACACCGGCTTACGTCGTAGACTTCCCCTGCTGATCTCACCCCTCATAATTGCAAAATCCATTTCCCACGCGTAAAGGATCGTACTCTGCATAGTGTAACCGTTTAATCGTAAGGCTACCCACCTCGGGATTTTAAAGGTTGTTGCTTGGTGCATGTGATACTGTATTCTCCCGTCGTTTCATATTACTCAAGGTGCCTAACGTTACACTCCTCGCACTCCCATGACATGTGTCTGTTGTACCATCAACCGCACTATCACCTGCTCCATTATCCTCTTCCATGTGGTAAAGGTCTTTATGAGCTAACTTCTTGCATCACGTCAGCAGACCTTGGTCACGACTATCATCGTGCATCCTCATGTTGAGGGCTCTCTTAGTCTAGACTCCCTGGTTGGAGAGAAATTCCGCCACCTTGTTAGCCTTCCGCTTGACGTTAGAGAATTGAATCGTCGGATTGGAACTGAGTGTTTGCTGTAATTGGCACATGCGTCCTTCCCATTTCCAGTTTCAATAAATTTTGGCTACAGATGAGCCATGTTGTAATCAGCTGTCCATAAATAGGATTATCAGAGAATCACCTTCGACAATCAACGACACCCAATTTTGATGTAGAGCCCAACTGATTCCAGATACCAAGCCTTCAAGCTTTGCTACGTTATTGGTGTTTTCACCAATATAACCCCACATAATACTGACCAAGGTGCTCGAGTCATTCCCTACGACTCCCCCATAGTCAGCACAGCCTGGGTTTCCTTTTGAGGCACCGTCAAAGTTGAGTTTAAAGGAGCTAGGGGGCAGTATTTTCCATCGTTCTGGGCTTTGGACAGATAGGGGAGCTCACCGCGGAATGCCAATATGCTCGGGTAAGCATAAAATACCCGATTCAATTAAGATTTGTTGCTCTGATGTGTTTTCTTTCATATCTTCTGCTTTCCATTGAGGTAATATCAGAGTTTCTTTTATGTGTGTAGCTAGGGTTTTACCCCTAGCTTGTGCCAATGAGCACCTACTAAGGAGAATGGACTCCTTAGTAGCAGTTCAGTATATTAAACTAATTAAATTAAAACAACAATTAAATTATTTCTAAGACAAGCATGAAGCATAAACACCAAAATGAAAGAATGACTTTGTATTGATGTTACCTTGAGTGTCAAGGTTGGTGAAGCCCTTTGCAGTGTCCAAGAGGATGCTCCAAGCTTCTGAATGCTCCTTCTCCTTCTCCAATGTTGGGGGATGGGCCAAAGGTGGCTCTCAAGGTGAAAATAGTTCAAAGGTGAACTAGGGTTTCGAGAGAGATTTTGGCAGAGTAAGGGTGCTTGTGATTGTGGATATGGAATAAGGGATCTCCATCACCTATTTATAGTTTTTTGGTGGTGGAGTGCTGACCCATGGTTTTAGGAAACACATGGTTTTAGGCAGCTGTATAGGGTTTTTTCCTCCTTTTCCTCATTATTTTATATTTTTTATTCCCTTTTTAGGGGATTTTTGCTATTTTTGGAGGAAAAGGGGGTTTTTTAGCCTTTTTTAGGCTATTTTGAGGGTTTTGTGGCCTTTTGGAGGCATTTTAGGCCTTTTGGAGGCTTTTTAGAGGGATTTTTTGGGATTTTTAATGGAAATATGGTAGGAAAATGGACAAATGAGCCATATAATGTGGTAAATGAGCTAGTGAGCACTTTTTGGGTGTTAACAGATTGCCCCCTGATGTGCGAGGTCAGGAGCTCATCGTATGGCCGATGGACATCATGAGTCATGAATAGTTTTCCTGGGATGTGGAGAGAAGAGAAGAAACAAACTGGAGCCCAGAACAACGATCCCGAACAACTGCAAGAACTAAATGTACATAACCTCAATAAGGGATGAGGAATCATCTGATCATATGGACGAGGCGGGCATTCCCATGCTCGTATCAGGATATAACATAATAACAACAATGGGGTCCAAAAAATGGGGACCTGAAATATACATGACCTCAAATACTGACTGAGGAATAATCTCAATATATAGACGAGGCGGGCATACCCATGCTCGTATCAAGATACATAAATATAACTGTAAGGCCCGAAAAAAAAGGGGGACCTGTAAGATACATGACCACTGTGTACATCATAAGAGTCCAGAGGGGACACAAATCTGGGACATACTGCTGAGCGGATCATGTGTGAACTGCAGAACTGGTGCACCGGAACAATCAACAGTGCTACTAAGTGTGGTACCAAAGGAACTGATGAGCTGCTGGATCATAGTGACTGGGGTCATACTCTCCATGGTACACTGAACTGGCACTGAAACTGGGTACTCAAGGAAGCATGAAACTGGATGGCTTCCGAATACAAACGCCAACGCAGCCCGGACATCCTCAGGAACATACAACTGGGCGTTCCGAAGTGACTCACCAATGTGCTAGAGTCGGGGGAAATCCGGGGTCTTCGACTAAAAACTGATGGGATATAATCCTACGCGATCCTCAACGATGCGATCAAGGTGCTGAAGTCGAGCATGTGAGGAACAACCACTCGGAGAGGCAATGATGTCTCCTCTCGGAATGATCCGTAGGCACCTACCACAGATGGTGATAAGTCCAAGGCGTAGGGACCTCTGGGCCTATCCTCTGGAATAGAGGAGCTGTCGTCGACAGAGGGAGACCTGCCCCTAGCAAGGCAATGATGTTTCCTTGACAGGGGCGCGAGGTACAAGACTGAAATGTGATAGTACTGATGGCAGAACTGATAAACTGTGGGGGGACAACTGGGCAAGTAGAGCGGGTGGACTCAAACTTCCTTTGTTCAGAGTATGATAATGGAAATGATCTGGCAGCATATGAAACTGACTGAGGGGAAAGGGATCATAGCTGTATTGGATCTGGGAGGATAACTGGCTGAGGGAGACTCAAGCTGGTATAGAATGGCAGGAGACTACAGAATACTCTGAACAAAGGCGACCTGATTGGGGGTGCTGCCGAGACGATCGATCATAGTGCCATGAGGCACGGGAGGATACTTCGTCATGGGTTAAGGAACTAGAAGAAGTGTGTGGATAAAATGATACTGTCGTGTGGATTTTACGAGCCCAGGACAGTTCATGCTCGTGGTTGCTTTCAATTTTAAGGAGTCTGAAAGCGATAAGAAGACTCTGAGGTAGGGGAATGGTACTGTCGTGTGGATTTTACGAGCCCAGGTCAGTGCATGCTCGTGGTTGCTTTCAATTTTAGAGAGTCTGAAAGCAAGTAAGAAGACTCCAGGGGGTTGCTTTTTCGTAGATTTAGTCTCCAAGGCCCAAAGAAGCATAAAAGGATGCAATGAAGAACTCTTCTAGCCGGTGTGACTAGAGTATTCCTTTTTCGTAATTAGTCTACCAGGTCCGGAAAAGGGTTAAACTTATACCAGATAGACGCCCTTTCAGGTACTTTAACGAGCATGAAAGGAAGCAAGATTGCTCGGCGATCTTTTCATTCTTTTAGGAGTCAGAAAAGAGCTTAACGGAAACTCCCTAAGTGCCTTTTTCGTAAAGGACTTGTCCGGCCCGAAAAAGGGATAAAATTATACCGAACAAAAGGAATGGCCAGGCAAGGAGGAAGTGTTCAATCGAGGTTTAGTAATGATGACCAAGAATGAGGGTAGGTGGGAACACTGATGGACCTCCTTGCGGGGTGGATGAAATGGTGGCAAAATAACGAAACATTTGCAGTATGACAGGAGCGAATGGCTCATGTAAAAATGTGGAACAATCCGATGGCGGCCGATGTGGCGCGCAAACCGAGGCAGCAAGGTGTTGGGACACAATGTTGAAATTGTACCAGGTGAGAGCGAGAAATGATCTCAAGCATCATCACGAGCTCGGAAAAATGAATCCGGCGATATAAAGGATGTCAAGAACGGGTGACGGCCGATGTGGCACGCAAACCGAGGTGACGGGGGCATGCTGAAAAATGCCCGGAAAATCTGGAGGGGAGAGCGAGAAATGATCTCTAGCATCATCACCAGCTCGGAAAAATGAATCCGATGATATAAAACATGTGAAAAATGGAGAACGGCCGATGTGGCACGCAAACCGAGGCGACTAGTGGCGTCTGAAAAAAATACCCGAAAGATCGGGGGGTGAGAGCGAGAAATGATCTCAAGCATCATCACGAGCACGGAAAAATGAATTCGACAGTGCGAATGGTGCTAAAAACGGAGGTCATAATACTAGGTGTATAAAATCAAATCAAATCGACAAGTGATAAGTGACCTCAAAAATGGTTGAGATCACAAGTATGAAAAAGTGAGCAGGGTTAATGACTTGCCCCCATGCTATGTGCAGGGGGTTTGTGATTATGGATCACATATGTGTGAGTTTGAACAATGGGTTCATCGGCGTGCTGAGATAGATGTGATGGAGAAGGTTCAAAATGATTGATCATGCCCCCTATCCCAGGGTCGAGGGAATCTATTATGCCCCTTGACTCATAGGTGTCAAGGTGGTGCTCTATAATGGCGGGGTCAAGCCCGGGCATTTCGGTATAGGACCAGGCAAAGACATCCCGGAATTCTCTGAAAAGGTTTATGTAGTCCTCAATCTCTTGTTTACTGCAGAATGCTCCTAAAGTAATGAGTTCAGGGGCACGACCTGGAGCAGCAATATCAACTTGGATGACAGGTGAGATGTTAGCCATATTACCCTCCTCGAAGGCATCAGGAGCAGGAATAGGGTCCTTGAACCAGTCAACCTTAGTGGGGAGGAAGTCTTTGGATTCAACCGCGTATTGGGTAGCGGTGCTAGAGGAGGATTCTTCAGGGATGAAATAGGAACGGTGGTGCATGTCATCCCAGGGATAATCCGGGGCAGTTAGGGCCTCAAGAATCTCCTCATCAGTACGGAAAGTCTGCGTCGTCAAATTGGTTGACGAGGGGGTAGTAGAAGTGTTGGTTGAAGAGATCATGTAGATGATATTAACCTCTTCATAAGGGGGAGAGACCGGGGGGTAGATCTCCTCAATGGTAGGTGGTGCCGTCTCAAGGTCCAGATTGTTCATCTCGTAAAGAGCTGCTCTGTAATCCGGGAGATCGGGACAATGATGTGAATAGTGCCCGTAAATACCGCATATGGCACAGGAGTGGTTGGTACGTAGGGACTTATCTTTAGGCTTAGGAGTAGGGTTGAGTTCGACAGTTGGGATGTTGGGGTCATCATCGAGCATTTGCATGTGCTTCTGCAATGCGGGTAACTGTGGGCATTGGTGGGTCGCATGGCCCAACTCGTCACACAGCGAGCATTTGGGAGGAGCACGGAACACTGGAGAGTTCTTGACTGTCTTGGGAGGTGGGACAGCAGTGTAAGGTTGTGGACCTCTGCCCCCAGTGGGTGGAGGAGGAGGAGGAGGTGTCGTGGAGGACGAAGAGGTAGAGACACCGGGAGGTGGTTGAGTGGTAGTAGCCATGGGTTGCACCGGCTGGAGGACGACATCTGGTGTCGGCGGGCGAACGGGAGGCGAAAGATACCATACAGGTAATCCCAATGTTAACCCAGGGAGGCTAAGGGTAGCCATGACCGGGGCGCTTACTACTCCTGCTGGAGGAACTAGGAAGGGGATCGTATGGATCGGTGTAACACCAATGTGACTAGGTACCAATGGTGGTTTAGGCAACAAGGATGGTTGATTGTTAGGTGGTAGGATGTCATGGGACAAGGTACATAAGTCAGACATTTCGGGCGTAGATGACGGCGGAGGAATGGATTGAAAGGTGGAGGTCATCGGCGCGTCTGAGTAGACTCCAGGCCCCGTAGAGGAAACAAACGAGGTGGTGGCACTAGAAACAGGTTGTTCAACCATGGGGAGAACATTTTTCGGTGCCGCCGGAGCACTGGGATCATAGTAGGTGAGCTGGTCAATCTTAACCACGCGTCCTTCATGGGGGAACATCATGGTGCGAAAGACAGAAGAGGCAACCGCCCGCATGGCATACATGTAGCTGCGGCCAAGTAGAAGGTTGTAATCCAATTGGGCATTGATTACCTCTATGTCAATAAGGACTGTTTTACCACCTAACTGGACTGGAACGTTGGGGAGAAGGCCTTGGGGCTGGGCCGAACGACCGTCGTAGGCACGTAACGCAGTGGTGGACTGCTGGAGAGGAGGGGATCCTAGCTTCTGCCATACAAATGTAGACATAACGCATGTGGAAGCACCCTCATCGATGATGCACCGATGGATAACAAGATTCCTAACGGAGACTGTAACTTGGAAGGCTAAGCTGGAAGGTAGGCGTGGTTCAGACTGGTCTAAATAAAACGCCATCAAGTGTGAATCAGTTGGGTCAATCCCCCCGATGGCGGAAAGTAAAGTCTTGCGCTGGGAAGGGCAGTTCTTCAAGACTTCCAACGCAGACATGGCTGCGGGAGATTGGGCTAGGTTGTCTACGATGTTGTAGTTTGACGCAGCACGCGCGTTAGGGTTATGGTTGATTCGGCGAAGTGGGAAACGAGGTGCTTTCGCAGCGCCGTCTATGGGAGGCGGAGGTATACGTAACGCCTGATCGGTGGGATGGGCGTTAGCGGGTTTATCCGTGGGAGTGGCTTCAGAGGTGGAGCCATATTGGTTCCGACGGGTCTGGAGGTTGACGTCAGCGGATGACATCATCAGTAAGTGGTGGGTACCTGAGTCGAACATGGGTTGATCAGGAGCAGCGTAGGTGATCTGTTGTTGTTGGGGTTGCACGTTAGCTTGAGGGGCCAACGGCTGAGTGTTCACCACGCCTTGGGTCGGTAAGGGGTTTTGCAGCACCAACGGGGGTTGCTGAGGTTGGGGGGGGTTGGGCAGTGCTTGGGGAGCCGCATGCCCTTGGCGATGGGCCTCGTCAACCCAAAGCTGCCGAGCTCGCTCCAAGTGTGGGCAAGCATGGGTGTAATGTCCATAGACCCCGCAAATAGAACAAAGGTGGTTCGTCCGCAAATTGGGGTTTTTGGCCTGCTTGGGCGGGCGATCAGGGTTTTGATTAGCGGGGGCCGCATTGTTATTGTCAGGGGGATTAGCCGGTTGACCAGCTTGGTCTGCAGGTTGGTTATTTCCCCGATTACGGCCTTTGCCGCGGTTCTGTTGGCCCTGGTTACGTTGGTTATTCTGGTTTTGCTGCGGGTTGTGTTGGGCGTAAACTTGCCCTTGGGCAGCAGGTGGATTCTGAGGTTGCGCAGGTGCTGGAGCAGGCTGCGGAGGATGATATGTAGGTTGAGGCTGAGCAGGTGCAGCAACTTGAGGGGGTTGCTGATAGGACTGCGGAGCAGGTTGTGGTTGTGCCGCAGGGGCTGCCTGGGGCGGATAATAAGCGGGTGGGGCTTGTGGAGGCGCAGGAGCGGGGGCAGCCTGCTGATGGTAGTAAGGCTGAGGGGCGGCTGGAGGAGCATAAGCAGGAGTTGCATACCCGAAGCACTGAGGTGGACATGAAGGTCCATGGGAATGGTGATGTGTCATGGGAGCATATGAGTTGGTTGCTCCAGACTGGGAGGTAGCCCTCGACAGGTCGGGGCCAGGGGTAGGACGTGCTATAGAAAATGGTTGGGGATGCGAAGAAACACGGCCAATGATACCATCTGCAGCGTGGGATGCCCCCGGCGCATCATGATGGGAGGACTCGCCGCGAGGGGCGTCAGGTATAATGGTATAAAGGTAACCCGACTGGGCGTAAATGAGGTCGAACTGCTGTGCCTTAAGGATGGCCTCTTCTTCAGACTGGGGTCTTTCTGAAGCTACATCCTTAGCGATGACAGGAAGCAGGGACTTGAGGAACCAATCGAGGAAGATACGGTCATCTAGTTTAATCTTGCATAAGCTACGGCGTCTACGCCACTCATGGATGTGGTCCGTGATATGGGTAGCCGTGTTTTGTCTACAAGATAGAAGGATCTCAACGCCCGCGTCATAGCGGACTGGCAACTGGAAGAACTGCAGGAAGGTCGAGGCCAGGGAAGAAAAGGTGGCGTGGGTCCCATGAGGCTGCTCAATATACCACTTGGCTGCAGAGCCAGTAAAGGTGCGCTGTAAGAGACGGAGGCGAACAGAGTCGTCCACTATGGAGTTAGAGGAACACCATAGGTGGAAAGACATGATGTGGTTCTGTGGGTCCTCACCGGCCTTACCCTCGAATTTAGGGATGTCAGAGGGTAGTTTGGTAGGCATATGAGGCCACATAGGGTCGTGTCGAATAGGATCGTTGGTCAATCTGGCCAGGTCAGGTAGGTTGAGGCTAGCCATGAACGGCAAACTGGAAGAAGGCTGTGACACAGTAGTGCTGTGGACCAAGTTGGGGCCAGTGCCCCCAAGTGGAGGGACAAGATTTAGGGTGGTGCCCCCAAGTGGGGGAACTGAGGTAGTGGAGGATGGTCCAGCACCACCATGCGTAGTGTGAGCCACTGATGTAGTGGGGATAGGTATTCCCGCTGTGGGAATAGGTACCGTGAGGGGAACGGTAGATGGTTGCCCCATGGAGGGCATACCAAAAACAGGTGTAGTAACTGGTGTAGTGGTGGATGTGCCACCAATGGTCCCTATGACAAATGGAGTGGAAGTCGTACCAGCCAAGGGGCTAGTAGGGGCAGTATAAATAGGGTTCTCAGACTCTTCGTCAGAATCAGAGGTAAAGTAAGGTGCGTCACTATCTGGTGACGGAGACCTACGTCGCTGACGGGTGGAGTCAAGTGACAAGGCTCTAGATCTGTGATGAGTGGTATCAACGGATAATGATCGGAATCTACGACGTGTGGTGTCAAGAGAACCGTGCTGTGGGGGCTCGCCCCTGAGGCGCCGAGAGTGTCTCGGGGACTCAATGGTGACAGATGGTGTCTAAATCTCTGTGGGTTGAGGTGAGTATAAAAACAGCTCAAAAAATCCTAATGCCACCGAGTGTGCAGAAGGAGAGCTAAAAAGCAAGGCACTCAGGCCAACAACCAACTCAAAACACCCACTGCAACAGCTGTGCTACAATAGGTGGAGTAACAACAAAGATGGTCAGAATACCAACAAGCAGCAGGTTTCCTAAAAAAGAAAAATGGTGGACTCACTAGACCAAAGGGAGGTAAAGGAGCATGCAAACACCTAGCTAAAAGTATTCTGACTTAACTAAACATATCCTCTGCAAGGTGATGAAATCCAAGTCAGACAATATGAGTAGGAAAGCCAAGTGGCTATGATATCCCCCTACCGGGAGGGATACCGGGTAGTCAATCCTAGAAGAATGGCAACTAAGATACCCCGTTCATGACACGTCCAGAAAGGTGAATCTGCCGTTTAGTTCGTTGACCGCAATACCCCTATACAGGGATATCCCGCGAACCGCGAAAGGTAGCCCTTCGGTTACTGAATGGAGTGCGGTATTCCACTCAGGCCTCCGGAACCAGTCTCCCGACTTCAACCCTCCTAAGGGAGAGGCCCTCTGATAAACTGGTCGTGACCGTGCCAAAAAGTACTAGGGGATTTTGGTTCCCTAGTTGGACAACAACTATGTCTCAAGTGAAATAACCAAGGGGTGTTATTGGAAGCCTATCCCCCTGATCCTACCTAACTACAATGATTCTTTTGTGTTCCCCAAGTGGGGTTAGAATGTTGGTTTAGTTAGGTACTTTTTAAGGCTCACTTGATTTAATGTGACAGAGTGTGTGCTCGTGAGGTGTTGAACCCAAAAACAGAAGTGCCACAAGGGAGGGCAACTTCCAATCTATCAATAATGCTGAAATTGATTCTTTTAATTTGCAAAATTTTCTGAAATAAAAATACTGAAATTTTAAAAAGATTCTGTAAAAGGAACAGAAATTATGTTGCAGAAAGGCTGTAAGGAAGTGGGCTGCAGGTGGGACAGAGGGCTGTTCAAATGCAGAAAATATTGCAGCAAGAGGGGCTGGGCTCAAAACAGGAAAAGAGCAGAAATCAGACCGCGGGTCTGTAGCGGATCAGAACAGGCCGACCGCGGGTTTAAGGGAAACAGCGGCGGTCAGGTCGCGGCTATCGGGCCAATAGTGGCAGTCGGGACGCAGGAAACAGGGGAAAAGGCACAGTCGGGTCGCGGCTATCGGGCCAATAGTGGCAGTCGGGACGCAGGAAACAGGGGAAAAGGCACAGTCGGGTCGCGGCTATCGGGCCAACAGTGGAAGTCGGGACGCAGGAAAAATGGAGAAAGACACAGTCGGGTGGCGGCAAAAGGGCTAACAGGCGCAGTCGGGACGCGCGAAAGAGGCAGAAATCCGCAGTCGCGACGCAGGAAAAAGGCCGACAGGCGCAGTCAGATCGCGGCAAAAAGGCTGATTAGCCACGGTCGGATCGCAGGTAACAGATTTGAATCCGCCGGCAGAGCGTCGGAAGCAGTCTGAGAGCCACGGTCGGATCGCGGGTAAAGGCCTGAAAGGCGCGGTCGGGACGCGACTGTAGAGGAAAAAGACGCGGTATGCAGCGGCCGAAAGGGACAGCCGAAAGAAAAAATTTAAAAACGGAAACCAGAAATTCGAAAACCAGTGGAGTCGCCAAAACTGTAGCTAGGGTTTTACCCCTAGCTTGTGCCAATGAGCACCTACTAAGGAGAATGGACTCCTTAGTAGCAGTTCAGTATATTAAACTAATTAAATTAAAACAACAATTAAATTATTTCTAAGACAAGCATGAAGCATAAACACCAAAATGAAAGAATGACTTTGTATTGATGTTACCTTGAGTGTCAAGGTTGGTGAAGCCCTTTGCAGTGTCCAAGAGGATGCTCCAAGCTTCTGAATGCTCCTTCTCCTTCTCCAATGTTGGGGGATGGGCCAAAGGTGGCTCTCAAGGTGAAAATAGTTCAAAGGTGAACTAGGGTTTCGAGAGAGATTTTGGCAGAGTAAGGGTGCTTGTGATTGTGGATATGGAATAAGGGATCTCCATCACCTATTTATAGTTTTTTGGTGGTGGAGTGCTGACCCATGGTTTTAGGAAACACATGGTTTTAGGCAGCTGTATAGGGTTTTTTCCTCCTTTTCCTCATTATTTTATATTTTTTATTCCCTTTTTAGGGGATTTTTGCTATTTTTGGAGGAAAAGGGGGTTTTTTAGCCTTTTTTAGGCTATTTTGAGGGTTTTGTGGCCTTTTGGAGGCATTTTAGGCCTTTTGGAGGCTTTTTAGAGGGATTTTTTGGGATTTTTAATGGAAATATGGTAGGAAAATGGACAAATGAGCCATATAATGTGGTAAATGAGCTAGTGAGCACTTTTTGGGTGTTAACAATGTGCATTGCGATTAGGGACCAAACTCCCTCGGTACTTCGATATTGGTCTTCAAAAGCTCAACGATTACGCTCCTTCCACACTTCCCATACAAGAAAACCTGGGAGAAGTTCCCAAATGCGATTTAGGATGTTGTTTTGGATGGGCGACTCTCTCCAGGTCGCAATTAAGAGATCCGGTTGACCCTCCACTCTGTGTTGTGTTGATGTATATGTAACTTTGGAATGTATTTCACCTATGTATATTGTACTCCTATAGAGATGTTATTATTCCTCTATACGGAAGTGTCGTCATTTTTATTGACAAGTGTCTCAAGTGTCGCAACTTGCAAGTGATGGGTTATTAGACCACAAAGTGTGGGGTTGGCCCTGATTAGTATAACCATGGGTTATTAGACTGAGTTAGACAAGTTGGCCCTGCTAGGTTATTAGGCAGGTCAGGTCATGTATAAATAGAGTGCGGGAGGCACTCTATTTGATCATCTCATTATTCACTTCGACACCCATTGGAAAGTGGCGCACAAGTAAGGAAGGAGGAGTAGCTTCTAGAGAAGACTATTTCTTGTACTTGGGTTGTATCATTGCTCTTTCTATCTCTAAGGAAGTTGTGGTGTTTTTCACCTTTATGGTTTTCCCCAGTGAAACTATGTGTGTCTATTGTCTCATGTGATTGCTTGGTGTGATTGATATGCATTGTTATGCTTGATATGTTGTACATGTTATTCTCTTAGTAAAGATCCTAGAGTATGTTGAATTAATGCTCAAAAATTAACATGGTATCAGAGCTAACCTGAGAAGAAGACACTATGCAGTTGCGAAAACTAGGGTTTCCTGTTTATTGGGTTTCTCTCCACAGATCTTGAAAGGCAGTAGGGTATTTTGACTCTCCTCAGCAAGGTGCATCTTTCTGTCCAATCAGAATTCAATTATGGGCACTTTCATTTTTGGCTCTAAAAATTAGGGTTTCCATAAAAATAGGAATTTCTAAAATCTGAGGACATAGCTGGAAGCTCCTTGGAAAAATCGAAGTTTAGAGCTTTGGATCAAACTTTTTGGTTGGGTGAAGCTCCGGGAAACTCAAACCCTAATTCAGGGTCCTCCCCAGTGAATCTGGGAAGACTAAAAGGCATTTCTGAAGGGTGAAACTTTGCAGTTTTCAATTTATGAATATACCAAGCTGATCAGCTCATTAAGGCACATCTTTCTATCCTTTCAGAAAGTTGAAATTCACATTTTGAATTTTTAGGGTTTCTCTGACAAACTCTAATCCGGCACCAGATCCAGATTTCTGCAAATCAAGTGGTAAGACCTAAATCTTTTCTATTTCCATTTGAAGTACTCTTTAAGATGTCTCACCACACCAAGCTTGAGGATAAGCTTGAAGGGGTTGATAACTTTCAAGCATGTAAGTATAGGATTGGGTTAATCCTGGAAGAAAATGAATTGGATACTTACATAAGTTCTGAGGTCCCTGTCCCAGATGAAGAAGAGGCTAAGGCCTTGCATAAGAAGAACTTGGTCAAGGCAAAGCGGATCATTGTTGATTCTATCAAAGACCATCTCATACCACATGTGTCATCTCTAAAGACACCCAAGGAGATGTTTGATTCCCTAACCAAGCTATTTGAAGGGAAGAACATAAATCGGAAGATGACTATGTGGAATCAATTGAAAGGGGTAAAGCTTCAGAATGGAGAGACCATTCAATCCTATTTCTCTAAGGTCTCTCAGATCAAGGAACAACTTGAATCTGTGGATGAAGTAACGGAGAATGGTGAAATTGTTATGACCACTTTGAATGGCCTACCTAGGTCATGGGATTCCTTCATTCAAGGAATATGTGCAAGAAGGAAGTTGATCTCCTTCAGTAGACTGTGGGAGGAATGCTCACAAGAAGAGGCTAGGGTTGTAGCCCGAGAAGAAAAGATGGGAAGTGAAGATAAAGCTCTCACAGCTCACACCAAAAGAAGCAAGTCCAAGAAGGAGCACTCTCATCACAAGAAACCTTTTCACAATCATCAAAAGGGTAAGAAGGATCTGAGATGCTTCACATGTAATGAGAAGGGACACTTTACAACAGATTGTCCCAAGAACAAAAAGGGCTTCAACAACAAAAAGAAGAAGGGAAACAAGAAGAGATATCATGCTCATGCTGCTAAGGATGATGAACCTCCCAAGAAGAAGGCTAGAGCAGAAAGTGATGACTCGTATAGTGAAGATGAATATGTTCTAATCTCTGCTCTCACAGGTACTATCTCTCATGGATGTAATGATTGGCTTATTGATAGTGGGGCTTCCAAACACATGACTGGGTTTAAAGAATATTTTGCAAATCTATCTGAACATGAGTCACCCCATAAGGTGAAACTTGGAGATGACTATCAATATCCTATTAAAGGAAGTGGTGAAGCTTCCTACAACCTAGACTCTGGGAAGTCCTTGAAGATGAAAGATGTTCTTTATGTACCTGGGCTTAAGAAGAACCTACTATCCATATCTACATTGGATGCAAAAGGCATGAGGGTTGCATTTGTAGATGGTCAAGTCCTAATGTGGCCAAAGGGTAAAACTATAAATGATGTAGTAGTGATTGGAGAGTAAGAGGGAGGATTGTACAAATTAAAGGGACAACCTGAACATGCTATTATACATGAATCCATGGAGCCAAGTGAACTTTGGCATAGAAGGCTTGCACATGTGCACTATAGAGCACTACCAATTGCAACTAAAGCTGTAGAGGGTCTTCCTGAAATCAAGACAAAGCATGAAGGGGTTTGCAAAGGATGTGCAAAAGGAAAGAACATTAAGAAGGCATTTCCAAGCAGTGAAAGCAAAGCTAAAGGAATCTTGGAAATTATCCACTCCGATGTATGCGGTCCAATGTCATCCAGTTCTCTGAGTGGGTATGTATACTATGTCTCTTTCATTGATGATTTCTCTAGGAAGACTTGGGTTTACTTCTTGAAAAACAAAGATGAAGTGTTTGATAAGTTCAAGGAATTCAAAGCCTTGATGGAAAATCAAACTGATAAGAAGATCAATACATTCAGATCCGACAATGGCGGAGAATTCACTTCAGGTGATTTCAAGAAGTTATGCAGTGATTCAGGGATTAAGAGGGAGTTGACTGCTCCCTACAATCCACAACAAAATGGGGTTGCAGAAAGAAAGAATAGAGCAATCATGGAAGCATTACGGGAAATTCTGCATGACCAGGATCTACCTATGCATCTATGGGCAGAAGCAGCTAGGACAACTATATATGTGCAAAACAGAACACCTCACAAGATATTGGACAACAAGACACCAGAAGAGGTATTCTATGGTAAGAAACCTGAAGTCATCCATCTCAGAATATTTGGTTGTCCAGTATATACACATGTTCCAAAGGAAAAGAGAACAAAATTAGATCCTTCAGGAAAGAAGGGCATCTTTGTGGGGTACAGTGAAAGCTCGAAAGCTTACAGAATATACTTTCCAGGGTTCAAGAAGATTGATGTCAGCAGAGATGTAACATTTGATGAAAACTCAGCCTTCATCAAATCAAAGAAAACACCTGTTGAAGATCATGAAGAACCAAAGGAAACCAGATTTCAAGACACTACCATGACTGAAACAATTCCAGATGCAGATCGTGAAATGAAAGATCCGCAAGAACCTGTAGATTCACCTCGTGAGAAAAACTCTCACAAGCTGAAACCTGCATGGGCTAGAGAGCTCATTCAAGATGCAGAAAGGTATGGCATTCCAGAAGAAGAACATAGAGAAAGGAAGAGGACTAGATCTCATACCAGTTATGTTTCCTTACTCTATGACATTATGAACAAAGAACCTTCCAATTATGAAGAAGCAGTGGAAAAGAAAGAATGGAAGGATGCCATGGTCGAGGAATACCAGTCGATCATGAAGAATGATATTTGGGATGTGGTTCCAAGACCTAAAGGGAAGTCTGTTGTGACTTCCAAGTGGATCTACAAGATCAAGCATGCTGTAGATGGCAGCATAGAGAAATACAAAGCGAGATTTGTAGCTCGTGGCTTCTCCCAGAAAGAGGGGATAGACTATGAAGAGACTTTTGCTCCTGTAGCCAGGTACACTTTTATCAGATCAGTACTTGCCCTGGTTGTAGTGATAAAATGGAAGATACACTAGATGGATGTCAAGACAGCTTTCTTGAATGGTGTAGTCGAAGAGGAAGTGTATGTGGAGCAGCCACTTGGTTTTGAGACACATGACAGGGAGTCATATGTTTGCAGGTTGAAGAAAGCCTTGTATGGCTTGAAGCAAGCTCCTAGGACTTGGTATGGTAGGATAGACAGCTTTCTATCCAGTTTGGGATTTACTAAGAGTAAAGCAGATTCCAACCTTTACTACAAGGTTGAGGAAGGAAATCCTGTGATACTACTTTTGTATGTGGATGACCTGTTTGTTACAGGTGAGGATGGATTGATTGCCGATACCAAGAGGAAGCTTGCTGCCGAGTTCAAGATGAAGGACTTGGGGGATGATGCACTATTTTCTAGGCAAGGAGGTGTGGAAGAGTGCAAATGGGATCTTCCTTGGACAATGGAAGTATGCAGTAGAGATCCTGAAGAGGTTCGGGATGATGGACTGCAAGGCCATGGCCACACCTATGGCATCAAACCTGAAGCTTTTGTGTGATGCTTCATCTGATCCGGTTGATGTCACGATGTATCATCAGATGATTGGGTCCTTGATGTACCTGACGAACACTAGACCAGATATTTGCTTTACGGTGAACACATTGAGTCAATGCCTGACGGATCCCAGAGGTGTTCACCTGGTTGCTGTAAAGCATATTCTAAGGTACTTGAAGGGTACAATTGATTATGGGTTCAAGTGTGATGCGAATCAAAAGTTTAACTTGCAGGGTTATGTTGATTCAGACTGGGCAGACAGTGCTGCAGATAGGAAGAGCACATCTGGGTGTTGCTTCAGTATGGGATCGGGTGTGATCTCTTGGTTTAGCAGGAAGTAGTCCTGCGTAGCACTGAGTACAGCCGAGGCAGAGTATGTTGCAGCTTGTTCTGCTAGTTGTGAGGCAGTATGGCTCCGGAAACTACTTTCTGAGTTATTTGATCTCCCGTTGGATGCTATTGGTATCTTTTGTAACAACCAGAGTTGTGTGAAGCTGTCTGAGAATCCAGTGTTCCACAACAGGTTGAAGCACATTGAGATCAAATATCACTATATCAGGGATATGGTGCAGAGAGGAGCAGTGAAGCTCCTGTATGTTGCGACGGATGAGCAGGTTGCAGATGTGTTGACGAAACCACTAGCCAGAGTGAAGTTTGAGTACTTCAGAGAGAGGCTTGGTGTTCTTCAGATTGACGACACTTCAAGGAAGAAGTGATGGACACATTTGCAGAAGCCATTCCAAGCATGGTGAGAGGAGGATCCTTCCCATGGCTGTGGATGTAAGCGCGATGATGAGCATCAGGACGATGCTCCAGTTACTGCTCTGTATATGCATCATGTTGGATGCTTGTTATGATCAGTTGGATCATGTATATGTATCTGCATCATGTTGGATGCTTGTTATGATCAGTTGGATCATGTATATGTATATGCATCATGTTGGATGCTTGATATGATCAATTGGATCATGTATTTATGTATGCATCATATTGGATGCTTGATATGATTAGTTGGATCATGGATTTGTATATGTATTAGGTGGATACATTGTATGATTAGGTAGATCATGTATGATGATATGTATCAGGTAGATACTTGGTATGCATCAGGTGGATGCAATGCATGATCAGGATGATCATGGATGACGAGCTTCAGGATGTTGCTCCAGATAATGTGCATCAAGATGATGCTATGATGATGATCAGGTTGATCATGTGATGATGTACATCAGGATGATTTATGGTGAGTATCAGGTTGATACTTCGTGGCCATGGACAGGTTGTGCAAGGGTAGCATGTAATACATCTTGGAGATCTGGACAGGTTGTGCAAGGGTAGCATGTAATACATCCTGGAGATCTGGACAGGTTGTGCCAGTCACGTAAAAGGCCTCAAATGCTCTTTAGAGATCTTGCTTGGCAAGACACTCTTTTAAGGTTTTGCTAGACCACATGTAATACGTCCTGGAGATCTGGACAGGTTGTGTTAGTCACGTAAAAGGCCTCAGATGCTCTTTAGAGATCTTGCTTGGCAAGACACTCTTTTAAGATTTTGTGGGGACCGCATGTAATAAGTCTTGGATATCTGGACAGGTTGTGCTAGTCATGTAAAAGGCCTCAGATTCTCTTTAGAGATATTGCTTGGCAAGACACTCTTTTAAGGTTTTGTGGTAGGGGTCACATGTAATAAGTATTAGAGATCCGGACACGTTGTGCTAGACACGTAAAAGGCCTCGGATGCTCTTTAGAGATCTTGCTGGGCAAGACACTCTTTTAAGGTTTTGTGACAGTCACATGTAAAAGATCCTGGGAGATCCGAAAGGTTGAGATGTGTGCTCGTAAAATGCCTGGGATGCTCTTTCGAGGTTTTGTTGACGCACGTAATTAGTCTTGGGATCCACAGTATGGCCAGTGATGATGAAGACCTACAGGTGGTGGGCCTACATCTAGTATGAAAAAGGACTGGCTCTGTAGAACTTCCTATGACGAGTAGATCATAGATTGATTGAGATAGCAGCAGCCGTGACGATAATGATGATTCAATGACGATGATTCGATGACGATGATCTAGAGAAGAAGACTTGTGCTAGCAGATCTGTGTCGAGAAATACCTTCCTATTTAAAAGGGAGTGTTGATGTATATGTAACTTCGGAATGTATTTCACCTATGTATATTGTACTCCTATAGAGATTTTATTATTCCTCTATACGGAAGTGTCGTCATTTGTATTGACAAGTGTCACAACTTGCAAGTGATGGGTTATTAGACCACAAAGTGTGGGGTTGGCCCTGATTTGTATAACCATGGGTTATTAGACTGAGTTAGACAAGTCGGCCCTGCTAGGTTATTAGGCAGGTCAGGTCATGTATAAATAGAGTGCGAGAGGCACTCTATTTGATCATCTCATTATTCACTTCTACACCCATCGGAAAGTGGCGCACAAGTAAGGAAGGAGGAGTAGCTGCTAGAGAAGACTATCTCTTGTACTTGGGTTGTATCATTGCTCTTTCTATCTCTGAGGAAGTTGTGGGGTTTTTCACCTTTATGGTTTTCCTCAGTGAAACTCTGTGTGTCTATTGTCTCATGTGATCGCTTGGTGTGATTGATATGCATTGTTATGCTTGATATGCTGTACATGTTATTCTCTTAGTAAAGATCCTAGAGTATGTTGAATTAATGCTAAAAAATTAACATGTTGGAATATTTATATTCCTTGGAAGGTAATAATGTCTTTGTATTATTTCGGAAGATATCCACAATCTTATGTAAAAGAGTAATACATTATATTCCATATTCGTTATGGTAAAATATACTCTTGATATTCATTATTATATAAAGAGATGTTATTATGGAGAATTATATTATCCCACATTTAATATGTGAGAGTAATTCCTCCTCATCTTTTGGTATATAACAAAGTCAAGGGACTCTTTCACATTCATCCATTGTGGGTCATATATTGATGATCTTTCTATATTGTATTGGGGTTATTGGTACTGCTCTCTTGTAAGCTTGAGGGAGATATTTTGGAGATAATAGAAGACTACCTTCGCGTGGACGTAGCCCAATTGGGTGAACCATGTATATCTGGTGTACTCTTGTCTCTTGTTCTCTTTTTTGTACTTATTGTTGATATATTATTGTTTTGCATAGATAGGTAAGCTAGTTTAGTTAGATCCATATCTCTGACATGGTATCAGAGCTAGTTGCTATGATCTAGCACCTTCTATAGCTTTCAAACAATATTTTATCATTTGGGCATTGTTTATTTCTTGTATATTTGCTTTCTATCTGGTAGCCATTAGGCTTCTCTTTAGATCTGAGCATGTTTGTACAGTTTTTTTTTTCTAACCCTAACCTTGTTGTGTAGATTTTTGTAGAAATATTTCAAGGGTTTCTTGATTTTTTTTTGTAGATCTATATGATTTTATGATTCTCCTCAAGGAGATCTATCTTTTGGTTGTCAAAACGATAGTTTTCATCCAAGTTTGGTAGACTTTGTCCAGGTTTCCGTCTTTGGCAGATTCGACACTCTTTTCGGCCTTAAACGGGACACTCGCGACTTTTCCTCGCAGAACCCGCGGTTAACCGTGACTTTTCTTCGCAGAACCCGCGGGTAGCCGCGACTGTTCCTACTGCGAACCCGTGAATACATTGCAGACTCGCGGCTTCTTAGTACGCAGACCTGTGTATGCTTTGGCATGCTCGTGACTACTCCACTGCCGAACTTGCGTTTACTTCAGTTTATTCGCAACCCTTCCTATGCTGAACTCGCGAATGCTTCGACAGAACCGTGACTTTACAGTACAGAGACTTGCGCGTAGCCGCGACTCCATTACACCGCAACCCACGAGTAATCGTGACTTTGCGGTGCAGAACCCGCGAGTATCTGTGTTTGTTCGCGAATCCACTGTGGAAAAACCCGCGAGTGGCTTTTCTTGGCACTTTTTTCAAAAGTGTTGTAAGTAAAAGTTTCTCTTTCCTTTACTGTTTTTCTAACTGTGTTTTTTGCAAATTCAAATCAGTACGATAAAGTATTTAAATTTTTTGTTATTCATCTTTTGCATTTAGGTTTTGCTTCTGTTGTGTTTATTAAGAGATTATTTCTTGTTCTTGGTATATATTTGTCTCACATTTCTATATGGAAACATTGGCATCTTTTAAGGGCATGGATCTCTAGTATTTTGTCATGATGATAGCTATAAACCATCTAATGCTTAATATTTTTAACAATATACTTAATAACTAATTTGTTCTTTTTTTATCATATTTAATCATGTTGATTTCTAATCATGTCATGTTTATAAAAGCAATTTTATAAGAACAATCTCATACGTGTTATCTTTTTATCATTATTTGCTTTATTTATATGTTATTGCCCACCTTTGTGTAAAATCAATTTCATTGAGTAATATCTTTATGATCATTATATGCTCTTGCTAATTAAATTCTCAAGTAAAATCAATTTTTTTTAATCCATGTGATATCATATTTTTTGGTTTATCATAAGTTCTTTAATTGGGGTATAGTTTCTTTTTCATGTATTGCAGAGATTGTATCTAGTTCCTTTGTTGTTTGTCTCTAACATTCTTATATGGAAGCATTGACATTTCTAGGGTATTTCATCTATTGCATATTTACATAGTGTTAACAAGAAATGAACCCATGATTAAGACCATTAGTGACTTGTCATTTCATAATTTTTTATAAGTGATATCATGAGTTGATCATATTAAACATTTTGATTTTTTTTTTTCATATATATCATGTCATGTTTATTTCGATCATATATCACTCAATATTTATATGGCTTTGAGCAATCTTATAATCTTGAAATATTTGTCATGAGCACATTGTTCCTGTTGCAATGGGATTTCTATTCTTATGATTGCAGAGGTTATCTTGTTCTTACTTGTCTCTAACGTTCCTATATGGAGCATTGACATGTGTTTATTGTCTCTAACGTTCATATATGGAAGCATTGACATTTTCAGGGCATTCATCTCTTGCATATTAACATCATACTAATAAGAAATGCACCCATGCTTAAGATTAGTTGCTTGATGACTAAATTTTTTCATATATTTAAGTGAAATCTTGGGCTCACTCTTTATATGTTGTGGCTGACACTTAATGTGTAAAAGTAACTTCATTTTCCTTAATGAGCAAGTTAATCTTTTATTTGATCATATTATGTTGCCTTCTTTTTATATGATGTTTGCTAACCTTTGGTGTATAAGCATTTTCATTTATGTATGAGCAATTTGTTTTATGATCTCTATATGCTTTAATCTTGGAATTTCTTGTGCAGATAAGTTCTTTCTTAAGCATATTAATCTTTGATATTTGTTATCATCTTATTCCAGAAATAATGTAGCACCATCTTCTACTGTTAAAGTCATGATGTTCATCTGTATGATATCATTTTCGATGTATAAACCATTGGGGTCTTGTTTCTTCGATGTTTGAGGTCTTCTACAGATATTTCTATTGCACCTTGATTGGAATAATGTCTATTATCTACATGCGTATTGGCCATCTGGGTATTTTGTACACCGTTGTGGTGTTCTGTTGTATCAGCCGTCAGAAGGTATCTGTACACTGGTATGGATGTTCTATCAGAGTTCTTTAGCTATCAGTTATGGTTGTGATGATTCTTGTGGTGATCTAGGAATCTTGTGGATCTAGTAGCCATGTTGGCTTCTCTTTAGATCTGGGCACCTTGCTGGTGGATTACGTCACATGTTCTCGACATCTGTTGGATCTAGTAGCCATAAAGGATTCTCTTTAGATATGGGCATCTTGTTGTTGGTATTTCATCGTACAACCCGGTTCGTGTGCAATTTCATGATTCAGTGAGAAGCGGTTATTCTTCATCAAATTCCATTCTCCGAAGTGTTCTTCTTATTTGCAGCTTTGGCTATTCTGGAAGTTGTCATCAAGGGGGAGCAGTAATGACTCCTTCCTTCCTTTGTTAGTGGGATTTTCTCCCAGCTATTATTAAGGGGGAGTGTTGGAATATTTTATATTCCTTGGAAGGTAATAATGTCTTTGTATTATGTCGGAAGATATCCACAATCTTATGTAAAAGAGTAATACATTATATCCCATATACATTATGGTAAAATATACTCTCGATATTCATTATTATATAAAGAGATGTTATTATGGAGAATTATATTATCCCACATGTAATATGTGAGAGTAATTCCTCCTCATCTTTTGGTATATAATAGAGTCAAGGGAGTCTTTCACATTCATCCATTGTGGATCATATATTGATGATCTTTCTATATTGTATTGGATTTATTGGCATTGCTCTCTCGTAAGCTTAAGGGAGATATTCTAGAGATAATAGAAGACTATCTTCGCGTGGACGTAGCCCAATTGGGTGAACAACATATATCTGGTGTACTCTTGTCTCTTGTTCTCTTTTTTGTACTTATTGTTGATATATTATTATTTTGCATAGATAGGTAAGATAGTTTAGTTAGATCCATATCTCTAACACCCAATTGGGTGAACCACGTATATCTGGTGTACTCTTGTCTCTTGTTCTCTTTCTTGTACTTATTGTTGATATATTATTGTTTTGCATAGATAGGTAAGCTAGTTTAGTTAGATCCATATCTCTGACACTCTGCCAGTTAATCTGAATCGTGCTTCCCCTATCTCCCACATTGCCGAGGCGAAGGTGCACTTGTCGAGCAAATGATCCATGGTCTCAGATTCTGTCTGGCACATGCAGCACCTCGAAGGGCCTATTACACCATGTTTTACTAGGTTCTCCCAAGTGAGGATTCGTCGTCATAGCACCAACCAGATAAAATTCGATACTTTAGGACAAAGATTCAGTCTCCAAATCTTGTTCCATTTTGCATCCTTGGGGAGCCCTTGATGTGCTTTGAGCAGCCCTACTGCCTCTTTAATATTGAAATTTCTTGTGTTGGAGTATCCCCAGAGAACCTTATCTGGTCCGCCATTGAATGGAATCCTCCTGTCCCCTAAATGGTCATAAAAATTGTTGAGGTTTTCCTCTAGGCTGAGATCTTGCCACCATGATTTTGGCTTCCATGTTTTGAACTGTTGGTCATCACTTTCTTCATCCTAGAAATCTGTGACCTTCTCTAACTAACTATTCTGAAGACTGATCTTTACCATTGAGAGATCTTACCTATCCATTAGCCATAGGAGTTGCTTCCAGGAGTCTCTCAAGAAGGATGTGGTTGCACCATCTCTGATTTCCCAAAAACTGTGTTGATGTACTAACAAGTGGTTAAGTTGGGTTGCTTTCCATATGTGTGAACCAGGGATATCTTTCGCAAAACAAATCAGATTTTTCTTGCTCCACCGTGGGGCATATTTTTTATGCCAAAGGAGGGCCCATGGTTCATCTTGGTAAGTGATCCCTTGCCACCAAATTTTATCTCCCATCACTCTATTGACAAAATCAGGGTCTCGCAGTCCTAGACCCCCTACCTCCTTTGGAGTGCATAGGGTTTCCCAATCCGCTAGGGCCCATTTTTTATGTCCATCAGTACCCCCCCACAGAAAATTCCTTTGAAGCGAATGAATTTTCTTAAGGACCGATTTAGGAGCGGCTAATACAGAGAAGAGATACAAGGGCATAGCCTGCAAAACCGCTTTAACTAGGGTGAGCCGACTAGGAAAATCCAAGGTCCTGTAGGTCTAGTCTCCAGTTTCCTCTTCATCTTATCAAGTAAATCCTTCCAAGAGATTTGCCTCACAGTTGATTCCGTCAAAGGGGCACCCAAGTATTTTGAGGGTAGCACCCCTTCTTGGAATTATAGTATACAGATGATGTTCCTCCTTGTAACCTTAAGCGTGTGAAAGAAATAAACCTCAGACTTTTCCTTGTTTAATTCCAAACCACTGGCTTCCAAAAACGTATCCAGAACTTGTTTGATTTCCCTTGATTCCTGGACCGAGGATTGCCCCATCAACATGGTGTCATCCAAAAATAGTTAATGAGTCAGAGGGAGCATTCTGTCACATAGTTTAAGCCCCTTTAGCTTTTTTTCCCTCTGCACTGCTTTAACCATTCTTCCCAAGCCTTCCGCAATAATAATGAACAAAAAGGGGGATATTGCATCTAGTGGATCTTCCCAGGCCTTCCCTCTGCACTGCTTTAACCATTCTTCCCAGGCCTTCCACAATAATACTGAACAAAAAGGGGGATGATTGTAGAGGTTATCTTGTTCTTACTTGTCTCTAACGTTCCTATATGGAGCATTGACATGTGTTTATTGTCTAAAATGTTCATATATGGAAGCATTGACATTTTCAGGGCATTCATCTCTTGCATATTAACATCATACTAATAAGAAATGCACCTATGCTTAAGATTAGTTGCTTGATGACTAAATTTTTTCATATATTTAAGTGAAATCTTGGGCTCACTATTTATATGTTGTGGCTGACACTTAATGTGTGAAAGTGACTTCATTTTCCTTAATGAGCAAGTTAATATTTTATTTGATCATATTATGTTGCCTTCTTTTTATATGATGTTTGCTAACCTTTGGTGTATAAGCATTTTCATTTATGTATGAGCAATTTGTTTTATGATCTCTATATGCTTTAATCTTGGAAGTTCTTGTGCAGATAAGTTCTTTCTTAAGCATATTAATCTTTGATATTTGTTATCATCTTATTCCAAAAATAATGCAACACCGTCTTCTACTGTTAAAGTCATGATGTTCATCTGTATGATATCATTTTCGATGTATAGACCATTGGGGTCTTGTTTCTTCGATGTTTGAGGTCTTCTATAGATATTTCTATTGCACCTTGATTGGAATAATGTCTGTTATCTACATGCGTATTGGCCATCTGGGTATTTTGTACACTGTTGTGGTGTTCTATTGTATCAGCCGTCAGAAGGTATCTGTACACTGGTATGGATGTTCTATCAGAGTTCTTTAGCTATCAGTTATGGTTGTGATGATTCTTGTGGTGATCTAGGAATCTTGTGGATCTAGTAACTTGTTGGCTTCTCTTTAGATCTGGGCACCTTGCTGGTGGATTACGTCACATGTTCTCGACATCTGTTGGATCTAGTAGCCATAAAGGATTCTCTTTAGATCTGGGCATCTTGTTGTTGGTAGTTCATCGTACAACCCGGTTCGTGTGCAATTTCATGATTCAGTGAGAAGCGGTTGTCCTTCATCAAATTCCATTCTCCGAAGTGTTATTCGTATTTGCAGCTTTGGTTATTCTGGAAGTTGTCATCAAGGGGGAGCAGTAATGACTTCTTCTTTCCTTTGTTAGTGGGCTTTTCTCCCAGCCATTATTAAGGGGGAGTGTTGGAATATTTTATATTCCTTGGAAGGTAATAATGTCTTTGTATTATGTCGGAAGATATCCACAATCTTATGTAAAAGAGTAATACATTATATCCCATATTCATTATGGTAAAATATACTCTTGATATTCATTATTATATAAAGAGATGTTATTATGGAGAATTATATTATCCCACATGTAATATGTGAGAGTAATTCCTCCTCATCTTTTGGTATATAATAGAGTCAAGGGAGTCTTTCACATTCATCCATTGTGGATCATATATTGATGATCTTTCTATATTGTATTGGGGTTATTGGCATTTCTCTCTTGTAAGCTTGAGGGAGATATTCTGGAGATAATAGAAGACTATCTTCGCGTGGACGTAGCCCAATTGGGTGAACAACGTATATCTGGTGTACTCTTGTCTCTTGTTCTCTTTTTTGTACTTATTGTTGATATATTATTCTTTTGCATAGATAGGTAAGATAGTTTAGTTAGATCCATATCTCTGACACCCAATTGGGTGAACCACGTATATCTGGTGTACTCTTGTCTCTTGTTCTCTTTCTTGTACTTATTGTTGATATATTATTGTTTTGCATAGATAGGTAAGCTAGTTTAGTTAGATCCATATCTCTGACACTCTGCCAGTTAATCTGAACCATGCTTCCCCTATCTCTTACATTTCCGAGGCAAAGGTGCACTTGTCGAGCAAATGATCCATGGTCTCAGATGCTGTCTGGCACATGCAGCACCTCAAAGGGCCTATTACACCATGTTTTACTAGGTTCTCCCAAGTGAGGATTCGTCGTCATAGCACCAACCAGATAAAATTCGATACTTTAGGACAAAGATTCAGTCTCCAAATCTTGTTCCATTTTGCATCCTTGGGGAGCCCTTGATGTGCTTTGAGCAACCCTACTGCCTCTTTAATATTGAAATTTCTTGTGTTGGAGTATCCCCAGAGAACCTTATCTGGTCCGCCATTGAATGGAATCCTCCTGTCCCCTAAATGGTCATAAAAATTGTCGAGGTTTTCCTCTGGGATGAGATCTTGCCACCATGATTTTGGATTCCATGTTTTGAACTGTTGGTCATCACTTTCTTCATCCTAGAAATCTGTGACCTTCTCTAACTGACTATTATGAAGACTAATATTTACCATTGAGAGATCCTACCTATCCATTAGCCGTGGGAGTTGCTTCTAGGAGTCTCTCAAGAAGGATGTGGTTGCACCATCTCTGATTTCCCAAAAACTGTGCTGATGTACTAACAAGTGGTTAAGTTGGGTTGCTTTCCATATGTGTGAACCAGGGATATCTTCCGCAAAACAAATCAGATTTTGCTTGCTCCACCGTGGGCCATATTTTTTATGCCAAAGGAGGGCCCATGGTTCATCCTGGTAAGTGATCCCTTGCCACCAAATTTTATCTCCCATCACTCTATTGACAAAATCAGGGTCTCGCAGTCCTAGACCCCCTACCTCCTTTGGAGTGCATAGGGTTTCCCAATCCACTAGGGCCCTTTTTTATGTCCATCAGTACCCCCCCACAGAAAATTCCTTTGAAGCGAATGAATTTTCTTAAGGACCGATTTAGGAGCGGCTAATACAGAGAAGAGATACAAAGGCATAGCCTGCAAAACCGCTTTAACTAGGGTGAGCCGACTAGGAAAATCCAGGGTCCTATAGGTCCAGTCTCCAGTTTCCTCTTCATCTTATCAAGTAAATCCTTCCAAGAGATTTGCCTCACAGTTGATTCCGTCAAAGGGGCACCCAAGTATTTTGAGGGTAGCACCCCTTCTTGGAATTATAGTATACAGATGATGTTCCTCCTTGTAACCTTAGGAGTGTGAAAGAAATAAACCTGGGACTTTTCCTTGTTTATTTCCAAACCACTGGCTTCCAAAAATGTATCCAGAACTTGTTTGATGTCCCTTGCTTCCTGGACCGAGGATTGCCCCATCAACATGGTGTCATCCAAAAATTGTTAATGAGTCAGAGGGGGCATTCCGTCACATAGTTTAAGCCCCTTTAGCTTTTTTTCCCTCTGCACTGCTTTAACCATTCTTCCCAAGCCTTCCGCAATAATAATGAACAAAAAGGGGGATAGTGGATCTCCCTGTCGGATCCATCTGGAGGAGATGAAGGGATGATAAGGCGTCCCATTCACCAAAATAGAGAAAAATGTAGAGGAAATGAGTTTCATTATCCATGAGACCCATTGTCCATGGAATCCAAATGCCTGTAATACTTCTACTAAGAATTTCCAATTCATTTTATCATAAGCTTTCGATAGATCAAGTTTAAGCAGCATACCTGAATATTTTGATGATTTCAAGGAATGTATTGTTTCATGCACCAGGAGGATGCCATCCAGAATCTATGTACCTTCCACAAAACCTGCTTGATTTGGAGAAATCAACATTGGAAGTAAGGGTTTTAGTCGGTTTGCAATGACTTTAGTGATGATTTTGTAGATCATGTTACATAGAGCGATAGGTCTAAATTTTCCTGGTTCATCCACACCATTCTCCTTTGGAATTAAGGAAAGAAAGGTTGAGTTGAAGGCTTTTAGAATACTCCTTGTTTTCTTAGAATCTTCCACAATTTCCAGAACTTCCTCTTTAATCATACTCCAACAGGAATGGAAGAAATTCATCGTGAAACCATCAGTGCTGGGAACTTTATCACCTGCCATTTGTTTCATAGCACTTTCAAGTTCCCCCATATAGACCGTTTTTAACATAAGTTGGTTTTGATCCGCCGTAATAAGAGATGGGATATATCAGAGCATACGTTCTCGAGCTTCTCTACGTGGAACCTCTGGTTCTTCAAGGAGTTTTTTGAAGAACCCATTCAGGTGAGTTTCCAAATCCTGTTGGGTCTCCACATAATTCCCCTCTTCCACTTTTAAACGCACCACTCTGTTTCCCTAGTGATGTTGGATGGCTTCCCTATGAAATAATTTAGTGTTGCGGTCTCCCTCCTTTAACCACCTATTCCTTGATTTTTGTTTCCAGAGTATTTCCTCTTGCTTTTCCTTATTATTGAGCTCCGTCATAAGTTCTTTCTCTTTGGAAAGTAACTCCTCTGAATAGCCATAATCCATGGCTTTCTGCTGCAGCTCCTTTAGTTTATGGTCCAATTTTTTTCCTTTCCTCAAAGATATTCCCAAAAGACTCCTTATTCCATCACTTGATTTTGTCCTTCAGATATTTGAGTTTCTGTTGGAATTGAGACATGATCGTCCCACTAGCAGGTTTGAAATCATACCACCATTTCTTCAACAGGTCAGGAAAGTCTGGGTGAAGAAGCCAGAATTGTTCAAAATGGAAGGGCCTTCGTAGGTGCTCTCATAACCGAGTCCATTCCAGACTAATTAGCCAGTGATCCGACCCTGCAGAGGATAAAACTATAGCTGAAATTTCTCCGCCCCCTGTTATCGGGGATTTTGATATTAAAAAATGATCTAACCCGGAGGCTATACTTCTATCCCCATTTCTTTTTTTATTCCAAGTAAAAAGGATATTGGAAGTTCTTACATCTACCATAGTAAGGGTCTCTATTATTTCGCCAAAATTTTCACTGAAGGAATTCAATTATCTTATTCCCCTATGCTTCTCCTCCAGACTGCAGATCAGATTGAAATCGCCCCCTATCACCCAATGGGAAAGGCCCACTAGGCCTCTCATCCAGAGTAGGGCATCCAGGGAGGTTGGTTTCAAGGTGTCCGTAGGGGGACCATAGACATTGAACAAAAAACCCCTTGCACTAGATCCTATAACATGAAAAGAAGCAGTTATAATAAAAAGAGATGCCATGAAACCATAAAGGCTTACCTCTAGCGGGTTCCATAAAATCCCTAGACCTCCAGATGACCCATTGGCATTGATGGAGACTACTTCACAACATTTCCATATTTTTTCTCTGTTCGTTTTAAGCTATGATTCCAAGCATTTAGACTCCTTGAGCATCACGATCGAGGGTTTCTCCATCTCTATTTTCCTTTTCAATATTCGTTTCTTCAAAGGGTTGTTATAGCCTCGAATATTCCAGAAGATTAAATGCATTTAAAACAATTTTGGGGAAGAAGAAAAGGTTGCCTCAATGGTCGGGCACTGGCCCGAAGCTACCAATTTGGATCCAACCTCTCTGATGTGTTGAAGGTTACTGTGTCTTCCCCTTTTCTCTCCTATGCCTTTCTTCTTTCCTTCACTCTCCTTTAGTGACTCTGAAACTATTCCCAAATGGCTTATTCCTTTCGTTTTCAAAATGGCTTCTCCTAATAGAGAGACTTGTTGGGGGGGTATTGAGTCAGGGATTTTATCTGCACATGCCTTCTCAAGCCCATCCAGATCTAAGTCACCCAACTCCATGTCTTCCTCGTCCTCTCCTTGCATCGTGATATCCTTGACGTCTCGAGCCGTAACTAGTGTGGTTGTGTTGATAATACTTGTTTCCTCCAGCATTTGAGTCGGAGGCTGCTACTCCTCTGCTCTCTCTCCTACAACCAGGGTTTTATCCCGTTGAAGAACCTCGAAACGATTACTTGTTTGGGGTTTTTTGTTCAGCTCAGGGCCTTCTCCTCTTCGTTCCTACCTATTTCTACCCGTGACCTTGGTGAAACCTTCACGTCCTTACTTCTTGGGTTTGGCGATGCAAGGGTGTGAGTGTTTAAGGGGCAATTTCTAAATAGATGCCCATGTTCATGACATCGGTGACATCTAAACGAGATCTGCTCATAGTCTATTGCCTGGAACCATTCTTCGTCTTCCCAAGATAGCTCGATACCTTCTGGTAGGTCTTGGGAGATATCCATGTAGATGCATATCCTTTCCTATGAGGTGTACCTCATTTTCTTGGTTTGTTATGAGACTTTGACGAAAACCCCTAAAGTATTTCCTAGATCTACCAGGATTTCCTCCTTCCAATACTCTGATGGTAGTGAGTAGAGGCATATCCATACCGGGGCAATAGTCGGATTTTCTTTAGCTGGGTTGAAACGTTCCTTCCACGGTCAAAGATAGAGCCCTACAGAGTTGAAAAAGTAAGGGTCGCCCTCAAAGATTCCTGCTCGGTCTGCCTCATTGAAGAATATGACCGTGAAGAAACCCTTGGCGCCTAGTTGCAGATCATAGTGCCCTTGGGGCTTCCAAATCGTATTGGTCCACCACACCAAGGTTTTTTTTGCGGGCCAAATACCTACAAATTTGTTAATGAGTGCATGATCTTTCATATATTGAATGTCTGCGCCCACCCTCTCCGACCTGATCTGAAGTTTCAGAATAGTCCTGGCTTTGGGAAGACATTGCCCTGGTCTTCTAGGTTCGCCTGAATGCTAATGTGGTTTAACTATCCCACTTGATCCTTCTCCTCCCGTCCCCTTTAGAAGGTCTGAACCATTCTCATCTATTGCGCTCTTGCCTTTTCCCATATGGGGAGGTAACGGATCTCCCCTTGTGGATTCCCCCATGCGAGAACCTACCCCCGATTGTCAGAGGATCCCTTCAGTACAACCAAACTCTTATCATCCGTAGTCTTGTCCTAACATCCTGTGGAATTCACAAAGATATTATCTATGTACTAAAAATTGGAGTCATAATGTATATTATGTTATTTATAGAATATAAATATGTAATATTTATTGTGTAATAAATAATATGTGATTGTATACTGATTAGTTTTATTTCTTTATTCTAATAAAATTAGAAAAGGGTAATTTAGTTGGGAATTTCTAAATAAAATATCAGTGTTATTTAGAGCTATTCCATGAATGAAATTAGATTGGCATTACTCCTATTCAAATGATGTTCATGGAGTAACTTTTAATAACTTTATGAAATATTTTTTTTTATTATAATACATTTTGTTGTTCCTTTTCTATTTTAAAATAGGTTGAATAGTTTTTGTTGGTTTTGCAGAGAATAAGTTTGTTCAATAGAACGCCATGCTATGTCTTGAAGACAACGCCTTAAATATATGTTTGCCAAGATGAAGGAAATTGGGATACACAAATACGAAGTAATGAAGCTATTATTGTTTCCTGGTGTGGATACTTCTATGGTCGCTCTATGAAAGATAAACACAAATGTGGCATAAACAAAACAAAGAAAACCTTTCACATGGATAGCTTCGCTTCGATTCAACAGCAAACTTCTACTCAAGATTTGGTCGAGCAGTAAGAATGGGATCTAATACTAATAAAAGCGCTTACAGCAGCTTTTGTTTTTGACACTTTGAATGAAGGGCGAGTTAGTGACAATTTCATGGCACCTCTTCAGCATTATATACAGAATGACTATCGGGTAGAGGATCCTAAGAAGAAAATGGATGGTTCATAATTTGATTTCGTTGTGCAAATGGGTAGAGCAAGATCTACTTTCCAAAAAGAAAAAAAAGAACTCCTGCTTAAAGGTATCATGCACATTTATATACGATTGGCATAATTTGTGACCTAATCAACAAAGCCAAGAGAAACGGAGATAGCAATGATCGAGTAGAAAAGAAGACATAACTGGCAATTAGTAGAAGCTCGTATCATTCAGTTTGCACAGAGAAATCAAATGGAGATCTCCAATAGAACTCGCAGAGGATCATCATCATAGAACGAAAACATGTTAACTGAAATTGCTATATGCCAGCAAGGTGTTAAATTTCACCTAATTACTGAGACTGCTCCGATTATTAACCTATTGTGCTGGATCCGTTAGCATCAGAATCGCCTTCGTTCTAGAAGGATGACACGAAATTGTAGCCAGCTCCAAAGGGAACATCTGCATCAGATCTCGAATGAAAAGAAAGTCATAAAATCATTTCAATATTAGTGCTATAAAAGATCATTCTCCAAGATCGATACTTCAAAAGAAAATCAATGCAAAAGTCACAAGTCGTTGAGAAGAAAGTGGAAGCTGGAATCATTGCTGGCAGGCTCATAGAAAAGGTTGACAGCCAATTGAAAGTTCGGTGCCAACTAAGAAATTGGATTCAATTTATATTCTATCTTATCGTCTATATAAAGAGCGACAAGCAGATTGCAAGAGGGGGGAGGTCTCCATAGACCGGAACATAATTGTAGTTCTGTTTCTTGTTTATTTCTTTGTTAAAACTGAGTTTTTCCCAAAGAGATAAAAGCTGGAGGCTCTGCCAACAAATCGATGGATGGATGAATGGTGAACCTTTTTGACAGAGTAAAACAATGACATGCCTGTTTATTTGACTTATACTTTTATGTAAGCTTGTGTTGAATGAGTTTAGTGCAAGTTTATGATTGGTCTGTCTTTATATATATGGGTGAGCACACTTTCTCATGGCATCATCTTGGCCTTGGTTTGAGGGTAGTGAATCCTGCTTGTCAATCTCTGTTCCTTCTTGAAGCTGGTGTATAGTTTCTTCCTCCTTGAATTCTATTGGAAATGAACCAACTGAAGTGTTTATGTTGGCTTTGTGGAAGTTGAATCTTTGGTTAGAGAAATGACCATAGCTCTCATCTTGTCAATTCTTATTCAAGGTATTGCAATTTCCTCTTTTGTTTAACCATTAGATTCATAATTATTAGTATTTAGCGCAGTTTCCTGATGTTCCAATTCATAAGCCCTAGCAGTGATCGAAAATATTGAAGTCCCATTTCCATTAATTAGATATTCATATTTCCTCATGAACCTCCTAATTGCTTGAATATCCCTCTAATAGTTGTGAGGTTGTTCATCCATCTTTCCCACTAATAAACTAAAATTGGACTAGTTATGGCCTAGACACGAGTTCAATCTAAGGCTACTTGGAATTTTAAGGTGGACACAAAAAGAGGTCAAGGCTTCTATCTTCAATCTATGTGGACAAACAAACAAATATAGATTATTGCCCACACTCGAGTGCACATTCCAACTACCATAAATCCAATGGTCATAACACAAGTTTTATTCAAGTGCATAGAATAATGATAGCTAAGATATGGCCAAGGAAAACTTACTAGAGATTGAGCTTGTCCAAGAAGAGTTTCCCAAACCTCTATTGCACTAGTTCCATAACACAAAAACAGACCCACATATTGTGCCAAACACATAGAGATGAAACCATTGAAATTGAAATTCCCATAAACAAGAACCAGGAGCAACAGGAGGACCTAAACTTCATAGGCCACCATCGACCTAGTTCATCTCTTTGAAATGAAAATACCATATGTTCCTCATGGCTTCATAACCTTGAAGCGGGAGATACAACAGAGTGTGTGAGAATGGGGCTATGATAAATTCCATGTCCCTTCATAATAAATGAAGTTTATTGCATGTGCTACATGTCATGATCTTTAATTCCAAGATTAAGTGGGTGAATAACATTATAGGATTGGATTGAAGACTATTCCTCCATTTTTTAACATAAGTCCTTCGTCGAGCTTGGTTGATTGGTTTGCAAGGCCATAAGTGTCCTGAATCAAAGCTCTTAAGATGTGAAAAAAGTGAACATCTTTAAGGGCTTGCATTTTATTTTTAATTATTGAAATGATGTTTGTGAGGGAATCGTCGGAGGGCAGGGTATTATTTTTTAAGTGTTGAATGGTGATCATTAAGTCTCCAAAAACTAGAATTATTTCTATTTTGTAGTGGACACCATCTTCATTCCTTGTAGAAGAGCATAGTTTCATGCTTGATTGTTTGTCACCATTCCTAATCCCCATGTGTAGTTGATTTCTTAAGTTCCTCCGGGATAAAAAATGATCCCCCATACTTTCCACCCCTAGGTATGTCCCACTCCTTTAAAACATTCATAACCAAATTGAGTTGTTAGATGAATTGGAGAATGATTTGTGATCATTGTGAAAATGTCTAAATGTTGATGCAAGTGTTTGTATTTAATGATGCATTGATATTACCATCAAGACTTAATGATGCTAACCCTTTAGAAAAACCAAGAAATAGAATTTCAAGCTAAGGCAAAAGTTGAGACTGGTAGACCAAGGACTGAAGTAGAAGCTAAGGCACATAGACATAAGCGAGAAGCAAAATAAAGAAAATTAATTGAAGCAATAGCTAAAGAATAAATGATACTAGAAGAAGAAGAGAGGAAGAAAAATCAAGATAATGTTGAAGGAGGAAATGGAGGGGAAGAATAAGAGCACCAAACCAATAACCCTCAGACAAATGCTCTTGAAACAAGCACTACTAAGACAAATATCAGTGACGATGGTGTTGCTTCTAAAACATAGGCCAATTCCCTCAAGAAAAAGAGAATCAATATCTGAGTCCAAGAACCTCTCCATGTGGAAGACATATTTACAAGACAAATATTTGTAAGCAATTTTGGTCTTGAGACAGTGGCAAGAGAAGAAGGTCACATTCCCACACCTATATATGAATTTGATAACCCAAAGCTCTTTTCATTTGATAAGCAAATAAAACAATAAATTACGCAAAAGCATAAATGGAGGAGAATCAACCTAGATACAAAGGTCATAATTACTATTGATGTAGTGGTCATGGACACCGCAAGACTAGGGCGTGCATCTACTGGAGAATCAAGTTGAATAATATAAATCTAGTCAATAGTAGGCTTTTGAATTCATCGAATATGCCTTCACATTGAAAAATGAATTAAACTATGTTCAAAGGGAATTTTACTTGAGGGCTCAAAATTCGCAAACACAAGGATAAATATGATTCATATTCAAGGATGGAGACTTGCATATCAAAAATCCAAGTTTCAATATCATTTAATTAAAGGATGGCAATCTTCTCCAGTGAATGTTCCTCCATAAATACCTATAGTTCTTAAAGATTCCTTATTGGAGATAAACGTTGGACTCAAATAATAGAAAGATTTAGTTGATAATGCATTGAAAGGCATACAACATGAAACTGTAGATTTCAACATTATATGGAAAGTAAATGACAATATGACAAGCAACTGTCATTTCCCTCTTTTGGTCCTAAGGACAACCCCTCTCCATGACCACATGCAATCAACGAAGTAGAGGTTTGCATCAGTTCGAATAGGAAGAGCATTTGAAAAATCCTTACCGTAGTTAAAGCTATGATTCAAGGATTTATTGAAGTTCATACAAAAGGAATCAAATTGATCTTAATGTTGTTGACAAAATTAGAGAAGTTTGAGAAGAGAATGAGCCAGAGCACCTCCTCTTACAAGGCTCCTAACAGGAAACACAACTTCCCTCAAGAGAAAGAACTTAATGTGACATTTGACGCTTGGGAGAAGTTTATCATAGAGTATAGAAGAAATGAAATAAAAGAGGAAGTCCAAAATAAAACCAATAAACTGAACACACTTGAAGAAAATTCAAACAATCAGGCTCAAGGTTTGAGTGGTGCAACTGACAATGTGAGCAGTAAAAAAGGGGAACCAAAGTGATTGGTCTCCCCTATATTTTATTTTATAATTAAGTTAAATTTCATATGGAGAGGGCTTTGGGTTGAGAATTGTAAACTATTTTCATTTTTAATTAAGAAGCCAAGGCTAGCCACTTTTGGAGACTCATTCTGGTGTATGTGTGTATGGAACTATTTTCTTTTATGCTTATCCTGCAATGGTAGTATGACATTTTACTTTTGTTGTGGACTATTCTTATGCAAATGATTATTATTTCTAATTGTTTATTTCTACGAGTTATTGATTATGAATGTAGGATTACTAATAGTTATGGTATTTAGGCCAACCTATTCTTAAAAACTAGTTGTTGGTAGCATTTCCATCATTAAGTTACTTTGTAAATAATTTTTTGTATTTAATGGTTGAAATTTGTATTTTCTCATGTTCAAACTTTCTTCTTAATCCTAGCTAGGTATTTAATTATGACCACATTTTTTTGTTAGAGTAGAATTACATTTAGGATTTATATAGGCTAAAAACCACATTTATTTTTATGTTGGCAATCAATCCAACTTACTGAAGGAGTTTGCTATTCCAAACAAATAAAGGGTTAATTTGGCCCCAACTTTAGGTAAACTCCCTTAAGTTTGACAATGGGCATTCATCCATGTCAAGATATTTGACACTAGAAGAAGGTCCATGCCCTTACATGGATCAATGTGGCAGTATTATATACCATGATGTTATTAATCAAAGAAGCATTGAGTCAAATCATTATCTAATCAACCTAACCTAGAAGATGAACAACGACATATCCTTTAATCAAATTTTCAAGATACTAAACTTGATTTTGGAAACTCAAAAATCCTTGATCAGGACCTTATTTTGAAATTAAATATGAGCTTCTTTTTATTGTTCCTCAGCCTAAGGATGACTCTATTACATGACTTACTCGAGCCTTTGCTCATGAACTTATAAACAAACTACCTCTTTTAAAAAAAATTCTCAAAAGTATTGAAGCTCATAGAAATTTATTTCAAAGGGTTGAAGAAATTCTTGTTTCAAATTTTGATGATTTGATTTCTCATTCATTAGATCAAATTGTCGAACCTCTATATGAGAGATTGCCTCATCCTCCATCTTCTTATTATGTACCTGAAACTTTATAAAATTTCATACAAATGACAAATAATCAGTTAAAAATTGGCCTGGATAGATTTGGATGCCTTGAATATACTAGGTGACCCACATGAATTACCCAAACATCCATAATTTTTTTTATCTACATTTGACTATAAAAAATCTAGTTCCCCTAAGGATCACATCAAGAAATTTATGTTAGTTGTCAAGTTAATGAATGTTCATTGTGAAGATGTAATTTGTCATCATTTTTTGCTTTCAAACATAAAGCTTCCATGTGGTATTTTAATTTAGCCATAAGATTTATCACTAATTGGAATCAATTTAAAACTACTTTGTTAATTAAATTTCATGCTGCAAGAACTCATATTGTGTTGATTCTAGAGTTGTCTAGAATAAAAATGGATAGTAAGGAACGGATGAAATATTTGCTACTACCTTAAATAAAACAATAGAAACATCCAAACCCATTGTTGATGCACAAGTTGAGTTTTATACTTCTACTTTATTTCTATTGTTACATTTGTAAAAAGATCAAGAAAAATATTCTTTAGCAAGTAATTTTCAAGAAGGTATTAAATTTGAAAAGGAGATAATGCTTCTATAAGAAAATCTAAGGTCTGATGAGAAGAAACCTATAGTTAATCCTAAGGAACTCCTACTTTTGAGTAAGCCAAACAATGAAAGAAAAAATAAAGAATCAATAGACATGGAAAGTTTGCAAAGGATATTAAAAACAAAAATCTAATGAACTAATTGACTTAGAAAGGAATTCTAGAGAAGGAACTTTTGCAAAGAAGAAATTAAAACCATTCTTCATGAAGAAAAATCCAACTCCACCTACAACCCCTCCCACTTATGCAAATTTAGATTTGGAAGATTTCATCATGGATAATTTGGAACCTTTGAGGTGAGGGGGGGTTGCTTCGAGTTAACCCCCATGGATAAATATATATTTTTTACTGGATTTCCCTGGAAAGGGGTGTGAGGGGAGTTACACCCTCGCCTGTATGGGATGACCACTATCAAGCATCTCATGTACTATTATGGGAACGAGGAGGGCCTCCAGGAAGGATCTATCATGATCCTATGGCTTCATGAATATGTTAATAAAGTCGTTGATGTGGTGTTGTTTTATATTCTTAGTAGGTTCTTGAGCTATGTACCTATGCATGGTCCCCTATGTTAAGGGAGTCTATGGTGGAGAAAACTATGAAATGTTTCTAGCACATGGATGGAGACTTTGCATTTGGGTTAATTGTGCGCTCTTTATTTTTTGGAAGGGTTTACCTTCTTCATCATTAGCATGGGATTTTCACAAGCGAGGCCCATGAGATATGAATGCACCACTCGGGAGATTTTTTTTCTTGGATGGATGGTAGCGAGGTTGGTTGCTACTTCATCCCTAAAGTGTGTGCATGGTGACATTAGATGCCACATAGTTTGATCGAGTATCCCTATGTTAGGGTGTACTTTTGGGGAGATAATGATGCTCCTCTATGTGCTAGGGAGATATGGGATTCATCTTTGTAATATCCTATTCAAGATCTGACCAAAATATTAACTTCCACTTCAGAGTTTCAATGGAATTTTACTAGCAATTTTTTTAAGGCAAACTCTCAGGCTGTGCAGGATGTAAGTGATGAGGATGGAAACTCTAAATGGGGATGGTAGGAAAGAGATTAGGTTCTGTAAATTATAGGTGAGAGTGTGCAGAAGCAACAAAATATGGTTTCAGCATAAGTCCTTGGCACAAAGTACTAGAGCCATTCACTTTTCAGCAATAGAGCAATTATATTGCCTACTTCGAGGCTCATTGGGATTCTAGCATATGCCAACAAGACTGGGTGATGATTAATAGTGTTTCAGAAAGAGATATATCATTCATGTAACTCATAAAATATGCTGGAATAAATACTTGGTGAACTTGAAAGAGTTTGGAGTAATTTGGGGATTAATTGCACATGGTGGACTGCTGAGATAGTTAAGTTTTTGGCTGTCCCAAATTGATTTAAATGCAACCAAATTATTAATACAGGGGCTAATATGTAAAATACATTGAAGTATGAACCTTATACAACTGTAATGGATTTAAACTGATACTCAGAATGGATTCAGCAGTTATTTTGGTAAAACTAGCCTAGAATAAGCACCCAAGTAGCTAGTCTTGCACTTTCAAAACTTCATATACTTTGTTCTGATATTAAATAAGACTATGATATATGATATCAAACAGAAATAAGTCGATATATGACTTTATAACACTTCTTTTCTCATTAACTGATTATCTTCCAAAGTATAATGCCTCGCAGGCTAGATTTTGCATTACAATAGTGGGAGAATGAATATGAAAAGAAGGAAATTACTTTGGCTTTGTTCTAGAATAGATTATCAGTCCATATATAGGTTAGATGTCTGATCTTGGATGCACTCTGAGCTGCTGGTCTTCACTGGGGCGCATTCACCAAACTAGTTCTCTTCTCCAAGAGAAACTCCTCCAAAACTAGCTGAAGTAGAGAGAATGATTAAGAAGAGAAGGATGGATCTGATCTGATGTTGGTTTCCGATCTTGGACATCTTTGATATCTGAAAAAATGGCTGAACAAACTCTCCATCCACCCTTGGGCGCATTCACTGGAACTATCTTCTTCAACTGGTGAACCTTCTCCAAAACTAGTTGTAAATCTCATGTAGAATTGATCTTCTCTTCAAGCTGACTGTGGGTCTTCAATGGTGGAATGAATGAATTTTATTGGCTGCAATAACACATTCTGGACCTGCATATTACTCACTAAAACTCATGGGGCCTTGGGGCACATCACCCAAGAAGAATTGTTGAGGCACATCACTCAACTAGAGAGGCTCAGAGCTCTCAATGCAAAAATACAAATGACCAAAAGTTGTTAATGGGAGTTGGAAGCATTGTTTTATAGAATTCATGTTGACCTATTGAGAAAGTTAATTGGCTTGGTGACCTATGAGAATAGGTCACCCATGAGTGGACATACTTTCCTTGCTTTGCTTTGGCTTTCCTTCTTTTTTCCTCTTTTTTATGACTTTCCTTCTTTTCTGAACTTTCTTGCTTTTCATACTTTCCTGCTTTTTGGATTTATGCTGCTTTTCTTGAAATATTCATCTTTTCTCATTTTTGGCAACATTTTTTTACTCTAGTGCTTACTTGACTTCTACTCCAAGTAATTCCTCCAACCTTATCCACTAATTCGAATTGGTGGGCCAATTTCTCCATTTATTCAGCATAACAAATAAAATATCAATAAATGAGGATAATTAATAAAATTAATTAATTTCTTCCCCAAAATTCAAAACCATTAATTATTTAATTAAGATTATAAGCCTGGCTCAAAACTCCCCAATTAATTAATAATTCATCTTAGATACTTAGTTTGGGGTTTAATATCTTCTGGGGGGCCACCTTATCCATTTAATCACCCAAATACACCCTTAGGCATATTCATAAGATAATTTCCACATTCACCCATTAATTAATTAATTAATGACTAGGTGACTTAGGCCAAAATCACCCCCATGAACCATAGCAAAAATTGGGAACATGACAGTCCTCCCTTCCCAAGATTGCTTGTCCTCAAGCAATGTCAAGATTCCACCAAGCTTATGTTGCACCACTCTGATTATAATTCTCCCCATCCACTGAACAGTCTGAAAATTAAACTTGGGCCTTCAAAAAAATGAGTATGAAAGGAAAAGAAAAAACTGCACTGTAATTTATAACTGCAATTAACCAACAATGAACAAAATTTTCAACCCAGTTAGGATAACTTGAGTAGAATTCCCGGATCCCACTGTTTCTCCTGCAAGGACCAAAAATTTTCTGTCACCTTTGGCAATCTGTCACTCCCATGAATGCTAGGATCCCAAAGTATCAACTGCATTTTCCCAATCTTCAGAATCAATTTAGAGAATCTATCATCAAACATGTGCCTTTTCATCCAGGGAATAACTGAAAGGACATTACTGGCAACGAAACCAAATAGAGAGAAAAATGCTTCTTCAAGTGAAAACATCCAATGGCTCAGCTCTCTGCCATTGGAGAAAAAATGCAAGCATACCTCCAAGCATGTGGATTCCCTCCACATAGGCCAACTTCTGCAAGTAAAATGTTCCATTAATTTATCTTGGCAACTTGCTTGCTTAGATGCCTTCCCTTGACCATAAGCAGAAACATTTTTGCAAGGAGATTTCATGTTTGTCAAGTAATCTTTCACCCAATCCATATGTGGATGAGTGACATCAAATGGCTGCAAATTATTCCTTTTCTGTTGCTTGCAAATCATAGAAAAATAAGCAAATTTAAAAACAATTTTCTTGCAACAAAACATAAGACTCTTACCTTCCTAGTTTTCCTTTTTAGTGATGCCTCTATCCATCCATCTGGTGGATGAATCAGAGATCCTGCTTGTTGATTTATATGATCTATAATCAACCATCTCTTCAGCAATGGGATCTATCTCCCATGGGGACAGATCATGATCCTCATGTTGTACATGTGACACAAACCAGAAAAATTTCTTCATCCACTGTTCATTCCCCATTGGTGTTGCTAAATCTAGGACATGTGGGAAAAAACTGTGAACCTTCTTTGCATGTCTGCAACCTTCAATAATCAGAATTTTGGCTGCAAATTCTGCATTATTGGCTGGCCCAAATTGGGTGCTCTCATCCCACTCTTTCATGGGAGAGTGACTATCTTCAAGGAACAGCTCAAGTTTCCTTGGAAAAAAGTCCAGTGCTTGGTTCTCATCAAACTGTTCTGCACATTCTTCAAGCACATATAAAATGAATGATCCTCATGATCCACCATCTCATGAGGTTCCTCCCTATGATCAAGAATGCTTTCATCCAAATGAAGTTGACTAAATGGTGTGTAGGAGGGTAGGGGGATCTTTGCAACTTTTCATGAAGCTGCAATATTTATGTCTTAGATTCTTGGAGGGCACTTTGAGTGCTTCTCAAAGAATATTGGGTGGCCATTAATTTCTCATTGAGATTTATGATCTCTTCATCATGCAGTGTTGTTGCCGGCAATAACTCAACAAGCTCAAACATGTAATTTTTATCTAAAAGCAACTGTGAGAAATTACATTTGATTGTGGACATTGCTTTCTGGATATTCTCCATGGCTTCAAAGGAATATTGGTCTTCCATTAAAGCAGCTTCCCAACACAATTTTGACACTGAAGCATGAGTTTCATGGAGAATTTTCAGGGCCTCTTGGATCTTCTGTTCATCCATCTTTAAATATCCTGCAAGAAGATGAGGTTCTTGCAGATGTTCCTCCTCTTAATTTTCATTCACCAGATCAATTTCATGCAGTGCACTTGAGGTTTTGAAATCTGATCTATATGTTGTTGTTGCAATATATTCATGTTTTAGGTCCTCAAAAACATAATTTGGGCTACAACATAAGTGCTCATTCATCCTTGGTGCAACAGAAAGATCTTCTCTCAAAGTTTCAGCCTTCACACTGCTTTCATGTTTTACACCAGAATTCTGAACCTCATCACTAGGGGGCTCAACCATTCTGAACTTTTCAATGGAAGTGGCTGCCATATCAGATTGACATAATGACACATAAAAATCAGAAATTACTAATTCACCATGTGTCATGTTCTCCTCCTTATGTGGTGGAATTATGATGGCTTGTTCATCCACTCATTTCTCTGTTTCACACCCTATTGAGATGTGCTCAATTTATGCTTCCTTGTGAGGCTCAAGGGGTGATTGTAAATCTGAATTATGTTCCTCTTTTGGATCAGATCCAAAAGATGTCTCACCTTCATCAATTTTTCCCATTTCTTCTGCACTTATTTTGAAATCAACCATCAAAATATCGAGAGTGATTTTACCTCCCTCATCACCAACAATCAAATGTTTGACTGTTGGATCTTCCACTGTGCATTGACCTTCTTCATCCACTTCTTGGAGTAATGGGGCACCAGTAAGGTCTTCTTGGTCATTTCTTTCCAAGAAACTTGATGTATCTCCACATTGTGTGGTGCTCAGATCACAACCTTTGGACTTCCTTCTTGAAGGAAAACCAAACAGTCTCACAATGCTTGGCCCTGCCAGTGGCCTTGATGAAACTTCCTTCTTGATTCCTTTTCCTTGAGATTGGGATGGATCCACATGTAGGGTTGCAACTTCATCTTTATTTTTTCCTACTTCTTCTCCACCCGAAGAACTAGGTGGCTCTTGGTTTCCTCCCTTGATTTTTCCTGGATGTGAGGACACATCTTTATCCCTCCCTTCCATCTTAGCTCCTAGGGGTAAAAATCTTGCCTCGACTTCTTTGCACGCACCATCAACCATATGTGCAATCATTATTTTGCTATAACATTTGTAGGGGTCTTTGAACAACCTCTGAATCTCCAAATCACAATAGTCTCTAAAGGTCAAGGACTTCTGAACCTCCTTCTTCAAAGCAGAGTACTCCATGAAGTACTCATAGGATTTCTTTGGGTTCCCTCTATTGAGTATTCCTCCATAATCCCAATTAGTCATAGGTAGATCATTTCCTATGTCCTCTTCAAACATATGTTCAACAAGGCAATCATATTCAACTTTCTGCAAATATAAATTTGCAACAGGGGTCATCTCCTCCTCTTCATATGGCTCAAAATAAAATTCTTCTTCTTCACTGACTGGTAGGAGCCACATTTTGCATCTATGAGAAGATCTTCAATCTTCCTTCAATCAGTGAGCTTCTTTATTTCCATAGGGGTGGAGGAAAGTGCTTTGATACCACTGTAATATCCTAGTCAAGATCTGACCAAAATATTAACTTCCACTTCAAAGTTTTAATGGAATTTTACTAGCAATTTTTTTAAGGCAAACTCTCAGACTATGCAGGATGTAAGTGACGGGGATGGAAACTCTGAATGGGGATGGTAGGAAAGAGATCAGGTTCTGGAAATTATAGGTGAGAGTGTGCAGCAGCAGAAAAATATGGTTTCAGCAGAATTCCTTGGCACAAAGTACTAGAGCCATTCACTTTTCAGTAATAGAGCAATTTTATTGCCTACTTCGAGGCTCCCTGAGCTTCTAGCATATGCCAACAAGACTGGGTGATGATTAATAGTGTTTTAGACAGATATATATCAGTCATGTAACTCATAAAATATGTTGGAATAAATAATGGGTGAACTTGGAATATTTTGGAGTAATTTGGGGGTTAATTGGACACGGTGGACTACTGAGCTAGTTAAGTTTCTGGCTATCCCAAATTGATTTAAATGCAACCAAATTCTTAATACAGGGGATGATATGTAAAATATATTGAAGTATGAACCTTCTACAACTGGAATGGAGTTAAACTGATACTCATAATGGATTCAGCAGTTATTTTGGTAAAACTAGTCTAGAATAAGCACCCAACTAGCTAGTCTTGCACTTTAACTCATCAAACTGCTTCAAAACTTCATATACTCTGTTCTGATATTAAATAAGACTCTGATATATGATATTAAACAAAAATAAATTGAGATATGACTTCAGTACTCTTCTTTTCTCATTAACTGATTATCTTCCAAAGTACAATGCCTCACAGGATAGATTTTGCATTACAATAGTGGAAGAATGAATATGAGAAGAAGGAAATTACTTTGGCTCTGTTCTGGAATAGATTATCAGTCCATCTATAGGTTATATGTTTGATCTTGGCTGCACTCTGAGCTGGTGGTCTTCACTAGGGCGCATTCACCAAACTAGTTCTCTTCTCCAAGAGAAACTCCTCCAAAACTAGATGAAGTAAAGAGAATGATTAAGAAGAGAAGGATGGATCTGATCTGATGTTGTTTTCTGATCTTGGACATCTTTGATATCTGCAAAAATGGCTGAAATAACTCTCCATCCACCCTTGGGGACATTCACTGGAACTATCTTCTTCAACTGGTGAACCTTCTCCAAAACTAGCTATAAATCTCTTGTAGAATTGATCTTCTCTTCAAGCTGACTGTGGGTCTTCAATGGTGGACTGAAATGAATGTTATTGGCTGTAATAACACATTCTGGACCTGCATATTACTCACTAAAACTCATGGGGCCTTGGGGCACATCACCCAAGAAGAACTGTTGAGGCACATCACTCAACTAGAGAGGCTCAGAGCTCTCAATGCAAAAATACAAATGACCAAAAGTTGTTAATGGGAGTTGGAAGCATTCTTTTATAGAATTCATGTTGACCTGTTGAGCAAGTTAATTGGCTTGGTGACCTGTGAGAATAGGTCACCCATGAGTGGACATACTTTGCTTTGGATTGCCTTCTTTTTTCCTTTTTTTCTGACTTTCCTTCTTTTCTAAACTTTCCTGCTTTTCATACTTTCCTGCTTTCTGGATTTATGCTGTTTTTTTTGAAATATTCATCTTTTCTCGTTTTTGGCGACATTTTTTTACTCTAGTGCTTACTTGACTTCTAATCCAAGTAATTCCTCCAACCTTATCCACTAATTCGAATTGGTGGGCCAATTTGTCCATTTATTCAACATAACAAATAAAATATTAATAAATGAAGATAATTAATAAAATTAATTAATTTCTTCTCCAAAATTCAAAACCAGTAATTATTTAATTAAACTTATAAGCCTAGCTCAAAACTCCCCAATTAATTAATAATTCATCTTAGATACTTAGTTTGGGGTTTAATATCTTCTGGGGGCTCACCATATCCATTTAATCACCCAAATACACCCTTAGGAATATTCATAAGATAATTTCCACATTCACCCATTAATTAATTAATGAATGCCTAGGTGACTTAGGCCAAAATCACCCCCATGAACCATAGCAAAAATTGGGGACATGACAATCTTGTGAGTGTTTTTTCCATGGTTTGTGTTTTACTATAATAATATTTGATTCATGGCTAGATTTGGTTTTAAATGTGCTAATATATTGATATTGTCCTTGTTTGGGTGTGTGGAGACGATAGGCCTACTGGCCCTGTTGCTAGAGCTGGACGACACCATGGGTGGGTTGACGATGAGGTGGGATTAGTAGGTGAGAACCCTAGAATGGGGCCCAAACCTGAGGATCTCTAATTTTTATTAGATGTGTTGTTGTATGGGGTGACCGAGATCAACTGGTAGGATCTTGGGGGTTTGATCACTAATGTCTAAGTCAACATTATTTGGGGGTGGTGACAAGTGATGCGAGGGGCCTCCATAGTTGTTGCTATAGTTTGAGTACAACATGGGGCTAGAGAGGCACCACCTACTAGGATTGTTCCTTCTCATGGGGGGTTTTGGGGGATTTTCCCTTTATCGCCAACACCACAGGGGTGGCCGAAGTTATTATGATCTATGCACACTTTTTGTGTGATGGATACTTGTGTATACTTGGTGAAGATAGACTAATGGGGGAATAGTTTTATGTATATCTTGTTTTTTGGAAATATATGTGTGTGTGTATACTTGGAAAAGATAGCCTAATGGGGCATTTTTTTATGTATATACCACTTTTTGGGAATGTGTGTGTGTGTATCCCATTTTTTTGAATAAAATTTATTGCTCATTTGTTTGATTTTTAGCATTTATGAGTGGTTATATGTGTGATATATAAATGATATGTCATGTTTTTAATTTGCTATGTGTTTTCCCTTGTTAATGTAATAAATGTCAATCTAATATTTCAATTGTGATGTTATCTACAACTTGGTTGTAGCTTCTAGAAGCTTAACTTGCAAATATTTTCTGAAAACACATGGAGTACGAATATGGCAAATATGATTCCATTGTGCCACTAGGAGCTTGGAGTCCAAGTAAAAATTGAGATGGTGGATATGTATGAGCATCGCATATGTGAGAAACTTGATGATAAATGCGTACTCAACTTGATATCAATGGATTATCCAATACACACACCACTTGAGTGGATTAGTGTGTGTGACAGTGAATAAATAGTTATGGGTGTTGATGCGAGATTATGCATCCATCAACTAGCACCATCAATAAATCTGATGTGGTATGCCAATGGTTCAAACATCTTAAACATAGAGATGGTACCTCATTAGGAAATTTTTTTCTTTCTTTAAAAGAAAAAAACGATGTAAAAACATGAGTTATTTACATGGTTGACTTCCTTATGAGAGCAATTTTTTATGGGTAAAATATCTTGAAATATAACCCATTGATCAAGCCTTTGAAGAGGCCACCCTCAAGGAAATCCAACACATACGCTCCTTTGGTAAAATATTGCTTATGATAAACGGATCTTGCCATAGAGTTCTCAATTTTCTTAGGTCTGGGGTTTTGTTGTGGAAAGAATTGCACAAGTGCACTCTTCCACTTGGTAAGGGGCTAAGCCTTGTAGGTTGCAGCAAGGCCTCAATCCTTGGAGCCTCTTTTTTGTGTGGTTGGTATTCCTCCAAGTGATCTTGCAATATATTGTTAGTGTAATTCACATTCAAACAAAGAAATATGGATAAAAACAAAATGAAAGATATGGGGGGGGAATGCAAACTCCAATAACAAGCATAGGTATGCTAAACCACTCTTGTATTGCCCAATGGTATAGCTGTACAACACCTAGGAGGTGTGGGATTCAAGGGGATCCAACAATCTCCCTGAGGGAGGCCTTTCTTGTCCAAACTAAATGCTAAGTAGATGGTAGAACAATGGAGAGAAACACTTGCCCCTTGAAGGAAGTTGGCAAGGGAGCTTGGGAATGCTCACAATGATAGGAAGTGGTGGGTTATGAGGAAGCTCCAACTCAAATACAGCAACATAACCTTGCTCTAATTTCTCCCTACAAAATTCATGCCAATGGCTTCCTTTTATAGGCCAAGAGGTGGCCAACAAACAACTAGATACAAATGTGAACTCACCTCCTCCATGAACTAGTTCCAAGGTACACAAGGGGGGCTAATTAATGCCACCAAGTGTGTGAGGAGCCCAATTCAGATCCTTGGGGAGGATTAAGCCTTCAATGCACCGTTGGGAGTTAGTGGTCCCATTGTTTTGACAGTAGCGCAGCTATAGAAGTAAAATTCATGCGGGTGTAGCGTGGGCATTGTTCAGATAACCTGCGCTATAACGCGGGTCAACTGTGTGTTATCCGAGATACCCTTTCTTTTGAATGTTTCTTGGCACTTATGGACTCATGCTATGTTTTGGAACTATTGAGAATGCATGTGGTGAGATGCATTCTTTATGTTGATGACACCTTACTGGATGAATCGTCGAAATGTTGCATGTGTGCGACTTTTAGGCGTTAACATATGCCCCCTGATGTATGAGGTTCGGAGGGTACTGTAGAGCCGATAATGCATCATGTTTCTTGTTTTTTCTCTCATGTTCTATAAGACGGAGCACATGTGGACAAATAGGGTTCTCCCATGGGGGAATATTGTTGGTGATGACCATTGGAGCTATAGTAAAGAATAGTTTTATACAAACGAGGCGAGCATACCCATGCTTGTGAAATGTTGTCAAAGTGATTACAGTGAAAGAGGACCAAGGTGTCGTGTCTACTATACTGTTGGGACATGGATGAAGGAAGCTTCAATCCATGTTTGATTAAATGCCCCATGAACTACTGCAGAATATTGAAGAAGTGGAACTACTGGTGACCATGATAAGCCCACTGGGGTGGGGGACCAAATTGGTATTGTAATGTCCCTGGTTAGGAATTTTATTAAAATGGCAATTTTTCACTTTTTTCCCTAGTTAGACCTTTGACTAGTTTTGATCTCTAGCTCCCAAATTTGCCCCAAATGATCCCAAATATTCTGAGAAGGTATATGAATGATATTAGAACATAAATTATGTGTTTCAAGGATGCCTTTGGACCTTTAAAATACTTCTGCAAATCCTCTTTCAATTCTGATCAATGTAGGTAACTTTACTAGTGATTTTTCTTTGACTAGTATTGGTCTCTAGGTCTCAAATTGACTCCAAATGCCTTCAAATATTCAAGGAAGGTGTATGAATGATATTAGAACTTGAATATTATGTTTATGGATGACATATGTCCACCAAAATACCTCTGCAAACTCTCTTAAGATTCTGAACCAATTATGCAATTTTACTAGTAATTTGGGGTTCAAATCCCCCTAGGGTAAGTACTGAAAATGGCTTCCCAAATGCCTCCAAACCCACTCAAATTTATGAACAAAGGTATGTAATGTGTTAATTATTTTATTAAAGTCTCATATGCACCATTATTGGATTATTACAACTATTTTCACCCTCTCCCATTCAACTGCAAAAATCCCCAATTCGACCCTTGGGGAAATGGTACTATTTCACCTCCCAATACCACTAAACTGAGTAAAAATGCTTCAAATGCTCAAGTATAGTATATGAAACTTGTAGAAGACATCCATGGCAGTATATTTATCACAAATATATCATAGAATCATCCATTCATTCGAAATCATCATCAATACATTAGCTCACAACAAGGTAGTGGGGAAATGGCATTGTTCTTCCATTAAAAATGAGATTTATACATTTCTACTTGGAATTTAGACCTGAAACTTTTTGGATATGAAGAAAAGAGCATTTAATTCATATTACAAAAGAAATGGGTCATTAAAATCTTCCCCAAAGAGTACAATAGCTCACCAAAAATGCCCTCCCTCAAGGATCAAGAATATGCCATCAAAACTGGAAATGGTTGAAGGAGTGAGCTACAATAGAAGAAACCATGAGCTGCCCTGTAGCTTACACCTGCAAATAAAGACTCCATTAAAGCTCCAAATGAAAGGTCTGAATGGCCTTTCCAATTACCAACTTGGATGGGAATCTTTCACCCTCGAAATTGGCTAAGGCAAGAAACTAGTCATCCACTAGCTCTCCCTCTTCACAAATGCAATTGCAAATTCTACAAATGATCAAAAGCTGGTTTCATTCTTTTTTATTGACATTTATAAACTTCTAATGTCCTCTATGGGTATAATTCCTTCCAAGAGACTCATGCCAACTCAAGTTGGGAAGAGATTCCAAAGAACGCCACTTGTACAACAATTCCTAGTCTCCCACTTCCACCAAATCACATGTGGAAGCATCTTAGCTTCCCTAACACCCTTGAGCACCCTCTTGGAGTCTATTTTTAGCCCTGACACGTCATATATGTCATATTTCAGCCTTCAGGTCTGATTTGTGTCATAGGTGTCATAGCATCTTCATCATTGTTGTCATAGAGCTAGGGAATCTAGCCCAAGTGTCTCACTAGCTCCAAATTGCCTCTTCCTCTTCCATGGGAGTTACTCTTCCTCTATATTTAGACCTTGGATGAGTCATGCAATGAATAATACCTTTTGGAATCCCCCAAGTATGTTACCATTCACCTTGAATTCGAAATGGTGAGAGAATGATGCCAAATGTAGTGGGGAAATCTAGCCATATGTGGGTCCCACTTCCTCCATGTGTCTTCATGATGAAATGCCACTTTGATTTTCACTTGTATATATTTAATTAGATCCTTTATTAAATATTTATGTCATTCTAATGTTCAAACATCATTTATTATCCCCATTATTCCAAATCCCAAAGCTTCCACCCCAAACCTAGGAAACTAGTAATTTTCCTCATTGGCAATTATTTGACCTTTAGCATCAATTTGACAAACTCTAATGAATAGAGCCAATGTGATTAGGCCATTGTGGCCCAATACCAAATTTGGGACATGACAAATCCTCCCTTCCCAATATTGCTTGTCCTCAAGCAATTTTAAATGTGGGTGTTGAAGAACCTGCTTTCTGTATAATTCTTTGAAGTTGCCATTGAATTGCCCAACCTTGAGTCTTTGAGTTTCCATGAAGATTTTAGAGAGGAACCACCATGCTTACTGCTGCACTACTCTGATTAAAATCACTTTATTAAGTGGGGAATCCATCTCCCATACTGCTTGCTTCCCCAAAAAATATGAAACCAATGAGATAAAAATTATTCCAGGGTCCCATTGCTTGTATTGCACCCCAACAATGAAGAGTGCTCTCCAACCCATACCATCAGATAAGATGATTCCTGGATCCCAGTTTCTTGTATGCATTCTTCCAAACATCATGAGTACAAAATATATATCATCAAAGTACATAACTACATAATGAAAATGTACATCAAGGAGGTGCTTCATCAAAGAATCATGAAAGTGCTTGTACCTCCAAGCAAGTAGACCACGATTTTTCAAGTGCATACAATCTTCAAGTGACCAATCAAATATGCTCCAATGACATAGGTGAGGATCCCATGTCCTATAATGCTGCTCCAAAAGGATGTGATATGCATCAAAATATTCAACCATGTATTCTTTCATCCAAGAAGTGAATGAAGAATCTCCACTAAAATCTGAACCAAATAATGAGCAGAAAAAACAAGGAGACTTCAAATGACTCAAAGAAGTCTCAACCATACATCCATGAATGTGAGAATCATAAAGATGTAACAAAGTATGTGGCTTCCAACAAAAATGTTCTCCCATCATAAATCTATTCACCCAAGTGTTGGATGAAGTTCCTCTAACATCGAATGAACCCAGTGTTGAGCAAGAAAAACCATGAGTCTTCAAGTGACTCAAATCCATATCATAGGTGCATGTAGATGTGAATCATCATAAAGTGACAAATTATGCTGCTGCAAATGTGAATAAGAATGTGCTCCAACCATGTCATCATGAAAGTTAAATCTAGGAATTCCATACTCCTCATGTGGCACCATCAAAAAGAACCCTTTCACCCATACTTCATTGAGACTAATGTTGCAAAACATGGAATTGTAGGATGTAGGAGAATGAACTAAATCACCCAAATGATAAAAAAGTGCAGAAGTTTCATCATGGGAAAGATCCATGTGGGTAGTATCATGCAGCTCCTTAAAAAGTGGGAAACCTTTGTCATAGATTGGTTCCAATGTAGAGGAATCATGCTCTTCTTTAAAAATTGCATAAGCTTCATCAAGAGACAATTCAAGTTCCTCTTCCACCACATCAAGTGTTTGGATCTCTTCAAGTTCATCTTCAAACACATTAAACACATTAAACACATTCAAATTTTCACATTTCTCATGATCCACCATGTCATGAGAATCCTCCAAACAATCTACCATTTGACAATCTGAAACATAGGAGGAAAAACAAGTATCTTGCAACTTTTCAAGAAGTTGCTCATTTTGAATTGTGAGCTTATGAATATCCTCATTATTCTTCAAGTATGCATCATGTAACAATTCATTAAGCTCAAACAAATGGTTTCTATCAAAAATCAAAGACATGAAATTACCTTTGATGTGGCACATTGCTCTTTGAATCTTCTCCATGTCTTCAAGGAAGGATGTTTCCTCCAATGAAGTAGCTCTCCACCAAAAATTTGACACCAATGCTTGAGTGTCATGGAGAATGTTGAGGGACTCTTGGATCTTATTTTCATTCATCTTTACGAACCCTTCAAGAAAATGAGGCTCTTGCAAATGAACCTCCTCATCTTCTTCAATTTTGCTTGGACCAACTTCATGAAGCTCAAGTGGTGATGGGGAAGTTGATCTTGGTTCTTCTTCCACTGCTACAAGGTCTTCATTATCATGCTTAATGAAACTTGCACTTGTAGAAACACTTTCAAAAGTGATCTCTATGTCACCAACATAGAGGTGTGAGCACCCATCAGTAGGTACTCCTTCATAGTTTAAGCATCCATCAGTAGATGCTCTTTGGTTCATGTCTAAGCTAGAAGGTGTCTCGAAATGATCTTCCATATTTTCAATAGAATCTTCTTCATGCTCTTATGATGTCTCTTCCTTTTGCTCCTTAAAGCAAGCTGATGCATTTTGCCCCTTGTTTTCCTTAGGATCAATATATTTGGAATCTCTTCTTGAATAAATCTCAAAAGCTCTCCTCAAGGAGGACATCATTTCATGCACACATATACGATACTCGCTCCAAGGTTTTTTACAAGAAGGGCATAAACCTTTCTTCACTAACTCCACATCTTCATTTTTTGGCCTATTTTCAAAAACATGTTCAGCATAGTACTCAAAAGACATGGCATTTTGTGTATTTTTGCTAAAAGCAAGATATTCTTGATATTTTTTATATTGTTGGGGCAAGGTTTTATATTTTGCTCTCCATCTTTGGAACTCACTCATAGAATTATCCTTGGTTGGTGTGACACACTCATATTCATCAAATTTAAATTCATAAGAATAATCTTCATTTCTCTTGAAATTGTAAGAAGTGTTGCATGATGGCACCTCTTCCTCATACCATTCACATTCTGCCTCATATTGCTCATAAGCATCTGCATATTCCTCATAAGAATTGTACTCATAGGATTCATCATAATAGTAAGACATGGCTGCCAATTATTCTTGAATGTATGTACCTAATACACAGGTGCAAGGACCATGCTCTGATACCACTGTAATGTCCCTTGTTAGGAATTTTATTAAAATGGCAATTTTTCACTTTTTTCCCTAGTTAGACCTTTGACTAGTTTTGATCTCTAGGTCCCAAATTTGCCCCAAATGATCCCAAATCTTCTGAGAAGGTATATGAATGATATTAGAACATAAATATGTGTTTCGGGGATGCCTTTGGACCTTTAAAATACTTCTGCAAATCCTCTTTCAATTCTGATCAATGTAGGTAACTTTACTAGTGATTTTTCTTTGACTAGTATTGGTCTCTAGGTCTCAAATTGACTCCAAATGCCTTCAAATCTTCAAGGAAGGTGTATGAATGATATTAGAACTTGAATATGATGTTTATGGATAACATATGTCCACCAAAAGACCTCTGCAAACTCTCTTAATATTCTGAACCAATTATGCAATTTTATTAGTAATTTGGGGTTCAAATCCCCCTAGGGTAAATACTGAAAATGGCTTCCCAAATGCCCCCAAAACCACTCAAATTTATGAACAGAGGTATGTAATGTGTTAATTATTTTATTAAAGTCTCATATGCACCATTAATGGATTATTACAACTGTTTTCACCCTCTCCCATTCAACTGCAAAAATCCCCAATTCGACCCTTGGGGAAATGGTACTATTTCACCTCCCAATACAACTAAACTGAGTAAAAATGCTTCAAATGCTCAAGTACAGTACATGAAACTTGTAGAAGACATCCATGGCAGTATATTTATCACAAATATATCATATAATCATCCATTCATTCGAAATAATCATCAATACATTGGCTCACAACAAGGTAGTGGGGAAATGGCATTGTTCTTCCATTAAAAATGAGATTTATACATTTCTACTTGGAATTTCGACCTGAAACTTTTTGGAGATGAAGAACAGAGTATTTAATTCATATTACAAAATAAATGGGGCATTAAAATCTTCCCCAAAGAGTAAAATAGCTCACCAAAAACGCCCTCCCTCAAGGATCAAGAATATGCCATCAAAACTGGAAATGGTTGAAGGAGTGAGCTGCAATAGAAGAAACCATGAGCTGCCCTGTAGCTTAAACCTGCAAATAAAGACTCCATTAAAGCTCCAAATGAAAGGTCTGAATGGCCTTTCCAATTACCAACTTGTATGGGAATCTTTCACCCTCGAAATTGGCTAAGGCAAGAAACTAGTCATCCACTAGCTCTCCCTCTTCACAAATGCAATTGCAAATTCTACAAATGATCAAAAGCTGTTTTCATTCTTTGTTATTGACATTTATAAACTTCTAATGTCCTCCATGGGTCGAATTCCTTCCAAGAGACTCATGCCAACTCAAGTTGGGAAAAGATTCCAAAGAACGCCACTTGTACAACAATTCCTAGTCTCCCACTTCCACCAAATCACATGTGGAAGCATCTTAGCTTCCCTAACACCCTTGAGCGCCCTATTGGAGTCTATTTTTAGCCCTGACATGTCATATATGTCATATGTCAGCCTTCAGGTCTGATTTGTGTCATAGGTGTCATAGCATCTTCATCATTGTTGTCATAGAGCTAGGGAATCTAGCCCAAGTGTCTCACTAGCTCCAAATTGCCTCTTCCTCTTCCATGGGAGTTACTCTTCCTCTATATTTCGACCTTGGATGAGTCATGAAATGAATAATACCTTTTGGACTCCCCCAAGTATGTTACCATTCACCTTGAATTCGAAATGGTGAGAGAATGATGCCAAATGTAGTGGGGAAATCTAGCCATATGTGGGTCCCACTTCCTCCATGTGTGTTCATAATGAAATGCCACTTTGATTTTCACTTGTATATATTTATTTAGATCCTTTATTAAATATTTATGCCATTCTAATGTTCAAACATCATTTATTATCCCCATTATTCCAAATCCCAAAGCTTCCACCCCAAACCTAGGAAACTAGTAATTCTCCTCCTTGGCAATTATTTGACCTTTAGCATCAATTTGACAAACTCTAATGAATAGAGCCAATGTGATTAGGCCATTGTGACCCAATACCAAATTTGGGACATGACAGGTATGTAGATCTACCTGAGAGCTTCACTATACCAAATAGACTGCTACCATGATTTCAAAATGTGAACACTGTTACCTTCAAAAGTACGTTTCCCCTGATGCGATAATGTGTTGACGTCAAGCATAGGGGAAACCACTTAGTTAGGGAGTACTAATGACTCTCCCTACTAAGTTCAAGGTAATCCCTTATAGTGATTGAAAGGGATCCCAAGGTACAACTGCAACTCTCAGAATGTAGTGTTTTGACATCGATGAGAGATGAAGTACATGATAAGATGGGAGTCTCATCGCGAGAACCGAGATCATATTGTAACCGACTGGTAGACGGACAGACCTAACACGAGATTGGTTGATAAGCATGGGGATCATAACTTCCTTTGATCGATATAAACATGGGGAGTGGGGACGACAACTTTTCTTTCGAAATGGCACAGATTGAAATGGTCGGAGACAAACTGCAAGTGAAAGGGATTTGATGGATATGCAAAATGAAAGGTAATGGTGACCAACAAAACAAATACTGTTGAACATATGGAGACTCAAATACGTTGATCTAAGGCAACCATGGGTTGATGCCAAAATAATATGGTGTTCCCGCAATGTGAGGTGATGGGGGAACTGTTTGTAGATAAAGAATATTGGTGGGGTCCCCACAGTTTTTGGTGTGTCTGGGGACCAATTTGATGATGGGTGGAGTCCCCACGGTTTTGATTGGGTTGGGGGACACTTTCTAATTATGAAGTGAGGTATAACTTGCATATACAAAGATGGGTGTCCCATGAAAATATGTTATTCAGTGTATACCTACGGGATAATTGAATAGAATTGGTTGCTTCTGAGGGTGGGGGGCCCATAGGTGTCTTTGCGGGGGTGATGATACGAGGGGGGATTGCGAAGATTAAAGTGCTCATGGAGGCATGAGGGGACTTTGTGAATTGTGCTTGTAACATGTACCAAGGGATCTGACGAGTGTGTACTTGGTGGAGTAAATGCGCAACTATGAAATGATACTCTAAGGGAGGGTCTTTTTAAGCTGGTTCAGATTCCTCGGACTTGTGGGGTGTCAAAATCATGGGTGTCAATTGATGACGGGGATGGAAATGGTGTGCACACCCATGGGGGAACATGCTATTCACGATAATGATTTTGATGGCACATCGAGGCCATGAATGAGGGCCCTACGGTTATCAACAGGAATACTGGGAAATGCATTATAAACAAAGGGTAAATAGTGTCTATATGACAATTTCAGAATGATGCCTGTGGTGGGGTGCATGATCCCTGCTTGTAGAGCTTGGAGTCTTATTATTATAATGGAAAAACAAGAGGCTCCGTATTTCTCTGATCGATATCCTGCACATATGGCGCACATACCCAAGTGTAGTAAAGAACATAACCAACATATTAACAATGCAGAAATCGTATAACCAAAACAATCTCGTACCTGTGGGGTACTGGAGAATTAAGGATAAAACCTTTTGAGGTACAACCCATTGATCGGGTTGTTGAGAGTAATACCTTCATGGCCAGTTAAGATATAGGCTCCTTTTGGGACAAAATGCTTAACGACATAAGTGCCTATCAATTTGGATACAAATTTCTAGGGTCCTGGTTTACCGTCTTTCTTGGCATTAAACAACATAACAAAGTCACCTTCGTTGAAGGTGCGTGGTCGCACTTGCCGATCGTAATGTGCCTTGGAGCGGACTTTCATGGCTTCACTCTGTTGAAGAGAGTCACACTGTTCTTCGTCAAGGTGTTCCAAGGCGAATAGGCATTGTTCCAGTGAAGGGGTATTAGGTAGCAACTTGATGACTGATTGGAGGGTAGGGATTTGACTCTCTATTGGGAGGACGGATTCTACACGATGCACAAGGTGAAATGGGGTAAAACATGCGGCAGTCTTGGCCGAGGTACGATAAGATCAAAGGGCAGGAAAGAGCATGTGGTGCCAGTTGGTTTTGTTTTTGTCTACTTTGCATTGGAGCATTGTTTTGAGGATTTTGTTAACAACTTCAACTTGGTCATTTGCATGAGGGTAGTAAGCAGTTAAAAAATCGTGTTTAAATCCTAACAGCCACAAAATTTCTTCGAACGTTTTGTCACTGAAGTGTCTTCCGTTGTCGGAGATAAGTTGCTTGGGAACGTTGAAGCGGGAGATGACGTGGTTGAAGAAGAACCGTACAGCGGTCACTGCTTTACAACCGAATGTGGGCATCGCTTCGGCTAATTTGGTGAAATAATCGACGGCGACGATTATATGGTGGTGACCTTGGGATCAAGTTGGATGACATTCCATAAAGTCAATTTCCCATCTTCAAAATGGGTCGGCAGTGATGATTAGGTGGAGTGGTGTGGGGGAATACCGTGTTTTGCAGGAAAAGACCTGGAAATTCACGCACCATTTGATGGCATAGACACAATCTTTGAATACGGAGGGCCAAAAATACCCTGCTCGTAATATTTTTGAGGTGGTAGCTAATCCGGAGAGGTGGCCACCACACGCGCCGCTATGGAAATCATTGAGAACTTGCTCAGCTTCTTCATGCATTAGACATTGTCGAAGAATAGGGTTGATGCCACAATGATATAGGACTTCCCTGACGAGGAGGCATTGCAATTCCTGGTGGCAGATTTTGCGGCGATTGTCGCGGGATAAGTGGGGATCGAAATTCTGGGTGCGGAGATAAAGGACGATATCATTGTACCAAGGTTGTTCGACCGTAAGGAGAAAGAGGTGCTCATCGAGTAACTAGTCCTGGACAGACTCGCTTATGGAGGTAGAGGGAAGGTCAGTAATGAGTTTGGCTAAGGCCATGGATTTCTTGCTTTTGGAAATAACAAATTTGAGGTCAAATTCTTGTAAGATAACGGTCCACCATGCAAACTTATTGTTGATAAGCCTACTGATAACTATGTATTGCATAGGGTTGGAATCAGCAATGACGGTTGTTTTCCGAAGAAAAATATAGTGGCAGAGTTTTTGTACAGAAAGGATGACTACAAGTGCAAGCTTGTCATCTAGGTGTAGTTAAGTGCAGGTCTGGCAAGGGTTTTGCTAACGCAATATATGACATGTTCATGGTGGTCCTTGGCAGGTTGGACTAGTACGTTGGCTGCAATGGAATCTGACGTAAATATATATAAGATGAAATCTTTGTCAAAGTCCGGAGGAGAGATGAGGTGAGTTGATGATAATGCTTGTTTAAGGGCATCGTAGGTGGTTTGGGCATAGTCGTCCCACTTAAATGATAGATCTTTTTTGAGATGCCGTAAAAATACATGGGCTTGAGTGGCATAGTCAGGAACAAAACGACGAATAAAGTTGGCCTTACCTTGGACACTCTACAACTGGCATCGTGTTCATGGTGCTGGTAATTCCAAGATGGATTGAACCTTGGAAGGGTTGACGATGATGTTGTATTTGGAAACAATGAATCCTAAGAGGCGATCGGCGGTGACGCAAAATACACATTTGAGGGGGTTTATGCGTACATTATACTTGCGACATCTTGTGAAGATGGTACGAAGGTCTTGGAGGTGATCACATCATTTTTTGGACTTGGCAGTAAGGTCGTCTAAAAAGGCAAGGATGATGTGAGCCAAGTCATTAAAGACGCATCTCATTGCTCATTGGAAAGTGGCTTCGGCGTTCTTCAGACTGAAGGGAATGACTTTGTAGGCAAAGGTGCCCCATGGTGTGGTAAATGAAGTTTTATGCTAATCTTGGGGATGGATACATATCTGGTTGTATCCGGAGAACCCATCCATGAAGGACAACATTTCACTACCAGGACATGCATCAATGATTTGGTCAATGAATGGTGTGGGAAATTTATCCTTGGGGCAGGCTAAATTGAGGTCTTAGAAATCAGTACAGACATGAATAATTCCCTGTTTTTTGTTAACTAGGACGGGGTTAGACACCCATGAGGTGTAAGCGATAGGAAAAATAAATCCGGCTTGCAAGAGTTTTTCGATCTTGGATTTGATTGCGGGGGCTTTAGAAGGGTGGAGCGAGTGTTATTTTTGTTGGATGGGGATGGCGTCGGGCCAAGTGTCAATGTGATGCTCAACAATTGCTAGGTCAAGACCCGACATTTCTTCATAGGACCATGCAAAGACATCACAAAACTCTTTAAATAGAGCGGTAAAATCAGTGATTTCCTGCTGTGAGAAGGAAGCCCCGATAGAGATGTTTTCGACGACTCCTGGTGTGATGGAGATATCAACCTATATGGCAGGGGAGATATTGGCAGGATTACCGTCTTCGAACGCATCTAGGGTGGGGATGGGATTTGTAAACCAATTGATGTGATTAGGGGGTAAAAAGTATTTGGACTTGACGGTATATTGTTATTGAGTGGGTAGTATGCGTGGTTCATGCCTATATGCTGCCGAGGATCTATGATGGAAAGTGTCCCATGGAGGTTCAGTAGCGTTCATGGCCTCAGTTATTTCTTCATCTGTGGTGAATATGTATTCTTCCAGCATATCTTCATCTGAAGAACCCAGGTCTTCATTCTAGGATGGAAGAGGAATTGCATCGAGATGCAGGATGTCAAGGTACTCAAAGAGAGTTGGGGTGGGTGCTATAATCTCGTCTTGAGGGAAGATTAAGGGATCTAGTGCTTCATGGGAAATCGGTGATGGGGGATCAAGTTCTCTTGAGGTATCTAATGGATGTGACATGTTGTTGTCAACATTGGACTCTATTGGGTCAGTATCCTACTCAATTACTGTAGGAAGTGTGGTCCCACAAGGGGTGAGGTTATCATCCAATTGAATTTGGGTTGCACGTAGAGTGCGAAATGCGGTGACAAGAGGACATTGGAATGAATGGTGCGACATTAATTTGCATGAGTGACACAATCTAGTGGCGTTAGTGTGATTTAAGACAATGCTCGGGCTTTGTGGATGTCGCGGCGACTGTTGGTCAGGTATGGAGTCAGCCCACCTTGGGGAGGGACTGGTCAGGGTTACCATAGTACCCGTGGGGATAGGATTCTCCGCTAGAGATGAGGGAGGTGAGGTATCTTCCAAGGGTTGGGTGAGGCGAATGGCTTCCAAAGCCTCCTGACAGCGAGGGAGGTTGAGGAAATGATGTGTATAGTGCCCATACTGAGAACATATGGAACATGCGTGATTCATACGCAGTGCTCTGGACTTATATGTGGGCGAGGCGGGTATGCCCCCTTTCACCATCGGTGGAGCGTGGGCGATGTTAACGAGGGTGTTGAGAAAATTCCTTAGCTCCAATAGTGTAGGACATAGGTTTGTTGCATGGCCTTGCTGCACGCAAAGAGAACACGACGATGTAACCCGTTGATTGGGAGTATTGATCATAACTGGTGCTTTTAACTCCTATTGGTTGATACCCCCTACTTTAGGTTTAGCGGTTTCTACTGAATTAAATGTTGGTTTAGGTAATAGGGTACCTTTCAACTTCAGTTGTTTGGTGCCCCCATTGGCAGTCTTAGCGAAAACCGATTGTGGTTTAGCTATGGATTTCATAGGTTGGGTTTTCGTAACTGAATGTGTTACGGGCCTTATAGGTGTAGCAGTCGAAACAAGGATAAACTCATAATGGGAGACTGGTTTGGAAGCCATCTCTGGGTAGGGTGGTGTGAGGTACCATACTGGTATTCCCAAAGTTATCCCAGGTAGAGTTGACTGAGCCATAACCGGTGTCCCTTGTACACCTTTGGGGTGATACAAGAATGGGATTTGGAAAATTGGTGGGTTCGATGGGCTCAACATTTGTCCAATGCCATGACTCGGCAGTGGTGCTGATGAAGGTGTTGAGGTAGAGGCAATATCATTTTCAGTGGTGAAAATTGTGCGCATTGGGCCATCTGTTGATGTAGGGATCTTAAGTGGTGGTCCCAAATATAGTCCTAACAAATTGGAGTCCTTGTACATGTCAGGGGAAATGTCAACATATGTTTGATCATCGCCTAGTACATTCAATAAGACATTGTTGGGATTGCTTGTGGTGTTGGGGTCATAATAGCTAAGTTGGTCTAGGGTAACTACCTTCTTGTTTAAGGGAAACATCATGATACAAAACACCAAGAAGGTGACCGTCTTCATGGCGTACATATAACTATGCCCCAATAAGATGTTGTAGTTGAGTTTTGCGTTGACTACTTCGATATCAATCATAACCATCTTTCCCCCTAGATCTATGGGGAAATTTTGGTACAATCCTCTTGGTTGGGATGATCTACCATCATACGCACAAAGAGAGATAGACAAGGGGACCAGCTCAAGAGATCCTAATCATTTCCAGACTTTTGCGGACATGATGCAAGTAGTTGTGCCTTCATCGATGATACATCGATGGATCGCGATGTTTTTTATCGTAATTGGAACTTGAAATGTGACTGATGACAGTAGTCGCGGACCACCTTTGTTGAGATAAAAGGTCATGAGGTGCGATTCAGAAGGATCGACGGCACCAAGTGCATTGAGTAATTCCTTTCTCTGTCTTGGGAAAGACTGTAACACTTCTAACGTGGACATGGCTGTCGGGGATTGATCCAAGTCATCCACAATATTGTAATTGTGGGTGACTTTCATGTGAGTGTTATTAGGGGTACGCCGAAGTGGAACTTTTGAAATCTGTGGAATTTGTTCGGTGTTCGGTCGAGGTATTTGTAAGGACCCCCTGAGGGGATAGAAATGTCTTCCACTTTGGGGGTGGAATGCCCATCATACCCTTTGGCTCGTGTCTGAAGGTTGATGTCCAACGTATAGATATTTTGGAAAGATCCGTCGACGGATGGGAGAGGGTCTTGTTGTTGTGTAACTACCCCTTGATTGGAAAAGGGCTGTTGTAACACGACAGTTTGTGGTTGGGGAGGATTTGTTGTGTGAGGAGGGTTCGTCACCATCTGCTTTTTGGCTTCCAAGGAAAAAGAGGACAATGATGTGTGTAGTGACCATAATCACCGCAAATGGAGCAACAATAATTGGTTCTCAGGGTGGTATTCTTCCCTTGCTTGGGAGGATTGTTCGTCCCTTCATTTTGGTTACCCATATTCTAGTTTTGTTGGGGAGCGGGGTTGCCCCCTTTCCCCAGCTGCTGATTCGATTTGTTCTTACCTTTATTCTTCCCCTGAGTCTGTGGATTCTGGGGGTTTGTGGCATTCAATTGATCAAATTGTTGAGCTTGTTGGATGTAAGAAGGTTGAACTAGGTTGACCCCCATGTGGGGGGTAGGTTGCTGACCAGTTGGGCATGGGAAAGGATAATAAGGGTTGTACCCCGGGGGTGGGATAAATTTGGTTTGTGTTCCATAAGAGGTGGATGTAGGAATGGATTTTTCCATTGGCGGTGTAGGAACCGTCGTCGCTTGGATAACATTCAGGTACGTAGGACTATACGGTCCATATTGAAATTGACCAACTAGTGGGGTTGGTACCAATGTAGGGGGTACTAACGCAGGTGCCATGGATTGGTAGTATGGAACCGATGTGGTAGGAGGAACCTTTCCTAGATGGGAAACAGACCTAATAATCCCATCCTCCGAAGGTGTAGGATCCAACAACCAATGCCCAGGGGCATCAGGGAGGATAGTGTAAAGGTAGTCGGATTGTGCATATATAAGATCGAAATGTTACACTTTCATAATAGCCTGTTCCTCGTTTTGCGACATAGAGGTGGTGACATCTTTAACTATGGTGGGTTGGAGATATTTGATAAACCAATCCAACAAAAAGGGTGGTTGTATATTGATCTTGCACATTGTGCGACGCCTGCGCCACTCATGGATGTGATCTGCGATGTGGGTAGATGTGTTTTGCCAAAACTATGTGAGAATTTCAAGGCCAAGATCGTGTCGAACTGGGAGCTGGAAGTAAGTAAGAAACACAGTGGCCAATGTTGCAAATGTGGCATGGGTTGCGCTTGCTAGATTGACATACCATTTGGTTGTCATGCCTGTGAGAGTACACTGAAAGAGGCGAAGCCTCACAAGATCGTCCACTATGTTGTTAGATGAATTGCATGAGAGAAAAGACATGACATGGTTGGCGGGATCATCCCCCTACTCTCCTTTAAATTTAGGGATATCGGAGGAAAGTTTATTTGGCATAGCCGTCCATGTGGGATCATTGATCAGTTTGGCTAAATCATGTAGATTTAAACTAGCCATGAATGGTAAGGTAGGGATCACTGGCCTTGCCATTGTGTGTGGATGTGATTTCCATAAGGGGGAGACCCAGGTGGTGTTGTAAACAACGGTTTCCTTCAAGGAGAGAGGATGGTTCAAAGAGAACCAAGGGGTCTCCAAGGGGAGAATCCAGCGAGGTACCTCCTCCGATGGGGGAAGAAGTGGTGTAATTAATAGTTTCTCCGAGAGGAGAAAATGCACCTAGCAAGGCTTGGCCTCGACTAGATGATCCTATCAATGTAGCCTGGGAATGGCCCCGGCTAGCATACCTTCCTTGTGAACCATAGGAAGAATGTGTAAAAACACCCCTTGAGAGAGGGCATAGGCCTTGCAATCTACGAGATTGTCTCAGTATGTTGTTTTGTTCCTCAATGGTGAAGGATTTGTGTCAAATGAGAGTGATGGTGGAATATAAACACAATTGAAGAAATGCAAAAATATGCCAACCACAACATATGCAAAATGGTGCGATAAGTGAGTGATATGCGCAATGTCAGTTTTAGTGCATGAGTTCCGACATGTAGGTTATTTTTATTATGAGTTTAGTGAACTTGTAGTTTGAAAATAAAATAAATGTAAATTCCCTTGAAGACCTAATTCCCTTCCTCTCAAATGTAACTAGGCATCCCAAAAGCACAATTTATGGTGATAATGGTATCCACTCACCAATCGACTAGTGGAGGTAACAAAGAGCTAGTTCTATCAGCAATGGGGCCAATGTTCCAATCAAGAAGACTTGGCAACACCTCCCAAAGGAAATAGCTAACTTCAGGAGTCAATTGCACTCACAATTGCTCCTTAGTGATATCCTAAGTTGGGCCACTAAGATACCTTGCGTCAAGTGTGGATCAATGGTTCGGCCTGCACGGTATAGTGTCGTCTCCCTACAACAAGCTGAGTGGCTTGTAGGGGAGAGCAGGGTAGCTATACCTCGGCTTTCACCTCCTTGGTCACGACGCACTTCTGATCCAGGTTTTCTTTTAACACTTGCTTATAGCAGGATTTTGTAAATACCCTATAAGACAATAATGTTATGTTTCAAAATATTGCTAATGAAACTAGATTGGTGTGCATTAATGGATGCCTATCGCAATCAATCCTACCTAACTAAAATATTGTTTTGTGACCTCCCGTGGAGGATTTTAATTGGTTTAGACAATTACAATGTTGATTTTAAGGGGTTTGGGTGTTCACTTATGGAGTGTAAGAGAGGTATTTCACAACCCCTACCTTTCTGATTGACCAAGCTCACATGAAGTGTGAAGTGAAGCATACTTGGATCAAAAGATTCTTTAGGTATCTTAGTGTGTGCTAGTGGTGCAAACACATGTGATGAAAGCAAATTGATATCGACAAATTAACTAAAAGAGCATATCAAGTAATTTGTACTTTTAACTTTAAAATAAGATAGTGATGCTTTTCAAATCAAAGATGCTAACTAAGTGTGCAATGGAGGTATTTCACACTTACCACCCTTTTCTGATTCACCAAGATCACCTGAAGTGCGAGGTGAAGAGCATTCTTCGGGAGACAAGATTCTTTAGGTCCTTGCTTGTGTGAAAAAAGTGTATTCTACACTAGCAATGATACTAAAAACATGCCAATTGGTGCATAAACAAGAAATGGTTTTGAATACTAGTGACAACAATGGGGCCCATTGAAAGCCTAAAAGTTGTTTACCTAGGTAAGTTTCAAGAGAGATGAACTCTTTACTTCCTAATCTTGGTCTAGGTGAACTAATAACTAAAACATTAAGTAATTATGCGAATTAGCCTTAATTTAAGTTCACTAGTAAGCAGTAATTGGACTACCAAACTAAGCTATGCAGATAAAAAGAAAATAAATAAGAGCAGCGCGGCTAAACCACACGCTGTCACGTTGACTACGCGGGTTAATTCAAAACAGACGTGCTGAGCAGCGCGGGTAGTACACTAACCTTCCTATTAACACTGTTGACCTGCGATGTGCACGCGAATGTGCAAGTCATTTCCACACTGTCAACGCGAAAGAGACGTTGAGATCCGCGCTACTGTGTGAAAATAAATTGGGTCATGATGGGGCTAAATTCTGGAAGCAAGAGATGGAATACCTGATCTCCTTCAAGTGATAAATACCCATAATTAGTTACTTAGCATAAAACAACCTAGTTTAATTAGAAATGAACAAAAATAAGTATGGTCACCATTAGAACTGTTGTGGAAAAAATTGCACAAGTGCACTCTTCCACTTGGTAAGGGGCTAAGCCTTGTAGGTTGCAACAAGGCCTAAGTCCTTGGAGCCCCTTTTTGGTGTGGTTGGTATTCCTCCAAGTGATCCTACAATAGATTGTTAGTGTAATTCACATTCAAACAATTAAATATGGATAAAAACAAAATGAAAGAGATGGGGGGAGAATGCAAACTCCAATAACAATCATAGGTATGCTAAATCACCCTTGTATTGCCCAATGGTATAGTTGTACCACACCTAGGAGGTGTGGGATTCAAGGGAATCCAACAATATCCCTTAGGGAGGCCTTTCTTGTCCAAACTAAATGCTAAGTAGATGGTAGAACAATGGAGAGAAACACTTGCCCCTTGAAGGAAGGTGGCAAGGGAGATTGGGAATGCTCACAATGATAGGAAGTGGTGGGATATGAGGATGCTCCAACTCAAATCCATCAACATAACCTTGCTCTGATTTCTCCCTACAAAATGCATTCCAATGGATTGCTTTTATAGGCCAAGAGGTGGCCAACAAAAAACTAGATCCAAATGTGAACTCACCTCCTCCATGAACTAGTTCCAAGGTACACAAGGGGGGCTGATTAATGCCATCAAGTGTGTGAGGAGTCGAATTCGGATCCTTGGGGAGGATTGATCCTTCAATGCACCTTTGGGAGTTAGTGGTCCCGTCATTTTGACAGTAGCGCGACTATCTAAGGAAAAGCCGCGCAGGTGTAGCACAAGCATTGTTCAGATAACCTGCGCTATGGCACAGGTCAACTCAGTGTTTCCCGTGATACCCTTTCTTTTGACTATTTCTTGGCACTTATGGACTCATGCTATGTTTTGGATTTGTTGAGGATGCATGTGGTGAGATGCATTATTTATTGTTTATGATGCCTTACTGGATGGATCGTCGAAATGTCGCATGTGTGTGACTTTTAGGCATTAACAGGTTTCATTAGCTACATTGTATGCTAGAACTATATAAACCTCACTAAATGTGTAGGGGTACCCGATAATTGCAATGGGTTTTGAAGCACTTTTTCGTAGAGATTCATTATATTGTAATGAGTCCCATTGATCCTCATTTATTTACTCTAACACTTTCATTCATTGCTTTAATGGTGTAGTGTCGGGGAGCATCTATGTTGCCATCCGAAGGTATTTCACATTCGATGGGTAAAAATGCGTTACCCCATGAATGAGGTGAAAAGGAGTGAACCTTGTGGTAATTTTTATAAATGTGCAATATGCCCATAGTGCCAAAAACAAAATGTGTTGGCACCTGGTTTTGTGATTATTATTTGTTGCAGCATGGTTTTGAGGGCTTTGTTGATGGATCAACTTGAAAATTGGACTATGGATAACAGGGTGGTGAGAACTCACGTGTAAATCTTATAAGTGATGATAGTTCTTGAAAGAACTCATTTTTTAAATGTTTTCCATGGTCTAAGACAAATTGTTTGGGGATTTTGAAATGGGTGATGATATGGTTAAAGAATAGCAATGCAATGGTGTTGCCTTTCTTGTTATGGTTTGGCATAGCTACTATCCATTTCATGAAATAATTGATAACCATTGTGATGTACGTATCGCCACCTATGGATGTTGGGTTTCAAGTCATGAATTTTATTCCCACCTGCAAAAGGGGTCGATCATGATAACTAGGTGAAGACGAGTATGTGGAGCTCACATTTTGGAGGTGAATATATGATATTTCATACACCTCTTAATGGCATGGATGTAGTCATCAAAGAGAGAGGGTTAGTAATATCCTATGTAGACAATTTTATGAGCAATGGGAATTTATGATAAATGGTCATCGCATGCACCACCATGTCAATCATTTAGGACACACTCCACCTCTCAATGAGTGAGACATTGGCATAAGACTATATTTACTCCTCGCCTATAAAGGATTTCTTATGTGAGGAGATATTGGGGTACCTACTATCAAATGTGTCTATAGTTGTCTCATGAAAAGTGTGGGACAAACTTTTGCGTACATAGGTATGTTAGTATGTCACCATATCTCATATATTTTGAAAAAATTATGAATAGATGTTCATTGGGAAATCATCACTTAATGGTGGGTGTATTATGCTACATGGGAGGTTAGTGATGAGCTCAGTTAGTACTAGTGCTTTCTTTCTTTTGGGGGTTAAAAATTCCAAGTCAAATTCTTGGAGAATCACAACCCACCAAGTGAACTTATCATTGATAAGTCATTGGATTAGTATGTATTGCATGGGATTTGAATTTACCACTACTATTATTTCTTGAAGCAAGATGTAATGTTGTAAATTCTATGTTGAATGGAAGATATCCAAGGCCAATTTTTCTTCATGGTTATCCGATAGGTTTTTATTTACAAAGTATATGACATGTTCACAACCATTTGCACTCTATTGGAATAAAACTCTAGCAACAGCTAGTGACAATGTTGAAATATAAAGGATAAAATCCTTGTCAAATTTTGGAGGGATGATTAATGGGGCATTTGATAATGCCTTCTTTAATGTGTCGAATTTTTGTTGTGCTTGGTTGTCTCATTGGAAAGGAAATCATGGAATAACAAAGTTAAGAATTTGATGGTGCATGTGGTGCATTAAGGGACAAAGTGTTATAATAAAATTAGTTTCCTTGTAGAGTTCATAGTTGATGAAATGATTTTGTTGGTGGAATTTCACTAATGACTTGGAATTTAAATGGATCGACAATTATTCCCTATTGGGAAATTATGAATCTTATTAAGCAGCCCACAGTAACATAAAATATGCACTTGAGGGGGTTCAAGTGAATGTTGTACTTATGGCATTGTTAAAAAACAATGTGTAGGTTTGTGAGATGTTTTGAGCATTTTTTTTAGCAAGTTGTGAGATATCCTCAAGGTAGTCCAAAATAATATAAGCCAAGTGATGAAAAATGTAGGTCATTTCCCCTTGGAATGTGGATCCATCATTTTTTAGACCAAAAGGAATGACACATTAAGTGAGCATGCCCCTTGGTGTAGTGAATGTGGTTTTGTATTGATTTGCATAGAAAATGTAGATTTGATTATACCCAAAGAAATCATCCATTAGAGAAAGGACCTCATGGACAATGCATTCATAGATTACTTGATTGATGAATGGGGTAAGAAAGTTGTCTTTAGGATAGGCTTGGTTTACGTCTCAAAAATCTACATGGACCTTAATAGTGCCCTATATTTTATATATGGGGATTGGATTAGATACCCATGATGTGTAAGCAATAGGTACGTTATATAAACCTAGCCTTGTGAATATTTTATGTTTCAACTTTAATCGTAACACATGTTGATGGATGAAGAGGTCTTTGTTTCTGTCATACCAAAGGAGCAAAAGACCATGTGTTGATATGATGTTTGATGATTGGATAATATAGTCCCGACGTTTCTAAATATGACTAGGCAAAGACATCTCAAAACTCATGGAATATAGTTTTGTACCCTATCCTCTTCATGGCAGAATAGGTGGATCCAAGAAGAATATTTTCAATTTTGTTTGGAGTAGTGGAAATTCCTACTTTGATGGTAGGGGAGACATTAGATGGTTTTTCTTCCTTGAATGTGTCAGAGGTTGGTATTAGATGCTTTAACCAATCCAAATGTTCAAGATAAAATCTATCCTCTCGATCATGCATTAATGCGAACACACTTTTTGGGAGGAAAAATGATCGATGGTGCATGGAGGAGGGATTCTCATGGATAATATAGTGCATTCATGGTCTACAAGATATCTTAGTCAAAATGGAATGTATTGGATAGATGAATTAACTCATATGTTCTAGATCATGCCAATATTGGTTAGGATTGTCTACCACTTATGTCACACAAGAGCGATATTGGGCTTTCCTCCGAGGAACCTATTTTTGTGGATATGGAATAAATGGACTAATATTACATCCATGTGAGTTTTATCACTGAATTCTAAGGGATATTACCAATTTCAGTATTTGATGAGGCATCACTATGTGTCAATGTGTCAACTAAAGTGGAAATGTAGTATATTGTGATTTACTTTTGGCTATTAAATCTCGGTGGCAATATATGATCATGATAGGGAATTGGTGAGTTCAGTGGAATTTGAGGTATCATGATTATATGGCTCTCAATTATAGGTAAGGTGACAACTAGAGGTAATCTTGTGACACGACAGATCTGGTATTTGATGACTATTGGGAAAATGTAGATGTAATGACTAAATTTTCCACATGGTGCAAAAGGGTAGGTAGTGTGTGCCCCCATAGATGTTGAGACGTAACATGGGGTAGCTACCTATATTGTATATGTGGGTGGCATGTGGGGTAACTAGGGTGGCATATTGTATAGTGTAGTTTGAACCTCTTGGAGGGATAGAAAATGGTGTGTGTAATGGTTTTATGTGTGACATAGGGAACATGAATCATTCATACATAATGATTCGATCTATGTTTCAAGAGATTCCTTTAGAGTAATAAGGGGTTTTCCCCAAACTAGAGGGTGGAAAAGGTTCCACAATTTTGGGAGGGTAGGGAAGTGACTAGTAACATGTCCATGGGTGTCACATAATGCACACGGATATGGTATCCTTGTGGAATTAGTTGTATAATTATTTGTGCCCCTTGATTTCTTATTCTTACCCCTATTGGTTTTACCTTGTCTTAGCATTGTGAGGTTAATGGTGCGAATGGATGTTCCTGAAGCGGACTACATGGGAATGTGAGGGTGTGCCTATAGTTGTAGGGTTATGTGAGCTTGATGTGTTGGGATAGATTCAAGAGGAAATACGTATCATATGAGTATTCCCAATGTGAGCCCTAGGAGGGTAAGTGTGGCCATTACTAGGTGTCCAACAATTCCTAATGGTGGAAAGAAGAAGGGAAATTGTGTGATGGGTACTTAGGGGACATTCCATTTATTTGTGTAGGTATCTTGAATGGTGATGGTGATGAAGAAATGTTTAACAATTCATTATTTTATGAGATGGTATTAAAAGGGGTCGATCATTATGTGGGGATTTGGGGCGGGGTGCCATCATATGCCCCTAGTAATCATGATTCTTTGAATATTTTGGGTCCCATCTTTGTGTAACATGGTGTTCTGGAGAGGAGGCCCCTACAAGTGGTAAGATGTTATTGATATTGCTCATTGGTCAAGGCTCATAGTGAATTAACTAATATATGGAAATGGCTCTTCAACTATGTCAATACATCATCATGCAAAAAACTGAGGAGGCAATTATTTTCATAGCATACATGTAACTACACCCCACTAGGATGTCATAGTCTAATGGGGTGTATAAAACCTCGATATCAATCATGCTTGTTTTTCCTACTATTCAATGGAACTTTTTGATATTGTCCTTCTGGTTGGGAAGGATGACCACCATAAGCCTTGAGTGTGATGGATAACAGTCAAATTTTAGGGGAACCCAAATTTTTCTAAAGTACCTTAGACATATTGCATATGGGCGCACCTTCATTGATGATACATTGAAGAATGTGCATGTTTTTCATAGTGATAGGTATCTAAAATTTCACTAAGGAGGGTAAGCATGGCTCAACACTATCCAACTCAAAGGTCAACAAACATGAGTTGGATGGATCTACTACACCTAATGAAAAAATCAATGCTTTTCTCTAAGAAGGATACGTTTGGAGGACCTCTAGCAATGGCATACTAGCAAGTGATTGTGTAAATAATTGTTGATGCTATTACTGTGAAAAGTTCTTGCATGAGGGCTATGGTCAGTGCATCATAAATATGTCTTTGACACACGTGGTGTGGGGTCACTACTAGGGCATGGACTCTTCAATATTTTGCTAGTAGATGCTTGGTTACCTTCGACATTACCTGGAGGTAACTTAGGAGGCATGTTGTATTATCGATTATGTGTTTAGAGATTGACATCTCTCGAGTTCATGAAAATATTTTGATAAGAGGGGTATTCTAGTTGAGATAGATTCTAAAGAGGGTGTGACTCTACTTGTTGGGTGGGGTTTCTTGTCTCTTGTTGATTTGTGACTACTTATTGATGGGGGAAGGGGTTACAAATTACTGCCCGAGTTGGTTTTTGGGGAGCATTATTGGCTTTGGGGGGGATTTGTGCCCTAACCATCCATAATCTCTTCCATTCATTTGTACTTGGTGATTTGAGTTCAATGGTTAGTATAATGACCAAACTCACCACAAATTAACAAGGAAAATTGGTCCATAGCCCATTTTTTTTCCTTGATTTGGTTGGTTATTTTTACCAATATTTTGATTTTAGTTTCTTGAATGACCATTGTCCCCAACAACATTATTTCTAGGAACATTTCCCCCTTGGCCCTATGGTAGGTTTGATGTTTTGTTTTGACCTTTATTTTTTCTATTATATTGTGGATTGGATGGGTGTGCAAATTCAGTTGTTCAAATGCTTGTGTTTGTTGAGCATGTCGAGGTTGTACAAAATTAATGTCAACTTGTTGGGTCAATAATCTATAAATTGTCGTGGATATTCCACTGGAACAATTCGTCACAGTGGGTCTTAAAACTTAGTTCCTTTTATTAGATTATTTCCATTAAATGTTAAATAAATTGGAATTGAAAGAAAATAACTAGAGAAAAGAAATACACAATCCACACAAATAACACAAGATTAACCTTGGGAAATCCCACTATGGGGAAAAACCTATCCATGAATGAGGATTATTCCTTGCTCTTTTACATAGAATGCAAATACAAAGAAAGTGGTTTTCTCTATGGAGATACCTATGACTCTACAACTGAAATGGCTACTACAGGATCTCCTACTTCCTCTGTGATGCTCGAATGTCCACTTCCGTGTAACGTCTTCTATTCCTATTGGCCTGGTATTTAACATAGCCCGATATTCATCTAGGGCTAGTTATAGGGTTTTTGCATGCCTCAACTCCTGATTAGGTTTAGGTTTTTAGACCTTTTAGAATGTTCGTGAAATTCAACATGTGAGTAGATCTGTATGTGTGAGAAATGAGAGTTGCCATGGAATCCACTATGTACCATGGTGGTCAACCAGATAGGTCAACTTGTAGGAGGCATAACTTCCGCGTATGGACTCCAATCGAGGCAATTCTTGAACCGTTGGAAAGCTATCAGAGTGTAGAATAGCATTAAGGGGTATGGAGAAAGGGATACAATTGTATCCCCAAAAAACATCATTTAATCCCTCAAACATGCTTCAAAAGGTTCGAGACCTCAAATATGCAAAGTGACTTGCCCTTAAAATGGGCCCTACAAGCCAATCCATCTAATCTTTCCAGCCATAAAGCACCAAAATAGATGAAAAATTATGTATTGGTCATTTCCATATCAGTGGAGTTTTGCGGTATTATTGGGCTAGGGAATGGGAAGTATCGGTTGACATGTAGGGGTCCTTTGTATTGGTTTGATGTGGAATTAGAAGCCAATGTGTTTCCACTGGTCTATTGTGGATTGTATGCGAGATTTGGGTTTGTGTTGACACTTGTACCCCCTGGGAAGACATTCTAATACCCATTTATGATAGGTATGGAGCGCTTTGAGTTTGATGGGATGTTGCAAGGCATATTGGGATGTTGCCACATCTTTGGCTTTCATTGGTAAAGGGTATTTCAAAAACATTATGCACCAAATTCCCAAAAGAGCGTAAAATAAGAAAGAGACAATAATCCAATACCTTAATAATGAAGAAAAGAGATGAATAAGAAGCTTCTTTGAGGTGGAAACCTCCTTGTACAATGTATCAAATACACAATGCAAGATGAATGATCCAGCTAAGACTAGGTCTCCTTGGTATATATATGGGAGACAAAGGGTAAAATTAGAATTAAGGTCCTAGCGGACCAATAAATACAATACTAATATAATAATGGAAATGAAATGTTACAATATATAGTGCTTAACAATCCCATCTCCTTCAAACAATTGTTTTCCTCAACACTTGATTAATTGTGGATGTTTATGCATGAAGAACTCATTTTTCCATGTTTCCTCTTCTATTGGAAATTTCTTCCACTTTATAAGGTACTCAGTAATTGCTCAATTTTTCGATTGCTTTATCCATGTTTCAAGTTCTAGTATGATTTTCCCTTCTTCATCAACCTCTAGTAAAATAGTATAAATGGGGATCTTGTCACCAATTACCGTTTTTAGGCAAGAAACGTGGAAGACTAGATGTACACGTGAAGATGAATGCAACTCCAATTTGTAATCCATACTTCCAATCCTTTGCAACACCTTTAGGGACCATAGTATTTGGGTGTTAATTTGTTGTCCTTATTTTGTTTCTTGAGGGACATCTATTTGTATGGTTGGAGCCTTAAAAAAATACCCAATCCCCCACTTCAAATTTCCTTTCATTGCGATGTTGATCTATTTGTCATTTCATCCTATTTTGTGCAATAACCAAATTGGATTTCAATAGTTGGAGAAGCTCTTGTTGGTGCTCTATGTGATCCTCCATTGCTTAAACCTTAGATTTTCCTTTCAAGGATGATGTGATGGATGGATGTTGATAGCCATAAAGTGCCATAAATCGTGACATTTTGGAAGAAGTATGGAACAATGTGATGTATCACCATTCTACTAACAACAAACACTTCACCCATTGTGTTTGTTTATCAGACACAAAACAATGAAGATACACTTCTAGAAATGTATTCACAATCTCAGTTTTCCCATTGGACCGAGGAAGGTAAGAGAAGTTATGAGCCAATCGAGTACCGAAAAAAAAGAAAATATTTCCTTCCAGAATTACCAGTGAAAATTGAATCTCTATAACTTACAATGATCTTGGGGATTCCATGTAGCTTATGAATTATTTCCATGAATGTCGCAACTACTGTATGTTTTAAAAGGATGAGAAAGAGACTAGAAATGGGCATACTTTGTGAATCTACCCACCACTATCATGATGGCATTATTTCCTTCTAATTTTGGTAGACTTGTGATAAACTCCATTGAAAACTCTTCCCAACATTGACTTGGTATGGCTAATGGTTGTAGAAGACCTGTTTTCTTGATTGTCTCTCCCTTATTCTGTTGACAATCCAAACATTCTACCACAAACTTTTGGTCATAATTTTTAATACTTTCCCAAAAGAAATCCATCTTGATCCTTTCGTAAGTTTTTAAGAACCCTAAATGTCCTCCTGTAGGAGAAGTGTGCAATTCCAAAAGGACCTTTTGTTAATTGAGTTTGGAATTCTTACATAAAAACAGACAATCCTGGTACCATAATGAATCATTCTTCCACATAAATTTATCTAATGAGCTAGGGTCATGTTGTAGTTATTAACGTATCCCGCATGCCTTATGATCCATTATATCTATGTTTCTTCCACCCAATCATATTGCATAATAGAAATAACACATAGTAAGTCCTATGTGTCATCTTCTTTCCTTGGAAAACCATCTATCACCACATTTTGTTTTCCTTTTTTGTAGATAATTTAAGCTAGCATATTTGTAAACCATTTTTGTTGTTCCTTTGGAGATAATTTTTGTTCAAAGAAGTACTTAAGATTGCAATGCTTTGTTCTTACCTTGAAGTGTCTTACTATTAAGTAAGGGAGTTATTTCTTAAGTGCATGGAGTATGGACAACATTTCCTTTTTATCAATCGATTTTAGTAAGTTTTTTACTTTAAGTTGGAAACTTTCAAAGGTAAGGGGCCTTCGTTTTTGCATTAAAACTACACCCATTGCATGCCTTGAGGCATCACGTTCCACAATAAAGGTTTTTCTGAAGTTAGGTGTGGCTAATACATGAGTTGTACACATAGCCCCTTTGAGTTTTTCAAAAGATTTGGTTTCTTCTTGAGTCCAAGAGAATGCATCCTTTTTTAAGAACCTTGTTAAAGGTGTTGCTATTTTACCATAATTCTTGACAAACTTGTTGTAATATCTTATCAATCCTAAGAATCCTCTAATATTTTTCAAGGATTTAGGAATTGGTCATTCCATGATAGCTTTAATTTTGACGGGGTCCACTTTGACACCTTAATGAGATACAATATAACCCAAATATTCAACTTCTTGAACCCCAAAGGCACACTTTGATGGCTTAGCATATAGTTGTTGCTCCTTATATAGTTTTAAGACCATTTTAACATGTTGTACATGCTCCTCCCAAGATTTTCTATAGATTAGTATCATCAAAAATTACTAACATAAGTTTTATGAGGAATGGTTTAAAATTAGACTTCATCAAGATTTGAAATGTGGAAGGTGCATTGGTAAGGCCAAACGACATCAACAAAAGTTCATAATGAACTTCATGTTTTCTAAAGGTTGTTTTCGGAATGTCTTATGGCCTCATTCTGATTTGATGATATCCAGAACAGAGATCCAACTTGGGAAAGAAAATTTCTCCTTGTAATTCATCAATGATAGTAATAAGAAACTTATCTTTAATGGTCATCTTTTTTAGCTCTCTATAATCCGAGCACATACGCCATGAACCTTCCCTTTTGTGAACCATCACCACTAGTGTAGAGAAAGAACTTTGGTTATGTTGAATGATTCCTGCATTTAACATTTCTTGAAACATATTCTCATTCTCACTCTTTTGTGCATACAGGTACTTGTAGGGTCTGATGTTAGGTGGTATAGCTCCCAATTGCAAGTGAATCAAATGGTCGTGATATTGAATAGGTGGAATACCTTTAGGAATATATCCAAATACCTTGGAATGATTGTCAATAACTCTTTGGATATCCATTAGAATAGAGGGTATAGATGCTTGAACATCTAGTGAGCACAGTTGTACAATTACACCATGGTGTCCCTTTTTTATCAACTTTGTTATCCCATTAGATGTTATCACTTTAGAGGGTTCTCATAGAATACATTTGAGTTCAATTTCCTTTCCTTATGAGGAGAATCTCATGAAAATTTCTTGAAAATTAAGATTCAATGCTCCCAATGATTGTAACCACTAGACCGCTAATACAACATCAACACCACACATTTGAGTTGCAATCAATCAACTATCCAAAAAATAATCCCCCATAATAAGCTTAATACTATGTCATTTTCCAAAAAAAATTATGGTACCTCCATCTGCAATCATTACTTGAAACTTGAGTGCTAGATATAGAAAGCAATCAATGAGTTTGGCTAATTTTAAATTAATGAAGTTATGGGTACTACCATAATCAATCAACAATGTTACAATTTTTCCTTTTAATATATCATTATATCTTGGGAGTTTGAAGGGTACTTATGCTGGATAATACATGACAAGATATGGTTGGAGTAGTATCCTTTGGTTTTGCCTCTTTAGACTATTCTAGTTTTGGATCTTCTTCCTCTTTGCAATTTATGTAGAATAACTTCTTATCATTGCACTTATGCCCCTTACTATAGTTGTTGTCAATTAAAACATAGTACTTTTGCTCTTATTTCCTCCACTTGTTGAGGCGTCAATTGTTTAGGTTAAGTGGTGTTAGGAGTGGAAACATTTCCTTCTCTATAGGTGTTCGTAGCAACCCTTCTAGTAGCCATATTTTTACTTTGAAATTTCCTTTCTAAACTAAAAGCATTCTCCAATGACTTAGGTTCAAAGAGACATACCCCATGTTGAATGCTCTCCTTTAAAGTACCCATAAAGAGATCCAACAAATTATCCTCTGGAATGTTCTTCATTCTAAGACTCAAATTTTGGAACTGATTAATGTGCTCTATAACTAGACCTCTCTACCTAATATTTATCAATTGGCTAAAGAAGGCGTTGCCCTTAATATACCCATAATGTGCTATAAATTCATCCGTAAATACAAACTAGGAGACAACAGATTCCTTTTTACAATCACAAAGTCATTGGTACCACACAAATTGATCAAGATCTATATATAAGGATGCAATAGTTACCTTTTGTTATTGGATCATTGCCATAAAAATTTCTCATATCAATCTTTGGAATAAAGTAGTTCCTTGGTCTTGAATTGAAACCATGTTGATGTGGATTGTCGATTGTCGGAGACTCAAACCTCTCGTTCTCCAATTTTTTCTCAATTTGTGACTGGGACAAGTCCTTCTTGTTCTCCTTATCATCTTCTAGAGGTGTTGACTTTTGGTTAAATAGGCCACTTATATCATTCACAAGTTCTTCCCTTGTGTTTTCAAGGTTCTTTTTGAGGTCTTGCATATCCTTTTTTAATGCTTGTACTTCATCCATGTTTACCATATTCATGATATCCACCTTTCTTATCATTGTATCTTCAATATTTCTTACTCTTTTTGTCATGTCCCCTCCCATCTATTAACGCAAGGAAGGGAACATGATACCCAAAATTCTGGGCTTTTAAAAAACTTAGCCCATTTCAACATCCATGATTCGTATAAATATAAACAATTTCCCATAAATCAGGCAAACATGTACAGCAGAATAAGACATCATCCACATACATTTCACATGCATCAACCATATCAAGAGCAACCATCCTTTATTTAAAACAGTGCAGAAGTAAATACACATAAGAGAATATACTTTTCTCACGGTAATGTTGTCCCAAGCAACTAGCTATGTCGCTGTAACGTTCCACCCAACCGTAGGTCTCTGCCCAGCCTATATTCTTTCAGCACTCAGAGACTACCCCCGAGCTAGGCATGATATCTACAAGGAAAAGGGGACTCTCAAGCTCAACACAGCCCAAAGCAATGGATACCCATCTCAATCCCAACATTCTTTTACACACACAACAACTCAAAACTGGGCATGGATACACATTTCAGCAATAGGATTCATAGAATAGGGTCTATGGGTTTTCCCCAAATCATGGCACACCCAACACGGATTGTGGGAACAGGGAATCAACCCCAGGAAAGAAAACCGATTTCTCCCACAGATGTATGAGCATTCAGTGGGCCAAAATGGCCTCTATAAAACCACAAATCGTTTCCCCTTCTTCCCCACTGTTATCCAACATAAAAACGCCCTTCCCAGCTAGGAAAATGAAGGAAAACACAGGAAATTCATGGAAGAAAATGCCCAGGTAGCTCCAAACTCGTGAGAGAGAAAAATTGATGGGTGAATAATGGCTTTGGGGAAATTTCGTGGCTCTTTTCTTGCCCGAGAAGCCAAACACAAATTTCCAGGAAGAGTGGCTTGCCCATACTCGAATTTGGATAGCCATACCTCTCCACTCCCCAAGGCATTAACTACCTCAACCAACTCTTGGGAGAAATGAATGATTGGGCACAAAAGTCAACATGGGTAATTGAGGGTTCATGGGTTCTCTTATTGACACTTGGCTTGACTTGATTGGCTCAAGGGTTTGAATATTCCCCCCCCCCCAATTCCTTGTAAACATCATGCCCCCATCTCTTGTTGCATTGCATAGCTAGTTGTGGGCATTTATATTAAAATGCATATTTACAATCCCCATGGTTCACTAGCACATGGGTAGCATAATATCCAATACTTGCCTCTTCAAGGTCAAGCGTTCACCAACGGGGCCTTGGCCTTGACCTCCATGCTAGGAATCATACATAATGTTGAGATATTGTAACTTCAAAGAATATTATATTTGTACTTTATTATTCTGGAGATGATTCATTCCTCCGTGAAGATCTTATTGTATATTCGGAGATGTTTATTCCTCCGTCAGAATGTGGTAACTTGGGTTATTAGACTTCCCTAGTGGGGGGTCGGCCCTGTATGTGTTATGTGGGTCAAAGGGTTATTAGACCACCCTAGAGGGGTCGGCCCAGTCAGTTGTAGTGGGGTATTTAACCCATTTATTAAATACGAGCCTACGTATATTTGTGTAAAAGATATGTCAGAGTAGTGTATAAATAGAGGAGGTGTGTTCCTCATTTGATACACACACTCACTTGAGAGAGAGGCGCACTTGTGGAGGAGAGGTCTGCTATGATAGAGGAGGAGATCATATCTTTGGTTTGCATCTTTGTATATTTCTGGTCATCTATATTGAGGAAGTTTACTGGGTTTTCTACCCCATGAGGGTTTCCCAGGATAAATCTGTGTCTCTTGTGTTTATGCTATGCTTGTTGTTTCTTCAGTGATCCTGTATATGCTATTATTGTGAAATGGAATGTAATGCTGCTATTTTCTGTCTTAGCATATTAAATCTTAACATGGTATCAAAGATAACCTGAAGGAAGGCAAGGTATGGCACTTACGACACTTGCTTCACTTACGACAATTTGAAGGTTAGGGTTTTACATAGCAAAAACCAGTCATTGTGGAACTTTCGCTATAAATCCATTTTGGAAAAGGTTCAGGATCTGAAACCTTTACAGGTCGTAGATAACATCTCCAGGTATCTTGTGTCCAAAGGGAACCCTCATATTCGTTGTACTTTGTAAGTTATGATCAGTACAAGTTAGGGTTTCTGCCTCTTCCAGATCTCAGTCAAAATCAGGTGACCTAGGAAAAAAGGTCATAACTTGGGCTAGGAAGCTCCAAATGAAATTTAGTAAAAAGTGACAGGTAGTACACAGACTATACTATCTCAAAAAACTTTTTCAGAAGCCGAAGCTGAACCAGTGACACGTGGCACGCCGTACAAGTTTTCTCTCATGTTTTATCCTATAAACAGGTCACGTTGCAACACTTGGCATAACTATCTCTCAGAGAGTCCAATTGAGGTCAGACCTATCAGGATGGAAATATAACAGGGCGAGATATCTCAGGAAAAGTTTTTAGAGGTTGAATTTCAAACAGTGACACGTGGCACGCCGTACAAGTTCGCTCTCCTGTATTATCCCAAAACAAGTCACGTTGCGACATTTGGCATAACTCTCTCTCAGAAAATCCAATTGAGGTCAGACCTGTCAGGATGGAAAGATGACAGGTCAGGATACTGCAGAAAAAATTTTGAGACCCTGTGGAGCGAAAATTTTGGAGTTATAGCAGAAACAATCAGGTACATATTTCTGTCAAAACAGAATTATTTTTGGAGCACCTTTATTCATGGCTTCCGGAATTTAGGGTTTCGGAGAAAGTTAGAATTTTTGGCATCGGAATCCACGGCTGAATGCTACTCAGGAAAATCGAAATTTAGAGACCAAGATCGAATTTTTGGTTGGGTAGAATACCGGGCTTGATTAAACCCTAGCTCGGGATTTTGCTCGGAAAGATGGAAAATTAGGGCTTCAGCAAAAGTTGAAATTTTTTAAGTCTGTAACCACGGCTGGAAGCTCCTCAGAAAAAATAAGAGTTTAGAGCCTTGGATCAAACCTTTTGATTGAGCAGAAGGGTGGGCTTCATCAAACCCTATTTCGGGATCCTATCCAGAAGATCCAGAAGTTTCAAAGGCAATTTTGAGGGGTCAAATTTTGGAGATTTCAAAATTGAAGTATGTTAGCTCAGCAAGACACATCCTTCCATTCATTCAGAAGTGTGAAAGTCAAAGATTGAATTTTTAGGGTTTCTCTAGCAAACCCTAATCAAGCTCCAGATCAAGTTTCAGGGGGAGTTGAGGCTAAGGCCTTACATAAGAAGACTACAAGAGGTCTCGACAGGTATGACTTAAAGAGGTTCAGGTATGTCTTGAAATTTGATTCTTGATTAAGTTCATAATGTGTTTGTCTTCATATTATTTATTAGTACAATCTTGATTAATGTTAGAATTGTCTTATCACCCTAGTAACAATATGAATGCATGTGAATGATCGAAGACATTCATTAATTAGGGCTATATGATTGTACTAATGCATTATGGTGTTGTGTGAGGTTGATGTTGTCTGCTAACAAGATACAGGTACATCACAAAAGACAAATCAAGTTCCATGACCATGACAACATGAAGACAAAGACTCATCCATAATATTTGTTCTACTTACAAGGTATGTATGACTTTGTTATATTATGCTTAACCTATGAGACATGCAGGTTCTAGCTCAGGATCTCTAAATCAATGAAGAGATTGTTTAGGTATGTTGTACATAACTAAGCAGGTATACTAATCCAGGTATGTTTTCCTATGTCAAGTTAGAATCTTACCTTGTGTTAGGATCCCTTATATAAGTATACTTGGTATGATTGGTTATGCTTATTCATAAAGTTAGTAATCAAGGGTTTATGCATATTATGTCTCTTATCTTGGTTGATGATTTAACTAACTAGATCAAACAAGAATATGCATGAGCAAAAGAAGACTTCCCTGATACCTTGAATATTATCTATAATCATGACTATACATTTTCAAGATTATTTAGAACTATAATGTTTTGATAACATTGAGAATATACTAATGAATGTATGTTTGTGTATGAGATCATGAGAATGACACTAGTGCACACTTGAGCATGCACAGTGGTACAGAATGAATAGAAGTTCAAAAGACATACAGAAGATCAAGCGGGAGGCAACCACACAAACATAAAAGATAAGTATTTGAGTTGTTATTAGAAATAGTAAATGATATTGCTTGTATGCATATTTGTATTCCTAGAATATATCATGCTACTAATATGCATATGATTGGTAAGTTGGACAAACATTCCATTGTTGCTTGTCTAGAATGAAACCTCTTTACTGACATGCTGAGAGCTGTGCACACTCTCGATAGTATGTTCTGGTAGAGATGGAAGGCATCTAGATAGACATTGTATGCATACAGGATATGGGAAAGTGTTGTGCCAAAGTATTGGTCAAAATAGTTGCATAACTATGTAAATGATAGTTGTATGCATAACAGGTTATCATGTCAATATGATTTAATGATTATGAAGTATTACTAATCATGTACTTAATTTTGATTTGTAGGAAAGATCATGATGAATGATGAACACTGAACAAGCGATGGATGTTCAACAAAAGATTTACAAATCAAACACACTATAGAAGGCTTGTGGCTAAAAGAGAATCATGATGAGATGTTTTGCTCCAAGTGGCTAGATAAGACCATTCTCTTAATGGTGTAATTAAAGAAGAAGTGTGAATCAAGTTCTGTATGGGTACCCAGGATTGGTAGTCAATTGATGAGCTTAATGATCATCATGGGTGATGTGGATCTCAACCTTTGCTACAAGGTTGAATATGTCTTCTATACACATATGACATGGATGCAAGAAGGAACTCACCACAGAGTTTGAATGATTTTGAGGCTTATATTAGTAGACCCATCTGACGAGAGATGGCACAGATAGATATGCAGAAGATCACTCAATGCAAAGTGTGAATAATGGACAATTGACAGCTTCATGACAAAGCTTGGGCTTTACCAGAAGTAAAGCTGATCCTAACCTTTACCTTAAGGTTGTGGATGATGAACCTATCATACCATTATTGTATGACGATGATCTCTTTCTAACAAGGAATGAGAAACAGATCATGAAAATGGCTGCAGAAATGAAAATGAAAGATCTCGGATTAATGCACTACTTCTTAGGTCTAGAAGTATGGCAAGATCCAAAAGGAATCTTTTAAATCAAGGTAAGTATGCTGTGAAGTTTCTAAAAAGATTTGATATGTTGGAGTATAAAGCCATGGCCACTCCCTTGGACTCCAACTTGAAGTTATTAGTTAATGACTCATCGGATTTAGTGGACCTAACCCTATATAGACAAATCATTGGGTCATTGATGTACTTAACAAATACTAGGCCAGATATATGCTTTGCTGCAAATACCCTAAGTCAGTATCTAGTAGAACCTAGAAAGGTTCACTTAATAGCTACAAAGCATGTAGTGAGGTACCTAAAAGGTACAGTAGATTTTGGTCTATATTATCTTGGAGGTCATGAACTCCGTTTACATGGTTACTCAGATTCTGATTGGGCAGGAAGTGCCTCAGACAGAAAGAGTACATCAAGTGGATGTTATAGTTTTGAATCTGTCATGATCTCATGGTTCAATAAGAAACAATCTAGTGTGGCTCTCAGTACTGCTGAAGCAGAATATATAGCTGTCTGCTCTGCCAGCTGTGAAGCAATGTGGCTTCAAAAGCTATTATATGGAGTGTTTGACTTAGAAATGGATTCCACTGTGATTATGTGTGACATTCAAAACTGCATCAAGATAGAAAATCTTGCATTCCACGATAAGTCAAAACACATAGAGATCCGATACTTCTATTTACGAGATATGGTGCAGAGAGGAGCTATCAAGCTCGAGTATATAAGCACTGAGGATCAGATTGCTAATATCTTGACTAAACCTCTGTCTCGAGTAAAGTTTGAATACTTCCGAGACAAGCTCGGTATAGTCCAGAAGGACCCTCCTCGAAAGGGGGAGTAGTATAGTATCTGATAACAATTCTATCCCATCAATTTGCTGCACTTAGTTACTTAGAATTATTTAGATTTAGGAATCTTATATTTTTTTCTTTTGATGATAGATGTATACATGCTTTTGATGATAGATGTTATGCATGTTTTGATGATGAGGATACATGTTTTGTTATACATGTTTTGATGATGAGGATACATGTTTTGTTATACATGTTTTGATGATGAGGATACATGTTTTGTTATACATGTTTTGATGATGAGGATACATGATTGACACATGTTTTAATGAAGTTCTTGGTGAACATGTGAGGGGATTGGATCATCCCTGGACTTCAGTCCGAAAGAAGAGCCGTAGACGTATGTCTTCGAGAATGAAGTTCTTGGTGAACATGTGAGGGGATTGGATCATCCCTGGACTTCAGTCGGAAAGAAGAGCCGTAGACGTATGTCTTCGAGAATGAAGTTCTTGGTGAACATGTGAGGGGATTGGATCATCCCTGGACTTCAGTCCGAAAGAAGAGCCGTAGACGTATGTCTTCGAGAATGAAGTTCTTGGTGAACATGTGAGGGGATTGAATCATCCCTGGACTTCAGTCCGAAAGAAGAGCCGCAGACGTATGTCTTCGAGAATGAAGTCCTTGGTGGACGGTTGAGGATTAAGGCATCCTTGGACGTAGTCCTAAATGTATGGTTGAGGATTAAGTCATCCTTGGACGTGGTCCTAAATGTACGGTGGAGGATTAAGTCATCCTTGGACGTAGTCCTAAATGTACGGTTGAGGATTAAGTCATCCTTGAACGTGGTCCTAAATGTACGGTTGAGGATTAAGTCATCCTTGGACGTGGTCCTAAATGTACGGTGGAGGATTAAGTCATCCTTGGACGTAGTCCTAAATGTACGGTTGAGGATTAAGTCATCCTTGGACGTGGTCCTAAATGTATGGTGGAGGATTAAGTCATCCTTGGATGTGGTCCTAAATGTACGGTTGAGGATTAAGTCATCCTTGGACGTGGTCATAAATGTACGGTGGAGGATTAAGTCATCCTTGGACGTAGTCCTAAATGTACGGTGGAGGATTAAGTCATCCTTGGACGTGGTCCTAAATGTACGGTGGAGGATTAAGTCATCCTTGGACGTGGTCCTAAATGTATGGTGGAGGATTAAGTCATCCTTGGACGTAGTCCTAAATGTACGGTGGAGGATTAAGTCATCCTTGGACGTGGTCCTAAATGTACGGTGGAGGATTAAGTCATCCTTGGACGTAGTCCTAAATGTACGGTGGAGGATTAAGTCATCCTTGGACGTAGTCCTAAATGTACGGTGGAGGATTAAGTCATCCTTGGACGTGGTCCTAAATGTACGGTGGAGGATTAAGTCATCCTTGGATGTGGTCCTAAATTTACGGTGGAGGATTAAGTCATCCTTGGACATAGTCCTAAATGTACGGTGGAGGATTAAGTCATCCTTGGACGTAGTCCTAAATGTACGGTGGAGGATTAAGTCATCCTTGGACGTAGTCCTAAAGGTACGGTTGAGGATTAAGTCATCCTTGGACGTGGTCCTAAATGTACGGTAAGGATTGGATCATCCTTGGACTTTGGTCCTGTGAATTGAGCCGTAGACATGAGGTCTCCGAAAATTGATAGGACTGGATCGTCCCTGGACTTCGGTTCAAAAGGTACATGATAGGATTGGACCGTCCCTGGACTTCAGTTCAAAAGGTACATGATAGGATTGCATCATCCATGGACATAGGTCCTAAAGAGAACAGGATTGATCGTATGATGATGATGCTGATAATCGTGTAATGACGATGCTGATGATCGTATGATGACGATGTTGTTGATCGTGTGATGACGATGCTGATGATCGTATGATGACGATGCTGATGATCGTGTGATGTCGATGTTTATGATCGTGTGATGACGATGTTGATGACGATGTTGATGATCGTGTGATGACGATGCTGATGATTGAGTACTATCAACTCTGATGATGTTGATGTTCCAGTAACTAGTCAAGTTACTGATGATGATAAATTGAAGAAAGCTTCCGATGATTTATAGATGTATGATGTTGATGACTCCTTGCTCGTGCAGATGCTGTTATAATATCCTTCTCGTTAAGGGGGAGTGTTGAGATATTGTAACTTCAAAGAATATTATATTTGTACTTTATTATTCTGGAGATGATTCATTCCTCCGTGAAGATCTTATTGTATATTCGAAGATGTTTATTCCTCCGTCAGAATGTGGTAACTTGGGTTATTAGACTTCCCTAGTGGGGGGTCGGCCCTGTATGTGTTATGTGGTTCAAAGGGTTATTAGACCACCCTAGAGGGGTCGGCCCAGTCAGTTGTAGTGGGGTATTTAACCCATTGGTTAAATACGAGCCTACGTGTACTTGTGTAAAAGATATGTCAGAGTAGTGTATAAATAGAGGAGGTGTGTTCCTCATTTGATACACACACTCACTTGAGAGAGAGGCGCACTTGTGGAGGAGAGGTCTACTATGATAGAGGAGGAGATCATATCTTTGGTTTGCATCTTTGTATATTGCTAGTCATCTATATTGAGGAAGCTTTACTGGGTTTTCTACCCCATGAGGGTTTCCCAGGATAAATCTGTGTCTCTTGTGTTTATGCTATGCTTGTTGTTTCTTCAGTGATCCTGTATATGCTATTATTGTGAAATGGAATGTAATGCTGCTATTTTCTGTCTTAGCATATTAAATATTAACACATAATATGCATACAATATTTACATTATAGCCCAAAATATTACAAGGGTCAAAATGGGGATGTGACACTTTCGATAATCTTGGACACCTCAAAGTTCACTTCATCGTGCTTATCTTGTGTCATGGTTGAGATTTTAGGAGGTTTAAGGGGAATATAATTTTTTTCTCCACCTCTTTCCATTTGAGCCCACTAATATATATCATAGTTCTTATGTATTTCCTCTTTATCATACCCTTTGAATCAACCAAAATAAATACTCCAATCAAAATTTATACAAGTTTCAAGTTAACAAACCTTGGAAAACCCTGGTTTGTAGGTTGTCTTGGTAGTCAACCTTGCTCCAGAATTATTCCTGAAATTTTAGCCCCTCTTAGACTAAAATTTCACCTTGTAGTAGCTTGGTATGTCTCCTCTTCAGTGCCATAGGTTTTACCCAATTCTAATGTGCCAAGAGAGAGTTATGGTAAATTTTCCAAAACTTGTTGCTTTTGTCCCTTTCAGCATAGAAAACTTGTACAACCCACCACATGACCAAATTTCCTTCTCCAATTTTGAAATTTGTACCACAAATGTTGTGTTATGTCTTATTTATGGTTAAACAAGTGGCACTCAATTTGGATCTCTCAAGCTTTAGATATAACAATTTTACCCATAACACTTTTTAAGACTAGTTTTTTAACTAATCAAAAACCCTAACTTCAAAAGACTATAACTCCTAACTTATAATGAATTTGGGTCTAAAATTGTACCACATATACTTCACTATGTCCTCTAAGGCTCCTCCATTTTTTATAGTCTGAAACATCCCTGAAAATTTTTATAGTGAAAACAGCTTTGACACCAAATGTTATGCACCAAATTCCCAAAAGAGAATAAAATAAGAAAGAGAGAGTTATCCAATGCCTTAAGAATGACTAATAGAGATGAATAAGAAGCCTCTTCGAGGGGGAAACCTCCTTATACAATATCCAATACGCAAGGTAAGATTAGATGATCCTAAGACTATGCCTCCTTAGTAGATATATAGGAGATAAAGGGTACAATTAGAATTAAGGTCCTAGCTGACAAATAAATACAATACTAATATAGTAATGGAAATTAAATGTTACAATATATAAGGATTACAAGAAAACAATCTAGGAGGATTTTATCTTTCACTTCAATTTTGCACAAGATTCTTAGCTTATTCCAATTGTGGATATGGTCTGTAATGTGGGTTGAGGTGGTTTGACAAAAATTGATGAGGAGTTCTAGCTCTATGTCATGGTAGACTAATAACTAGAAAAAAGTAAGGAATGCATTTTCCAAAGAGATGAAATGTGAGTGTGACCCATTAGCTTCATTTATATGACATGTATTTGATGGTCCAATGAGGTTTATTTGAAACAACCTAATCCAAATGGTGTCTCCAATGATGTTGTTTGAGGAACACCATAAATGGAAAGTCATAACACGATTGGCTAGCTCTTCACCTGGTCACCCCTCAACATTTGGAATATCATAGGGAAGCTTGGTCGATATGTCATTACTGGCCAAGCAAGATCATGCAAAATGGGTTCATTGGTTAGGTTTGTTAAGTTTGGGAGATTTAATGAATCCATAAATGGAGGATTTGGAACAAAGGTTGGAAGGGGAGGGGGAGGTGGTGGTGGAACACTTGTTCCCAACATTGATGATGTTGGTTGATTATGAGGATTTAATGAGGTGAACAAGGATAATCCAAGAATAGTTAATCCTACTAATGTTTCTCCCAAAGTACAATGTCAAGGGGATAATGGTAGTCTTGGTTGAGAGGTTGAAATACCAAGAATACCTCCAAATAGTGAAGGAGTCCAATTGTCGAGGTGACTAAGGTTTTTCTCTCGTTCATGATGTACTATGCTTTTTGGATACAATTTTTTTTTAAGTCAAGAAGGTAATGTTTAAGATATATAAACGATGGGCCTTTCCAATCAAAGAAAATAATATGTATGTTTTAAGTGAAAGTGCCTAGTTAAGATTCTATTTAACCACAATCCACATGTATGTTTGTTTTGATATAGGGGGATTTTTTGCACGAAGGTTTTGAAAAAATTAAAGAATGTGTCTTATGACTTCTAATGCCCTTCCTCTCTTATGTCTATGGACCTTCTAGAAGATCTCAATAGATGGGGGTTGAATCCTCCAAAGACAGCTAGTGAAGGCATGCAAGAGCCATTTATGGTGAGGGGCATTGGGGCTATGTCCTAATGGAATGGACAACATTTCCCAAAGGCCAATGTTATATGTATTGGGTGCAAATGAAGCCCACAAATGTCATCTGGGTAAAAATCCTAGTTTTTTGCCACTAAGTTGCCTTTTGCAAGTGTGGACAAGGGACTCTTAGACTCCAACAGTTAAGGGTCACAGACAAAGGAGAGGTAGGTGGCTCAAGGAGACTAAAAAAAACACTTAACCTTTGCATATGAACCCAAAAAGTAACTCCTTGTTTTGGGTTTGGCACACTTGTGATGAAAGGATTTTAAGCTCCCTAGGAAAACCATTATGTTTTAGATGAGAAATGATTATGGGGAGTTATTTGGATGCCTATCCCCACAATCCTAACTTAGATAATAAAATTTTATGTGACCTCTTCCAGAGGATTTATGTTAGTTAGATACTCTCAATGTTTATTTTTAAGGGGACTACATTGTTTCATAAACCAATGGTTTTTTAATTTAAATGGAGTGACAAGGGAGGTAATTCAACCTTCTCAAACTTTATAATCCACCCAAATCATCAAGTGACAAACCATAATGTTGAAGTAAAGTGCTTGAGAAAATACTTGCCAAATACTTTAAAGAAGTCAAATGATATGAACGTTTGAGGTTCTTACTCCATCTAATTATCTCCTTAAGTGTGAAAGGAATTTTGCAAATAAGACACCATTAAAAAAATGAAAGTGGTAAGGGAGCTTTGTCTTCCCTTTTTGATCTACTAAGATTGCTTGTGAGCAGAAAGCAAAAAGCAATCAAAGCTTTTATATTATGCATCCATGGGCAATGAGTAGTAACAAACCATCCATATGATTAGTGTGAGGAATTTTGATTCCACCCTCTATCATGTATGTGGTTTAATTACTAGGCATGGATATAATGAAATACAACAGTAGTATCACCCTTTAATTCTTGAAAAAATAAAATTTTCCTTCCAACCTATGAGAAATCACTAACTAGCCCCAAAAAACTTATTTTTGACCCTCTTGTGTGGGTTATTTTATGGACATTTGCATAACTTGTTTGAGAAGGTATTGACTCTCCCACAATAATGTTTTGCATAGGAATATGATGGGGTCTCATGAAATTGCTTAGGTAGGCAGTTGTTCTACCATGAGAATTTTTTTTGCATAAATTTGGATGGATTTTGTGCAATTGTGTGGGGTGTAAGTCAACACACCCATTAAAAATAGTTTGTGGAAATCTAATGGGATCCCACTAAATTTGTGAGTATCGAAGGAAAATCCACAAATTTTACACACAAAAAAAACACGTAAGACAGTAAATGAAAAAAATGGAAATTTAAAAGACCCAACTCCTTATGAGGACTGTTGGGTGAAAGAATAGGTAGATTTCTAGCCCTACAAGCCACTAGAGGCTAGAAATGAGCTCCAAACAACCTAAGGAATAAGATTTAAATGCATATAAACCCAAGTGGAGTCACCAATTTTTATTGGGTATTTTCTTGCATTGGTGAGCAAAAACCCCTATCTAAACTAGGTTGGGAGTTATACAACAAACAATGGTTATGTTGGGTACGTGTTATATTGTTTGCATGTGGCTTGTGCCAAAGTCGAATACTCTTTGGTGTAGTGATTTACATATGCACTAGACCCGGTGGGTGGGGTTGAAAAGTGGGACTCCATCCTCCCCCTACTCCACGAAGCATTAACCCCTAGCCATCAAGGTTTGGGGTGGCACCCTAAAAAAAATTGGGTTGTTTTTTGTGATATTTTGGCGCGATTTTTAATGTAACCTTCGTTAAAGGATTGGGGTAGTCATCTAATCTGTCATGGACCAATTTTCCGTGTGATTGTAACATATAAGTTTCATATCTATAAATGCACATTGTTGCCATACCTATATATGTTATATATCTAACTAAATGTCATGAATTAAATGATGAATTAAATCTTTATAAAACATGTATCTTATGGTATTGAAATTATAATTAATTGCTTCTACATTTCTTGATTACCTTCTTGGTATAACCTTCATGTATAGACCAAGGGGTCGAGAACAGGATAGCATATGGAGTAAATTTCTTTTTTGATGACCATTGGGTCAAAAGACATGAAATGCATGGAAACATGCATTATGCATAATGTAATTTTGTTTTTACATTAATAAAATTACGCTTTTTTTCCTTGGAATATATATATATATATATATATATATATATAAGGAAATAAGTTGTTAAAATAATAAAAACACTTCTTATGTCAATTTATAGAAAGGAAAATTGAATCGGAAAATTAGCTTCTGACATAATTCAAGTTAATATATAAGGGTTTTGGATGTTGTAGGATATCTAAATATTGTATTATGAATGGTTAAGTAAATACAATGAGAAAGAGAGATGTGTGGCTCTAAGTTTTGCTACTTTTCCACACAAGTACAAATTAGTTAATTTGTTACCATACAAAATAACTAAAACATGTATATAAGCTACTATTTTTGTGGAGGCGGCTAACGGTAGTGTAATCCGAGTCCCTTAACGTGACTAACTTTTGAAGCATCTCGCTTCTTTGTAAATAAAATAGTTATATTTATATTATAAAAGGTTGATAAGATTATCATATCAAATTACATAAGTCGAAAAATAGATCATCAAAATTTTCCTTATCATAGTCCCGCTCTTTTACATCATCCCACGATCTTGATATTATTAAAGAGGTGCTAACATTTACTAGACAGTTATATAATTTAACATATTGGTCGAGCAACAGAGCAAAATAACATACCATAAACAATTGAATTTAACTAGCACTGTGACCACTAAACATGACATGTGGAGCAACGTCATTGTCTCGTGTATATCCATTAGAGCTTGAGATGTTCACAATGGCGTGAGCATGTTTTGTATAGAGTCTTCGTCAATACAAATGATTCCAACATGTTGGTTGAGACTGGACTGATTCCCAATCAACATCTCTTAATGGTGGTCCACTATTGTTATCATAGTCTCCACCTGGGCACCATAAACGTGAATTTTTCCCTTTGCATCGTTAATGCAATGGTCCAAAACTGAGGTATGTCTCTCAAGATGGCAGATTGCCTCCAAGACTCCTTCCAACTGAGAATTCATCCAACCAAGATCACTCTTGATATCCCAAATGTCATCCCTGACACCCCTAATTACAACATTTAACTCAGCCAACTTGGCTTCCCATTCTACCTATGTTTTCATGCTGGGTGCCACTTCTATGTTCCAAAGGACCCACAAATAGTCGAGATGTTGTAGACTCCAAAGAAAAATTATATTTTTTTCCCTAATCACAGACCTATAAGGGATGTGCACTTCCATTGGGAAACCTCATGAATATCCTCAGACTTTTCGAGCAGAGAATCACTCCCCTTAAGTGTCTAAGGGGAAGGTGGTGTCCTCAACAAGAACCAATATCACCATTCTAGGGGTGTTGGGCCAAATATAAAAAATTGCAGGCTTAGAACAAAGATAGCTACGATATTTAGTCCCAAATGCAATGTTGTAGGATACAAAGGGTGGAAGATAAACATAATGTGAAGGTATTGAACCCATGACTAGGGTTCCCAGAGGCTCTCCCATGCCTGAGGACAGATAATCCTTTATGGCATGATCTCAGTGATTGTAACGATGGTTCGATGCATTCAAGTTTGAAGGGATCATATTACACTACAAGGAGAACACCTTCTAGCGGAGGTTGTAGCGAAACCCCCGAGAAAACACATCGCTGCTCCATTTATAGTGGAGGTTTCTAACTGAGGCAGACAAGTGGAGGTTTTAGTGGATGTTTTTTATCCATGCGCTTAAACCATTATGGCACACTGCTGCTTCACATGGTTTAGATGCACCGGTGTTCATTTTTGGTAATGGCACACCGATGCTCCTCATTGGTTTAGGGGCACCAGTGCTCTATGACCCATGTGCATCGGTGTGCTTTTAGCTAAAAAAAATATCAGTGCTCTACTTCTGTAACGGTGAACCAATGCTCCTCTTTGGATAAGGCACACTGATGTCGGTGCTCCTCATTGGTGAAGGCACACCGACATCAATGCTCCTCTTTGGTGAAGGTGCACCGGTGCTCTTTTCAAGGTGTGGTTGCACCGATCCTCCATGACCCATGTGCACCGATATTATTTTGGCCAACAAAACATCAGTGCTTCACTTTTGAAATGGCACACCAATGCTCCTCTTTGGTTAAGGCACACCTGTGTCGGTCCTCCTCTTTGCTTAAGGCACATCGGTGTCAGTGCTCCTGTTTGGTGAAGGCGCATTGGTGTCGGTGATCCTCTTTGGTGAAAGCACACTGGTGCTCCTCTTTGGTGAAGGTGCACCGGTGCTACTTTTACAATCTGGGCGCATCAGTGCTTATGATAAACAAAAGCATCGAAACATAAGTTGTTTTTTTTATCTTATTGAGAAAAGTGGGAATTTTAAACATTTTAAAGTAGCGGGAAAAATTTCTTTAAAATAGGGAAAAAAGTAGACTTTGTTTCATTTCCTCATTTCACATGGTTTTACTAGAGAGAAGAGGAAGAGGAAGAGTATTGTAGCCAAGCAACCAATCTTTTCCCTCTTCATTGTTTCATTTCTTCCGATTATCTATTTTATTTATACTATTTTGCATCTCTCACTATTGTTCCTAATTTCTTATTTGGTTTTGTTGTTTGTTTCTGTTGGTTTGAGGGTTTTTCCTCTATTTTGTAGGTTAAAGGTGGATTTCTTTTAGGGTTTTACATCAAAATATATGGGTTTTCATTGCTTATTGAAAGAAGCAAGAATTTTTAAACTTTTGAAAGAAGCAGGAAAAATGTCTTAAGAAGAGGGGAAAAAAGAGGGTTTGTTTTATATCTTCATTTCGCATGGTTCTATAAGAGAGAAGAGGAAGAGGAAGAGTATTGCAGCCAAGAAACCATTTTTTCCCTCTTCATTGTTTTATTTCTTCCCATTATCTATTTTATTTCTATTATTTTGCATTTCTCAGTATTGTTTTTAATTTCTTATTTGGTTTTGTTGTTCGTTTTTATTGGTTTGAGGGTTTTTCCTCTATTTCATAGGTTAATGGTCGATTTATTTTATGATTTTTCTTAAAAATATATCAATAGAAAATGAGGGGAAAATTTGAGCAAAGAAAATGATACATTTTTGTGCAACATGGACGCATATCCATAGGGGTTTTCACCTCTTTTTATTTGGAAGATAATAATTTTTTTGTATGCACATAAAACTATTTTCAATGCATGACATTCTATTTTTTGTTTGTAGTGTTCCTATTCTGTGTGAGGGCATCGGTGCTTCTCTTTGGTGAAGGTGCAGTGGTGCTACTCTTTGGTAAATACGCACCAATGCCAGTGCTCCTCTTTGGGGAAGGTGCACCGATGTCAATGTTCCTTTTTGGGGAAGGCGCACTGATGCTCATTTTTGGTATAAGTGTATCGGTGGTCCTATTTTAAGGTGTGGGCACACTAGTGCTCTTCGTTGGTCTGAGAGCATTGATTCTCCACATTAATTAGGCATATTATATCTATTGGACGAGTGGTTTTGGAGAGTTCTCATCAAACATTTTTCATGTAACAATTGAGTGTTTTGTAATCATAAGAGATCCACTGATTAAGTGGTAAATGGAGTGGTTTAACATTCATTGTGGTTTTGTATGGGCGGTTTCATCACCATTACTATAAATTGTAATGCTTAACATTTCAATATTAATTATTGTACATTTTCATACTATTAATTTTATTTTTATTGATAATGTCTTATTTCATATGCCTTTAATTATAATTTTTTATTTCAAACAATCAAAATTATAATTTTTGTTTCATATTCAGTAAGTATTTGATTTTTAAATTGTAAATAAGAGATTCATTAATAAATAAGGGTAAGATCAAAAGATGCAAAAAAACTTGGGAGAGATGCAGACCTCGATCCACTAGGGTTTGCGTCGTCCTGCGTGCTGGTCCTGTCAGCTCAGGGATCCTCCTGTCTGTGCAAGTCCCGATGGACCCCCCTCTTGAGCCGAGCCTTGCTGAGAAGAGGCATCGTCTAGATGAGGCCTTCCACGCCTTGGTTGCAGCAACTCCGCCGCCGCCTCTGGTTGTTCCTTCCTCTAGTGACGCCTTTGTCAAGCGTACGGTAGCTCCTCAAATCCAGATCACGTCCACAAATTCACACGTGAAAGCCCTTGCTCTGAGTGAGAGAGGCTTGATAAGTCAGTTCACTGGGATTTGGCCTTCACCCAAAACCATGGACGCTTGGATTAACAAAAATTGGATAACCTTAATCTCTGGGGGCTTGCAACACTGCTTTTTTGGTAAGGGATTCTTCACCTTTCTCTTTGAACACAAGATAGATCGTGATCTTATTTTTAGAAGCGGTGCTTATTTCCTGGGTACTCGCGGTCTTTATCTAAATTGTTGGAGCCTATCATTCGATCCGGAAAAATAATGTGCATAGATTTTAGAGCCTTGAACAAAAAGACTATCAAGAATAGGTATCCTATTCCTAGGATTGATGAGCTCATGGATGAGCTACATGGGGCCAAATACTTCTCAAAAATTGACCTTAGATCAGGGTATCACCAAATTCGAATGAAAGATGAAGATGTGCAAAAGACCGCTTTTTGATGTCATTTTAGCCACTTTGAATTTCTTTTCATGCCTTTTGGGTTAACTAATGCTCCATCCACCTTTCAAGCATGTATGAATAGGATATTTTGCAAGCAACTAAGAAGGTTTGTTTTGGTTTTCTTTGATGATATTCTCATTTACAGTAAAACATGGGAAGAGTATTTGCAGCAGTTAGAGATTGTGTTGAAAATCTTGCAAGAAGAGTCCTTATTTGCTAAGTTATCAAAATGTGAGTTTGGGATGAAAGAACTACTGTATCTTGGGCACATTATTGGGCAAGAAGGAGTGAAGGTACAAATGGAAAAAATCATAGCTATCTTGGAATGGCCATCACCAAAAAATATTACCGAATTGAGAGGCTTTATTGGCATATGCACCTACTACAGAAAATTTGTGAAAGGGTTCTCCAAGTTGACTTCTCCACTCACTGATTTGACTAAGAAGGATGCTTTCAAGTGGGATGAAGAGGCTAAAAAGGCCTTCCAAAAAATGAAAGAGGTAATGAGTAGCTGTCCCATACTTGCACTTCCTAATTTTACTAAACCTTTTGTTGTGGAATGTGATGCTTCAGGTGGAGGAATAGAGGTTGTCCTAAAGCAAGGCCAACACCCCATATCCTTTGAGAGCAGAAAGTTGTAGCCTCATGAATAAATTTACTCCATCTATGATAAAGAAATGCTGGCCATTATGCATGCATTGGCCAAATTCAGACAATACTTGGTGGGAAGCAAGTTTGTGGTGAAAACTGACCACAATAGTCTAACACGCTTTCTCACCCAAAAAGATCTAAATGAAAGGAAACAAAAGTGGGTAAGCAAGATTCAAGATTATGATTTTGATATTGAATATGTTAAAGGAAAGAATAATATAGTAGTAGATGCTTTTTCAAGAAGGCCTTCTTTTTCTCTCATGGATATTGCCAAGGATTGGAAAAACATGCTACTAGTTGAATATGCCAAAGACAAATTTGCTTGTGATGTGTTGGATGGAATCAAAGGGGATGATAATTATAGGATTTTGAATGGGCTGATATATTATAAGGAAGAATTTATTTAGTTCATAACTCCAAGCTCAAGTACCGAATTTTGCAAGAAGCGCATGATTCCCCTCTAGCGGGCCATCCAAGGATCTTCAAAACTTATAGACAGTTGAGGCAAAGATTTTTTTGGAAGGGGCTGAAGGAAGATGTTCAGAAGTATGTGAATGAATGTAAAGCATGTCAACAAAACAAATCGGAACTTACATGTCCAGCCGGCCTATTACAACCATTGCCCATTCCGGAGCAAAAATGGGACAGTATTTCCATGGATTTCATCACCGGATTGCCTAAATCCTTGGGTAAGGATTGCATCTATGTGGTAGTTGATAGGTTGAAAAAATTTACTCATTTCTTTGCTGTTACATCATCTTTTAGTGTTGCACAAGTGGCTGATATTTTTTTCAAAGAAATCTTCAGATTGCATGGGCTCCCCAAGAGCATTGTCAGTGATAGAGATAGTAGATTCATGGGTGTTTTTTGGAAAGAACATTTTAGACTGGTAGGCACTCAATTGAATCCAAGTACCAGCTATCATCCACAAAATAATGGACAAACAAAGAGGGTAAACCAATGGTTGGAAGGATACCTAAGAAACTATGTGGGAGGGTAGCAAAAAGCATGGGAAAAATGGCTACACTTGGGTGAGTTTTGTTACAACACCACTTATCATATGTCAATAGGAATGTCTCCTTTCAAAGAATTATATGGTTATGATGCACTTACATTTTCTAACATTATATGTGGTGATAGTAGAGCCCCAAAGGCTAAAGATTGGGTGGAAGAGAGCCAAGAAATTTTAAAGCTCTTGAAAGACAATTTGCAGGTTGCTCAAAATCAGCAAAAACAATATGCTGATAGGCATAGAGAAGAAAGAACCTTTCAAGTCAATGATTTAGTATATTTAAGGTTGCAACCTTATAAACAAACATCTCTCAAAAAGAGTGGAGCAGAAAAATTAAAACCAAGGTACTATGGGCCATACAAGGTGGTGCAGAAGGTTGGAGAAGTAGCATATGAACTAGAACTTCCAGAAGGGAGTAAAATCCACAATGTATTTCATGTTTCTTGTCTCAAGAATGCTCCTGGTAAGCAAATCATCACTTTAGAAATAATTCCTCCTTTGGATGATGAAGGTCAGCTCACACTTGTTCCGGAAAAGATTTTGAAGACACGGGAAAGAATGTTGAGGAGTAGAATCATCAAAGAATATTTAGTGCAATGGAAGGACTTACCAAATGAAGATGCCACATGGGAAGAGGAGAAGATTTTGTAGCATCCAAATTTGAAATTGCTTGAGGACAATCAATCTTGGGTGGGGAGGACTGTAATGTCCCCATTCAAATAAGTGCATAGTAAGACAATCCCATCAATCCTACTAGTTTCCTAGGTTGGATGGGCACATGTGGGATGGTAATAAGGAAGCCAATAAATGATATTTAGACATTAGAAGGGTTCAAGAATTTAATAAATATGGTGAATAAATAAATTCAAGAGAAATTCTAAGTGGCAAGTGGTTTTGGAGACATATGGAGGTGGTGGGACCCACACTAGCTTGATTTTTCAATGACACATGGCAGCTCTCTCTTGCCAATTCGAATTCATGGGAAGGTGAACACTATTGGATGAGTTGGTAAGTCATAACACATGGCATTGAGCATCTTAGGTATAAATGGGATGGAATAGTAACCTCCATGGGAGAGGAAGAGTCAAATTGGAGACTAGTGGACACTTGGGCTAGATTCCCTAGTTTTATGACAACAATAATGAAGCATCTATGACATTTATGACAAAATTCAGACCTGAATTCTTACACCTGACCATTATGACATGTCATCCCCAAAAATAGGCTCAAGGAAGGCGCTCATGGAGTTGGGGGAAGCTAAAGAGACTCAAATTCGAATTTGGGGGAAGATGGAAGGTTGGAACTAGGAGACAAGTGGCAAATGAGGAATATTTTCTAAATGGAAATTTATTGAATCTACTGAGAGGATTTCGACCCCTTGAAGGCTAATGTTGGTTATAAAATGTAGAAATCAAGTATGAGAATGGCTTTTGATGATTTGAGAAAAATTGCATTGGTGAAGAGAGAACTAGTGGATGAATAGTTGCTTGCCTTATCCAATTTCGAGGGTGAAAGATTCCCATCCAAGTTGGTGTTTGGAGAGGCCAATCAGGTCTTTCATGGTGCTTTAATGGAGTTTTACTTGCAAGTAGCAACTACAGGAAGTTTCATGGTTTGGTTTAGTGCATCACTTTCTCTCCACCATTTCCAATTTTGAAGGCATATTCGGGCTCCTTGAGGGATTGCGCTTTGGGTGAGATCTTGCACTCATTGGGAGAGCTTCATATGATATTTTTCTGACTGTAATAGCTTCATATCCTCTGTTATTCATATTCAGAGACCCTCAGGTCAAAATACCCATTGACTGTATGCAAAATTATTGATTAATGAGCAAACAATGTCCATTTCCCCAATGCTTTGATGTATGACACTATAAGGTTGATTATTTCAAATGGATGGATGATTCTCTGATATATTTGTGATTCATATACTGCCATGGATATATTCTACAAGTTTCATGTACTGTATTTGAGCATTTGAATCATTTTTACTCAGATTGTTTGTATTGAGAGGTGAAATAGTGTCATTTCCCCAAGGGTCGAATTGGGGGTTTTTGCTGTTGAATGTGAGAGAGTTAGAATAGTAGTAAAAATCAATTAATGGTGCATATGAGACCTTAATCACATACTTAACATATTACATACCTCTGTTCATAAATTCGTGGGAGTTTGGAGGCATTTGGAAGGCCATTTGTAGGGTTACCCCGGGGGGATTTGATGCACAAATTACTAGTCAAAATTACATATATTGATCAGAATACAAATCAAGTTTGCAGCAGTATTTGGAGGGCCATAAAACATTCCTGAACCTAATATTCAAGTCTAAATACCATTCATACACTCCTACAGAATATTTGGGAGCATTTGGGTTGATTTGGAGGTCAAAACAGTAAAACTAGTCAAAGGTCGAAATTGGGGAAAAAGTGAAAAAAAAATGGCATTTTAATAAAATTTTGAAAAAGGGTCATTACAAGTGGTATCAGAGCATGTTCTTGGCACCTGATGGTCTTAACAAGAAGTCAAAAGAATAATCCACCACCCCTTGAACCAGTAGTTGAAAAGATTTTTGTTGAAGAAGAGGTAGTAGAAGAAGAGAAGTCTTTTACTGAAATCATGGGTAGAGAGGAGGAGGACAAAGCAAGATATAAGGAGGAACTTATTGCAACCTTAGATCCATGTTTCTCTAAACTTTCAACAAACATGGATAGGATAGGTGACAGATTATTGCAATGATTCGACTTGTTGATTAGCCAGCTTCAAAGCAAAGGGATGATAGGAGATAATAGTGGTTCACACTCAGGGGAAAAGATGAAAGGGAATGAGCATATTTTCTCAAGTACAGGACTTCATAATAGACCTGATGAATTTCAAAGCACACAAAGGCATACTGCACCTAAATTTATCACACCCAAAGAAGAGCCCAATCTTGAATTGGATTCAAGAAACTAGTAAATGATTGGAATGATTTGAATGAAGAGTGTAAAAGAGGTGTACCACTCAGTGACTACATTGATGCTATGCAAAAGATTAAAAGGAAGGGAGACAATAGGAGTCCATTCCAAAACAAAGAATTAAATAGTGCTATTGGAAAAATTTCACTTCCTACTTTTGATGGTTCTCCTCAAAATTCTGCTAACACTTGGGTGCAAAAATTGGATGTATATTTTCAGTTGAATCCTATGTTGGGAGAGGATGCATTAAAAATGGCCATTTTGCATTTGGAAGGAGATGCCAATGAATGGTGGTTTCATGGGCTGAAAACCTTGGGTCATAATCAGGTTAAAACATATGGAGAATTTGTTGACAGGCTACTAAAAAGATTTGAACAAAAAGATCCAGAATTGCCTTTCAAAGAACTAGCTCAATTGAAGCAAACTAGGTCCCCTACTGAATATATGTTGGACTTTCAAAAATTATCAGTCAAGGTGGCTGATGTATCTATGGAAAGATTGGTATTGCTGTTCATTGAAAGTTTGGCTGAACCCTTAAGAGGTTTGGTCAAATCCCACAAGCCAACTACATTAAAAGATGCAATGAGGTTGACTAGGGATCTCCAAAATGTGCTTCCTCGAACGAGATTTCCTCCTAAGCCTAGCTACAAATTTGAAAAGAAACCTTGGAAAAGGGATGGATATGATAAGAAACCTTGGAAAAGAGAGTCATTTGAGAGGAATAAAAAAGAGGTACTAAACAGGGATGAACTTAGAAAAAAGAAACTGTGCTTCACATGCTTCCAACCATGGGCACCGGGGCACAAATGTACCAAAGGAAAGGCTCAATACATAGAAGTATTTTCTGATAATGAGGGGTATGATGGGGGCATGGATGAAGATGGACAAATTTTAGATCAATAAGAGGCATATGAGACAGCAGTAGAAGAGGAAAGACAAGAAGAAAATCAGCCTTCACCGGACAAAGCAAGAATGGCAGTGCTTTCAGCAGTACTTCGCTATCATACTATCCGATGCAAAGGTGTGGTACAATGACAAAGAACTTTAGTTTTGGTAGATGGAGGAGCCACTCATAAATTCATTGATGCAGAGATGCTAGAGAAAAGAAAGATACCTATTGAACCATTTGATGGCTTCACAGTTGTCATTCCCGGTCACAACACAATGCAATACAAAACATGGGTTCCAAAGCTGCAAGTCACCATAGCTAACTATACTTTTGTTGATAGTTTTTATGTGGTTGATGTTGTTGATATTAATGTTTTTTTGCTAGTGAAATGGATGTATTCAATAGGAGAGCATACAGTAAATTATCAAATTCCCGAAATGAAATTCCAAGATTCAAAAGGAGTACAAAGAATTGTGAGAGGGCAACACACTTATCCAAATCAAGTAGTGACTTGCAATAGTATGAGATCTATATTGAGGCATGGGGATATAGAATGGGCTGATGAATGTCATATTACATCTCCCAAGCCAACTATAAATATTGTCAAACACCCAAAGGAGATAGAGAGACTTTTGCAAAAATATGAAAAGGTTTTTAGAGACCTTCCACATGGTAGGCCATTGGATAGGGGGGTTGAGCACAGTATTATTTTGGAGGAGGGTACTTCACCCATTCAGATACCACCTTATAGACATCCTAAAAAGTTCAGATATGAGATTGAAAAATCTATCCAAGAACTCCTAGAGTTGGGACTCATTAGACCAAGCTCTAGCCCTTATGCTTCTTCAGTAGTGCTAGTGAAGAAAAAAGATGGAACATTGAGAATGTGCATAGATTTTAGAGCCTTGAACAAAAAGACTATCAAGAATAGGTATCCTATTCCTAGGATTGATGGGCTCATGGATGAGCTACATGGGGCCAAATACTTCTCAAAAATTGACCTTAGATCAGGGTATCACCAAATTCGAATGAAAGATGAAGATGTGCAAAAGACCGCTTTTCAATGTTATTTTGGCCACTTTGAATTTCTTGTCATGCCTTTTGGGTTAACTAATGCTCCAGCCACCTTTCAAGCATGTTTGAATAGGATATTTTGCAAGCAACTAAGAAGGTTTGTTTTGGTTTTCTTTGATGATATTCTCATTTACAGTAAAACATGGGAAGAGCATTTGCAGCAGTTATAGATTGTGTTGAAAATCTTGCAAGAAGAGTCCTTATTTGCTAAGTTATCAAAATGTGAGTTTGGGATGAAAGAACTACTGTATCTTGGGCACATTATTGGGCAAGAAGGAGTGAAGGTACAAATGGAAAAAATCAGAGCTATCTTGGAATGGCCATCACCAAAAAATATTACCGAATTGAGAGGCTTTATTGGCATATGCACCTACTACAGAAAATTTGTGAAAGGGTTCTCCAAGTTGACTTCTCCACTCACTGATTTGACTAAGAAGGATGCTTTCAAGTGGGATGAAGAGGCTGAAAAGGCCTTCCAAAAAATGAAAGAGGTGATGAGTAGTTGTCCCATACTTGCACTTCCTGATTTTACTAAACCTTTTGTTGTGGAATGTGATGCTTCAGGTGGAGGAATAGGGGCTGTCCTAAAGCAAGGCCAACACCCCATAGCCTTTGAGAGCAGAAAGTTGCAGCCTCATGAAAAAATTTACTCCATCTATGATAAAGAAATGCTGGCCATTATGCATGCATTGGCCAAATTCAGACAATACTTGGTGGGCAACAAGTTTGTAGTGAAAACTGACCACAATAGTCTAAGACACTTTCTCACCCAAAAATATATAAATGAAAGGAAACAAAAGTGGGTAAGCAAGATTCAAGCTTATGATTTTGATATTGAATATGTCAAAGAAAAGAATAATATAGTAGTAGATGCTTTGTCAAGAAGGCCTTCTTTTTCTCTCATGGATATTGCCAAGGATTGGAAAAACATGCTACTAGTTGAATATGCCAAAGACAAATTTGCTTGTGATGTGTTGGATGGAATCAAAGGGGATGATAATTATAGGATTTTGAATGGGCTGATATATTATAAGGGAGGAATTTATTTAGTTCATAACTCCAAGCTCAAGTATCGAATTTTGCAAGAAGCGCATGATTCCCCTCTAGCGGGCCATCTGAGGATCTTCAAAACTTATAGACAGTTGAGGCAAAGATTTTTTTGGAAGGGGCTGAAGGAATATGTTCAAAAGTACGTGAATGAATGTAAATCATGTCAACAAAACAAATCGGAACTTACATGTCCAGCCGGCCTATTACAACCATTGCCCATTCCGGAGCAAAAATGGGGCAGTATTTCCATGGATTTCATCACCGGATTGCCTAAATCCTTGGGTAAGGATTGCATCTATGTGGTAGTTGATAGGTTGACAAAATTTGCTCATTTCTTTGTTGTTACATCATCTTTTAGTGTTGCACAAGTGGCTGATATTTTTTTCAAAGAAATCTTCAGATTGCATGGGCTCCCCAAGAGCATTGTCAATGATAGAGATAGTAGATTCACGGGTGCTTTTTGGCAAGAACTTTTTAGATTGGTAGGCACTCAATTGACTCCAAGTACCAGCTATCATCCACAAAATGATGGACAAACAAAGAGGGTAAACCAATGGTTGGAAGGATACCTAAGAAACTATGTGGGAGGGTAGCAAAAAGCATGGGCAAAATGGCTACACTTGGGTGAGTTTTGTTACAACACCACTTATCATATGTCAATAGGAATGTCTCATTTCAAAGAATTATATGGTTATGATGCACTTACATTTGCTGACATTATATTTGGTGATAGTAGAGCCCCAAAGGGTAAAGATTGGATGGAAGAGAGCCAAGAAATTTTAAAGTTCTTGAAAGACAATTTGCAGGTTGCTCAAAATCAGCAAAAATAATATGCCGATAGACATAGAGAAGAAAGAACCTTTCAAGTCAATGATTTAGTATATTTAAGGTTGCAGCCTTATAAACAAACATCTCTCAAAAAGAATGGAGCAGAAAAATTAAAACCAAGGTACTATGGGCCATACAAGGTGGTGCAGAAGGTTGGAGAAGTAGCATATGAACTAGAACTTCCGGAAGGGAGTAAAATCCACATTGTATTTCATGTTTCTTGTCTCAAGAAAGCTCTTGGTCAGCAAATCATCACTTCATAAATACTTCCTCCTTTGGATGATGAAGGTCAGCTCACACTTGTTCGGGAAAAGATTTTGAAGACACGGGAAAGAAGGTTGAGGAGTAGAATCATCAAAGAATATTTAGTGCAATGGAAGGACTTACCAAATGAAGATGCCACATGGGAAGAGGAGAAAATTTTGCAGCATCCAAATTTGAAATTGCTTGAGGACAAGCAATCTTGGGTGGGGAGGACTGTATGTCCCCATTCAAATAAGTGCATAGTAAGACAATCCCATCAATCCTACCAGTTTCCTAGGTTGGATGGGCACATGTGGGATGGTAATAAGGAAGCTAATAAATGATATTTAGACATTAGAAGGGTTCAAGAATTTAATAAATATGGTGAATAAATAAATTCAAGAGAAATTCTAAGTGGCAAGTGGTTTTGGAGACATATGGAGGTGGTGGGACCCACACTAGCTTGATTTTTCAATGACACATGGCAGCTCTCTCTTGCCAATTCGAATTCATGGGAAGTTGAACACTCTTGGATGAGTTGGTAAGTCATAACACATGTAATTGAGCATCTTAGGTCGAAATGGGATGGAATAGTAACCTCCATGGGAGAGGAAGAGTCAAATTGGAGACTAATGGACACTTGGGCTAGATTCCCTAGTTTTATGACAACAATAATGAAGCATCTATGACATTTATGACAAAATTCAGACCTGACTTCTTACACCTGACCATTATGACATGTCAGCCCCAAAAATAGGCTCAAGGAAGGCGCTCATGGAGTTGGGGGAAGCTAAAGAGACTCAAATTCGAATTTGGGGGAAGATGGAAGGTTGGAACTAGGAGACAAGTGGCAAATGAGGAATATTTTCTAAATGGAAATTTATTGAATCTATTGAGAGGATTTCTACCCCTTGAAGGCTAATGTTGGTTATAAAATGTAGAAATCAAGTATGAGAATGGCTTTTGATGATTTGAGAAAAATTGCATTGGTGAAGAGAGAACTAGTGGATGACTAGTTGCTTGTCTCAGCCAATTTCGAGGGTGAAAGATTTCCATCCAAGTTGGTGTTTGGAGAGGCCACTCAGGTCTTTCATGGTGCTTTAATGGATTTTTATTTGCAGGTAGTAGCTACAGGAATTTCATGGTTTGGTTTAGTGCATCACTTTCTCTCCACTACTTCCAATTTTGAAGGCATATTCGGGCTCCTTGAGGGATTGCGCTTTGGGTGAGATCTTGCTCTCATTGGGAGAGCTTAATATGATATTTTTCTGATTGTAATAGCTTCATATCCTCTGTTCTTCATATTCAAAGACTCTCAGGTCGAAATACCCATTGACTATATGCAAAATTATTGATTAATGAGCAAACAATGTCCATTTCCCCAATGCTTTGATGTATGACACTATAAGGTTGATTATTTCGAATGGATGGATGATTCTTTGATATATTTGTGATTCATATACTGCCATGGATATATTCTACAAGTTTCATGTACTGTACTTGAGCATTTGAAGCATTTTTACTCAGTTTGTTTGTATTGAGAAGTGAAATAGTGCCATTTCCCCAAGGGTTGAATTGGGGGTTTTTGTTGTTGAATGTGAGAGAGTTAGAACAGTATTAAAAATCAATTAATGGTGCATATGAGACCTTAATAACATACTTAACACATTACATAGCTCTGTTCATAAATTTGTGGGATTTTGGAGGCATTTGGAAGGCCATTTGTTGTGTTACCCTGGGGGATTTGATGCACAAATTACTAGTCAAAATTACATATATTGATCAGAATACATATCAAGTTTGCAGCAGTATTTGGAGGGCCATAAAACATCTCTGAACCTAATATTCAAGTCTAAATACCTTTCATACACTCCTACAGAAGATTTGGGAGCATTTGGGTTTATTTGGAGGTCAAAACAGTAAAACTAGTCAAAGGTCGAAATTGGGGAAAAAGTGGAAAAATTGGCATTTTAATAAAATTTTGAAAAGGGATCATTGCATAAAGCTAGACTCAGCTACAATTAAATCAAAGAGTTGAAAGTCATCAATGGAAATCAAATTGAAGGACAGGAGGAGATCCAGTTACATGCCTTAGAGCACTTTCAGAATCTCTACACCGATAGCAACGAGGCCGATCCTGAAGCTCAAGCAGATCTGTTGATAGGTATCCCCTCCCTTATCTATGAAATTTATAATTGTGAGCTAGATAAACCTATTTATGAAAATGAAATTAGAGACGCTATCTGGTCACTCCATTAGATAAAGCCCCTGGGCCGAATGGCTTTACCATTAACTTCTTCCGAGCTGCTTGGGACATCATTAAAGAAGATTTAAAGAGAATGCTAAATTGGACCAGGAAGAAGGATAAAATCGGGGGAGCTACCAACTCCTCCTTCTTAGATCTCATGCCGAAAGATAGTAACCCCAACTCAATTGAAAGATTCAGGCCTATCTCTCTTTGCAACACCTCTTACAAGATTCTTTCGAAGATCATAGCTACTCGAATGAAAAAATTAATGGGTAAGCTTATCTCTGACTTACAAGGCATATTCATAGTTGGGCGTAAAATTTTGGATAATATTATCATTGTGTAGGAGGCTATACACTCTAGTATGGAGAGAAAGCAATAGGGAATTGCAATTAAGTTGGACATGGCAAATGCTTTCGATAGAGTGAATCACTTCTACTTATTCGAGATCATGAAGAGATTTGGATTCTCCAACAGGTTTATAAGATGGGTGAAAGCTTGTATTAGTAAGCCTTGGATTACACCGCTTATTAATGGCAGGCCTACTTCTTTCTTTCAAGCCACTAGAGGTCTAAGGCAGGGGTGTCCCATGTCCCCCTTTCTCTATCTCCTGGTGGCTGAGTCTCTGAGTCAAAAGTTAATTCATCTTCAAACGTTGGGGGAGCTAAAAGGGCTAAGGATTGCAAGAGGAGTCCAAGCAGTTAATCATGCACAGTTCGTAGACGATGCGATTCTGCTAGGCGGGGCTTCTACAATCATAGCTGAAAAATTCAAAAGTGCCTTACGACCTTTCTCAAAGCTTCTGACGGAAAAGTTAATTCCATGAAATCCAAAATTTAAGGTTGGAACTGTCCCAAGGAAACAATAGCCATAATTTCTAGGATTCTGGCCTTTGATGGATGTCCCTCATGGAATTCTTTTATTTACCTTGGTATCCCAATCTTCAAAGGAAACAAGAAAGTAATGGACTGGCAGGACCTAATTGATAAGATCAAAGCCAAAATTACCTCGTGGGGATTCCGGTGGATTAACTTAGCTGGAAAACTTGTACTGATCAACTCAGTTCTCTCTGCCTACCCTATTTATATCAGTTCTATATCTTTAGCCCCCAAGAGTGTAATTCAAAAGATAACAAAAGAACTTGGTAGATTTCTGTGGCAAGGAGGGAAGTCCAATGGAGCTAAAAAATTCCATCTGATGAGCTGGGATAAGGTTTGCAGAACAAAAGATGTCGGTGGTGCAGGTATACGTGATCCTTCGCTCATGAATATCGCTTTAGGAGCCAAAATTCTATGGAGAGCTATCACAGGCAAGAAAGCCTGGTGGAAAGAGATCCTTTGCAAGAAAGATATGATCGGGAACAGATTACGATGTGTGGAGAATATCGATCAGAATAAAGTCGGCACACCCATTTGGAACCTGTGTAAAAAGGCAACACCTACCCTGCAAAAACTCTCTTATTGGATTCTTGGCAATGGTAAAAAGATCAAGCTCTGGGTTGATAGGCTAGGACTGGAACCAAGCTCCCCTGTTAATTTTCTCCATAATTTCAACGAACTCAAAGAATGGATGGATTGTAGCAACATCTCTACATTGTATGACCTCTCAGAGTGGACCGAGAACGGAAGATGGGTAGGATGGCGCAAATTGGAGACCCCGTGTCACCTTCATTTGGACTATGAAACTCTACTTGAACTCTTACACGGAGCTACCCCTGTGCACAAGAAAATGCGAGACAAAAGAAGGTGGAGCAAGATGGGTGCATATACTGTCAAAGTCGGGTATCAACTTATGGACAACAACAGTAGGGTCAAGGACAGCAACAGTAGGGTCATAGAAAAATCCTTACTGCAGAGAATCTTAAAAAAAAGGCATCGAGGGTCCTGCGAGATGCATTTTTTGCAAAACCTCGGATGAAACTATAGAACATCTATTTTTGGACTGCAAATTCGCTCAGGAAGTCTGGCATGGGGCTTTCTTCGAATTGAATTTTGTAGTGATTCTTCCAACAAATTGGAATGATCTATTCGCTAGTTGGAAGGATTACTACACGGGATCTCTTCACAACAAGCCTGACTTCAAGAGATCCTGGGAATCCCTCCCAATGTTTATTTATTGGAGACTCTGGACAGCCAGAAACAAGGAAGTGTTTGAAGGAGTTATTTCTACCCCTGCTCGAGTTCTAGCCTCGGCTAAAGCACTTTGGATTGAAACATTGTTATCTCAAGGGATGAAGAATATCAATAAGGAACCCCTCACTATGGAAGTAAAAATTTGGGCCTCGTACTTCTTATCCCTGAACCCCTCTCTTTGTCTACCAGTCATGAGAAAGAGACCCAGCACCCAGAATTGGCATATTAGATTAAGTGCTGAGGAGCTTCAAAATTGGAAGGAAAACATTGGATGCAACACTCTTTTCTTTGACGGTGCCTCGAAAGGAAACCCTGGGTTGGCAGGTGCGGGAGGAGTTCTCTATGACTCCGCTGGAAATAAGACAAAAGACTACGCATGGGGTTTAGGTAGAAACACGAACAACAGTGCGGAATGGTTAGCCCTTACAAAAGGTCTGGAGATTGCAAGGGAGGATGGCATCACCGAATTAGCAGTTTGTGGCGACTCAATGTTAGTCATCAGGGAGGCTAGGAATATGATAATGAACAAAAAGAGCCCCACCTCCAAAATCCACAGTCTTCTTAAGTACCTCATCAGCGAATATAAATCCATCATCTTCTTTCACATCATGAGAACGAATAACCAAGCAGCATACACGATGGCAAATGAAGGTGCAAGACTTGATAGGGGTGTTCTAGTTAGTAACCTCTTAAATAGAAAGAAGGTCTGGATCCCTTGACATTATCAAGTTCCCACAACCATTCTGCCTAAAATTTTGAACTATGGGGAGTTGTCTTGGTCTCCACCCCTCGCAGAATTCGAACTTCGTCAACTTTTAAGCTATGGTTTCAAACCCAGCTGGGGTTTTCGAGGCAAGGGACGTTCACACGAAGGTTTCACATGGAGTCCACATGGGACGCATGCAACTTGTCTCTTCAAAAGGTCGTCCCAGCTCCAGGCTATATCAAGCAACTAGGCGAAAAGGTTGGAATCACTCCGGGTTGTTTTTGTCTGCAAAAATGGCAAACTACAGTTTTCCTCTTCGCATGAGTGCTATCCCGAATCATGGTAGTGCTTCTCTGGATTTTCGAAAGCATTTTCCCTCTTGGCTAGGGAATCAGGAGTGCTTGCATTGTAGTGAGCAAGTTTGGGGAATTGCGAAGGATGGTGGTGGCGTCGTTTGCAGGAAGCGTATTCACACCTTGTCTGGGGGAAATGAAAATGAAGGTGTGGCTTCAGTTCCGATCAAGGAGTCGTCTCAGGGATTTGGCCCAAATGAATTACAGGGTTATGCGGTCTCCCTTAGTGTCATAGATGACCACCTGGCAATTCTGGATGCACAGGTCCATGCACTAGTACAAAATGAGAAATTAATGACTAAAATTCGACCATAAACGACTATTTTTTAGTCGGTGACTAATAGTATCTGATTTCCACTATCTTATCTCTAGTCCTATTTCACTAGTCATTAATTGGTTGACTTATTAGTCATTGATTTAGTCATTGATAGTCACTGATTAAGTCATTGATTTAGTCATTGATACTCACTGATTTAGTTATTGATTTAGTCATTGATACTCACTGATTTAGTCATTGATTGTCACAATTAATGACCAAATATATGACTAAATAAACTACTAGATTATAACATATTAATGACTAAGCCAAATACGACTAAACGTTCATCGCGCTATAAGATACTGGAAATTAGCTACTAATAGTCGTATATATGCGAATTTAGTCATTTTCTTAGTCACTAATTTATGATAGGGTACGGAGGAATCGAACCACCAATCTCCTGCCTATAATTAGGTAGGTGCTCTACCATTGAGCTAGCACCCTTTAAGAAGTTGTTATTGATTGACAATGATGATATTCAAACAAATTTTGCATGGGAACAAAATGAATGTCAAACATATTCAAGAAAAATGCTTCAAGTACTAAAAGAATTCTAAGATATAGCAGTTCAACTGTGACAATGATGAAAATTCAAAGAAGAATGATCTTACAAACTACGCATGAGTACAATAACCCATGGTTGTACAAATTATCAGGAACAAAAGCAAGTTGTTGCCCTTCACAGACAGAAAAGAATACAAGATCCAACTTGCAATAAAATTGTTTTAATTGTCTATCAATTGTTGATCTCTCGACAGCTAGAGACATTTTCGTGTCTGAGATCCAAAATACATACAATTATCTTCAACTTCACTTATTCAAAACCAGTTGCAGTAAAAATTATTCTAGGAATTGTCGTATGAGCAACCACCACTTTTTTGAACAACAGGCTGCCCTTTCATTTGTACAGTAGTAGGTTTGTTGCTATTCTGCTGCTATTCATTTGTACCTACTAGAACTTTGTAAATAACAAACAAAATGCAATTTGGGCGTCCTCAAAGCACTATAATACTATATACTCTCTTAAGGATAGATGTTCATACCAACTCTCTACGGATGGATGATGATCTTGGGGCATCTTTAACATACTCTTCCATTGCAGAAATGAATGATGATGGTGGTTGTTCATTCAGTAATTTGATTCACAAGAACCAAAGTAAGTATCACATAGAACCATGCACATATGTAATGACCAGCTACATGCCATTACACTAAAAAGTTGCACTGAACATGATGACAAAGTTCACAAATTATCTGTACCTGTTCAAGTGTGCGAAGTTTAAATCCACGTACAAGGTCAAGACCTTTGCAAACTTCGTAGAACTCTGATAATTTTTCAGCCTACCATGCTAGTGGAACAAATAATTGCAATAAAGTTATTTTATTCGTCACAGGTGACATAAAGTGATATTCATTCCACATTTCAGAAATGATGCTAGAAAATTTGTTTCTTTAAATTAAACATGCTGGAAAAGAATAGGAATGGTAGGTGTATACAGCGAGAGAAGGTAATGATGATAAAATTAAACACTTCAAATATGTTCAGAGGGAATGCCACTGAAGCAAATGCTTTTAAAAAAAGTAATGTTGGATCACAATCATCCTAGAGAACAAAATAGTAGGAGGTATATGAGACTATTTTAACATCGTTTGAAACTAAAGACATCAATTAGAACACTTTTGGAACAGGAAATTTCCAACCATACATGTTTACCAGCTCGCCTATAGACATCAAGTGCCTTAATAGCATCATGGCGTTGCATTTCAAAGAACTGCAGGTAGACAGTTGCAGTTATCAAAGCTATAGATCAATTATAATTAAGATGCAATGCTAATTAAACATTTAAACCATAACATTTCCTACCTTGTCAACAAGGTTGATGGTGGCATCATTATTTGCAGTGTAAATTTTAATGCTCTCTCTAGAAACCTGCAACATTGTGCAAAAGGCAAATAAGTATACCCATCATAAAGTACAGCATCAACTTTAGCAAGTGAAACTGCTTTCTTTATGCAAGACAACAAATAAATTTTAACCACAAAAGAGTGAAGATGCCACAAACCGTTGTGAGTGCATACTGTATCACATGATTGGATATAGCTGCCCCTTCCGGCTACACATATTTAGATTATTAAATTAGCAACCATACACAACAGTATGTAGTGCTTTCAATCCAAAATCACACTGAAAGGACATATAACTCAAAAGCACATAATACAAGTAGCGAGCCTCCAAAATTACAGAGTTACTATATATTTCACAATAGTGACTCGGATGTAAGTACCTGGCATGCCATTAGGCGATAAAGATATTGCTGCAAAGCAGGCAATTGTTCTAGTAGTTCAACAGTATCCAATTCCCTAGTTCTTTGCATCACAAATAATGGAGCATATAAGGATACCAACAATCAACAGCTACTCAGCATTTAACATTACCTTGGTCGTATCATAATCAACAGCTTTATTAGCAGTCAAATCAAATTTGTTTCCAACAAGCAACTTGTTGACATTCTCACTCGCATAGTGATCAATCTCATTCAACCATTGTTTCACATTATTGAAACTCTCCTGATTAGTAACATCATAAACAACCTGCCAACAGAAGAAAAATGTCATTATAAAACCATAAATTTAAATAAATAATGGAGTATACCAAGAATACCAACAATCAACAGCTACTCAGCATTTAACATTACCTTGGTTGTATCATAATCAACAGCTTTATTAGCAGTCAAATCACATTTGTTTCCAACAAGCAACTTGTTGACATTCTCACTCGCATAGCGATCAATCTCATTCAACCATTGTTTCACATTATTGAAACTCTCTTGATCAATAACATCATAAACAACCTACCAACAGAAGAAAAATATCATTATAAAACCATAAATTTAAATAAATAATGGAATATACCAAGGATACCAACAACACATTGATAAGATCCCCACAACTAAACAAGCTCAAGGCTACCACTAGTAAATCGAAGGATTTATTCATCGACATGAATAGCAAAATTACCAATGTAGCACCAAAGTAAACATCCACTTAAGCAAAATAGGCACTTACAATGATACCATGGGCACCATGATAATAGTTGCAATTTTGATTAGTGGGAGAGGGCACATTATTGTGGAGGATACAACCCCGAGAGGGCCGTGGGACTCATTTCTTCACTTCCGTTGGTTAGAGCTTTGAAACTGAGGTCAAAAGGGGAAACTCACTATACTGCTGGGCATATTCACTTTCTAAATCAGCTGATATACATTGCTATCCAACAAATTGAGTTGCCAAGGAGGAATTATTCATCGCTGGGATTGATTGTTGTGGCCTAAGTCCCCTGGTTCGAGTTCGTGTTTGAATTCGAAGACCTTGAAATTCGACAAAAATTCAGCAATGAAAAATTTGGAAATAAAATTCGGCAATAAAAAATTTGGAAATAAAATTCGACATAAAATTCGGCATTAAATTCGAGTGAATATAAACTTTGGAAATTAAAATATATATGAATTTTTTCAATAAAATTCATTATACTCTGTAAACATTGAACAAATCAACATGATAGCCATAAGAATTGATGAAAGACAACCATAAATATCATTGTTACTTCAAAGTTCACATATATAATAACTGTTTTAATCATTCAAAACTAAAAAATTAAATATTGAAATTTTAATTAAAAATTTAAAAAAATATAAAATTTAATTTTTATTAAAACATTCAAATTCTATTTTCTTAATATTCATATTTATATATAAATAAATAAATTAAACTATTTTTTATTAATAAAACAATTTCCATCTCCATAAATTAAAGAAAACTACCGTCAATTTTTTGTTCCTAACCCTAAAAAAAACCAAACCAAAAAGAAATCTTATATGTTATTTATATGTGACAAAGGTTGAGCGGCATGTCGACATCCCGAGGCATTCATAATATCGACAAAATATATATAAAAGAATAAAGTATATATTCAGACAATAGAAAAATAATATTATAATCGTAGAAATTAGAATGCCAAGATTATAAAAAAAATAATGCAAAAAATATATAAAAGAATAATGTATATATTCAGACCATAGAAAAATAATATTATAATCGTAGAAATTAGAATGCCAAGATTATAAAAAAAATAATGCCACAGTCTCGATTGAAGTCGGAATTTGACAGTTGACTAACGAAACTCGGTCGTGGGCTCACACTCTTGTGGGATTACACTCTCTTCACAATGAGTAACAGGTTCACGAGCGACGAATTTCAGGGTAGGGTTTACTCGACCAAAGCAAAAAATGACTTTTAATGCTGAACTTCCACAAAATCGTGTCGATTTTAATCGATTTAATTCATTCTGGATAACGCGTATGGTTCGGGCTCGAATTAGAAAAGAAAATTGGCGAATTTATTCAAATAAATTCGGTGACTTAGGTTGTGGCTAGGAGTTGTCCACATCATGTTTTTCTACATTTTTGTGTGCCAAAATCTATTATAGGATATACAACAGGAAAATATATACCTCTTTCTTGAAAATAAATGGTTTTACTATACAGGCAACTACAACAACAGACCCCCGCCAAAAAGCCACCTCTTTTATCGTGTGCTGCAACAAACCCTGCAAATTCTACAGCGAAGTTCTCAAACAATGTGAAGAATTATAAGACAGACACTCTGAATTCATACCATAAAAAAATCAGGTCTTCTTTGTACAATTAAACTTGATTCTATTATGGGTGTCTAGAGATGAAAAAGTGTTTCCACTTTAAACACATGCCAAATTGCCTCAAGTCAATTATTCACACTCGTTTGTCACATAGAAGGGTGACTTTGCAAGTAAGCTTGAGTGAGTGCATCAGTTGCATAGGCTTTCTGCCAAATCCTATGCCAATGCTTATTGCAGAACCAAAAAACATGCTTAAGAGATTCAATCTTTGCACAGAAAACACAGAATGGTGAGGGTAGACCCAAGTGTCGGTCATGAGAAACTCAAAGAAAGTATTTGTAGAGATAAAGCTGCCAGCAATAACTTTACAGTAAACTGTGACAACCATATTACAGTACCTTTAACCTACAAAATGGAACTTACAACATTCTATGATCAGCTAGAACAAAAATAAAAGGACATTCTTAAAATCCTGTAAACAGAAGTAGACAAATATAATGAAAAAAGAACATAGGACACCATCGAGAGCAATGATAGTTGATCCATTTCATTGAATAAAAAGGAGAATCCATACCACAAAGAATGCTACATGAAGGACAACTCTTTCTATGAAGACAATTTTAAATGAAATTAACCATAAATTATGCATAACAGTTTAATGCTCTTTCTGTGTCTTCCAAAGGTGAGATTAATATAAGGATTTAATGTAACTTTGATGTAAGACATTAACTGAAGAAATATAATTTGACCTTGAAGGTATGGGTTTCTTCAGTAAGAAGCAAGTTTACAATTTGCTGAAAAGTGAAAAATATAGAAATATTACATTGAAGTAAAAGAACTTGCATAGAAAGGAGGAAATATTTTGGGCCTTAACAGAATGGATGCCATGAAAATACCTGATGCTCATTCCAAACTTGTGCTTGAGGAATTTGTAGCCTGAAGTGTCTGTTGCATACCTGAAAATTCCATTTCAAGGTTTCCAGGTGGGACAATTAGTACATCATTTGTCTGCTTTCAAGAATGTCAATCTATAGTATATACTTGCAATGAATGGAAGAGATTTTCAAAATCACAATTCGTATCTTTTGTGCCCTGGAATCTGGATCACTCTTTTTCATGGGAATTCACACTTTTAACTGTGACTGAAAAATGCAATACCCAGTTTTTTGTTAATTTCGCACAAGTTTCAAATTTTGATTCAAATTCAATGCTAGCCTCATTGCCGAGGAATTTTGTGATAATATAGGCTATATTTTGCAGTTTGGCAGTGGTGTGCACTTCACGTTTATGAATTTAGACAATAAAAAATGCAAATTTTCTGGGAGGGCCTTGTTTGTAAGCCAAACTGATAATCTTTCTTATCAAGTGCTTTGCTTCATACCTACATGCCTGCAATGCTTCTTGCTTTTCTTCTCTTCTAGCTTCTAGATTTTTCTGTTTTTCATTTGAGTGGTGAACTTCTCTAAGTTCAGTCGTTCAAACTTCATAATGAAATCGAACCCTAGAATTCGCGGGCTTGAAGTTTAAACGCTCCAAGAAACCTCGAAACCCCCACGCATATAGGAACCGAGTTCTCCAGGCAGAGAGAATTGGAACACTGATCGATCTCAAGGGAATACAAAGGGATCCATTCTGATCCAAGCTGCAATGGCTGATGAAGGGGGCCTCGAGGCCCTCCCTCCCCTGCCCAAAATTGCTGCATTCCAGAAGCTAGTGGCGGCCTGTGGAAAACGAAATCCGACCGAGCAACAGCACAAATTTGTTAAAAGAATGGCTAGCATCCCTACTGTCGACCTACCGACTGAAGACACGTGCATATCAGCTCTGAATCTAGCAGAAAGAGGTCTCATAGGGCAGTTCACTGGCCTTTGGCCATCACCTAAGCAGTGGATAACTGGGTGCAAAGAAACTAACGAACATTGACCCAAGACGGCATCAGCAGTCACCTAGTGGGTAAGGGTTTCTTCGTTTTTGTTTTTGCCAATGTAGAGGACAGAAACTTAATTTTCAGGAATGGACCTTATTTTACGGGCCCCCAGGGTCTATATTTGAATAAATGGACACTGAATTTTGATCCGATGCAAGACGTGCCCTCGGCTGCCCCAGTCTGGGTCCGCTTGCCTCATCTACCCTTGCACTGTTGGAACCCCAAATCGTTGGAAGCTATAGGGAATGAGCTGGGGAATTACATTGATCGGGCAGAGAGGAAGGATCAGTACACTTGCGCCAGAATTTGTGTGGAGGTGGATTTGGAGATAGTGTTGCCCGAAGCAATAAAACTCACAGTGGCGGATTGGTCGTACATTCAAGAGTTAGATTACGAGCAATTACCATTTAAATATCGATTTTGCCATGGGTATGGACATTTTTCCAGGCACTGCAAAAAGAAGGGAGAGGAGGAGTCAGACAATGCAAAAGGCAATCAATGGATCCCAGCCCAGAAGCCAATTGCAGCAAAACAAATCAGCAGACCAAAAGGCAAAGAAAAGACTAAGGGAAATGAAGGCCCATCCTTTAGCCAGCCACAAGGTGCAAGGAACTCAGGACCATCAAGAATGGAGACATCCATTAACCCATTTGAAAATCTCAGCATCCCAAAAGACTCTTTAGTTTCAACTGCAAAAGAGGCTGAACAGCAGCCCAATCCAATCGCTGAAAACAACTCCCATGAAGATACTATATCTCTATAGGATGAATCCCCTATTGGAGTTACAAACCCTCTCTCATATGCTGAAATGATAAGAAAGAAGTCCCTAGAGGTCTCAGGCTCTTCGGAAGACGAGACCTTTGAGGGGCCATCGAAAAGAGTAGGGAGAAAATCTCACCAGGAGACAAGGGCAGAAGAAGCGGAAAGGCAAAAAATGAAAGGTAGTCAATCAACAATTGAGATGTCTATTGGCAGAAATACCAGAAACAGACCTCCTAAGGGAGGAGCTGCACCCCCATCAGCCAGCAAGTAATGTGTTTAGTCTCTTGGAATTGTCGAGGATTGGGGAATCCCTTAAAAGCGGAAGCCATTAAAAATCTGGTGAAACCTGAGTTTCCTGAGATCCTCATGCTCCAAGAGACTAAAATTGAAGGGGAAGCTCTCCTTCTTCTCAGTAATTTGAATTGGAAAAAGAACGTTGGGAGAGCAGTCAGTGCTAGGGGCTCCTCCGGAGGGCTGGCTACTCTGTGGGAGGAGGATAATTTCCATCTCGAAAGTTCTTATGAGACACAGCATTGGATTTATACCGAACTAAGGCACAATGTGAATAAGATGACCTTCGATCTTGTCAATTTATATGTCCCCATCCAGTATGTTGAAAAGAGAGAGTGTTGGCAATCTCTGTCTGACTTCCTTGAGTCAAGATCACCCAAGAATATAATTCTTGCAGGTGACTTCAATCTAGTGTTTGAACCTAAGGAGAAACGTGGTGGCAACTCTAATCGAGATTAGATTCTTCTTTTGGTCGAGGACATTCTACAGCAATGGGATTTATTAGATATTAAACCAAAAAAAGGATTATTTACCTGGACCAATAATCGCATTGGGGATCACCATATTTCTGCCCGGCTGGATAGATTCTTAATCCGGAGTTCTTTTTTGCTTGGAAAACACATCATCTCCTCCAAAATTTTGCAAAAACTGACATCAGACCATAAGCCTATCATGCTGCAGTTTGAGGACGAAATTTTTTTGGGACCAATCCCCTTCCGGTTTAATCCAGTATGGGTTGAAAGAGATGGCTTTGAAGAAGCTGTCCAAAATGCCTAGAGAGTTCCTGTTACAGGGTCGCCTAGTTATGTATGGGAGCAGAAAATGAAGGCTACCAAGGTGGCTTTAAAATCATGGATAAAAAAGCCCACGATTTCTCCAACGAGCTGTAGAAAACAGTCAACCAATCAGCTGGAAGAATTGCAATTGGAAATGGAAACCAAAGGAATCACCCATTCTGCCATACAAATGGAACAAGTTGCCCAACGTCTTACTCTTCAATCTTTCAGGCAGGAGGAAGAATATTGGCGACTCAAATCGAGAAGCCTCTGGATGAAATCGGGAGATAGAAATACACCTTTTTTTCATGAACAATTCAAAGCCCGACTCACTCGTAATCACTTGGATGAAATTACTGCTTCTGATGGGACTATCCACAAATAATTAGCTCATTTAAAAGTGGCAGCTACTGCTCATTTTCAGGAACTTTTTACTGAAAAAGGAATGGAGACGAAAGAGGAATTCACTGCATTCCTTGCTCATATTCCGAAATTGGTAGGTCAGAATGAGAATGCAGGTCTCTTGAAGCCCTTCACTGAAACTGAAATTAGCAATGTTATTTGGACAATGGAGCCGGACAAAGCCCCGGGTCCTGATGGCTTTTCCATACATTTTTATAGAATTTGCTAGGATTTGATCAAGGTGGATTTATTCCGCATGATCAGGGGCTTCTTCTAGAAAGCCAAGGTCGGAGGCAGCATTAACTCTACTTTTTTGGCTCTAATCCCTAAAGAATCAAATCCTGGAACCTTCGACAGGTTCAGGCCTATCTCGCTGTGCAATGCATCTTACAAAATTCTGTCAAAGCTTATTGCCAATAGAATCAAGCCATTGCTGGGCAAACTCATCTCTTCCAATCAAGAAGGGTTCGTGAACGGCAAGAGTATCATGGACAATGTGACCATAGTGCAGGAAACCATTCACTCCAGCCACCAATGCAAAGAACAAGGGATGATTATTAAGCTAGACATGGTGAATGCCTTCAACCGGGTAAGACACTCCTTGTTTCATCTTCTTTTATCTTTTGGCTTTAGTCCTGATTTTGTAAGGTTGATCAAAGCTTGTATAGACAGGCCTTGGATAGCGCCTTTAGTGAATGGTAGGCCTGCCAATTACTTTCAATGTACTCGAGGTATAAGACAGGGCTGCCCTCTGTCCCCATTGTTATACATTTTGATGGTAGACTCCCTCAGCAGAAAGTTGAATGCAGAGAAGGCTACAGGAACTGTTCCAGGCGTAAGAGTGATGACAGATCTTGACCCCATTAATCATTCCTTATTCGCAAACGATTCTCTCCTTCTGGTAGGAGCCTCTGTCCAAATCGCAAGGGTCTTCAATGATGTTACTCAAAGTTTCTGCAGAGTCTCTAGCGCCCTTCTCAATAAGAGGAAATGTGTTGTGTATGGCTAGAATGTGAATCAAGCTACCATTCAGCGTATTGCTCAGTATCTAGGCTATGCTGGCTTTGCAGATTGGGACACTATTAAATATCTGTGTCTGCCATTAACCCTAGGCATTACCAAGGCCACTCATTGGTTCGAGATTATAAGCAAAATTAAATCCAGAATTACAGTTTGGGGAGGGCAATGGCTAACCAAAGCTGGGAAATTAACTCTTCTTAAATCAGTTATCTCCTCTCTGCCTATCTACCAAGCAGCGTTCTTATTGGCACCTAAAATGATCGCTGAGCAGGTTGCAAAGCTCATGCGAACCTTCCTATGGCAAGGTGGAAATGGGAATAATAAAAAGTTTCATCTAGTGTGTTGGGATGTTGTGAAAAAGCCATTATCTGCAGGAGGTATGCAAGTCAGAGATCCAGGGCATGCGAACTTGGCTCTCAGTGGAAAGATGCTATGGAATATCTTCTCAAATCCCAAACATCCGGTTAGCCGATGTATCGGAATTGAGCATGGATGAAGCTACAGCCACCCAAGGCACCACAATGTAGAAATTATGCACTCGTGGGTGGGAGTCTTTTAAACAACATCTCTACCGAATACCAGGTAACGGGAATCGGATTTCAATTTGGAATGATAAAATAATGGGACGTCCACCCCTCGGGCAGAATGAAGAATTTCAAGAGCTACGTAGCTGGCTCATCCAACGAGGCATCAGCAAGCTCGCAAATATCTCAAAATGGAATCAGGATGGCAGCTGGCATGAATGGAACCTGCACAGGCCGCCGAATAGGTTAATCGAGCAAGTGAATTCGCTGTTGGCAACTCTTATCGGATTAACCCCGGTGCATATTAGATCAAGGGATAAATGGGGCTGGGGAATGACGAGAGGATATACCGCAGCACTTGGATTTGCTACTCTTCAGATGCAAAATTCTCAGACTCAATCGGATGCTATCTGGAAGCAGGTATGGGATTCATTTGGCATTCCTAAAATTAATTTTTTCAGCTGGGTTCTCCTACACAGAAGAATATTGACAGGTGAGAACCTTGCAAAGCATGGAATTTTAGGGCCACACAGATGTTCACTCTGTCTTTCAGCCGAGGAAACAATCGACCATTTGTTCATTGACTGCCCATTCATGCAGGAGGTGTGGCAGCTAGCTTTGCAAGGTCTCAGCGTTCAAACTCCAGCTCAGTGCAATGTTGCCTCTTTTTTTTCCACTTGGACAGAACGGTATCCTCGGGTGATTAAGAGTAAATCTCTATGGTACAAGATTTGGCAGGCAGTCCCTAAATACCTTTGTTGGGAGGTGTGGCTAGCCAAAAATGAAGGCATCTTCCAAAACAAATTGAGTACCCCAGCAATTTTAGTTGCTAAAGCCAAGGCGTTGCTATTGGAAACGGTAGAAAATCATCCCTTTAATCGAAATTACAAGCTTCTTCCTACAGAAAATAGTTGGATGGGCGATCCAATGCAGTGCACTAGGAATAAGATTTATGTTCGTCCTATTAGTAACCCTGAGTGGCCGCTTCGGCATAAGGAATCCAAATTCTAGTGGAATTCTGTCAGTGGTGGAAGAATCAAAGTAAAGATACTATTTTTTTCGATGGGGCAGCTAAAGGAAATCCAGGGAGAGCTGGAGCCGGAGGGGTATTCTATGTTGCCGATGGTCAGTTAAAGGGCAGTTTCGGTTGGGGATTAGGGCAGGGTACAAACAACCAGGCTGAATTATTAGGTCTGCTCAAAGCTTGCCAAATAGCCCATGGAAATAAAGATCATGATATCCAAATTTTTGGAGACTCGGAAATCCTCATTAAAATATTAAACACTGATGGACATTTCAATAATGCGGTGTTAAATAAGACTTTACAACGAGTTCGAAATCTGCTGCAAAAATTCAACTCTTCCTCCTATTTCCACATTCTCCGAAATCTAAATCAGGACGCTGATTATAGGGCCAATGTAGGCTGTCTTTTAGCCCCAACATATTTGATTCAGAATGATGATATTCCCCTTTGGTCTCCCATCCCGTAAGCTGGCAGCTTCTTGCCTATTGTAATTGTTGGAAGTAGGGTACCTCTGAAATTTGAGCACTTTGGCTTTGTATGATGGGTTGATTAGGCGTAATCCCAACCGTATTTCTTTTCCTAATAAAAAATATATATATAACCGCTCTTGTTAAAAAAAAACTTCATAATGAAATCTAATCCAGGGCATATGTCTCGGTTGTCTTCTAGGTGCTATCAGGTTTAGGGATATGAACCAATGCAATTCTCATCACATGGGAAGTTTGTGGAGGAGGTGCTGGGAGATTTTTACAGGCTATCGAATATATGCCTTTGAGTTGGTCCTACAACTCATGTTTTTATTTTGATAATCCTATGTTTGTCTCATAGGCAGCAAAAACTTTCACATTCATGAGCAGATGCATTTGGTAATAGTTTTGCTGATCTTTCTTTATACTTTTATGCCTTTGAGTCCGAAATTTATTACCATTTGGTGCATTACACAGAGATTTGACTCATCTATAAATAATCAACTAGATTTTTTCGCTAGTCATTACCACTTTAAAAAAACGTATTCAAAGGCAACTTAATTCTAAATCTTTGTTGACACCCTCAAGCTCATTTTCCTTCTCACTCAACTCTTCAGAGCTCTTCTTGTGTAAATCTGCAAGCTTGGAAGCCTTCACAAACAAGCAATGCTCTTAAATATATACAGGATTTCCTTTCACACAATATTATGCCAAAAATCCTTAATATTTAGATCATTGTAGGACACAAAACAACATACTCAAGGATCTTGAGGGATAGAAGTAATCACACCAAGATTATGGTAGTGCATGCATGAACCTCAACCACTACAATAGTACAAGCACTTGCTCAAAAATATAAGTCTCAAATGAATTGAGAGAAAGCAAGATGGAAGGATGAAGACAATGATGATTGTCTCCTTTGCTTGCAACCTTTATTTTTTCCCCCGAGGTGACAAGGGAGAAGTATCAAGAATAAAGTTGAGACTTGCTTTAGAAAGTATCCATAAAAAGGAAGAAAGTGCCCTTGTCATGCACTATAAAAGCATTGAAAACCATTGAAGGGCACTGTGAAAACAACTGAAAGCACTAAGATCTGCCTAGAATATCACAAGTTGGGGCACCCTCCTGCTAAACATAACATGTTCAATTATCAAATCTAAGAATGAAGATCAACCATCATTTGCTAAGTTTGGCTAAAGCACTATCGAAATGTCGATGCTGGAACCAATGAACTCAAGAAACGTTCATCCTCTAATGTATCCACACACTGCCGATGTTGTATGATGAACTTTCAATGAGAAGTTCATCCACTAATGTATCCATGATCTGGTGATGCCAAACCAATGAACCCATGAAAAGTTAATCCTTTATAGTATCCACAAATCATCAACGCTGAAAGATGAACTTTTGATGAGACGTTCATCTGCTAAAGTATCCATCAACCGTCAATACCGAATCAATCAAAATGAAATTTTGAGAAGTTCAATTTGAGTAATAACGGGACCAAATCTGATATTGAAGGGTTTGAGGGTTTGAGGGTTAAACCATTACAGTGTATAGAAAAGATTAGAGAAAATGCAACCAAGCCAGATTTACCAAACATCCACCCAATTTTCAATGTCAAACAACTCAAGTAGGTTGATGTTTTGATTAATCCATTATGATGCACGAGAAGCTTTCAACAAAGGTCTATGTAAGGTGATTCATTGCTCAAGGTCAATATACATGCTTCTAAGAAGTATACTGGTAAGTGACTAGAAAAACCATATGTGGCTCACTACCCAAATGGAAGATGACCTCATATTTTCATGCTGCCCCAGCAGATCAAGCCAACAAGAGATAGGGGGATCTTTAGAGGATTCTAGACCATAGAGTAGTGAGACCCTGTGTCTCCCTAGTAATTAACTTAGTTATACACGTGTCTAGGCTGCACTTTTTCTTTCGCTTTCTGTATCTTACTTTCAGCATAACCTAGCAGCTGCTTTTGCACTCCCACATTGTATTCACATTGGAAGTATCTTTTAGTCCCATTGACCTACTTTTGAGATCATTTGTCAAACATTAATAAAATTATCTTATCTTATAAACATTATCTGACAACTACTGTCTCTTGAATTTCCACTATAGACATTACTAATGCAATTCATATGGAAGAACACACACAAATCAAATTAACCATCCATGTTCTAAATATTAAACCGTTATGAAGAAAAAATTACATCATCAAGAATAGCAAAGATACATATAGATAAATAGCAAGGTATTACTTCTCAATAGGAAATCAAAATAAGTAACCAAAGATAGTCTTGAACACCGAATAGTCTTAAGTTGGCATACACAGCACAAAACAACCACAGTTAAAATAGCTTGCAACTCCATGCCAAAGAAGGGATAAATCCAATCAAAAAGATTGAGAAGAATAACCCATGATAAGTATAAAAAATAAATAATTTTATATATATAATAGCAAGGATGTTCTATGTCTTTGCTGACAACATTTGGATAAGGCAATCATGCTTGTAAATTTCAAACACACACAGCCCTAGCAACAGAAGCAATTTTATTCCACTGCATTTTAACACACTATCAACTAATGCAAAACATTCTTTCATCTCCACAAATAATTATCACAACATTTAGGGAGAGCTCTGCAATTCTATTTAGATAATTACTGGGAAAAGATAGAGACGACTAGAAAACTGAAAACTTGGTATAGTCACCTAGATTATTATAAGCTTCGGCATATGCAGGATTTGCCATTATAGCCTTTTCAATCATGCTTGCAGTAGCATCCATTTTACCCTCAATTAATTTACTAATAAAAGGAATTAGTTATATGTCACCCTCAATTAATTTACTAATAATAGTGAAGCATTCTGACATTGTAAACAAGATGTTGTATAGTAAAACATGAACCAACCTGAACAATATAAACCACACCAAGATTATTAAGAGATTGTGAAAAACTAGGCTTGATCGACAAAGCCATCTGCATAACATAAGGAGACTCTTACTTAGGTAAAACAAGTCATCACCTCAGCTTGAGGTTGTAACTAACAATGAAGTTTGAGATTAAAAAAAAAAGAAAGCTAAAAGCCAAAGTATATAAGCAACTCACTTGATAGCACTCCACAGCTTTGTCAAGATTATCTCTATCTTTATATATGACTCCTAAATTATTGCATGCTTCAACACAATGTGGATTGAAGGGCAAGTCAAGCTCATACATCACAATCGCCTTATGACAGACAGATAGATAAACAAGGGAACACCTTGAACATATACTATGAAGAAAGCCATGCCACTATCGAGATGAAAGAAAAAATAATCACAATAAGCAAATGTATTTACCTCAATATTGGAAAAGGCCAAGTAACTGCCTAAAATTACCAGAACAACCACATTTAAAGCCTTCCATACACTTCCATAAGTGCCATCCCCCAACTCTTTTATGACCTTGTAACTGCCAAATATCACAAAGTATGTCAGTAATAGTCTTAATCAAAGACAGCAGAAAACACCACAAATAATAAAGTCTTACAAAAAATCTAAACTATTTATTGACCGCTCCATGGCCTTGTAAAGATAATCAAATAGGATTTCAACACGCTGGTAAAATGCTAGTTGAAAATTGACAACTAAAACTCTGCAGATAATTCGTTAAACCCGCGACATGGTACACACTGAAATAAAAGGAAGTATGACCACAAAAGTCCACCCTAGTAAAACAAGAATAACAGTAACTTCGGATTTCTAGAATGAATGAATTGATCGGCATCATTGAGTGCAGCCTTTATTAGCTGCAGCACCTTGACAATCATCCAATAAAAACCAGTTTATCTGGCAACTCTTCCACTGCAATTTCTAATGCAGTGGCATGCAATTTAACCCGAGGAGTCTGGATTGTAATGTGATTATATCCCCACTCCATGGCCTTTTCAAAATGCTCACTCTTTTTGAAGAAATGACCTTATAATTATAACCTGCACACATCACAAAAAATAACTTCCAATTTCAAAACATATTAATATCTTTTGTTGATTAAATCATAGATGGCCATATATTGCAAGACAACTTCAACTGGAAAAAACAAGTAAGCAGGGAAAAACAAAAAGACAGCAATGTGCACTAGCAACATAATTTAGCCATCACAGAATGGACAAAAATTTCATGTACACATCTTGAAAATAATTATTTTTTGTATGTGTGGTTGTAGTCGTAGACTTTTATCAGATGTGTATAATTCTCCCAAGATTAGACAATTCACATATAATTATTGTATGGTAGTTTTGCTGGAAGGTTATTGTCGATAGTTGCATATATGTGAATCTAATCAATCATTTTGATCTTATTTAGATATGCCTTAAATTTTGCTTTAGTAAAAGGTTAAAAAAGTCTCTGAAATACCAGTGGAGCATTGGTTGATTAGTGAGGTCCAAAAAGTATTAAGATATTCATCAAAGTTTCATTATTTATGTGCTCCGTCTCCCACTCAAATGGCATGAATTTCAAAGGGAAGAGGACAAGTACAAATCTAAGGATTTTTATTCCTGGCACCTAAACCAAAATTGGTATGCATATGCACTGCAACTACTACTGGCATGTTTCTCCATAATTCCGAAAAAATAAAAAGGGTCTATGATATGATCATTGACCATAAGTCATATGATTTTATGATATTTGGCCGAAACTCTCCATTTCCTTTGGCCTGCTTTTTGCAAGTTTATGTGTTTCTTCCTTTACTTTGCTGCTGGCGAGTTTATTTTTTCATATTGGTGTCCCTTATGGTGAATACAACGCCCTAAAATAAATGGTATAATCTTTAACCTAAACCCCAATATAACGAGAACGGGAACCAATCATAAGATAATTTTAAATTTCGTTTTGTTTTAAAAAATCCGTCGAGGGTTTTGTTAGGATTAACTAAGACTATAGTCCTTAGAATTCAGAATTAGGTTCTTTCAAGCGAAATGCATATAGCCGGCGATCAGACACCGAGAATTAGGGTTTGCAGAATAACATCTTACACACACATTCATTTGTACCTAGAAGGAGATGAGACAATATGGATAGCCGGTATACTGTACTGGGTCTTCTTCCTCTTCGTCTGCTACTCACCTCAACCGCTTGACTATAATTCTTCTTACCCTCAGCCCTGCGATTTCTTCATTTTCTCCCTTCCGAATTTCTTTCTGAGTCAATTTTTGGTATGGATATAGAAATTCGACACCCAAAATTCATGGTCGGCTTTATAGACAAAAGGTCTACAAAATAAAATTATACGAGATAAAGGAAAATAGCGAAAACTCCATGTGGATTTTATTTTGTTAATTCTAATTTTATCTAATTGTTAGATTTGATTTATTTTGTTAATTTTAACTTTATTTATTTGTTTTTATAAACATTCCTTAATTTAATAAGTAAACTATATAAGATGAAATATGTGTTAAAAAAATAGGAAGGAAATTTTTTTTAAAGGCAAAGTGGAGAAAACAATTCCAAATACATTAGCTATAGGAGTGGAAGGAAAAAAAATTATAGTCGTAAAGTTATTTAATGATATCACAAGATAAAATGAAAGGGGAAAGGAAATTTTATAGTCATAAAGCTATTCAATGATATCATAAGATAAAATGAAAAGGTAAAGGACTTTTCATAATCCCTTACAACATTTAGTCATAGGATTTTGTCTATTTTTTTAGAGCAAAGCATGCAAAATGTTTACTTACTCTTTGGTTCAACCTTGTGACAAAAGTCAAGCAAATCATCATGGGTGTATTCCACTATTTTTATATATTATTATATAAATTTTATTAAAAAAAATTAATTATTTTTGACAATGGGTAGAAGAATTCAACATATATATATGAAGCATTCAAAACTATATGAAAAAGTAGTAACTCCACAAAGAAATAGGTTCATGAAAATGCACAAACCAGAATTGTTTGATCAAAAGAAGTGTCTGCCATTAATTGAATAAATATAGAATCCTACTAAAGACCTCAACTTTCAAGTAACAGGAAGTTCAAAGACCTCGGGATATGTCAACCGCACTGCAAAATATGGTGGTATTCCAATCTCATTTACTGCTAAGTAAGGATCAGGAGAAATGATAGAACGACATGCAGATTTAACTCTCTTTCCCATCATGTTTTGTCGAAATAAACCTTCTTTTTTTTCCAGTATCTGGCGTACTCCTATGTTTTCTTTGCCACTCATGCCTGTCAACAAATATAAACAAAAAGATTTATCAGAAATCTATTTTGTCGGAGAGGACTAAGAACTTCAACTAACATCAAAGTCGATATTGCTTGACATCGAATACAGACAATAAGAAACTACACTTTTTGACTATACACTCCCTTTTGTCAATATCCATCTAGGAAGTTCTTAATTCATGATCATATCAGGAATCAAACTTGTCCATGTAATCTGCTAGATTATATAGACATAATGTTTAATCTAATAGGGTACCAAATCATAGAACATAACAAAAAAACAATATTTTACTTGCGGTATTTTTAAAAACCCTATTTTGCAATCTTCACAGTTGATTATTAACCAAATTTTCTTATTTATCCTAATTATTGATCTCTTGTGTTGATAAATAGGCTAAGAATGAGCTATATGCTTTTTGCTCTGATTTTTAGCACTGAGGACTGTATATTTTTTTATCAGCAATGAATAAAAAAAATAGGCTAAGAAGGTATTTTGTTAGCTTGCATCAATGTTCTGCACTACAAACCTATGTATTTAAAAGAGGATTGGTTGCATTCATATTCTTCATGTGGCTAACATAGTTTATTGAGAAGGTTCTTATTGTGAATTCTCCAAGGCCACGCTCAAAGTGAATTCATTAAGGCCACGCCGGTTTGGGTAAATCCCCCTCATAAATATGAAAGTGCCAAGTCAATTGCTAGACTTCTTGGACAATGTCAATTACAAGACCTGGGTTGAGCATACTAGAATTTTAAATCATTTTCCTGTGGTGTTAGAAACCATATCTAGTGTTCTAAACTTCAAAATGAGCACCACATCCTGCTTCCAGGCCAAATATCCCCTATGGAGGGCCAATATGGTGGGTTGGGACCACACACATGGACCATGACCCCCATAGTAAGATCTCTAAATCTATCTGCATTGTTAAAATTTAGTAAAATATTGTACAAATTCATTATCAACATTGTAATTTTCCATTCTCAGTGTGACACAACTAAAAATGACTAACATAAATTACTAATTCACATTTATCGTGGTTAGCTAGTCATATTTATATTCCCGTGATTAAATTAGTCATTTATGTTAGTCATTTTTATTTTAGTCACTTGTTATCTAGTCATATATTTTATCCCGTGACTAAATTAGTCGTTTATCTTAGTCGTTTTTAGTTGGCTTATTTTAAATTGTTCAATTTTAGTCGTTTATCCTTTGAAAAAACATTGGTGACTAACTTTTTTAATCCCCTAGTCACTTATCTCTCATTTTGTACTAGTGATGTTTTAAGAATTGAGGTATCGGAAATGAAAAAAACCCTGCATCACATGTCTATTTCGGAGCAAGCAGCAAGATTGGAGGTCCGTGAGCTAAGAGAGAAAGTGGAAGCCCTGGCAGTGGCAATGGAGAAAGGTGAGATTCAGGGAACGGCTCAAATCAGGGAGATCCAGGGCATTGCTAAAAATATTGACGAGAACGTTAAAGGAATTTGCGACGAGAGCATGGAATTGAAGCAAATCTTGTTGAACAATTGTGGCAAGGACGCGGAGCTCTGAAGCTATTTCTAGGGTTCTGTTTCCTTTCAAACACCTAGTAGAATTTTTGTTTGTTGTGTGAAAAAGAAGATTTTTGTATGTAATTTTCTGTTCCAGTGTCGGATATAAGTATTTTTGGGCCGGTCAAATAACTTCTAGGTAGTCATAATGGTAGCCCTGTAAGGTTGTATGTCTGTCATCCTTTTAGTATTCTAGACAAAGATGAAGGTAGAGTCATGGCCGCCCAACACTGTTGGAGAGCAGGCTTGCTCATACACTATGTATCCTGGTTTCTTATCATTTTATATATATATAAAATAAAAAACTCAACCATTTATGTTAAAAGAAAAAAAAAGGGTAAGAACTAATGCTTGGAATATTCAAAATCAAAGTTCTTATATCACTACATTTTAAAAGTCATGTATTTATTAAATCACCTCTATTTATTTGCACATTCACAAGGTTTCTATCCACGACAAATTGTTTTTTGTCAACGGTGCTCCTCTTTGGTATGGGTGCACCAATGCTCATTGTTCGTTAAGGTGCACCAATGTTCTTCTTTGGTATAAGTGCATCAAATATTCTTTACTATAGGCGCATTGATGTTTCATGACCCATGTGCACTAGTGTGGTTTTGGAAAAAATAACATCAATGCTCCTCTTTGGTGAAGGCACACTAGTGTTGGTGCTCCTCTTTCGTGAAGGCGCACCGATGTTAGTACTCCTCTTTGGTTAAAGCACACCAATGTCAGTGCTTCTTTTTGGTGAAGGCGTACTAAGGTTGGTGCTCCTCTTTGGTGAAGGTGCGTCGATGCTCATCTTTGGTATAACTGCATCGGTGCTTATTTACTATAGACACACCAAACCTCCACTAAAACCTCTGGTTGTTGACAAAAAGCCTATACTAAAAACCTCCATTAGCACCTCCACTAAAATCTCTCCTACCAATTGTGAACGTGGTAGAGGAGATTTCTTTTTTTATTTTCCCAAATCTTATAACACTAAAAACCTCCACTAGGTGTTTTCCTTGTAGTGTTAATTGTTTATTTGAATTGTGTATAAACCTTGGGGGAAGCCATTGAGTTACATGTGAACCTTAGGGGAGCCAACGAGATGTAATTTGGCCCCCATTTTGAACCATTTATCCTTTTTCCATAAGCGACGCCCTATTTGCAAGTTGGTCAGCAATAGTGTTGTTGGCATGCCGAGTATGCATCAGATTGACATTAGAAATTTGTCGAAAGAGGCATATGATACGATTTTGAAGTCTCCTAGCAATCATATCCTCTAGACCAACTATTTTCCTGGATTGGGATATAATCATGACAGAGTCTCATATAATAACAATAATAACAACCTTTTTGGATTTCTAGAGAAACATTATAGTCTAATCCAGGGTAGAGTGCGTGGAACTCCACTTGATTGTTGGTATTGTTATACCATTATTTACCACCCCCTTGGGATCACTAGGAACCTTTACCAACTTTAAGTTGTTGAAACACTTATATTTTCTCATAACTTATTATTGTTCAATAATAATAATAATAATTTATCAAGTTATTGAGAAATTTCATTATTTTCTCCATTAGAAAAATACACTTTCTAGAACCATTCGTGAGTTGTGAGAAGATTAGCTTCATGAGTTGGATCCTACATGTTATGAGCTAACATTGCTAAACTCTAGGTTTCCACATCCATCCCCTCTACCTTCACCATCCACCTATATAATGAAGGTATTCCAAGGGAGAGAAAAGAGAAGAAAAGATAGCAAACAAACGCTGCCCAATTTCAGTGAGACCCTCTTCCTTCCTTCATCCATCATCAGTGTGAAAGCCCAACCTTTGGTGATATAGGTTAGGAGGATATTGAATCAAGGATCCAAAGAAATTCCCTCATCATTGAGTCAAGGTAAACATTTTGATGTATTGATTATGATGCTATATATATACTTGTTGATGGTTTCCCCCATTCATGGTGTTTTTCTCAATTGCACATCATAGATCTAGTTATGATTGAATTGGATCTATTTTATGTCATGCATAGTTGATAGGTTGGAGAAAGGTGTTTCCTTTGTTCCTTTGTGTGTAGGATAGCAGGTGTTTAGAGGTTGGAGCATAAGATCTCTAGGGACTACACCAGCTCGGATCTACGAAGGACTACCATCAGTTTTAAGGTACGTTATCACCATCCCTTTCTTGTATTGAATGCATGATATATTTAGGAGAAACTATTGGCATATCAGCCTACTATCTGTATTGGGTATTGGGCACACCCAATGGAGGTCTTACCTATTTGTAGGGAAGATTTCTCCATAACAGGTAGCTCTCCCTAAACCCCATTCGAAGGTTAATATTGTATTTATTTTGGGATTGATAAGGTCTCACCCGCTTTATCCTCCCTAGGATTTCCATTCGAAGAGCCATAAAAAATAACACATGACAATGAAGATTTGAAATCCAACTTTGGAATTCCTCCGTAGCCAAATCCAATTTCTAGGAAGATCTAGGGACATGCATATCTATGAGAGTCTTATGCTAATGGATACTTTGAGGGAGGACATCTTGAGGCCAAAGTCTCTCTGTTTCTGTCAAATGTTCATGAGAGAAGTTAGGGGTACCTCTCACAATATTTGCCTCACTAAGGAGAGCCTTGGCACTTACAACTGTTCTAGTTGGAGTAGTATACTCCGAGTCAAATATTTCCCTATTTATAGTAGTCCATACTTTCCAGCACATGTCTTTTGGAAGGGTGGTCCATATCTGAGATACTGTGGGATTGCTTGAGAGGATTCCATGGTAGTTTTCTTTCCAAGTCCGGAAGAATCCAATCTAATTACCTAGGAGGGTGGTTTTTGGTTAAGATCCTTCAATATATGATCCTAGACCTACTTGGTAAATTCACAATTAAAGAAAATATGTTTAATTGTTTCTTCAACTTCTTTGCAGAGAACGCATCGAGACGATCTAGAAATTTGCCTTTTCTTGAGATTTTCGGTTGTGAGAATTTTTTGTGAACGGGGACCCAAAAAAATGCATTTACCTTAGGTATTCCAACTTGATGCCATATCTTGTCCCAGATCCTGGATAATGGCAGATGGGGTTGCTTGAGATATAAGTTTTCATAGCCTTCTATGACCTAGGGCAATCCATGCTTGTCCCAACCCCTACTATCTTTGCTACTCAAGTTGATTGGAGTTATCCCATTCAATGATTGAAGCAAAAGGTCAAAATCCTTAGTTGAATGACTCGGGAAGATCCATAGTCCACCAATTCTTCCATTTTCCATCATTATCCCATTATGACAGATCGAATAAGCTCTTAATTCTTTTTTTCTTGAAGCCACTCCTTTATATTAGAAAGTCCTACCTTGTTTATAAGAGGAACCCTTCCCATTATGTTGTCTTTCCATAGGTCAATCCTCTTGATATTTCCAGGGATCTAGTACACTCCTCCTTGGATTAATTTTCTAGCCAGTTTGCATATTCACCATATTTCAGAACCCTCTCCTTCCCATTCACAATTATCTAAATATCATAGTCTTGACTTTGTTTAAGTATTTTTTTGCGAAGGATTTCTTTGCACTGGGATTTTTTCCCCGAGACTAGATGCCATAGCAATTTAGCTCCCATTGCCAAGTTCATTAATTTCGGATCTAGAATACCAATGCCTCTATTGATTTTAGGGCCTTTACAATCTCCCAGTTAACCAAGTGAAACTTTTTCTGGTTTGATTTCACTCCTTGCCAAATAAAATTCCTGATGCTTTTATTAATATTTCTCATTACACCAACAGGATCCAAGAGAGAAGAACATTGAAATAAAAGGAAGAGAGGAGAGAACATACCTGATGAGGACAATTTTTCCAATGGGATTGAGCCACTGCATTCCTCAATTCTGAATTTTTCCTTCAATTTTTTGCGAGTTTTTTCCCATTCTAAGGATCTTACTTGTTTGTGAGAAATCAGAATACATAGCTATTTAAAGGAGGACCAATTCCCCACTCTCACAAACCCAAAAGCATGGGAAATATTTTTAAGAAGGATAGGGGGTATATTCCATCCAAATATTTTTCTCTTTTCTTAATTGACTTTACCACCTGAAGCCTCAGTAAAGAAATCAAGGAATCGTTTAAATCTCTCATCATTGATTATAAAGGCTCCTCCAAGGAGCACTATATTTTCCATGAACTACGCATAATTGACTACTTTTACTCCTCGAATGGATATGCCAAGTAAATTGCCTTCCTCTCGCTCCTTCTCAAGACTTCTACCAAGAGTTTGTGCCATCATAATGTAGAGAAAGGGAGAAAGATGGAAGCCTATCCAGAGGCTTCCTGACACTTGAAAGAAATCAGATGGTCTACCATTGACCAATTCAACAATCCAGGGTTGGCTAATGTAGGCTTTGATGCATTTGATAAAAAGAGGGGAAAAAACGAAGAGAAATCGATGTCTAACTCATTCAAATGTGTTTGCCATGTCAAGCTTAAATGCCATTCTCGATTCTTTCCTTGAGGAAATGGAGTGAATAGCTTCTTGAACAAGAATGATATTATCCACTATATACCTTTTAGAGACAAAGCCCCCCTTCCCTTCATATATGATCTTGGGAAGCAACGTTTTCACACAATTTGGCAGTATCTCAGTTAAAATTTTATAAGACAAGTTGCAAAATGAGATTGGTGAAAGCCTTGCAAAGGAGGAGGGGTTCGAATCTTTGGCAACTAAGGCGAGAAAGGAGAATTTTGTGGCACCTCCTATCTTGTCCCTTCCTTTCATCCAATTCAACATCCTACAAATATCCTCTTTTTTTTATTGTGGACCAACACGCTTGAAAGAACTGGATGTTGAACACATCTGGACTTGGTGCTTTGTCTGGACCTAATCCCCTTATGGCTGCTTACACTTCTTCTTTACTAATGGGATTATTGAGCAACTGATTTTCATCTCCCATTACCAATTGTGGTACGCTTGCAAGCATCTCCTCCTTTGTTATACTGACAACGGTGCCTTGTTCAGTGTAGAGGTCCTTGAAGTGTCAATGGGACTCCTCTCATATTGAAATCGTGCCCATGAATTTAGATCCTTCTAAATCCTGGATTTCTCAGATCATGTTTTTATTTAAAGTTAGAGTTTCACTTGATTGTGGAAAAAATATGTGTTTCTATCCCCAGACTTGAGCTAGAGAGCTCAAGATTTTATCCTCCATATATCCTCTTTTTGTATATAAGCTTCATTCAAATGTCTGCTGAGTTGCTACTCTCTTTGAAGGAGTTAGGGATTTACTTTTGTTATTTCCATATGATCCTACAAGTGTCCTAATTATGGCTGCAAATAGACCCTTCTCTTGTTAGGATCCTGGTACTTTTTTTTGGCCAATGTTGTTTTCACGAGAAGTAGCTTTGATTCTCAAACAAAAGAGGGAGAGCACTAAATGTAGATACCACATGTTTTTTTAATGAGGAGATGGGATTCTTGTTTTATCCAAAGGGGATTGAAGCGAAAATGTATAGGTCCTTGATCCTCCGAAAGGTCAATGGTGAGCAAGAATGTCTTATGATCTGAAACCTCATTGGGGAGAATAGCAACATGTAGCAAGAACTCCTTTGGAGAAGGGAGTTATGAACCAAAAATTTGTCAAGTCTTGCAAAAATGTAACTTAACTCGATCCTCTTATTTCATCAAGTGAAGGTGCCTCGCTTTGGCACTACATCCACTAGATCGAAGTCCCCCATTAATCCTCCAAGTATTCTATGAAGGGATCATGCACTGGATTTCCCCCTCTCTTAGTCCTTATGTGAAATGGTGGCATTAAAAGCTCCTACCAGTATGTTGCAAATATCTTCTTGAAGAGGGTTCAATGAGCGCCAAAATTCTTGTTTGTTTCCATACTACACTGGACTGTATACATTGCATACTTTGATAGTCTCATGAGTAATAAGATCTTCCAAATCATCTAGGATCCAATTGTTATTATATTTCTTGTAAAACAATGTGAGCCTACAAGGCATAAGAGGTGGAAAAACAATGTGAAATATGGCCAAGGGTAGCTGGTTGTGTTGTATAAGATCTATGAAGACCAGAATGCGGATTCTGGATCAAGATGAGTGTACAGGTTCTTATGTTTGAATGAAGGAAAGCCTATTTCGGCATATCTCTGTGTAAATGCAATTCTTTCTGTGTGTATGACTATATGAGTTGAATACTTGGTGAACCTGTTGAATGCTTGATGATCTCTATGTGTGAATTCATGAACGGATTGACAGAAGAACACTACAAGAAGATTGATAAGTCCCTATGTATATGAATCCACAGAGAAGAAGCTTAGGGTTAGACTGAAGTGCCTCATGGAGCCGAATCGAAGTTCTATTCTAACTAAGGAGTGATGTGCAGGTGAAGCCATGAAGGTGATGCGCGGATCTAGTGAAGGAGATCAAGTCCAGCGAGGAGGAGAAAGAGGCTGATTGATCGATCCTCTTATCAATCAATGCATAACACAGAGTTTGCAGTCGGTCCGTTGAACAAAAATTGAACGACCCAAATCAAATCTAGGAGATATATTAATGGCGTGGAAAGATCTGAGAAGTGAAGGTGCGTGGGAGATAGATATTTGCAAATCTAAGTTGAAGGTTCCGCGTTGATCACAGATCAATGGATGAGATCGAAGTTGTGAGGCAATCAACAGTTCCTATAGCGTTCTGTAGAAGAAGGTGTTCGGGAGTTAACAGGACAAGCGGATGCAGAGTTAGAATGAAGTTTTAAGTCCATCGTTGATCGTATATCCAACGACCCACAGAAGCTGCAGGGTGAACACTTGTTTATCTGACGGTTCAGAGCACTGCGGAAGGATCATTGCGGGAGACAAGTTGCGGAAGCAATTTACGGAAGCCCATTTCAAAAAATTATGGAAGGAACGCCCACAACCCGCAATTGCAGAAGGTTTTAGTTGTGAAAGGGAAGATTGCGGAATCCTTTTGCGGACGAAAGTTACAGAAGGTCGCCCGCAATTGCGGAGCGAAGGAGGTTGCGGAAGGATCGGTTGCGGACGTCGATTGTGGAAGTTGTTTGCAGAAAGAAATTGGAAAGTTCTCCTGCAAGTGCGGAAAGAAGGTGGTTCCGCAAGACAATTACGGAAAGGTCAATGCGGGAAGGAAATTGTAGAAAGACAGTTGCGGGAAGAAGATAATTGTGGAAGGTAGTTTTGGCAAGTGAGGCCCACAATTGTAGAAAGACTTAGCTGTTTTTTGGCTAAGTTTGGTGATTCTATTATATTTAGAATCATCCTAATCCTGGGGTAAGCGGGTTGGTTTGGTTCTGCCATTCCCACCTGCATCAGAGAGTATTTCCTTGTACACCATATTCTTGGCTACTTCTGTTTTTTGCTTTGCTCCCAGACCTCTGCAATTCCAAGAGTTTGTATTCATTATTTTGTAATGTGGGGACTAGGTTTACCTTTGGCTTCAGCTTTTTTCCCGTTTGTGTTTTGGCTAGACGTTGTTAACTTAATGTGTGTATCTAAGGAGGCATGTTTTCATAGTTGTTTTTATCTATCTGCTTCATCTTCTCTAATTTGCTTATGGGTAATTCTTCCCGATTTTTTATATATGGATCTGTCTTCTTCAGTATCTTCTGAGGATTCATCCTATGACTGCTTTGAATTTTTTCTATTCATAACACCAATGGTGTCATTTTTCCCACTACTCAATTGTGAGTTGATTTCTTGAATTGGATCAATAGGAAGGGGTGAAACATATTTTCCTATACCTATATCCTGTAACATTATTTGGGGTGTGGATATTTGGGCGCTTAAATGTCCTTATACATGCTCTCTTGATGGATTATCTTGCTCCTCGATGCTATCTACTTCCTCAACATTAACTGGGGCTTGAAATTGGTTTGACAGAGGGGGATTTGATATTTTAGTTGGTGTTGAAGTGGTTGGGGTATATTTTCCTTTCTTCAGTACCTGATGCCAACCTTGTTCTTTCTCTTTCTCTGATTTATTCGAACAATCTCTTGCGAAGTGTACGCATTCACGGCATGTTTTGCATTTGAAGGAAAGTTGATCATAATCCACCTTTTGAGCATGTGTCCAACCATCGATGGTGAGATTGATAGCCTCAGGAATCCCTTTATCCAAATCCACCTCCACACAGATCTGAGCACACAAAAACATTGGGGGTTTGGGATCGATTATGTCAATATAGCGCCCTAAGGAGTTTCCTATATCCGTCAATACTCAATCAGACCAACATTGCAGGGGAAGATGGGGAAGCTTTACCCAAATAGGAACAACTGATGGGATATCACATTCAGGGTCAAAATACATACTCCTATTGTTTAAATACATACCTCTTGGTCCCATAAAATAAGGACCATTTTTTAATATCAGATCTCAATCTTCCTTATTTTTGAAGAGGAAGGAGTAATACCCCCTTCCATAGAAATGATGTTGCATCCTTCCTGATAGAAGCATTCTCTAGTTTTTATTTAACCAAATCTCAATGGCCCTTGGGAAGGGCCATAGACCCATAAACACTCCCACCAATCCTCTTTTTGATTGCCCCATTCTTTCATTTTCGCAAAAGCAGAAGAGATCTTGACTTCTAGGTCTAAGGTTTGCTTTATAAACTGTGCAAAGGAAAGCAATGGAGTTGAAGTAGTAGCAACATGGTTTTGTTGTGATGCAATCAAAGAGTGGAAAGCATCATCCATTCGACTATTAATCTCCCTTGGATCAAGATTCTAGGGAGGATCCATGGTTGCAGGCGCTCAACTAGGAACACGGCTCGGGTTTTTTAGACTGTGTTTGGAACCCATGATTCCTCAATGAAAATTTGTTCATGCGAAAAAGAAAGATCAATAACACAATATGATGTTATGAGTAATTAGTGCTTAGTAGTAGCTCACTTAGTCTTTAATTGGTTGACTTGATTCATCATCTTGTAATATATTTACTCATTTATTTTGTCATTAATTGTCGTCATTTTGTAGTACATTTACTAGTTTAATTAGTCATTGATTGCTCATTTTCTAAAATATTTACTAGTTTAATGAGTCATTAATTGTTTTCATATTGTAGTATATATATTAGTTTAAAGTGTTATTATTTTTATCATTTTTACTTGTATATTTAGTTGTGTTATAAAGCACTAGGTAAGTAGTATAATCCTAGTCCCTTATAATGCAACTAAAATAATAGTAGTATATATAATTATTATTGTTATATATTTTATTACTAATTTAGTTGTTTCAAATTTGTTATATTTATTACTAATTTTGTAGTTGTATAGACATTATATTTATTTATGGTTTAGTAGTTTGATATTCATTATATTTATTACTAGTTTAGTAGTTTTATATTAATTTAATTTTTGTTTATCATTATTATTCAATATAAATTAATATAATGTGAATAATTTAAAAAATGCCATGAATTTGTATAGTTGTGTCGCTATAGAATATCGATGCTAATCTAATATCAATGAAACAAATTATATATAAAATTAAATACTTAAACAATAAATAAAAATGTCATACATTCAATGAATAAAGTTGCATTAAACAATACTATAATCAACTAAGTTGTGTCGATACACATGTGAATCAGTGGAAAGAGATTAAATTTATATAAACATGTAAAGTTGCATTAATTGACAATACTATAAATAAGTTCAAGAATAAACATTTATAATTTGAACCATGTAATATTATATACAAAAAAAAGTCAAGCACTACAATATAATTTGAGTTTCCAACTGAATATCCACTAATACATGGTGATCTTTGATCTGGTACTAGTCCATGGCAAAAATCCAGTATTGGTCCATGGCAAAAACTATCTCCATACTCTCAACAACATCAATCTTTACAACAAGTGCACGCAAATCATCTACATCGATGACTTTTCCAAATATTTCAAGGTTCAAACATAACCCGGTGCTCATAATTAGGCACCCACATTCTCACTATGCCCCGGGAGGTTCCATGCAATTTGGTGATTAAAAATATGAGTCAAGATCTACCAACTCCCAATGTCTATATCACAAGCCTTCATGCTACCTTGCTTTGATAAACTCTGGAATTCAAACTAGGTCTTATGCATCTAGAGGAATTGTCACTAGTACAAAATGGCTAATTAGTGACTAAGCGACCAACAAAGTTTGTCACGATAGTTTTTATAAGTTAAATACTACCAAATTTGAGTAGTTTTAATTGACACATCTAAAAATGACTAACGCAAACTACTACTTTAGTACAAGGATAAACAATTATGACTACATGACAACCTTTTTTTTCACATAAATGAGTACTTTGGTATTTATAAAAAAAAGGGTCTCGGCCAAACTGGATGACCTATGGTTACAAACTAGCTCTTTCTAAGTTGAGTTGCATAGGTAATATAGCTATAAAATATACAAAAAGGAAGATCCCAAAATAGTTGCAGTCAACCTTGATTCTGCTTATACTATAATGTCGACATGTATAGTCATGATTGTATTGTCCTAAAAACAAAAAACATTTATACTGCATATGAAAACATTATGAGAAAAAATTAGCCCTAACTGTCTGGAACATCTGATTGCTTATTTACTAAGTAGGGATTATGGGGAGAAGAAGCTTCCCCATTTTGATTCTCAACATTCTCTTCATAAGTTACAGGTACCTCCGGGACTGCAAATTGGGTATCTTATACAAGATTAACATTTTGATCATGGCAAAAAAAAATTAATTCCTCCTAAGACAAACTAGTGTTTTCCTCCCAAGCTTTAACCTTATCCTTCCAAAAGTCAATATCCACTTCATCCATAATCAATTTTTATCTCATATGTTTCATTTGGGCCTGTAGAATATCAAGTTTTTTATTGCGTATGAGTTGGTCCCATGCATATCTCAACTCCCACTGTTTCTGTTAGTTTTCTACACTATGGATTTCTCTATTCACTATATTCTTCGAGTCCTCTTGAGGGGCCTCATACGTCTGCTCAATGTTGCCTCTATTTCCTTGAGGATAGGCCATTTTGATTGAGTTGCAACAAAGGACAAAATATAGACTCAACAACTCCAAACTATTTATTCACCAAACCCTTCAAAACCAAATAATTAAAGAAGCTCTAATACAACTATCACTCAAATTCCAGGGACGCAGCTTAACAGGCTCGGCTTTACTCAGGGATTGAAAGGCACTACTTTTAGTATTCAAACTATACTTCTTGACAGCTTCACAAACATCCTAACGTTTACCTCCCCGACTTTTCAAATCTCTCTAGAAGCAATCATAGTCTTGACAGAGATTCCTGAAAGAACAGGGAGACAAGAGATCTTCTAACTAAACCAAGAATGGTGACCTATACTACAGAGTCCTCCAGGATAACTCAGTTATACTACCAAATTCACCACCTCCCCTCTGACTAGAATCCAAAATAGATTTAAATCCATCTCCAATCCAAAATATAGAAGCAATCCTGAGACTTATAAAACTTTCACAATAATTCCAAGTTGAATTCTAACTAAGAGTGACAACATCCAAAGTCCTCGAGGCATGATAGACAACGCTAATAACTCTTTTATGTAGAATTTCTAGCTTGAGGTTATCATATAGACCTTTGCAACAACTTAAATTTTCCAGAACAAGAATACTTACCTCCAATATAGCCTTCAATGTCCCCTAGCAAGATTCTTCTCCTTCAAAACAATGCCCTCTGCCTTCTAAAAACTGATCTTTTGATCATTTCAGATCTCCCCTAAAATAACCATAAGACGAGCAATTAAAGAAAAAATATGCTAGCTCAGTGCTTCTACTCAAATAAATACACCAGTTCGCATGCTCTAGTTGCCGCGATCTGTGAAGCCATTTTCTCCAGTAACATTCAAGGTTGCTTATAGAGTCACCACCTTCCCAATGTTTTATATTACAAACTACATTGAATCCACTTCCAAGCTTCTCATTGTACTCTCCAACTTAAGGTGATCCATGAATACAGATCAAGTACGAAGAACTGTCATCATTTCATACCTTATACTTCGTTATTGGCAGTAAATCCCTGCTAGCAAAGCGTGCTGACTATGGTGGTTTTCAAATTTCGTCCTGATGATCCTTAATTTCATGCTTAATTACCACCCCAATCCATGTCATTAGGGAATGATGCATTGAAAAATCCTTTCACTATTTAACCTTATGACCCCCATGGGGAGATTACAAGCCTAGTTGGCTTGATTATCAGCCTCTTTGTTAAGGGCTCTTAGAACTTGAAAAAAATTGATTTCCCCTACAATACTAATCTCCCATCGGATTTGATCAAGCAATCGAGCGAGAATCAAGTCTTGAGGATTAAATTGAAAGACTATATGACGAATTATGGCCATGAAATCCCCTATTACATTCAATGTTTGGATTTACATAACATTAACCTGCTTTAAACCCCACCATAAAGCCATAGCTTTTGCTTGATTATTTGTCATGATTCCCAAACCCCATGCATAAGTTTTCTCAGTATTTACTTTGGGGTCGAAGAGTACACCCTTCCCCCCCACCCCGCACATGCCAACCCTAATGACTACATAGCAACTATGTGAATACAAATTAGTAGTATTTCTTACTTGAATGTATAAATTGAGTTTTAGTGAAGTCATTTTAGTGTGCTTTATCATGTTTGTGATTAGGATTTTGAATTTTGAATTCAATTTTGCATTATCCTCCATGGATGTGTCGACCCATCGTGCTTTAGTATTCAAATCAATGTTATATAATGTTGACATCCAGCCCAATTTCATGACATCGTTGTTTGACATAGATCATTAAGGGATTACACATATATGAAGACATTAGTATAATATTATATGTATTTTCAACTTTTCTATATAATTTACGATGGCACTTCCATCTCTCGATTTAACAAATATAAATGATGTTATTCATTCAACTCTATTGTCCCTTTATCCCTATAGTAACATATATTTACAATATAAAACAACTAAATTTGTGTATCAGTATTATATACTAACTTTATTATAATATCTATATCCTAAATATTAATTAATAAACACACACACACACACACACACAGTTAATTAGTGAATATTATAACATAATCTATATAACATAGCATACATATTTATTTACTATAACATATATAAATAACCTATAAATAATCTATGCTTTAATTTAATATATAAATCATATATATATATATATATATATATATATATATATACATATATATATATATATATATACATATATATATATATACATATATATATATATATATATATATATATATATATATATATATATATATAGGAAAGAAATAAAGAAATATACCATATTCATTTCCCCATTCATTCTTCTCACAAATCAAATCAGTACAACCAATGCAAATTTGGTTTTGGTGCCATGATAGGGTGAGAGAGAGGGTTTTGTCTCACAAGATGATACCAACATAGGATCTATATGGAGATAAAAAACCAAAAGAAGTGGGAGAAGGGAAAGCAGTTGTGGTTGTAGATTCTATTGAAGTTCGAGAATCCCCTTCCCCCTTATTGGAGTTGGATTTTCCATTGCTATGGGGGAGTGACATGCACTTGGCCATCATTCTTACCTCTGCTCACACCATTGGATACCCATTTTCATGGTGGTTTCTTCACGAATAATCACATTTGTTGGAAGGTATCAACTATGAAGAGAAGAGGCCATATTTTCTTTGTTTAGGTCGGCCCTCTCAGTGTTTTATCCCAAAACGAGAAGCGAGTTGAGGGTTGTTTTCACACATTTAAACACAACCTCTTGGGGCATTGATTTTGGTGGTCGAAGGAAACATCCAAGACACCATATTGGAAAGCTCATCAAAGAAGAGGAAAGCATTCTAGCCATCTCCAAAAGAGAAGAAGGTAGGCTCTGTGGCTATGAAACTACCCTTTATCACTTTCATTTTGAACATTTTGTTGCATGATTTTGAAGTGTTTGTTGTGTGCCTTGTTTCCCTCAGTCAACCTATTCACAATTTTAATAATTTGTTGGGATCTTTTTCATAGTATGTTTGTTGCAATTCCCCGCCGCTCTCCATTTTCCCCTCCAAAAAATATATCTTATGCAGTCTCTGCCATTTAAATATGTCATTATGCCATACTAATGAGAATACCCATGATATGTTTCGGTATAATTTTATTTAATTTTCTTCAAAATAGTTTCTCAGTTTGCAGATCCATGAGGTTTTTAGTTTAAAGTTTGAACTATATCTACATTCGACATCCTAAAATGAAAAAAAATGGCTAAAGAACTTATGGCATGGCCATCCCTTTCCAATCCCTCTTTTGAGGTCGAGTTGCTTCTATTTTATGGTTCATGTTTCCACCTCTAAATGCCCCTTTCTTCCAATCAAAATTGATGGGGCATGGAAAATTCTGGCACCACTTATAAAAACAATAGGTAATGAATTTTAGGCTTATCTTCCAATAAAAACCATTGTTCAGTTATTTTTAAATACAAATAACATTCTAAAGAGACATCACGGTCTTTTGCAAGAACTGACAAGATGGGTCGAATTTTTGGAGTCTGGGATCGAATTTTTGGAGTCTTTTACAAATGTCTTCAAATATTAATTAGGGCCATACAAAGTTCATGAAGATGGATGATTTCGTTATCATTTCTAGATCAAGATTGTTGTTTTAGTATTCATGACAACATTTTGAAATTGTGTTGAAAGTAATATCTATCTCAGTTATAGCAAGAAGGTTTCAACAATGCTATTGTTGTATATAATTACTTAGCATATATGATGCATTTTCGTAAGTTGTGAGTGGTTGAGGTGATATTTAGACAACTATGTTTGCTTATGAAAAGCTTTATTTTGTTGAAAATGCATTATATATTTCATTACTTGACAAGAGAAGAGTGCATGAAGAATGATACATCATTAAGCCAGAGGATGGTTGTGTAAGTGTTGCTCCCTACATAGGTGAGAAGGGAAATCATGTTTGCAGTGGCTCCAGCCTCAAGCGAATTGGTCATGAAAAATTTCATTTGTTTGAAATTTACAAACGTTTGAAATTTACAAACGTTTGAAATTTACAAACACAAATATTAAATAGTTTTTAACTTCTGATGGGATTATCGCCAAAATGGGATTTTTTCCACATTATTATCTACGTTGAAACATTCTGAGCAATTTTGTGATCAAGTCTGCATCATATTGTTCTAGACAACTTTTGTATTAGCTTTGCCTTGTTACTAGTTATTATGTTTCTTCTAAACTAGAAGTTGCATATCTATTCTGATTTGAAATATTTTGAACAAGAGTCTAAAACTAGTTTAAATATATGTGACAATTATGAAGTTTTTATTGTAATCATTGTACACACTTTTTAATATAAATGCTCTTTGCCAATATATGGACTATTGCTCCAAGGACCTCCTTTTGACAATAATAAGGAATAGTAGATGGTTGTGTCCACAACTTTGCCTATTAAAGTATTAGTTTCCTAAAATGTTTTCTCTTACTACTTAAAATTGACTAGTTTCACTTTCTTTAGACTTTCTTATGTTCTAATTATTTGACACATCCTACAGGTATGGGTAAATCACCCCTTGTCCACTTCATAGTGAATGGCACATTTGTTTCTCACCTCCAGTAGATGGTGGGATGCATTGTTGATGTTAAGGTGATTAGTATGTTATTGAAATTCAAGTCTATTACGAAGTTGCCAGCCTTTAAATATGATTATGTTAAGGCATTGACATGTTGTTTTTCTCCCTTATTCAACACATGACTTGTGGAATTTAAGCCATTGTCTATCCTTACTAGATAGATCCATAATCTCACTTGCATTATACACATACAATTAACATGAGATGTCACCATAAAAAATCCAATTGGAAATTTGAATATGTTTCATACAAAAACTAGATTCCATAACTACAAGATTCCTCTCATAATGTTTAAACCTTGCATGCAATAGTCACCAATCTTCATTATGGACGTACACTCATTGCCACATCCAAGACATGTATACCTACAATAGTGTCCTTCCTTACAAAGATTTCATTCAACCAAACAAACGTGAGTATTCATGCATATAACCTTTCATTGCAATTCATAACAACACATGAGATGATCACAAAATTATGCCATACCAATAATTAAATTACTTTAAACTATCAACTATTTAAATGCAATGAAAAATCAATTCATTATATATGCATTACTGACACAAATAAGCATTCACATACTTCAATAAAATATTTTTACCAGTACTCATGGATAGAGAGTCACACTTTACACATCCACATAGCCCACTCATGCACATTTACACCTTCTTCACATTCATTGCACTCACTCACTGCACTCTTGCACAAAACCGAACCAACCTATATTGTATTCCATATCCATCGATCTTTCGATATGTATCAAGGCTCATACATCATATCATGTCTATATCGTCGTCTTGGTTATCTTCACTTCCTATAGTTGTTACACCAATATCACCATCGCCATATCTCCCATGCCATACAATACACCTTGACCAACTGGGAAAATCACTCAAACTTTTAACACATCTTAAGACCTTCCTCTTTTGTCAAGCATGACACAAGGATTTTCCCTCCCTTCACTACTCAAGAGTACTGAAAGGCCTCTCCTCTCATTACTCAATAGTCCCCCAAGAAATCGTTCCATGTCATCCGGTTATACAAATGTATTATCAACACAAGCATGCATTCACACAATGCAATCAAAGATTTGTATCAACATTCATAGATGCATGATAACATCTTGCACATTTGCATAATCTAGTTACGCGCATTCATTAAATGCATCCTTGCATTCCTTCAAGAATACCATAATGCCAATTCGTGTGATTTTCTTTGATCAGTTGGTGGGTTTAGCCAATGCCTCGACACATCACCCAACCACCTCCTAGGCACTTGTTTAGTCATATGGACACCTTCATCTTCAACTCAAACAAAACATTGTGAATGTATTCTTTCTCTTCTAAACAATAGCTTGGGAGTATTGGAGGGCCTTTTCCTTCTTTGCTCAATAGTCCCTTAGGAAATTATCCTACCTCTTTAGTGTTCTCACTATGTGTGAAAGGTTCCAATCCTATATACTAATTCAAGCAAGGAGACCATGGGTTACTTATCTAGCGATATATGCTTTCCAAGTCCAATAAAATCATAGTCTCACATTTGGTTATCTCACGTGGTAATCGAATTCATGACATATTAATGTAAATACTCACTCACTGTAGTACTATCACTCTTAATTAACTCAATCATGGCATACTATCACATGAGTGCATTAAAATATTTAAACAATCTGTACATATCCAAGGCTTCATGCCTTTATATACCCTTACCCAGGTGTCAATCACATACATGCATTCAAATGCCATCATAAACATATCAATTAAGTTATTAAAGCATATATGAAGGTATTCTTAACCAATTCACTTCAATACACATGAAATATTGGCATGACCAATTTTATACATGTATGGTTGCCATGGATATCTATTATGTAACCTAATTAGTCCTCCTAGGAACTCAAATGTTTCCCTTCATCAACCTCTTAACAAGCTTCCCCTTGTCCTTCTACTTTCTCATGGTGTTGTCTAATATAGGCAGCTACATCATCAATCAGTGACTTGGTTATACAACAAATCAATGACCACATTAGACATCATGCCATACTCATTGCATATGCAACAAATATCATATTTAGCCAATATGCATTATCACATATATGCTCAAGCATATTTACATGCACATTCTATCACATATTAGCCCTCAATATGTTCAGTAGTGCATATGCATTTCAACTATTTTATTATCTCGCATTTCAAGCATTCATATGCCTTACTCATCTATACATAACAACTTTATCAATCTAGAGAAACATAAACAATACAACAGGAGAAAAGTTTAAGGAATTATCCCTTCCAATTCCTTGACATAACATGGAACTTCACAACATAGCTATTCCACTCAGTGGACTCACCATCTCCATTCATATAATAGATCTTTAAATATGATATTCTCACCCAAGTAGCAATACTTAGTTTATTCACATAAAACTATACTTGCTACTTTAAAAGCATAAATGTCTACTCTACAAACAAAAAAGAATTAAGGGTGAGAGAAGTATTCTCATTATCACATTTGCCCTGCTAGTCACATGCATCATTTACCATTACAACCAATTATTGGCATCTTGTAGCTCTTTTCATACCTTGGCAACCTAAAACTCGAAGAGTTTTAAACCAATATCCTTTACATTTCTAACTTTTTCTCATAATATAACTTTGCATAATGGGTGCCTAATTCCCTTTATATCAACCCCTAAGTGGATTAAATTCCATCATTCACCTCACCAGGTCTTATAATGCTTTTAGGATTCCTTTGATTCTCAACATCTTGCTCTTGACATACTTTTACATTTACACTTCTTGTGCAAAACAACTCCAATGTTGTAAGATGAGCTCTAGTACCATTTTGTAATGTCCCCATCCCCCTTAGTAACCTTATCAATGATCCATAAACTGTTGTGGATATTCCATTGGAACAGTTCGTCACAACAGATCTTACAACTTAGTTCCTTTTATTAGCTTATTTCCGCTAAATGCTAAATAAATTAGAATTGACAAAAAAATAACTAGAGCAAAGAAATACACAAGATATACCCTGGGAAAACCCACTAAGGGGAAAAAACTAGCCAGAAGTGAGGACTATGCCTTGCTCTTTTCTTCTCCAATATGCAGTGCAAATACAAAGAAAGTGGTACTCTCTATGGAGTTACCTATGACTCTGTGATCATAATGGCTACTACGTGGTATCCTACTTCCTTTATCATGCTCTAATATCCACTCATGTTGGTGCTCAACTATGGAACAATACAATAACATCACAAGAGTCGAACCCCTTCTTTTCCTAACGACTCGGTACTTAGCATAGCTTGATAGTTGCCTAGGGTTAATTCTACGGTTTTTGCATGCCTCAACTCCTGATTAGGATTAGGTTTTTGAAAATTCTAGAATGTTCTTGAAAGCCCACACATGACTAGCTCTACATGTGTGAGAAATGAGAGTTGATGCGGAATCCACTTGGTACCATGTTGGTAAACTGGATAGGTCAACTTGTGGGAGGCATAACTTCCTCAGACGGACTCTGATTGAGGCAATTCTTGCACCGTTGGAAAGGTCTCAGAACGTAGAATAGCGTCAAGGGGTATTGTGCAAGTGATAAACTTTTGACCCAAAAGAACATCATTTAAGCCCTCAAATAGGACTTAGAAGGTTATGGACCCCAAATCTGCAATGTGAGACCTGCCCCTTAAATGGGCCCTGCAAGCCATCATCCAATCTTTCCACCCAAAAAGCACCAAAAAAATGACAAATTATATATTGATCCATTTCGGGTCAATTAAGGAACAAGGCCACTTTTTTGGTATTTTCCTTCAAATTTCACTCGTTAAGCACTTTTGAGAGACTCATCTCGCCCTTCTTAAAGATTTGCTTTATTTGAAAGATACCCCTTTCAAATGATCTCCTTGATGGCCAAGCCATCTAGCTATTTTAAAATATGGTCATTGGTTACTTTTGAAAAACTCATCTAATGGGCCATTAGGGCAACTCAAAAGGACATCTTTTGATTACCCCCAATATACCATATTAGGCTAGCTTGAAATATCATCTTTTGATTACCCCTGATAAACCATTGGACCAATCTAAAAGATATATATTGGAATGTCTCCAAAAGGTTGTTGGGCCAGTTCAAAAGAACATCATTCAAACACCGCTAATAAGCCATCGGGCCAATTCGAAAGATCATATTTTATCTTCCCTCGATAGACCATATGGCCACTTTAAAATAACAACATTCACCAAACCTAGATAAATCATCGAGCTTCATTGGAAGAACGTATTTCTAAAGGCCCCAATAGATAATTGATCCTCTTCAAATGAATATCTTTCAAAAGGACACAATAGACCATCAATCCTCTTCAAAACAACATCTTTTGAAAATCCCCGATGAGCTGTCGGGCCTCTTCAAAATATCAAGTTCCAACCTTTGAAGAAACAAACATTCGAATGCCCTGATAGTCCATTAAACCATATCGAAAAAAGTCATTGAGATTGTTTCGAAGATACATTTGATAGGACATTGGGCACTTTCAAAAAGATGACATCAACCATTTTCAAAAGAACTAATTGATAGGTTAGCATGCCCTTTCGAAAGAACTGCCTCACGGGCCATTAGGCCACTTTCAAAGTTCTCTCATATTTCAAAAGGAAAAATGTAAAAGCCATAGGCCTAATTTGAAGGTAATACTTTGAATATCAACAAAAAGGGGCATTTAGCCTATTCAAAGAACACTTCAAGTCAAGTAGAAGTTGATCAACCACACGAAGTTATTACTTTAAATTCATAGAAGGGTCTAGACTCCATGCCAATCCTAAAGGTTTTTAACAACATTTGAACACAGATAGTTTGAAGGTTCATTTAAACAACACTATTGCATATCGATGTTTGGCTCATGGCCACACCAATATACACAAACTAGTTGAACTAGATCCAGCCCATGCCATCTAGCTTTGAATGTACAACATAGCATCGAATGCACAATGTAAATTCCAATCAAATAAACTCTAAGGATAAAGGGATTATAGAGGCATGCAACCATCATGCATACATAAAACTCAAATGCAAAAGGTAATTTAAGCCATAATGTCTAGGTTAATGTGTATACATAACTATTCTCACTTATTGCACATGTGGGCCCTTTATTAGGATGACCCCTATAATATACACGTTTACCCCCATTACATAAATAGTTAACCCCATATATTCCCCCTTGGGGTCATATCAAAACTCCTTAGCTAGATCTTTCCATAAGGCCACTCTTTCATTTGTATCATTAGGGGCACACAAGTGGACTAGAGCTAATACACAACTTTCAAAATCAAATAGTGTCCAAATAACATGGTTGTTGGGATCAATGTGTGATGGGTAATCACATCTACCATCTTTGTGAAAATCAGGGTTGCTTCTCCTCCTTTACCTTCAACATGGTTAATATACAACATAGTTCAACCAAGTAACCCAAAGAGCCTGCTAAGCATACAATTGGTTATTTTAATCTCTTGTAAACACAAATTATCATGAGGTGAAACTATATCTCTATTCTCAAGATGATGGATTTGCAACAAGGTTTTATAAGGAATTGCACATTCCATTCATTGTGAATTTTCAAGGATGAAATCCATCGTCTTTTTATTTTCTTAACTTGACACAACATGAAAAGAGTTTGGAGAAGCCACATTTTGAATTTTGATTAACAACCATTCATCAAGGGATTTTATTCTTTAGTTTCTTTTAAGAATCTTCAACATTAGACACACACTAAGAAGCATCAAGAGGTGAGGGTGTAGACCGGCCCAATGATCCCCGCCCCCACATGGGGCAATGCATTGGGAGCTTCCAATAGGATTTCTAACCACCACAAGGCTCATATACTTCTTTTGAGTTTGACCGAGGCTAGGGTGAGGGAATGACTAGAGATGTTGTGACTTATGAACTCTACCCATCCTTCATTATCAATTTTGAGTGAGTCTTGTGGGGCTTGACCTTGAACATCAACATTTTTATTGGCATATTATCAATTTTTGTCAATAGAGAGCTATCATTAATCCCGCCATGTGTTCTTTGGCCTCTAAACCACGTGTTGTAGAGGTTAATGTACTAAAACAATTGACAAATAACTCTCCATCCTCTTCAATGTACACAAATTCTTTCAAGCCCTTTGATATATCCATCATGTGACATAACCTTTTTTGGGATTGAGTGTAAAATAACCATGCTAGTTCATGACACATGAACTTGTGGATTGGCATAGAGATCTACACCACAAATTCCTATATTTGAATGGGAGGCCCAAAGAACTCTACCCAAATTGGACGATAAAGTTAGGAGGCTTCGTCACCTAAACACTTATAGTGCCATTCAACAAAGACAACTAGGGTGATTTAACATATCCTAGGACTATAGGAAATCATTTCACAGCAATGGTTTTCTTCAACAAAGTAAATTGAAAGAAACCCTTAGTCAAGTATTAAATGGTTGTGCAACTCCACCCATGAAGCTCCATGCTTACTTGACCCAAGATTTAATCAAAACCTTAGGTGGGATGTGTCTACAACATATCCAAGCAGTGTGTGCCTTTGTATCTCACCACCTACAACAACATATTCATAATCTTGAATATAAATAGAAAATTCACTAAGTTTTTGCCACTAACTCATGAACAACCATCGATATAAGCTTCTATAAAGCCTTTGGCATCATCAATTCGATTAAGTCCTTGATCGTTCACTCCTTGTGTGATTGCAAAAATGGTTGAATTGGGTGGTGGGGGTGGTCATATTAATGCCCCCTACTTCGTTATGGACACGTTATGGAAAGGCTGGAGAGTCGTAACCTCTACCCCATGCGATTGCCATGCTACAAAAATAGCAAATACCACCAAGTGCCCAATAATTGCAATGTTTTCACAACACGATACTCCATCACATTAGAAGACCCTACCATCAGAGCTCCTATCATCTTGAGAGTTTGATCCTTCTTATTCAATAATATGGGGAACACATTTACTAAGTTCTCACTATATTGGTAGCAAAAAATGTGGTGGAGTTGAGATAATTGATCCATTTATTACAAGAATCATCATAAGCATGCTACCTTATTAGTTATGATGTCTTGAAAGCTCTATATTGCTTTTTTTAATGACATCGAATTAAATGTTCTAACATCCCTAAAATCTTGGTAGCCTGGCTTGATCTATATATAAAATCTCTAATAACAACCATGATATGGATGAGATTGATTAATCTCTTTTTGGGATATTAAAGTTCTCAGACTTTAACAACCATTGGTATTTTTTGGGTACATTCATTTCATTGGCGTCAAAAACTAATGATTACATGTTTACTATTTGTTTTAAAATTATATATATATATATATATATATATATATATATATATATATATATATATGAAATTGAAACAAAGTATCCACTAGGGCATAAGGGGTTTGGACCAATCATTTTCGACTTGTCTAAAAATAATGAAGCCATATACTCACTAACATGTTGTACCCTTCTTCAAGACTAAGAAACCTCCATGTTGAGCATCATTTATAGTTGACTCGACACACTTTGGTCTTGAATTCATGACCTAGTAAATTCCCCAAGAACTAGAGGATGCTCGATGAACCATCTTTACTACCTACACTAAGGTATGTATGTATGAAGACTTAAGCAAATGTCTTCCTAACCACATTGTGTTAGACAATGGCCGTTAATGTAGACTTAACCTCTAGATTACAAACATAATTTGTTGTGGACTTTGCTTTGACCATGGATATGTGGCAATGTCTTGATTGAACCAAAGTGTTATCCAATGACAAAGGAAAAAACGCGAAAGCCCTCTTGGTGGACATATGCCTAGATGAACACTCATTAGGTGGATCCAATCAAGACTCTCCATGACTCAATACTTGCTCCTTCTATAATTATGATGACCTTAATCACTAAGAAAAATGGAGAAGCCATTGTAAACACCATATTATCCTAGGATGCAATGATTGCCATTCACTAAAGTCTTTTTCCTATGAAACATGAAAGAGGAGATATCAATAAGATTCCTTGGATAAAGAAAAGATGGGTTCCAATTAAGAGCAATCTAGGAAAACAAATAAAAATGTAAAAGCATGATTTCTTCACATAGTTTTAAGTAGTTGCTCAAATAAAGGGTTAAAAATTGAAAATAGGAACATAGATATGGGGTAGGTTAACATTTAAGCATTAGATATAATTTTATAAATATTTTAAAATATATTTTTTGTGTATGTAACAAAAATGAAGAAATATGAATCTAGGTGCTTTTATTTACGTCCTTACAAGTAGCTTGTTAAGTTGTTGAAAGTGGAATAATGTTCCAAGGTTTATTTCTCATCTAAAACACACTTGTTTTGTACTAAATTTGTTGTACACCAATATTTGATTTTTTTTTTCACAAAAAAAAAGATCAATAACTCAAGATCGAATCAAAAGTTATTTTACACATGTATATAGATGCTCCATTATGCTTCAAGGTAAAAAAGGATCAAATCACATCTAAAAATGAGCAATTACAACACAAATATGAGCATTTGCCACAAAATGACATACAAAAAACACATACACATCCATCTCCCAGCTAAAAAAACACCCTGTGCATACAACAAAAAAGCAACAACAACTGCAACAAAATCAAAGCAAGACAACAAAGTCTATACTCAGACTTCCCCACTAACATACTCATTTAGTATATATATTGGGAGCCCTTAAACACTTTATGGTAGTTAATGGGTTCTTCAAAAAAGAGAACACCCTCGGGAGAGCCTACTCCACGTTTTGACAACAAATCTGCCATCTGATTATGTTCCCTGAAAATATGCGATACTTAGAAGGAAGAAAAACAGAACTTCAACATCAAAATCTTTCCACAACAACATACAAAGCTTAAAACAACATACACCGCTTAAATGAATTTGTTGGAATAGATGCCCTAATAACAACAAAATAGCCAACAAATTGTTTTCACAAATCCACGTGTTTTGTGCAAACTCAATAAAAGAGTTTGTTTCTCCTATATGGATGCCTAATTTGCCAATTAAATGATATAAATAAAGGAAAAAACGCGTTTGATAACGGACGGTTACGATTGACTAGGGTTTGAAGGGGCCAACAACGAAAACCCATTAAACCCTACTCAGGGTTGGATTTTTCTTTTTTTTCTTTTAAGACGCTCGATACACATATCACGGGCTCTTCGGTGGAGTTTGCACAGAGATCGGAGCTCTGAGCGTGAGCATTCGTCTTCTAGGTACCTTCCTTTCGTTTTCTTTCATGGTATTCCGTCTTGTAAATGGCTGCCTATTTTTCACAGGCAGTATATCAATCCTAACAGATTTGGCCGATAAGATTTGTATTCGAATTGAGGAAACAAAAAATATATATCATAAGCTATAGGACTTCCATGCTCAACGATTAAACCAAAATCATTAATAGTTCGACAGACATTGTCGGTCAGAATGGATTTTAAATGGGAAAATAGACATGTAATGTATCTACAGAGTATAATTTTATACGAAGATGTGTATATCATTCCAGGAAAGTTGCAGGGCACATGACACCATCTGCTATTCCGTATAGATAACTGTTTCCTTGTTTTGAAGCGTGTGATGCCCACGACTTTGCATTTCTTTTGGCTTATTTTCTGAAGATTGCTACCATAATGATCCGAGGACTACTTGGTGGAGACTCTCAAGAGCCAATTCCTGCAAGTAGTTCAATTTAGGTAAACTTAACAGTGGCTTTTTCCATTGTTGTCTGTTGATCTTAAAACCTTTTTTATAAGCATTTTATTTAAACAAGTTTTACTAGATGATGAGGCCACCAGCTGTTCCTTATAGATAACTGTTTTTTTGTATTGAATTGTATGACGCCCACGAATCCACACTTCATTTAGTCTATTTCATGAAGATTGCTACCATAATAATCTTAGGACTACTTTTTTTTAACAGAAACTGGAAATAACATTTATATTAAAAAGGCTGTGCACAGCCATCCATATACAAAAAGATACTACAGTCTGGATGCTAGAACTGCCTGAGGCAGAAATCCAATTACAAAATCTTCCATATACTTGGAAAATTTCCCAACCGGCTTTCCATCCTTAACTGAGAAATGGTTGGGATATACCCTCACAAACTGTTTACACAAAAAATTGCATAAAAAACATACGAAACAAACTGCTGAAAGGTAGACAATCTGCTATTCTTTCTTGCCCGGGAAGCCATAGGCTGGCTGGATGACCGAGACTTCTTCCATTGGGCGGACATCTTCATAGGACGACTCCTGGCAGTGGCTGCACTGATTCAGCTTGGCCATCTTGATTATCTCCTCCTTAATTTCATCTACCGTACCCAAGAGCTCTATCATATTTCCTTCCAGATATTCTCTGCGGGAATCCAAACAAGTGAGCTGAACCGTGATGTATTTGACATCCTCAGATACAGCAGTAGTTTCCTGCAAACCTCTGCTCACGGTTTGATAGACCCTCCTGAGATGTTTCTTGAAATCCTTCATGCTTCCCCTTATATTTGCAAAAATCTCAGACCAACTCCCATTTTTTCCACGAAGGCTTCGGCTGAATGCCTTTCGCATGCTCTCTGCTCTCCTGAGAATCGCAATGGACAGCAACGGCAGAAAAATTGCCAAAAGAAAGGGTTTGCAAAAGCTAACTGAACGTCCCCCACTGCGCAGAGTTTTCTTCAGAATGCCCTCGCATTCCCAATTCCTCCACCGTCCAATTAAAAGACTGACCCAATTCTTCCCTCTTCGGGTTCCTCATTGCTTCCAACATAGCACCATTAAATTTGAGTGTGCGAGCCTGCCCAGTTGGTGAGGAAATGACCTCCGTTTCAGAATATTTATTGCCACTGCGAGCCAGAGTCCTCTCTAGCTGAGCGGAGCCAACCTCGCCATGCAAGGGGCCAAGTGTCCCCCACCATGGAGAAGACGTAGAAAGGAAAGGGGTGGGGGACTTCCCCAAACTCCTAACTAATTTCTTAAGCTCCATTTTTATGCAAAAAGAAGATTTGGAATGCTTTGTTAAGGGACTCATTTACTAACCATAGCATTGTTGGCATAAACAACCATTCCCTGCTTGTTCCTCACTCCTTTGTTAGCTAGCTTGTTGGCTAACCCATTATTTTCTCTTCTTACGTGATAATAACTTATGGAAGGAGACTTGTTGAGATGCGGTATACACTCATAAATCCTCCTGCAGCTTGAAGAGCCTGCTATGTATCCTTGCCGCATCTTTTGAATCACCTGCCTGGAGTTCCCAATGACCATCAGACATGGAATTTTTAAAGTCGAAACTAATTCTAAGCCATGAAGGAGAGCTAACCATTCTGCTTCATTATTAGTTTTAGTTTCAAGCCCCCATGCAAAAGAATTGACTGTTTTTCCTCTTGGATAAAAAATGATCCCTCCTGCACCTGTCACCCCTGATCTTAGGACTACTTGGTAGACTCTCAAGGGCCAATTCCTGCAAGTAGTTTAATTTAGGTAAACTTAACAGTGGTTTTTTTCATTGTTGTCTGTTGATCTTAAAACCTTTTCTTACAAGCATTTTAGTAAAACACCTTTGACTGGATTATGACGCCACCTGGTGTTGCTTATAGATAATTGTTTTCTTGTATTGAAGTGTGTGACGCCCACAAATCTACATTTATTTTGGCCTATTTTCTGAAGATATCTACCACAATAATCTTAGGACTACTGGGTAGAGACTCTCAAGGGCCAATTCTTGCAAATAGTTCAATTTAGATACACCTAACAGTGTTTTTTTCTTTGTTGCCTGTTGATCTTAGAACATTTTTTATTAGCATTTTATTAGAACAAATTGGACTGGATTATGCAGTTTTTAAATACCTTCCGACTTATTTTTGAAGAATTTTACTATGATATGTCGAGTTATACCGTAGCTATAGTTTGCTGTAACAGACAGTGATTGTTGTAAATTTAGATAGTATTTGAATATACACACCAACCATTGTACTTATTTATAGGTGTATATACGTTGATATAATCTTTTATCTACCATAATAATCTTAGGACTACTGGGTAGAGACTCTCAAGGGCCAATTCCTGCAAGTAGTTCAATTTAGATACACCTAACAGTGCTTTTTTCTTGTTGCCTGTTGCTCTTAGAACATTTTTTATAAGCATTTTATTAAAACACGTTGGACTGGATTATGCAGTTTTTGAAGAATTTTACTATGATATGTCGAGTTATACCGTAGCTATAGTTTGCTGTAGCAGACAGTGATTGTTGTAAATTTAGATAGTATTTGAATATACACACCAACCATTGTACTTATTTATAGTTGTATATACGTTGATATAATCTTTTGACCTCTACCTGTTCTCTTCAGTTCTACATATGCTCTTCTATATATTTCTCTGTATATGTTTACAGATATGTATATATAATCTTTTGACCTCTATACCTATTCTCTTCAATTCTACATATTCTCTTCCATTCCTATTCTCCATACATATTTTACATATATGTATCTCTAACTTTTTGACCTCTATATGTATTCTCTGTATATATATATAGACCTCTATACCTATTCTCTTCAATTTTAAATTAGACAATGACCCACTTTAAAGAAAATTGCAGAGCTTAACTTAATCTAATTCACAAGAAATTACACTCAGCTGCTTACTTAAAGGTACATGGTGTATGAAGCAGTCCTAATTGAAATTAGAGGCTAGAGCTCATGTCCATCCAAAATATTTTGAAATAGAATTCTTTACTGGACTGGGATGCACCTCAGGAGGAAGTGTATATTTTATGCTTGCTGTGGGCAATCTTATGATTGGGTAAGTTTAAGCTATGTTACCGAATCCACCACCCCCGTGTGTAGGATCCGTGGATCCGATATGGATCCGGATCGGATCTGCCTAGGATCTGTCATGGAAATAGATCCCCTGCAGAAGGAAACATATCCTGGTCCCATGAAATGGATCCTGTGAAAAATCAAACAATTCTTGAAATTTTCAAATGGATCCTGAAACTTCCAGTGCTTCTATGACCCATCGACGCCCCCCAAAAAATTGTTTTTTAATGAAAATGTAAAAAACCCTAAACACCTAATGGCTAAAAGCGTAAACCTAATTCCTGCTCAAGGTGTGATCTATCCTCATGTCAAGATCTGCTCTTGAACTCTGATATATCAATATCAAGGTCTGCTCTCATCGTTTTCATTTGATTTATCTTTATGGTCAAGGTCTGTTGTCAAGGGCTGATCTATCTTTATGTGCTATGTTGTTGTTCACTTCACCCTCACTGTTATGTAGTCTTTCCATAGCCTTCAAGAAAACCAATTTATTCCGTGCTGATTGGGACATGTGGATGTGTCTCACAAAAATGCTGTTATGACCTGCTTCAAGTTCACGCTGAAATGGTTTTTAAAATTATCAGTATCAATCATGGTTACAACCTATGTTGCACAAGTTTCCGGAACGTGGGAACGTTGGGAACGCGGGAACAAGTTTCGGATACGACTAGAGGTTTCCCCGAAATTTACAGGAAACGGCAGGTTGGGAACGGCAATAAAATATATTAAAAATATTAAAAAAATTAAAAAACTAGAACTAAGTCTTACATATAATATTATAATGATCTATAAGATTTACGTATTGTTTTGTAATTGAAATTAATTCTTATTAAAACTAATCCTTACATATATTTTGAAATGATTGAACAATCAACAGAATTTCCAATTTTGAAATTTAAAAAACACAAAAATAAAAGCCCACCAACAACCTCAAATGTTTGGCTGTCCACAACTAATAATTTAATTATGAGCTAGCTAATTTATGGTGAACCATTAGTGTGTATTTGACACCTTAAAATTTTTTAATCAGTTAAAAAATTAAAAATTAATTTATAAAAATAAAAACTCTAATTAGAAATTAATATTAACAGTATTATATTAAATACTTAATAGTAAATCTAAATACTATGAAAACTTTTATCATACTTTTTTTTAAGTATTTAATAGTAAAATAAAAAATTTGAGCAAATACTTAATAGTAGTAACCATTTTAATATTTTTACAAACATCAAAGGTTAACAATGAAAACGTTTTTTAAGTAATAAATTAATAATAGTAAAAATTAAAAATTAAATAAAAAAACTGTCGAAACAATGAAAACGTTTACATATGAAAAAATGTTAACAATGAAAACGTTTACATATGAAGACATAATATGCTCTACTGTTTCAACGCTTGGCTTGCTGGAGCCACTCACCACGGCCCTCGAATCTCAGCAATTGGCTCAATCCGCCCTCAAAGTTCAGCGACAGAGATTGACCCACTCCCGTTGGCCCTCAAAGCTCAGCGATTTTGCTTGTTGCTTGACCCGCTCCTGTCGGCCTTCAAAGCTCCGCAACTGAGCTCAAATCTTTCCGGTTGGCCGTCAAAGCTCAGTGACCGAGCTCGAATCTTTCCGGTTGGCCGTCAAAGCTCAGTGACCCAGCTCGAATCTTTCCGGTTGGCCCTCAAATCTCTGCCAGCAAGAATTCACAGGAGATTTTGCTGCCACAACGAAAATTTTTGGGACTGCGAGCTAGGAAGGTGTGGCCGTTCCCCTTCCACGACGAGCTGGAGGCCGTTCCTGTAGCTTTAGGGAACGTGTAGCAGTTACCAAAAACCGGAACGTTGGTTTTGGAGTTCCCCCGTTCCCAATTTTTTTCGTCAAAGTTCCCTAAACGTTCCTAAGTTCCAGAAACCGTTCCCAGTGAATTAGGGACGTTTCGTTCCGGTTCCCAAGTTCCCTGGAACGCGGGAACCTACGGAACGAGTTTCTTAAAAGGTGGGAACCGTTCCCGTGCAACATAGGTTACAACTCATCAAATTATCAGTTATGGTACATGAACTCTCTCTTTTGGCAATAACTTATAGTTCTACTCTTGTGTTTCCTAAATAGTTTTGATTCTTCACTCTATTTATTATAAAATATTTTTAATATTTATATTTTTGTACTTGCCGTTTCCCCGCCGTATCCGGATCCTGGGTTTTAAAAAATCTGGCGAATCCGTATCCGGATCCGGATCTGTATTCGTATCCTAGTACCTGAGAGTTTAAGTTTGTAAGACTAGTTCAATAAAAAAGTTTAAGCTTTAATTTTATATATATATATATTCGTATTTGGCTTGGAATTAACTCCCTGGGAAACTCCTTAGATATTGCTCACTCACTCACTCAGGTGCAGTATACTTCTCATTATCAACCTGGACTCTCACATTCACTGCTCGCCAGGTGCAATATCAGTCTTGATATAACTGCTCAAGATTGAGTCAGCCTGAAAAACAGTGCTCAGTGTCTTGTGTTGGAAATGGGGCAGGGTTATGTTATAGAATATTTCAAGGGGTTAGAGTTTAAAACTTTAAACAAGTGGCAAAAAATGCAAACACGTCAAATTTTTCTTTAGGATCTTGGTGTGGTGGGGTTGAGTGCCGCTGGATACGCCTCCATAAATTGGGAACTACCTTTGGACTGTTTGGATATGCCGAATTGGTGGATCCTATGCTGATTCTAGTGAATCCCGATCTGGAACAGGGATTGGTGAATCCAGGGTCAGGAACCCAACTCCATAGATCCGGTAACATAGATATTTTGCTTCAAGATTATAGGTTAGTATGATTAGTTAAAGTTTCTGCATTTTAGTGCTATTCTAAATTGCTTAACTCATAGTTACCAGACTTACTGGGTTTGACTTGAGCTCGTGGGTCAAATCTGATTTGCTGGTTTGACTGAGCCCTTATGATGTGCAAAGGTGCACACCTCAAATCCAGCTTGACAGTTTGTCTGAGCTCTTATGATGTGCAAGGGCACACACCTCAAAGTTTCAAACACAGATCTGGCAAGTATTCATGTAATAGCTCTTTGACTGGTCAAAATTTGTAAAACTTACATTTTTTGTACCTGGCCTGCCATTTTGACTGAGCCCTTATAATGCTCAAGGGCACGTTTTCATTGGTCAAAAATACAGATCCAGTGATTACCCCCAACTCCATAGATCCGGTAACATAGATATTTTGCTTCAAGATTATAGGTTAGTATGATTAGTTAAAGTTTCTGCATTTTAGTGCTATTCTAAATTGCTTAACTCATAGTTACCAGACTTACTGGGTTTGACTTGAGCTCGTGGGTCAAATCTGATTTGCTGGTTTGACTGAGCCCTTATGATGTGCAAAGGTGCACACCTCAAATCCAGCTTGACAGTTTGTCTGAGCTCTTATGATGTGCAAGGGCACACACCTCAAACACAGATCTGGCAAGTATTCATGTAATAGCTCTTTGACTGGTCAAAATTTGTAAAACTTACATTTTTTGTACCTGGCCTGCCATTTTGACTGAGCCCTTATAATGCTCAAGGGCACGTTTTCATTGGTCAAAAATACAGATCCAGTGATTACCATGGGGCCAAGTTTCCCCAAGATTTTACCAAGCTGAATCAAACTCTAGTCATTTTTGCCTTCTGACTTTTTCCCAAGACAAGGTTAAACTCTTGACTCTTGCCTAGCCCGAGTGAGGGTCAAACATAGATCTGGCAAGTGCTCCAAGAAATCAGCAATGGCACTGATTTTAGATTAAGTTTATACTTATCTTAACAAACTAGACTGGTAAATTACAGTCTAGGGTAATTTTTTTTAAACATAAAGAGCAGGTAGTGACAAGTTGAATCCTGATATCTGTACAATTCCAGCAATTCACACAGAAGAAACACAAGAGAAAATAAGTATTTAAGTGTGAGAGATTCAGATAATTGCTGGAATTGTATGCATATGCTATACACAATATGCTGTGCACTCTATAATCCATTAAGTACACAGAGTTCAAAGTTGAAATGTACAAGTGACATGCAGAGATTTCACCATTTTGTATTTTCCAAATCAAGCTCATCTAAAGAAAAAGATAAAATCAATTAGGAGCTATGATTAGAAATATGATACATTGTCACTTGGCACTGACTAATTCTCACCAAATTCTTTCAGAAGCAAGTATGAACAAGAAGTGCTGGAAATTACCCAATCTTGAAGGCAATGCAATCTGAAAATCAAATCTGCAAGTACACAATAATGGGACAGCTGAATTACTTCATTTATATATAAGAGATTAAGTACATGTACATTACTACATACAGCTTATCACAAGCTGGTACAATCCGAAGCTCTCCAAACCCTAGCTAGGGAAACCATGAAAACCCTAGTCACTAACTCCTTCTAGCTAGGAATCACATCCGAGTTCTTACCAAAGCTGGCCACTCCAAGAATCCTCAGCAAGCTAGCATCATCACTACAAGTCATGCAAAAAGATTTCATCTCTTCTCCCTCTCAACAAACATAACAAGTTGCACTAGGGTTTCTAAAACCCTAGTCCTCTTCTCTCACAAAAGCTACAAGATATGATTCTAATTTTTTCTCTCTAGGGTTTATCATAGACCCTAGCTTTTTTGCCCATTTAGGTGAAACCCTAACTTATTTTCCTCCTTGGGGTGAAACCCCAACCCTAGAAGTTCCCTTCAACTTCTCCAAGAACCCTAGTGCACGAAGACAAAGAGAGATAATAGAATGAGTACACAAGGAAGAGAAACTAGTGTGCTCCACTCACATCTCTAAGACAAGTGTGTGATGAATGAATTGATGAAAGGAGTTTCTCCTAACTCTATTTATATGAGAGGTAAGGGAGGTCAGCAATCTGAGTGGACCTAGTTCATGAGAAGCAACCTAACTCTACACAAGTAGGCTCACATGTGGAGCACTCCCGCTCCAAGCGACACATGTTAAGCTCCAAGGTCAAGATGTTCAACAAGCACGGCTTTAAGGCATGAACTCTCCATGAAATGTGTTCAATTCTCTACCTTCTCAAGTCTCCAAAGCTCCAGCGCTCCTCTGATGCCATGTGATCCTCTCCAGGTTCACCCCTCCTACATGATCACTCCCTCGATCCATCAAGTCAAGTACAAGCCTCCATGTAAGCAACCAAGTGTGTCCATGGCATCTATGGCTCAATGGTCTCCTCCAAGATGTCCAACAAGTCTCCTCCCAAGAAAGTAACCAACTTCCATGTGGCCATCATGAAAAAGCCACCAAGCTCCATAGGTCTCCAACACTCTTAAGGAAGAAAGCCACATAAGCACCAAGATGAGGTCTAGCAATCAATGAGCAAGTCAGCTCCAATGTGTGTTTCCAACTCTCCATCATGGACAACAAGGGTCATCCATACACCATGCACCCCATGTCACATGAAGCACCCTCGAGCACTTTTGGAGTAACCCTGAAAGCTAACAGGAGTTACTATTAGAAATATAGTACATTGTCAATTAGCACCTACTGATTCTGATTCTTATCAAATCTTCAGAGGTTGATTCTTAACAGCAATAACTTCAGACATTCTGTTAATTTTTCAAGTATGTGAAGCAGCCCTTGTGTAATTTTAATTATGTGCTTTTTAAAACACAGGTGGTATATGAGATGTTACTTAGATACAGATAGATCATGTCCCTTGGTTCAGATCCTCATTATAAATATTGTACATCACCACTCAGCACCTACTAATTCTCATCAAATACTTACATATGTTAATCCTTAACAGCAAGCTCTGTGAAACAACTTCATACATTCTGTTAACTATTAAGTCTGAAGCAGTCCTCGTGTAATTACAGTTATGTTTTTTTTAAAACACAGGCGGCATCTGAGATGTTACGTAGATAGATACAGACAGATTTTGCACCTCCCTTGTTTCATATTCTATGTTGGTATTCCTTCTGTTTGTTCGTTAGTCAATATTGTGCTTAGAATTTTGGTAATTGTATTTATGTACATATTATGGTGGTCAGAAATCTGATGACACGTTTTGCACCATCCATACATGTCTACCTTTTTGTAAATTCTTGGTTCTTAAATCCTTCATTATACATTTTGAAAACTATTTAATTCCCATCTTCAGTTCGGTAAATACAGTTGGTCCCTCAAGGAAATGCATCTCTATTGTGGTTTTATTGCTGACTCCCAAGTTTGTTTCATACATACAAGAAATGTATTTGTTTGTTTTCACAAGTCCTTTATTTTTCAAAGAACACAAATATAATCAACCTTTTGTTTTCTTTCATTCTTTGTTGAAGTTGTTCTTGTTCAAGTTGTTTTAATGGTCATATAGCATTAATCACTCTGTTTGGTACTATATCCAAGCAGGAAGACATGGATACTGGTGTGAAATTGGCAGTTGTAGTGAAAGTAATTGGCCGTACTGGGTCAAGAGGTCAAGTTACACAGGTACGGGTGAAGTTTTTGGATGATCAAAATCGATTGATCATGAGGAATGTAAAAGGACCCGTCAGAGAGGGTGACGTCCTTACTCTGCTAGAATCTGAAAGGGAAGCAAGGAGATTGCGGTGATTATAGATTATAGCATGGACTTATAAGTGAGAATAGAATGACTTATATATTGTTATGGTTCCTGTTTTTGCATTAGCTCATAGTGTTATGATTGCTTTTTTTGTCAATGCAAATGGAGCAATGAGTGAGGCTATGAATGATCTGTGATAGGTAACCGGAGTTTTACAATTAAAACTTAAATTCTGTCTTACTTGATGGGGAATTGGAACAGTAACTATTTATTTCTGCTTCTGGAATGAAATTCAAATTAATATATTAAGATTTTGTGTGAAGAATGGCTCAATAATTGTTTGTTTTATCTAGCAAACGTTTATGTTCTTGCTCTTTTTGCAACTAAAGTTAAGTACAATTTGTTTCATTTGGAACTATGTTACCTTATTGGTAATAGAATCTCTAACTTTGATTTTATGTTGATGAATCTGGATGCAGTAGTAGTTATTTTCTAGGATACTTATTTGTTTATTAGTCAGGCAATTCTGTCTCTATAACTTTGCAGTAAAAGGTTAAGCAGTTCGTACCATAAACTTTTAACTTTTTTTAATTCTACAAGAACGGTTACTTCTGTATCAAAAGAACAAATAACATGAACGTAACAATTACATGTGTTTGGACTAATTTGAAATCGATTAACTTTTTACGTGACTGATTTTGGTACTGAGTTCGAATTGGAACAGTGACTATTTATTTCTACTTCTAGTATGAAATTCAAATTACTATATTAAGTATTTTGTGAAGAATGGCTCAATAGTTGTTTGCTGTATCTAGCAAACTTCTACGTTTTTGCTCTTTTTGCAACTAAAGCTAAGTACAGTTTGTTTTCCAGTCTTAGGTTAACCCTGAATTACATTATTTGGAACTATGTTAACCTTATCGGTAATGTAATCTTTTTCTTTTTGTGTTGAAGAATCTGGTTGCAGTAGTAGTTATTTTTTATTACACCTTTTTGTTTTATTATTTTTTATGATACCTTTTTGTTTTTTACATTCCGGCAATTCTATCTCCATAACTTTGCAGTAAGGTTAAACAGTTCGTAACATTTTTTTTAATTCTTTCTTTCTACAAGAACGGTTGCTTTTGTATCAGAAGAACCATAAACATGAACTTCAACTTTTTTTCATTCTACAAGAACGGTTACTTCCGTACCAAAAGAACGATTAACATGAACTTAAACAGTTACATGTATTTGGACTAATTTGAAATCAATTGACTTTTTACGAAACTGATTTTGGGGACTTAGTTTGAATTAGATGCTTATGGAAGATGGCATCGACCATTTTCGCTTTTGGTGATTGAATTAGATAATAAATTTTCGACTGACTAATGGGATTGTATACTATGGTCTACACCTCCACTTAAAGCCCTTTGACAGGTTTCGAGACTTGTAATTAGGCTCGAAAACACTACTCCTAGACATTCAAGTCGCACTGCTTTGTTTGGCTTGCAGAATACATTCAATATTATTTTTCTATATTTTGTTGTGTATTGGAAAACGTGAAGTAAGAATTTATTCATCGTCATGGCCACCAGTACTCTTTATATAACTGGTTTGTTGTTCGAATAGTCTGGTTATTCGGAGATGTATTGTGTGACACTCGCCTCTTTATTTGAACTTGTATTATGTTTATAAAGTATCAGAGTGTGGAGTAGAGGTTTTTGAAGCGTGTTTGTTGGATAGTTAAAAAAACTGAACAAACATAGTTCCGACTCAGACCGTGGTCCCTAAACTGTGCCTGTCCCGGGTCCTAGCCTGTGCCTCTCTCTCAGGTGCAGTCGCCAAAGAAGGGAGGAGGACTTCACGAGTGCTGCTTCTACAAACAAACCTTTGCTCGCCGGTTGGGGAAGGCAGGTGGCGATGCCTCGAATAAAAGAGCAGTGATGTTGGGTGAGTAAAACAAATTACTAAAGGGAGTGAGTACGAGCCAGTTCTCCGTACTAATGTTCTCGGACCGATGGGAGATGGATCGATAGGTCATGTATTGGAGTGGAGGTTTTTGAAGCGTGTTTGTTATTTAGTTTAAAAAACTAAACAAGCATAGTTCCGGCTTAATCCCAAATCTTTTAAAGTTATGAGATAGTTATTTAGACATTGTGGAGTCGTGTTTATTCAAATGTTTCATGTTCCAAATCACTAGAGAATGAGAATTGTTGAGATATTTATGCATGTTTGACACAAAATGTAAACTTGTAATATAGATCCAATGAAATCCTATATCGTAAATGGTGTATAGATCCACTTTGTTTAATAGTTTGGAGTAAGTTAATGAGTGGACAAACTTAACTATTTGAGTGGAATTTCTTATTCAAAATTGGTGGGAATTTTACCAGAAGTTATAGTTCCTTGGTTGATGGAAACTCTGACCATGGAACTTTGCTTTTAGGGGGTTTTGGCTCATTTTAAGATGATCCAATTTGTTGGAATTCCTGAAAATCTGTGGATCTAGGTGGAAATTAATCTAGCCAGACAAAAATGGAGCTGTATAAGGGCTAACTAAAACGCCCCTGATTCGCCGGAATCCGGCAGAGCAATTCTTGCCAAAATCGCAATTTTGGCGATCTGGGTAGTTTTAAAGTTGACAATTAGTTTAGAACAGCCAATCCCAATTGCAAAAATTTCAAATTGCGAAAATAGCAATTTCCAGCAAGAATTTTAACTGGTTTTTATCCCAAAATCGCTGGAAAAGTGGAGTGTTTTGGTTGTTACGCTGAAAAAAATGGCACCAATGAGGTAAGTTCGTTAACTGTTAATAAACGCACTCTTAATAAATCTTAGATCTATGATTAAAAAGAATCAATGCAAATGTTTAGTTTTAGTTTGGAGAGGTACATCTGTTATTTGTGTGTATAATGTCCTAGAATATTGTTTTTTATATCATTGAAAATGTATACTTTTTTGACTTGTTAAATGTTTCATCATTTTCCCATGCATCAAATAAAAGATGGCTCTGATTAGGTTCGATTTTGGATTGTCAATCTGCATCATTTTCCCATGCATAAAATTAAAGATGGCTGATTAGGTTCGATTTTGGATTGTCCATCTGCAACATTTTTCCATGCATAAAATAAAAGATGGCTGATTAGGTTCGATTTTGGATTGTCCATCTGTAGTTTGTTGATTCTACCGAGTTTATGTAATCTATATGCAACATCATTTTGTTCTTCACAAATAAGTGCCTTTTTACATTGTTTGCAATATTGACGCACAGGGTCAATCAAGGAGTCAGGAGATCTTAAGATGCTAATTTCGTTTGGGGTCATTGCCTTTTTGTTGGTGTTGTGTCGAATTTAGTTGATATTAAATTAAACAATATGAGAAGATGTGGAACGTGGATCTAGGAATGAACATGAAATGGAATGAAAAGGAATGCTTGTTACACGAACAATAATTACTTTTAATAACTTCTTCTATTGTGTTGTTTAAAGTGTAGTCTAAATATTCTACGTTTTCAACTTTTTTTGAGCATATTTTTTGTTTAATTTTGTTCTATTCAGGTTGTAAATTTTTAAAAAATCTTTGCATAATTTGGGTGCCATAGGGGTATTTGAGGGTGCTGAATCTATTTGTGGATTCAAAAATACAATTTAAACATGTAGAAATCTAGATTCTACGTAAAAAATAATTACTGGATTTCGACCAAAACCCATCTTAAAGTTGAAAACGTAGAATAAATAAACTACTCCGTTGTTTAAATCCACCTTTGATGATTGATAACTTTAGAAGAGGCACAAATCAATTCCTTGTTCACTGTAATGTACCCAAAAGTAGTGTTAACCATCACGACATATCTGGGGCCAAATCCCAAACAAGTCAACATCTCAGTGATGAAAGACCAGTTAAGCCAATCGTAAACTTTCTCAAAGTCAATCTTCGAGAAGAAGCAATGAGAATGGCAAGCCCACTTTGTTTTCCATGTGGTTGGAGACCAACAATTTGATGAAAGACCAGTTAATCCAATCGTAAACTTTCTCAAAGTCGATATTCAAGAGGAAGCAATGAGAATGGCAAGCCCACTTTGTTTTCCATGTGGTTGGAGACAAACAATTTGGAATGCCGACAAAGTATCCTAATCACACGGCAGGCAATATAATACATTCTCCGCTTCCGCCTTTTGGTACTTTATGCATTATATATTCGGGACCCACATATGCTCATTGGAATTGTTTGCAATGAGATATGCCTCTGCTCATTGTAATTGTTTCCAATGAGATATGCGTTGCATTATGCATGTAGAATACTACTAGTGGCTGAAGTATTTTAGAAGCTAGTTATATATTTTGATTGATATGATTAATGGATGTTGGTGTCCTATGTGGGATCCTAGTGTTGTTGGGACTTCTACCATAGGTGCAATCCTTTCTACAAAGCTAAAACTTGAGCTTGATTATTATAGGAGAGACCAATGGTGTAAGGAAATATCAAAACCAAATGCCTTGAGGGTCATAAGTCACCAATCGGATGAAAAAACAAAATTCAATTCCCATGAGATTTAATTTGGGAGGAGTTGCTTTATATTGGTATATTGACACAATGTGGATTTACATAATGTGAAAGCATTGGGTATCTCATGGGAATGTACCAATATAAAGCAACTCCTCCCAAATTCCTTGTTGGGTCATATTCCTTGTAAAAACAAATGTTATTAGTGGAAAATGCATTTTTCTCACATTGGATTTAGAGATAACACTTGTAGAGAAAGTTGGGGAGTTACTCAAATGATTATATCATGATTTTTTATATTATTTTAAAAAAAGAGATAAAAATGCATTTAGTAGATGCTTTTCAACATTCAAAATTCCTTTGGAGGACAAAAGGAAGTTGACATCTAGTCTATGAGGCTTTAAACACCTAACACATGTATTACAACCATATACATCACGATATTTGACCTAATTCTAGAGGATTCTCTTATATAAACAAAACCATAAATACCTTGAATAGTAGTGAAAAAGTCCAATAACAATGCCCTTATACAATGTTTATCTCAGTATATATACTTATAAAAAACTATCATATAAACTCTACGAACACTAGGATGGAATCCTTTTTAAAACTTTTAAACAAATGTAGGATGTGTATATTTATAAACATGTCCACCATCCTCTTCGTGGAGATTACATTCACCATGATCAAGCCGAACCCCATCCTTTGATCTAGCTAAACACCATTATTTGACAATCCTTGTACGATTTGATCCATTTTTCTGTAAATATAATGAAAAGCTCTCATCGTTTTTTATACCTTTGCTTTGATCCAACAAACATTGCAATATGAAATCTTATTTTGTATTACCTCTTCATCCTCTTTATCAGAGTAAAGAGTCCCCAAAGATTTGAAGTTGTGTTACACCTTTTGCTACATGAGAATCAACTTTAGAGCCGTCTATTTTGCAAAGTTATTTGTGCCTTGACCCAACCCAACTTTAAATCTCAACGAGTGAGAATGTATAATAACCCCAACTCCACCTATCAATGGATCCCCTTGAGAAGCACCATCAAAGTATTTCCATGACCCAAGGTTGTTAAAATTTTCCTCTACACACTATCTAGTAGTCTTATCCCTTTTCATTTGATTGAAACTATTTAATGTATTAATTCCTTAAGAAGCACATTGTAATGGAAGAATGACTTTGTCCTCGAAAGCATTGGAATCCCTCGTGAGTTATATACCCCATGCTAATACGAATTGCAGAGGCTCTGAACATCTTAATAATGTCATTTTCACCCTAGGCTCTAAAATTTTTCTTTATTGTAGCACCACTCCAAGCATTTCTTAACCTAGTTAAACCTTCCACTACTTTCCAACCCTATGTAGAATATGGACATGTCACTATAATCGATAATTTGTTTCTTCATTTGCCTTGCACAAAAGGCACTTCCTAGAACCATGTTTATTTGCTTTTTGTAGAATACCCCATGTAAGTGCCTTGTTATTAAGCAACAACCATATGATACCACCCCCACCAAAAAAATAAATAAATTTATATTTGATATTTCTAAGAAGGAAATCAAAATATACATTGTTCTATCCTAGGTGGCCTCAAATCCTATTTAGCTTGCTAGAGCTAACTTCTTTTGACATCTACAACCTAAAACTATATAATACAATAATCTGCCAAACCTCCAAAAGCTTAAAACAATCAAAGACAAGTTTCTTGTAGTATCCAAGAGCACTACTTCCAACAAAAAATATCTCAAAATTATGTACAGATGAAAGTTACAGTCTTAGTACATTCAAATAAAAACCAATTCTATAGCAACACTAGACCAACAAAAAAACTGTCCATAAGACCACCTTAATATAACTTTCTTTCAATGGCTAGCACTCTCGAGTGCCTTGGAATTCTTGTTTGAGTAAAGGTACCCTCATGCAAGATTAAAGCTTCTTTAGATAACTTATAAGCTTGAATATTAAATTCTCAATATACACGAGTGAATGAAATAGAATCAAATGAAGCCTTTACATCCTAGACCATATTCATGATTGCCTAGAGGCCTAAGTTTCTTATGTAGCGTTGGTGATATGCACAATCAATCAGTCTCAGAATCTCCATAGACTTGAATTTTTAGACCTCATTCTTTTGCTCTTTTAGTAGGATCCATAGAGCGTAGAATTCAACTCAGTTATTAGATCCCTAGCTAGTTGCATACTTCATCATAATGTAATGTGAGGAATCAACATAGAGCACTTCCCTACTCCACATATACTAGGATTTCCTTGACTTGCTCCAGTGAAGTAGCCCCATGGACTTTCATGATTAATATGTGGCCTTAGTAAAACTCTAGGAGAATCTTCTTTAAGAATAATTTTATGATTAGCCCAAGCTAGTCTCACTTGGTGTGCAACTTGTGTGACTGTGGGGATTGAATCTTAAAGCACCATATAATTCTTGGACCACCAAATTCCATATACAAATAGACAAGGGAGAGCCTTATAGGTTGGGATTGTCTTGTAGGTTAACCAATCAAAGAGACAATCAACCAGAGTTGTCTCCGCCCATTTAATTTTACCAACATATAGTTGTGATACTCCATTTCAAACCTCTCTAGAAAAGGGACATGACACAAACAAGCGATCTATTGATTCTTCACTACTTTTGCAAAGGATACATCTATTTGTCCTTACCTAGATCTTCTTTTAACTATTATCCCAAGTTAAGAACTTATTAGCTAGATTCAACCATAATAAGATTCTCGATTTTAAGGGGCAAGATAGCTTCCAAATAGTTCTCTACCACCAAACTCTCTCAACATTACAATCTTCTACAACTTTGGCAGCATACCTTAACTTGATAGTGTGTAGTACCCTATAGGAAATTTTTTGAACCATTTAAGTTGGTTCTCTTCATTTTTCAATTTAATTTTATGGTATAGCAATATGACATAAAGGTCCCATTCCTTTGCTTGTTCTCCTTACAGATTTAGGCTATTTGTTATCTCCCATCTTTGTGCCCATAAGTTAATGTTATTTGGAGAAGGTTCATCTCTTAAGTAATAAATCCCCTGATTGTGGAGTAAATCCAAACAACATTTAGATAAATTTTAATTTCAAGTAACTTCAATCCAGAAGTTCTCTCCAATCCTTACCATGCTACCATTTCCAATTTTCCAAGTTGTCCATTTTCATAAAATATGGGAAAGCATTTACTAAGGCTTTCCATACTAAAGAGGCTCCTTGAACTTGTTTTCTTTCCACTTTGAACCATTCCTTCATTGTCATCCCTCTTAGGTATATGGATTTCATCACTTTACCCTAGAGGTCATTATTGTATACCCTCGTCCAAAGGCTTTTTGCTGCAAGAGACAAAGTAAAAAAGTAGATATTTTTAACCCCTGCTCCCTGGTTCTTTTGGAGTTGCCATTCTTTTCCATTTAACCAAATGGATTGTCTTCCTATGCTCTTTTTTCCATCCAAATAAAGATGAAACATTTCTTTCAAATTTTATTTAAGATTCCCTTAAGAATCTTAGAAATAGTTATCCAGTAAATGGGAATGCTCTCTAGCACTACCTTGATTGGGAATAATCTTCCTCCATGAGATAACCATCTATCACACTAGAAATAAATCACCCTTCTCCTAATTACAAGGAGTCCCTGCATTCACACTGGACCATGACCCAAAAACTTGGTTCCTTTTAGGACTCATAAGAATATAAATTGTGAGGGACCAAGTTCCTTATAAGCTTACCAAAATCCATTGTGGAAGATTATAGAACAATCAAGTCCTCCACCACTATGGGATGTGGAAGATGATTAGAAACCTAATGTGGAAGTTGATTAGAAACCTATGTAGTAGGAATGTCAAGCTCCTAGATAGGCTCTAAAGACCTCCCATTCACACCAACCATCTACACACTTTTTGCAGTGGCAACCTAGGTTAATGGTTCCTTTCATCCCTCAAAACCCTTAGAGATTTGGCAAGACCCATTGCATCCATATTCCTTTGTGGTTACAATATTTGGCATCTTTCTAACCCATTTGTTCTTTTGATATGGGAGCCTATATTCCACAACCAAATGACAATAGGCATGACACCAATTTTTTTTGAAAGGAATCCCTGCATAATCTAGTGATTGTTAAACCACATTGGGGCCCTTTTCATGTCATACTTTCTGCTATACCCTCCCTAAGGTCTAGATCAACCAAAATGAGGGCAATTATCATCAAGCCTATATTCCAAAAAGACAAATCTACTTCATAAAAATGGCCAAGCACATTCCCAATCTCCCTAAACACATCAATCAACTAAAATGTGATTGGAGGACTTGTTAGTTTTACCAAACCGACGTAAGCTCAACCTTCTCAGATTTCAAATCGAAGGACAATGCCTATTTCTTTAATGATGAAGGGGTCAAGGTCCATTTCCAATAAGAGGCCAACAAATTCTCCACATATAATGGAAAATGAAAAATGAAAGCCATCCAACACCTGGTAATAATGTAAAAATTGAGAGGGCAACCTAGTCATGACTCTCAATTTACATGAATCCACTCACTTAGAAACATTCCTCTCATTCTTATCCCATGGAAATGACCAAAAGCCACATGCTCTACCATATTGACCACTTTATTCATTTTTACATCTTCCCTAAGGACCAAGTTAATCGAGGAACATCTTTTTTTTTACACACTTCTTTCATTTACGTGGCACACCAATCCTCCCACCATTAAATGGAGCTTCAATGATTGCTTCACTTTGGGAAGCTTACAAGAACTCATTTGAGCTTCCCTTGAAATGTTAGGACCTCCACCTAAGAACCTTCCACTCAAAGCTACTAGATCCAAAGAGGATCCAACAAAACCATAGCCATACATTAGATCATCAACAAGAGGGAAGAAACAATGATACTCATAAACGATGTTCATGTGAATGGGATGGGAAACAAATTCCAACACAACGAACACAACAACCTCATTACTTGTTCTTTGAATTTCCTTCTACCTAGAACTAAAACCGGAACCTCCATTAAATCCAAGGTGATCACCACATTGTCCCATGTCCGAGCCCTTAAAACCATACCAAACATAAGAATCCTTGTACTTCCCACGAGGCATCCCATTACTACCTTTGATATACCTCAGATCCCCTCCTACATACATGTTTTGGCACTTTTACCAAAATTATAAACGTTTCCTCTTCCAAAGGTTCTAACCCTAAAGAGTTTACATTGATAGATCCTATATTCAACCAACTGGGAGGTCATCTAACACAAGGAGAAGCCCAAATATGACTATGGATCAATTGAATAGTCAACTAGATCTGTATCCATTTTGAAAAGCTTAGGTCATTTAGAAAACCCTAATCCATCTCCCTTTTGTTATCCCTACAGATGAATTGCTATCCATCAATTTGCCTGGTCATAATTTTTTAATTCATTGCTTGATTTGTGAGATCTTTGTTGTAAAATATTGGGTTTTTTTGGCCGAAATATAGGCTGAGGGTTTTCTCCAACTTTTTTACAGTATATAAACCAAATCCTTTCCATTTAAAGGTGTCATATGGATAGCCTCACCCAAAGTTAAAGTGAATCTTTATTAGTATTTCCATTCATGCCCAAATTTGTGCATAAATGATCAAAATTTGAAAAAAGGAGTAGTCATAAGAGCTGCAGTTTATGAAGGTATGGTTTGTTTTTTTAATTCATTGTTGATCCCATCCCACATGGAGTGCTTGACATGAAAGTATTCTATTTATATTAAGAATTGTCCACCAAGTCAAGTAACAAATGAAGAGGGGGCATGAAAGTGTTCTATTTATATTAATAATTGTCCACAAAGTCAAGTAACAAATGAAGAGGAGCCTATGTGTTTGGACACTAGTGTTTGATTCATATGCTTATATTGCCTTGTGACAATCGCTATATTATTTTGCATCTAAGGTGATATTGGCTTGTGACAATTGTTGTGTTATTTTGTGTTTGATTGTAAGCTTCACCTCAACATATGGTGATATTGCCTCGTGACAATCGTTGTATTATTTTGCATCTAAAGTTATATCGGCTTGTGACAATTTTTGTGTTATTTTGCATCTAAAAACTTTAATAATAGAGGTGCATTATTTTGCATATCAACTTTAATAATAGAGATCCTATAATTGTGTTAGTAGTTGTATAATTGTGTTAGTAGTTGGATGCATGGCACTATCAATTGAAGTGGAGTTGGTGTACACATAAATAACATTTTTTTTCTCAACTCAAAATGTGAAGTGGAGCATTTGCTATAGTTTGTAAAATGGTCCACATCATATTTGTCATAGTTATTGTTAAAATGTGCCTTACACCATTATTTTTGTAAAAAAATATGAAGACAAGTGAATGCTTTTGATGAAACCATTTCGTATTTCAGAAAAAAATTAGTGTTCTCATTACAAATGGATATTAAATAAACAAAAAATGATTTCTCTTGAATAATGTCCTAACCTACTTGAAATTTAACAAAAGGGTTTAAGGAAGTTTGTGTGTGAGCCATAATAACTATTGGTGCCTTGCGGCAATGTTGGTGCATTTTGGTTGTATCACATTTTTGGACAAACATTTAAAAAACACATGAAAATAAGGAATTTGATACAAAGCAATCTCAAAAATCAAGTTGAAGTTGATAGTGGATTTCAAATCTAGTATAAAAATCCAAAGGGTGAAGTTGCAAGAAGTCATTTCAAAGTCAATTAGGGGCTCTTGAAATAAAATATTAAATTGAGAAATTTGTAATCAACACTCGTGTAAAATTGAATAAGGAAGTCATTATGTTTCACATGGTAGTGGTTTCAAGTGAGTTGTTCATGGTCTAGATGCATCAAAGTCAAGTGTTTCATAGTCTCTGGGGTCAAATGATCAAGTAAAATCTCACTTTAGGGTGCATGATCTATAGTTTCCAACACACTAAGGTTGTGAGAACAACGGGCAAGTGCAACTACAAGTGTGACACAATTGAATATTTAAAATAGCTAAAGGAGGAAACATTTGCAAATTGTCATTCAGGAAGTTAAGGAACTACAAGACTTCTTACATGATTCCATCAAGGAAGTTGAAAGGTTACATAAATAAAATATGTCAATGTTGGGTAATTGATAAAATAAAAGAGGCTCTATCAAATCTTGAAGCATCAAGCATGTGTTGTAAAAATGAATTAAAAGGACAAATAGCATCTCTAAATGATTGGGTCATTGATCTTCAGAAGCAAAAGGATATGGTGGATCCATTGATAGCATCACTCAAATAAATATGGAGTAAAAAAATGGCATTGATCTTCACAAGCAAAAGGATATGGTGGATCAATTGATAGCATCACTCAAATAAACATGGAGTAAAAAAATGGAGGGTATGTTTAAATTGCAAATTGAGAACATGAAGCATGTCAAGTCGATGGTTGATCCTTCTTGTGATAGAAATCACTCAATCCAGGTGGTTGATACTGAAATAAGGACATATATGATTGATGAACCCTTGACTAGTTATGAGATGGAATATGAATTGATCAAGACAAAGTCTGATAAAAACCAATAATAAGCCGAAGATGGAAAAGCACAACATGGTGTGCAAAGAGAACTTCAACATTTTTATTTTGTAGTTATGAAATAAAACTTTCACGAATATCCAAAGAATAATATACATGAAAAAGGAAATTATTCGAAACAATTGTTAGACCATGGGAAGAGTTAAAATTTAGCGGTTATATAAATGACCTAGGATATGAGAAGGGTCTAAACTTTCATATTCTTGAGTACTACAAACCTATTAAGTTTGTGAATACCTGATTTCTTCCCAAAGATTTGAAGAGACAAGATTCAATTGTTCAAGAAGTTGATGAAGGAGTTAATGATGCCTCTAATGACATTGTTGAAACTCTTGATAAGTTCAACACTACCATTGAGTTGGTATGGAGATATAATGTTTTGATCTCCATTATTGTATTTGGTGGGAATACAAATCATCATTTTGACACATGTCGAAAACAATAAAAAGTTGAAAAATAGCAGGGTCAATATCATTGGATAAGCTCTTGGTGATGGAATTTAGAAGACACAATTTTGCATAGTACTTATTTTTGAGTTAAGGCGCATGTAAAGACATGTTTTCTAGGAGAGGTTTCATCAACACATTGTTATGTATGTTTGCATTAATCTTTTTTAGCATCTTATAATGAGCATGTATTCACTCTAAGGAAATACTTTCTTCCACTCTAGGAGGAAGGGGGGTTACATTGATGTTGAAATGAATAGTTATTGGTCAACCAAAAACCACCCTATGAAATGAAATGTTTATGGAAAACTGAAAACCAATCATGATTTGTATTAGTTAAGTGTCAACCCATGAAAACCCCCAGTGATGTGATGGGGAAGGGTAAAACAAAAATAAAATCATAATGAATTGGTTAAGGGTATCCCATAAGAAAACCCATGACGTGTCTTGTCACCTTGACAAAGGGGACTATATTAATGATACTTGTAAGACTTCTAGTTTTGAAGTCTACTCACATTTTTCGAGAATTGTCGGTCAAAAATAAAAAAAGAGGAAGAAAGTGTAGATGGCAGAGGAAGAAAAAGTGAAAGAGGAAGAAATTTTGTAGATTGTAGACAAAGATGAATAATTTCATAGATGGTAGATAAAGATGAAGAAAGAAAGAAAGCAACAAAATAGATGCATTTTGAAGTTTCTACCACTTGTTGTATGTGCGACATGCACAGATTGTTCAATTTTTTCACAACATGATTGATTTAGTGTTTGAGCAGTTCCAGTAGAACACTTGGTTACTAAATGGTTATTTTGCAAAATTATGGCTCAATATCTTGTATTTGGATCATACATAGAATTTGGGATTGGGATGCTAATTAACACTATTTTGTGCCATTTGTGAGAGCAATTTTGTTCACTTGGATGGCCTTGAGATCTAGTAGAGGACAACTAGATTTCTCTAATTTTTGCTTGACATATGATTGATTTGTTTAGCATTTTCAAAGCTGTCGAAAAATTGCAATTGATTCACTTCTCAGAGTTTCTATCATCGCATATTGGAGTTCACATCAATGAACATTTACAACCTTTCTGTCTCATGTTTTCACAATAATATTATTCAAATTCTATGAGTTTTTAAAATTTTATTTATTTTATATCCAAGTGGATCTTCATTGAGGCACAGACCATGAGTAGACTTGGAGATAATACAAGTTTATGCACTAGTTCTTGTTTCCTTGCTAGTACATTTATTTCGACTTATGATTGGGGGGATTGTTAGATTATGGCTCCATATTCAATCATTAAGTCCTTTTCCACCTTTTGTTATTTTACATTATAAGACATAGTTGTTATCCTATATGTGTGTATTTGACCCTATGTTATATCCTCCCAAACTTATCTCTTGATAAGGTGTCATCATGACGACAAATATAGTCCATAAGGTCGTTACACGAATTGTATTGCAAGCATGTATCAATGTTTTGAATATTGTAAGAATAAATGATTCTAGTTTCCCTTTTTTGATAGTTGCGTTTCTCCTTTTCTATGTATATGTTAATTATTAGCTTAAAAATTAGCTCTATTGTGTTTCAAGAAGTTTATGGACATGGATTCTCTAATTAAGTTGATGCTAGAATTTTTACCATGTCCAAATTAATTAGTTGGCCTTTTAATATTAAGTTGTTTCTTGCTAGCTAAATCCCCTAGTTGATACTCTTTGGATGGTATCCAATACAAACTCTACCAACATATTTCTCTTTATATCTTTGAGATAGAATAATTCTCTTGAAAAAATTAAGGCCACGACGAAGGATGAAGGGAAGTTGTGAGTCTAATTGGGAAATGATTAAACTTCACATTGAGGAAGTGAAAATGCAGAGGAGAAATAAGTGATATGAGGATTCCTCTTGGATTAGTATAAATCACATATGGATGCCATGATGAAGCACCCTACTTGGTAAGAGGGAAGGATTTTTTGATCTCAAAATCATGAATGAAGGCTCTCTAAAAGCAAGATAAACTTTGTTTATCCTGCCAAAGTATTTTTGACAATTATTTATTTTTGACATATTTTAGGACCACCATATGAGATTCCATGCTATTTCACTCCCCATGGCTTGATTCATCAACTTTAGATCCTTTGTTACTTTCCCACCTTTTAATGTGGGAAGATTATCCCTCTACCCTAAAATTCAATACTGTAACACCCCTCTGTCACATATTTGCATTAGTTTAGGGGGACATACCAGGGTTATAGTATAGGTGCGGGACACACTCGTGATGGCCACATGAGTGGGTCCTACTCCTGCACAATAGTATTATATTATGTAGATTCATAAGCCTATAATATTATTTATAACAAGGACATGGAGGTTCATGAAAGCATAAGTTGTATAATTCTTAAGTTCAGGTTAATTTAATCTAATTAAATTAAATAAGGGGTTATTGGGGAGATAGAATGAAATAAGTAAATACAAGCTATTTTTGCATGAGGACATGTGTCCAATCGGGGAATATATTGGGAAATATTAAAAAGGGGGAAATGAGAGGGGGAAGGGGTCTTTTCCTTCTCGCTCCTCATCACTTGTTCTTGGGCACTAGGAGGAGATTGGAGTTTTGGAGGCCGAGGGAGGATTATGACGAGGAGAGCGTTTTCTAGCTTGGTATTTCCGAGTGAGGGCTCAGGGGCTCTCAGTCTATGATTTGGAGGTTGGTTGGGAGGAGAGTGATCCCCCACCAATAGTTTTTCCATGTTGTCCTTGGTGTGGTTTACTTTGTCTACATTAGCTAAGAGGTACATCTGTAATTTTTCCTTTTTAATTACAGGTATGCGTCATTTTCCTTCTACCTAGTTTACTATGTCAATTGTGGATTAAAAGTATTGTTTTAAGTTTTATTAGATTACACTAGAGTTGGGTGTTACATCTGGTTTGAGAGCCTCAAGAAAACACAACTAACAAATCAAGCAATCTCAATGAAAAGGGAAATGGTTACTCTTTTATTTAAGCGAGGATCAATAGTTGGATAGTTTTCTCTATTCACTTACATCTAATATAACTGTTGATAGTTTGCATACTACATCACACTTGAAAACATTATATTCTAATGTTGTATCTAATGGACAAGCATCAAAACTTTCATTTTAAGAAACCACTCACATCCTTTTCCCAACAATTGAAATAACTTGAAATGGAAGTAAGTGATAACAACCACAGCGATAAGAAGTTGGGAAGGGATATTTAATTTTGTACTCATCGGGAAAGAATCTCCAAGATTGTTTAACTAATCAACAAAGAAAAAGGAATATGTTGATATGAGCAAGGCCTAAATAAGGACACATGTGAGACAGTTGGGATCCAATTGTAATGTTACTTCTCCATATTAAGGAAGCTAAGAGATCGTGGGATATCTCCAATTTAGAATACTGGTTGTAGAAAAAGCCAGTTCTCTTCAAATACTTTGATGGAGTTGTTAACCAAAAAGTGTTGAGTAATATTTTCCCTGCAAAATCAAGGACCATTCAATTTGGCAAGTAGGAGTACTACTCACTTCAAGTGTCTCATCCACTTGCTTTCATCAATAGTTCCAAAAAAAAGAAGAATAAATTTGATTTGGCCAGGTGAGTAGCGTGATTTGTATAGGATGTATGAATAAGCCTAACAAACTTTGGACGCTTTCCCAAACAAACCTTCAAGGTGTTTAATGAATGATGGTGAAATTGAAGTAGCTAAGTTTTTTGTGTGTAAAGCTCCTATATCCTGTATTTCAACCATGAATTGGGATATTATAGTTATACTAAATAGAGTGCTTGTGAAATTAGTCGAGTTTATAATTTAGTTTTGTTTGTGCGATAGAGAACTACTAATCTATTCAACACAAAGGTCCTTGAAGGGTGGTGTGATCATTGATTCTTAAAAATATCCGTCAACTAATTGTCCATACATCATTGTTATGATTTTCTAAAACAAACTTACCAAGTTTTATAAATCTCTAGGTTGAGGCATCACATGCCATTCTTAGTAAGGCAAGTGCAATAGAACTTGTGCAAAATAGAACTACCTTATTCATTAAATAAACTTGTTTAGAGAATTAGGGTTGATTTATAAACACATCCATGAGTCAAATTCCAAATCCTAATCAATTGTTGAGGCTCTTTAAGACCAATCATGTCGTATCGTGCTATAACTAGTTTATATAAAACAACATGAACATTGCATACCATTGACTTAAAATTGAATGGATTTGGATATCTTTCCTTGGTCTATTGGTATTTGTAGTATGTGAAATCATTTTTCTATATGGAACTAGATCCACTCTCTATCTTAGCTAAGATCCATATAATTTTGGGTGTACTACATTCCTCCTATTACTTATGAAATTCTTGCATCTATACTATCTTTATAGAGTTGTATATATATATATATATATATATATAATTACTTTTGGGTATACTGCATTCCTCCTGCTACTTATCAAATTTCTTGCATCTAGACTATATATATATATATATATATATATAAGATCATTGTAGTTCCATTGCATAATTTAAATTTTCATACTTTAAGTACCATTGATAGTATAGTTCCATTATTTACTCCACATAAAACTAAATGAATGAAACATACAAGGGAAAATGGCTGAAGTAATAAAGGGATTCTAAATCCATTGAACCCATTTTACATACTTCCATTTCACACATATATCCTAAATGTTCCTTTTTCTTAATGTATCCTATGCACAATCATAGATCTTCCATTTTACCTCCATATATGTTTCGTATATATTTTGAACAAGATTTCTCAATGCCTATATCGAAGTTTCTTCTTTTAACACACAACTTGTGTCAAATTGGGTCCAATATTGATTCTTTATGACCATTATTTTGTACATATTTCTTGTGAATTTTACATGTGAACTGCCCCCCATGGTTTATTGTCCTTTTCTCAACAAGCAGCGAATTTAAATTTAGATTATCCATTTTTCATGGAGGGAAAAAACCCTTCTCAACAGGTAGTTGGTGTATGATAATGCCACGTTCCCATGGTAGCATTGTTCATGTTACACTTTCATTTGGTTCTGTTGCCTCATAATATTTATGTCTTGTTAGCATGGGTTATTGGCATAAGACGTGTTCCATCATAAATTGAGTAAATGATCATGACAACGATTGTAAATTGAATATAGTTTTAGTATTTTATGATGGCTAAGGCGGCGAACATGATCATTTATTTAGACATTATGTACTTGAGATAATAGATCTAGGAACAATGTTCATACTCTTCTTCATTTGGTCCATGATATCCTTGTGATCATGTGATGTGCTTAATTTTACATGTGGTATTTGCCTAGACTTATTCCATAATAACTGAAGATTAAATGAGCATGACAACATGTGGTTTTACATGTAAATTTATCGTATGTATGATGGTATGATTTGATGTCATGCAATATTGCATGTAGATTCTTATTTCATGATGGTTTCATTCAAATGTAAATGCGGTATTGCATGTGGTATTGTTTCATAATGGTTTCATGATCTCATTAACAATATGTAGTGATTGCAGTGGTTTCTTGTTTCATAAAAGTGGCAATCCGATTAACATCACATGATATGTTTCATGATGATTTAATGGTATAATTCGATAGCATGTGATAATTACATGTGGCTTCTTGTTGCATATTGGATAAATGATATGGTATGACCATGATGGTATATTATAATGAATTAAAGATTCTTGGTATTTCAAGATGTTGATGATGTTATGGTGATGATCAATGACTGACTAAATGTTGTGAGTCATGAAGTTTTGTTTTAGGTATTCCACTCCGGTGCCATCAAGGCCAGTTCATTCTATGATCTTGTGGGATCCCACAACCACGAGGGAGAATGGTTGAAAGTAACAACTTATGGGATGGGTACCAACTCACTAAGCAATACTAAGCTAGTGGTTCTTTACCAATACATACTTTCCGAAAGTCCAAGGGGAAGGTATAAGGAGGGACTTCTGACGCTTGAGGCTGGGTGCCTTAAGGATGCATAGGGAGGGATTATAGGCCATCCTTTTGAGATGCCTAGGGTACAATAATATGGATGTTGGGGTTGGTGTACTAGTAACCAAATGCTGGATAATTCCAATGAGGCCCAGATTCTGGCTAATTTCCATGAGGCTGCAAATTTACTGGAAACTGGGAAGGTGGCTAAGCCACAAAAAATTCCTATGGAACTTATGATTCCTATTGTATGATTCGTGGACATGTTACAGTAGAGGGGCCATGCCATGGAAAGCGGGACCATCCAGAATATTGGCATGGAGGATTATGGACATAGTGAATGGTATGAATTCTTAGGGTGATGGTGTGTAAGGGAGGAAGTATAAGCAATGGGATTAGAAAACTTGTAGCAATAGATTTGGGATGAATTTCCTCGAAGGGGGGGATTATGTAACACCCCTCCATCACATATCTGCATTAGTTTAGGGGGACATGCCTAGGTTATAATGTAGGTGTAGAACACACTTGTGATGACCAAACGAGTGGGTCCTATCCTTGGACAATAGTATTAGATTATCTAGGTTCATAAGTCTATAATATTATTTATAATAAGGACATGGGGATTCATGGAACCATGGAGTTATATAATTCATAAGTTAAGTTAATTTAATCTAATTAAATTAAATAAGGGGTTATTAGGGAGATAGAATATAATAAGTAAATATGAGCTATTTTTTCATGAGGACATGTGTCCAATTGGGGGAGATCTTGGGAAAGCTTAAAAAGGGGGGAAATGAGAGGGGGAAGGGTTTTTTTTCCTTCTCCCTCCTCCTTACTTGTTCTTGGGTGCTAGGAGGATATGGAATTTTTGGAGGATGAGGGAGGATTGTGATGAGGAGAGTGGTTTTGGCTTGGTATTACTAAGTGAGGGATCATGGGATCTTAGTCTATGACTGCGAAGTTAGTTGGGAGGAGAGTGGCCCCCCACCTGCGGATTTTATATGTTCCTAGGGTGGTCTACTCCATCTCCATCAACCAAGATGAACATATATAATTTTACCTTTTTAATTACAAGTACGCATAATTTTCCTTTTGCATAGTTTATAATCACAATTGTGGATTAAAAATATTGTTTTTAAATTCTATTAGATTACATCAGAGTTGGGTGTTACAAAGAGGATTTTCCTATTTTAGAGGAACCCTATTATGAGCCAAAGTATTTTAGTTGTAAATATTATGAGGGATGCCATAATAGAGCACAATGAAAGTGGGGAAATGTCGAGCCTTTCCCTAATCAATATTCTTCTTGCTTGTGTATTAATTCACTAAGTAATTAAGTGCAATAGTTTTTCTTAATTTTTTTAAGGATGGGATTCCATTCAATTTTATTCCAAGATCCAATAGATAAGGGGATTCCATGTAAGATAAATTAGTCTACTTTTGTTCATAAGAAAATTCCATAGTAAAATCTATTTTCCTTTTAGTTGTTTCATCAACATTGATATCAAACACCTTGGATTTTTAATTTTGACCTTATCATCGAAAGCAATCAAGTATCTATCTGGAACTTGTTAAAATCTTCAATCAATGTTTAAAGAAACATCCACTAACTATAAAGTATCATCTGTAAATTAAATATGATTTAAAGGTTTGGAACCGCATAGTATTTTTATTCCTGAGATGGATCCATGAGATCTCGTTTCCACCAAAGCTTTGTTAATGGATTCAACCATAATAGTATATAAATAGGGTGAGAGGGGACATGCTTGTGTTATTCCTCTAATGGATTTGAAAAACCTTGTTTCACTACGATTAGTGATCTATAAACTATTGTGGATATCCCAGTTAATAGTGTCACAACAAATCTTAAATGCTACTGCAAAATATTGTGAAGGTAATATAGTCTATTATGCAGTGATTGGTTATGATTAAAATGTAATATTACAAGCATACCATTCAAATATTAGAAATAATTGAGAATATAAGAAAAATTCTATAATGGTAAAAATAAGCACACCATCAACACAATCAACATAAGATGTACTCTGGGAAACCCAATATAGGAAAACTCAACAAGAAAATGAGCACCTTGCTTGCTCTTTTCTCTTCATAAATAAAATACATACATAAAGATAGATGGAGTCACGATGGAGTTACAAGATATTCCTCTTCCTATATTCTAGTCATATATCCCACTCTTTTTCTATGTTCAATGATGGAACAATAAATCATTACAATAGCAATGAAATCCCTGTCTTTCCTTGCAACTCAAAGTTTAATATTCCCTAATAGCCATCTAGGGTTAGTGTTAGAATTTTTGCATGCCCAAATTTTGAATTAGGGTTGTGTATTTTGATACTTTGAGAATATTGTTTAAATTCCACACTTGACTAGATTTACATGTGAGTAATAAGAGTTGATGTGGCAACCACTTGGCATTGGTGATGGTCGGAGCATAGATCAACTTGTTGCATGTGTAACTTTCTCACATGAATTCTATTTTTCAACTTCCGTAGTTTATTAGAAAATATCTCAATGATATCTTCAATGTCAAAGGGATAATAGAATAATTCTCAAAATGTTGAAGCCAAAAAAATATTGTTAAATCCCTCAAACATTGTCTAGAAGTTCTAGGGTCCCAAATCACCAAGTTAACCTCTATCCCTAAGATTGGCTTGACAAGGCCATGGCTCTTATTTTCCACTCCAGAAAGTACTAAAATGATTGACATAATATAGTGATCCATTTCAAATCAATTAGCCAAATGGGAAATCGAAGGTGAGTTTGGATCCAACCCTTGCTCCAATTGTTAGTTTTGGGTTGCTCCAAAATTGTTCTCCATTTTCCTTCAATGTTATTAGCACTTAGTGTGTGATGCACACTTTTCTTGGAGAGAGAATGATTCATGGGAAAATTTCTCAACGATAGGTGTTTTGTCTCATAAACTACTTTTCATGATTTGTCATTTGTCTAGGGAGGCATATTTGTTGCATAAAATTATAGAGTGGGTGAGCCTGGGTACTTGTGGGTGTATAAAAAAATGCAGTGTTGCATAAAAATATGTGTAGTGGGTGAGTTAAAACTTGTGGGGATGCACCTACCTACTTTTCACATGTAGAGTGCTCCACTTGTGGACCAATTCTCCATATGTGAACCTAGTACAGGGTTGGAGTTTTACCTTGCTTGTAACTCTCTAATTCTACTAATTATAACTCTCTAAAGGAAACACAGAGCACATCACTTCATAATTAATAACAACAACATAGAGGAGAAATCATAGAGATAATGTGACCTATTGTTGTGTGATTCTTCATTTGGGTTGATATAGCTTTTAGAGAGTGAAGTGCGACTAGGATTTGCTAGTCATGATTAGCATGCAGTTGCCTAACTAGGATTGCAATGCTTTTGAGTATATTTTCTTGGGATAAATTGTAAGGGTTTTTCAATTCCTACTTGGGGTGATTTGATTTGTTGTACTATGATCATATTTCATGTAAAATAGAAACAATGCTTTTTACCCCAAATTATGCTGCAGGTCTTATTTATATAGATATGATTTTGGGTGATTTTTTTGTTTATTTAATATGGTGATGTAATTACCCATTGGGTTGAATGCTAAGCTAATTTAATATGCTTAATGTGTACTTTTAGATCAAATTTTACTACTAGTTTAGATGTTGATTGCTAATGTAATGCCTATATCTGAGATCTTCCCCTAACAACTACTAAAATGATCTAACACCTATGTATTTGCAGTGTCTACACTTTGTATGTTTCTTATGATGATTTGTCAATGTAGATTTGGAATTTTGAATAAGGTTTAGAGAGAATTAAAATTTAGCTTAGGGATGAAACAATTTTGGGTGTAGATTTGTAGAGATTTTATGAGGTGATTTTTCATGGGCACACAAAATTTCAAGTACCAAATCCATTTTGCTTAAGTTTTTTGTCCATTACATGGGGATGTAAACTACCTATTAGAGGGAGTCATGATAGAATAATTTAGTGAGTGTGATTCCCAAGAAAGCTTCAACGATTGGAGTCGATTCAAGCCTAAAATAAGCACCATGACCTGTGAGAGGTTGATGGGCATGATGCCCATGATACTCTAGTGAATGGAGTAGTTTATACTTGGAATTTTTTATCCATTACACGGAGAATTCAAATACCTATGTGAGGGAGATAAGAACAAAGTATTTCAGTGGGTGTTAGTCCTAGGATGCTCTAGTGATTGGAGTATGTTTTTATGCTTGAGATGGGAAATCATCCCTATGATAGGTTGTGGTTGTGATGCCCTATATGATCAAGTGATTGGAGTATGTTTTTATTCTCAAGAGGGGCGATTTGGAGGGGTGATTTGGAACTGTGATAGGTTGTGGGTGTCAAGTGCTAGATGATTTAGTGCCTAGAGTATGTTGTTATGCACAAGAGAGATAATTTGGACCTAACATGGTTGTGGGTTTGGTACTCATGTTACTCCAATGATTGAAGATTGATATGCTTTAAATGGGTAGGGAGGAAGAGTCATGTTCCTCCAACCATGGTAGGAATGATTTTAGTAATGTGACTTGTTACAGGTGCCATGAGAAAGGACAATGTGCTAGTGGGAATCTAGATAAGAATAAATAGAAGGGAAAATAATGATAGAAGCAATTGATAGGGAGTGCAAAGGCTGTAGATAGAGTAGATGAGTTAGAATCAAAGCTTGGGACTACCTTGCCTATGATTTATTGTCTTTCAACCAATACCATTCATATGCCATTGGGTGGCATTTTGATAGTGGAACATTGAAACATGTGATCTTTGATAGGAAGACCTTCAACAAATTTTGAGAATAAGATGTTGACATGGAAGTGGAATTTAGTGATGATTCCATATATCTACTGATTAGAATGGGTTCCATATCTTTTTGGATGCTTTCAAGTGATGTTCTTGAGTTGAATGATGCTTGATTTATATACGGTTTCATGAAACTTCTTTTTGTTTCAACTATCACAAATTTTAAGTGTATAGTTGAGTTCATTGATCAACAATGCACCATCAAAGATTGCACCAGGGTATATTTTAAGGTTGAAATTTCACCAATAGGCTAGTTTTTGGCCATGAAAAAAAAATCACCAATTGGCTTAAAAATTGCATATCTTTTACATAAAATATGTTTAAATTCATAAAATTCGCCAAAACTTACAAGTTTTAATAGTATATTATATGTTTTTAATTGAGTATTCGATACGTATATATATGTATGATTATTTCAATCCAAATGGTCACCTATAATACTATACTTAGGTATAATATTTGAATCCTTTAAAAAATACCGTGGATTACAACTAGGACCGTCCTCAGATTTTTGCTAGAGGTGTGTGAGGAGGTGACCTTTACAAGATACTTGTTGATCCAATGAAACACGAGGCTCTAGTGTATGACAATGTCACTCTAGCGACATAGCCTTCCATCTTAGAGGAGAGACATCATAGAGAAAGTATGGAGAGATTCCATGATGTAGGAGTTCGATGTCAAGGATACAGTTTTGAAATGCAATACCCCATGTTTGACCCCTAGAATGTATCAGATCATATTATAGATCAATTGCAAATACATGGTTATAATTGTAGCGACCCCAACTTGGGTCCCCATTTTCTCTCAATAAAATCAAATATATTCACTGTTTGCATTCTTGTCAAAAAATTCTGTTTTGTTTTTGTTTCTGTTTTCATTTCCAATTTTGTTTAAATTTCATGCCAACAAAAATATAACCTTTACATTTACATTTACAGGTTTGAAATAAATGTATTTACTGTTTTATCTACGTCTAACCAGTTTTGTTTTGTGCAGGTGTAACAACATATAAGTTTTAAATTCATAACTGGAAATAATAATTGACAAGGGTAGAAATGATAATTATACCTGCAGGAAAATACCTCAAACTAGCTAGTAGATTCCACTTTAGTTTTGTTGCTTTTCCCTTTTGTTGCCTTGCTCGTTGTTGCTCTACTTGCTGCCTTGCAACCAAAATCTTTCCCCAAACCTTATGAAACTCAACCAGCACAAACAAGTATATCACCCAGCCAACTGGCGAGGTCTCGCCGACCACCCAGCTCCAAGGGTACCCCTTTGGACCCTCGAGCCAAAACCGAGTACAAACCAACCTGTTATATCCCTTCAGAAAATCTCCAACAAGAACCCCCTTCTCCTCTGCTATCTCTCCTCTGTAATTTTCTCAAAATAACCTAAGGTCAAGATGATTTCCCTTCCTCCTCACTTATCCCCCTTATCCCCCATCTTTTTCCAACTCTTCTCCTCCACCATTAATACCCCTATCCTCATCATAAATACCTCAACCCCCACGTCAGTCCTCGAGCCCTCAACTTTGACTCCCATTAGTTTCCAATTTTTTTTGATATTCCTTCCTTAATTAAATTATAATTAATTCATAATTAATTTATAATTAATTCGTAATTAATTCATAATTAATTTAGAACTAATTCATAATTAATTTATAATTAATTCGTAATTAATTCATACTTAATTCATAATTAATTTAGAACTAAATATTCATAATTAATTTAGAATTAATTCATAATTAATTTATAAATAATTCATAATTAATTTATAAATAATTCATAATTAATTTATAAATAATTCATAATTAATTTATAAATAATTCATAATTAATTTATTTACAATTAATTTATCATTTTCATGAACAATTCCCAAGTGTGTACCTGACACTTGTTTATCAATTTCATATTACATCTATTTGTAAATTATCGTATGTTCCAGTTAGCTTATGCATGATCATCATAAAATTTAATAGATATAAATTAATTCTTATCCATACAATTTAATTAATTATCTAACCTTGCAATTAATATTAACTTATCAATTTAATACTACTTTAATTAACATACCATAATCATTTAACATGTTAACCCTTAGTCTTTACTAATCAAACTCATTAACATTCAATTAAGCGTTACTAACCAAATGCATTATTTACTATCTAATTTAACTGTAACTTGTTTATTAATCATTAATGTACAATAATTAATTATTAAGCGACATTAATTAACATTATTATTCAGCAGTATTTCACGCAATCATAAATATGTAAGCGAGTTATGTAAGCGCAGCTACTGCTTACATACCTCGCGTAAGTACACTAACCGTAATAATTCACACACATCAATCATAATTACGAAGCTTATTGATTATTGACACAGGTTTTAACATAGTTTGCAAGGTGTCGCCTTTTACATAACTGCATTTTATTAACTTACGACAATTCATACATTACCGAGTTACGACACATAATCAATCAAGGTCTTTTTCCTGCACACATAGTCATATTTTGTTTCCATCCCGACTTCGAGCTACACCTATCTACCTACATCATCACTAACTTCCACATCCTATCCTTTCCTATGCTGGACTACCCTGAAGTGTCAAGCCATGACCGGCTCCAACTAGAACCCATAAGTGCAAGTGTCGACTACATCGACCAAGCTTCCCCAGTAGGAAACCACCAGTCATCATCACACGCCTTGGGGAGTGCGTCCTAGCACAACCCTCCCATGACTCTGGGTTTCGGGGATAAATGGTGGGTAAATCCTCCACCCCCCTAATGGAACAAGGGACTATGTCTACCCGACATAATAACAGCGTTGCACTTGTACTCGGTCTGTCATCGTATAACCAATTTGGGCGGTTGAGTTTCCTAAAAACCTACCCCACCCATGTCATAATATACATCATAATAATAATCATGCGAACGTAAATAATGCATCACTCGCATACCATTTATCTTTCGAAGTCCATGTCCCCGAGGCTCTCCCACCTCGTAGGATCCAACAATCACTTAGCCGTTTTAACCTGTAAGTCAGTCCTCGACATACAAAATAGAATATTGTGCATAAATCCTCAACATATACACATACATTTCATAATAACATAACAATAATACACTCATTTATTCGCCATGCAGCTGGCATAACATTCATTTATTCAACATATAACTGTAATGGTATCCACGTACCCATCATTCAGTGATTTGCATATATAATTAACACATGATACATATCTAAACATGACTACCGATCAGAATACTAACATCACACACACACATATATATATTGACAAAATAATAGAACCATATTTCCATAGTGTCGTCAAACCGACGAAGTCTCACAATCAAACGAATACAACATATAATAGTAGTTCAGGTAGTAATGTCAAAACAGGGTGTTACATAAAACCACCCTTTAGGAAACTTCGTCCCGAAGTTATGGTAAAAAAAGTGTGGGATAATCACGACGCATAGTCTCCGTGTCATCCTAAGTAGAAGAACCTGGGCTATATCAGTCCCACTGGACCTTAACCTGGTCCACCAAACGGTGCCTCAACTGTCTAACCCTGCGGTCCAAAATGCATAACGGTTCGACCCTGATGGTCCCCTTGTCCAAAACCTGCAGTTCCTTCCGAATTATTTTATGAGACTCATTAGCTACATAATGTCGTAAAACAGATACATGAAAAACATTATGAGTTTTGTGCAAATGGGGTTGCAGCGCAAGACGATACGCGACGGGTCCAACCTTCTCTAAAATTTCAAAGGGTCCTATAAATCGTGGCGACAACTTTGTCCCTTTCCCAAACCTGATGATACTTTTCCTAGGCCTAATGCGGACGAACACTGCATCACCAACCTTATAGCTTCGGTCAACCCTATGCGCATTGGCATAGCTCTTCTGTCTATCCCGTGCTTCCTTTAACCACTGTCTAATATGAACAACCTGTTCTTCCATCTCCTGAATGAACTCAGGTCCTATAATTACTCGATCCTCTACCCTTCCCCAACTCAATGGCATTCTGCATGGCCTTCCATATAACTCTTCATATGGAGTCATCCCAATTGAGCTATGGTAACTGTTGTTGTAAGCGAACTCTAGCAAAGGTAAGTGCTTCTCCCAATGAGCCTGTTGATCCATGACACACATCCTAAGCATGTCCTCCATCACTTGGTTCACTCTTTCTGTTTTCCCATCTGTCTCTAGATGGTATGCGATGCTTAGGTTCAACTGAGTACCCAATGCCGACTGCAAACTTGTCCAAAACTTGGATGTAAACTTGGAATCCCTGTCCGAGATTATCTTCTTGGGAAACCCATGGAGACGTACTACTTCATTTATGAACACATGAGTCACATCAGTGACATCATAGGTCTCCTTAAATGGAATGCAGTGAGCAGTTTTGGTCAGTTTGTCAACAATGACCATAATGGCGTCATGCCTATGAGAGGTAAGAGGCAATCCCACCACGAAGTCCATGGAGATAACCTCCCACTTCGACATAGGAATGTCATGTGGCTGTAATAATCCCACCGGGTGGTGATGATCATATTTTACCTCCTGACATTCAAGGCACCTAGCGACGAATTTGACCACGTCACTTTTCATCCCTTCCCAAAAGAAGAGTTGCTTCATGTCTGCATACATCTTCTTTACACTCGGGTGCGCACAATATACTGCTCTGTGGGATTCCTTAAGGATAGTCTCTCTAATATCTCCCTCCTCGGGAATATACATCCTCCCTTGATACCGTAACAAACCATCGGCTTCCAACTCATAGCCTTCAAACTTAGGTCCCACCAGTTTCCCACGCTGGAGTGCCGATGTGACCTTTAGGTATCGACTATCCCCGAGTATTTGTCCTAATACTCTTTCTCTCAAATCGACCTTCAAAGGTATAAGAGAGAAAAGTCTCGGTTTTCTGCTTAAGGCATCGACTACCACATTCTCCTTCCCTTTGATGTATGAAATCCCAAAATCATACTCACTCATGAATTCACTCCATCGCCTTTTCCTGGCATTTAGTTCTCTCTGAGTGAAGATATACCTTAATCTTTGGTGACCAGACTTGAGCTCAAAGCTTCGTCCAACAAGGTAATGTATCCAAAGCTTTAAAGCTAACATCACTGCAACCAACTCTAGGTCATGGGTAGGGTAATTCTCTTCATGTGTTTTTAACTTTCTCGACGCATAAGCTATCACCCCACCTTCCTGCATCAACACTGCACCCAAACCTTGCCTTGAGGCATTTGTGCAAACTGTGAATTCCTTTTCCATATCTGGAACTCGTAGAATTGGTGCACTTGTCAATAGTCTTTTCAGCTCGACGAATGCGACATCGCATTCATCCGTCCATTCGTACCTAGTGCCTTTACGCTGTAGGGTAGTTATGGGTTTTACGATTTTTGAGAAACCCTCAACAAACCTTCTATAATACCTGGCTAACCCCATGAAGCTTCTGACTTCATGCACATTTCTTGGCACGGGCCAATCCATTATGGCCTTCACTTTCTCAAGGTTAACTGAAATTCCCTCATCGGAAATTATATGCCCTAGATAATAAATCTCCTTCTGATAAAACGAGCATTTGGATAACTTACCGTACAAATTCTGCTCTCTTAAGCATGACAACACTATTCGCAAGTGTTCCTCATGCTCCTGTTCATTCTTGGAGTAGATGAGGATGCCATCCAAGAAGACTTGCACAAACTTATCTAAGTATTTTCGAAATACGTTATTCATGAGACTCATGAATACCGCTGGGGCATTGGTTAAACCGAAGGGTACCACTACAAACTCATAGTGCCCAAACCTTGTTCGAAAAGCAGTCTTAGGTATATCACCTTCCTTAATCCGTAGCTGGTGGTAACTTGATCGTAAGTCGATCTTTGAGAAGACTGTCGCCCCTTTCATTTCAAAGAGGTCATCAATTCGAGGTATCAGGTACCTATTCTTCACTGTGGCTCTGTTCAAATCTCGGTAATCGATGCAAAGATGCAAGGAACCATCCTTCTTCTTCACAAAGATTACTGGTGCACCCCATGGCGAAATACTTGGTCTGATGAAGCCTAGATCCAGCAGTTCCTTCAACTACATTTGCAACTGACAAAGTTTCGGGGCCGTCATCTTGTATGGTGTCTTCGATGTTGGCTCTGCAACGGGTTTTACCTCAATGGTAAAATCAAGTTCCCTCTTAGGAGGTAACCCAGGTAATTCCTTTGGAAAGACATCATTGAATTCAGCCAACACTGGGTACTCATAAAAAAAGGGTCCCTTCTCATTATTTACCGCTTCAACAATATACAACTAACATCCCTAACGCATACATCGCTTTACGTTCATCGTGGATATGAAACGTAGGGACACCTTCCGTTTGATACCCTGGATCTTGATGGCCTCTCCATTGTCATCAATGCAAAGAACTTTCTTTCCATAACAGTTCAAGAAAGCTCGATGTTCCTCAAGCCAATTCATACATATGATGATATCATAAGTTTCGAGGGTGGTGACGTATAGTTTGACTTGTGTAACACACACCCCGAGATCCAATACACACTTGTCGACACTAGGCCCTACTACTTGCCTTACCCTTGAAGCCATTTCAACTAACTTGAAATCGTCATGCTCGTAGGCTGCCAACCCACATTTGTCTAATGCATATGGAGAAATGAAACTATCTCTAGCACCAAGATAAAAAAATATTCTAAGCTTGACATTATTGACCGTACCTGATGATTCCACCACAGTGGATTGGTGCTCTGCCTAATGGTTGTGTACTGCTGCCGAGATCTGATGTCTACTACCCCCACTCCCCATTGGAGCCTTTCCTTCTCGATGCACTGTACTAGATCGTAATTCGGGACAATCACGCAGGTAATGTGGACCTCCACATCCCCAACAAACAACCTGTAATGGAGTGGGAGAGATAACCTGTTCATACCTATAAGAGGGGTTCCTTCCCCTGGGACCCCTTCCCCTGTCGGCTGATCCCTTGAAATTCCTCACACTCAGGTGAGTCCCTGTGGCTGACTGGGGCACCGCCCTAGTTTCCACTGATCTGTCTACCGCTGTAACTCTTGGTGTGCTCCTATTCCCATAGGGAGGTGGCCTTGCATATCCCCCCTGAGGGTAGCTTCGAGGAGCCTTCCTTGCAAACCTTGAATATTGAGATTTGAATGACTCGATGGGATTTGCACCCAACATCTCCTCTGTGTAACGAGCGCAATCAACCACTTCGGAAACCGAAGTCGGTTTCCACATCCATACCTGGGCCCTGATCTTGGTATTGAGCCCATACACGAAGCACTCAACCTGGTGTTCGTCGTTGTCCAAGTAGGGGACATACTTGACTAATTCCATGAACCTTTCTTCATACTCCTCCACGGATAGATGCCTTTGTACCAAGGCATGAAGAGCCCCTACTTGTTCTTCCTGGTAGGATGCGGGTAAGTACTTCCCCTTGAATTTTCCCACAAACAGTTCCCATGGAACCGTGTCTGGTGTAAGGTGTAGCTGCCTTTCTTGGTTCCCCCACCAGTTCAAAGCTGCCCCTTTTAGTTGAAATATGGCCATCTTGGACTTGGATGTGGAAGTGTAATCCTGTAAGGTTAACACCTGGTTATCTCTTCCAACCAAGACTCTGCTCGTATCCCTGCTCGACCCCCTGAAAACTCTGGAAACCTTATCTTTTGAAGCTCCCTTGTGATATCCTGATGAGGAGGTCTTGGTGCCGTATTCACTTCTACCACAGGAACTTCCTCCCTTAGTGGAGGGGCCTCCACTTCTACCTCCGAGGTAACACTTCCTCTCTGTAGGAGTCCCCCAAGTGTTTCGTTTATTGCTTCCAGCGAGCGCAATATAAGGATGGGCTCTGGCGATGGTGCTAGCACATCCGGCTCAGGTAATGCCGTCACCTGACCTCGCCCCCGACCTGCTCGCGTTCTTACCATGTTTATCCCTGTAACATGGAATAATAGGATAATTATCATACTGCGACATCAAGACTATGTTACCATTAAACTGAACAGTTAATTTAAAAAAAGTGTGTCGGACGATTGTTTTTACGAGCGCTTTTACTCTAAGAGCTATAGTTCTGGGCGTTTCGATCAGGCCATCTTGAGGCCACCCGGTACTAGATATACTGCAGTAGTTCTACGTAAGTCAGGTATTGGATTCCACGCAATCTCCATTAAGTCACATCTCAACCCTATATGAAATTCAATTAAGGTTTATTGCCTCGTTTCTCATTAATAATTCATAATTTAAAAATTTAATAATAGCCTAACCTAAGTTTTAAGTCTAGAGTCGTGTTTATCATGTCATGGAGTAGAATCAGTGTCCTTGCGATCAGCTCGTCATGCTGGCCCCCATGGAGTCTCATTTTTGGGATTCTGTGTCCGTCTTGCCCCTTCGACTATACACCGAAGTTTCGGCAATGAACATTTTCGAGAACAAGATGAACTATTTAGTGTTAATTTAGCCCCCTCTTTTTTTTTTTACTCGGGTCGCCCTCAATCTGGGAACTATGTTCAAATTTAGTTTATAAACTATACTTACACGTTTCATTACAAAATTTAATACAAAATTAATTAGTCTTAACCTAAGATCTTAAATCTTAACCTTAAGATATAATTTTTAACAAAAGTATGCTCTATAACAATAATAAGTATCACAAACTCTATTTGGGAACTATCTTCAGACACAGGGGAACAGGTTTCCAGCTTTGATGGATTAGCGGAAATGGGAGTCCGACATTTTGGAGATTTATTTACTACACAACCTGGAGTCTCCATTGCTGAGGTACTTCGGGTGACTCAGGTTTTTCCTCGTTTTGTGGGGGAGGAAGATAATAGAATGTTGATGGAGGAGGTGACGCAGACTGAGCTCTCGCTGGTAATGCATTCCTTGCATAAAGACAGTAGCCCGGGACCTGATGGCTGGCCTATAGAATTCTTCTTAGGATTCTATGACTTCTTCGGGGAGGAGATTTTGAATGTGGTGGAAGAATCGCGTAAGGCTGGGTTTGTCCATGGCCCCTTCAACTCCACCTTTATCGCTCTAATACCGAAGACGGCCAAGCCTGACAGCTTCAATGAATTCAGACCGATTTCTCTCTGCAATTGTATATATAAGATCATCTCCAAGGTTATGGCAAGAAGACTCAAGAATATTTTGTCTAAGCATATATCTTGTGAGCAATTTGGCTTCTTGGAAGGTCGCCAAATTCATGAGGCCATTGGAGTCGCCCAAGAAGGATTACACACTCTGAAAGTGCAAAAGCAGAAGGGTGCTGTTATTAAGATTGATCTCTCTAAAGATTTTGATAGGGTTAGTTGGCTTTATCTCCGAATGCTCCTAACTCATCTGGGGTTCTGCTACGAATTTATTAGATGGATAATGGCCTGCCTCACAACGGTGAGCTTTGCTGTTCTGATCAATGGTTCTGCTAGTCCATTCTTCCAGGCAGGTAGGGGGCTACGACAGGGATGTCCCCTGTCTCCTCTGTTGTTTCTTCTTGTTTCTCAAGGACTCAGCCGTTTTATTTTGAATGCAAAAGCCGATGGTTCCTTTCGAGGCATCTCTATATCTCAGGTATTGTTTATTACACATCCCTTTTTGTTGATGACATACTGATTTTCTGTGATGGCACGAGTCAGGATATTGATAAGGTGGTTGAAGGTCTCCATTTAATGCAAGTAGCAGCGGGTATGTTAGTGAATAGGGACAAATCTTCTATCACTTGCTCGCATTTATCCGAGCAGGAGATTATTCGAATGGTTAACAAGCTTCCTTACAGGTCACTGGATTTAGATGAAGGTTTAAAGTACCTTGGCTTTCACTTGAAGCCGAATGCTTATCTGAAGTCTGATTGGAACTGGTTAATTGCTAAATTAGAACAGCGCCTACATGGTTGGAGTCATAAGTGGCTCTCTCGGGCTGGGAGGCTGGTCCTGATTAAATCAGTTTTGGAAGCCATTCCGGTGTATTGGTTGTCACTTGCTTGGATCCCCATTGGAGTCCTGGAGAGGATTCAGAGGTTGTGTTTTGCCTTTCTTTGGCAGGGTAAGGGTGGGCATCGAGCATTGGTATGGGTCAGATGGGAGAAAATTGCGGTCCCTAAAGCACTGGGCGGTTGGGGGTTAAAGAATATTTTTCTGTTTGCTAAAGCCTTGGGGGCCAAAGTGTCGTGGCGTCTCATCCATACTCATAGTCTCTGGACAAGAGTGGTATATCATAAATATATAGCCCCTCTTACTCTTCTTGAATGGATAAGACTGGGTAGTAAGTCGAGGGCAAATTGCTCAGTGGTCTAGAAAGCAGTGGTGCAACATTTCTCTTTGGTAGGATCTGGATTGGTGTGGAGGATAGGTAATGGGCGACTACTACGTATTGGGCGGGACCCTTGGGTTGGCTGTAGGGGAGGCCATGTACTCCCGGTGGAATTGAGGAATCATTTGGCAGCAAGAGGTTGTAATTTTCTGGCAGACATTGTGGATCCGGGAACAACCACTATTTGACATCAGGGGTGGTTATCAGCGCAGAGACTGGAGATCTCTGCATAAATGCAGGGGGCTTGGGTGGTTTTTCTGCGGTTATTAAGACTTACTAATATTCGATTGACCAATCGAATTGATGTACTTATATGGGATCATCATCCCTCGGGCATCTACACTCCTAAGAATGGATATATCCAGCTGAATGTGGAAATTCATAACAGGGAATTGGTGTGGTGGTGGAAGCATCTGTGGAAGTTAAGGTGTCCGGGAAAAGTGAAGTTACTTTTTTGGGCTATACTGGAAAACAAGGCACCTACCTGGGACAATCTGCAAAAACGATTTCTCCAGGGTCCGGGAATTTTCCCACTCTGTCGGGACGCGGAAGAGACCATAGCTCATCTCTTTGTACATTGTCGGTTCGCACAGGCTTTATGGGAAGGCATCGGCTGTAATATGGATCTCAAGATACAGTGGCGGGGCGAATGTGTCCTGGAGGCATTCAACGGTTGGTGGTCAATATCTAAAAATTCTCATCTTCGGGCCTTACCTTGTATCTTAGCCTGGAGCATATGGATATCCAGAAACGCGATTATCTTTCAAGATAGCAAGGTGCAGTTGGAGTCTGTGGTGGCTCAGGTGGCGGAGATCTTACAACAAAACTTCGCTCCCGTTCCAACGAAAATTCGACAGGTGCGAGTGGAACAGATCGATAAATCTATGCCGTGGGCCTATTTTGACGGCGCTTCCTTGGATCATCAGAGGGTGTGTGGAGGGGGGGCAGTCCTTCAAAAATCTGAGTCCCACTATTTTCATCTAGTGGCTGGTTTGGGAAATGGATCAAATAACTATGCAGAGATAATGTCTCTTAAACTATTGATGTTATTTGCACTCGAACAAGGCTGTCTTTCTATTCAGATATTTGGGGATTCATTGTTAGTAATAGATTGGGCTAAGGAGATTTCGCGCTGTCATGTTATGGTACTAATACCAATTCTGGAGAAGGTGATCAGATTAAAGCAGTCCTTTAATCATATCACTTTTACACATATTTACCGGGAACGAAATGGGATGGCTGATCAGCTATCCAAGGCAGCGACGCAGCAGGAATTAGCTCCTGGAAATTGGAGGATAACAATTTATTCACCAGAGGGCTCCTTCAGCTACTATCACAGACCTTTTCTTGAAGATATGGAGGCACAGATATGAGAGTTAGTACTGTTTGTTACAACAATTGTTTTTATGAAACTAGGTATAAGAGGTAGTATGGGCAGCAATAACAGATATCGTTTTATGTATGGGATAGATATGAAGAAAATATGGGATAGAAAATATGTGATAATGTAGGGATCTCAGCGATTCTACTACATGTGCAGAGTGTAATTTTGATCATCTATTTGAAATAAAATTACGAATTTTTCCGAGGAAAAAAAAAAAAAAATAAGTATATCAATTGACTTTGTAATAATTTTGTGTATATTAATATTATAAATAGTATATTATTTATAATATTAATCATTTTCAATTTTTTTTTTCAAATAATCAAAATAATTAAATTTAAATTATTTTAAATAATTTGAATTAACCCCTTTGACCTTATGTAAATCCCCCCCATTTTTTTTTACAATTTAATCTATTTAATAATTTTCATAATTTAATTTAAGCTATACTATATTAATTATAAACCCAAACTAGTTGCATAATGAAACATAAAACATTTATAACTTTAATAATTAACCATTGGTTAATTATAATTAATTCTTGGATTAAGGTTCCTTAATCCTTAATTAGTTAGAACATTAATTATTTAACTAATTAATAATTAATAATTTTTTTTAACCCATTAACTATCAATTATTAACCCTCAATATACCACCTATAATTTTTTTTTATACATGTGTAAATGCAATATACGATAATACATAAATTATAATACATTATAGTACATTATATTATAATTCGTTTTATCTTATACATTAACCACTTTATACTATATAGTATTATAACACCATATATAATACATTATACCAATTTTTTATTTATTTTTTATTTTTTTTATAACACATTAAATTTCGTTATATTACAATACCTTATACTTAATGCATTAATCAATTATACATTATAAGTTATTCATATATATAATTTTTTTTTTAAAATTTACAAATAACTTACCTAGTCAACCCTAACCCTAACCCAACTCGTCATTAGACAACCTTGCATGGGCCACACGCCTTCACCAAGGAAACCCACCACTCAATGATATTATTAAACAAAGATAAAGGGGGTAAAACCCCAGTTTCAGTTCATTTCTTCCATGGTTCATGAGGCAGCTCTGCAACCGCTTTGTGAAGAGCTCATCAACTCTGCGAACAGGGAGTCCAATATTGAACATGGAGTGTAAAGGTGTCCATGGCCATGGACTCGTGAGCTTCTCTTCTCCCCCCCCCTTTTTTCTCTTCAGTTTCAGCGTTCTATGAAGATTTGTTTGGGTTCTGTGTTTTTTTTTTTTGTAATAGATTTTTTTTTTGATTTATACAGGGCCTTGGAGCGGCAGCTGCCCAGCTGGGCGCCCCCCCTCCCCCTTCTCTGCACACATCGATGTGCTCACTGTCGGCTGCGCTCAGGAAGGCCCGTAGAGAACCTTAACAAAATGAAATTTATACGTGTATTTTGTTTATTTATTTTATAAATAATTTTTTTATGTATCTCTCATTTTTTTTTATGTTTTGCCCAGTCCGCTGGCCCACTGGGCCACAACTTAGCTGTTACTGGACGGGCCGTGCTCAAGCCGCGCAGGCCAAGCTGCTGGCCTAGGGCCGCGCTGGCCGAGCCGCCATGGCCACGCCTTGCTGGGCTGCTGGCCGGCTTGCTTAGGCTGCGCCCTGTGGGTTGCTGGCCGTGCCACCATGGCCGCGCCCTGCTGGGTTGCTGGATGGCTTGCCCAGCCGCGCCCTACGGGTTGCTGGCTGGGCCGCCATGGCCACACCTTGATGGGCTGCTAGCCGGCTTGCCCAAGCCATGCCCTGTGGGCTGATGGCTGGGCTGCCATGGCCGTGCCCTGCTGGGCTGATGGCCGGCTTGCCCAGGCCGTGCCCTGCGGCCTGCTAGCTGGGCCGCCATGGCTGCACCCTGCTAGGCTGCTGGCTGGCTTTCCCAGGCTATGCCCTTCCGGCTGCTGGCGGGGCCGCCATGGCTGCGCCCCTGGGCTTGGCCCCAAATCATTTAAACGCAAATTTATTTTATTTTATTTTTGCTTTACAAAATATTTCATATGAAGTTTTTTTTGGTTTGGTTGTTTTAGTCATAGCACGAATATAAAAAAAAGTTTTGGTTATGTTTTTTTTTTTTAATTTATCCTTTTATCTTTATATATTTATATATAATTTTTTTTTTAAACAATGTTTAAAATTTTCAAAAAAAACAAATTCCCTTTTGTTTTTTTTGTTCGTTCAATTAAATTTAGATTTAAATAAAATTTTAAATGGAAAATCTCTTTTTTTTTTTTCGTTCACACATATAAAAGAAAACTTAGGTTTATAAACATATATAAATTTTTTTGTTTTTTTTTTTTTTCCTTGGAAAAAGTCGTAATTTTATTTCATTAAAGAACAAAATTACATTCTGCACATGTAATAGAATCTTAGAGATCCCTACATTGTCAACATATACTGTCCATATGACCAAACAGTCCACCGATATCCGGGTACATATGACTTTCAGTTGCCTGTCTATTGTCCCTTACATAGTAAGTATCACAGATCTGAAAGTATCAATCAGCAGAAATAATTCCCTCGATACAGTCCAATGTATCTGAGTTAATGTCTACAACACGATACAGTCCACACTGTCTGTGTAATGTATCCAATCAGCAAATTACAGCCAATATGCAGCAAATCGGTCTCACAAAGTAGTCATTCAACAGAAATAATTCTGTCCAAACAGCTCGATACAGTCCAATGTATCTTTGTTAATGTCTGTCCAAAAAATGAATCCAATACAGCTCGCAAATAGCTGATACAGTCCACAATCAACATATATCACTGTCTCAAAAAAAAAAAGTATCCAATCAGCAGAAATTTAAATTCTGTCCATACAGCCGATAAGTATCACAATATTAAAAGGTTGATCTAATTCTCCATATGGTCCACAATTTCCCCAAAGAAAGGCCTGTGTATATAGCTGTAGATGCCTTCTGTTGAATGAATCGTGATCCTCCATGTGCCAAAAATCAAAGATTGAGCTTCTTTAGATAGCAGGTCAGCCGTCCCATTTTGCTCTCTGTAGACATGTGTGAATGTAATGCAGTTAAAAGCCTGTTTTAACCATAATACCTCCTCCAATATTGGTAAGAGTATCATCACATGACATTGTGTACGCTCCTTGGCCCATTCAATAACAATTAGAGGGTCTCCAAAAATCTGGAGTGTTAAACAACCTTGTTCAAGTGCGAAAAGCATCAGTATCTTAAGTGACATAAGTTCAGCGTAGTTATTTGAACCACTCCCCAAACCAGCCATTATATGAAAATAATGGGACTCTGATTTGTGAAGCACACCACCTCCACCACACACCGATTGTTGGTTAATAGATGAGCCATCAAAATAAGCCCACGGCTTGGATTTATCTATTAATTCCGTGATCACAGGTCTGATGCTAATCGCTTTGATGGATGACTTGTAGTGTAGAATAACAGCCACCGCTTGTGCCACAACCTGCTCCAAAGGGACCCGACAATCCTGAAATATGATCTTGTTTCGAGTGATCCATATGCCCCAGGCGAGAATACAGGGGACAGCCCGAAACGTTGGATGCTTGAGAGATGTCCACCACAGTTGAAAGGCGTCAGGAAAGTCCACTCCCCACCAACTCACATTGAGCGCCAGATGTTTGCAAGTGGCAGCCCATATAGCTTGAGTAAAACTACAGTGAACAAATATATGTGAATTTGTCTCTTCCGCTTCCCTACAAAGAGGACAGAACCCCGGCCCCTGGGTGAATCGCTTCTGCAGAATGTCCCATGTCGGTGCCTTATTTTCCAATATAGCCCAAGAGAGTAATTTTGCTTTCCCCGGGCACTTTAGTGTCCACAGATGTTTCCACCACCACAACAAATCCCTGTTATGTATATTCACATTCAGCTGAATATATCCATGTTTAGGGGTGTATTTACCAGATGGATGGTGTTCCCAGATTAGTTCATCAATCCGATTTGTAAGGCGAATATTAGTGTATCTTAAATTCCGAATATAATTCTCCCAAGCTCCAAGCAAGTCATCTGGAATCTCAAGATGCTGTGCAGAGATCCACCCCTGTTGCCATAGAGTGGATGATCCCGGTTGGTCAATATCAGCCAGAAAGTGACAACCTCTAGCTGCCAGAAAATTCCTTAAGGCCGCCGGTAGGACATGTCCACCGCTACAGCCTACCCAGGGATCCAGTCCAATACGAGTGTATCTCCCATTGCCGATTCTCCACACTAAGCCAGACCCAATTAGATGAAAATGCTGCACCACCGCTTTCCAGACCAAAGAGCAATTTTCCCGCGTCTTATTGCCCTGCCTAATCCATTCGAGAAGAGTTAATGGAGAAATATATTTATGGTACACCACTCTGGTCCAGAGACTCTGAGTTTGTATGATACGCCATGCCACTTTAGCCCCCAAGGCTTTAGAAAAAAGGAAAATATTCTTTAGGCCCCATCCTCCCAGTGCTTTGGGGACCGCGATCTTATCCCATCTGACCCACACCAAAGCACGGTTATCACCCTTACCCTTCCAAAGAAAGGCAAAACACAACCGCCGGATCATCTCCAAGACTCCTTTGGGAATCCAAGCGAGTGACATCCAATACACAGGAATCGCTTCCAAAACTGATTTGACCAAAACCAGCCTCCCTGCCCTCGAAATCCATTTGTGACTCCATCCATGAAGTCTCTGTTCTAATTTAGCAATTAGCCAGTGCCAGTCTGCTTTCAAATATGCATTCGGTTTCAAGTGAAAGCCAAGGTACTTTAAACCAGCATCAATATCAAAAGTCCTGTAGGGTAGTCTCATAGCCAATCTGTGAATCTCCATCTCGTTAAGATGAGAGCATGTGATCGTTGATTTATCAATGTTAACTAACATACTCGCTGCCTCTTGCATCAAAATGAGACCTTCATCTACCTTGTCGATATCCTGTCTCGATCCATCACAAAATATCAGGATGTCATCAACGAAAAGGAGATGTGTAATATACAAAACCTGTGAGATGGAAATGCCACAAAAAGAACCATCAGCTTTTGCTTTCAAAATAAATCGACTGAGGCCTTCAACTACAAGGAGAAATAATAGCGGTGACAGTGGGCATCCTTGTCGTAGGCCCCTGCCAGCGTGAAAGAATGGACTCGCTGAACCATTAATCATTACAGCAAAGCTCACCGTGGTGATGCAGGCCATAATCCATCGTATAAATTCATAGCAGAAGCCCAGATGTGTTAGAAGCAACCGGATATAGAGCCAACTAACCCGGTCAAATGCTTTGGAGAGATCAATTTTGATCACAGCACCCTTCTGCTTCTGCACCTTCATAGTGTGTATTCCTTCCTGTGCAACTCCAATGGCCTCGTGAATTTGCCGTCCTTCCAAGAACCCAAACTGTTCACTAGAAATATTCTGAGACAGGATAATCTTGAGTCTCCTCGCCATAACCTTTGAAATAATCTTATAGATGCAGTTGCAGAGAGAAATAGGTCTGAATGCATCAAAGCTGTCAGGCTTGTCCGATTTAGGTATGAGAGCTAAAAAGGTCGAATTGAAGGGTCCATGTACAAATCCAGCCTTTCTAGATTCTTCCACCACGTTCAAAAGTTCTTCCCCAAACAAATCAAAGAAACCCAAGAAGAATTCTATAGGCCACCCATCGGGCCCCGGACTCTTATCTTTCTGGAAGGAGTGCATAACCTGTGAAAGCTCATCCGGCAACACCTCTGCCATTAACATAATGTTCTCCTCCTCTCCCACAAAACGAGGGAAGAGTTGAGTCATTCGAATTACCTCAGCAATAGAGGCCCCAGGTTGTGCTGTGAATAATTCTCCAAAGTGTCGTACTCCCATATCAGCCAAACCATCAAAGCTGGAAACCTGTTCCCCTTCAGAAGAGGATAGTTCCCAAATAGTGTTAGTATCTTTTCTCCCCTTTGCATAGGCTTGAAAAAATTTTGTGTTCTCGTCCCCACACTGTAGCCAGAGCGCCCTGCTCTTCATTCTCCACATCTCTTCTCTTTCAGACAGAATCATATTTCTGCAGCATTCCCACTCCAACAGCTCACCTTTCTGCACTTCATCCAGATAACCCAAGCCCCTGCAGTGTAGTAGTCGATCAATGTTCATCTCAGCATCCCTCAGCTTTTGTTCATCTTTCCCTCGTTTATTAGATGCCCAGAGAATGGTGGCCTCTTTAATTCGCTTGAGATTGTGTTGAAAGTGTTCTCCCGCATGCATCAGAGACTCCGGTGGTCGATGAACCCACTGATCCTGTACTAATTTGAGAAAATCCTCCTCCTTCAACCAGCTAGGATTGAATTTGAATGGGCTGGGGGGTTTATCTCTACCTCCTTGTAATTCCAGCAGGATTGGGGAGTGATCAGAAACCCCCCCTGTCCCAACCCATTGCTTGACCACATCAACTCCCAAAGCCAACACATCAATTACCAGAAACCTATCCAGCCTCTTAGCCACCCGTTGATCCCCTGTTCTCTTATTCCTCCAAGTAGGGGTTATCCTGGTAGGTTGTATGTCAAGGAGGTCCTTCCTTGCAAAGGCTTGTATGAAATAATTTGCTAGTGGATCCGGAGCAGCCCGAGGCCCCCAAAATTCAGAAGTCCCCAGTGTAAGGTTGAGATCCCCATCCAATATCACATCCCTTCCAGCAAAGATGTCCATACTAAACAAAGAATCCCAGAATCCAACCCTATTTAAATAGGGCCCATAGATATTGAGAACTGTGATCCTCCTCCCCATCGATGCATCCCAAACTTCCAAATCAATACCAAAGGGAATGCCCCAAGAGCAATCATATCTGCAGCTTTTCATCTTCCACCCTGTGGCCAGCCCTCCAGAGCGTCCACGAGCATCCACACCAACAAAATTCCAACCAGGTAGCAATAGTTCCAATGCCCTAACAACCTCCTCACTGCCACCCAAAGTTTCTTGTAACAGTAGGACATCCGGTTGATTTAAATCCACCAACCTCCGAAGTGACTATTTTTTAATGGGACTCGCCAACCCACGACAGTTGAAAGACAATAATTTCATATGAAACCCCCTTCCTGGGTTTTCGCTGCTCTAAGTGCCCATTTGATAGAGGATTGTGTACCCATAACTAGATCAACTTTTGCCCACTCTTGAGCTAATGACAGATGAGATTTTCGGCCTCGCCCTTTCCCCCCAACACTAACAGCCATTTCAGCAAGTCCCTTACCCCCCGAGCCATCAGCAGTGATCATCATGTTTCGGAGAGCATATCGGATACTACGTCCAGTGCTGGGAGAGTGTTTAGTAGAAACAATGGACGGTGTGTATACACTATCCGGAACAGTACAAGGAGCAATAGGAAAAATAGCAGATCGAACCAGAGAAGATGTCCCAAGACAATCCTCCCCCAAAACAATAGGGTCATTAATTAAAGAAACAGCAGAGGTTAAATGAAACAAACCCAAGTTGTTCGAAGATGAGCCCCGGCTGATAGTTAACTGCTCCTGGAGCTTCCTGGAGGCTGCCCGCGTCATTGGTGTCGTGGTACCCATATTTGCCCCTACTTCAACGGTTTCCATGTTCCCAGGAACATCCAACCCATTGTTCGCCATTGTTGCTGAATGTTCCTTAGATCCCTGCTTCCCACTCAATGCATCAGGTACCACCAGAGAATGTTCTGCCCGATTTCCAAATGGAGGCTCGATAGGTTCATCTCCCATCGCCAATGTGTGCACCACCTTCTTTGTGCAATCAGCAGCTGCTGCCATAACCTTCGGTCTGCTACCCCTAAATGACAATGGGCAACAGGCAACCAAGTGTCCAAAAGAGTGACAGCGGTGGCACCTAAACGGCACACCCACATAGTCCAGTATTTGAACGAATGCCCCATCCTTCGTTTGTACATTGATCTCAGCTGTTAAACCCAGTCGAAGATCGATGTTAACCAGAATCTTTGCCACTGTGTAAATGCCTGTTTCAATATGGGAATAATCAGAGCATACATAGTCTCCAAGGTATTTCCCAATCGTTGCAAACCGTGTTTCATTCCATAGGTGCATGGGAAACCCAGGAAGCTTCACCCATAGCGGTTCTTTGTCAATTTTATCCTGTTTGGAATCGAAGAAAGGAGACCAACGTTTCAGGATAATAGGTACGCCCAACATTGACCAATGTTGGCGTAAGACAGCATCAACCTCCCCAATATTCGACAGGATGAAGGAGAACCATCCTTTCGTTAAAACCCAAACAATAGGTGCAGTAGCCACGATATCTTTCCACTGCTCGGCTGCCCATCGCTGGAGGGAACCTTGTCCAAGTCTTTTACCACGGACATGTCCAACCACTGCAATTTTTGAGAAATCCTCAGCCTCCTCAATCGATACATCCACGCCCAGCACAAGCTTATCCTTCCGCTTCCGTTCCTTGACCTTTTTAGCAGTGTTTTTGTGTAATTCTGCCTTCGTAGAAATCCCTGCACGAGGAGCTAGCATGGATGCATCACCACCACCCGTAGCTCCCGCTATGTGTCCACTGGAAGAGGAACCCAATCCTCCCCTACCCTGTCCCCTGTCATCAGAATCACCAGATTCCACAGACCTAGCCAAATTCCCTGCTGATAACAAACCACCACCCAGGTCCTTCCTCCGTCTGCCACTTCTAGTCATTGTATCAATCCCCTCCACACATAAGGTATCCGAGCAGGTTGGGAAGTTTGTGAAATTCCCCAATCGTGGTTGTAGTGTCCGCCCTAACAGGTCCGCCAAGTCAGGCCGTTCATCCGCTGGCCCAGGAGAGAACCCTGTCCCCCTGCCAGTCAAGAGTGATCCCATTGATGCCCTCGACCCAGAAGCCGCAGCAGTGATTGTTCCAAGATCGAAAATCCCTCTGGCACAGTCTCCATCCGAGGTGTAGTCCACCTCCTGCTCATAACTGCTTTCCATATCGCCCCAGATCAACAGGGCAGACAGAATAGAATCCCTAGAGCCCTATCCCCAACCCAATCAGCACCGAATCGGCCTCAGCAAGGGTTCAAATCCCTCTGCAATCCCCGTCAGTATTCCACCCAGCTCCAAATATCAGTCAAAGATCAGCAATGCCAGCGAATTTGTATGCCCAGATCTTCAGAAAGGAACCCTGTAAGTCATTCTGCACGTTCTCCACACTCATATCCAGTAAAATCGATCATCGACCGTAATCTTGGAGCTCGCCTATCATCTGTCCAGGGTCTGGGCGATTATGAAGGAGATCGTCTGGCCTACGCAGTATCTTGGCTCTTGATTTCACCACAGCATCTGCCTGATTCCAGCGCCCTCAGTATCCCTCCAACAGCAAATCCAACGTACTCCTTCGATTCGCATTCTTGGAGCCCATTTCCGTGTCTTCTTCCTTTCCGGTATCTTCCTCTAATTTTTTTTTTTTTTGTTTATATGTATAATGTTTTGTTTTGTTTTGTAAATGCATTTATCTACAAATTTCTCTAGATATGTAGATATAGTTTTTCCCTATAATTTTTTTTTTCATATATATAAAAAATATACATAGATTGTAATTCTGCAACCCTTCTCTTGGTTTCATGCAGGTCCAATATTTGCACAGTAGTCATGTTTTCCAATTTATTTATTTATTTTTTTTTTAATTTTTTTTTTTTTTTATTTTTATTTTATTTTTTATTTTTTATTTTTTATTTTTTATTTTTATTTTTATTTTTTTATTTTTTATTTTTTTTTATTTTTATTTTTATTTTTTATTTTTTATTTTTATTTTTATTTTTATTTTATTTATTTATTTATTTATTTATTTTTATTTTTATTTTTATTTTTATTTTTATTTTTATTTTTTTGTTTCTGTTCAATGTAGTGAGCCCTCTGGTTCCATATTTGGAACCATGGCTATGATACCATATGTAGCGACCCCAACCTGGGTCCCCATTTTCTCTCAATAAAATCAAATATATTCATTGTTTACATTCTTGTCAAAAATTTATGTTTTGTTTCTGTTTCTGTTTTCATTTCCAGTTTTGTTTAAATTTCATGCCAACAAAAATATAACCTTTACATTTACATCTACAGGTTTGAAATAAATGTATTTACTGTTTTATCTACCTCTAACCAGTTTTGTTTTGTGCAGGTGTAACAACATATAAGTTTTAAATTCATAACTGAAAATAATAATTGACAAGGGTAGAAATGATAATTATACCTGCAGGAAAATACCTCAAACTAGCTAGTAGATTCCCCTTCATTTTTGCTGCTACTCCCTTTTGTTTCCTTGCTCGTTGTTGCTCTACTTGCTGCCCTGCAACCAAAATCTTTCCCCAAACCTTATGAAACTCAACCAACCCAAACAAGTATTCCACCCTACCAACTGGCGAGGTCTCGCCGACCACCTAGCTCCAAAGGTACCCCTTTGGACCCCCGAGCCCAAACCGAGTACAAGCCAACCTGTTATATCCCTTCAGAAAATCTCCAACAAGAACCCCCTTCTCCTCTACTATCTCTCCTCTATAATTTTATCAAAATAACCTAAGGTCAAGATGATTTCCCTTCCTCCTCACTTCTCCCCCTTATCCCCCATCATTTTCCGACTTTTCTCCTCCACCATTAATACCCCTATCCTCATCATAAATACCTCAACCCCCATGTCAGTCCTCGAGCCCTCAACTTTGACTCCCATTAGTTTCCAAATTTTTTTAATATTCCTTCCTTAATTAAATTATAATTAATTCATAATTAATTTATAATTAATTCGTAATTAATTCGTAATTAATTCATAATTAATTTAGAACTAATTCATAATTAATTTATAATTAATTCATAATTAATTCATAATTAATTTAGAACTAATTCATAGTTAATTTATAAATAATTCATAATTAATTAATTTATCATTTTCATGAACAATTCCCAAGTGTGTACCCGACACTTGTTTATCAATTTCATATTACATCTATTCGTAAATTATCCTATGTTCCAATTAGCTTCTACATGATCATCATAAAATTTAATAGATATAAATTAATTTTTATCCATACAGTTTAATTAATTATCTAACATTGCAATTAATATTAACTTATCAATTTAATACTACTTTAATTAACATTACCATAATCATTTAACATGTTAACCCTTAGTCTTTACTAATCAAACTCATTAACATTCAATTAAGCGTTACTAACCAAATGCATTATTTACTATCTAATTTAGCTGTAACTTGTTTATTAATCATTAATGTACAATAATTAATTAATAAGCGACACTAATTAAGATTATTATTCAGCAGTATTTCATGCAATCATAAATATGTAGGCGAGTTATGTAAGCGCAGCTACTGCTTACATACCTCGCGTAAGTACACTAACAATAATAATTCACACACATCAATCATAATCACGAAACTTATTGTTTACTGACACATGTTTTAACATAGTTTGCAAGGTCTCACCTTTTACCTAACTGCATTTTATTAAGTTACGACAATTCATACATTACCGAGTTACGACACATAATCAATCAAGGTCTTTTTCCCGCACACATAGTTAGATCTTGTTTCCATCCCAACTTCGAGCTACACCTATCTACCTACATCATCACTAACTTCCACATACTATCATTTCCTCTGCTCGACTATCCTGAAGTGTCAAGCCATGACCAGCTCCAGCTAGAACCCGTAAGCGGAAGTGTCGACTACATCGACCAAGCTTCCCCAGCAAGAAACCACCAGTCATCATCACACACCTTGGGGAGCGCACCGTAGCACAACCCTCCCATGACTCTGGGTTTTGGGGATAAACGGTGGGTAAAGCCTCCACCCCCCTAATGGAACAAGGGGCTATGTCTACCCGACATAATAACAGCGCTACACTTGTACTCGGTCTGTCATCGTATAACCAATCTGGGCGGTTGAGTTTCCTGAAACCCTACCCCACCCATGTCATAATATACATCATAATAATAATCATGCGAAAGTAAATAATGCATCACTCGCATACCATTTATCTTTCGAAGTCCATGTCCCCGAGGCTTTCCCACCTCATAGGATCCAACAATCTCTTAGCCATTTTAACTTGTAAGTCAGTCCTCAACATACAATATAGAATATCGTGCATAAATCCTCAACATATACACATACATTTCATAATAACATAACAATAATAAACTCATTTATTCACCATGCACCTGGCATAACATTCATTTATTCAACATATAACTGTAACGGTATCCACATACCCATCATTCAGTGATTTGCATATATAATTAACACATGATACATATCTAAAAATGACTACCGATCATAATACTAACATCACACACACACACACACATCTATATATCGGCAAAATAATAGAACCATATGTCCACAGTGTCGTCAAACCGACGAAGTCTCACAATCAAATAAATACAACATATGATAGTAGTTCAGGTAGTAATGTCAAAACGGGGCATTACAATAATGACAAGAGTCAAACCATGTGAAATTAAATATGTGACCCCATGTGTAAATGTTGTAAATATGCTAGTATGTATTCCTAATGCAAAGCTCAAGGCCAAGACCCAATTATTGAATGGCTAGGCATGTATGTGTAAATTTTCCAGTGCAAAGGTGATTGAATTCCTTATGTTTGTCAACCAAACAAATCTCTTATTTTATTGCATAAATTTAACTTCTTCATGTAGAAACAATCAAACAATAGTTGGAAAGTAAATAATATAAGTGTAAAACAATTACACGCATACATAGGGAATTTCTCCTTCAAATAAGCTTATCATTTAACTAATCAAAGATTACAAGGAAAACTCCAAAACTAATAAAACTTAGCAGTTGTGCGATATACAAATCCACCCCAACTTGAGGTGTATGGTCTATTGAAGAGAGGTACAACATGTATCCAAAATAAGAAAACATCAACAACTTGTTATACTACTATATAACCTCTTGTATGGTATGATATGATATGATGTACAAATCTGTATGGTCACTATACATATTTGTTGTATGGATATTCTTTATGACTCCTCCTGTCTATTGTGCACACCTCTCTCTCTCTCTCTCTCTCTCTCTCTCTCTCACTATCCTTGTATAAAAAAAAAAAAAATTATGTCAAAACTCTCTATTAGGGTCCCACCCTAACACCCCTTACATTAGAGTTACTCAAGTGAATGTATGCAACCATCTCCTTTGAATAAGGTGGAGTAGTTAGTAGTGGGAAATTAATGTAAAATTCCCATGAGGTAGTTGGTACTCATTAATTATGGGATCAAGTCAAATAGTTAGGGTTTTGTGATATAGAAAGCCTATTTAAAAAGATGGGATGCTATGGATTGTTTCTCCAAGAATTATTGTAGTGGAGATCTGCTCAAGTGAAAGGTCACCCAACATTAAGAGGTGAGTGAACATTGCTTCGTGAATTGATTATCATAATACAAGATTTATTTATGCAACATCTCACTTATCTATTTCCTTTGTTTAGTTAATTTGCATTATAATTCTTGGTTTCTCACATCATTTATCTCTGTATATCTTGTGATTGTTCTGAGTTTCAAGGTTAAGAACAATAGAAGTGATATCAAATCACTTTCCTAAGCTAGCATGACTCCAAAATTTTAGCAAGTTTTTATTAGGCTAGATATGTGTTCTAGCGTCTTAAAATAACACAAAGATCTATTGTTCAATGAGTAAACCTATAGTTGGGGAAGCATACACACAGAGAACATAATATGTACTAAGACACATTTTGTGGACACCTTGACAACCTCTATCGGTACCCTTTCAAGGAACACTGCATTAGAAAACACCTATATACAAAATCTCACTTCCACGTGCCCTTGGGTATATAAAAAATTCCCTAGGTAACTTGAAACCAGTTTTAGATCATTTGATCAATCGTCTTGTTGTTATAGTGACACTAACCATAATGTTCGGAAAGATAATATCTCTTACCTAGGTAGTCAGGTAGTACGGATAAGGGCATGGTTGCGCCTCCTTAGTTATCACCTTGAGAGATTGGGCCAAGTAATATTGTGGACCCTACAAGTATATCAAAGAGCTATAGCACCTAACAATTCAATGCCCTCAGGACCTTGGAAACCCTATCCTCTGTGACCTGTTAGTGAAATTTCTACATCTTTGCATCCAAAAGGAATTTGGAAATTTTGTCAATGCAATAATATTCAATAGGGAGTAATGGTCCTCTCAACATAAAAAGGGAAAAAAGAAAGAAAAAGTATAGGATCCACCAACACCATTTTTGGAGATCTGTCTCAAAAGAATCCTTGCATCATGCTGATATTATTGGTCTACATCTCTAACAACCCATTTTGTATGAACCTGCTAATACCGCATTTGGTGCTACATCTCAAAAGACTCCTCTTTCACCCTCGATCATTTGGAGATAAACTGGTGTTAATACTTTTCAACTCATAAGTGGTCCCGCTATCCACACCCGTAACATACCAAACATGGAGGACCAACATAAGGATCTACCCAAAGACAACAAGCATATTGAAGCTATGGTCTTGGAATTACAACATACAGTTGAACAAATACACGTCGATTAGATTAACTAGCAACAGATGTTGAAGATCCTAACTAAACATGTGGGTCTAGATCCCACACTAGAGGATACATCCAAATATGTCATTGTCAATGAAGAACAAGGACCTTACACTCTCTTCTATGACATGCAACCTCCACCATTTTAGGATAAAAATTCATGGCATCACTTCCCAAAGGTTGACATGTGCAAATTTGATGGTGCAGATCCCTCGGGTTGGTTTACCCAAATGGAACATTATTTTTCTCTCCACCTCATTAAGGATGATCTCCAAAATTTAAAAGTGGGGGTTTATATTTAGACTCAGAATGTCGTAAATGATGGCAATGGTATGATAAATCTGATTATCATTATGTCCCTTGGAGCTAAGTTGTGAAGATCCTTCATGACCATTTTGAAAGGGACACTCACTACATGGGCAGGTTGACCAAATCACGCCAGAGTGACACAATTCTGGACTATATTACCACATTTGAGCAATTGGCAATTTGCATAGATAGAATCTCTAATTCTTTTTTTTGAGAACGCTTCATCAGTGGCCTCAAGAAGGAAATTTGAGCACATGCCATTATGTAGTTCCCCACAACATTGTTGAGAATATTATGATAGAGCTCAAGAATTTGAAATGGTGATCAATGCCCAACCCAAATGACCTTCATTTTTTACTCACACTATGTCTCCCATGGCTCCTACTCCCAGCACTTCCAACATGCATTCCTTAAGAATCCATAATTTATCTCTAGATGCGATAGTCAAATGCCAACACATTGAATTTGCTATAGCTTTGATGCAAAATATTTTCTAGGGCATAAATGCAAATAACATAAATTATTGCAAATAGATGTTTCCCCACATGAGCACCCAAAATACCTAACCATGGAAGGAAATCAAGAACTAGAAGTGGGGGATACTGCTCCACTTACGGAAAATGACCACGCCTTAACAACTTTTAGGGAGGAACCCCAAATATTTCTCCATGCATGATCAAGTTTCTCCACCTCCCAGACATTTAAGTTGATAGGCTACATCAAGCATTGTAAATCCATTGTATTAATTGACAATGTAATTTCCCACAAATTTATTCATAGGAGAGTGGCAGAAAAAACCCATTGCTATGTCTAGCCTATATCAACTTTCCAAATTATGATAGCAAATGGCAGTACAATGAAATGTGGGGGTTGTTGTGAAAATGTGAAACTCCAAATTGGTGAATACCATCATAAAACACACATGTTAACTATCAACATGGGTATTTATGATGTATTTCTAGGATTAGAATGGCTCATAGGATTTGGGACCGCTCACCATGGATTTCAAGGATCTATATATCAACTTTGCTAAGGTAGGTTACAAACATCATCTCAAAGGGATTACTTAAGGTTCTCCAAAAATTATCACCTCCCATCATATGGAAAATTTATTGAAGAAAGTCCCCTAAGGTATTATTTCACAATTCAATTCCATCAAAGTAGTGGACACACCCCCATAGGATATTCAAACTGATTTGCAACTGTTTCTCTCCAAACATCAACAAATTTTTGAAACACCCAAGGATTTGCCACTATCTTATGGGGAGCATGGCCACAGTATTCGACTAATTCCAGGAATTCAACCCCCCACTGCATGCCCCTATTGGCACCCTTTTGTCCAAAACAACAAAATGGTAAATATCATAATAGAAAATATCATTCACGAGTTGTTGGGGGCCAACATGACTAGTTCCAGTAAAATCCCTTATTTATCACCAATGGTTATGGTATTGAAAAATGAAGGAACTTGGCACATTTGTCTAGAATTTTTGGCTCTCAATAAGTTAACTATTAAGCACAAATTTCCCATTCCAATCATTGATGATCTATTGGATGAGTTTCACGGAGCCAAGTTCTTCACTAAACTAGACCTTCGATCTAGCTACCACCAAATCACAATGAAGGAAGCATACATCACTAAGATAACTTTCAACACCCATGAGGGTCATTAGGAGTTCTTAGTCATGCCTTTTTTCCTTTGCAATGTTCCATCCACATTTCAAATCGTTGTGAACAATATTTTTCAACTTTTCCTCCATAATTTTGTGTTAGTTTTCTTTGATGATATTTTGATCTACAAAAACACATGGGAAATCCACTTGGAGCATGTTGATCGTGCCTTGCAATTACTCGAGGACCATCAGTTATTTGTGAAGTATTCCAAATGTGCTTTTGGGGTTATTGAGGTTGACTAATTGTGCCACATTATGAGTCAATATGGGGTGCAAGTGGACCCAAGGAAAGTGGCAATTATGCAATATTGGTCGTGCGTGCCCCAATATTTTCAAGAGATTACAAGGTTCCTAGGATCGACCAACTACTCCAGAAACTCTATGAAAAATTATGGAAAAATTATTGTAGCCCCCTTAACATAATTGCTAAAAAATAATGCCATTTTCTGGGGTGACGAAGCTAAATGGGCCTTCTCTTCCTTAAACGATTCCATATACCCTACTCCAGTCTTGACACTGAGTGATTTCACTAAGAAATTTGTCTTAGAATGTGATGCCTCAGGATGAGGTCTTGGCGTAGTCTTGATGCAAGAAGGAATCCCTTTGGCCGTCACCAGTAAGAAGTTTTGTGATTGGAATTTCATCAAATCTACATATGAAAAAGAGATAATGGCCATCCTGCACACAATTGAGACATGCTTCCCTTATTTAAAGGGGAGGCACTTCCTGATCAAGACCAACCATCGTAGTTTAAGATATTTCCTTGAACAATGATTGTCCTCTCAAAAGAAACATAAATGGGTTATGAAAATGTTGGGGAATGATTATAATATTATATAAAAGAAGGGTCGAGAAATTGCGGTGGCTAATGCATTGTTTATGTAATTTGAATATGAAGACTCTCTCTTTCTAGGTTTGCTCAAGGAAGCGTGTCAATAATGGATGGAAAATGACACCTTAGTACAACTCATCCAATGGATTAAGGAAGATCCAAACCCTCCTACAAGGTATATGTGGCGTCAACATACATTCCGCTATAAATAGTGCATTTTTCTGGACCTGATTAAAACAAACAATCTTAGAGGAGTTACATTCATCACCCTTAACAAGTCACTCAGGCCTGCATAAAACCTATGAATGGATTAAGTACTCATTCTTTTGGGAAGGAATGAAAATAGATATCCAACACTTTATTGTAGCCCGTGACATGTGTCAAAGACATAAGGGAAAAATTATAAAGTCGCCAATGGCCTTACAACCGCTTCCAATTTAGACCCATTTATGGACTAATATTTCTATGGATTTTATAGTGGTGCTTCCTAGAGCTAGAAATAAATCAGTCATCATGGTGGTCGTCAATTGTCCTTCCAAATATGCCCACTTTTGTGCCTTGTCACACTCTTTTTGTAGGGACCCCCTTTTCCGGGTCCTACTGAGAACAATTTCTATTAAAACTTAAAAACATAAAATAATCATTTATGCATTATCAATAATAAACATCAATAAATTAAGAATTTACAAGTAAACAAATAACATAGAACATGTACTGTAGGTCGAATCTGCTGCTAGAGAATGATTCGTTGTTGTCCGATCAACTCCGAGCCTTTGACGATTTACCGAGGACCCCTTAGTTGACCTCCCTACCATATCGGGGGTACTCTTCTTTCCCCCGAACCCCCAAGCGATTTGGGGTCGTAAGAACATACAATGCCATGGCTTTCCGTTGGGATCTCCCAATCCCTGGTCAAGCTGTCAACCCAACTCCAAGGAATCACACTTAATCAAAATCTCTATTACGGTGCCCATCCGGCACTAGGGAGCAAGAGAGATCTTCTCCTTCTCCTCCCTTTCTTTTATAACCAAAAACTTTCATGCCATGTGTCTTTCCATGGAAAAATAATATTTTATTAATAATTCTTTTAATATTTACTCTCATGCAGCAAGTGTCACTCTCACATGAGTGTGCACCTAAACCCCTAAATTGTCTCATTGTTGTCTCCTTAGTTAATTCCTCTAATCCCTAAATCCGTGGGATGTAGGTGGAGTGGTCTCTACATGAAATTTATTCAAGTTTTGTTCTATAACCTATTTGTTGAATGATATCTCTCATGCATAATTATTCTAGTAAACAAGGACATATATCTATTCCAAATTTTCTCTTTTTGTAAAGCCTAGAAAATTAATTTAATAAAATAAAATAAAATATTATTTTATTAAATTTTATAAAATTCTATATGCCTCTTTAATCATAAATGCACAGTTTTTCTAAATGCTAAAAGTGCGAGAAATATTCTTTTCATGCATAGTTAATTTAATGCAATTCTATATGCCAAGTACATATTACAATTTGTCCCTTCATGCATAACTAATTTAATGCAATTTCTATATGCCAAATACATGGGTGTTCGTTTTGACTTTCTTTTCTTTATTTGTCTCGGTACCACATCGCTGGGTCCTTTTGACTTTCTTTCCTTAATCGTCTAGGTACCACATCATCGGGTCCTTCTGAATTTCTTTCCTTAATTGTCTAGGTACCCGATCGTCGGGTCCTTCTTAATTTCTTTCGTTAATTGTCTAGGCACCGTATCGTCGGGTCCTTCCGACAACTTCCTTTTTCTCTGGTGGGGAGTACTGTGTAGCGATCGGGGAATCGTTACCGCAATCTCTCGAATACACTTCCTTGGAGACTACGGGTGGTTGGGGGATAAGGTTCTCCTTATCACGCGCCCCTCAACTCATCGTACACGACCAAGTCATTGTGGCCTCGACCGTACGACACACGCTTCCCCGGGTGAGCTGAAACGGCTTCCGACCCGAGCGTGGAGTGCTATTTCAGGGTCGACAGTATGTCATCATACCCCTATGTATGTGTTCCGTGCTTACGACCCCTATTTTCCATTGTGAGCCAGTCAATAAATCATTTTACCTACTACTACACACACACTCAAAGCACACATTAAATATCGCTACACCATAAAATACTTCATTGAATTTATGGAGTACATCATCATAATATATTGGTCAGTCGAGCATATTTATCATTCAATCATTTCCATTTCATAATCTCTCAGTCAGTCGAGCATATATCATTCAATCATTTTCATTTCATAATCTCTCAGTCAGTCGAGCATATTTATCATTCAATCACTTCCATTTCATAATCTCTCAGTCAGTTTAGCATATATAATTCAATCATTTCCATTTCATAATCTCTCAGTCAGTCGAGCATATATCATTCAATCATTTTCATTTCATAACCTTTCGGTCATTCGATCATATACAACATTCAGTCGTCATTCATTTCATAAATATGCTAATCATTAAGCAACACAAGCATTTTGTTCATACACATCATATATTTCATAATATCGCTAATATCGCTATATATTTATTATTTTTAAGCAAAGTATCTATTTCTATAAGTGTCGTTCATTGCGTCATCATGTGTTTCTCAGTCGTTCAAACATTCCAAATATTCAAAGGACCATTTTACTAAAGTTTATTCGGCCGGGTCACTTGGAAAGTGTCCTCAAGTCTACGGTCAGTCAATGTGCTGATCCGGGCGTTACATACACCCCCTCTTATTAAAACTTCGTCCCAAAGTTAATTTCTGTTCTCGTACCTCCGATGTTAGGCTTTACTTTAATTTCCCATTTTCATCTTCTTGTCATTCTCTTCTATTTTCGTCAAATACCCTTCGCCATGAACACTAGTTTTCTATCATCACTGATTTTACATTTCATCCGACAAAGTTCCGATAAATTCTCAATAATCCAACGGTAATCCCAAGTAATTTAAATCCAGTAATATTTTCCAACAATAATTGTCAATGCCAACTTACGTTTCCTACACCTTCTAGTCATCTGCGATGGTCCATGATATCCAATTAAACTATAATGTCGATGTATCAACAATCACACAAGAGGTACCCAATAAATTCCTAAGAATTCTAATCTATTTGGATATCATCTTCCATGAGGCAAAAATATAATTATCAAACATCCTTAAGTAAGATACTGATTGCCAGTTATAGTTATGAATTACTGGTTCAAGGGAGACTATCCATTCTTACAAATCAATGTGTAAATCATTCAGTATCCCCATAAGACTCCTTAAAATTTTATGATTTTTAATAAAATTGATTCTCAACTCGATACATAAGTGTCGTAACTTAGTGACTTAGTCGAACATATTCAATTTAACTACCTAGTCATTTTGTCAATGCCCTAATGTCCAGGTCACGGAGCTTATCTTGTCCTTACCTCGTTTCATCATTTCTGTTGTCATATGACCACTTCGACATACTCATCAAGTCGCACACTTAGGGTTTTATTATCCTCATTGAGTTCCATCTCGAGAGCTAGTCATCTTTTCATGAAGGTTTGACCATGTCCTATTGTTAGCTTCATTGCGTTCAGTTCTTTGTGTTGATCATCTCCATGCTTGGTTTTACCAAAATTGTCTTCGTTTGGACCCTTAGGTGGACCTTCCCAATTAATAATTCTTCATTTACCATTGTCATGGTTATGTCAAGTTTGTACTTTTTCATTCTTTTTAACAACTTTGTCATGTTGGAAAAATTAGTGTCATTGAGCTCAATATCTTTTTTTTTTTTCAAAATTTCCGAGTCCGTTCACCCTCATGATCATCTATCAAAGTCTCGACAAGTATATGCATTTTTGTGTCATGACAACCAAAATCACCAAATTTGCTTCCTTCATTAATTGACCATTTGGGCTCATCTATCAGTTTTCTCATTAAGGCTAGGTTCATAAAGTTATAAGTTGCATACAAGGTGCTCCCTTCATCAATGTCGTCCATTTTTATTTTGTTTTGTACCTAGAAAATAATAGCTATGTCTTCCATTTCCTTATAACTGAAGATGATATCATCAAATTTTTTTTCCATTCCACAAATCTATAATTCCTATCTAATTACAAATAATAACCAATCTTTATGTATGGAAATAGGCTCATGTTATGCGAAGGCCAAGTTGACCCTACCATTATATAGATTATCTTCCTGAGGACTAATCTAGAGTTTGATATTATTTACATTTTATGATATAGACCATGTTCCACGGAATCATTACTTCCTATAATTTGAACTCTTTACCGTGGATGCTATTTAATGCGTTTTCAATCTTGCTACTTCGGGGTCGGTTTCCACTATGATTTCGTTAAATGTAACTATTACTACCACTACATCTTCACTATTCATCATGCTTCCAATAATAATTAAATAATTAATTATATATTACATAACAAATGTAATGTTTTTCTATTATCGATCTTCATGGACTATGTTAAAAATTAGTAAATAGTTAACCATTTTCTCTCGGTCTCGCTTGTTTCCCAGTCTTCACTCTATTATCTTTAATAGAACTTTTCTAATTGAAGGTGTATGCTAAGGTGACCCTTCCTTGGAACATGAAACCTCAAGGCGAGAGAGGAGTTTGTCATGTTTTTTTTGCAGGTATTCCAACCAAGTATATGAAGACAAGGCACAAGGAGAACCATCTCAAATACCTCATTTTTCCCAAGGATTTGATGGCACTATCTAATACTTCATATTTTCAATAATAATAATAATAATAAATAAATAAATAAATTATCTTTTTCTTCTTTGTTTTTAGGGTGAAAAATCAATTCCTTGAAGGTTGAAAATTTTCCAAATCTTCCCCAAATCATGCCAAGGTAAATTTCCTTATTTCCAATATTTTTTTAGGCTTGATTTTTTCTTCTTCTAAGTTTTAATTTCTGTTTTAAGTCATTCTGTAACAACAGAAAAACAGAGACAAAACAGCCCTAATAATCCTTAATTTCAATTTTTTAGACTAAAGTTTATTGCTGATAAATCACTAAATTTTCTAGGTTATCATTCTTATTTTAACTGCTGGTTTTAATGTTTAAATGGCTGATTTTACACCTTAATTAATTCTGAAATTGCAGCAAAGTACATTGTTAGTTCTGGAAGTTTCATAGCCATCCAGCACTTCAAATTTTCTGTTTTACATGCTCTAATTTTCTGTTGTTTACTATTGATTAAATCTGGAAATTTCTTGTTGTTGACTATTGATTAAATCTGGAAATTTTCTGAGTTTTCTTGCTCTTTTATAATAAGCAAACACTTTATAACAGTAAGTTAATTCTCAAGTGTTCACTTTGGTAAATCATTGTTCATTATTTCGTAGTTTTAATGACCATAAGTATTGGCTAAAAGGTTCACATTAAATCTAGAAATTCACTTGTGCAATTTCATTTCTTTCAAATATTTCTTTTACACAAATTCTTGGGATGCTATTATTTCTTTCATGCCAATTTGAAACTACAACTTAGCAACACAATAAGGAAAATAAAAAAATAAAAAAATTCGATCTTATCATTAATAGGAAAATAAAATAAAACAAAGATTTAATTTAGAAATTACAAATAGAACCATTATTTAATTGTCACATGAATAATAACGTATATATGGAAATTCTGCCCCTTTAATATCATTTCATATGCCAATTAAACATTCTCTTTTTCTTTTTCTCTCTTTAGAACATATAATCAAAATATACAATTATTTTTGTCATCATAAAATAGGTATGTGTATATATGATAATCGTTTACAATTTTCAAATCAAATTCAATTAAGCTGAATTTATATATATACATAAAAACATTAGAACCAGATCTATGGCCGCTTAGAGCGTTAACATGGGTTCTACTGTACCTTACGGTTCTGTCAGATCGCCTAGATTATAAAAGAATTGCCATTTATTTCAAAATTCAGCTATAAATTATGGTTTTATAAGATCGCCGATGATAAAAGGAGTTTTCTCTGTAATTCAAAATTCAATTGTAAATCATGGGTCTCTCCGAGCGCCCCGAGGAAATGAAAGATTTGGCTCTGTAAATAATCCTTTGGTTGGTAAATTTAAATACTTTCCAGGTTGCATCAAAATAATTGAAAGAGTACTCATACAACCTAAAACATCAAAGGCTATGAAGATGAATAATTTTCTGTCTTATAAATTTTATCCAGAATTTCGATACTATTTACTATTACAAAGCTGAAATAGTTTTCTGTCAAATAATGCAACCAGAAATTTGCTATATCTTACCATTACAGATCTGATGAATCTTCTATCCATATAACACATAACCATAATTTATCTACCATTTCAAATCTTAAAATTTGAGTCCGGTGCCCTCGAGGCTCGACCGGCTCTAATACCAAATGTAGGGACCCCTTTTCCGAGTCCTACTGATAACAATTTCTATTAAAACTTAAAAACATAAAATAATCATTTTATGCATTATCAATAATAAACATCAATATATTAAGAATTTACAAGTAAACAAATAACATAGAACCTGTACTGTAAGTCGAATCTGCTGCTGGAGAAGGATTCGTTGTTGTCCGATCAGCGCCGAGCCTTTGCCGATTTACCGAGGACCCCTTGGTTGACCTCCCTACCATATCGAGGTACTCTTCTTTCCACTGAACCCCCGAGCGATTTGGGGTCGTAACAACATACAATGCCATGGCTTTCTGTTGGGATCTCCCAATCCCTGATCAAGCTATCAACCCAACTCCAAGGAATCACACTTAATCAAAATCTCTATTACGGTGCCCATCCAACACTAGGGAGCAAGAGAGATCCTCTCCTTCTCCTCCCTTTATTTTATAACCAAAAGCTTCCATGCCACGTGTCTTTCCATGCAAAAACAATCTTTTATTAATAATTCTTTCAATATTTACTCTCATGCAACAATTGTCACTCTCACATGAGTGTGCACCTAAACCCCTAAGTTGTCTCATTGTTGTCTTCTTAGTTAATTCCTCTAATCCCTAAATCAGTGGGATGTAGGTGGAGTGGTCTCTACATGAAATTTATTCAAGTTTTGTTCTATAACCTATTTGTTGAATGATATCTCTCATGCAAAATTATTCTAGTAAACAAGGACATATATCTATTCCAAATTTTCTCTTTTTCTAAAGCCTAGAAAATTAATAAAATAAAATAAAATATTCTTTTATTAAATTTTCTAAAATTCTATATGCCTCTTTAATCATAAATGCACAGTTTTTTTAAATGCTAAAAGTGTGAAAAATATTATTTTCATGCATAATTAATTTAATGCAATTCTATATGCCAAGGACATATTGAAATTTGTCCCTTCATGCATAACTAATTTAATGCAATTTCAATATGTCAAATACATGGGTGTTCGTTTTGACTTTCTTTTCTTTATTCATCTTGGTACCACATCATTGGGTCCTTCTGACTTTATTTCCTTAATCGTCTAGGTACCACATCATCGGGTCCTTCTGACTTTCTTACCTTAATTGTCTAGGTACCACATCGTCGGTGTCCTTCTGACTTTCTTTCGTTAATTGTCTAGGTACCGCATCGTCGGGTCCTTCCGACAACTTCCTTTTTCTCTGGTGGGGAGTACTGTGTAGTGATCGGGGAATCGTTACCGCGATCTCTTGAATACACTTCCTTGGAGACTAAGGGCGGCTGAGGGATAATGTTCTCCTTATTGCGCGCCCCTCAACTCATCGTATGCGACCAAGTCGTTGTGGCCTCGACCGCACGACACATGCTTCCCCGGGTGAGATGAAACAACTTCCGACACCTGTGTGGAGTGCTATTTAGGGTTGACAGTCCGTCGTCGTACCCCTATGTATGTTTTCCGTTCTTACGACCCCTATTTTCCATTGTGAGTCAGTCGGTAAATCGTTTTACCTGCTACTGCACACACACTCAAAGCACACATTAAATAGCGCTACACCATAAAAATCCTTCATTGCATTTATGGGGTACATCATCATAATATATTGGTCAGTCGAGCATATTTATCATTCAATCACTTCCATTTCATAATCTCCCAGTTAGTCGAGCATATATCATTCAATCATTTCCATTTCATAATCTCTCAGTGAGTTGAGCATATATCATTCAATCATTTTCATTTCATAATCTTTCAATCAGTCGAGCATATTTATCATTCAATCACTTCCATTTCATAATCTCTCAGTCAGTTGAGCATATATCATTCAATCGTTTCCCTTTCATAATCTCTCAGTCAGTTGAGCATATATCATTCAATTATTTTCATTTCATAATCTCTCAGTCAGTTGAGCATATATCATTCAATTATTTTAATTTCATAACCTTTCATTCATTCGATCATATACAACATTTAGTCTATTAGGATATTCCTATACTCCATCTCAGTCCTACCAGCATTTTCATCCTTTGCATTTTCAGTCTTACATGCATTCCTGCATGTAGCATGCATCCGCATGCTGTCCAGTCATCAGGTTGATACCTCCAGCACCTAGTCCCTAGTCTTCCAGCACTCGGGAGCTTATTTCCACTCAGATTGAGCCCTCCTAGCCAGTGATGCGCCCACATCTCACCATCCACTTGACAAAGGCGTCCTTCTTCACCTACCAGTCCAGTTGTCTTCAGTTAACTGAGTTCTCTCCTTGATTTTAGGCTTGACTCACTCTTAACTGACCTTACCACTCCGATGGACCTCCAGTGTGACTAGACTGCTCATTCTGACTTCAGTTAGCTCCTCATGCGCCCTCCACTGAGCCTCCTTCATTTAGTTAGTGTCTCCATGTTCCAGTTACACTTACCACACTCAGTTAGACTCAGTTTGACTGACGGTTGACAGTTACTTGTGCATTGATGACTCCACCGATGATGAGATAGACTTCTAGTTGTGCTCCGATGACACTCCAGTGATCTTTTGATCAGTCCATGAAGGCTAATTCGAATTGCCACCTTGGCATTCAAATCCTCATGCATTGTACTACTTATTTGTCCATATTGTAATTAATTAATTAGTGCGTGTGAAGTTATTTTGCTTCTATCCGAGTTCTACTGTATTATTATTCTGTTGTTCATCTTACTGCATTGACCACTTTTAATCTTATTCCTAAATTCTTTTATTGTGAGGTATACATTAGCTCTTAGATCTGCTGTGAGGATTTTCACATGGTATCAGAGCCTTTTGAGAGTATTGTTTATCTCCATTCCTGAGAGTTTTTTGCAGGTTATTATCCAGATTTCGAGTGCAGCAGCTGCAGCAGTTTTTGCATTTTTTGCAGCAGTAGCAGTTGCATACTTTTCTATTGTTTTTGCAGGTCTTCTACAGCTTCCATGTATTCCGAAGAAATCTATCCTCCTCCTTTCAACTATGATCCTCTTTCTCCATTCAACTATGATGAATGGAAACCAAAGATGATAGCACATTTGAAGAGAAATGGTCTCTTTGATTATTGTTTTGAAAGAGAGTTTGAATCCTCTGAAGAAGAGATTGACTAGTTAAATAAAGGTGGCAGAGCCATTGCAGCCATGATGTTTGCTATGTCTCGATGCTTGGTACACCAATTCATTGATGATGTTGAATCTCCAAAAGATCTATGGGCCCTCCTGGATGAAATATTTGGAAAGCAGAATGAAGGGATTGGTCCAAACCCTTTCGAGAGCAAGCAAAGTGATGCATTCGCCCTCCTTGATGATCTCATTGATCATGAACCAGTATCAAACATATCTCATAGTGAAGTTGTCCACAAAGAAGAAGAACTTGCGGATTCTACACTCAGCCTCCAAATTTCTTCTATTTCGAATTTTGTGCCAGCTCACACTCTAGAAATTGCAGAAGGTCCTAAATCCTCTCTTGCACCAGAGTCTGTTGGTTTGCATCATGATCTATTGAATGTTTTGGAGGTCAAATCAACCATTGGAGGTAATGTATTCGCTCTCCTTGATCACTCACCTCTTATGTACTACTATATGATCATTATTTCATGCTTTCAAAAGGTTATTGAAGATTATGGCCATTGCCATTCGCTTGGGAGAATTTCTCATGCATTGACTAGTTTTGATCTCACCTCTAATAGTTCAAAGGAGATCTCAAGAAACCATGATTCAAGTCTTGGATCTAATTTGGATTCTAAGCAATCACTACTTGGGATAATTTCTCATGCATATGATGGTTTTGATCTCACCCCTGCTGGTTCAAAGGACATCTCAAGAAAATATTCTTCAAGTCTTAAATTTGATTTCGATTTCAAGCAATCATGTGATGGTTCTCTTTGGAATAATCTCACCCATGATGGTTCAAAGGAGAAGACAAAAGACAATATGCATATTCATAGATTTGATCCTACCTCAGCTGATTCGAATCACAGGTTCAAGGATCATCCTCATACTTTTGGATTTGTTCTCATCACATCCGATCTGAAGAGCAAGTACAAGCACATGCCTTTTGAGCATGATCCACTTCTTCCCAAGAAGAAGATACCTCCAGACATATGACCAAGCATCACACCTGCTTGAGTTTTGGAGCATTTATTTTTGTGTGTGCCTTGCAGTCTATTTTGAGGGGGGGTATTTTTCCCATGAGGTTTTCCCCATTTCCTCGGTTTATTGACTGTTATTATTCATTGTATTGGGTGACCTTTGGTCTCAGTTACCAAGGCCCAGGATGGATTAAGGAGGGGTGTTAGGATATTCCTATACTCCATCCCAGTCCTACCAACATTTTTAGTCTTGCATGCATTCCTGCATGCATCCGCATGCTGCCCAGTCATCAGGTTGATACCTCCAGCACCTAGTCCCTAGTCTTCCAGCACTTGGGAGCTTATTTCCACTCAGATTGAGCCCTCCTAGCCAATGATTCGCCCACATCTCAACATCCACTTGACAAAGGCGCCCTTCTTCACCTACCAGTCCAGTTGTCTTCAGTTAACTGAGTTCTCTCCTTGATTTTAGGCTTGACTCACTTTTAACTGACCTTACCACTCCGATGGACCTCCAGTGTGACTAGACTGCTCATTCTGACTTCAGTTAGCTCCTCATGCGCCCTCCACTAAGCCTCCTTCATTCAGTTAGTGTCTCCATGTGCTAGTTACACCTACCACACTCAGTTAGACTCAGTTTGACTGACGGTTGATAGTTACTTGTGCATTGATGACTCCACCGATGATGAGATAGCCTTCTAGTTGTGCTTCGATGACACTCCATTGATCTTTTGATCACTCCATGAAGGCTAATTCGAATTGCCACCTTGGCATTCGAATCCTCATGCATTGTACTATTTATTTGTCCATATTGTGATTAATTAATTAGTGTGTGTGAAGTTATTTTGCTTATATCCGAGTTCTACTGTATTATTATTCTGTTGCTCATCTTACTGCATTGACCACTCTTAATCTTATTCCTAAATTCTTTCATTGTGAGGTATACATCAGCTCTGAGATCTGCTGTGAGAATTTTCACATGGTATCAGAGCCTGTTGAGAGTATTGTTTATCTCCATTCCTGAGAGTTTTTTGCAGGTTATTATCCAGATTTCGAGTGCAGCAGTTTCTGCATCTTTTGTAGCAGTAGCAGTTGCATACTTTTCTATTGTTTTTGTAGGTCTTCTACAGCTTCCATGTATTCCGAAGAAATCTATCCTCCTCCTTTAAACGATGATCCTCTTTCTCCATTCAACTATGATGAATGGAAACCAAAGATGATACCACATTTGAAGAGAAATGGTCTCTTTGATTATTGTTTTGAAAGAGAGTTCGAATCCTCTGAAGAAGAGATTGACTGGTTAAATAAAGGTGGCAGAGATATTGCAGCCATGATGTTTTCTATGTCTCGATGCTTGGTACACCAATTCATTGATGATGTTGAATCTCCAGAAGATCTATGGGCCCTCCTGGATGAAAGAGTTGGCAAGCAGAATGAAGGGATTGGTCCAAACCCTTTCGAGAGCAAGCAAAGTGATGCATTCACACTCCTTGATGATCTCGTTGATCATGAACCAGTATCAAACATATCTCATATTGAAGTTGTCCACAAAGAAGAAGAACTTGCAGATTCTACACTCATGCGCCAAATTTCTTCTATTTCGAATTTTGTGCCAGCTCACACTCTAGAAATTGTAAAAGGTCCTAAATCCTCTCTTGCACCAGAGTCTGTTGGTTTGCATCATGATCTATTGAATGTTTCAGAGGTCAAATCAGCCATTGGAGGTAATGCATTCGCTCTCCTTGATCACTCACCTCTTATGTACTACTATATGATCATTATTTCATGTTTTCAGAAGGTTATTGAAGATTATGGCCATTGCCATTCGCTTGGGATAATTTCTCATGCATTTACTGGTTTTGATCTCACCTCTAATGGTTCAAAGGAGATCTCAAGAAACCATGATTCAAGTCTTGGATCTAATTTGGATTCTAAGCAATCACTACTTGGGATAATTTCTCATGCATATGATGGTTTTGATCTCACCCCTGCTGGTTCAAAGGAGATCTCAAGAAACTATTCTTCAAGTCTTAAATTTGATTTGGATTTCAAGCAATCATGTGATGGTTCTTTTTGGCATAATCTCACCCATGATGGTTCAAAGGAGAAGACAAAAGACTATCTGCACATTCATAGATTTGATCCTACCTCATCTGATTCCAATCACAGGTTCAAGGATCATCCTCATACTTTTGGATTTGTTCTCATCACATTCGATCTGAAGAGAAAGTACAAGCACATGCCTTTTGAGCATGATCCAATTCTTCCCAAGAAGAAGATACCTCCATGTGACCAAGCATCACACCTCCTTGAGTTTTGGAGCATTTATTTTTGTGTGTGCCTTGCAGTCTATTTTGAGGGGGGGTATTTTTCCCATGAGGTTTTCCCCATTTCCTCGGTTTATTGAATGTTATTATTCATTGTATTGGGTGACCTTTGGTCTCAGTTACCAGGGCCCATGATTGATTAATGGGGGGTGTTAGGATATTCCTATACTCCATCCCAATCCTACCATCATTTTCAATCTTGCATGCATTCCTGCATTCTGCATGCATTACATGCATCCGCATGCTGCCCAGTCATCAAGTTGATACCTCCAACATCTAGTCCCTAGTCTTCCAACACTCGGGAGCTTATTTCCACTTAGATTGAGCCCTCCTAGCCAGTGATGCGCCCACATCTCACCCTCCACTTGAAAAAGGCGCCCTTCTTCACCTACCAGTCCAGTTTTCTTCAGTTAACTGAGTTCTCCCTTGATTTTAGGCTTCACTCACTCTTAACTGACCTTACCACTCTGATGGACCTCCAGTGTGACTAGACTGCTAATTCTGACTTCAGTTAGCTCCTCATGCGCCCTCCACTGAGCCTCCTTCATTCAGTTAGTGTCTCCATGTGCCAGTTACACTCAGTTACACCTACCACATTCAGTTAGACTCAGTTTGACTGATGGTTGACAGTTACTTGTGCATTGATGACTCCACTGATGATGAGATAGACTTCTAGTTGTGCTCCGATGACACTCGAGTGATCTTTTGATCACTCCATGAAGGCTAATTCGAATTTTCACCTTGGCATTCGAATCCTCATGCATTGTACTACTTATTTGTCCATATTGTGATTAATTAATTAGTGTGTGTGAAGTTATTTTGCTTCTATCCAAGTTCTACTGTATTATTATTCTGTTGCTCATCTTACTGCATTGACCACTCTTAATCTTATTCCTAAATTCTTTCATTGTGAGGTATACATCAGCTCTTAGATCTGTTGTGAGTATTTTCACACAGTCGTCATTCATTTTGTAAATTTGCTAATCATTAAGCAACACAAGCATTTTGTTCATACACATCATATATTTCATAATATCGCTAATCATTAAGCAGGGCATTCATTCATTTATTAATTTTAAGCGAAGTATCTATTTCTATAAGTGTCGTTCATTGCGTCATCATGTGTTTCTCAGTTGTTCAAACATTCCAAATATTCAAAGGACCATTTTACTAAAGTTTATTCGGCCGGGTCACTTGGAAAGTGTCCTCAAGTCTACGGTCTGTCAATGTACTGAGCCGAGAGTTACACTTTTACACCCTCATTAGTTTTCCAAGACTTCATGGATCATATTTTTAAATTACATGGCATGTCAACTTCCATTGTCTCTAATTGGGACTTGTTGGTGGCATGTCAACTGAGTTCTCCCTTGATTTTCAAATTTTTTTGATCTTTTACGTATGACATAAGTTATATTTTATTGTTTTGTTTCCACTCCTTTAGAAGGAATGAAATCTTTTACGTATTGAAAACCTTGTTGAAATCTCAAGAATCATTTCTTTTCAAGTTCTTTAATAAACTTTGCATTTTTCTCATTTCAAATCATTTTAAAACTTCTCATTTTTTTTTTGTCTTGAGTTGTTTGAAAGCTTTCCATTTTTTTGGTTTTGGGTATTTTTGAACTTTGCTTTTTGTCCCTTTTCAGGCAATTTAATTTGTTTTCTTTTTGTTGTTTTTTGGGTCATTTAGAAACTTTGCTTTGTTTCATTTCAGACTATTTTAAAAATTTCCCTTTTTTTGGTTTTCAGGTCATTTGGAACTTCGTTCAAATCTTTTATGAACTTTTTTTCAGAAAATATTGTAAAGCACTTGAATCAGTGTTCACTCTCTTTTGTAAATTGAAAAAGTAAATAATCCTCCCCAAAAAAGTCTCTAATCTTTCCACAAGCGTTGGGTTCCTTAAATACTTTTGGGAAAGTCAAAAGTTCCCTTGAATGAAACAAAAGTTTAAAATCTCTCTGAATGGAAGAAAGTGTGAATTTCATTTGAATCAAATAAATTTTGAAAAAACATGAATTTAAAGTTAATAGATCTCCTAAATAAAGATTTGAAATTACCCACATAATCATGAAACAATTTCAATGACTCATGTGAGTAATAAACCAACATAGATTCATTTTAAACCTGGATCTATCAAGCATTGAGAGGGATCCAATTTCTTGAGGTCTCATTTTTTTTTAACTTAATTTTTTTACACATCCCGAAAAATTAAACCTCCAGAAATTTGATCCCTCTTAATTCTTGATAGATCTGGGTTTAAGATGGATCTATGTTGGTTTTATTTATTTTTAATTTATGAGTCCACATGGATTTTATTTTATTTTATGAGATGACATGAATTTTTTTAATTACTTTCTATTTTTGGTAACATAATGCTATGTTACGCCCGCAAGGGTGTAGCTCAACCAACGATTCATTTGATGTGAAGGACATGTTGTAAATGGAGGCCACAAGTTCAATTCACCCCAACTTACCCGTGCCCCATGATTGCGGGCTGTGTGGGTGCACCTAGGAGTATAGTGGTAACAGACGGGATTGGACCCTTGGACCCCGTGTCACGTGAGTACCAACCCCATCCTAGTTGTCGATTCCTTTAGTACAAAAAAAAACATAATGCTACATTACGTGACAATATCTCCCCCATATTGGGTTGTAGAGTACCTTGCTCTTCTCAGTGCAACTACTGAGATTTCAAAAGATTGGATTAGACTTGATCATAATGTTGTAAACAACAACAACTATAATCACCTACACTTGTATTCATTGTCGTTTTATTTTCAGTTGGCATGAAGAATGCTGGTTTGAAAGTTATGTTTTGAAGGTATTACCATTTTAATCTTCTTCTTAGTGCAATACCAGGTAAGTCCCCTTCTCCTTGCTTTGAATCCTATATAATTTGAAATGTCATGCTTTCTTTTAAAAAAATTCAAATTGCATTTTGAATTTGTTTTGAAAATCATAGTCTTTAAGTGAAGTTTTGATTTCAATTATGAAAATAGGTACAATTTCCCCAAAGAAAACTACTCCTAGGACACCCAAAACATCTCCAAGAAAAGGATAGAAGCTGGAAATAGGAACTCAAAATAAACTCTTAAAAACCTTGAAATTACTAATACAAAAATGGAAAAACAAGAAGCATAATTGGAGGTTAAAGAACTAGTTGAAGAAAAACAGTGACAAAAATATGAATATTTTGAACAGACCTTTTGTTAAACACTTAGCTGAAATTATGATATTTATGGTTTGGGATTTCTGAGCATTAAATTAAATATTCTCATTAATAAATGCAGAACTTTGTCATATTCATAAACACTTCATCATCCAAGCATAAAAACCGAAGAGGACAATTGCAAAAAATAATTAGGGAAAAACCCAGGGACAATCCTCACAACTTGTGAGGAAACCCAACTGAATGAGAATTTAATTAAGAGCAACACAGTAAATTTTACAGTATCAGAACCAGCATTAAATGCACTTGAATATCCTCGATTTATGTGCCAAAAGTGATGACAATAATTGTTGTATGATACAGTTGTACGGACTGGAAAATTGTTGTTTACTGCGCCTTGGGAACTGTGCACTGTCTCAGAAGCTTTTGCATACTGAAAAATGTGTCTTGACTGTTTTCCAGACTTGCAAATGTCCTTTTCTGAACTTCTCGAAAACTATGCAGACTACAGTATGGACAACAGTACGACCTCTCTCTTTCCAGCAATTCGATTTCTCTTGGAATTTGTGTAGAGGCAGAACCTTGAAATTCGTTCCACTTGACTGGATCTTCTCTCTTCTGCTGTACGGATTATTGCTGCTCACTAATTCTCAGTTTTCATTCACTCACTGAATGATCTCTCTATTTTTATCTTGCTGTGTGTTTTGGCACTCCTCAAAAGGTGTATTAAATAGATGTCTTTTCCTCCTTGAAACCCTAACTAACACAAACTAACCCTAACTCCCTTTTGAATGGCTAAGATCACTTTGATCTAAGGGTTTACATTTAATACACATTAAATGTCCTTTTTAATCATTTAATGCACAAAATACATTTAATAAAGTCATCTCACTTTTAAAACATAAAGTCACTTTTTATATTTCAAAAATACATTTCCTAGGGAAGACAACTTATGTCCCCACCATGGTAAACACAAAAACATGGAAAAGGACCTTTCTTGTTACAAATTTCAACACTCCCTCTTAATGAGGGAGGTCCCAACACAATCACCTTGACCACTGTCAAGAGCTTCTACTAAATCTGGAAGCTGATGTCAGAACATAACTGGATCCCACTCATCTTCTCTATGTTGGCTGAGTCTTCTGCCAGTGCTACTCTCCCCATCTGAAGGTACCATCAGTGCATATGCTTCATTTTCAGACTCTGATTCAGATAGCCATCCACTTGAACTTGGAAGCATTACCTCTCCATGCAGAAAGTAAAGTTTATCTCTTCTATTCCCAAGTAGAATAGTATCATCCAAGTTCTCTATCCGGTAGAGGAACACATTTCCACTTTTAATGAAAAATCCATACCCATCATCCTCTAATGATGATATAGAAAGTTTGCTGACTTTCATACCTGGGACAAACAATACTTTGTCTACTTCAAGAACCTTTCCAAACCTTAGTTGGAATTTCACAGTTCCAACTCCTTTGATTTATGCCTGAGTACTTCCAATACCAGTTCCAACAAAATGTCCTCTGGCTATTTCTTCTATCTTTTGAAAACTTCCATATTTCCCCATCATATGGCTTGTTGATCCACTATCAACTACCCACATGTCATGGAAATATACAGTGCTACCTACACTAGTTTGTACTAAAACTAAAGAGAATTCTTGTTCAAACTGGGAAGCAAAATCTCCCATTTCTGCTGATGGTGCTCCCTCTTTTTCTTCATTCCCTTTTCTCTTCGGATATTGACTAGCATAATGACCATTTTTATTGCAATTACAGAAACGTACCTTACTGAGGTCTTTTTCTTTCTTCTTCCATTTTCCCTTACCTTTGGTTGCAAGAGCAACATTGTCTTCATTGTTCTGAGCGCTATTCTAGAATGTCCCCTCCCGAGACTCTTCTTGAACAAAGTCATCGCATAACCTTGTCCAATATGGAAGCCTTTCTCTAGAAACTACTCCTTGCACAAAAGTGTGCCACTTTGCAGTGAAGCCATTAAGAGCATACCTCGCTAGCTCTTCATCATCTACTTTCTCACCTGTAGCTCCCAACTCATCTCTAACTTGAGTGATATTAGTGAGATAAGAAGATACAGTATCAGTATCTGTTATCTTGGTGTTCCTCAGCTTCTCTCTAAGAACCATCTTCTTGTTCTGGTTCTTACTTTGATACAAGGTACATAAAGCTATCCACATTTCAAATGCATATGTCTTACCAGTGACATGAGGTATCACATGGTCCGTGATAGAGTCCAAAAAGAACCTCTGAGCTTTGATATCCTTCTTATCAAAGCCAACTTTCTATGTGGGATCCGTACGAACTGTTATTGTAGCAGAAGCTCCAACAACATCCCACAATCCTTGCTCTTTGAACAATACTGTTATACGCTCCTTCCATGGAATGAAGTTACCATCTCCATCTAGCCTATCCTCGTACCTTGGTGATGCAGGGGCATCGGGGCCTAGGCAGAGTTGTCGAAGTTGACCGACATGAAGGAGACCGACCAGGGTGAGTGCCGACGACCACTGGTGCGGAAGAGAAGATTGACTTGTTGAAGTCAATAAGTCGAGCAGGAGTAATCGGGTATGTGACTGATGGATGCAACGAAAGTCGAGAGTTGACATGATGGGGTCGAAAGACGACAGGAGGGGTGGAGCGTTGATGGTCGACATGCGTCGAACCATGACTCCGACAGGTTTTGGCATGAGCCAAGCGAGGAGGAAGGGGCGGACTGGTGAAGCCTGAAGAGTGTGAAGGAAGTCGACAGGTAAGTCGAAGCCGATAGACAATATGGCCGACGTGATGGATTACTGTAGCCTGTCAGAAGGACGCATGGAAGTCAAGGAGAGTACTTGGCAACAATTCGGGGTTGCTAAGGAAGTTAATGACAGTTATTGCAGATGGGTGAAGACATGATAGATGTCGTCACAGGTAGAGGCTGTGCAGCACGGTTAGGGAGCTGATAGTTGCAAGTCTGCAAGATCTGAGGAGATTTTCAGACAGAGGATGCATGTCTCGGGGATCGGAGTGATATCGGGAGCATCAACAACAACAGAGTAGAAGGCCAGGAAGATTGGATCAGCTGGACAATCTTGGTAGAGCAGAGCTCAAGAGAAGTCTTGTAGATTGGATAGGGAAGTCACACATCTACAGAGCCGAGAAGATTGAGCCATAGCTCAAAGTTCCGCAGTGAACCAGGAGAGGGTGACGGTCGACACACTAAGATAGCACATAGTTACTTCTATATTGAAACGGCTGAGGCTGACAGTTAGTTAGTTGTTTCATATTCCTTGCAGTTGCATTGTAACCGATTCCGTAGAAGTAATATAAGCCAGCTTTTGGCATGTTGTTTGCATCTTGTCTATGTGAAAGTGTGTGTTGTGTGCATTGTTAAGCAAGAACCTTACTTGTCTAAGGCGACTTGCGTTAGTTGGTATCAGAGCGGGAGGAGAATCCTGTCGAGGAGAAAGGCGGTGATACCAACCTACCTTGCATTAGTTGGTATTAGAGCGGGAAGAGAATCCCGTCGAGGAGAAAGGCGGTGATACCAACCTGCCTTGCGTCAATTGGTATCAAAGCAGAAGAACGTCAGTGGTATTAAGCCTGCAAGTGCATTGAACAACTCCAACTGAGGTTGGGTAGAGTTGTACATGACTTGTTGAAGTCTGGTTGCGATTGGATGAAGTGGGAGTTTCAACCGAGTTTGAAAATGGCTCATAGAGGCGTTAATGTTCGAGGACGAAGAGCGCATGGCGCAACAGTCACAGTTGATTGTGAGATGTTCGACGAGTGATTCCGAACAATGCAAACTTTGACAAATGAAGTCACATCGATCAAAGAAATCCAAAGGCGTGGTTGTATTCCTGATGCTTTAGAGCACAACGACAAGGAGGTCGAAGAAGTGGAAGCACGGGAAGCAGCGGGAGAAGAACTAGAAGACAAACTGATCAAAATTCTGATGAATATGAGAGGTCGGACAAAGATAGATGTATGTACCTACTCAGGAAGTCTGGATCTAGAAGACTTGATCGACTGGTTCAGAGAGATGGAGAAATACTTCGACATAGAGCAGATCGAGGATCCTAAATGGGTTAAGGCTGCATGTTTGAGGTTGAAAGGTCATGCCTCATTGTGGTGGGACAATGTGCAGGCTGACAGAGTCAAGAAGGGCAAGTAGAAAATCAAATCTTGGGATAGGATGGTCGCCAAGCTGAAAGGGAAGTTCTTGCCAAATGACTATGTGATTTCCTTGTTCCAGAAGTTGCAGAACTTTCGACAAAAAGAAATGATCGTGAAGGAGTACACAGAAGAGTTCTACAGACTATCGATGAGGTCGGGTCAGACCGACGAAGGAGAAGAAGATTTCGCTAGGTACATGAACGGCTTGAAATATGCCATTCAGGATGAATTGAGCATGTCAAGATTCAGAGCAGTGGGTGAAGCCTACCAGTTAGCTCTGAAGGCAGAAGAGAAACTGTCGAGGAAATCCGCAGCGACCAAAGGCAGGATGACTAGTTGAGGTGCGAAGACTGTTTCCGTGAAAGGCCAAAGTAGCGGCTATAGGAAGGAATCTGTCGAAGAAAACCAACGGACGGAAGGGACATCGACAAGGGAGAAAACACAAGAGAACCGACGCAATGGTCGTGAGAACCGCGATCGAGGTGCGTATGGTCGAAGTGGTCCATCCGACAGAAAAGGAGCTAACAGACCAGCCATAATCTGTTACAAGTGTCGTGGAGCGGGACATAAGGCATATGAGTGCCCAGAGAACCTACATGTTGTAGAGGAGTCAAAACGCATACGTCGAAGAGATGAGCAAGTCGACGAGAGGGAATGATCAACATCCGAAAGTAGTGAGGATGGTAAGAAAAAGAGTCGGGCCATGACAACTAGGAAGACACTGGTTTTGGACGACAAATGCGATGAGCAAGAGTCGGCACAACGGAAGGCGATCTTTCGAACCAAGGTGTGAATCGACGAATGGCGTTGCAAGACCATATCTGATGGTGGAAGCACTGAGAATCTTGTGTCGACAGAGGTGATCGAAAAGGCAAAGTTAAAATGCCGAGAACATCCACACCCTTACAAGATCTGATGGTTACAGAAAGGGCATCATGTGAAGGTGACCAGACAGTGCTTGATTAACTTCAGAGTCGAAGGATTTGAAGACAGTGTACTATGCGATGTAATCCCAATGGACGCATGCCATCTGTTGTTAGGGAGACCATGGAAATATGATCGAAAAATGATCTATGATGGTTGAGCCAGCACAGTCACAGTGTGGAAAAATGGCGTGAAGAGGACTCTTAAGCCGAAGCCGGAAGAACAGGCCGACTATAAGCACGGCGAGAGCAACTTTTGGGAGAAGTGAGTGCTGATGTGTTCAACGAGAGAATTCCTTGCAGAGGATGAAAAGCAGTCGGGGTGTTATGCTATCATTCCGAAAGGAGCATGTGTCGAGAAGGCGATAATGGAGAAGATTCCGGTCGAAGTCAGAAAGATGCTTGATGAGTTTCGAAGCATAGTAGTCGATGAGACATCGATGGGATTGCCGCCGACAAGGAGCATATCCCATCAAATTGAATTGATTCCAGGGTCGAGTCTGCCAAACAAAGCACCACATAGGATGAGTCCGACAGAAGGTCAATAACTCAATTGACAGATCCAGGAGTTGTTGGATAGAGGGTTGATCAGAGAAAGTTTGAGTCTGTGCGCGGTACCTGTAGTATTAGCGCTGAAGAAAGGTGGAGAGTGGAGAATGTGTACGGACTCCAGAGCCATCAACAAGATCACGATCAAGTATCGGTTTCCATTACCGAGAATGGATGACTTGATGGATTGCTTGAGTGGAGCGAAGTACTTCACGAAGATAGACCTAAAGAGCGGTTATCACCAGATTCGGGTTAGAGAAGGAGATGAATGGAAGAAAACATTCAAGACAAAGTTAGGGCTGTATGAGTGGTTAGTCATGCCATTCAGATTGACTAATGCACCCAATACATTCATGCAATTGATGAATGAAGTACTGAAGCCATTCTTGGGGAAGTTTGTCGTAGTCTATCTCAACGACATTCTAATTTTCAGTCGAACCAAGACAGAACACTTGGAGCACGTTCGAAAGGTATTGCGGGAGTGTTGAGCCAGGAGGGCCGACCAATTGCATTCTTTAGTGAGAAGTTGGATGATGCGAAGCGAAAATATTTGGTCTATGACCAGGAATTTTATGCTATTTTCCAAGCATTGAAGAAGTGGATGCATTATTTGTTTCCCAAGGAATTTGTGTTATACACAGATCACCAAGCATTGAGATATCTGAATACTCAGTCGAAGTTGAACCAGCGACGCATGAAATGGGTTGAATTCCTTCAGGGATATACGTTCATGTTGCAACATAAGTTGAGCAAGTCGAATAAGGTTGCCGATGTGCTGAGTTGAAGAGTTGCGTTGCTGAACACGACGACAGTTCAGGCAACAAGAATAGAGTAGGTAAGGACAACGTATGAGACGGACGAGGATTTTGCGAAAGCATGGGGAGCTTGTCGTGAACCGTGGAGTGTCGACAGAACTCCCGGTACTTGGATTATTTTATCCAAGAGGGATACTTGTTTAAGAGACAACAGTTGTGTATTCCTAGAGGATCCGTAAGAGAGAACCTAATCCGAGAGTTGCATAGCGGCGGGTTAGCAGGTCATTTTGGCATCGACAAGACCAGGGCATTGGTCGAAGAGAAGTATTATTGGCCGGGAATGACGACAGATGTCAGAAAGTGGGTTAGACAATGTAGAGTTTGCCAGTTGGAAAAAGGGAGAAGTCAGAACATGGGGTTGTATACACCATTACCTGTACCAGATACCCCATGGGAGCACTTGAGCATGGATTTTGTGCTAGGATTGCTGAAGACGCAACAGGGAAACGACTCAATCTTTGTTGTAGTAGAAAGATTTTTGAAAATGGCACATTTTATTCCGTGTCGGAAGATAAGTGATGCCACAGGTATTGTTGTACTATTCTTCAAGGAAGTAATCAGATTGCATGGGCTGCCGAAGAGTATCAAATCGGACATAGATACCAAGTTTATGGGACATTTCTGGAGAACCTTATGGAAGAAACTGGACACGAGGTTGCAGTTGAGATCGGCATATCATCCACAGACAGACGGACAGACCGAGGTGGTGAACATAAGTTTGGGAAATCTTCTTAGATGTTTGACGGTCGATAGACCCAAGCAGTGGGAAAATGTGTTGGCGCAAGCATAGTTTGCATACAACAATTCTGTGAATCGGTCGACAGATTTGATCCCATTCTAGATTTAATTTTGCGGATAACAACACCAAATCAGATTTTCATAATTTTGCAGATAACAACACCAAATCAGATTTTCATAATTTTGCAGATAACAACACCAAATCAGATTTTCATTATACCAATTTCACAAGATAATTACAGATCGTCTTCGGACAGCGAAGATCGTCTCTGACTACAAACAGATATACCTCTGCACAATGTACTAAGACCGTTTATATTTCGAACATCAGCACGCTGAAGTCTACTTGAATGCTTCTGGGATTCTCAGCATATACAGACTAGTATCACAATAAACTTACGGACTTAGAATTTCTGATGCAATGTTATACTCAGATGAGCAACTTGTAGAGCATACTCTTCAAACACGGACTCAGACAATTACAGACTTAGAATTTCTGATGCAATGTTATACTCAGATGAGCAACTTGCAGAGCATACTCTTCAAACACAGACTCAGACGATTAACACACTTCTAGACTTAGACTCAACTCCCAAATTTCCGATGATGTAAGAGGAGCCTTACCTCCCTATTTATACAAAAGTTGAAGAGTCTCTTGGAAGAAAAGAATCTATGACTCATCAATATGACAAAACTAATTTTTCTTCCACTAGCTAATGTTTGTACGAGAAGGAGTGACTCATTAGCACGGAGATGCTTTTAGTTTTCAGGTAACTCACGAAGAGACATCCGCACCAAATCATGGCCCCATATACATTGTGGATATTCTTTTCAAAAAGAACCCACTAAAGAAATAATAGAAAAGAGCGGATAATTAGACAAGATCCGCGGTACAAAATTATTATACAAAGTGGATATTCGTAAGAGAACCCACAAAAGACAAATTATACAAATACTAACCATAGTCAGGAGGACTATGATCAAAATCAAACCCTTCTGATACGAACCCATTATGATCAACATCACTTTCATCTGAAGAATCTTGTTGAAAGTATTGTCGGAAATGGTCAGTACCATAGTGTAAGACATCCTCCATCCAATGAGGTCGAGTTTCCCTGAAGCAAGCATAGAAAGGAGATTTCCTGAAAATATCAGGCCTCATATAACTGGGGACAGAAACATCACCGAAGAAGTGGTGTTTGATAACAAGTCGGAATGCCTGTCCTGGTTCTACTGATGGTACAACAACAACGCCTTTCCAAAAAATATCAAATTGGAAAATACCATAAATAAGAGAGCTGCCATATATTTCGTCATTTAAGACATAAATAAATATCTGGGGAGAGGCGTGTTCTAGAGCCGAGATTCTGGGAACATATAAAAAGAATAAAATCTTCATCCATGGACTCCATTGGCGAGTATGAAGATCTTCACAATAGAAACAAATAATAACTTTGCCATTTGCTCTGGAAACCTGGTGAATAGCATAAAAATCAATCCACCTAATGGCAGGATCAAAAATATAAACAAAGAATTGTTGCTCTCCTGAAAGTAAATGGAAATGCCCGATAACCATGTTAACATGGTTGATTCTGAGAAGAGGATTATTAAAGTCAAGATTATAGCTGCGGCATCCCTCTGGAGAATTGAGCCGCTCTTGGAGTATTCGTTATTGAATTTCAAAAGGAAGAGTCTGTACTTGTTTATGAAAACAGTCTATGCAATAACAGTAGAAACATTCATGACAAACAAGCACTAAGTTATTTGTTGTTGAAGACGACGATTCTCCTTTTTCAAAGACTTTAATTTCTTTGTAGTATGAACCTTCTCGAGTTAACATATCAACAAGATGGTTGTCTTTGTCGGCTTTATAGATAATTTCAAAGTCAAAACCTTGAAGCCAAACTGCCCACCTTAATACTCCGACATTACCATGTTCTAACAGTCTTCTGTTAGCCAACATTCCTTTCATCTGTTTGAGATCTGTTCTTACTGTAAAATAAACACTCTTGAGAAAGAGTCTGAAACAAGGAATACCCTTTTTGACAGCTAAGATCTCTTTGTGTGAGGAAGGATATTTGATCTCCGTGTCAGAGAATGTACCAGAAGTATATGCACATACCACTTCCTTGCGGGAATGCTTTTGGAGAAGCACTGTTGCCCAGACTTGATCAGAAGCATCAGTTTCCAAGATAAATGGAAGATCTGGAGCTGGGAGAGATAGGGGAGGAAGCTTTTGAATATTTACTTTAATTCTTCTGACTGTTTCAGTCATATCTGATGTCCACTATGTTCCAGGCTTTAACCTTTTCTGCAACAATTTTGTATCTTGTGCTTGTGCTTGTAACTGTCGAATATAGTTCAAGCAACCAAGAAAGCGCTAGACTTGTTTCATATCCTGCAATTTATCAAGGAATGCTAAAAGTTTCTGCAAAACATGTGGCTGCAGAATTATTTTCCCTTAAGAAATCTAGAGACCTAAAAATTCAATGGATATTTGTGCAATTACAAACTTATCAAGGGCTGCTGAAAGAGCAATCCCATGCTTAAATACGATTTGATAAATTTTTTCTAAATGCACCTTATGTTCAGCAACATCCCTACTAAAAATAAGCAAATCATCAATATATACAAGAATGAAATCTAAAGAACGAAAAATATCCTCCATCCGCTTTGGAATTCTGATGGAGCATTCTTCAGACCAAACAGCATCACTGTCCACTGGTATTGACCATGGGGGACAACAAATGCAGTTTTGAAACTGTCTTCTGGAGAAATACCAATTTGCCAGAACCCACTCTTCAGATCAAATTTACTGAAGACGTTTGCTTTTGCAATTTTAGACAGGATTAGTTCTTTATGAGGCAAAGGATATCTAATTGGTTCTAAAGCTTTATTCAATTGTCCATAATTGACTACCAATCTTTCTTTCCTCTTTTCTGCTCAGAATGCTTGTTGACATAGAAGGCTGGGCATGCCCAGGCGCTCTTACAGGGTTCAATCAGCTTTCTGTCTAGCAGTTGCTGTATCTCTTCTTTGCAAGCCTGCTGCTCTGTTGGACTCATATTGTTAGTTGATGCCTTTTGGGGCTTGATTTCTGCATTCTGCTTGTATGGAAGAGTGACATAATATTTTTCTCTTTTCCAGAAAGCATCTAGATGATCAGAAGTACAATCTGTTTTTAACTTCTGTACTATGTCTGCAAGAATTTCTTGACCATGAAGATCTGCATGCTGGACTATCTTTTTTATCTTGGCCAAGTATTTAACATATTCTTCAATGATATCTAGCTTCTCAGGGGAGATTCTGATAATAAAATCAGACTTTACAGGAATGGAAGTCACAATTCCTTGAACTATGAAATCAACCGAATCTTCTCTGACTGCCATGGGAAAATGTTTCTTGACAAAATCTTGTCCCAAAAGAATATCTGCTCCTGTATCAAGACAATATAAAGTAACATATGTTTTTGTTGTTCCCAACAATATTGGGAAGTCAGGAGCAATGAAATTAACCTTGACGAGCTCTTTATTGATTGCTCTAAAATGGATGGAAATTGGCTGCCAAAAATATTCAGGAATGGCTTTATATTTACAACAGCTATTCATAGCACCTGTGTCAACTTGGGCATCTATTTCATAAGCTTTATACCCTTCTATTTTGATTTGAATGGGGATGACCATCCTATCTCCTAAACTTTTTTGTTCAAGAAATAATTCTGATTCAGGAACTGGTTCGGAGACTGGGGTAAAGCTATGTGCTTTGCTCAAAGTGAGCTGAATATACTCTGAATTCAAGTCATATAGCTGGTGTAGTGATTCTTGAATGTTAGTAGCTAGCTGGGCTAATTGTTCTTTGTCTCTTCTGACCTTGTTTTCAAAGAACACAATTTTTCTTAATAACTCAGCTTCGCGGGAAGCTTCTCTGGAATCTGAGCATTCAGGAGTATAATCTATTTGCTGTGAATTTGGCAACTTCCTTTTTAGTTCATCAAATTTTTCTTGTAATCTTCTCCTAATGATAATCAAACCAGGAGAGAGATTGGCTCTTCTTTCTTCTAATTCTTCTATCTGACTTTTGATAGAAGCAAAAGAAAACATAAAACAATTACTAATAAACGTTCTATCATCATCAGAACTATTAGAGTTAATAGAAAGTTGCTGGAGGTCCAATTCCTCCGAACTAGAACCATAATTAGAGTCGTTGGTCGACTCATGGATTAAAATCTCACAAAGCTTATTTTGAAACTGTCTTTTTTTCAGGACATTTGTTTGCCCAGTGTCCAGATTTTCCACATATGTAACAAGTTGACTTTCTGAGTGGCTTTGTCCTTTTTCTGAATACAAACCTCTTCTGCCTTTTTGGAAAGAAAGGCTTCTTGGGATATATAGAGAATTTCCGGGAAGAGGATTGAGGTTTGGAATACCTCTTGGGTTGCTTAGAATGGCAAGAACAAGTGGATATAGTGGCTTTCTGAGGACGAGGCTTAAAGCAACCATAGCTTGCAGTTTCATGAAACTGTTGGCAAGTAGACTTGGAGACAAAAATCTGTTTTTTGAGATTCTTCTGTGTCTTCATTGCGACACAATCTTTCTGGAGAACTGTGCTGTTAGCACATGTTGGTGTAAACCAGCAAGAGAGAGGTCTTCAATCTTGACCTGATGATCTGACAAGTAATTATTCACAAGAATGGGAATCTTGCCAGTAAGGGAAGCAATATAATGACAAAGATATGCTACATTTTGGTGGTCAGTTATTTTGTACAACATAGACTGCATAGTACAGAAATATTCTTGCAGAAGATTAATGTCACAAAGTTTTCGGGACATAAACAATTGGGCTGTATGAGATGCATAAGGAGGTAAGGCACGAAGAAATTCATGAGCAAGAGCTTGGAATAAAGCTTCTAAAGGATCTTCATTCTCAAGAAGATGTTCCTTTTCTTCTTCTGAGAGCTTTTCCCACCAAATTTTTGCAATACCTGTACATGCCCATGTAAGTTGTGTATCTATGTCTTTCCATGATGCTTTTGTTTCTGCTTTTTGCTGAAATGCCCAAGCATTAATCTTTTGGAACAAATTTAAGATCTGGTCATTTTCCATGCAATCAAAATTAATAATTAAAGTATTTCCAAAACCTTTGGACAGGTCTTTGGAATCAATCTTGATATCTACATTTTTTAACTCATTTGTCCATTTTGTGAATGGACTGCGAAACTTATCATGGCTAACATCTTTGCCAGAAACCCTCCTTGCTTGATTCTGGAAGAAATGAGTCTCTGCTCTGTTTCTTTTAGGGTTAGAAGTTTCACCCATTACTAAATCCATAGAAATGGTGGAAGAAACCATCTTGATGTCATGACAAGCAAGAGATGTTGTTCTTTCTTTTAGCATTTCAAATTTTTCTCTTGCTAATTCAGCACCTTGCTGAATCGTTTTGAGTTTCTGAGGACTCAACTGCTTTAGATATTTGTGAGACTCGGAACTAGTAGAATGATAATTAAACTTATAGCCCTCTTGATTTATTTGGCTATAGTCTGGAGGTGAAGAAGGAGATGGGAGAGCTATCTGTAAATTTTCAACAGACCTAGTGATGATGTCCAAACTGGATTCAATTTCTAACAGCTTAGCTATCTTTTGTTTTTGATGTTGGACTAGCTCTTCAACAGTCTCTAAGATGTGGTGGATGGATCCATGCAATGTTTGGAGATGTGCTTTAAGTTCTAAAACATATCTAGCCACATCATCTAAATTTTGTGCTATGCAAACAGATTGAAAATTTGCATAATTCTGCAGCTTAATTTGTTCTGATGGTTCAGGATCACTCAGACTTCTTAACTTGACAAATTGAAGATCTGACTGTATGGTTCCTTCTTTGAAAGAAGGATTAGAGTTTCCATAGTCAAGTCTTCGGGCTGCAATCTGAGACAATGCACCTTTCTCTCTAGGAAGAGACAAGCTTTTAAGATCTCTGAAAAGAGACGAGCAATCATGGTAATTCGAATGTTGACCCCTATGTTCAAAGAAAGTTGGAGCTTCAACAGGGGAAGGATTGCTCAACGACTGGAATGTTTTTGGTTTTTTGACAGGAGATTTATTTCTACAAAATCTACAAGAAGCCAAAGGAAACTGGCTATGACTGACCATATGTTGGTGTAATTGGTCATTATAGGGTTGCATATTTACAGAGGAGCGTAAAGGAGTATTTACTGTACGAGGTAAATACTAGGAATGAGAAGCAGATTTGGATAAGGACGAAGAGGGAGTAAATGACTGTGCAGTACCAAATCTAAGAGAGGAATTTCCATCGGGATTCTGTACAATATGTAACTGTTTAGCAGAGCTATCATGGAGTTCTGGGTATTTCTGTGATAAGGGTTGGTAGGAGCTGTTCCACTCTTCAGGTAATGTAACTTGAGAAAATCCAAGCTGGAGAGGGGTAGTATTTCCTAGACCAACGACAACTCCTTCTTGAAGAGCTCGTTTCTGCAATTTGGGATTAATTGCAGGCATTGTAGAAGAAACAAAACGAATACATATAGAACAATGCAATTGTGCAATCTGTGATTGTGGTGCCACATCAAAGCCTGAAAACTATATATAGGCTTGCAAAAACTCATTTATGTATGGGTCTGAAAGAGAAATTTGGTAGCGGGGAACTACCGAATCTGCTTCATCCAAAAAAGAGAAACATGCTAAGCGATGGTCATGGCTAAACAAATATTTGAACAAGACTGAATCAGAAACATTGTATGATACCCGTGTCGTATCTCAGGAGTATGATCCTCAGCCAAATTGGTGTTTGCCTGAGATTGATGTTGATAATATATATGATTTACCTATGTTTAGGTTTCGTGCCGCCCAACTATTTCATTTCACTTCAGTAAATATACCCATATATGTTGGGTCAGTCTGTATACCAGGTCCCATTAATGAAACCCGAAGATATCACTTGGGGTTTAGAAAATAGTTATAAATATATTCATCTTGGTTTAATTCAGTTTGGTATCAATCCTTTAGTCCGTCCTGGATTAAATACTTCTTGTTTATCTTGTGTATTAGATTCCCGGTTCAATAAATTTGAAGATGCCTTGTTAGGTGGTTTCCAAAGCCCTCTTAACAATGGTCCTGCTTGGTCTTCGGTAGTTCCTCGAAAACTAAAAGCATCTCCGTGCTAATGAGTCACTCCTTCTCGTACAAACATTAGCTAGTGGGTTCTTTTTGAAAATAATATCCACAATGTATATGGGGCCATGATTTGGTGCGGATGTCTCTTTGTGAGTTACTCAAAAACTAAAAGCATCTCCGTGCTAATGAGTCACTCCTTCTTGTACAAACATTAGCTAGTGGAAGAAAAAGTAGTTTTGTCATATTGATGAGTCATAGATTCTTTTCTTCCAAGAAACTCTTCAATTTTTGTATAAATAGGGAGGTAAGGATCCTCTTAGATCATCGGAAATCCGGGAGTTGAGTCTAAGTCTAGAAGTGTGTTAATCATCTGAGTCTGTGTTTGAAGAGTATGCTCTGCAAGTTGCTCATTTGAGTATAACATTGCATCAGAAATTCTAAGTCTGTAATTGTCTGAGACTGTGTTTGAAGAGTATGCTCTGCAAGTTGCTCATCTGAGTATAACATTGCATTAGAAATTCTAAGTCTGTAAGTTTATTGTGATACTAGTTTGTATATGCTGAAAATCCCAGAAGCATTCAAGTAGACTTCAGCGTGCTGATGTTCGAAAGATAAACGGTCTCAGTACATTGTGTAGAAGTATATCTGTTTGTAGTCAGAGATGATCTTCGCTGTCCGAAGATGATCTGTAATTATCTTGTGAAATTGGTATTATGAAAATCTGATGTTTAGGGAAGAAGCCCACATGGAGTGGTGGATTTGGTCGAGTTATTGATGGAAACCAGGAAAAGCGCAGATGCAGAATAATTTGCAGAGCATATGAAATAAGTGCATGAAGATGTGCGAAAGCGCATAGAAAAGAGTAACGCGACATACAAGTTGAGAGCTGACAGGAAGAAAAGACTATAGCCGTTTAGTGAAGGAGACTTGGTCTATGCACATTTGCGGAAGGAAATATTTCCGATAGGGACATATAAAAAGCTGAAACTAAAGAAGATTGGACCATGTAAGATTCTGAGGAAAATTTCGGACAACGCTTATGTGTTGGAGCTGCCGAACGACTTGAGCATTTCACCCACGTTCAATGTCTCAGATCTGTACAAGTTTGAAGAAGGTTCGAGCAGTGGAAGCACGGAGGTTTCGAAGATCAACTAGACAGAGCAGATTCCAGATCGACGGAGAGAAGAAATCACAAAAGTAATAGAGGAACGCGAAGTCTGGTGTACGCATAGTTCGCGAAAGAAGGAATACTTGGTGCGATGGAAGAATGATGAGTTGCAGGAGGCGACATGGATTTACGAAGAAGAGTTAAGGAGACTGATGGAGCAGTCGAGTTCTTTTTCACCTAGGGAGTCTAATGCAGGGGCATCGGGGCCTAGAAATAGTTGTCGAAGTTGATCGGCATGAAGGAGACCGACCAGGGGGGGTGCCAACGACCACTGGTGCAGAAGAGCAGATTGACCTGTCGAAGTTAATAAGTCGAGCAGGAGTAATCGGGTATGTGACCGACGAATGTAGCGAAAGTCGAGAGTCGACATGATGGTGTTGACAGACGATAGGAGGGGCAAAGCGTTGATGGTCGACATGCGTCGAACCACGACTTCGACAGGTTTGGGCATGAGCCAAGCAAGGAGGAAGGGGCAGACTACCGAAGCCTGAAGAGTGTGAAGGAAACTGACAGGTAAGTCGAAGCTGACAGACAGTATGGCCGACGTGATGGATTACTGTAGCCTGTCAGAAGGATGCATTGAAGTCAAGGAGAGTACTTGGCAACAGTTTGGGGTTGCTAAGGAAGTTAATGACAGTTATTACAGATGGGTGAAGACATGACAAATGTCGTCACAGGTAGAGGCTGTGCAACACGGTTGGGGTGCTAACAGTTGCAGGTTTGCAGGATAGGAGGAGATCGTCAGATAGAGAATGTGTGTCTTGGGGATCAGAGTGATCTTGGGAGCATCGGCAACAGCAGAGTAGAAGGCCAGGAAGATTGAATCAGTTGGATAATCTTGGCAGAGCAGAGTGAGAGAAGTCTGGTAGATTGGATAGGGAAGTCACACATCTATAGAGCCGAGAAGATCGAGCCATAGCTCAGAGTTCCGCAGTGAACTAGGAGAGGGTGACGGTCGACACACTGAGATAGCACACAATTACTTCTGTATTGAAACGGCTGAGGCCGACAGTTAGTTATTTGTTTTATATTCCTTGCAGTTGCATTGTAACCGATTCGGTAGAAGTAATATAAGCCAGCTTCTGGCATGTTGTTTGCATCTTGTCTATGTGAACGTGTGTGTTGTGTGCATTGTTAAGCAAGAACCTTACTTGTCTAAGGCGACTTGCGTCACTTAGTCCTGCTGAGGCCATGACTCTTAAACTGATAAACACCTGCAAGACCCTTCTTCTCTAGGTTCTACAAAATCAAACTGTCTTCAACAACTGGGCTCTGATACCATAAAGAAAAAAAGTGACAAAAATATGAATATTTTGAACATACCTTTTGTCAAACACTTAGATGAAATTCTGAGATTTATGGTTTGGGATTTCTGAGTATTAAAGTAAATATTCTCATTAATAAATGCAGACCTTTGTCATACTCATAAACACTTCATCATCCAAGCATAAAAACTGAAGAAGACAATTGCAAAAAATAATTAGGGTAAAAACCCAGGGACAATCCTCACAACTTGTGAGGCAACCCAACTGAATGAGAATTTAATTAAGAGCAACACATTAAATTTTACAATATCAGAACCAACATTAAATGCACCTGAATATCCTCGATTTCTGTGCCAAAAATGATGATAATAATTGATGTATGGAATGGTTGTACGTTACAGTTGTACGCACTACAAAATTGTTGTTTACTGTGCCTTGGGAACTGTGCAGTGTCATAATTTTTTGCATACTGAAAAATGTGTCCTTCTGACTGTTTCCAGACTTGCAAATGTCCTTTTTTGACCTCCTCAAAAACTCTGCAGACTGCAGTACGGACAACAGTACAACCTCTCTCTTTCCAGCAATTCGATTTCTCTTGTAATTTGTTGAGACGCAGAACCTTGAAATTCGTGCCACTTGACTGGATCTTCTATCTTCTGCTGTATGGATTATTGCTGCTCACTAATTCTCATTTATCATTCACTCACTGTATGATCTCTCTATTTTTCTCTTGTTGTGTGTTTTGGCACTCCTCCCAAGGTTTATCAAATAGATGTCTTTTCCTCCTTGAAACCCTAACTAACACAAACTAACCCTAACTCCCTTTTGAATGGCTAAGATCACTTTGATCTAAGGGTTTACATTTAATGCACATTAAATGTCCTTTTTAATCATTTAATGCACAAAATACATTTAATAAAGTCATCTCACTTTTAAAACATAAAGTCCTTTTTATATTTCAAAAATACATTTCCTAGGAAGACAACTTATGCCCCCACCATGGTAAACACAAAAACATGGAAAAGGACCTTTCTCATTACAAATTTCAACACTAGTCATACATATTGCAAGGTTTAGTGATGAAAAAGTCATGCTGACATATGGTGACAAAGAATTCAATTATGAAGTTTAAAAATTTACCTAAATGGGGTGAAATATTCAGAAAAATTAAAGACAAAGAATATCCATACATTATCCCCCTTAATAATCTAGATAGAAGAAATTATGATGTCTCTATTTACCAAAATATCAAAAGAGCATGTTTACATTTTGTATCAGCAAGAGTACCTATTTTTCCATGTTTTGAAGAAATTGGTTGACTTATTGATCATGTTGATGCAAAGGAAAGAGTTATTAAAGATAGACTTGGAAATATCATAACCTCATTCAAAGTTGTTGACATAGAGAAATACTATAAGTTTTCTAAACTAGAAGAGGACTTGAACACATACTTTCTTACTAATTTCTACAATAAGAATGATCTTAAATAGATCCTAGAAAATTGGTGGATTGAGGATAATAGGTGGATTGAGGATAATTGGTGGATTGAGGACTTGAACACATACTTTCTTACTAATTTCTACAATAAGAATGATCTTAAATAGATCCTAGAAAATTGGTGGATTGAGGATAATAGGTTTTTTCATAAAAATGATGGTGTTTATAACTTTGTGAATCTCATAGAACCATATATTTATGTCAGGGCTCTCATGTGAAAAAAATGGAAGAAAACATTGTATGCATTTCAAAGATGACTAGATGCCTATAGCTCATGAGGTAGCTACAAACAAAACTATGTTCAAATGGGGAGCTATTTTATCACGGGCCTTGAAGAAAGCTTTAGAGAAAGTAAAGGATCAATCATTTGAGATAGCCCCTTCTTTTCATATGTCTTCATATTTGTTAGACAATGTTTATGCACAAAATACATTTCTAGGAATGGGATGGCAATGAACTAGGTCAAAAGCTCCTGTGCCTGTATATTGTCAAGGTTGTGGGGAACAAAGTACAAAAGAGTTTATGCCTTGATTTGTGACAAATTCTTGACCCCTTTTTTGTACTAATTTTTCATGTAGAATGTCCAAGGATCTTTAATGAAAATAAATAAATACTTAGATGCATTGGAAATTCGTATTTGTGGGAGATATTTACTTATATAATGATATATGGAGCCATTGCATCCCCTCATCTATTATCCATCTATTTTCCAAATAAGCTAGTCCTTTATGAAATTACATATCAAACTATCTTGCATGGTTTCAATGTTGTTCTTGCCAAAGTTTCAAGGAAGAAGATTTTTATTCCTTACAATTTCTCTATTGGGTATTATAGGCTTATAAATTCTAATCATGCAAAGCAAAACGGTAATTTGATGTTGGAATTCAAATTTTCCCAAGGCCAATTGAGAAAGAATGATCCACATGATCTGATACTAAAACACTCTAATTATATTTCTTAGCCATGCCCTTATACTCATGAAAGATGGGAGGATGAGTTGATTTATCAGGAATTGAATCATGGAATGAGGTGGAAGATAGACTGAAAAATAAAGAAGTTGTCATTTTTAATAACTTATCCTTAGAATAATAAGTTATAACTGAGCAAAGATTGGAAGTTGAGAAGATTAGGAAAATCCAAGAAGAAAACAAACAAAAGCAATAGGCTATTGAAAAAGCAAGGTCAAATGTAGAGGAACATAGAAGGATTGCAGCAGATGAAGAAAGATTTGAGGTTTAGAAAAAAAGTCAACAAGAAAAAGAAGGACAAAATGCACAAGAAGAATTATAACAAAGGAGAGAACAACAACAACATGAAGAACGATTAAACAAGAGCAAGTAAATAAGGCAAGATTTGAACAAGAAAAAAACAAACCAAAAGAGAGAGAGAGAAGATCAAATGAAATGAAAAGATAAGAAGAATTGAAAAAACAACAAAGGGAAGAAGAATAAAGCAAGTTTTTGACAGAATTGGAAACGAAATTACAATTAGAAAAGTTAGAGCTAGAGACAAAGATTCAAGAGGGTGTAAATCAACAAGATCAGATGAACAAGTTGGTTTCATTAAAACTATTGAGAGCGTAATTAATATATTCATTGATTATGTGATAGCAGTATTTGAGCCTAATGCGAATGTTTAGCAAGATTTTTATGCTAAATCTTTCAAATTGCAAGAACATAATTTTCCGTTCTCTCTAATATATAAAATGAGCTTACATTGGAAATAAACTCAAGCCAAAACTTATGATTAGTTGGAGTTTCCTTTCATCAAAGACATTAAAAAACACAAAGGTTAAGAAGGTGTAGCTAGGTTTTTACCCCTAGCTTGTGCAAATGAGCACCTACTAAGGAGAAGGGACTCCTTAGTAGCAGTTCAGTAAATGGAAATTATTATGATAAAACATAAATGTTAAACTACTCTAAAACATGTGCATGAAACATAAACAACAAAATGTAAATAATGGTTTTGTATTGATATTACCTCCAATGTGGAGGTTGTTGAAGCTCTTGCAATGTCCAAGAGGGTTGCTCCAAGCTCCAATGTGCTCCTTCTCTTTCTCCAATGGTGGAAATGGGCCAAAAGGGTCTCTCAAGGTGAAAGTGGCTCAATGGTGAGCTAGGGTTTCAAGAGAGATTTTGGCAGAGTAAGGGTGCTTATGATTGTGGATGTGAAATAAGGGATCTCCATCACCTATTTATAGTTTTTTGGTGGTGGAGTGCTGACCCATGGTTTTGGGAACCATATGGTTTAAGGCAGCTGTATAGGGTTTTTTCCTCCTTTTCCTCATTATTTTATATTTTTTATTCCCTTTTTAGGGGATTTTTGCTATTTTAGAGGAATTTTGGATATTTTTGGAGGAAAAAGGGATTTTTTAGCCTTTTTGAGGCTATTTTGATGGTTTTGTGGCCTTTTGGAGGCATTTTTAGTGGGATTTTTAGGGTTTTTAAGGGAAATATGGTAGGATAATGGACAAATGAGCCATGTAATGTGGTAGATGAGGTAGTGAACACTTTTTGGGTGTTAACAGAAGGACATAACATCAAATTGTTAAATAAAAGAGAATTTCAGGAGTAGAAGCAGATTTGAGTTTATGGGAAAGACTAGCGAAAGAAAGTCAAAAGAACATTGAGGATAGTTGGATGCAGTGCTTGAAAGTATGAGATTTTATAGAGGATATCAAAATACAATGTCATATATCGTCATTTAGAACCCCAAAATATGTTCACCCAACATACCTAAGGATGAATAAGTTTGAAGATTCTCTCATCCAATTTAAGAAATAAATTTAAAAGCAAGCTAAAGTATAGAAAGAGAGCACTTAGAGAAGTTTCTCGTTATAGAAACAAGCAAAAATGCCTCTTTAGAGTTTTCATTTCCCAAGATTGAGAAATACTCTAAAAGGTTTGGAAGATAAATAGTAATCCTAGAGGGCCCATTAAAATAACATATTTTTTCACATTTGGTACTATGCCAAAATTTATTTGATTAATGGGGTAAACATAAAGATGATGCTTTGATCAATCAATCGGATGAAGACCTTGGTTAGGATAGTTAGGTTTTGAGTTAAGGTTAAATTAGGTTTTGATTTAAAGTAGTTATTATATTGGTTTAAAAAAACTATTTGAGGGGCAAAGTTATATGAAGTAGAAATGGATTTTTGAGGGGGAGATCCGGAGATATACATGTAAAGACTACTCTTTCTATGATAATGAAAACAACAATCAATAGGCCACTTTTGTTGGTTGAAATACTTCTTGTTGTTGATCACTGTGGCCTTTATTTCTTAACATCAACATTGAATGGTTGTAAGAAATTTCTGTCTTTCATATTTTTCTATGATGAATGATCTTTCTTGCATTGATTTTTGTTTGTTTATTAATATTCATTTAATAATTAGTTTTGTTTAGTTTCTTTCCATCTTTCCGAGACTGATTGATTATTTGTATGAGAGTGAGGTGGAACTATTTCTACAGCTATAATACAGATACAAAACTGTCTTTATAATAGATTTACGACCTATCTCTTATTTCTATACTTCTTCATATTATAGTTACTTAGTTTAATGATTTCTTTACATTATATTATATTTTTTTCTTTCTTTAAAAGACGAAAAAAATAAAGAAAATCCTTTAATCCAAAATAAATCCCATAGAATAGGTTACCAAGCCATATAATCTAGAGGATTTACTATAAACAAGGAAGAGTTTGAATTGGCCTCTTATTTGTGTTCAACCCCTGCTGATTGAATTAGGGTTTTTTTTCCTGTCAACAGGGCCTTAGCTTCACAAGCAACTTTTGGCAGGGGTTATTTAAACTCCAAAGTAAGCTAAATTTTGTGGATGAGAAGTCAAGATGGGATTCATTATAAAGTGTTCCACTATATCATATCTACTTGAAATACATTTTCTATATTAATTCGTGATTAATTCTCTCAAGATGTTTCCGGGAGATCTAATAGATTTTATCCACTTCAATATATTGTACATTGTATGGCCTTGAGAATTAAGGAGAACCAATTGAAAAATATTGGGTACTAACATCTTTGTTGCAAATTGTTTTTGTTGATTTATTTTATTGGATTTTAATAGAAAATTAAGTTCACATTTTTGTGAAATTGGTTATATATTTTCATTTAGATGGATTGTTACTAGTACTAACTAGTCGAAAAAATGTAAAACCCAATCACAGCTTGGAACCTCAGTATTGGCAAGCTGAGTTTCTAGTTTAGTATTTGATATCCTGAATATTTTATGGAATGTTCTGCGTGAGTTCCCTAATACCATCAATCCCCCATATGCTTAGAGCATTAAGTATTGGTAAGCTGAGTTTCTAGTTTAGTGTTTGATATCCTGAATATTTTATAGAATGTTCTGCGTGAGTTCCCTGTAAATTTTCTGTGTTTTGCAGCTTGCTGGTTTATATCAACATTTCAGTGTTTTTCATTTCCAAGCCGGTTTTGCATTGGCTGGAAATTACTTATGAAATTCTCAGACAATTAAACATACTGTAAAACACTTCTAACAGGCAGAAAAAATAATTTAACCATGCACACCATAAAAAATCAGACTCAGAAATTTTGGCCAATAGCCTAAAAAAAACCCCCACGGGGAAAACCAGTCTCAGAGAGAGAGAGAGAGTTTATTATTTATTTAACAATATTTCAGAACAACATAATAGTGAGAAATACAACTTATCTCCACCATTAAATGCACCAGCTGGCTGTCTCGAAAACTGTGCCAAGCTTCCTCAAATTCGTACACAAAAATATCAACCTCGAATTCTGTGCCACTGCCTCGAAAACTATGCAGGAAAACAGACCTCGATTTCTGTGCTGAAAGTATAGTCCGTACAGGACTGTACGGCCCTAAAAAATCGTGCCCAGAACTGTCCTAGAAATATGTGCAGGAAATCACCTCGAGATCTGCGCAAGTTGTCTCGATTTCTGTGCAAGATAGCTGCCTCGAAAAGTGTGTTGCTCCTCGAAACTCATGCCCAGAAATCCGTACTGTACGGAGTGCCTCGGGATGCGTGCTGCTACTGAAATCACTGCCTAGAAATCTGTGCCTTCTCGAAATTCGTGTTGCTGCTTACCCGAGCTGCTGCTCTCTCGAAATTCGTGCCTTGTCTTTCTCTCTTGCTCAATATCTTTCTCTTCATAAGAATCACTCTCTTTTGCCTCCCTTTTCTTTTTTGACAACACCCTAAGTAGGTTTCTCATCCAACGGTGGATATTATATTAAATCCGACGGTTGAGATGAGATGAGAATAAACTGTCTCATTTAATTCTCATAAAATTAATTTCACTCACCCACTTAAATTTATCAAAAGTGACTTTATGCTATAAAGTCACATTAAATGCTTTTCACAAGTCATTTAATGCAAGGGTCACTTTTTCCCTTTTCTAAGTGACTTAGTCAAAAAGTCACTAGGGGAACACTTCCCTAGGTACAAAAACTAACACTCCTCTTACCAAGGAAGGTGTTCTGCACCACTCCCAACTTGTCTCTGAAGAAAACAAACTTGCCCCTCCCCAAAGATTTCGTCAAGATATCTGCTACTTTCTCATTAGTGGATATGTACTGCAACTCAACTGCTCCTCTCTGAATGTAGTCACGGATGAAATGGTACCTGATCTCAATATGCTTTGACCTGTCATGGAACACTGGATTCTCAGAGAGCTGAATGAAACTCTGATTTTCATAGTAGATCACCGTAGGCCTAAGCTCCTGATCAAATAAGTCTATCAACATCTTGCAAAGCCACAATGCTTCATAAGTAGCCTGACTGGCTGCCATATACTCAGCCTCGACGGAACTCAATGCAACGGACTTCTGTTTCCGATTGAACCATGACACTGCTGCCGTGCCCAAACTGAAACAACAACCGGAAGTGCTCTTCCGATCCCTCACACTGCCTGCCCAGTCTGAATCTGTGAAACCAACCAAACTGACTCCACCTGAACCCCTCTAATCCAAACCATAGTCCACTATACCTGCAAGATATCTCAGCACATGTTTTGCGGCAGTCCAATGTACACTCCTAGGCTCCACCATGAATTGGCTAAGAGTGTTCGCCGCAAAACACAAGTCTTGCCTGGTGTTGACCAAATACATCAATGACCCAATGAGTTGACGATAAAGTGTAGGATCCACAAACTTATCCTCAGAAGCATGAAGTTGCTTCCAGTTGGTGATCATAGGTGTAGACATCGACCTGCAATCCTCCATCTGAAATCTCTTCAGAATATCAACTGCATACTTCCCCTGTCCCAGGAAAATATGTCCAGGCTCCTGCCAAACCTCCATCCCCAGATAATAATGCATCAACCCAATGTCAGTCATCTCATACTCCGCAGCAAGGTCTCTCTTGCAACGTGCAATGAGACGCTCCTCTCCAGTGATAAACAAGTCATCAACATATAACAAAAGAATGAGAGGATCTCCACCAACCACAATGTAGTAAAGGTTGGGATTAGCCTCACTCTTCTGAAAATCCATCGAAGTCAAGTACGCATCGATCCTGGAGTACCAAGTTCTAGGAGCTTGCTTCAGTCCATACAAGGCTTTCCTCAGCCTACACACATGAGAATCTCTCCCATGAATCTTGAATCCCTGTGGCTGCTCTAAGTACACCTCCTCCTGCAGGAGACCATTGAGAAAAGCGGTCTTCACATCCATCTAGTGGATCTTCCAACCCATCTCTGCTGCTATAGAAATCACTGCTCTGATGGAAGAATACCGAGCAACTGGCGCAAAAGTCTCATCATAGTCAACTCCCTTAACTTGTGAAAACCCCCGTGCCACAAACCGAGCCTTGTACTTCTCCACACTGCCATCTGTAGCATGCTTTACCTTGTAGATCCACTTGGAAGTCACAACAGACTTCCCCTCTGGTCTCGGCACTATCTCCCAAGAATCATTCTTCATGATGGAATGGTACTCTTCCATCATGGCATCTCTCCAAACCTGATGCTAAGAAGCCTCCTCAAATGTGGAAGGCTCTAATCACGAAGACTCGCAACAAGAGCCATACCCAGTCTATACAACATCACTACTGTCCTGATCTCCTCCTGGGGTCTACCAAATGGCTCTGCTTCCTTCAAGGTGTCTTGAAGCCATTTAGGCTTCCTCTTCCTTGAAGGCTCCTCCCATACTGGTCTATCCTCATCTGAAGAACTCCTAGAAGCAGAAGGTCCAACACCCCGAGGACCAGTGACTGATGAACCAGTCCCTGAAGAACCTGTAACCTTAGAACCAGAACCTGAACTTGTCCCTGAGGTACCTGTCACTTGAACCACTGAACCTATAGAAGATGTACTTTTACTCTGTGATGCAGTCACTCCGGAAACCTGTGGACCTGAAATCTATATCGAAGAATCCCGAGTCACCTGAGGTGTGGAAGCCGGTGGCTCCCTCTGTTCTATCTCTCTAGACTTCCTGAAGGCTCTCTCCTCATCAAACTTCACCTCCCGCCTAACAACAACCCTCTTCTGGCTAGGAAGGTAAAGCCGGTAAGCCTTCGAAGTCTCATCATATCCCACAAAGATGCCTCTCTCTGCAGTGGGATCAAACTTCGTCCTCTTCTCAGAAGGGACGTGAGATTAAGTCAAAGAACCAAATATACGAAAGTGACTCACCTCAGGCTTCTTGCCTGTGTACATCTCCTCAGGAGTCTTCCCCCCCAAAGCACGATGAGGACTCCTGTTCTGCAGATAAACTGCAGTGCTGCATGCCTCTGCCCATAGAAAGAACGGTAAACTCTGATCATGGAGCATCACTCTCGCCGCTCCCACAATCGACCTGTTCTTCCTCTCTGCTACTCCATTCTTCTCAGGAGTGTAGGGAACTGCCAGTTGTCTCTGTATACCCTCCTGTGTGCAGAATCCATCGAACTCCTTGGAGGTATACTCACCGCCATTGTCCGATCTCAACATCCGAATCTTCCTCCCTGTCTGTTTCTCCACAAGGGCTTTGAACCCTTGGAAGACACTCAATACTAAGGGTGACTTCTTGCTGCTCAAGAAGTAGATATAGGTCTTCCTGGAGTAGTCATCAATGAAGGTGATATAGTCCTCAAATCGAGTGAAAGAGACTGATGACATAGGACCACAAATATCAGAATGGATCAAGTCTAGTACTCCTGCTGCTCTGGTGTCACTGCTTGGAAAAGCAGTCTTGTTGTACTTTACCAAAGCACACCCCCTGCACACATCACTCTGCTTAGTGCTAAACTCCGGTAAACCTGTAACCATGCTCCTCAACAATCTCAGAGCTAGGTGATGTAAGTGGGCCATCCTCCGATGCCATAGCTCACAAAGCTCACTGTTGCTGCTGTGTGCTAGAGCGTGTTGCTGCTGAAACAAGAGCTTGTACAGCTTTCCACATCTAACCCCAATGTCCATGGAGGTAGATAATCCTGTAGCCTTAGGGAATACCTGCACTCTCCCATCCGAGAAACATACCCCAAGACCCCTGTCCTCAATGGTGGAAACTGATACAAGGTTCTTCTTCATCCCAAGGACAAATAACACATCCCTCAGAATCATGGGACTCATAGACTCCCTCTGAAATGTAATGGTGCCCCGACCAATTGCTCTAACAATGGTGTCATCGCCTAGTACAACCTCCACATCTGTACCTGTCTGTGAAAGCTCGGAGAATATCTCTCGAGCACCTGTCATGTGGCTCGAGGCTCCGCTGTCAATATACCAAGTGCCACTGGTGGATGCACTCATCTGATGCCCTGTCAATAAGGAATACTCCATCTCCATATCCACATCAGTGCTAGTAACTAAAGAGGCTCTCTCTCTCTCAATCTGTCCAACACACAGAGAAAAATATCTCTGAAATCTGTCTCCAAAGTCATCAACCTCCGCTGAAGCTGCAGTCTGTTGTCCCTTCCTCTTCCTGCTTGGACACTGTGAAGCATAGTGCCCAAAAGTCTGACATGCATACCACTTGATTTTACTCAAGTCCTTCTTCTGCCCACCCTGCTGTTGCTGCTTGGCCCCACCCTTCTTGGGACCCTTCCTCTTCTTCTTCCCCTTTGCTGTCAAAGCCATGCTCTCCTCATCTTCCCTACCCTGTGACGAACTTTCCTGTACGAGACCTCTCCTGGTCTCCTCCTGCACAAAGTCACTCCACAGTCTCTCCCATGAAGGTAGGTTCTCTGTGCCCACTATAGCTTGCACAAATGCATCCTAGGGCTTTGAAGCCCCATTCACTGTTGTACGCACAAGCTCAGTAGCAGTGACCACCTCCCCAACTGCTTCTAGCTCATCTCTAACTGCAGATATCCTGGTAAGGTAAGCTGTCACTCCCTCTCCGCCATTCATCTTTATACTCTTTAGTTTCTCCCTGAGAACCATCTTCCGGTTCTCATTGGTACTCTCGTACAAACTGGTCAAGGCACTCCACATGAAATGTGCCCTAGCTTGGCCTGAAATGTGAGGGATGATATGATCTTTAACTGCATCAAGGATTATTCTTCTAGCTTTACAGTCCTTCTTGTTGAAGGTTAATAATGTTGTTGCATCTATAGCAGCGGGAATCTGAACGGGGTTTGCTGTAGTGTTTCTAACCACCTCCTCCCACATCTCATTTTCCTCTAAAACCAACAAAATCCTAGCCTTCCATGGCACAAAGTTTCATGTCCCATCCAGCCTATCCTCCAACCTAAGTCCTGTAACCATCTCTACTGCCAACCCAACAAGGTGTTGTTCACTAACAGAAGAAAATACCCAAATCTGAAAATTTATGTGTCTGCAAATTTACTGTTTTCTGCCCCTAAGCTCTGATACCATGTAAATTTTATGTGTTTTGCAGCTTGCCGGTTTATATCAACATTTCAATGTTTTTCATTTCCAAGCCGGTTTTGCATTGGTTGGAAATTACTTATGAAAATCTCAGACAGTTAAACACACTGTAAAACACTTCTAACAGGCAGAAAAAATAATTTAACCATGCACACCATAAAAAATCAGACTCAGAAATTTTGGCCAATAGCCCTGGAAAAAACCCCCACGAGGAAAACCAGTCAGAGAGAGAGTTTATTATTTCTTTAGCAATATTTCAGAGCAACATTACAGTGAGAAATACAACTTATCACCACCATTAAATGCACTAGCTGGCTGTCTCGAAAACTGTGCCAAGCTTCCTCAAAATTCGTACACAAAAATTTCAACCTCGAATTCTGTGCCATTGCCTCAAAAACTGTGTAGGAAAACAGACCTCGATTTCTGTGTTGAAAGTACAGTCCGTACAGGACTGCATGGCCCTCGAAAATCATGCCCAGAATTGTCCTTGAAATCCGTGAAAGAAATCACCTCAGGATCTGTGCAAGTTGTCTCGATTTTTGTGCAAGATAGCTGCCTCGAAAAGTGTGCTGCTCCTCGAAACCCGTGACCAAAAATATCATGAAACTCGTGCCCAAAAATCCGTACTGTACGAAGTGCCTCGGGATGCGTGCTGCTGCTGAATCACTCTGCCTAGAAATATGTGCCTTCTCGAAATTCATGTTGCTGCTTACCCTAGCTGTTGCTCTCTCGAAATTCGTGCCTTGTCTTTCTCTCTTGCTCAATATCTTTCTCTTCACAAGAATCACTCTTTTTTGCCTCCCTTTTCCTTTTTGACAAAACCCTAAGTACGTTTCTCATCCAACGGTGGAGATTAGATTAAATCTGACGGTTGAGATGAGATGAGATGAGAATAAAATGTCTCATTTAATTCTCATAAAATTAATTTCACTCACCCAATTAAATTTTTCGAAAGTGACTTTATGTTATAAAGTCACATTAAATGCTTTTCACAAGTCATTTAATGCAAGGGTCACTTTTTCCCTTTTCTAAGTGACTTAGGCAAAAAGTCACTAGGGGAACACTTCCCTAGGTACAAAAACTAACATTCCCTAATACCATCAATCCCCCATATGCTTAGAGCATTCATATTGGCATTTTCTAGTGGTTGTTTTCAAAATATTTTGCTCTTATTGTCTTTCTTTTTTCAGATACATTCCTAAGCTAAAACAAATGCATCTTAGGATGTAACTTGCTTCAAACTCAATAGTGATTTTGTCTCTGTTTTAAAAGGGATAGACAACTTGGGGAATTTTGGTGCTACTAAAATAACCATGACTTTCCTATGAAATGTCTAGGGGAGAGCAGCCAGTTGTGGAATGGGGTGACCCAATAGTTGAGGTAGGGTGACCAGTGGTGGAAATAGAAATGGTGTTGGTTGACCTCAGTTTTGAAAAAACTATCTACTATAAGTGGTTCATAAAAGCACTTTATGTACAAATAATTCTCAATATTTTCATGTTTTTAAAATTATTTATAAAAAAAATTTAAACTACATTTTGAAATAAAATGAATATTTGAAATTGAAAAATCATTTTAAGTCACATCTACTTTAAGTCACATCAATGTTCAAGCATTGGTCCCAATAAAAAATATACTAAGGCACACTAAGACTAGACAACTTGGAACTTTGTGGCTGACATGGCATCATTTTGGATTCGTCACACCTCAAGACCAATATGGTTAGATAGAGAACACGACAAAGTATATATGATAAAAATTTGGAGGAAAAACAAGCTCGGGAACATAGAGAGTTAAGCTGCACCACTACCCGTAAAAAAAATGCACCACCACTAGCTCCTCTCCCCTAGATTACTTTTCTTTTTCTTTAATTGGTAGATGACTCATTGTTAATGAAGTGGCCTACCTTTGCCTTAGATGCCACGACAGAGGGATGTCTATTCTGCCAAAGGGGTATCTAGGGGTGTCTATTCTGCCAAAGGGTACCTACTAATGCCAAATTCGCCCAGAACTTGCACACAGCATCTCTGGGCCGTCAAAGTCACTCAGACTTCCAAACAGTCTCAGATGTGGTAGTCAGCTTTGTTAGCTGCATGAATGCAACAACATGTATCCCCTCCAGGAGGTTGAACCTAGGATTAAGCACTGATATTGCTTTGACTTCACCGCAACCCGTTTGATGATTATTTCCTATGTTAATTAGGGTGTAAAAAATATCATATGGCCGAGCTCTGTGCTAGAAACTGGCTTCATAAATCAATTGAGTTTCTTTGAACTATATGTCTCTTTGAAGAGAACATGCTTGTGGGTATCTATTCAACAACAATATTTGAATGCTAAATGAACAAAGCACAGATAATGCAGCAGTCGCAAAACAACACTCTCATTAAGATAATCAAAATTAAGTAGATGGACAGAAGAAATACATCTCCAGACCTTGAAATAAGATTTCATGGAGTGACTGCTGTGCGAGAATCTCAAAAGGATAAATTCAAGAAAATTATCGTTTTCAATTTACTTGACCATTTATGAGCAATATCAAGTTTACATCGGCCAATGATGTTGTTTTGCAAGCCCCTTGGAAACAAGGACACTCTTAAATCTAAAATTGTCTGCAGTGTTGTACACCGAAATGATCAGGTTTCAACGAAAGCAAAAAAGGATAACCAATTACCAAAAAATCCAATGGAGCTAGATAAAATAACTTGGCCCTGTGTTAAATAAATAAATACATTACATCTTTCTCGTTATCCTGTGCATATTTAAAAGGATTAAACAAGCCTTCAAAGATGTCCAGAGCATTGCCCACTTCAGAAGATGGCAACAATTCAAATTGCTTCCAGGACAATTTTATTAATCTGTGTTGTGTTTACGGCCAATGATCTTCACATTCAACTTTATTAAAATTAATCAAAATTGATATACATGTGGCCTAAATTACGGTTTCGGGTTATGGACATGCATCGTGGCTTGACATTATGGTTTAGGATTTATTGACATACAAAAATACCCGACGTTAGGGTTGAGCATAGATCCATGATGCAAAATCGTATTTTACCACGAACGCTAATCTGCCACCGGAACCCACCACACCAATCCCACTTGTCTCTCGAAGACTGATAAACCTGCAGTGGCTGAGGTCTTCAATAGCTCAAGCTGCTTGTTGCCTCTGCGGAGCAAATACTCGATGTAGGTAAAAATCCTTTTTATCTACAGATTTTGCATTATTTCTGAACTCTGTCGATACAATTTGCTCTATTCTGCATCGCTCCTGGAGATCTTTGGACTGGGCTGCTCGCATAAATACTCTCTATAAACTCAAAACCTGCCTTTGCATTCCCAAGAGCCTTAGTACAAGTGCCATTGATGACAGATTATAAAAAATTTAGTGTCATTTGGCATTTCAAGACAAGAATTTTGAAATTGGCTTTCCTCTACTCCAATCAAGGTGTCAGAATATCTGTCCACGTGACCCAGAGAAAACCGTACAAATTATGAAAATGAAGTTCTAAAAGGCCAAGAATTGTCTTACTATTTTTATTATATTTATGTTTACACAGGGAACAAGAGGTGACAGTTTAAATCTGGGTTGTTGTGCCCTAATGGAATCACATTTCTACAACCATTACAGGCTTCCCAGAAGGGATCAAATTTGAAGGGCAGGTCTCATTTCACTTTGAAGGTCTATGAGATATTGAAACCTTCAATGTTGACATGTAAAAATAAATCATTCTTTACATCAAAATTTCATCATTTGTTAAAAACAATGTATAGAAAAAAAAAGCTGAGAATATGAATAAATCACTTGTTTTATAACCAACAGAGCATGTATTGGCAAGTAATGAAACTTGTTCATACAAAAATCAAAAGTATCTATGCTTTTTTTATATTGAAATTATACTGAAAGACATTGTTTTACATGTTTCTATGTTGCACATGTTGACTTGGGTGTTCCCTGAGCTAGAATCATCGATATAGGAGGTCTTGGGGATAACCTACTAGATAAAATCCTTGTGTTTGTACCTAGTGAAACATTCTCTAGGTAGTAACTGGCAGTTTATGAGAAGAGACATATGTCTACCACCATAAACATGTAATGCCTCAAGGTAATTCCCAGCAAGCCCTAACTGTTGTTGTTCATGCATAGTAGGGTATGTTTGAAAATAAACTTGAAACATAGTGATTTGAGTTGAACATTAAAATAAACTTGAAACATAGTGATCTGAGTTGAACATTTGACCATTTATTTTCCATTATACCAAGGAAGAGAGATTCTTATTTCAGACTAGAAAGGGAAAGGATGTGTGATGTTGTGGATTGTTTGTAGAAGATCTAGTGTAGCATGGGAAAAATATGATGAAGAAGTGGGAGAGATGCCCATAAGAGATAAGTGAAGTCTAAACAACAATATCAATCTTCCAAGATGGCATTGAGATGAAAAATAATTGGTAAAAGAAGGAGAGATAACATGCCCTAGGGATAACATCTAAGGTTAGTGCCAAGGAAGCCCTAGGAAAACATATTGGGAGAAGAAAACATTTTGTTGCTGAGAACACCGGGGTTGAGAGATGAAGGGGATTTGTAGAATCACCGAGAGTAATTTGAAAACTAAGAAGTGTTGCAAGTGTATGATATGGGGAGAAGGATATGTATCCAAAATTGATGTTTGGGTGGGAGGGTAGCCTCCACAAAACACAAAAAAAAACCAACAGTGCATATTTGGGTGGGAGGGTAGCCTCCACAAAACACAAAAAAAAACCAACAGTGCATATTTGGGTGGGAGTTGACCCCAAGGAACCAAATAGCTAAAGAGGTGTGATGAATTTGAGTTTGTTGGGTGGAGCCAAGGGCCAATAGAATTATCTAAATATACTATTGTTGGGGTGGAGAGCAATCCTCAAGGAACCCAAAGCCTTATAATTTCTTGGGTGGGAACTCAACTAAGAGAGCTTGGAGGAGTAAGTCTAGACCTCATTGCTTTGATACCAGATGATAAGAAACAATTTCACTACCAATAGAAAGAAGATAACCAAAGACATAAATTTTTGAAGTTGCTTGAAGAAATTAGAAAATGTGATAGATAAGAGGAAACAAGTGTAGTTGATCCATGAAGCCCAACCATTAAGATAGATTAAAATGGAAAGCATAATTCCATAGATTTGGTCAAGTACCACTCTTATAGTCTTACAATGAGTCCAAAATCTAATTAGCTAGCCCTCATAAACTAATAAACTAATGTACTATTTATAAAATAATAACATTATACTAGTGCATGCAACACAAGGTTGGAATGAGACATATATCTTAACTAACTCGCTAAATAAGCTAATGTTGTATATCTCGAACTATGGCCCGAGGATCAATCATCTTCACTAGAGCGCGTTGGCTTGGCTAGTAGTGCATTGGGCTAAGGAACCATGTTCTCTATCATGACTATTCATAATGTATTTAATGTGTCATTACTTGAGAGGTATGTACCTCATGAAGGACACTAGGAAGTTCCACACCAAACCCCTAATGATCATAGGAAGTAGGTAGGAAGCTATAACATCTGCAAAGTAAAATTATTGACTAGGTCAAAGATCATTGGAAGCAATACTTAGAGGAGGATTACACATAGGAATTAGAGTCTAAGATTAAAAGAATTTATCCTTATTTATTTGTATACAATTCAACTCGAGGTAAATAACCTTTTTGAAGGGAAGAGTTGTAATACCTTATTTTGCAACTTTCCTACTTTATTCACCTAGCTATATATGGTTGACTTCTTTGATATTCCATACATCATGAAACATTGTTATTATTATTGTGGATGCCAAGATAATATTTTGAGGATGATGTTAACTTCATTGGATTATGCACTTCTAGTTATCACAAGACATTTGATTACTTGGAATGCATTATATATTCATTTGACTTGGAACATGTAAATGATGAGTTAACTAAGCAAGGTAGTTGTAAGTGATTCAACATTTACATGGAATTAGTGAGGTAAACCACGGATATGATGATTTATCACTTCCAACTACCTTTTTTGGGGGTTTACTCAAGAGTTAGTGTAGAGAAGGAGAGACGAAAATAAATGTGGAGAATGAAGAACCTTTATCGGTGATGGAAGATGAGATTGGGAAAAAGCACATTTAGAATAAGATTGTTGCTCTCGTTTTGCTAATGTGAATATAGTGGAATTTGTGGCCAAATGCTCTACAATGTATCTGATCGTATGTATTTGGGCTAGGTATAACGCATGTCGATCCTACGTATCTGGATTCTATACTAGGATTCAATCTTCATTTCATAGGTTTTATTAAGCAAATCGAGAGTAAAGGCTTCGCCTCTCGGATTTTAAGGAGAGAATGCCCCGCCCCATGCTCTAGTCCAACCCTATAGGCCACAAGAGATATCTAATCGAGCCGCTCACTCTCAATTTTAACCTGAGAGTTGAAGTGGTTTTTTCAAAAGCTCTCCCTTCCCCTTTGAAAATAGAGAGGATTGAGCTCTGGGAAATGGAATTATCAACTGTCTAATGCTCAATCTCCTACTATGTACAACTGTGTGCACAAGCATACAGGGATTGTATTAATGACCAATGGTTGACAAAGCACCTTAGTATCTTACCTAGATAAAAATCCCGGTTCATCAGTTGTTGTTGTATATGATTTTGGGCTAATGATATATGAATTAGATAAATGAGTATTTATGGTCCTAGCCTATGAAGAGCATAAATTAATGTGGTTTTGATTTCATTTAAATACTGGGTTTTTTTTAGGTTTCATCTATTGAGGATTCGAGACTTTGTTTGGCAGTAGCATAATGCATTACAACTTTCAAACAATTTGGATCTAGAAAGTTGAAACCCTTATAATTATAGCATGAGAAGGCACTACAACAAGCAACACATCTAACTCTGTTCTCCACATACAAAATGCTACACATATTTGAAAATACAAAGTGCAAAATGCTACACATACCTATAATTTCACAGCAACCAAGTCAATGAATTCTTTTATGTTTCTGGCAGGTTGGCACTAGCATCTTAGCTATGAAAACTCTCCTAAACTCTTCGGATTTTGGAATTTGTGTCTAAATGCCCAACGTTATTGTTAATGCATCATAGTTACCTCAATCTAGAATTGCAGAATTAAATAAAATCAAAATATTGGAAGAATCTTGCAGAATAGGAGACAATGTATGTTAAAATACAATGGGAAGTTAACCTGTGCATCTCCTTTATGTGACAGACGACAAGACAAACCCAACAAACAAGAAACCCATTTGCATTTGTTGTTTTCACTGTATTTGCTCTTCCTGCTCTACGCTCTTGTGTTCTTGTAAGGATCCTGTTGGACGAATGTATAGTGAAGAAAATGAAACTAGAAATGGCGCGCAATCGGGGATGAAACTTCCAAAGCTAAACTATGAATCGGTCGTCGCCTCCATTTCTACAAGGTTCGAGATCCAATACTTCCCACTCCATTTTGTTTCTTTTTTCTCCCTCCAATCCCATTTCCCATAAATGCACATCGCTGCCCACAGTCACATGGACCTACCACTCGCCAGGCCCAGCAGGATCCCTTAGATACTGGTAACGGCATCCTCACTAATTGGTAATTATCACAAACAAATGCCCGAAGGGAGAACTTTCTCTGGTAACTGGTAACTTTGAACTGATGGCCTGGGAAATTTAATTTTCAAATTCCAACTATTTTTCCATATCACACATCACACATGGCCGATTTCCTTTGCGCGCCTTGTAATTATGAATGCTATGAAGTCATGGAGTACGAGCGCAGTGGTATGGAGATCTGGAAGCAGTTCTCTCTAGTGGTAAGGATCCAAATTCAAAATTGAAACCATGGAAATACTTACAACTTTTACAAGTTACAACGCAAATGCAATCTCATGAAAGATGTGTAATAAAATCCCCCAAAAAATACCATTAGTTTTTCCGACCATGAGTTATCTTACAGACTCCAGAGGATTATCAAATCAATTCACGATCTGAGCATTTAATTTCACATCGTATACTCAGGTGAGATCACGTGACTCGTGAACAAGAAGATGCCAGATGGAAAACCGAGTTGGCAAACTGGCAGCTTCTTAGACCAAGTTTTAATTAAGTTTGGAGAATCGTTGATGCCATTAAATGCTTTGAACACCGAGTTGGTAGCTTAGTGGCCCACCGTGCCCACTGAGATTGGGGTATGAGTCCTGAGTCCCGACCGTTCAAGGGAACTGGGTAGTCTCAGGATTATGAGTCTCCCACAGTTCACTGAATCACTGACAACCCTTGGACAGGCAAAATTTGGTGGTGCCCTTCTGTTGCAAATTTACACAGACATAGTTAGTTTCATGATTAACGGGCTTGGCATAAAATAATTTTTTTTTCATGGTAAAATTCATATTGGCCTTCTATGACATGTAAAATGGCCTTTGACGAACACTGAAGGCTTCAAATTTGAAGTTCCCAGGCCTGACTATCACATACTTCGAGGGTGATGGTGAGGGTTTTTTTTTAATTGTTTGGATCAGACAATGAGTTGGTTTGGGCGAGTTTTCACGATTGTCCATCACCTATTACATTAATAGCTTCTCATTGTGATGGTAATAACTGCAAACCCTGGAAATATCAATTCTCGAATGGATACACAACGTGCATTGGAAGAGTATGAGAAAAGGTGAAAAGTACCTGGGGAATAACCACACCGAAACATGGCATCGACACAACCATCCACCATTCAATCAGTGATCATTTGAGTTTCCATTTACATGCTAAACCATGGAGATCGATACGAACTGAGAATTTAATGATAAACAGAAAGGACATGGAGGAGACTATTAATAAGAAATAGAGACATGTTTCCATGCATATCTATGAATTAAAACGCCCGATAACCTCCATTCCATGCATTTATTAACCATTTCGAAAAAAACTTTATTGAAAATTTTATCTTGGTAACTATGATGCATAACTGCAAACCCTGGAAATATCAATTCTTGAATCGATACACGTGCATTGGAAGAGTATGAGAAAAGGTGAAAAGTACCTGGGGAATAACCACACCGAAACGCAGCATCAACACAACCATCCACCATTCAATCAATGATCATTTGAGTTTCCATTTACATACTAATTCTTTTTTTCAAGAAAAAAACCGATACATTCAAAAAAGGAATCAAAGAGTACATATCCATCAGGAGAGTATTTTCCATACCTCTCAGTCCAGAAACCAAAATGTATACTGACAGAAAACTACCTCAGAAACATCCAAAACAAAGGTGGATACAAAAATCCATTCAGCCTGAAGCACCAAAACATAGGCTTCAAAAAAGACTCAACAAGACCAGGTCCAAGATAGATCTGAATTAATAAAAAAGTGGATATTTCCACTATCCACCAACTTTTTCTCCATGTACCCTTCCAAAAAAGATAACCTTCAGCAAGGTTTAAAGCTTCCTTGGAAAGGCGACGGCAATAGAATTGTGTTCTCTATAGATATGGAAGATTTATGGAAGATTTCCAGAAGTGGATAGAAATCCAATAAGTCTTTTGTTCTCCAATTATAATTCTGTTTTGCCCAATTTACAATGACCGAGGAGACACCATAAATTTTCAAAGAAGGTAAGCCAAGAGCAGCTCCAAATTTAAGAAGACACCATAGAGCGAGCAGTTCCGCTTTGGTGTTAGTTCCAAAACCAGCATTTAACTTCAAATAGAAATGGTGATCCTGATTTAAAAACAGATTTACATCTACAGCACAGAAGCCATTTTCCGTTGCGCCGTCGAAAAAACCGCACAACCCCTGGATATCCGAGCCAATAGATATGAATCTTCTTTTTTGTTTTTCTCCAGCGAGAGGCTTATAATCCTTATACATGTTTAGAACTCTATAAGTACCAGTAGATAAAGACGGTCTCTAGTCCACAAAAATTGCATTATTTCGTAGAAGCCAGACATGCTAGCTTACGAACACAGGAAGAGTTCGATGTAAAGGGACATCTTTATATCAGCTTTGGAAATTGGATTCCATTGGCATGGAACCCCATGCATTCACAATTTTTAATTCAGAGCAGACCACATACCATAAAGATTTTGTAAACTGACAATGTATGAAAAGATGATCAACATTTTCAGCTTCGTTCCAGCATAGAGCACACCGGTTTGGACCTGACCATCCACGGTGTAAAAGATTGTCTCATGTAAGAACTGAATTTTCCAACACCAACCAGAAAAAAACATTTTAATTTTGGCGGAACTTTCCACTTCCAATTTTTTTCAAACCACCACTTTGGAGCCGCGGTAGACACATTTGCTACAAGCGAATTGTAAGCCACTTTTGCCGATACCTGGCTGGCCACGTAATCATTCATCCATACCAATTCATCAATTGATGGATGTAATCTAATACCAACCCGATTCAAATTTGAAATGTACCTCTCCCATTCATTCGCCCATGCCCTATTTATGCCAAGATCCATCGCAAAGTACCAGTAAGAGCTTGAGTGTTTGATCCAATTCGGTTTTTTTATTTGAGAGAGATAAGTGTACCCAATATCATTTAGATATTCTACAATACCATCAAAAATCCTGTAGTCTTCATCCATCCCAACCATTGGATCTATACCGATCTTTATCAACACTCCAGACCCAACTCTCCAAGCAAGGTTCCTGCTAATCCCGCTAAAGACCTTTAAGAAGCCACACCAAACATTTGAAGCCTTTCCTGCCAAGAGGCACGGATCCCTGATCCATTTTACTATGTCCATCTTTATATATTTTGCCAACAACACCTCATTCCACAGACTATTGCTAAATAGAGCTCGCCAGAGACTTTTCATCCTGAGTGCTTTACTAAAGCGCTCCAAATTTATGATGTTCCAACCCCCAAATCTCTTTGGTAAAGAAAGCCTCTGCCAGTTTACAAGATGTATTTTGCCTCCCACATCAGCACCATCCCACAGGAAATTAAACATTCTTTTTCTTAACAGATTTATGATAGACTTCGCGACATCTGCAAGTGAAAACCAATAAACTGGTATTCCAATCAAGACAGACTTGAGCAATGTAAGTCTACCCACTATGGATAGCAAACAAAAAGTCCAGTTACCAATTCTTTTGTCAAATCTCTGCACTAACCATATCCAATCATTTTTTTGGTAACAATTCGGTTTTAAAAAATAGCCAAGATATTTAAAACCATCCATCAGCTGAGATGTTTTGTAAGGTAAATAAAATCGGATTTCTTCCATAGCCTGCTCCTCCATATTATGATAAATAAAGGTTGACTTCTGCACACTTATCTCCATACCCGAGCCATTACAGAAAACTTTTAAAATTTCTGAGAGAATTTTCCATTCCCCCAAAGAGCCTCTGCCGAACATAATTACATCATCCACAAAGAAAATATGTGAAATATAAACAAATTTTGCAATTTTTATACCATGAATAGTTTTATTTCTTCTAGCTGCCAAAATCATATTGCTCAAACCTTCAATAACCAGTAAAAACAAAAGGGGAGACAGAGGGCAACCTTGTCTAATACCCCTAGTACTCTGAAAAAAATTGGATGGGGAGCCATTTACAAGAACAAAGATATTTGTTGAAGAAACACAAGCAAGAATCCAATTTGTCACCTCCACTGAAAGCCCAATTTGAAGGAGAATCAATCTAAGGTAAACCCAGTTTACCCTATCGTAGGCTTTGACTAAATCCATCTTGAGAATGACAGCATCCAAATTCTTTGTTTTAACAGTATGAGCACATTCTTGAGCTAACCCCACTACATCTAAGATTTGGCAATTAGCTAGAAACCCAAACTGTTCTTTCGACAGCATCTCTGAAAGTTTTGGCTTTAATCTGAGAGCAATGATTTTGGTAATAAGTTTGTAAGCCATATTGCATAGTGCAATGGGCATGTAATCACCAAAATTTTCTGGCTTGTTCTTTTTCAGGATGAGGGCAATGTAAGTTTTGTTGAGGGCCTTTGAGACAAAGCCTTCCACCTGAGACTGTTCTACCGTCTGCAACAAATCCCTTCCCATAATATCAAAGAAAGCACTAAAAAGATCCATGGTCCACCCGTCCGGGCCGGGGCTTTTGTCTTTTGTAGATAATTTCAAAACTGCTTCAATTTCCTCCAAAGTCACAGGATCTCCAATGCATTCACCTTCATCCTTGGAGAAAATTGTTGGGAAATGTTTAATGATCTCCAATTGTGCCCTAATTTCCCAATTACCTTGATCACCAAATTGCTTTTGAAAGTGATGAACATCAACCCCCTTTAAATCTTCATCCTTATTTATAATCTGACCATTTTCTAAGTGCATATCCCATATATAATTTATGTTCCTTCTATAGGTGGCATAACTGTGAAAAAACCGCATATTATCATCCCCTACGACTATCCAGGTAGCTCTGCTTTTCTGCTTTCTCTTCATCCAGGAAAATGCAATTTGGCTTTCTATCATAAAAGAATTTTATCTTTTGCTCAATCTCACTTAAATCCTTCTCCTTCTCAGCTTTTTTGTCTTTTTCCCAGAGTCTAACTCTTTTTTTAGGGAATTAAGTTTCAAGACCAGTCTATCCATCGGGTTCGTATCCTCAGGAACATCTATTGTTTTCCAATAGTCTCTAACCATAGAGCAAAAATCCTCATCCTCAATCCACATATTGCTAAACTTGAAAGGATAGAGTCTTTTAGAATTAATACCTTCCAACTGAAGAACAATGGGGAAATGGTATGAAATTTTCGTTTTTATTTCCCATGTTCTAAATTTTTGAAGAGAGAATGCTAGGGTTTCCTCCATAAGAAACCGGTCAAGTTGTTTACAAATAGAAGCCTCTCCTATTCTGCCATTACTCCAAGTAGGCCCCAACTTTACTGGTGCAATATCCATAAGATTGGTTCGTTTAAAAAATTTTGTGAAAAAATCTGCAAGTGGATCAAGTCTAACAGCTGAACCCCAAATCTCTGCAGACGATATCGTGAAGTTTAAATCACCAACCACAATTAAATTTTGTATCCCAAGAATCCCACTATTCTCCAAGCCTGTCCAGAAATCCTCCCTATTATTGTAAGGCCCATAAACATTTAAAACAGAAAGCATAAGATTACTTTCCAAAAAACAACCCTCCAAAAGGATGTCGCCAACAGTACAATAGGGCTTCATTGCCAAAACCCTCAGATTCCAACCAGATAATGCACCCCCTGATAAACCATCATAATCGATGGCAGAGAACTCCCAATCAGGCAATAATTTGGAAATTGTTTCAACAGCCTACATTGCAGAACACATTGTTTCTTGTAGCAATAAAATGTCAAAGCTAGTAGTTTTAAAAAGTCTGGAAAGAGCCCTAGCTTTGCAAGCTCCTCCGAGCCCTCGGATGTTCAAGGAGAGAAAGGACATTAAGAACCCAAACTATCAGGCAAACTTGCTCTAAAGGCCCGTGAGGGAGAAGAAATTGGGTCTGGAGAAAGATTGTGATCAGCTTCCTTTAGCCTAACCGTTAATGGAATAAAAACACTGCCCACCTTTGTGTTTTCCTTTTGAGGGGAAGCCTTCTTTTTGGTTACCCATTTATTTTTCTTACGGATAGTAACATTCTGATGACGGATAGAAGAGGCGGGGGCAACCTTTGAATTTTTTGAGGGTTTAGCAGAGTTGGTCTAAAGAGGAGATTTTTTAGTGGGCATATTTGTCACATGACCTTCCCCATAATGACCAGTTTCAATATTAGGGTTTTGTCGACATAAACTGGAAGAATTATCCAATTGGTCAAGAACCCTCCTGGAAATACAAAAATTAGTCACATAATTTTGTTCTAATTCCCCAACTGGCTCCACAGACTTCAAATTTTTGGGGGTACCTACCAATCGATCTAAACCCTGAATCCCTTGAGATGCATTGTTTTCAAGAAGCCCAGGCGGGTCATCCTGTTTGGCTGGTACATCAACCCCAACCAAAGAGCCCCTTCTAGCATCTAGGGATTTTTCGACACTAAGTTAGAAATCAAGCTCAGCCTTAGTAACATTTTTGTTGAAATAATGACAAAAACTCAGAAGTATTGTGCACCTAACAGCCAACTGAGAATGATGTCAAATCCTTCACAAACCACTGAAGTTTACCTCAACAGTAAACACAAGTCATACACATTTATCAAGCATTAAATGAAACTTGACTGTAGGTAAAATCACTGTCTGTAAAGTACTTTTAATCAGCGGAAATCAATAAAAACAGCAGACTGTAAAACACATTATAACACAGTAATTTTGGTCAAATTTGACCCTGGAAAAACCCCCCCAACTCCTGGGGAAAACCAGCATGCAAGAGAAATTTTATTGAGCTTGAGAGAGAATTTCAGAGAGTACAACAGTCATTAAATTCAGCATTAACTAAACAGATCTGAACCTTGATTTTGTGCACAAAATCTACCTCGAAATGTGTGCCTGAAACAATAGTCAGCTACAGGAAATCTGTTCACTGTACGGACATCACAGGCAGCAAATCTTCTCTCGGTTTGTGTGCACAGAAATCAGTATATTCACAGGCTGCTACAGTGCCTCGAAATGTGTGCCAATAGCAGAAAATCACTTGCTGTACGGCGCCCTCAATCTCTACTGTATGGCCTTCAAAACTCTGCTGAATCTTTCTTAAAACTCAGTGGTAATGACTGCAAGCAATTTCCAGCACTCATTTTATGGAAAGCATGCTGATTCTCTCAGCTGGTGCATCCCTCTCCTCCTGGAAAATCGTGCCTCCTCCTGGGAAATCGTGCCTCCTCCTGGGAAATCGTGCTGCCTCTTGGAAATCGAGCCCACACTCTGGGCAGCCCTTCTCTCCCCTTCTCTTGCTCAAGCTCTTCAATGTTCTCTTGCTCAAGTGCTTCACACACTCCTCACCAAGCTCCTCTCTTGGAAATCGAGCCACCCAAGAAGTCTCTCTTGAATTGTGTGCCCAAAAAGAAATCTCATGTACTTTTATTTACCCTATTAGGGTTTTTCTCATGACTTTTCACTTCAATGGACGAGATTAGATCTTGGCCAAGAGATCTATGGCTGGGATCTAATCTCTCGTTCACTTAAATCTCCTAAGTGAACTTTAGAACACATTTTTCTTTTTGAAAAGTCACTTGACCCTAAATATTTAAAAGTACACTTTATGACTTAAAGTCACTTTAAAAACATATTAAAGTACAACTCACTTTAAAATCATAAAGTCACATCAAAAAGGTACTTTAATAAAAAACACATTACTAAAGTCACTTAAGAATATAACTGAGACTTCAAGTTATTGACCCCTGCACCTAGGCACCTGATGCAGGAGTGCCACCAAGCTATCAAATGCTAACAATTTTCGTAAGGAGTAGGGGAATCACAAGAAATCATACCTTTATCATCGACACGATCCAAAGTTGCTACCATACCATGATCCAAATGCATCAACTTCAAGTTCGATTGTGGGAGCGGTTCAATCGATTCTTCACCCAAAGAGGATCTACCATCATCCCCAAACAACAACGTTGGACATTTTGCCTTGACATGGCTAGTCTTTCTACAATAGTGACAATGGAAAGGTATTTTTCAGTAATCCAGCTTTTGATTTATAAGTTATAACCCTTCACCCCAAATGATTTCCACAATGTCAGGAAGCCCTTTGGTAACATCCAATTCCACCATCACCTGAGTTATCTTCTTCTCGCCCCTGAACAACATTTTCTTGTCAAGCTTTATAAACCTACCGAGACTATTAGCAAGACCTATAAAAATGTTTTCAGTCCACAAATCAATCAGAAAACCAGGCATGAGCACCCAGAGATGTCTGGTTGTCAACCTTTCCTTAGTCGGATCGAAATTTGTATGCCAGGGTTTTAGAACTAAGGAGCCTTCCTTAATCAACCATGTACCTTCGAGAACAGTAGGTAAATCTTCCGGTTTTGAAAAGATGAAACATACTCAACCATTAATCAACATGGTCGTCCGTGGAGCATAGTCAAATAAGGGAGCCCAGGTATTATTTACCCACTCCACAAGTTTTGACCTAGAAACCCTTGCCGCTTCAATTTTTCCGACTAAAGACCGATTCAGGAAAGTCTCCACGCGATCCATGTTAACATCTCTTCCCAGAACAAATTGTTTTCTTTCTGTAAACACCTTATATGTCTTTGTTTTGTGCCGAGCCCTAGCCCGCGGCCCAAACAAAACCCCTCTTTTATGCTCAGTGACCAGTGAAAGTGAATCAAAACTAGTCTCGCCTTGTCCAAAATGTGGACCATCCCTTACCACTTGTCCCATACGGCTGCCAGGAGTGTCGAATCTCGCTTCCATCTGTCCAGGCATATGAGAGGACAAAACACAAAAGGAAAAGAAATGCCAAAAAGCAAAAGGTGCCAACTGGAAAAAAAAAACCCTGAATACGGAAAAAAACACCCAAACTGAAAAAAAACCCTACCCGAAGAGATATTCTAAAGAATGGAGTTAAAAGAAGAGTTCCCACTTTATTATACTGGTTGATAGTAAGTTAGCCGAATGACGGCCAACCAAACTCTAGTCCCATTCCCTTCCTATCTCAACCAGTAGAGATTTCCAGGTGGAGGAAAGGCCGATCGAGGGTTTTCAGATGAATTGGTATTTACATACTAATTCATTGTGACGATAATAACTACATACCTTGGAAATATCAATTCTCGAATGGATACACAACGTGCATTGGAAGAGTATGAGAAAAGGTGAAAAATACATGGGGAATAACCACACCGAAACACAACATCAACATAACCATCCACCATTCAATCAATGATCATTTGAGTTTCCATTTACATACTAGACCACCGTGATCAATACGAGCTGAGAATTTAATGATAAAGAGAAAGGACACTAAGGAGACTATTAATAAGAAATAGAGACATGTTTCCAAGCATATCTATGAATTAAAACACCCAATAACCTCCATACCATGCATTTATTAACCATTTCGAAGATTTTTTTAATGGAAATTTTATCTTGGTAACTATGATGCATACATCCTTGCGAATGGAAATTTTATCTTCCCTTGTAATTATGATGATTATCACACCCATTCGTATATATATAATTAGTCCCTGCACATAATAATAATAAATGAAAGTTTGGTAAATTTTATGTTACTTTACTCGTCTAAGCGTTCTGCCAATTTTGTGCATTCAGCGCACATCGATTTAACCATTATTATTATTATTATTATTATTATTTTACAGCAAACCAAAACCAATAAATATACCTACAGTTCAAAAACTAAAAGAACAAAAACCAGAAATGTAGCTAGATAACTTAAAAGAACAGAACCCCAGCTATACAGAAACAAGTAGGCTATTGACAACGTGTATAGAGTAGAAGTAGGCTATTCACGGCGGTGCAAGACAGAGTAGAAGATTGGAGGCAATGCAGAGCAATGAACATGGTCAAACAGTGAATCCAAGGACATTAGAGTTATGGCCATTAAGGTCCAAGCATTTGAGCATCATGCTATGATACCAGATGTGAGGACCAGACTCAATAGATAGGGATAAAACTTATTTATGAGAATTATACATTAGAATTAGGATTTTTTTATTACATTGCTAAAATTAACACGAATGTAACAATAACTGTAAATTATATCTATAACCATAACCATATACATGTAAACCATGAAACCAAATCGAGAACCGAGGGATAAGGAAGGAGACATACATAGCTAACAGTTATGGACTTACAGATTGTACGGCAGAGGTAGGGTGACCAATAGCATCAGCAACACTGAAACCACATGTGGTGGGACCACTCTCCTCCCAACAAACCCTCAGCTGATAGCTGAGGCCCCCGAGCCCCCAGTAGATAATACTATGCCAAACAACTAGATACCTCACCACCCAGCCCTCAACCCTCCATACTCCACACTTTCCCACAGTTCAATCAGAAAAACTCCCAAAAATCAGCTAAACTCTAAAATACAACCCCAACCTAACCACATCCACAGCATAGACCACCAACTCAGACCCAATCACTCACATAAATAGCATAGCAAAGCACTTCAAACCAGCAAACCTCCAAGACCAACCACCTCCACCCCAAACCATTTCCCCTTCCTCCATTTATGCAGAAAATTCAAATTTTTAGTTTAATTAGGGAGAATTATGCATGAGCGCCACATGGCCTTCATGCACCTTACTTTATCTAATCAAGTTTAATTAACTTAACCTAGATTAATTTGCTATTTTACTTTTAACTAATTTCCACTTTATTAATACTTAATTAGTAGCTAATGTGGGATTTAAGAATTCTAATCAATAATTAATTTTTAGGGTTGTTACAGATTCACCAAATGCTGGAGTTCTAAAATCAAGAATGCATTCAATGGTTCAACAGATGATAAGTTCACTGTCCCCAAAAGATTTATAGAGTCTGGCCCTGGATGCACATCCTACAGCGTTCCATGTTCCTGAGTTGTTGGAGACAGTGTTTTTATCAGATTTTCATTTCCCATGGGCCATAATCTCTGACTGAATGATTGGGGGTTGGGGTAGTTTAAAAATCTTCCAACCTTTATCGTGTAATCAAATCGAGTTGATAGCATATGGTCCTAACCTTTACTAGCTTCTGATGCATCCATCAAAGTAAGCTCCAAAGCCATCTCCTTACACTGTAGATATCAGTGCTCCTCTACAATACCCATGATTACATTCAGCAGTGCTGGCTATGATCACAGGTTCTCGTTTGTGTATTCTCAAACTTTAGGAATCCATTTTGCAGCTTCCTAAACACCAAACCTTAATCAAAAGAGAGTTGACAGAATTGCAAATTTTCTTTTTAATCTCTGAATGATGGAGTAAGGAATTTGCTATCAGTAACTGCACTCATCATGCATACTTTCAAGTTTCACCATTCCATAATAACATTTGAACAGGAACAAACATACCTAATTATAACATAAAAAATACACTCATTTGAAATTTAAAGAGAACAAATATTATTAAACAAATCAAAAAAAGGAGGTCTGCCCACTCATGCTCAAAGTTCTGATGACACTATCTGATTGGAAGGGATGATTCCTATGCAATGTTATCAAAATTCAATTTATATATATATATATTTTTTATGTAGTTGTACAATCGCCATACGACCTTAAACAGCGTACCCTGTTTTAAAAGATGATATCATAAGCTCTGCAGGATATATCGTATGGGACTCTCCTAAAATTTTCATATTAACAAAAACTTTGAATATTTCCAAAGACTTCAAGATTCTCTTGATTCCAAATTCATCATAATCACTGCGGTCAAGTGGTATGATTTGATCTGACAATGTATTGCAATTATCCAAGAAAGGAACCTACCAGAATAATAAGTATGAAATATCAGAAAAAATGAAACCGAATTTCATTAAATTTTATACAGAGTACAGATTCAGAAGTGCCTAGGACATACGAAAGAATATTATGCACATGCAATAACGACAAATATCCTAAAACAAGATTGAAAAGCATAAATGTATATCTTCAAAATTGCATCATAGAATAAGTCTGAACAGACATTTCTGGCTATACTGACCAAAGCCCCACCCGCACTATACCCAAAGTAACAAGCTTATTACTTTGGATGTATTCCTCTTCAACAAGAAACTTAGCACAGGCCATATAATCATGGATCAAAATAAACTTCTTTAATGCCCTGCCTTCATGATGCCAGCTCTTCCCTTCACTGCCAAGTAACTCCACAGAAGCCACACAACATTTATGACAAATGGAAACTGGAATAGTTTAGTAACAAGGTTTAGCAAGATTACAATTATCTGGCAAGATAATGTCCTCATAAATGAATGCAATCCAAATTACTTGTGTCAGGCTACGGCTGCACAGCTATTTATTGCCTATCTATAAGAACTTGCAGACCTGCCACTTCATCTTGTATTAAAGTGTAATTGCACTGTGTCAGAATGTGGTTGCAAACTGAGAGTTAGGTCTAGCCGAGGGCATGGTAGATAATAGTTGATGGTAATATTGTGATAGGGTTAACTACTTCGTGGATGTAGGAAGACAATAGACCAATACTTTCAAAATTCAAATATAACAACCAACAGCCTTTGGGCAAGCAGACTCATCAGATCACTACACTCCTAAGATCGTGTCCCTGCATAAATTGAAAACTTATGGAATAGTGGAATTCAATAACATAAAAAAGAAGCATCACATAAAGAAGCCATAATATGCTAAAGAGTTGCATTTGAGAGAAATTTTCTCATGTTCTTATTGCATTCAAAACTTTACAACTTTCTGTGGCATCTTTTCAGTTACATGTAGGGTTTCTTTTCAATTTCAGGATTCCAAGGATTACAAAATTGAATGCAATGTCTTCTGGAAAGTTCTGTCAGGCTCCCAAAGGTTCCAATTCTCACATATTACAAATCATGAACATCACTGAATATATCATGCAGGCATTTGTTGGTATCAGCAATGTAGTCGGGTGGGCTAGCTCCAGTGGTTGAGTGCTTTGGGCTTCATGCAGGATGTCTCAGGGTCAATTCTTCATGCTGGCTGCCTCTGTTGTGTCTCATTCAATATCCTAATCAGTGCCGATGGGTTTTGCACTGGGTTCCATCCACGAGATGTGGGGAAGTGCTTGGGGGTTTCCCTGCTAAGTTTTCCTCGGAAAAGAAAAAAAATAATATATATATATGTTAGGTTAATCTTGACTCTATTGACTTGGTTATAGAGTGAGTGAGATAACCTTGATCTGGTCAAATAGATTTACCATCGGTGGTTTATGGGCCCATGGTTTTGAGTAACCCGTGGTATTTGCCCATGATATTGCATGCGATGAAACCTACTTAAAGGCTTGAGTAGCTCCATTGTAAAGTGCCTGTGAGTGGCTGGTGTTGGCCAGATTGGCCATGTCTTGGCCGGAGTGGTCAAGATTAATAGATATATTGTTGCTGGCTTTTCCCAGTTAAGGGTTTCTAGGGTAAATCTCAGTTTGCTCTGTGTGTGCCATTGTTTTATCTATGTTTTGCTTAAGAATTTGTATGCATTGTTTCACTTCACAAGTTTAAAACTTACATGTGGTATTAGAGCTTGGCAACATGGGCTCTCTAGCAAGAGATCCATGGAGAGAGCAACTAGGATAAACTCTTAAGCTAGGAAAGGATGGGTTTGTTCATAAATAGGGCAGATCTTGTGCTTAAATGTCTAGATCTACTGAGATCAAGTACGGATCTAGTGAATATGAATGTGAGTTTGCTGCTTTTGAATAAATCAAATTTGTTTCAAGTTTTCTAAAGAAGAGAAAATGGTGAAGGAAGTAGAAGGAAGAATGGGCTACCATTCACATACAAATTGCATTGCAAGGACTTTTTGGCCAGGAGAGCATTGCGGGCATTGAAAGGGTTGTGAGATTACAAGCATTGTTTCAAGGTCATCAGGTGAGGAAACAAGTAGCGTTAGCTGTCAGTGTTGGAATGGGAGTCGACCTTTTGAACACGTCAGTATATACCATGGATGGAGGGCACAAAGCGGTCCTTTTTTTATAAACGGATTCAGAGGTGCCCTGGATACCACCATGGGGGAAGACACACACTTTCTCATCCCATGGATTAAGAAGCCCTATGTTATCAAGATTGGAATGAATCCCCTGCTCGCAACATCCATGAGTTGTCGAAGTTGAAGCCGGGTGAGAACGACACTGCTAGCACATGCATGAATTGTTGAACCATGAATTGTTGTTGTGAACAAGTACATAAGATATTGCGAATGCCTGAAGAACTACACGGCCATCATTGATGGAATCAAGGTCAATTTGTTGTTTTGTAAGTTGGAGACCATTGGTGCAGCCTACGATGATCAAGTTGGAGCCCAGATCGATCAAAATGAAGAATAATCAAGGGGAAGACAATGTACAACGAGATGAAGATGCCTTCAACAAAAGCCTATAGGAGGCTTTCAGCCCTTATGGTGACATCCTGGAATCTAAGATTATCAATGAACAAGAAACTGGTAGATCCCATGGATTCTACTTAGTGACCTGTTATCACATATATAGTAGCCTGGCTACCATACATTATTTTGTTGATTCCAGTACACTATCCAACCAGTTCCCTTACATTGAGATGCTGAGATGAGCACCTATATTGGATCACTATCAGATTTTGAACAGCAGTTGTATTCCCCATTGCCATCACTGAGTCTGAGGACACTCAGAGAGATGACTGATATAGCCATTATACCATTTGTACAGAGCAGTCAGTAGCGCCTAGAGTTGTAGTAGCAGTTTCAGAGGACAGATGATGGTACAGGTGATGAGTATTCAGGTATATGACTCAGCAGGTATATCATGGTGTTATGGTTATATTGCTTTTATACTTATTCTTATAGCATGTCTTAGCACTTAGTGTCATGATCTGGCAATCATATAGATATGTGGACCTGGTTGATCTTATTATATATACTATATTGTCCCTACTCAGACTTAGAAGTTCACTATTCATACTCATTGGTTTTACCCTCCTTAGGGAGAATAGAGGTGATCATTCCACCATACCTTGGCTTGCTAGTGTTGGCTCCATTATTCATTGTCTTCATCCATCCATTGCCTACCTTTTAGTTTATCACCCTGACTTACTACTTGACTAGTGACATGGAGGATCTTTTCCCCACTATAGCGTCTGTATTGGATGAGCTTCCCTGTTTATTGTGTCTTGGCTCTGAGTTGGTGACAAAACTTACCTTTGGTGAGTTGGATTGTAGGCCTAAATCATTCTGGTCGGTTGTCCCGATGTTTGGCATTGGCTCGAACTCCCCCTAGTCACTTGAGATGTTGTTGGCTAAAACTGAAAGCTCATGTACTACTTATGGAAACTGATAAATTCGCCCATGGAAACTAAAAAGGGCAAGAGTGATGAACTGCTGAAAAATACTCCTCGAAGAGTATAAGAAAGGTCCAAAAAAGCAATGATTCTTAAAAGCTATATCTAGACAATTGCTGACCTTATATATGTATAAAAAACATGCCCTGGATGCAAGCTGCAACTAGTTGTGCTTATCAGCACACCTGAGATCTGAAGGGTTATGTAGGCCAAAAAGGCCATGAAATGAAATTGAATGATCCTAATGAACTTGGATTAACTTGATATAGACATGATGCCTAAGTTGAATAAGCACTCTCTAAACAACTTATCCATTTGTGAGACACTGTCATTCACTGTGTTGTTGCTCATTCAGTATATAATATGGTGTGTTTTCCCTTTCCCATTGCCAAAGTGTCACAAAGTTAAGTCGGTCAAGTCATCCCTTAGCCTAGCCAATTATTTTAGCCTTCACCCTTCACTAGCAAATTGATCACAGCTATGAAGTGAGTATGGTCTTGAAAGTCTAGTCTGAGTAATAATAATAATTAACGACATTATATATTTGGATGTAGATCGCCAGTAATGATTACATTGTGTTATAATTGTTATTTGAATAAGTTGTAGAGCATGCATTAACCTTTGACACTTTGCAGCAGCTTCTGATGATGATCTGAGTTATATTTGGTCATGTTGATTTGGTCAAACCTAGTTTGACCAAGGTCAACCATAGGACATGAAATGGTTGGACCTTGTGATGATATGGATTGATGATATATGGTCTATGTACATGTACATGATGATTCTATGCAGCAGCTACAGGGTTATGATGATGATTCATGGTTTACAGCAGTATTTGATCATTTACAGATCATTATTATTTGACCTGTTCCGGTATATTGGATATATATTTTGATCATGCAGAGATTCATATGGTGTATGAGTACACATCTTGGATAGATTTGGACCTTCTGAGTCCAATGAGACTGTCTGTTTTCAGTTCCGGGCACTTACAGTGATGATTGAGCCTCAGTAGGCTATCCCAGTGCAGTTTTGGTCTATCGGAGACCCTGTCAGAGCAGATGTGATTTTTATCCGGTTGACCTAGGGCGCTGTGCTTGGAGGGGGTGGTCCAGCCACTTGTTTTTACCATATTACCCCCCTCCCAGACACACTGGTGCCCTCACCTTGACAGCGCAAGCACTCCAGGAGGCAATTTGGGGCAGTTTCACGCTTCCCGAGGCATTTCAGGATTGGTAGAAATGGCTATTGAGGAATTCGATTTGGGCTACTGAGGCAATGTTTTGGCATGGGATGATCAGTGATGATGGATTGATGTCTTCCACACCTCCTCCAGCAGTTTCAGCTTCATCGGGGCCTGCATCCATCACTTATGGCACTTTCTGATGATTTCTGAGGTCTTTTGAGGCCTACGATTTGTCCATAGAGGCACGATTTGGTATATTGATGACTATTTTATTATTATTGTGCTATGGGGATTGACCGAGAGTGGCTGAAATTACCCCTTGGACCCACCATAAGCTTCTTATTATATTTTGTCATCATGATATGGTGGGATTCCCCTCTCCTAGGGCGATTTTGTCCACTTATGTTATATTTTATTAGTGATCCATGTATTTTATTGTTGAGCTCATCTCAACCATTGATTAGACATTTGTATCTTTTAATCTTAGCCACTCATTCAAAAGGTAGTTAGGATTTTGATGCCTCTCCTTCCTATTTAAAGGAGAGAGCTTCTCATTGTAAAGGGACTTGTGGCTCTGGATTATTGGAATAGAAAATTATTATTGCATCTATCTCCAATGTTGTGATGAATGTTTTTTGGTGTTCGTTCGTTGGTTCTTCCTTTGCACTGAGTTATTGGAGATCTTGTTTTGCCACATCTTTTGTACCACGTTTTTGCATCTACATGTGGAGGCCGATTTGCTTTGAGGAGGAAGTATTGGTAGGGGAAGACTCTCCCTACTTCTTCTTTGATCTCTTCGTTGGTAACAGGGAGTATTACTGTCCCAGGACCTTCTATTCTATGTTATCATTGCATTTTACTTGTATTTCCTCCATACTTGACCTCTCTGATTGAAATCGATTTTCCTTGGATTGACAGGTAGAGGAGGGCGCACTTGTGGGCTAGGGCATCAATTTGGCAAGCAAAATCGACAATCTCTCATTTGATCTCTGCGGGAATCTTCCTCAACATCAAAGCATCTCTCTTCATCACTCAGGTATGATCTCAAGGTAAGTTCTATCTCCATGATCTATCCACTTGTCTAAAACATTTAAAACCCTAATTAATCAAAACCCCCATTTTTACATTTTTTCAGATCTACTAAAATCTAGTGGCTTCTTGGGCAAGAAATTTAAAACCCACCTCTATAGTATCCATGGCATCCTGGATCTACAGTTTGGTAAGGATTGGCCTCCATTTGACCCTCTTCCCAAGGCATTTAGCCTTCTCCAAGCAAGGGCGCACTTCCTAGTTTGGGTGGGTTGACCTAGATCTAGTACGTGGGGAGTTGAGATTCCACTTGATTCATGATCTACACATCCAATAACCTATCCCCAGATTGTCACTTTTCTGATTTCTACCTTGTGGGCCCTATTCCACATTTTAAGGAATTTAATCCCCATTTTGGACCACTTGGTATCTTTAAACTCAAATCTAGTAAGATCTAGCCATCGGATTGCCTTGAAATTATAGATCCATATCCTCACCTGATCAACCTACTTGGATCTAAATTTTGGATGCCATTGGACTTGTCTTGATTCATTTATCCCACTTTTTAGCCTCCTTGGGTAAAGTCGCACCACCTTGGAGAAGTGAGTTGGCCCACTTCCAGGACATGGGTACATGAGATTTTTGTGGATTTGGAACGGGCATAATTCAAAACCTAGGTCTAGTATGTCACTTTGTCAAATATTGCCTTGGGGATAGCATTCCTTGTTTTAAGGGATTGTGATCCACTTAGGTGAAACCTAGATCTAGACCTATTCATCCATCAATACTTTAAATGCCCACTTGTCTCATACAATAGGAGTTATCAATCACAAGTTAACTACACTTTGACTCCATTATCCCAATTCCCAAGGCACTGGTCTCTCTCCAAGTCAATTCGACTTTCCTAGATTGTTGGATTAACTTGTGATTTGACCCTTGTGTGGTGAACTAAACCCTTTGATGTCATCATGTATCATGATCAAGCTTGTCACTTGTACTAGTTAGCCCCAATTCAACCCCTAAACTACCCTGCATTGAACACAGTTCCCAAGGCAGTGGATTTTGTCACATTGAACTAGTACATAAATCTTGGATCCTATTTCACAAATCATAAGTCACTTTCACATCAATAATGAACCAAAGCTATAATCATTGAACCCCTCACTTGTCTTGTGACTTCACCCTAAAGTCTAGGATAAACCATACACCTTACTTCACTTAGAATTAACTTGATTTGGTGTCTTGGTTTTGATCTCTCCTGTCGGGAGTAGATCAGGTCTTCCCCTTTGTTGTCTGGGATAGATAACATAAAGTGAAGGTTGCCTCGACTGGCGTGACAACCATATATTGGAGGTCGAGGTGATCGTGGTTGCACCTTTTGAGTTGCCCTTCCCTATTGCCATCCATTAATGGATACATCCACAGGGGTAACTACAGTTTAGGTGATAACATGACCTTCAACTACAAGATGACATCGATGCAATGAATGGAAAATTTCTTGACTCGACCAAGTCGAGAGGAAACGACAATGGTAGGGTGGTAGCCAGAGGAGATGGACATGATGATGGGTTAGGGTTTAGTTTTGTCTGCAAGTGATCTTATGTTTTTGGTTCTGTAAAAATATGTTTGGTGGTAGCCACTGCTGGCAGACATATAAATGTGTATTATATCCATAACATGTCACAACCTGAACAACAAAGGAAATTGTCCTTGCAGTATACAACAAGATGTGAAGCATTACTGGAAGAAGCACACAGAAGTAGAGGATTCACTGGAAGCATTTTTTATGGAGTTGGATTTAATCACAACGTAAATGGGCATGCAACTGTAAGACCTATTTAGGCATGCATAGCCCTGGATTGGTGGGTTACCTATGAAAAGTCTAGACGTAGATTTAGGTACATTGAAGGAGGGGGGGGGGGGCATGTTGTATCACTAGATACATGGTTAAAAACTTTGAGGGGAGTTGGTGATTACCCCAAGTCAAGTTTAAAGAAAGGAATGTTAGGTTAATCTTGACTCGGTTGACTTGGTTATAAAGTGAGTGAGATAACCTTGATCTGGTCAAATGAGTTTACTGTCGGTGGTTTACAGGCCCATGGTTTTGAGTAAAACATGGTATTGCATTTGATGAAGCCTACATAAAGGCTTGAGTAACTCCATTGTAAAGTGCTTGTGAGTGATTGGTATTGACTAGATTCGCCATGTCTTGGCTGGAATGGTCAAGGACATAGATCTATTGTTGCTAGTTTCCCCCGCTTAAGGGTTTTCAAGGTAAATCTTGTATCCACAATGTACACCAACACTCGTTACATTGAAGTTGATATGTTTTCATAAAGGGATTGGGTAAGAAAGATGCATGAAGTTTTCTACTGATTGATTGAGTTAGTTGTTAAATAACTAGCACAGCCACTTAACTTGTGGCTGGTGAACATCGATAGGCCACGGCTAAGAAACCGAACACGCTCAAAATGGCCCTCGTGTCCCGTGGGGTCGTGTCGCACACGGACACAATGGGAAATCATGTCCAACATGACTTTTGATTGTGTCCAAAATTAGGACATTATCAAAAGTCGTGTCAGACACGATTTCCCATCGTGTCCCCGACTGTCTGATTCGTGTCCTGATTCCAGTACACGCAAACCACGGAAAAGGCTACTCGAGGTCACTTTAAAATCAAATTTTGTCTTTTCTTTTGTCATTTGCAAGTGTGGAGAAGGCTTGACAGTGAGTTTTTTGTGTAGGTGAAGAAGATTTGAAGGCTGTCAAAGGGATTCCAAATGCATTGGGGGTGGATTTGTTGAGAGGATTGCAAGCTTAACCATCAAACAAGAAGAAGAATGTCTCAATCAGCTACGGCAGGAGCTAAAGGGCAAAGGAAAGGGAGAAATGCCCCATCTAGTGCCTCCCCTCCTATTCCTCCCAACACGAGCTATTCAAATCCTCCTTCTAGTGCTCCATTCGCTGCTAGTAGGGCTCATGCTCCATTTAACTCTGTTTTAGCAAGACAACAAGCCCAAGAGAGAAAATACTCTGTGGAAGTATGTGACAAGAAAAGATGGGCTCGGGGCAAAGCTTGGTGGGGGAGGAAATGTGTCTTGGAGTTGCAATTTTTGCAAGAATGAATTCAAGAGCACATATTATCGGGTTGTTATCACACCCATAGTAGCTGGCTACCATGTTGCAGAGCAGTTATCTGCAATCTTTTGAGCTTTGCCTTTATACAGTTTCAGTGAGATCAACTATGATGATCAGTGTTATTTGTGATCACTCACACATCAGAGCAGCCCTATATCAGACATCCAGTAGACCTTATGCCAAGGTTGAGCCTCTTGACCTCAGATTTGATGACCGAGATGACCTTTTATTCCATACAGATGCAGTGCGGTGTTCAGAGCTTTAGCAGCAGTGTTCTCAGTGGTTACAGTTGGTCTAGATAATAGATACAAGTATATGGCCCAATAGGTATATGATGTGCATTGGTTTTATTATCTTGCTCTTTTGGTCATTTTGATAGCTTGACTTAGTATCTAGTAATCATGATCTGGCAATATATCTATGTAAAATGAAATTGGTTGTTAATGATTATATAAATGGTTGTATTACTTGCATTTAGAAGCTCCTGTGTTATACTCGCTGGTTTTACCCTCTTAGGAGTGTGGACATGATCATTCCTGCCTTTATGGCTTGCTAGCTTAGGCATCACCTTCACTTTCTCCATCCATCCGTTGTCATCCCCACTTTTGGATTCTACCCTGACTTACACCTTAGCCTGTGATAAGGAGGATCTCCCCTCTTTTGCCTCTATGTTGGATAACATCCATGTTAGTTTGTGCCTTGGCTCTGAGTTGGCAACAGAACTTGCCTTTGGTGAGTTGGATTTTTTACCTTGATCACTCTAGTCAATTGCCCCGATGTTTGGTCTTGATTTTGGAAGTCTCCATAGTCGCTTGAGTTGTGTTGGCTAAAACCTTAAGCAAATAATACTACCATCATTTACATATGGAAATTAATGTTATATCTTGTGAAAGTATATTTAAAATTTCATTAAGAAACACCCTGGATGAGAGCTTCAGTAGTTGTGTTGCTAAACACATGCAAAATCCCCAAAAGGGTTGTCAAATGAAATTAAATGGAAACTTGAAAGCACCCTGGATGAAAGCTTTAGTAGTTGTGCCTCTAAGCACAGGTGAAGTCCCCAAAAGGGTTTCCAAATGAAATGAAATGAAATCTTAAAACACCCTGGATGAAAGCTTTAGTAGTTGTGCTTATAAGCACAGGTGAAATCCCCAAAAGGGTTGTGTTACGATGGTAGTAGAACCAGCGCACCTGTAGAGGTGCCCCAGGGAGAGGGTGTCTTTTTTTTCTGACCAGGAGGGGTGTTTAGCCAGCTCATTCTGAGGTAGGGGCATGGCCAGACTCTCTGGTTTCTCTTTTGTAAGTACTATGGCTTAATGGCATCGCTGACTGCCTCATAAAAGGGTTTGAAACCCTGAGGTTGGTGTCCAGGTCTTCCAAGGGTGGGGTCACTGGGTCACATGACCCCAACCCTGTTTCAACACTCCAGCGGCATTTGTTCCAGCACTGAGACTCACTCTTATCTTCTGGAGCACATCCAGCACCCTCTTGGTCCTCCAGTTCACTAGCGCCCTCCCTCTGGGCCCTCCTTCGGAGGATGACGTCATCCTCCTGACAGACTGTTTGATTGCTAAACGGGGGGGGGACGTTGAGGGTTTTCATCACTGTTGGGGTTAGTTGGGGCATGACGACCCCCCCTGTACAGTCTGGTCTTTCGTTTCGTCAAATTTGGCCTTGTTTAGCCATTTTTACTCAAGTAGGGGTCAAATATGGGAAAAACACCCAATTTACCCACTACTTTGATTATTTTTATATTATTTTAATTCTAATTTTAAGTTGACATTTTAATGTTAAATTTACCTTATTTTGTATAAAGTGAGTGTGAGATCATATAAATAAGATCTCCTCACTTCATTTTTAGACATCAACTTTTGGGATAATTTCATTATGTCTGCTATTTGCCCTAACTAGGGCTCTTTGAAGAGATGCACACTCCCTGATGAAGGTTATTTTGCAAGTTTGAAGCATTTCTTGGAAGTTTTACTATTGTTCATGCCATTGCTAAGGTGAGGTTAGAATTGTTTGCTTAACACATGCACTTGGAGGTATCTATACTTTTGGCTTGATGTCTCTTAGTCAATTTGTATGAAAGTGATGCTTGTTAGGGTTGAATGGAAGCCATTGTTGCTTCATTTTGTCTTGATTAGCATTTCATTTTTATCTTTGATCATCCTTGCATTCAAGCTTGTGCTTCAGATCTTCAAGTTTTGCTAGGCTAGGTCTCCTCAACGAATCCTAGAGATTGTTGAGGTTAGCCCTACTTGCCAAGCTTGCCAAGTACCATCTCAAGGAGAGTAACTCCTCTCATTGATGCCCTAGGGTTTGGTAGATAGTTTTTCTTTTGAAACCCTAGCTTGTTCATCTACTTCTAAAACTAAACTTCTGAGTTTTACATTGTAAATATTATGTTAGCTAGGTTTGTTTTTATTTATGTATAGAAGAAACCCTAAGAATACGAAAGAAATTAGAAAAATAATAAATTTTTCGAAATTTCGGGCCTCCCTAAAATTCGCCCTATCTCCCTAAAATTTCGCCCTGCCCTCTTTGTCCATAAAAACCCTAAAACGAAATTCTAAAGGCCCTAAAACTCCAAAAACAGTAAAAAAATCAAAAACCCTAAAAATTTGCAAAAAAAATTCAAATCCTTGAAATTATTGCAATTTCTTCAAATCTAATCCCTCAACTAAATTCGCCTTAGTAGATTTGTCCATCAAATTTCAAAGACGTCCTGATTAGCACAGCTTTGATGCTTAAACCAGCATAATGTAATTTTCTGCAGTTTGTCAATACAAATTAGGGCTGACTTGATTTGTAAATCTGAATGGTTAGGTAAATTTGCTTTGATTGAGAGGTTATCGTCATCTCTCGGGCGAATTTTTCTGTGGTCTTTAGACCCCTTTTCACGCACTGATCCTTACTCTGTCAAACTGCAGATTGTTTAGTAAAACTAAATATATAACAGATTGTATATTACTGGTTTGACTGGTGTAACAGACTTGACCTTACAGATTTGACTAGCATATAGACTCGTCCTTATTCTTATTGAAACCATCTCCAAGGTTCAATTGTCTACTGACTGTAAAAGTGTTTCATACTGTTGGTGATTACCGCTGCTAAATGACAAAGGCTGATTGACTACAGTGACCTAGGATTACAGTTCATTCTTTCTTGAAGATACATTATAATTATGCTATTTGATTGATACTACTTATAACGAGTGCAAGCAAATGACCGGGCTAACATCTGATTATCCACTTGAATGTTGAACTTTACATGAGATTTGTAGTAGTGGAAAGTTTGCTACAGAATTGACTGACATATAGAACCATTCCTAAGGATGATATTTACTGTGCTTTGCTGCTAATTCTAATTTTGTTTGACACATCATTGCCTTATAATATTAAATGCTTACACATACAAATCTGAAGGTTATATGTTGGTGAATTAAATTGACACTAGTTTGATGTAGTTGATGTTGATCATTGATGATTGATGTTTATTGCATCATATTTGACATTACATTTTGTTGACAATTATTTGCATAATAATTATTGGTAGATGGTTATTAGTGAGTGACTTATTAAGTGTTGATGGTAAAGGTGTTTTGGTTATCTATTTGGCTAATACTAATTATTGGTGGATATTGGATGATGTTGAGCACTAATCTTCTACAATAGACTTTGAAATAGTTACATGTTTACATTAGAACTCTTATACTTCATACGGTGAATGTAATGAAGGATATTTCATTTGTGATGATCTTGGACTGACCTCATACTTTTATTGCTCGATCTATGTTGGTTAATAATCCTAGCACAATTGATGATTCTTCGACCACATACTTTGCCTAATTTGCATGTCTCATTAAAGAATAAATCTGATATTAGAGTGGATATTTGTCTTATTTTCTTATTGACTGACATTGATAAGTAACACTTTATAGACATATTTGGTCATTTGATTAGTGTTTATTGACAATATAGTCTTTTGATCCAATATTGATTACTAGTTCACATGTGTACATGTTTCCTACTTTTCTTTATCATAAATATACATCGGTGAACGATTATTATCAATTGATCTATCATTGACTCGCATGCTTACACGTTTACACAATTCTTGAATGATACTCTTGGTTTGTTGATTACATCTTTTGGCATTGCTCGTTATATTATTGACTCCATTTAGGCACTGGTCTAACTACAAGATCGCATAGAATATAGTTTGTTGGTTGTTCAAGTTTCTTCACAGGATCCCATAAGAACACTTCTCCTTGGAGGTTTCGACTTCCGAATAAGTTAGAAGGATGACCGAGGTGACATTGGGTTACTTTTTCTTACTTATGCTTATTGGGAATCAACCCTGCTAATTTTCCCGTAACATTTTTGGCGTCGTTGCCGGGGACGTTTCAAAGCTTGAAGTGGTTCATCCGGAGTCATTGACATCCTTGGCATAACGACATTTGGTAAGAAGATTGAGGTGAGTCTTTGATTGGTATTTTGAAAATATTATTAAGGACTAATCTTGCAGATCTTACCTGGCGACTCCACTCATTTAAAAGCGACTCGACTGGTCAATTCAGAACTCAGTCCTAATCATCTCAGGTACGCCCTTGTTTTTGGTACTTTGGTGAGATTTGTTAAGCTAACTTGCCAGGTCTCTCTTGGCGACTCCGACTGAAGAAAATAACAGAAGTACTCTACAAAGACAAGGAAACCGGGTGACATGGATTCTTCTTGCAAAGAAGATGTTTCATTTGAATTTAAGGATCCTGAATATCCTACAGATGCAGAAAAGGAGATGGCTTTTGCTCCTCTTGATTTGTCAAGGTTTCCAGAGCATTCAGATGAGCTACCCAAGCTGATTTGCCGCCCATTCAATGGCGATTGAGGTTATGTTTGGCTCCATGTCTCATGACAATGGTTGAAGAAAATCACGTCGAAAAAGAAGAAAGTATTTACATGAGATCATTCGTTCATCACCTGGAAGGAAAGGTTCTCGCTTGGTTCGTGGGCCTAGAAAAAGTGATGTTATCATCGTTTGCGCAATTGATGGAAGTTTTATGTAGCTACTGGGGTCCTGAGCACCGCGACAGATGGATGCCTTGTGTTGAACAGGCAAGGAACTTGTTCAGAGAAGAAATCAATGAAGATCAATTCTCAGAAGATTTTCAAGAAGATCAAGATGAAGTGATTCATGAAGATGAAGAACAAGAGGCCTCAGTTGAAGAAATTGTAGAAGGTACAGAAATGGTGAGTGCTCCATATCCTCAAATTACAGTTTCTTATGATATGTTGGCTCTCTTCGAAGAAAGCTACAGGTATGCGGAAAATGACGATTATTGGAAGTTCCTTGGCCCACCGATGTACGATTCTTCTAGGCCTTGCAGCATCATAATAGATCGCCCCTCAAGCGTATATATGGATGGGGGAGCTTGCTCTCTTCCCGATGAAGAATGGATCAATCCCTTTTCCTTGCTAAAGGATACAATGGTGCAAGATGTGATCCTGTTGACTTCTCTGGTATCTCTCAATTCATGACAAAGCTCAATCAACTACATTCTATAAGAAGTGTTCCGTCCCTCTTGTCCAGTATCGGTAAGTGGTCAACAATACTTTCCAATGAAGACAATACAGGTATATGGACAGGTATGATCCTATTTTCACATTGTCATAGTTTATATTGTTTATCTTTTCGATTGAAATGCGAAGGCTGTAGTTATGTAGTTGACAGTTTTGAAATGATAAAGATCATTAGGGATACTAACACGATAATAATAAAGAAGAACAATATGCATGTATTTCCAAGGGATTGTCCAAACAAGTTATAGCTGATACGTGAAGATTCGCAAGGCCCACCTTCACAAGTGCTTTCTTTAATAGACAACCAAGCAATCTTGAAGCAAAATTTTTCTTCAATGCATCAGCCAAATGGTCCATACATTAGTCTGGTGGAAGCTTGGTTAAATGGGGCTTGTGAAAGAGATTCTTCGCCATGGCAACAGTATTTCAGCTCACAGATTCCTGTAGCCAGCCAATCCTCATTTTACATTATGATGGGAACCTCGGTTGATGTTTGCTTCGTGATCAATCAGGTTTTATCATGGGTTCTATTCAAAGACAAAGGTAAGACAACAGGTATGAATTGCTTACTCAAATGGTTACATTGGTGGTATGATTTTACCTAGTCCTTTCTACTTCTTATGTTAGCATAGGTAGGTTAGGCATATACTGTTATCTATGCATTGCATTTGACGTTTTTCATCTTGTCATAGGTTAGTCATTTGTTTTTGCTTTTATTTAGTCTTATTCGACGAACAAGGCAGGACGGAAGTGTCTGCCTCTGGGTATTTTGATGTCCTCGGTCATTTGATGTGTGTGTAGGTCTATAGGTACCCAGATGATTCTTGGATTCTCGAGCACCCTCAGGAGGAGTACTCATCTCGCAGTTGGAGCTAGTGTTACGATGGTACTAGCACCAACGCACCTGTAGAGGTGCCCCAAGGAGAGGGTGTCTTTTTTCTGACCAGGAGGGGTGTTTAGCCAGCTCATTCTGAGGTAGGGGCATGGACAGACCCTCTGGTTTCTCTTTTGTAAGTACTATGGCTTAATGGCATCGCTGACTGCCTCATAAAAGGGTTTGAAACCCTGAGGTTGGTGTCCAGGTCTTCCAGGGGTGAGGTCACTGGGTCACATGACCCCAACCCTGTTTCAGCACTCCAGCGGCATTTGTTCCAGCACTGAGACTCACTCTTATCTTCTGGAGAACATCCAGCACCCTCTTGGTCCTCCAGTTCACTAGCGCCCTCCCTCTGGGCCCTCCTTCGGAGGATGACGTCATCCTCCTGACAGACTGTTTGATTGCTAAACGGGGGGCGGGGGGGGGGGGACGTTGAGGGTTTTCATCACTGTTGGGGTTAGTTGGGGCATGACGACCCCCCCTGTACAGTCTGGCCTTTCGTTTCGTCAAATTTGGCCTTGTTTAGCCATTTTTACTCAAGTAGGGGTCAAATATGGGAAAAACACCCAATTTACCCACTACTTTGATTATTTTTATATTATTTTAATTCTAATTTTAAGTTGACATTTTAATGTTAAATTTACCTTATTTTGTGTAAAGTGAGTGTGAGATCATATAAATAAGATCTCCTCACTTCATTTTTAGACATCAACTTTTGAGATAATTTCAATGTCTGCTATTTGCCCTAACTAGGGCTCTTTGAAGGGATGTACACTCCTTGATGAAGGTTATTTTGCAAGTTTGAAGCATTTCTTGGAAGTTTTACTATTGTTCATGCCATTGCTAAGGTGAGGCTAGAGTTGTTTGCTTAACACATGCACTTGGAGGTATCTATACTTTTAGTTTGATGTCTCTTAGTCAATTTGTATGAAAGTGATGCTTGTTAGGGTTGAATGGAAGCCATTGTTGCTTCATTTTGTCTTGATTAGCATTTAATTTTTATCTTTGATCACCCTTGCATTCAAGCTTGAGCTTTAGGTCTTCAAGTTTTGCTAGGCTAGGTCTCCTCAACGAATCCTAGAGATTGTTGAGGTTAGCCCTACTTGCCAAGCTTGCCAAGTACCATCTCAAGGAGGGTAACTCCTCTCATTGATGCCCTAGGGTTTGGTAGATAGTTTTTCTTTTGAAACCCTAGCTTGTTCATCTACTTCTAAACCTAAACTTTTGAGTTTTACATTGTAAATATTATGTTAGCTAGGTTTGTTTTTATTTATGTATAGAAGAAACCCTAAAAATACAAAAGAAATTAGAAAAATTATAAATAAATAAAATTTCAAAATTTCGGGCCTCCCTAAAATTTCGCCCTGCCCTCTTTATCCATAAAAACCCTAAAACGAAATTCTAAAGGCCCTAAAACTCCAAAAACTAATCAGAAACCCTAAAAATTTGCAAAAAAAATTCAAATCCTAGAAATTATTGCAATTTCTTCAAATCTAATCCATCAAATAAATTCACCTTGGTAGATTTGTCCATCAAATTTCAAAGACATCCTGATTAGCACAGCTTTGATGCTTAAACCAGCATAGTGTAATTTTCTGTAGTCTGTCAATACAAATGAGGGCTGACATGATTTGTAAATCTGAATGGTTAGGTAAATTTGCTTTGATTGAGAGGTTATCTTCATCTCCAGGGCGAATTTTTCTGTGGTCTTTAGACCCCTTTTCATGCACTGATCCTTACTCTGTCAAATTGCAAACTGTTTAGTAAAACTAAATTTATAGCAGATTTTATATTACTGGTTTGACTAGTGTAACAGACTTGACCTTACAGATTTGACTAGCATATAGACTCGTCCTTATTCTTATTGAAACCATCTCCAAGGTTCAATTGTCTACTGACTGTAAAAGTGTTTCATACTGTTGGTGATTACCGCTGCTAAATGACAAAGGCTGATTGACTACAGTGACCCAGGATTACAGTTCATTCTTTCTTGAAGATACATTATAATTATGCTATTTGATTGATACTACTTATAACGAGTGCAAGCAAATGACTGGGTTAACATCTGATTATCCACTTGAATGTTGAACTTTACATGAGATTTGTAGTAGTGGAAAGTTTGCTATAGAATTGGCTGACATATAGAACCATTCCTAAGGATGATATTTACTGTGCTCTACTGCTAATTCTAATTCTGTTTGACACATCATTGCCTTATAATATTAAATACTTACACATACAAATATGAAGGTTATATGTTGGTGAATTAAATTGACACTAGTTTGATGTAGTTGATGCTCATCATTGATGATTGATGTTTATTGCATGATATTTGACATTACATTTTGTTGACACTTGTTTGCATAATAATGATTGGTAGATGGTTATTAGTGAGTGACTTATTAAGTGTTGATGGTAAAGGTGTTTTGGTTATCTATTTGGCTAATACTAATTATTGGTGGATATTGGATGATGTTGAGCACTAATGTTCTACAATAGACTTTGAAATAGTTAAATGTTTACATTAGAACTCTTATACTTCATACGGTGAATGTAATGAAGGATATTTCATTTGTGATGATCTTGGATTGACCTCGTACTTTTATTGCTCGATCTATGTTGGTTAATAATCCTAGCACAATTGATGATTCTTCGACCACATACTTTGCCTAATTTGCATGCCTCATTAAAGAATAAATCTGATATTAGAGTGGATATTTGTCTTATTTTCTTATTGAATGACATTGATAAGTAACACTTTATAGACATATTTGGTCATTTGATTAGTGTTTATTGACAATATAGTCTTTTGATCCAATATTGATTACTAGCTCACATGTGTACATGTTTCCTACTTTTCTTTATCATAAATATACGTCGGTGAACGATTATTATCAATTGATCTATCATTGACTCGCATGCTTACACGTTTACACAATTCTTGAATGATATTCTTGGTTTGTTGATTACATCTTTTGGCATTGCTCGTTATATTATTGACTCCATTTAGGCACTGGTCTAACTACCAGATCGCATAGAATATAGTTTGTTGGTTGTTCAAGTGTCTTCACAGGATCCCATAAGAACACTTCTCCTTGGAGGTTTCGACTTCGGAATAAGTTAGAAGGATGACTGAGGTGACATTGGGTTACTTTTCTTACTTATACTTATTGGGAATTAGCCCTGCTAATTTTCTCGATAACAGGTTGTCTAGGCCTAAAAATAGCAGTGGTTAAACAAATGCTAAATCTAAAGACTGCTGGCCAAGGAACTAAAATGTAATGATGTGATTTTGTAGACATTTGCCAAGGTTGAATAAGCATTTATCTAAACAACTTACCCATTTGTGAGACACTGCCATTCCCTGTGTATTCTTTATCCAACATATGCTTAAGTGTGTAATACCTTCTCCCTTGTCCAAAGTATCACAATGTTGAGTCAGTCAAGTCATCCCCCTTTGCCTAACTTTGCATCTTTAGCCTTCACCCTTCGCTAGTAAATTGATCATGTCTACAAAATGAGTATATCCTTGAGGTTCTTTTGTGAAGTAAATAATTATTTGAACTTATGCTATTATTAAATTAACTGCCAATGAAATGATGCTTAATACTTTAAGTCTTGCTATGAACATGATTAAAGGTGCATGTCTTAACCATTTGCACTTGCATCAGTAGGCCTCTCTAGCCTGGGTCATATTTTGATCAGTTTGACTGGTTAAACCTAGTTTGACCAAGGTCAACCTTGGGATCCGTGATGAGTTGGACCAGTGATGTGGTATGATGTTTATCTATGGTCCTTGATACACCTTTTGATGACTCCATATATTGGATACAATTTTCAAATGATGGTTGATGCAATTTTTATTCAGTTATTATTGCTTCCAGATCATTATATCTTCATTATCCATATATGGTGGATGCTACAGATGATCTTACCGTTTACGGGTTGCCATGGGGTGTATGGGTACTCATCCTTACTAGATTTGCGTCTTCTGGATCCATTGAGACACTCAGTTTACAGTTTTTGGCACTTTCAGTGATGTTATGAGCAGTTTTTCACTTGTTGACCTGTTTGGCCATGCTAAGTTGGCCTGTCCAGCAGATGCATTGATGATGGGTCGTTGCCTAGGGCACTACAGAGGAGAGGGGTGGTCCAACCACTTGTTATTACCATATTACCCCCTCTCCGGACATGATGGTATAGTCAGATTTTGTGCACAGGCACTAGGCAGTGTGTTTCTGGCAGTTTGATGGTTTTTCAAGTGGGATAAAAATGGAATAAAAAGGTCATTAAGGAAATCGATTTGGGCTATTGAGGCAAGGTTTTGGCATGAGGTCTATTCAGAAATCATCTATGGTGTGTCCCACTCCTTCCAGATCAGCTAGCAGCATTCAGTGAGGTCCACATAGTTTCCGAGTTGTCATTTTATGCATTCTTCGCTCGGTTGAGGGGGGCAGGATTTGATCATTTGTTCACTTGGACATGTCATTGAGTCATATGCTATATCATTGTGCCATGGGGTGATGCTAGTGAAGGATAATAAAGCCTCCTAGCCCCACCATGTGCTCCTAGTCACTTGTCCTTGTTATGTTATGTAGCACACTTGTATCTTAGTCACTTTTATGTGGTGCGCAACCCCCTAGGGCCTCCTTTAGTGAGTGCGCACCCCCCTCATGTGAGTGGATCCATGTTATATTGTACCGGCTCATCATAGTTGTTGATTAGATTGTTTTTATCTTTTGATCTCAACCACTCATTCATAAAGTGGTTAGGGTTTTGGTTTCTCTCCTATTTAAGGAAGAGACCCCCCTATTGTAAAGGTTATCTAGAGATTTTTGGCTCTTGGCTACCGGAATAAAAGAAATATCTTTTGAGTATTTGCTTGGATATTGAAATGGGTGTTTGGCTATGATGATTGTAAATGCTTATATATTGCACTGAAGGATTTTTGTAGCTATCTTGTATTTTTTTCCACTATATCGATTTACAGGTGAAGAGGACGATTTGGGAGGAGTGCGCATTGGTGAGGAGGCTTGCCCTGCAATCTTCTGTCAAATTTTGTTTCAAACAGGGACTGATTTTGTCTTTGTACCAATTATTCTCTATCTTTTTCCTCTTACTTGTATCTACCCTCGTTTTTGTTGGCTAATTGAGCTTTGTCTCCTTGGTTTTGCAGGAAGAGAGGGACGCACTTGTGGACTAGGGCAAAAACGCACAAGCAAGAGAAACTACATCTTCTTTCATTTGATTTGTGTGGAAGTAATCCTCGTCATAATCGGCATCCATCTTCATTATCCAGGTACGCCCAAGAGGTACGTATTTTACTCCTTTAACTTATCCATTTATCTTCTAGATCTCAAAACCCTCAAAGTTAAAACCCTCATTTTTTTTTCAGATCTATGGAGATCTAGCAATCATTTGGGCTTAATAATTAAAACCCACCTCTATAATAATTAAAACATTCCCGATCTAAAGTTCGGTGGACATCCGACTCCATTTACCCCCCGATCTAAGGCACTGGGCCTCTCCAAGGGAGGTCGCACTTTTTGGGTAGGTGGACTTTTGCTAGATCCCAATTTGGGTTTTGCTTGATCCTCATTATTTCCTTAGATCCATTCAATAGCAAACCCCCTAGTCCCATTTCACTTTGATTTTCACCTTGTGGGCCCCATTTGGACCATTTTCTACATTTTAAGGGTGAGCCCCACTTGGATTTATTATATTGGCATTAGATCTATCTAGATCTACTAGTTTAAACCATAAGTGGCCTTTACTTTCATTGGTTGAATATTTGTCCATCTCATAAGCCTCTTCAACCAAGCACTAACTCCTTGGGTCCACTTATCCATCCTAAATCTAGATCTATCCCTCTTGATCTCTTCATTTTTCACTCTCACATTTCCTTAGGAGGTTTTGAGTGGGTTCACTAGTCCTCATTGGCTAGCTAGGGTCTCCCCCTTGGTCTTGCTTAGGCTTGATTTAAAGTGAAGAGTGCCTCGGTTAGTGTGACAACCAATTGCATTGGGAACCATGGCATCTCTTGGGTCACCTCTTTAGTTGTCCATTGCGTCTACCATCCTGGATAGGATAACATTTAGGGACAACTACAAGTTGTGTGATAACACAGGTTAAGAGCCATTTGTTGGCCCTTCCTTCTTGTGAGATTTCTTCATGTAAAGTAGTGAGTGTTACCCAAAGGAGGGATATGGAAAGAGAGGATCACGTTGGCTTATGGAAGGTGGCAGCAACAAGCAAGAAAAAAGATGAGGATCCTCTTCCATTCTTGAGGAAATCCTCTAGCACTAGGCCTCCATTTCCACCTAGCAGATATGGGAGTGGGCATACTCATCAAACAAAAAAGAGACCATCTCCAAGTGGTCCAATGGATAGGATTTTACAACAAGAGGCATGAGAAGAGGTGGACCTTACCATTGCATTCTTTTTCTATCTCAACTTCATCTCATTCAATGTTGCACAGGCACCATTGTTTATAGAGATGTGTCGAAGTCTCATTGAACGAGCTCCAACCGGTTATGTGCTTCCTGGTTCAGAGAAGCTTAGAACCACATTGTTGGTTAAAGCAAAGAAGGAGGTGGATAAAATTCTTGAGCCAATTAGATCAACATGGCTCTCATCTGGTGTGAGTATTGTTTCTGATGGATGGACGGATCCAGCACGCCATCCACTCATCAATTTCATGGTATCTTCCCAAAATGGACCTGTGTTCTTGAAAGCAGTGGATGCTCTTGGGAAATACAAGGATGCACAATATATGGGTGAGTTATTCATCAAAACCATTGAAGAAGTAGGTGTCGATTCATGTGTACAAATCATCACGGACAATGCACCTATTTGCAAGGTTGCTAGCATGATTTTGGAAGCTAAATATCCACAGGTATGTTCATTTTGGACACCTTTCATTTCTAATTTGCTCATTGTTTGAATTTATCACAAGATTCATCTACGAGAAAGGTCATTTAAATTTTTTATAGATTTGAGTTTTTGACTCATTTGAGTTGTTAGTGTTGTAGAGTCATTTATACTTGCTTTTATTGCTCTTACAGGTTTTTTGGACACCTTGCATTGTCCATTCCTTGAATTTAGCACTAAAATCCATTGCTTCAGATGTGACATGGATTGGCAACCTTACTGAGGATGCACGCCATATCTGTAACTTTCTACAAAACCACAAAAATGCCCTCACCATCTACAAAGAGTACACACAACTTTCATTGCTAAAGATTGTAGATACTCGGTTTGCTTCCTCATTCATCATGCTCAAGAGGTTGAGGGAGGTAAAAACCACTCTTGGGTCCATGGTGATTTCAAAGTTTTGGTCTTTTTGGAGAAAGACGGATCAAAGTGCTTCAAAAAAGGTGAAGGACACAATGTTAGATGATGGTTGGTGGAAGAGGGTAGATCTTAGCGTTAAGATCATGGAGCCAGTCATTTATTTGTTGTAGTTTGCAGACACAGACCAACCCATCCTAACAGATGTTTATGAGGGGTGGGATTCCATGATTGAGTCCATGAGGTCCATTGTTATGGAGAATGAGTGTCCCGAGTATGGGACATCTGCAGAGAAATTATGGTCCACCATTCAGGATACTCGTATCTCCAGGTGGGATAAGAATTGCACACATTTGCATTGCTTGGCCCACTCCTTGAACCCCAAGTTCTACAATCAGGAATGGCTCAATGCTGGGATGGGGCCCTCACACAGAGTCCCTCCTCACATGGATGGAGAGATTTCACATGGGAGGAAGATAGCATTTAGATGGCTATTTAAGGATAGAGACTTACTTGATGAGGTGGAGGAGGGCTTTGTAGAGTTTTCCACTGCCACTGGGAGATTTGGAGGCTATGATGTGCTTAGAGATAGGGGGTTAAGAAACCCTATGTTTGGTGAGCAACTCATGGGGCAACGTGCCTTATTCTACAGAAGTTATCCTTGAGGGTCATCTCTCAAGTTACATCATCCTCTTGTTGTGAGAGGAATTGGAGCACATATGGGAACTTGTACAGTTTGAAGAAGAGCAGGCTTGAGCAGTCCAGGGCTGAGACAATGATGTATGTGCACACTAACCTTTGTCTTATTTACAGGAAGAGGGAGGAGTGGATGAAGGGAAAAACAAAGATGTGGGATGTCTTTCCTGATGATATGGGTTTGGATAGCAGTACTAAGTTGGCATTAGCCAACATGGATCTTAATGATTCAGTGCTAGAGCTGGTCACTTTTGATGATGGTGATCCTTTGGAGGGGTCATCCTCCACACCGGCAGATGCAAATCGTCAGATGGGCAAAGAGGAGGGGGAGTGTTAGATTTTGCACAATTCTAACTTTATAATTAATTGCAGATAATAAACAGGATCACTAAAAAAATAACCAAGCATAGAAACAATAGACACAAAGTTTTATCTTGGGAAACCCAACAACCTTCGTATAGAGATAATCAGTTCAGAGATTAGAGTACACATACAAGAGAGAGAAAGAGAAAATTCCTCAAGTGTAGAAGCCCAAAAATACTTCTCCTAGCTACTGTTGCAAACTTCTCTCTCCTTTAGCGAACTTGCTTGAGTTGAGTGAGTGACCAAATGAGGAATTTGTCCTCTATTTATACACATAGAAGTGAATTTTTCCCTTACTGGGCCGACTTGTCTAACTAACAGGGTCGACTTGTCTTGGAGGAAGATAAAATAGCATTTAATAATTATTTTCTTTGTGTGATTTCACCCCAAGGTTTACATTAATTCTTTCAAGGGTTTTACATGATCAAATACATCAATATCTTCTCCCATAAGAGGTACAATAATAATATAATAAAATACAATAAGAATAACTTTTGAAGTTGCACTCTTTCCAACAAGGAGGAGGTGGAGGAGGAGAAGGAAGAGGACAATGATGAGTTTGTTGATTCAGGCTTGCAGGAGGACTATTGAGTCATTGACAGATGAGATTCTTCCATCTTGATCTACCCCTTTTTGTATTTACTATTAATCTATTTGGCATTTGCCAGTGCCCAGTGGCATTCCGACATCTATGCAATACATTTTGATTTTGATGACTTAATGAGAAATATGGTTCGAACATCTTGAGCTATTGCCCAATGCCTATCAAATTTCAATGCATCTATGTGTCTCATTATGATTTGTGAATAACAAATGTGTAATCATTAATGTGTATTGATTCTAATTTCTATTGAATAATTGTAAATGTTCTAGTTTCTAAAAAAAATTGGATCTATATGTCTATATTTTTTAATTTTAATATATTTTTAAAAATACATATATATGTATATAAAATGTGTCCTTCGTGTCTTGATTCCGGGGGTCAACGTGTCCGTGTCGAACACTCGTATTTTCGTGTCCCATGTCCTCGTGTCAGCTGACTTAGGCCACAAGTTAAGAGCCATGAATAAGTTATATGTTATGTGTTTTCTCCTTTTTCTAGTTAAACTTTGCCACGAACTTATCCATGCATCACAAACTAACTGTTATCCATGCATCAACTAAGAGTTATCCATGCATCATCTACTGGTTATTTTTTATATTCTTTTTTTATAATTGTTTATTTTGAATTTGGAATGACTGCCATAGAATCAATTTAGACAGTACACTTGTCTCATCCTCATGCAATCTAGGAAAAGCATAGGTGCTAGTCCATCCACCCCAAATTCTAAAATAAAAACACCTATCGGTGTAACTAACAAATTCTTAGTGTCCTAGTTGGATTAGAGGGTTCAGTATAAAACACACTCCAGGTTAAAGGTGGTTTAAGATACTTACAAGTGTAAAATTCAGATACAACACCTTTTTAACCAATATGAAATTCAAGGAAACACACTGATATAGATATTACAGGTTACCATGAAAGAGGCATGACATGATACATTGAAATACAGCTCATAATCACATGAATTAAACCAACATTCAACCATGAATAACAATCCCCAAAAATAAAATGGCCAAAGTCATCAAGGGAGTGTCATGCTATTGTAGCTCTTCGATATACCTATAAGGAACGTGAAGAGTAATTTTCCTGAATATTGTTTTCGGTGCACTATAATAACAAGACGGACAAAGGTTGGCTTCAGGACACCTGAGGGGACTTTCGATATACTTAAGGTATGTGGAAGTAAATCCGTGCTAAGTCCTGTCTAATGCAATACTACTCGAAAGAGGTATTAACACTTACAGCGGTGGCCAACAGTGCACCAATCAAGGGAACAACCTGCACTTAAGAACCTATTGTATTCACAGTTGGTAATGGTATTCCCCAAATGTAGATTCACATCTATAACAATAGATCCCTGTTGTTATTTATAGACACCAAAAGAAGTCTTCTACCCATTGATAAATATTCCCAAGTGTAATTTAAGTACTTGAAATATTGAGCTATATGAATAACTTAAACAACATGTCGTGTAAATCAAATCACCATAACATATGGAAATAAAAAAAAATCAAGCATGAAATAACATTAACATATATCAGATATCCAAGGAAGTGCAAATTGCCAATGTTGTATGAGATACTCGAACTATGAAAAATTATGTTAAGGAAAGATCAACCAATAAAATTTTACTTGAATGAAAGTCAAATTGTACATGCACAAGTTAAGTTGCTCTTAGAAGGAGAATCTCCTTGGAGTTTCCCCTCAAGGTTCCTTTCCTTGTGAGAGGATAGGTTGGCCTTGAGCAAAGGTAAGTCTGCTAAAGGTCAAAGCCCTCTTCACTAGGCTAGCAGAATTTAGTGTTGAATTATATCAAGTTACCAGCAATAGTGAACATGTATTTAAGCACGAAACATAGAAATGAAAAATACTCAAATACAAAATGCTAGTTAGGAGCTCATTAGATCATTCAACACATGAGTACTTGCTATCATTTCAGATCTGCAGTATAAAAGAACATAAAAACAAGTAAAATAGCTAATAGGGCAGAAAATAAGAGTGTAAATTACCTACTAGCTAGGTACTATTATCACACAAAGTGTAGTTGCCAACTAAAGGGATCCTATCTAGAATGGTAGAGTAGGGAAACTAACCGGTGACACCTAAGAAAGCATCAATTCCCAAGATGGATTGGTTGTCACACCAATCGAGGCACTCTTTGCTTCTTACTATCCAAGCCTTAGATAGCAAAGTGATGACCATGATTGTCATTGATGACAACACATTAATGACAAAGTCTGATGACATGGCAAGCAAACCTGACAGAATTGATGAAGAGATGATGTGGAAAGAATGATGACAAAGGAGCATTAAGGTGGACAAGGACAATGACATGAAGGCAAAAGACAATGACATGGCTTGAGGACATGGCAAGCACATTGATGACATGGCTTGAGGTCTTGGCAAGCATGAGGTTGATGACTTGACAAAGGTTGGTGACAAGCAAGCATGGCAAAGGACAAAAACTTAGCAAGCGTAAGTTGATGACATGGCAAAGGACTTAGGTTCATATGGCAAGCGAGCATGGAGCTTGCGGGCATCTCTAGGACAGCTGGTGGGCATTCATGAAGGCCCTTGCGGGCATCACAGTAGCATGTCAAAGAAGCCCTTGCGGGCATAATTAAAGGGTTGTGGGGGCATCCTAAGGAGCTTGTGCAGGCATCCAAAAGGCATGAAGAAGAGCCTCTGCGGGCATATGATGGAGCAACCCTTGGGTATATGATGAAGCACTGCGGGCATCTCTAAAGGCCCTTGTGGACATGGTGGCGTAGAAGAAGGATGAAGAGCTTTGATTTTCAGATTTAGGAGAGGTCTGAGATTTTCGGGTACTGAGGCAACAACAAATCCGAGGAGCAGCAAAAGAATGAAGATCTTTTATATTTCTTATCTCTGATATTTCTGGGCATGAAGAATTCAGGATAATGTTGATGGAGCCACTGTAGAAGAACTTGCTGATCTTTGAGTGTACATCTCAGATTTTTGGAGCAGAAAGCGGAAGGTTATCTATCTTATAAACTGAACAGATGGTATGAGCAGAACCAGAACTTTGGCATGATGATCTTAATGTGTAACCAGATTATGATGATGATCTTATGTTGATCAATAGAGATCAAATTGATTTGACTGAGATGACTGGACTGAATGTATGTGTTCTAAGTAAAAGAATATGAGATGATGTTCAGATGACATGTTTGGTACAACAAGGATATGATCAAGGAAGGATTGGGTTATCCAGATTGATGACATGATTGTGTTGACAGTGATAGCCTATGATATTAACAGCTCAGTGATATGACAGCTACAAGTATATGAGCTTGATGATAGTGATTGATAGCAAACAGTGATAGTTGTTTGAGCAGGTTGAGCAAGTTGATGTTGAGCAGAAGTTGATTGAGATAAGTGAACAGAATTGTAATTGCAAGCTAGTTTTGCATCTGAGGTTTGGATACCTCAATCATTCTTAGTTGGTAATAAGAAAACCAGGCTGGGCCCTGGATTAGGAGTTGGTGCTCTTCTTATCAGTTGGTGTTGATTGTAATCGCGAAGATTGTTGTCTTCCATGTACAATACATAAAACAAATTACCAAACAAATCTTGTGTTCTCTTGTGTGTTGTGCTACTTGTTATGGTTCAATGATTTAGATGCTTATGATTCATAGAAAATTAATGATGGATGCTTATGCAATGATGATGTAAATGGAAGTATAATGCATTGATTAACTTTGGTTGATTCATAGAAGTTGAAAAGGATTTAAATTACCTTCACACTGATTCACCCCCCTCTCAGTGTAACCATTGTGTCCAACAATTGGTATCGGAGCAGGCCTTCACCATTAGCTTTGCAAGCTTGAAGGAGATCCGTGGACACAATTATGGATCCAAAAGCAGAATTCATCAATGATGTTCCTATATTTGATGTGAAAGATTATTTCAGTTGGAGGAGCAAGATGAAAGCCTACCTGGAGAATTTTGGAGTTTGGGAGATTGTGATCAATCCACCCATTCCATCAAAAAAGAAGACCAAGTCTGCTGCACAGAAAGAAGCTAAGAAGGACAACACAACAGCATTGAAGTTTCTCATGGATGGACTTCCAGTTTCAGTCAAAGAAGGTATAGGGGAATACACTTCAGCAAAGGATCTATGGTTCAAATTGGAGAGTGAATATCAAAAGGAAAGACAAGACATTAAAAAGGCAGATTAGGAAATAGAAGTCAAGATCATTGAAGATATCAAGCATCAAGAAAGGGAAGAATCGGACTCTAGTAAAGGTATGGATACTTCTGATTGTAGTTACTCTATATTCGATGAGGTTGAAAATGCTATTGCAGATAATGATGAAGAATTGCTGAAAGCCAAACAGGGAATTATAAATACTATATTAAACATTGATCTCAGAGCTAATTGGTTCCATAACATTGTTGAACTTAACCAATATGATTTCATGAGGTTTAAGAAGACAACCTTTGAATGTTTGGATAATTACCAAAAGAAGAACACGGAACTAAAGGAGTTGCTTAAGAAACTTAAGCATAAAGGAGTAGTGTTGCAGGATCAGCTGGAAGACAAAGAAGATGAAAAAGAAAGACTAAAGATTGAATTGACCAATCAAGCTAAAGAACAAGAAGAGCTTGGCAAAGATTCAGAAGATCTTGAGGAGACAAGGAAGGCCAATGTTGATCTGAAGACTCGGCTAGAAGAAGCCAAAAGGATAGAAGAAATTTTTAAGAACCAGTTGGACGAGAAAGAGAAGACATGTCAAAAGCTTGAGATGGAAGTAGTTGGTCTCAGAAAGAAGGATAAGAAATCTGATGCCTATGTCAAGTTCAACAATAGTTCAGTCATTTTGGATGAGATTTTGGATTGTCAAAGATCTCCATTTGACAAACACAGCCTTGGCTACATCAAGGAAAAAGAAAAATCTAAGGTTGGTACATGGTCTCCTGAGACTCCCAAAGCAAGCTCTTCAATGACCAAGAATGGAAGCAAAGCTCCTCAGCAAGAACCTACACAACATAAAGAAGATTTCATAAGATCAAGAATACATCAAGAAGTTGGTCCCACTCCTCAAAGCAAATTTTTTAGAAGAGAGACAACTCCAAAATGGAACCAAACATCCAAGTATGAATATAATTTCAATGGTTATTGTTATTCATGTAATGGTTTTGGTCACAAGGCTATGGATTGTGCATGCCATGGAAGGAGTGTTGGAAGTCGAAATAACACAGTTAGATGCTGAATATGTGACTGAATTGGACATTTAACTGCTAACTGTCACACATTGAGATGCTTCACATGTAGTTGTTTTGGTCATAAAGCCCAAGACTGTGCAAGCCCAAGAAGACAATCATTGAGAAGTTTTGCATATCCATGAACAAGGAAAGTAAATGAATCTTGGAAGGAGAATAATGCAAAAAGATTCGAAGACCAAAGGACTAATGATCACAGCCAAGGACATTCTCAGGTATGGGTGAAGAAAAATCTTTTGTTAAATCTGAATGAGGTAGACCTCAGCAGGTTTGATGGCTGCCATATGGCAAGCCAAACTTAATGTCTTTTAAAGACCTTAAGTACACCTTGAGTCCATGAAGGTTGGAGAATAAGCTCAAGGGTAAATGATGGCTGCACCAAGCAAATAACATGCCCAAGGATCGAGGCATGTTCATAAGGGGAGTATGGTTAGCAAATAAAGTGTTGCAATCTGGTGATGTTTGAAGAAGTGTTCTTGGTGCAAGCTTACCTTTTATGAATTAACTAGATAATTGTAAAGTATGACTCTCGATTTTTAGATATGATTGATAAAAATGTATTTAGGAAACACTTGTTGTTGGTATCTTATTCAAGGTATGATTAACCACTGATTCAAGGTGATTGCAGCACTGGTTTGAAGTTCTAAGCGTTACAGAAGTCATGGTTAAAGTCTCTGATCAATAGCAGGAAGGAGTGAAGAAAGATACCTAAACTGAAGACACTGATCTGAATTCATCCAAACAGCTGTGATTTGAAGCTACATGTCTAAAAGTCTAAGTTGTATGAAGACAAGGAAGTTCTGAGATAAAGTTAGCATTTCCAAAGGCTCTCTTTGAACTCATCTTTTCATTAAAGCATGATCCTGTAGCTATAACACAACGTATTGAAAGATCAATCTTAGAGCAAGCAATAAGCTTTAATTAAGCATAGACTCCAGCAAGAAGTTTGAAAGGCTTGAATCATAATATTTAAAGACACTTCAGTTTTGACTTGGGAATACTAACTGAGGCAGCCATCCAAAAGCATTTTCACACAAAATTATTGAGTGGTTTAGTGACAAAGTTATACTAGATTTGAAAAGAAAAACATCATCTCGGCCTGCTATAATTGAATTGGAGAGTAAGTTTTACAGCTTGAATTGTGGAACCTACTAGACAAGAGATGTATGCTTTCACTTAATTTCATGACAATAGGACAAGTTTAGAATTGATATGCAGAAGTCAGATTAGATATGACAGAGCTATGATGACAAGGCAATGACAAGTAGACATAAGGACTTGAAGGGGGAGCAAACAACTCAGCAAGTAAAGAAGTCTCTTTGCAAGGGGGAGTACAGTTGAAAGATATCTATGAAGTTTGAGGACAAGAAAAACACAAACTCAGGGGGAGCAATATGGCATAAAGACCAACAGCAAAATATAGTGAGCTCAGTCAAAGGGGGAGACTAGCTCAAAAAATGAAAAAGCCTATGTTACAAGGAGCAAACTCTTTAGCATGATTTCATGAAATTTTCAAGAATAATTTTTTTTGGGCATTGTGAAGCTATTGATAGATTAAGGGTTAAACCTTTGTCATTAATGTCAATGGGGGAGAAAAATTAAAGGAGAAGGTTGCCATCAATGACAAAGGGGGAGATTGATGACCATGATTGTCATCGATGACAACACATTAATGACAAACTCTGATGACATGGCAAGCAAGCCTGACAGAATTGATGAAGAGATGATGTGGAAAGAATGATGACAAAGGAGCATTAAGGTGGACAAGGACAATGACATGAAGGAAAAAGACAATGGCCAATGGTTTAGAACTTCAAACAAAGAGATCAAGTGTAGATCTTACCCGAAAAATCTTGTAGATGCCTTGAAGGTGATGATTTACCTCTACCTGATCAATTTGGGATGATTTGATAGTGTATCCAAGTGAAATGGATTTTCCCAAGGAAGCCAATGCGCCCCTCTCTCCTGCACATGCAAACTACACAAGTGAGATTTGATGCATAGAAGAAAAAGACTGTAACAAGAAGAGATAGATCAAGAAGCATAACAATTATCAAAGATACAATTGAAAACCCCTTGATACAAAGCCACTTCAAGTGGAACGAGTTGAGGAACCCCTGCAAAAACGTCCTAGGTGAAGTCGCCCTCCTGTGGTAAACATTGTTTCCACGAAAATATTTTGGATCCACAGAAATATCTCAAATGCTAGGAGAAATAAACTTTACAATCGCCATCCAAGAGCAATCCACAAAAAATCCAAGAGTTTGCAAAATTTCTCTTTATTATGATAATTCCAAGAGCCAAAGTCCCCTTTTACAATGAGGGGGGTCTCTTCCTTAAATAGGAATGAGAGAGACCAAAACCCTAACCACTTTTTTAAATGAGTGGTGGAGATCAAAAGATATAACAATAATAATCAACGGCTAAGATGAATCGGAAATACAATACATGGATCAACTAAAAAATAGAGGGGGCGCACTCACTGAAACGTCCAAGGGGGACGCACCACATGATAAGTGACTAAGACACATGACATAAGCACATGGTGGGGCTAGGAGGTAATCATATCCTTCACTAGCATGGGCCCATGGCACAATAACAAATAATATGACAAGATAACATCATAATGTGACCGTATGACCAAATCGTGGCCCCTCAAATACACAATAAAATGCCCAAAATGATGAATACTGGGACGTGTGGACCCTATTGATGCCGAAAAAAGTGTAGGAAGGTGTGGAAATCATCATCAAAATATCCCAGAACAATCTCATGCCATTTCCTTGCCTCACTAAGCCAAATCCATTTCCTCAATGAGCCATTCCTCTACCAGAAAACCACCTCTGAAAGTACAAAAGTACCTGTAACTCACTACCAAGTGTCCCGGACACAAATCTGACTGCACCAAAATGTCTAGGGATGGGGTAATATGGTAATAACGACTGGCTGGACCCCCATCTCCCTCTGTAGCGTCCTAGGAGAATGTGTATGCTCAATAAAAGTGTTGGACAAGCCATTTATGCATGGCAAACTAGAGAAAAGTGGTAATCAGACCATATCACCATCTGTAAGTGCCCGAAACTGATAATTGAGTGCACCAATGAACTCAGAATGCTCAAATCCACTAGGAATGAGTACTCATACACCATGTGACCACCAAAAGATACCTCTGTAAGCTCATCCATGCCCAGAATAATAAAAATAGTGGTCCGTAAATAATAATAATCATAAAAATCCATCAAACCATCATCTGAAAAGGTCGTCTGAAGCATCGAACCATCTAATGAACACATACGGGCCAAGAATAAACCATCTCGATCATTGTCTGCCCAAACTCATCCTCGACCCTGTGGTTGACTTGGTCAAACTAGGTTGATTAGGTCAAGAATGATCAAAATAATGATCCAGATCACAAATAACTACTACTGTAAGTACAAAAGGTCATGATATGCTCCTTCAATTATGTCAGTAGCTAGACTAGAGCATAGAATGATGTTTAACTGGCGTAAGCATGTAAATAATATAAATAAGATAAGTCTAGATCTAAGCAACTAGCTACTATAAACAGGATTTTCAAGTGTATACTTGTTTATTGACTTGAACAATTTTCTAACCATGGGTGAGGGTGGAAAACAAAGGCTAGGCTAGGGGAAGGACTCAGCAAACTCAACACTGCAATCTCTCAAATGAAGGAACCAAGGGAACCACCTATACATATACTGGATAGAAAATGAGGAATGGTGGTGTCTCACAAATGGGTAGAGTGATGAGAATGCTTCCAATAGACTCTAGACAAGCAACCTTTTAGCAAGTTATTTATTTGCCAGCTTTCACATTTAAGATTTAAAATTTATTTCACTTTATAGATTTTCACTAGCCAACCTCCAAGAGCAGGTGCCCTGAATAGCCTGGCGGGCCTCAGATAATGACTCGGTATGACCTCCATTTCTCGCCACCGTCCATTGGTGCGATGGAGTGACCACCATGTTGCCCTGTAGGGGCAAATGACCTTACATCATACAAAAGATGAGTGCGCATCCCTTGGCCACTGACTAGCTAATATAGATCTGCACGGTAGTGTTTGGCAACACTGTTTTTGCCGACTAAGCATCCCTTAGATATAGCATTTAAGATCTGATGCTCTAGTATTTAGCAACACTGTTTGTAGGGATACTCGCTTTCGAGGACTAGAGGAGAACAACCACTGTGACTAAAATCACACACTCCAGAGCCGACACAATGCAAACTGGGAATCTATCCAACACAGAGGTCTAGGTGGGGGAAGTCCTCGAGATCACTGGCTAAAGTGTGAGTCGAGATAGAAACAAAATTGAAAGATAACAAATGGATGGAGAAAGTGACTGATGGTGCCATGGATAACAAAAGCCCTAAAATATGGGAATGGACAAGTCAGTACTTCATGGAGTAAGGGTATGATCAACGAGTATATACAAGAACCTCCTACTAATAGTAACCAACCACGTCTATTCTAAACAACAAGTAAGCATAAGATAGAGCCAGCAACCATCATAATATACCCAGTCATAAACTACTTGGATAAGAGGAAGAGCACATCAACAACTCATATATACCAAAATAAACCTGCTAGATGATATACCTGAGTCCCTGATCTAAACTACCTGAATCACACTGAAGCACTACATCTGAAAATAATATGAGCACTGTCATCAATCTGCTCTAGATGATAGTGGAATGGCTATCTCAATCACCGAACTGGTGTCATGGGGCTCAGTCCTGGCATGAGACTGTAAATGTACAAGCTCTGGATCCATTGAATCTATAGGAGTGGTCATCATAATGCTACTCATCATCAACTAATCTCATCACGATGTGCAAAAGCACTGGCTCAAAAATATACTGGAAACTGATCTATAATCATGGTACCCCGCGGCTACTATGGATGTGACAACAAGTACGTAGCAAACAAAATGACAAAATTACTCAAGAAGTAAACAACCACAAGATCAATGAGTTATTATGTGATCATTCTTAGGATATTTAAGTGATTATATGCTTGTTTCCTTGTTAAGATGATCTTATAGTGTGCTCAAGGAAGGGAGAGCAAATTGATTCCCAATAATTTCTTAGGGTTTTATTAATTCAGGTTACCAAATACTTGAAGAATAAAAAAAAGATTTGGCAATAAAGTTTAGAAAGGAAGAAAATTGGAATAAACACCAAAAATGATTAAACCAAGTGCCTTAAATGAAATAAAAAATTGGGCATGGAGTTGAGAAGCCTCCCAATTGCTGGCCAACTAGTTTCCAAGGGAGGTGGGAGGTCAGGACAATCCCCCTCCTTTACTAGCCAAAAGCAAAATTGATTCTTGATGGGAACCTAAAAATAACGAGGACAAAGGAACCCAAATCCTAGACTTTCTATGCATCAAGGGGGTTAGTAAATGACTAAATATGATTATATCAAAATGGGAATGAAGGAGGAACAAAACAATTCAAACATATCACACAAGATCTAATCCAAGCAAGAAGGTCAAGACAATTATTTACTTGTTTAAATTTATACAACGTGAAAACATTAATATTACATTAGGCCCTTGTAGAGAGCCTCTTTCCACCAAGAGAATGAATCTCATTCACATGAACAAAAATTGAAGCACAAGAACACTAGAGCAAAATCAAATAGTAGTATTATTCCAGAGCATTTTGACCACCACAAAGGATTTGATCTTCCCTTTATAGACCGAGGGAGTGAATTAGCCCTAAGTGGAAAAGATCAAAAGTAATTACAAAATGTGATGATCCCAATGAGATTAAATGCTATATCAATGGTCTAGATTTCATCTTTTACAACAATATTTACGAAATAAGCAAGTCGTCCACCTTTAAAGGGACGAATCTCTCTTGACCATGTCAATAGTAGTAAAATAATGGCAAATACCATGGGTCTCCTCAAAACCATGAGTAAATACCACGAGCTATCATCCCAAGGCAAGTCGTTGGTCAAACAAGCCTCCTTTAGCCAAATTGTTGAGTGAAATGGTCCATGCATAAGGAGGGGATCAATCCCATCCGGGATGGTAGAGGAGACGGGCAACTAAAGAGGTGACCCAAGAGATGCCACGGTCCCCAATGCAAGCTGGGAGTCACGACAACCGAGGCACTCTTCACTTTAGATCAAGATGAATCAAGACCAAGGGGGAGACCCTATAGCCAATCAAAGGAGATTGGACCAAAACAAAGGTTCCTAGGGATATGTGAAAGACAAGTTACAGAAACCAATGCAAGGTTAGGTGGACCTAGAAGTTTAAGTATGGTTGAAAGAGGATTAAGGGATGACTAGTGTTTCAACCAATGAATGATTTAGGCCACATAATGAGATCAAAGGACAAGATCTAGTACCATGAAATACACAAGTGAGGCCCACTTCCTTGGGATATGGAAATGGTTCAAATGGGACCCACAAGGTGAAGTTAAGGGTGCAAATGGTACCAAGGGGTATGCAAAGGGTAGATCTATGGATCTAAGCTGAAATTAGAGATACCCACATATGGGATCTAGCACTTGACACTAATCCCAAGAAGTGCGATTTGCCTTAGGTGGACTAGTGCTTTGAGATGGATGGGCAAATGGAGTCAAAAGGATGTCAAAATGTAGACCGGGACACTTAAGATGCAAATCAAGGGTGTTACTCAAGGTCAAGTAAAATGTAATGGTTGGATCTTACTAGATCTAATATTTCACTAAGTGACCCGAGTGGGCAACAATCCCCAAAATGAGGAATGATACCCCCAAGGCAAAAATCCACAAAGTGAGACACTAGATGTAGGTTTCAAGGTATGCTCTTTTCAAAACAAGTGGGATCTCAACCACCCAAGTCCTCTAAGTGGGACAACTCTAACCCCTAGGAAGTGCGACTTTTCCCAAGGAGGACTAAATGCATGGGAAGGTGTGTCAAATCAGGTCCAAAAGCCACGAAACTTTAGATCCGGGTGGTTTATGCTATTATCGATGTGGATCTTGAAAATCAAAGGGATCCAATGGCTAGATCTCCATAGATCTGAGATTGAGTATGCATCATCAAATTGACCCAAATGGGTTACAAGCCTCAAAATGAGGAATGGGGCCCACAAGGTGAAAATCAATGAAGTGAAGCACTAGGGGTAGGTTATCAAATGTGAGGATCATGAATCAAGTGGGATCTCACCTACCCATGTACTAGAACTAGCTTAACTCAATCACCCAAGGAGGGTAAGTGCCTTGAAAAGTGTGTCAAATGAAGCCCAATCCACACCAAACTATAGATCTGAATCGCAATGGATACTGTAGAGGTGGGTTTTCAATATCTTTTCAAAAGCCAAGCTAGATCCAAGTAGATCTAAGAAAAACACAAATGAGGGTTTTGATTTTAAGGGTTTGTTGACCAATGGAGAAGAAATGGATGGATCCAAGCACATACCTTGTAGAACTTACCTCAATTGCTTATGGCCACCTTGCAAATTGATAGCATTCTCCTATGCGTATATTCAAGAGTGAAATTTTGTTGCTCCAAGCCAAATCATCCTCCTCCTACAAGACAACATCAAGTGAAACAAGCCAAGTAAGATGATAATGAAAATGATGGAAAGATGTAATAGAGAGCATCAACTATGTCACAAAGATACAATAATGATAATCCCTGTCACCAAGATCAACCCAAGAGAGAATATGTGGATCCCTCCAACAATAACCCTCTTCAAATCGTCCTCCTCTCCACCAATTCAGCCTCCCTGCAAGAAAACAACGTGTAGCTCCAAAACCCACAATGATACATAGAAGAGATATTGTATACTCAAGATGCAAGAGAATCCACAAGACAAAAGAAATATGCTCCACAATGAAGTGTTCTATTCCAATATTCCAGAGCTCCAAAGGTGAGCTATACAATAGGGGGTCTCCTTATATAGGATAATAAAGACCAAAACCCTAGATCTCAAAACCACTTTTTGAAATGAGTGGTTGAGATTAAAAGATCTCAATACATAATCAATGGCTAAGATGAATCTTAACAACATAACACATGGATCACTCAAAATAGTGATGATGTCATAGCTAGAAAGTACTCATGGAGGGTGACGTCATCCTCTAGAGGGGGCAAAAGCACATGGACCCACCTCATATGACTAGGACATGACACATGAAGCACATGGTGGAGCTAGGAGGCATCAATCCTTGCTAACTCATCCCCATGGCACAATAAAATAATATAATATGTCCAAAATAAATACAAATGATCAAATCTATCCTCAAAATCTGTGAGAGACATGCAGTAAAAGGCCTCCTGTGGCCTCTATAGACCCCACTGACTAATGAAAACTGGCTGGAAGATGGGGGGTTCACCCTGGAAGACCTCTGTGAAGACCAAGTGCCAAAACCTTGCCCCAATTACCCAAATCAAATTCCTCAGTGACCCTTTTATTCCATTTTTAACCTACCTCGATAACTGTGAAGCTGTTGAAACTGCCTCCTAGGGCACCTGCGCTGTCAAACTGAGCCCACTAGGCTCTCCAGAAGGGGGGGTAAATGGTAATATCAAGTGGTTGTACCACCCCCTCCTCATACAGCGCCCTAGGTAAATTGGCCTCTCATGGCCCCTGTTGGTCAGGCTGGGAAATCAGCCCCAAATCTGGTCAACAAGTGGAAAACTACATCTATCACTGTCAGAAGTGCCCGGAATTGAATGATAAGTGTCTCATTGGATCCAGAAGACCCAAATCTACTAAGAATGTGTACTCATACACCATGGGTTGCCCTGATGGGCTAACTGTAGGGTCCACCATATATGGACAGTACATAATCTGATGATATGAAGTAATAATAAAAACTGTTGAACTGCATCAATCACTATCTGAATCATATGTCCATCATGTAGTATCATCATCAAGAGTATGTGGGTCCATCTATCATCATCAATAAGTATGCATGGCCCACATCATCACGGATCTCAAGAAATGACCATAGTCAAACTGGGTTTGACTAGGTCAAAATACAACCAAGGATAAATCATATCAATAGACTAAGACATGTTCCTCTAATCATACTCACAACTTAACTTAAAGTATAACATCATTTAGTGGCAATAATCATGTTAGCATATTCCATTGTTACTTATAATTACTTGCACAGTAGCTTAAATGACAAACTCACCCATTGGACATGGTCTAACTGCTAGCTAAGGATGAAGGCTAGGAACAAGGTTGGGCAAAGGGGGTGACTTGTCTAAAATCAACTAAAAGACACTTTGGACTGGGAGAAGAGGGGAAGCTACAAAATCTGTGCTGAACAAATAACACGGGGAGGGGTTGTGCCTCACAAATGGGTAAGTTGTTTAGAGAGTGCTTATTCAACTTAAGCATCATGTCTACATCAAGTTGATCCAAGTTCATTAGGATCATTCAATTTCATTTCTTGGCCTTTTTGGCCTACATAACTGTAGACACTGAGAGGGGGGGGGGTGAATCAGTGTGCAGCTAATTTTAACCTTTTCACAGTTTATCAGGGTTAGCTACCAATTCATCAATTCATTACTCTATCATAAACATTTCATAAACATCTTCCACTTCATCATTCATAAATCAAAAGTAGTTAAACCATCAAAAGCCATAACACAGAAGAACACCACATCATATGAATTTGTAATCTTTTTATATTATTTGGGTCCGGCTACAACCGTTAGGCAAAATCAGCTCCTACTGATAAATAGAGCACCTGCTCAGCATCCAGGACCCTGCCTGGTTTTCTTAGACCCTGCTAAGAAGGGGTTGAGGTATCCTAACCTCAAAAGCAAGACAAGCTTGCTTTTACAATACAGTAAATTCATGTAACCAACAAGAAATCTCTGACATATCAAAGCTGCTCATCATCCATCTACTGCTGCTCAACGAACTCTGCTCATCAACCACTACTCAAGAATCCTCATCCATTTAGTGATCATAGACTGTTGTTCAAAGAATGCATCCTTATCATCAAAAAGCCTGCAGCTACCTCAGTCATCTGAAAATCTCGGAGCTAGATTAACCCAATCGAATTCACCATATGCACTGCTGCTGCCTCAAGAAAAATCTTCACCCTGCTGCAATAGTCTGCTCCTTAGCTCCAAAACTCATCACTTCAGCTGCTGCAATATGATGAATAAATGTGCACAGGATCTCATGGGAGAACTTAGTCAATATTCAGATGAGACTCTAGTACATATTCGGGTTTGATTGCTTCTGTTCCAATTTCATCTCGTGACTTCTTGCCATAGTTTCCAGAAAGTTCATTTAGAACATCTTCACATTTTCTATCTGAGAGTAAGACCATCACGGGGAATGTAGAGAAGTCAACTCTGCATGAAACACTGAATCAACAACATCTTCTGCTTCTCCTGAAGAAATTTCAGCTGCTCCTGCTTCATAGGCAACACTTCTGTTCTCAACAACCTGATCTGCGATCTACCATCTTCCTGCTAATCGTTATCTGCTACTGTCAGTCATCTGTCTGCGATCTTCCAAGTCCAATCTTCAGTGGGGCAATGCCTTCACTCTTGAACCCAACAATATAAATGGGCAGCTCGACTTAAGCCTGGACGTTGCATATTTCATATAAAAATATGTTGTGATCAGCAGATCTAACAACACAGAGAGCTTGCCAATCAACAGTTTGTGAGTGATGGCTTGTAACCTGTGGGTGCCCAAAAGAAATGGAGAAATTGAGCCACAATTTTGGAACTCTTAAGAAGATATCTTTACATCAATTTAACAACCACTATACCAGTCAATCTGGTTAGCTCATTAGGTAAAAGTGTAAGTCTGGATCTGGTTAAAGTGTAAGTCTGGATCTGATGAGTAATATAATACAGGTTCAGGTGAACAATTGACAATATAATCCCTTCTCAAACATGTAACTTGAATTCTTCGATCATGAAATCATGAGGATCGCAATAGCTGTAAAGAAGTCTCGTGAAGGTTGCAATATCCTCTAAGAACTGAAGAACTCAGCCGTAGTAGAAGCTGCAATCAACAAACTGTGGGTTCTTCGATCCCTTGTACTCAACCTGCAAATACAACCTCACAGTCTTATACGCCAATAGACTCCATCTTTATCGCTGTTCTCAGGAAGCTGATTCACAGTGATGTGGGGTTTGATATAACCCTAACACGAGCTCAGATTGGAGACAATGAGAGCACCAGACCTCCACTTCAATGGTAAAAGATACACCAGCATAAACCCTTCGAATTTCCTTAATCTGCTGGTTATAAGCCTCGGTCAAGCTGCCTCAAAATAATTTCCTTTGCTGTTCTGCGGCTGCAAATTTCCTTCTGCTCCTTCGCTGCCTCAATAAGAATCTCAGAGCTATATTTCCACGAGCTGCCCCAGTCCAGCGAATTCTACCTCAGTCTACGAAAAAATCTCAGAGCAGATCCGAAATTACTAAAACAAATAAACCGAAAAACTCAAAGCTCGGCATTCTGCTCTGCGTTCCACATCTTCAGTTTGCTGCGGCTGTCTCAGTGCCTCTTTTCACCTCCGAAATCAGAGCTTATCTCCACGAGCTACCCAAAAATCCGAAATCTTCCTCACACTTGCGCATTCAAACCATTGAATTGATCTTCTATTTATACCTTGTCTTATCCATAATCTAATGAGGCCAACCTGTCTTATTAAATAATATTTTATTTCAATTTATTCAATTACATTTTTGTTCCATATTTTTCTCATCAAGCCGACTTGTCAAACTTTAAATCAAATGATATATATTTAAATTTATTCCATGTTAATCTCATCAAATATATATTTATATATATTTGATTTACTTCTACAATATCCTTGTCAACATGGTCTTTATGCCCATATGGCACGGTGGGTTTAACACCACTTCAAATTTTTTATGTCATCTCTTCAAAAAATATGCCCGCACAATTTCATTTGGATGCCCTTCAAGCATGCCCGCATGGAGTGTCTTCTAATGCCCGCAAGGGCTTTATTTCTTCCTTTCATATATACTCGTGGGCTTTCCTTTGATCAAGCCCACAACGTCCACAAACATGCCCGCTGGGGGGTTTAACGCTTCGAGGGTTTATAGCATGCCCTTGGCCACTTCTCAACATGCCCACAGCTCTATTTTGGATGCCTGCAAAAGAGTATTGTTCATTCCACAGGCAGCATTAAAATGCCCACAAGCTGCCTCATTTATGCCCACAATGTCTTCAATTTCATCATGCTTGTCATGCCATCTTCATCTTTGTCTAGGGTTTTGGACCCAACTCCAAATGACCACAGTATGGGTCATTTGGCTCACTAGGTGTGCCCATGGCCCCAATGCCCATCATCTTGACTACCAAATCATCCTTTTCCATGTCATCATCATGCACTTCAACTTTGTCATTAATGTTGTCATCAATGACAACCGTAGACAACCATATTCATCAATAACCCTTCGGATCTCAGGTGTGCTGATAAGCACAACTAATTGCAGCTTGCATCCAGGGCATGTTTATATATATATAAGGTCAGTAATTGTTTAGATATAGAATTTAAGAACCACTGCTTTTTGGACCTTTCTTATACTCTTCGAGGAGTATTTTTAGCAGTTCATCGCTCTTGCCCTTTACTCATGTGTGTTGATAAACACATTCTAGAGTTTTTTTTAGTTTCCATGGGCGAATTCACATAAGTTTTCATAAGTAGTACATGAGCTTTCAGTTTTAGCCAACAACATCTCAAGTGACTAGGGGGAGTTCGTGCCAGTGCCAAACATCGGGACAACCGACTAGAATGATTTAGGCCTACAATCCAACTTACCAAAGACAAGTTCTGTCACCAACTCAGAGCCAAGACACTAAACAAACAGGGATGTAGTCCAACACAGAGGTAGTAAAAAGGGAAGTCCTCAATATCAGAAAGTCGAGACAAGTCAAAGGTTAAAGCCAAATAAGGAAAGTCATGGATGGATGGAATCAAGTGAAAGCGGAGCCTAAGCTAGTAGACAGCTGGCGTCAAGAAAGACCATATCTATGCAAGGTAGTAAACCAATGAGTTTTGTCAAACAATCTAAATGTGCAAGTAAAATGTCCATTTTATAATTCATCATCAAGATAGTCCATTTTAAGTTTACAAAGTTTGCGCATAATGAATCATATACCAAGCTAATGCTGTGAACATGACTAAAGCAACAAGATAATAATCCACAGTCAATGATCAGAAATCCATAGGTCATACAACATCATCATAAGAATAATCATCATATATCATCTGAAACACTGCTGCAATACATCTCTAGGCACTGAACTGAAACTGTATGGAATAAAGGGTCATATCGGTCATCAAATCTTAACTCTCAAAGCTCAGCCTTGACACAAGGTCTAACATAAGTCTGAATAATACACTGCTCTGATCATGAGTGATCTCAAAATATAAAGTCATCATAGCCAGCTCTGAATAATCTAAGCTCTGGAATGTGCAGATATCTGCTAAGCAAAAATAGTAGCCCTGCTACTATGGTGTGATAACAGTACCGTTTCCCTTTGCTCCCAACAATAACATTTCCCTTAATTTTTTTTCTTTTCTTCTCTTTTTTGCACAGGATTAGTGGACTGAAAGGTACTGGCCCTAGTTTTACACCTTTTGGGATACCAATGATGACACGGCCTTCACTCCACTACCAACAAGCATCCATAGCCCCAACGAAGTTGCCTCAGTAAAGCACATAATGCAAATAGGCCTTGCCCCGCTGCCAATCAAGCATCCATAGCCCCATCAAGGATTACCTATCCTTCCAACCACTAACCATTTTATTACTAGGGAATTTTTTTGGATCTCAAGAGAAGGCATTGCTCAATTATAGCTATTCCTGGCTATTAAGTATTAACAGCCGGCCATAGGGATCTACCCAAAAGTATCCTTTACTGAGGATTCACTACAACAGAACAAACGCAAGACACAGGGAAAACATGGAAGCACACCCGGTAAAAGAGTTACTGAGGGGGAGAGCAAGAGTCAGTCTATCAGTTTCAAACCCTTGGGATGCAGACCAAAATATGAAGTGATGTGAATGAAACGTGAGTGGCTAGAGATGGAACTGAAGAAGGGGGTAAAAACCCTTGTAAAGACCAAGAGTCTTCCTAGTTCAATGGTATGCAAGTAAATCAAGAATCTTTTACCCTCATCAACCTATGGGTGGCACTGCTAAATATACTCATCAAACAACCAATACATCATGTAGCAGCAGCAATATGAAGTACAGTTGCCAGCATCAAATAATATATCATCATTATACATCATCTGACATGGTATAGCAGTAGAAAATGGCATATATACATGATCATCACATCATCACATCACCGGAATCATCAACAAGGAGCAGAAATGTGCCACAATAGTCTGGAATATATCTTCATGTTGAAGCAGAAATAAGTTCAAAAATATGCCCACAGAATATGGCATAACAGGAACTAGGTACTACTAGGATTCTATGAAATGTTCAGAGAAAAGACAACACCAATGACCTTGTGGACTTACAGCCAGTCAAAAAAAAACTGATCAACATAGCACATGTAATCAATCAAAGACGGATCTTTTTACAGGTGGCAGCCTTGATCCATCATTCACTTTGTAATGATGATGATACCTACTACCAACAGTCATATCCAGCCCCTGTTTGGACAGTGAATCTGCAGGGCAGTTTAGTTCCCTATATAGATGTGTGCAGTTAACATCCGTAAACTTTATAGTCGTCTCCATAACTTGTGTATAAACAGGTTCCAACTTCCAACAGCAGGGTTTGTAATTCTTACCATCCACCCAGTCAATAACTAGTAGAGACTCACCAAATATCTGCATGTTTTGTATACCTTTTTCCACTGCTAGTCTTAACAGTATCAGAAGAGAGTTTAGTTCAGCCCAATTATTAGTTCCAGGTCCCAAAGCAGCTTTGAACTCCATATGATGTGCTTCATCTAAGAGAAGGACTCCTCCAGCACCACTCACCATAGGCGAACCTTGACAGCTTCATCAAAAAATCCCCATGGTTTTGATTTGTCTATGATTAATTCATGCACAATCCTAGGAGGTTTGGGTCTAGCAGCAGTCCAAATGCCCTTCTATTAAATCTAATTTGATGCAAGACTTGGAAGGTCGGAACCTCTGTCTTGGAAGATCGTGGAATTCCGAGCCAAGCACACTGCTCAAGATACAACACGGGAGAGCCCTATGGTCTTTTAGGATTTTTCCACCCACCACTGTTTGAAGCAATCTTCAATAAAGTTACCCTGCCAAGACCCACTGCCTTCAGATACTGCTTTTGTCTGATCCCAGACTTCTTGTGTGTAAGGTCAGTGAACCCGAAGATGGGCAGAGTCTCTTGTATAACACACATCTACCTGGTCTCTGCCAGGTCCTTCTTTGCATTGTCCCATGTTAGTATCTTCTTTCTCAAAGCTTTAACCATTTAAGTCTCCCATGTTAGTGTTTTCCAGATGCTTCTCCACCACCAGACTGATTCCCTTTGCACATGCTTCTCCATCACCAAAGCTTTGCTGTGTATCTACATGACCCTTGATTTTTAGACCAAATTATTGCGTCTTCCTTGTCTCTAAGTCTATAGAACTTCATTAAAGTCTCTGTACAAATTCATTCCAGCTAACCATAGCATCCCCTTCCAAGCCTATAGTCAATGATGATTTACAGCCCTCAATCCAAATGGAGGTTAAGTTCTGATCTGCAACATCAGCAAGAGAGAAAATGCCATTGCTATGAACAGATTCGATAGTAGCACCAACAACCTATGATGCCCATCAAATCCTACCCAAGGGCCTCACCTATCCTTACTTTCTCTCCATTGTCTATCCTCTACAACAATAGACTACTATCTATATCCTCAATTCAAATAAACATAATAGAGGTTTTATAGTGGAAACAGAACAAAAGAACATAGAACATAGACAAAGTGAGCTTCCTCAGTATATTATAGTTATTCTCAATTACTGCGACCATAACATAACATGCAAATAAATATAAATGAATAAATAGAGATGGATAACCACAAGTAGCATTTTTTCTAAGTTGCATGATATGGAAAACAGGGACAAGTTTCCAAAACAGAAAAGTGACCCCTCAAAAACTTGGAAATGGGGAACATGATTTTATATATATATATATATATATATATATATATCATGCCATTTTATAAATAGCACATTATATTGAAGCTTCAAAAGAAAGCATTATGAATAAATGAGCAAGTACATTTAAGTGACAAACATAAATGCCAAGCAATGTTCCACCATTGCTTATATTTGGATCCTCATCATTAGTATCACCTTCTACCTCCTCGTTTAGCTTGCCTCTGCCTAGACCCTCCAAGGACATCAGTCAACAAGCAATGTTCCACCATTGCTTATATTTGGATCCTCATCATTAGTATCACCTTCTACCTCCTCGTTTAGCTTGCCTCTGCCTAGACCCTCCAAGGACATCAGTCAACAGACTCAACACCATCCAATTTTGATGAAACTGCCTAATCCAAGATTTTAAATATGATAGAAAAGCATGGTACGGCCTGAAACTGAACCAACTATAACTATAATCAATGCAATGCAAGCAGTAGCTGCCTGTGCTCTTTATCAAATGAATGAATGAATGTGCAGTGACTCGAGTACTTGCTCACTCACAAGCAAGATTGAGATTAAGATTGGTTGGCTAACAAATAAATAAATAACCCAAATCTGAAGAAGATAGACCAGCATTCAACCTTGGTTTCTAATAATGTCTATTCTCTATTGAACACCAGCAAAAGGAGATAATATAAGGTAAGGTAATTTTATTAATATCCAACAGCTGGCCACAAAAATAGGTCAGTGGGACTAACAGGTACATCTAGTGTATATACAATGTTGGAGTGAGAAAGCAACTCCAAGGTCAATACTGAAAGCAAGAAGCAAAATGAAGGAAACAGAATTAAGTGCCCAGTTATGAGCTATAACTAGAAATCTAGCAAATCGATAAGATACCTGTAAATGTAGTGATACAATAAGAAGGCTTGAGAATGAAGATCTTGGCACTATGTGTGTGTTTGAGAGAGAGAGAGGATCTCAAAGCCTGCTGGTCGTGATTGCTGAGGACAAGGGAGGAGACTGAGATGCAAGTGCTGTCAAAGTTGTCAAATACTATGGAAGGGCTGATGCAATGGTGGATAACATCCTTTGGGGAGTGTCCAGGGTAGATAGGACTCAATTGTATGATCCTAGCAGATCATAAGATCAAGGAAAATAAATTCTTGATAGAAGCTTGGTTGCTCAACTAAAACTGGAGGGTAGTTTAACTGTTGGGTTAATCCCAGCTTTGGGTCTGTCCAGAGCTAGTATGTGTGTTGGTCTAGCAATGGATGATCTATGCCCTAGAATGGAAACTCTCACATGCCTCGAAGATGTTTGTTGGCCAACCAGGGTGGGAGGTCAAGAAAAGACCCAATGCCTCACCAATCTAGGGTATAAAGTAACCTGGACCTTTCCTTGTTGCTTGTTGCCTCAATGAGATAGGGCAACCTAGAAATATGAAGTAATCATCATCGAAGTCTCAAGTTGAGATGGGCTAGCATAAAATGAGATTTGTGTTTGAGTACTTCTCTCATGAAGAGAGCAGGGCATCTCTAGTCAAGATAGTGAAAGAAAGTGGAGAGGGAACCCCAGGTACATTGATGTAGGAAGAAGTAACAACCTCTAATCTCATAGTAAGTAAAATGAGCACCTAAAAATGAGATGCATGTTTGTCTTCATTTCCTGTAAGTGACAAGCTAGCAAGTCTTGTTCAGTAGCAGGACATGGTGGTTAGTCTCTACCTAGAGCCTATGGGAGCCCACTCAAGGGCCAAATTTGCCCTCGAGGAATCCTAAGAGCATGATCTAGTGTCTCCACATGTATGGTGGATGAGAAATAATGTCATCCCACAACTCCAAGAAGTGGTCCAAGTAGAAAGCCATATTCAAGTCGAGGCCTTCTGAGGATGCAGTCCAAGTGACTTGGATGTACTGTCTATAGATGTCCTCTTGGATGGCTTGATTCAAGTCTTGCTTAAATGGTAGAAGGTGGCCTGGTGTGTCTAATGAGTACATGAAAGAATGTAGAGGGTTTGATGAGATGACCACCAATTAGAGAAGCTAAGATACCTCTTGTTGTGGAAAAAATTGCACAAGCGTACTCTTCCACTTGGTAAGGGGCTAAGCCTTGTAAGTTGTAGCAAGGCCTCAATTCTTGGAGCCCCTTTTTGGTGTGGTTGGTATTCCTCCAAGTGATCCCACAAGAGATTGTTAGTGTAGTTCACATTCAAACATAGAAATATTGATAAAAACAAAATGAAAGAGATGGGAAGAGAATGCAAACTCCAACAACAACCAAAGATATGCTAAACCACTCTTGTATTGCCCAATGGAATAGTTGTACAACACCTAGGAGATGTGGGCTTCAAGGGAAGGAAAAAATCTCCCTTAGGGAGGCCTTTCTTGTCCAAACTAAATGCTAAGTAGATGGTAGAACAATTGAGAGAAACACTTGCCCCTAGATGGAAGGTGGCAAGGGAGCTTGCGAATGCTTACAATGGTAGGAAATGGTGGGCTATGAAGAAGCTCCAAGTCAAATCCAACAACATAACCTTACTCTGATTTCTCTCTACAAAATGCATGCCAATGGCTTCCTTTTATAGGCCAAGAGGTGGCCAACAAACAACTAGATCCAAATGTGAACTCTCCTCCTCCATGAACTAGCTCCAAGGTACACAAGGGGGGCTGATTAATGCCACCAAGTGAGTGAGGAGCCGAATTCGGATCTTTGGGGAGGACTGAGTCTTCAGTGCGCCGCTGAGAGTAAGTGGTCCCGTCGTTTTGACAATAGCGTGGCTATCGAAGGAAAAGCCGCGCTGGTGTAGCACGGGCGTTGTTCAGATAACCTGTGCTATAGCGCAGGTCAATTGTGTATTACCCGCGCTACCCTTTGTTTTGACTGTTCCTTAGCTCTTATGGACTCATACTGTGTTTTGAATTTGTTGAAGATGCCTGTGGTGAGATGCATTCTTTATGTTGATGACGCCTTACTGGATGAATCACCGAAATGTGGCATGTGAGCGATTTTTAGATGTTAACAGATGCCCCCTGATGTATGAGGTTTGGAGGGTACTGTAGAGTCGATAATGCATAATATTTTCTATTGTTTCTCTCATGTTCTGTAGGACGAAGCATATGTGGACAAAGAGGGTTCTTCCGTAAGGGAAGATTGTTGTTGACGACCATTGGAGTTGTAATAAAGAATAGTTTTTATACAAACGAGATAGGCATACCCATACTCATGAAAATGTTGTCAAAGTAATTACAATGAGAGAGGAACAATGGTGTTGAATCTAATATAATGTTGGGACATGGATGAAGGCGGCCTCAATCCATGTTTGAGTAAATGCCTCAAGAACTACTCCGCAATATTTGAAGAAGTGGAACTGCCGGTGACCATGATAAACCCACTAGGGTGGGGGACCAAACTGGTATGTAAATCTGTCGAAGAGCTTCACTATACCAAATAGACTGCTACCATGATTTCCAAATGTGAACACTGCTACCTTCAAAAGTACGTTTTCCCCTATGCTCGACGTTTCATGTTTGAGTAAATGCCTCGAGAACTACTGCGAAATATTTGAAGAAGTGGAACTGCTGGTGACCATGATAAACCCACTGGGGTGGGGGACCAAACTGGTATGTAAATTTTCCGAAGAGCTTCACTATACCAAATAGACTGCTACCATGATTTCCAAATGTGAACACTGCTATCTTCAAAAGTACGTTTCCCCCTGATGTGATGATGTGTTGACGTCGAGCATAGGGGAAACCACTTAGTTAGGGAGCACTAATGACTCCCCCTACTAAGTTCGAGGTGATCCCTTATAGTGATAGAAAGGGATCCCAAGGTACGACTGCAACTACTGCAACTCTCAGAATATAATGTTTTGATGTCAACGAGAGTTGAAGTACATGATAAAACGAGAGTCTTATCTTGAGAACTGAGATCATATTGTAACCGATTGGTAGATGGACAGACCTGACACAAGACTGGTTGGTAAGCGTGAGGCTCATAACTTCCTTTGATCGATTGTAAACATGGTGAGTGGGGACGGCAGCTTTCCTTTCGGAACGACACAGAATGAAACGGGTAGAGACAAACTGCAAGTGAAAGGGCTTTGATGGAAACGCAAAACGGAGGGTAATGGTGACCGGCAAAACAAATACTGTTGAACATATGGAGACTCAAATACATCGATCAAAGGCGACCATGGGTTGCTGCCAAAATAATACGGTGTTCCCGAAATGTGAGGTGATGGGGGAACTGTTTGTGCATAAAGAATGTTGGTGGGGTTCCCCACAGTTTGTGGTGTGTCGGGGGACCGATTTGATGATGGGCAGAGTCCCCACGGTTTTGAGTGGATCGGGGGACACTTTCCAATGATGAAGTGAGGGCTAACTTGCAGACGCAAAGACAGGTGCCCCATGAAACGATGCCATTGTTAGTTTTGTACCTAGGGATGTGTTCCCCTAGTGACTACTTGCCTAAGTCACTTAGAAGGGGGAAAAGTGACCCTCACATTAAAAACACATTAATGAGACTATATGTTTTTAAAGTCACTTTTTGCTAAAGTTGAAGTGGGTGAGTAAATATTATTTAAGTGAATTAAATAATGTGATATTTTTTACTCTCATCTTATCCTAGCCATAGGATTGACTCAATGTCCACCGTTGGATTAGATTCCCACCTAGGGATTAGACAAAAAGCATGAGGGAGGCAAAACCCTTTTCACTTTTGTGATTGAAGTGGAGAGAGTTGAGAGAGACAGCAGCTAGCACGATTTCCAAGGGGCAGCAAGGCACAGAAATCGAGAATATCTTCAGCATTAAATTTCTGGGCACATTTCCCAAGACTGCCGTACAGTACAGTCAAGGGCACAGTTTTCGAGGGACACTTCTGTTGGCACACATCCCGAGTTGCAGCACGGTCTTCAAGGTGAGATGACTGGGCACAAATCCCGAGATTTCACAGCACAGATTTCGAGGGTATGACTGGGCACAAAACCCGAGTTTGAATGCACAGAAATCGAGGTGTATTACAAAGCACGGTTCCCAAAGCTGACAGCATATTTTTTCTGAAGTGAGCATGGATTTCGAGGAGTTAACCTGCACAGAAATCGAGGTACGGGTTTCTGAGTTAGTTCTGCACAGTTTTCGAGGTGTATCATTGCACAGAAATCGAGAACTGTACAGGTGGTACGGACTGTGTTTTTCATAGCACAGATTTTGAGGTTTCCTTGGCACGCATTTCAAGACTGTAGGCACAGAAATCGAGGTTCAGTTTGGTGCACGTTTTTCGAGAAAGATTTTGCTGAGTGGTGAAGATAAGTTAAATTCTTCATTGTAATGCTGTGATGAATATTTTGCTAAAGCAATAATATCTCTCTCTCTCAAACTGGTTTTCCCCGTGGGGGTTTTTCCAGGGCTCGATTTGGCCAAAAATCTCTGAGTCTACTTTTCATGTGTGAATGTTTAAAATTTGTTTTCAGCCTGTTAGTAGCATTATATTGTGTGTTTGACTGTTACAGAAAAATTTTATAAGTAGTTTCCAGTCTATGCATAACCGACTGGGAATGAAAACCACAAATTGTTAACACAAACCAGCTGACAATAAAAGTGCAGAAAATTCTACATGGTATCAGAGCAAAGGGGGCAGAAAACAGTGATAGTTTGCAGACACACATAAATTCCAGATCTCAGAAACTTCAGTATTTTTACCTTCTGTTAGTGGGCAGCGTTCTATTGGGTTGGTTTCCAGATGGCTACAGGTTTGAGGATTGAAGATAGGTTGAATGGGACAGAAAATTTTGTGCCTTGGAAGGCCAGAATTTTGTTGCTTTTGGAGGAGAATGAGCTATGGGTGGAGGTGGTGAGGAACACCACTACCAACCCCATTACCATTCCAGATGGCTCAGATGCTACAGCTCTTTCAACCTTCAACAAGAAAGACTGTAAGGCCAGGAGGATCATCCTTGATGCAGTAAAAGACCACATAATCCCTCACATTTCCGAGAAGACCAAGGCACATGAGATGTGGAGTGCCTTGATCAGCTTGTATGAGAGCTCCAATGAGAACAGGAAGATGGTTCTCAAGGAGAAGCTCCAGAGTATCAAGATGAATGGAGGAGAGGGAGTCACAGCTTACCTCACTAGGATTTCTGCAGTTCGTGATGAACTGGCAGCGGTTGGTGAAGTAGTATCTCCTACTGAGCTAGTACGCACAGCAGTGAACGGGGCTTCAAAGTCCTGGAGTGCATTTGTGCAGGCCATAGTGGGCAGAGAGAACCTACCATCTTGGGAGAGGTTGTGGGATGACTTTGTGCAGGAGGAGACCAAGAGGGGTCTCGTACAGGGTAGTTCATCAGGTGGTGGGGCAGATGAGGAGAACGTGGCACTGACAGCCAAGGGTAAGAAGAAGAAGGGTCCCAAGAAGAATGGGGCCAAGGGGCAGCAGCAGCAGCAGCATCCACAGGGTGGACAGAAGAAGGACTTGAGTAAAATCAAAGTGCTATTGTTGTCAGGCGTTTGGACACTATGCATCTCAGTGTCCAAGCAAGAAGAAGAAGAAGGGACAGGGACAGCACACAGCAGCCTCAGCAGAGATTGATGAGTTTGGTGACAGGTTTCAGAGGGAGTTTTCCCTATATGCTGGACAGAGTGAGAGAGAGAGAGTCTCCCTAGCCACTAGCACAGACATGGACATGGAGAGTGAGCACTCATTGTTGACAGGGCATCAGACAGGTCCATCCACCACTGGTACGTGGTACATTGACAGCGGAGCCTCGAGACACATGACAGGTACTCGGGAGTTCTTCTCCGAGCTATCACGGACAGCTAGAGAGGTGGAGGTGGTGCTTGGTGACAACACCATTGTTAGAGCAGTGGGTCAGGGCACTGTTACATTTGAGAGGGAGTCTATGAGTCCCATGACTTTGAGGGATGTGTTGTACGTCCCTGGGCTGAAAAAGAACCTTGTTTCAATTTCCACTATTGAGGACAGGGGTCTTGGAGTGTGCTTCTCAGATGGGAGAGTGCAGGTGTTTCCCAAGACCACAGGTGTATCTACTCCCATGGATATTGGAGTTAGATGTGGACGACTGTACAAGTTATTATTTCAGCCACAGCATGCTCTAGCACACAGCAGCAGCAGCAGCAGCAGTGAGCTATGTGAGTTATGGCACAGGAGGATGGCCCATTTACATCACCCCGCTCTAAGATTGTTGAGGATCATGGTCACAGGTTTACCTGAGTTCGACACTGAGCAGAGTGATGTGTGCAGAGGGTGTGCTTTGGGAAAGTACACCAAGACTGTGTTTCCTAGCAATGACACAAGAGCAGCAGGAATGCTTGACCTGATTCATTCTGACATTTGCGGTCCTATGTCCACAGTATCTTTGACTGGTCATGAGTACTATATCAACTTCATTGATGACTACTCCAGGAAGACCTAGATCTACTTCTTGAGGAGCAAGAAGTCCCCACTTGTATTGAGTGTCTTCCAAGGGTTCAAAGCCCTTGTGGAGAAGCAGACGGGGAGGAAGATCAGGATGTTGAGGTCAGATAATGGGGGTGAGTATACCTCCAAGGAGTTCAATGCTTTCTGCAGGCAGGAGGGTATACAGCGACAGCTGACAGTTCCCTACACTCCTGAGCAAAATGGAGTAGCAGAGAGAAAGAATAGGTCGATCGTTGGAGCAGCGAGAGCCATGCTTCATGATCAGGGGTTGCCGTTCTTTCTATGGGCAGAGGCTTGCAACACTGCAGTGTATCTGCAAAACAGGAGTCCCCATCGTGCCTTGGGGAGGATGACTCCAGAGGAGATGTATTCAGGCAAGAAGCCTGAGGTGAGCCATTTTCGGATATTTGGCTCTCTGACTTACTCTCACGTCCCTTCTGAGAAGAGGACGAAGTTCGAGCCCACCGCAGAGAGAGGTATCTTTGTGGGTTACGATGAGACTTTGAAGGCATATCAGCTTTACATTCCTGGCCAGAGGAGAGTTGTAGTGAGGCGGGAGGTGAAGTTTGATGAGGAGAGGGCCTTCAGGAAGTCGAGAGAGATGGAGCAGGGGGAGCCACCAGCTCCCACACCTCAGTTGGTACAGGCTTCTTCGATACAGATTTCAGGTCCGCAGGTTTCTGGGGTGACTGGATCACAGGGTACAGGCACGGCTTCTATAGGATCAGTGGTTCAGATTACAGGTACTTCAGGGACAGGTTCAGTGATTGGCACAGGTTCAGGATCACAGGTTTCAGGCTCACAGATTGCAGGGTCCTCAGGGACTAGTTCATCAGCTACAGGTCCTCGGGGTGTTAGACCTCATGCTTCTGGCACTTCCTCAGATTAGGATACACCAGTTTGGGAGGAGCCGTTAAGGAAGAAGAAGCCCAAGTGGCTTCAGGACACCTTGAAGGAAGCAGAAGCATTTGGTAGACCTCAGGAGCCGATCAGGACGATTGTTGAGCCAGACACATATGGGATGGCCCTTGTTGCGAGTCTTCGTGACTCTGCGCCTTCTACATTTGAGGAGGCTTCTCAGCATCAGGTATGGAGAGATGCCATGATGGAAGAGTACCATTCCATCATGAAGAATGATGCTTGGGAGATAATGCCGAGACCTGAGGGGAAGTCAGTTGTGACTTCCAAGTGGCTATACAAGATCAAGCATGTTGCAGATGGCAGTGTGGAAAATTTCAAGGCTCGGTTTGTGGCTAGGGGGGTCTCACAGGTTGAGGGAGTTGACTATGATGAGACATTTGCCCCAGTTGCTCGGTATTCCTCTATCAGGGCAGTGATATCTATAGCAACAGAGATGGGTTGGAAGATCCACCAGATGGATGTGAAGACCGTGTTTCTCAATGGTCTTCTGCAGGAGGAGGTGTATTTGGAGCAGCCACAGGGATTCGATATACATGGGAGAGATTCTCATGTGTGCAGGCTTAGGAAATCCTTGTACGGTCTGAAGCTAGCTCCTAGAGCTTGGTACTCCAGGATAGATGCATATTTGACTTCGATGGGATTCTAGAAGAGTGAGGCTGATCCCAACCTATACTACATTGTGGTTGGTGGAGATCCACTCATTCTTCTGTTATATGTTGATGATTTATTTATCACTGGAGTTGAGCGTCTTATTGCACAGTGCAAGAGAGATCTTGCAGCTGAGTATGAGATGACGGATATTGGGCTGATGCATTACTATTTGGGGATGGAGGTTTGGCAGGAGCCAGGACATATTTTCCTAGGACAGGGGAAGTATGCAGCAGAGATTCTGAAGACTTTTCGGATGGATGACTGCAGGCCTATGTCTACACCTATGATCACCAACTTAAAGCAACTTCATACTTCAGAGGGTAAGTTGGTGGATCCCACACTATATCGTCAGCTCATCGAATCGTTGATGTATCTGGTCAACACCAGGCCAGACTTGTGCTTTGCGGTCAACACTCTTAGCCAGTTCATGGTGCAGCCTAGGAGTGTGCATTGGACTGCCGCAAAGCACATCTTGAGATACCTAGCAGGGACAGTGGATTATGGTCTGGACTACAGGGGTTCAGATGGAGTCAACTTGGTTGGGTTCACAGATTCAGACTGGGCAGGTTGTGTGAGGGACCGGAAGAGCACTTCCGGTTGCTATTTCAGCTTGGGCTTGACAGCAGTGTCATGGTTCAGCAGGAAACAGAAGTTCGTTGCATTGAGTTCTGCCGAGGCTGAGTATATGGCAGCAAGTCAGGCGACTTGCGAAGCACTGTGGCTTCGTAAGTTATTGGTAGATTTATTTGATCAGCAGCTGAGACCTACGGTGATTTACTGCGACAATCAGAGTTGCATTCAGCTCTCTGAGAATCCGGTTTTCCATGACAGGTCGAAGCACATTGAGATCAGGTACCACTTCATTCGGGACTACGTTCAGAGAGGGACAGTTGAGCTACAGTATATATCCACTGATCAAAAGGTAGCAGATGTCCTGACGAAGTCTTTGGGGAGGGGGAAGTTTGTCTTCTTCATAGATAAGTTGGGAGTGGTGCGGAACACCTTCCTCGGTAAGAGGGAGTGTTAGTTTTGTACCTAGGGATGTGTTCCCCTAGTGACTACTTGCCTAAGTCACTTAGAAGGGGGAAAAGTGACCCTCACATTAAAAACACATTAATGAGACTTTATGTTTTTAAAGTCACTTTTTGCTAAAGTTGAAGTGGGTGAGTAAATATTATTTAAGTGAATTAAATAATGTGATATTTTTTACTCTCATCTTATCCTAGCCATAGGATTGACTCAATGTCCACCGTTGGATTAGATTCCCACCTAGGGATTAGACAAAAAGCATGAGGGAGGCAAAACACTTTTCACTTTTGTGATTGAAGTGGAGAGAGTTGAGAGAGACAGCAGCTAGCACGATTTCCAAGGCGCAGCAAGGCACAGAAATCGAGAATATCTTCAGCATTAAATTTATGGGCACATTTCCCAAGACTGCCGTACAGTACAATCAAGGGCACAGTTTTCGAGGGACACTTCTATTGGCACACATCCCGAGTTGCAGCACGGTCTTCAAGGTGAGATGACTGGGCACAAATCCTGAGATTTCACAGCACAGATTTCGAGGGTATGACTGGGCACAAAACCCGAGTTTGAATGCACAGAAATCGAGGTGTATTGCAGAGCACAGTTCCCAAAGCTGACAGCATATTTTTTCTGAAGTGAGCACGGATTTCGAGTTAACCTGCACAGAAATTGAGGTACGGGTTTCTGAGTTAGTTCTGCACAATTTTCGAGGTGTATCATTGCACAGAAATCGAGAACCGTACAGGTGGTACGAACTGTGTTTTTCACAGCACAAATTTTGAGGTTTCCTTGGCACGCATTTCAAGACTGTAGGCACAGAAATCGAGGTTCAGTTTGGTGCACGTTTTTCGAGAAAGATTTTGCTGAGTGGTGAAGATAAGTTAAATTCTTCATTGTAATGTTGTGATGAATATTTTGCTGAAGAAATAATATCTCTCTCTCTCAAACTGGTTTTCCCCGTGGGGGTTTTTCCAGGGCTCGATTTGGCCAAAAATCTCTGAGTCTACTTTTCATGTGTGAATGTTTAAAATTTGTTTTCAGCCTGTTAGTAGCATTATATTGTGTGTTTGACTGTTACAGAGAAAATTTTATAAGTAGTTTCCAGTCTATGCATAACTGACTGGGAATGAAAACCACAAATTGTTAACACAAACCAGCTGACAATAAAAGTGCAGAAAATTCTACAGCCATGCAGTGTATTCCTGCGGAAAGACTGAACAGAACTGGTTGCTTTAGAGGGTGGGGGCCCCACAAGTGTCTTTGCGAGGGTGATGATACGAGGGAGATTGCGAAGGGTAAAGTGCTCATGGAGGTATGAGGGGGATTTGTGAATCGTTCTCGTAACATGTGCCGAAGAATCGGACGAGTGTCTACTTGGTGGAGTAAATGCCCAAATGCAAAATGATACTCTAAGGAGGGTCTTTTCAAGCTGGGTAAGGTTTTTCGGACTTGTGGGGGATTGACATCATGGGTGTCAATTGATGACTGTGATGGCAATGGTGTGCACACCCATGGGGGGGAATGCTATTCTCAGACATGATGTTGATGGCACATCAAGGCGGGGAATAAGAGCCCTATCGTTATCAGCAGGAATACTAGTAGATGCATTACAAAACGGAGGGTAAATAGTGTCTGTATGCCAGTTTCGGAATGATACCTGTGGTAGGGTGCATGATCTCTGCTTGTAGAGCTTGGAGTTTTATTTTTATGATGGAAAAACAAGAGACTCCATATTGTTCTGATCGAGATCCTGCACATACGACGCACATAGCCAAGTATAGTAAAGAACATGACCAAGGTATATACAATGCAGAAATCATATAACCAAAACATCTGTACCTGTGGGGTACTGGAGAATTAAGGATAAAACCTTTTGAGGTACAACCCATTAACCGGGTTGTTGAGGGTAATACCTTCATGGTCGGTTAAGATATAGGCTCCTTTTGGGAGACAATGCTTAACGACATAAAGGCTTGTCCACTTAGATACAAATTTCTCGGGTCCTGGTTTACTGTCTTTCTTGGCATTAAACAAAAGAACAAAGTCACCTTCATTGAAGGTGCGTGGTTGCACTTGTCGATCGTAGTGAGCCTTGTAGTGAACTTTCATGGCTTCGTTCTGTTGAAGAGAATCACGTCATTCTTCATCAAGGTGTTCCAAGGTGAATAGGCATTGTTCCAGTGCAAGGGTATCCGGTAGCAACTCAACAGCGGATTGGAGGGTAGGGATTTGACATTCAATTGGGAGGACGGCTTCTACACCATGGACAAGATGAAATGGGATAAACCCTGTGGCAGTCTTGACCGAAGTGCGGTAAGCCCAAAGGGCAGGAAAGAGCATGTGGTGCTAGTTGTTTTTGTCCATTGTGCATTGGAGCATAGTTTTGAGGATTTTGTTGACAGCTTCAACCTGGTCGTTTGCCTGGGGGTAGTAAGCGGTTGAAAATTCGTGTTTGAATCCTAACAGCCGCGACAATTCTTCGAACGTCTCGTCACGGAAATGTCTTTCGTTGTCAGAGACAAGTTGCTTGGGAACGTTGAAGCGGTAGGTGACGTGGTTGAAGAAGAACCGTGGAGCAGCCATTGCTTTACAATCAAATGTGGGCATCGCTTCGGCCCATTTGGTGAAATAATCGATGGCAACAATTATATGGTGGTGACCTTGGGCCAAAGCCGGACGGCATTCCATAAAGTCAACTGCCCATTTGCAAAATGGGCCAGCGGTGATGACTAGATGGAGTGGTGTGAAGGGAGACCGTGTTTTGCAGGAAAAGACCTGACAATTCACACATCGTTTGACTCTTTGAATACGGATGGCCAAAAATATCCTACTCGCAAGATTTTTTGGGCGGTGGCTAATTCGTAGAGGTGTCCGCCACACGTGCCGCTATGGCAATCATTGAGAACTTGTTCGACTTCTTCATGCGTTAGACATCGTCGAAGAATAGTGTCGATACCGCAATGATATAGGACGTTTTCGATGACGAGGTATCGTGGTGCCTGGTGGCGGATTTTGCGGCGATCGGCACAGGATAAGTGGGGAGAGAACTTTTGGGTGTGGAGATAAAGAAGGATATCGTTGTACCGAGGATCTTCGGCCATAATGAGAAAGAGGTGCTCATCGGGTAACTAGTCCTGAACAAGCTCTCTAGTGGTGGTAGAGGGGAGGTCTGTAATGAGTTCGGCTAAGGCCATGGCTTTCTTGCTTTTGGGAATAACAAATTCAAGGTCAAAATTCTTGTAAGATAGCGATCCACCATTTAAATTTACTATTGCTAAGCCTACGACTAAGTATGTATTGCATAGGGTTGGAATCAGCGACGACGATTGTTTTCCGGAGCAGAATGTAGTGGCGGAGTTTTTGTACAGAAAGGATGACTGCAAGTGCAAGCTTCTCATCATGGGTGTAGTTGAGTGCAAGTCCAGCGAGGGTTTTGCTGTCATAATATATGACATGTTCATGGTGGTCTTCGACGGGTTGGACTAGTACACTGGCTACAGTGAAAGCTGACGCAGATATATACAAGATGAAATCTTTGTCAAAGTCCGGCGGAGAGATGAGGGGAGCTGATGACAATGCTTGTTTAAGGGCATCGAAAGCGGTTTGGGCATAGTCATCCCACTTAAACGGCAGATCTTCTCTGAGAAGCTGTAAAAATCCATGGGCCTGAGTGGCATAGTCGGGAACAAAACGACGAAGGAAGTTGGCCTTAACTTGGACACTCTGTAACTGGCGTCGAGTTCATGGTGCTAGTAATTTCCAAGATGGCTTGCACCTTGGAAGGGTCGACTGTGATGCCGTCTTTGGAAACAATGAATCCTAAGAGGCGATCGACAGTGGCGCAAAATACACACTTGAGGGGGTTTAAGCATATATTATACTTGCGACATCTTGTGAAGATGGTACGAAGGTCTTGGAGGTGATCACATCGTTTTTGGGACTTGGCGGTAAGGTCGTCTAAACGAGCGAGGATGATGTGAGCCAAGTCGTTAAAGACGTATGCCATTGCTCGCTGGAAAGTGGCTCCGACATTCTTCAGACCGAAGGGCATGACTTTGTAAGCAAAGGTGCCCCATGGTGTGGTAAATGCAATTTTATACTAATCCTGGGGACGGATGCGTATTTGGTTGTATCCGGAGAACCCATCTATAAAGGACAACATTTCGCAAACGGCACATGAGTCAACGATTTGGTCAATGAATAGTGTGGGGAAATTGTCCTTAGCACAAGCTAAATTGAGGTCTCCGAAATTGCTACAGACACGAATAGTACCCTACTTTTGGTTAACCAGGACAAGGTTAGACACCCATGATGTGTACGCGATGGGGAAAATAAATCCGGTTTGCAAGAGTTTTGTGATATTGGCTTTGATTGCGGGGGCCTTAGAAGGGTGGACCGAGCACTGTTTTTGTCGGACGGGGATGGCATCGGGCCAAGTGTCAATGTGATGTTCAACAATTGTTGGGTCAAGACCTGGCATTTCTTCATAGGACCATGCAAAGTCGTCACGAAACTCTTTAAATAGAGCGGTAAAATCAGTGATTTCCGACAACGAGTAGGAATCCCCGATAGAGATGTTTTTGACGACTCCTGGTGTGACGGAAATATCAACCTATATGGTAGGGGAGATATTGGTGAGATTACCGTCTTCGAACACATCTAGGGCGGGGATAGGATTTTTGAACTAATCGATGTGACTAGGGGGTAAAAAGTCTTTTGACTCGATGATATATTATTGTTCAGTGGGTAGTATGTGTGGTTCCTGCCTACGCGTCGTTGCGGACCTATGATGGAAGGTGTCCCATGGAGGTTCACTGGCCTCGATTATTTCTTCGTCTGTGGTGAAGATATATTCTTCTAACATATCCTCATCTGAAGAACCCGGGTCTTCATTTTGGGGCGGAAGAGGAATTGAATCAAGATGCAGGATGTCAAGGTACTCAGAGATAGTTGGGGTGGGTGCTAGAACCTCATCTCCAGGGAAGATTAAGGGATCTAGTGCTTCACGGTAAATCGATGATGGGGGATCAAGATCTCTAGAGGTATGTAACGGATGTGACGTGTTGTTGTCAACGTTGGACTCTATTGGTTCAGCATCCTCCTCAATTACTGTAGGAAGTGTGGTCCCACAAGGGGTGAGGTTATCAACCAATCGACTTTGGGTTGCACATAGAGTGCAAAATGCAGTGACGAGAAGACATTGGAATGAATGGTGAGACATTAAGTTGCATGAGCGACACGGTCTCATGGCGTTAGTATGATTTAGGACAATGGTCGAGCTTTGTGGACTTCGCGATGACTGTTGATCGAGAATGGTGTCATCCCACCATGGGGAGGGACTGGTCAGGGTTACTTTGGTAATCGTGGGGACAGGGGTTGCCTTTGGTGATAAGGGAGGTGAGGTATCTTCCAAGGGTGCAGTGAGGTGAATGGTTGCCAAAGCCTCCCAATAGCAAGGGAGGTTAGGGCAGTGATGTGTAAAGTGCCCATACTGAGAACATATGGAACATGCGTGGTTTGTACGCAGTGTTCTGGACTTAGATGTGGACGATGGTGATGTGCCCCCCCTTTTACTATCGGTGGAGCGTGGGTGATGCTAACGAGAGTGTTGAGAAAATTCCTTAGCTCCGATAGAGTAGGACATAAGTCGGTTGCGTGGCCTTGCAGCCCACAAAGAGAACATGGTGGTCTGACCCTTTGGTTGGGAGTATTGATCATAACTGGACTTGTAACTTTTGTTGGTTGATGCCCCCTGCTTTAGGCTTAGCAGTCTTCATTGGGTTGGGTAATAGGGGACCTTTCAACTTTGGTTGTTTGCTGCCCCCATTAGTGGTCTTAGCAACAATCGATTGTGGTGTAGTTGTGGATGTCATAGGTTGGGCTGTCGTAACTGAACATGTTACGGGCTTTGCAGCTATACTAGCCAAAACAGGGACAAACTCATAATGGGCGACTGGTTTAGAAGCCATCTCTAGGAAGGGTGGTGTAAGGTACCAAATCGGGATTCCCAAACTTAGCCCAGGTAGAGTTAACTGAGCCATAATCAGCGTCCTTTGTACACCCGTGGGAGGATACAAGAATGGGATTTGAAAAATTGGTGGTACTGATGGACTCAACGTTTTTTCAACGCCATGACTCAGTGGTGGTGTTGATGACGGTGTTGAGGTGGAGGTGGCTCCATTTTCAGCGGTGAAAATCGTGCACATTAAGCCATCGGTCGATGGAGGGATCTTTGGTGGTGGTCCCGAATATACTCCTAACAAATTGGAGTCCTTGCACATACCGGGGGCAATGTCAACATACGGTTGATCATCGCCTAGACAGTCGGTGGGACATTGTCAGGGTTGCTTGTAGTATTAGGGTCATAGTAGTTAAGCTAGTCGAGAGTAACTACCTTCCCATTTAAGGGAAACATCATGATACGGAAGATCGAGGAGGCTACTGCCTTCATGGCATACATGTAACTACGCCCCAAGAGGATGTTGTAGTCGAGTTCAGCATCGACTACTTCGATATCGATTATAACCATCTTGCCCCCCAACTCTATGGGGACATTTTGGTACAATCCTCTTGGTTGGGATGGTCTCCCATCATATGCGCGAAGAGTAATAGATGAGGGGACCAATTCAGGAGACCCTAATCTTTTCCAGACTTTGGCAGACGCAAGTGGATGCGCCTTCATCAATAATACAGCGATGAATCATGACGTTATTTATCGTAACTAGAACTTGAAATGCGACTGATGACGGCAATCGCGGATCACCTTTGTCGAGATCAAAGGTCATGAGATGTGAGTCGAAAGGATCGACGGCACCAAATGCATTGAGCAATGCCTTTCATATGCGCGAAGAGTAATAGACGAGGGGACCAACTCAGAAGACCCTAATCGTTTCCAGACTTTGGCAGACGTAAGTGGATGCGCCTTCATCAATAATACAGCGATGAATCATGACGTTATTTACCGTAACTGGAACTTGAAATGCGACTGATGACGGTAATCGCAGATCACCTTTGTCAACATCAAAGGTCATGAGATGCGAGTCGAAAGGATCGACGGCACCAAATGCATTGAGCAATGCCTTTCTCTATGTTGGGCAAGACTGTAATACTTCTAATGTGGACATAGCCGCAGGGGATTGAGCCAAGTCATCCACAATACTGTAATTGTGGGCAGCCTTCATGTAAGGGTTATTAGGGGTACGCCGAAGTGGAACTTTCAGAATCCATGGGATTTGTTTGGTATTCGGGCGTGGTATCTGTAGAAGGCCCCACAAGGGGATAGGAATGTTTTCCACTTGAGGGGTGGAAGGCCCGTCATAACCTCTATCTCGTGTCTGAAGGTTATGTCCAATGTATAGATATTTTGAAAAGAGCCATCGCTGAGTGGGCGGGGGTCTTGATGTTGTGTGACTACCCCTTGATTCACAAAGGATTCTTGTAACACGACGGTTTGTGGTTAGGGAGGATTCACTACCTGAGGAGGGTTTGTCACTGTCTTCTTTTTAGCCTCGACTAATTGTTGGCAGTTGGGGATGAGAGGACAATGATGTGTGTAATGGTCATAATCGCCGCAAATGGAGCAGCAATAATTGGTTCTCAGGGTGGGATTCTTCCCTTGTTTGGGGGATTGTTAGTCCCTTCATTTTGGGTACCTGTATTCTGGTTTTGTTGGGGAGGGGGGTTGCCCCCTTGCCCTAACTGCTGATTCGATTTGTTCTTACCTTTCTTCTTCCCCTGAGTCTGTGGATTCTGGGGGTTTACGGCATTCAATTGCTCGAATTGTTGAGCTTGTTGAACATAAGTAGGTTGAACTAGGTTTACCCCCATGTGGGGGGGAGGTTGTTGACCAGTTGGGCATGGGAAAGGATAATATGGGTTATACCCCGGCGGTGGGAAAAATGAAATTTGCATTCCATAAGAGGTGGATTTAGGAACGACTTGCGCCATTGGCGGTGTAGGAACTATTTTTGGTTGGCTAACGTTTGGGTATGTAGGACTATACGGTCCATACTGTAATTGACCTACTGATGGTGTTGGTACCGGTGGAGGGCGTACCGACGCAGGTGGCATGGATGGGTAGTACGGAACCATGTTGAATGGAGACAACGTGGTGGGAGGAACCTTTCCTAAACGAGAAATGGACCCAATAAGCCCATCCGCCGAATGTGACGAGCCCGAAGGTGTAGGATCCAACGCCCAATGCCGAGGGGCATCAGGGAGGATAGTGTACAGGTAGCCAGATTGTGCGTATATAAGATCGAAATGTTGCGCTTTCAGAATGGCCTCTTCCTCGCTTTGTGGCATGGAGGTGGCGACATCTTTAGCTATGGCGTGTTGGAGAGATTTGATAAACCAATCCAACAAAAAGGGAGGTTGTATTTCGATCTTGCATAATGTGCGACATCTACGCCACTCATGGATGTGGTCCACGATGTGGGTGGAAGTATTTTGCTGAAACTCAGTGAGAATTTCGAGGCCTGGATCGTGAGGAATTGGCAATTGGAAGTACGTAAGAAATGCGGTGGCCAATGTCACAAATGTGGAATGGGTTCCACTTGTGCGGTTTACGTACCATTTTGTTGCGGTTCTGGTGAGGGTACGCTGGAAGAGGCGAAGCCTCACGAGGTCATCCACTATGTTGTTAGATAAACACCATAAGTGGAAAGACATAACATGGTTGGTGGGATCGTCCCCATGCTTTCCTTTGAATTTCGGGATATCGGAGGGAAGTTTATCTGGCATAGCTGGCCATGTGGGATCATGAGCTATGGGATCAGTGATCAGTTTGGCCAAATCGGGTAGATTTAAACTAGACATGAATGGTAAGGTAGGGACTACCGGTCTTGCCATTCTATGTGGGATGTTATTTCCACGAGGGGGATGTTAAAAATTGAAAAATGATAGCAATGGCAGACTGTAAATATCAAAAATGCAAAGATGGCTAACTATAGATAAAAATAGAACAACATGCAACCACAAGAACACAGATGTTTACCCTAGGGAAAACCTTTTAAGGTATAAAAACCCCAGCAAGAATATCTTCCTTAAATATGAGATGTCTGAGTTTTACAACAGCAAGCTAAACAAGCCTTTCCAACAATTAGAATTGTTTCATTTACAAAGAAGAACCCTGTACTGCTATAACTGAAGCAGTCTCAACCTTATACAATCATCCTGTGCATGTCACTGTTCACTGATGTCTGTTGTGGCCTTTTCCAGGGGCTGTAGTGACTTGTAGATGGCTGCAAACAATTATGGACAGATCCTGAATGCAAGTCAGTTGAACTTAAGTATGCCCTAGCAGGGCTCGGACCAGCAGTAGTAATCAGCAGTGTAAATAGTGAACCCAATAGCCACCAGCAGAGAGAAGGGAGAACTCAGCAGCAACAGTAGTATAACCCAGCAGTAAGAAGAACACCCTTGACAGGGCTCGGGTATGCACAGCAGTAAGTATAACCCAGCATTAAAATGGAGAGAACCCAACAGTAAAATGATCACCTTTGAATGCACAGCAAAGGCTCGGGTATGCACAGTAATAAGAACCAGAAGTGTATTACCCAGCAAGTCAGAAGGTCATCACAAATTATCTTTAGGATCAGTCAAAAGCCACCACCGAACTGTCTTCTTCACATCAGCGAACTATTTTCAGAGCTGTCCTCAAAGCACACGAGTTTTTATGTTTGAATGATGAGTTTACTTTTTGTATTTAGGATCAGTCAAAAGCCACCACCGAACTGTCTTCTTCACATCAGCGAACTATTTTCAGAGCTGTCCTCAAAGCACACGAGTTTTTATGTTTGAATGATGAGTTTACTTTTTGTATTTATAGTGGAATAATTCCACACAAAATAATGAGGTCGACTTGCAATAAATAGCCATTAAATTTTAATTTTAATCAATGTGGCCGACCTGCATCTTTTATAGATGTTTATTTTTATTTAGTGAATTACATGAGGCCGACCCTCCAATATATATATGTAACATATATGTTTTAATTTCTTCATATCATCCATCATTTTAATTTTGTCTTTCCTTCAATAATGAGTTGACCCAAAATACATAAATAAATACATATTTATTTTTTCTTCTTCTTCTAGCTGGTGGGTTCATGGACCAAGCCAAGTGGTGCTTGGGTTGCTTGGGTTCTATAAATCATCCAGGTGTCCTTCAGGGTCTTCATGTCCACTCCAAGTACATCATCATAGGAAAATATTTAATTGCTTTACTTCACCCACCTGTGGTCACCAAGTCCAAGTGGAGGAGTACACCACTTGCCCAGACCCGGTCTGGGGCTTACAGTGAAATCCTGGTAACTGACCAGGTACCTCCATTCTCCCAGAGAATGGCTCTCAGCCCCAGGCTGAGCTTCCAGTCCCAGACTGGATCAATATCCTGGTAACTGACCAGGTGCCTCCATTCTCCCAGAGAATGGCACTCAGCCCCAGGCTGAGTTCCCAGTCCCAGACTGGGTCAATATCCTGGTAACTGACCAGGTGCCTCCATTCTTCCAGAGAATGGCTCTCAGCCCCAGGCTGAATTCCCAGTCCCAGACTGGGTCAATATCCTGGTAACTGACCAAGTGCCTCCATTCTCCCAGAGAATGGCTCTCAGCCCCAGGCTGAGCTCCCAGTCCCAGACTGGGTCAATATCCTGGTAACTGACCAGGTGCCTCCATTCTCCCAGAGAATGGCACTCGATGCTGCTCAAAAAAAAATCAACAGGGGAGACCTAGGTGGTGCCGAAAACAACGGTTGACCTCTTATGAGAGAGGATGGGTCAAAGGGAACCGAGGGATCTCCAAGGGGAGAAGCCAGCAGCGTACTGCTTCCAATGGGGGAAGAAGTGGTGTAATTAATAGTTTCTCCGAGAGGAGAAAACGCACCTAGCAAGGCTTGGCCTCCACCAGATGATCCTATCAATGTAGCCTAGGAGCAGCCCTGACTAGGGTACCTTCCTTGTGAACCATGGGAAGAAGGTGAAAAAACACCCCTCGAAAGAGGGGATAGGCCTTGTAGTCTACGAGATTGTCTCAGGATGTTATTTTGTTCCTCAATGGTGAAGGCTTTGTGTCAAATGAGAATGATAGTGGAATTTAAACACAATTGAACAAATGCAAAAATATGCCAACCACAACAAATGCAAAATGGTGCGATAAGTGAGTGATATGTGCAATGTTGGTTTTAGTGCATGAGTTCCCATATGTAGGTTCTTTTTATTACAAGTTAGTGAACTTGTAGTTAAAAAGAAAATAAATGTAAATTCCCTAGAAGACCTAACGTCCTTCCTCTCAAATGTAACTAGGCCTCCCAAAAGCACAATTGATGGTGATAATGGTATCCACTCACCAATCGACTAGTGGAGGTAACAAAGACCTAGTTCTATCGGCAATGGGACCAATGTTCCAATCAAGAAGACTTGGCAACACCTCCCAAAGGCAATAGCTAATTTTAGGAGTCAATTACACTCACAATTGCTCCTTGGTGATATCCTACGTTAGGCCACTAAGATACCTTGCGTCAAGTGTGGATTAGTGGTTCGACCTGCACGGTATAGTGTCGTCTCCCTACAACAAGTTGAGTGGCTTGTAGGGGAGAGCAAGGCAACTATACCTTGGCTTTCACCTCCTTGGTCACAGCGCACTTCTTATCCAGGTTTTCTTTTAACACTTGCTTATGGCAGGATTTTGAAAGTACCCTATGAGACAACAATGCTATGCTTCAAAATATTGCTAATGAAACTAGATTGGTGGGCATTAATGGATGCTTAGTCCAATCAATCCTACCTAACTAAAATATTGTTTTGTGACCTTATGTGGAGGATTTTAGTTGGTTAAGACAATTACAGTGTTGATTTTAAGGGGTTTAAGTTGTTCACTTATAGAGTATAAGAGAGGTATTTCACGATCCCTACCTTTTTTATTCACCAAACTCACATGAAGTGCGAGGTGAAGAGCATACTTGGATCGGAAGAGTCTTTAAGTCTCTTAGTGTATACTAGTGGTGCAAACACATGTGATGAAAGCAAATTGATATCGATAACCTGCGCTATAGCGCGGGTCAACTGTGTATTATCCACGCTACCCTTTGTTTTGATTGTTCCTTGGCACTTATGGACTCATGTTGTGTTTTGGATCTGTTGAGGATGCATGTGGTGAGATGCATTCTTTATGTTGATGATGCCTTACTGGCTGAATCGTCGAAATGTCGCATGTGAGCGATTTTTAGGCGTTAACACCTCTAAGTACCAAACACTGGCACATCTTATGGTACAGGCTGAGGGGCAATGGCCTCGAAAGAGCAACATGGTAGGGAGAGGTACATATCTCTCTTGAAGGCCAAGTCCCCAAAGGTCCAAATTCTGTGTAGAAAAGAGACCAAACAAAAGATGATCTTAAGGTGAAAGATGGGCTCCAAACTCTCCCTGAACAATGGGTTGGGCATTGTATGGTTGCATCAGATGATGCACCTAAGAAGAAGGGTCTCAACTCTCTTGATCTTTGCCTAGTGGATTTACAACAAACTTAGTCCCTAGATCTCTGAGCCATAAAGAATCGTAGGTCTAATGATCATATCCGAGAGGTGCAACTTGGATGAGATTTCCTAGAATTGCCTCTAGAAACAATGTTGCTCAAGGAGGGCAAGAAAGTCGTATCCCTTAGTAAGCCAAGGTTGCAGGTTGCCGGGCCTAACACATGCTGAAATGAGTCCCCCAAACTAGACTCCCAAAGAGGTGTACATCAATTTCTTCCCCATGGAAGTCGAAATGTAAGTTGGAGAAAGCATTCTTCGATGCATTGAAGATCATAACCACGGTTTTATCCAGGTTGATTATCAATTGTCAGAGGTCACAATTAGGCTTGTATTAACGTGGACACCCAGGTTCAAATCCCTGAGTGGGTATGATTGTAAATATGGCCTTATAAATTATAAGAAGTATTTCTCAAAAAACAAAATTGTCAGAGGTCACAAAAGTTGGCTAGGGCATCAATCTGTCTCCGCAAGCCCTTAGGCAAGGAGGCTAGAAGGATCAAGTCATTGACGAAGATAAGGGCATATGGGTGGGGGCCTGCCTAGGGACATCACAGAAGAACGTTATACGGGAAAACAATGACAAAGAATCTTGTATTTAGTTATGGCAGTGACAAAAAATGGGGGAAGGGGGCATAATTCCCAAAGACAGTGTAAGCATCGACATACTCCTTGTCAAAGAGAATGACGGTGCAAGGGTGAGGGATGGGGGGAAGACAGAGGGAAATGGTGAGAAGAGCATGGTCTGCGGGGGGAGGGGGAAGATATAGAAGTGCAAATGTGCAGAAGTAGGTCCTCATTAGCTGAAAGAAATCCACCACATTGGCTCCACTACTACAGGGGCATGTGATCCCCCTAAGTCAAGGCAACAATGGAGACCATCCAAGAGCAGCATGTCATGGGATTCCCTGAGCTATAGAAGGTGTCTCCCATACACTGTCAATGGCTTCATCTCGTCATTTAAATCCCTAAAGGCCCATGGTCTCTGACTCTCTAGGTCTATATCCTTGAGGCAAAGTGCATCCTTACATCTGTCATGTAATGACACCAGTGAGTACTTGGTATGTGCATTGAAGTCCCCCAAAATAAGAACCTCATCAAGAGAAGAGAAGTGGGAAATGTCTCCATCAAGGTCCAAGAAAGGGTCCTCTGACTCGCTATGAAGTGCAAAGTGTGACAAGGTTGGGGGAAAATAGCAGATCACAATGTAATTATCCCGAGGCAGGGGGGCACTCTTACGTATCCAGATCCACAAGAAATTAGCATCACCATCCAAGGCTACCATGGAAACCTTGCTTTGGAGGGAATCATAAATGAGGCATGCAACCCCACTGCAGAAGAAAAAGCAAATAAGGTGGATAAGTAATTGTAGTAATACCCACAAATTATTAAGCTAGGGTCTAGGATATTATTATTGTTGACACTTTGGTTCACATCTTCTCTTGAAGAATTAATCAACAGCAAGAGAGAAACTATGAATATAGGTATGAATGCAGAATGAGCAAATGGCAACAACCAATATGAACATGAATGCAGAATGAGCAAATGGCAACAACCAATATGAACATGAATGCAGAATGACCAATCAATCATTAATCTTAATCAGTATTAAATTGGGCAATAAGCAATGCAAAGAGAAGAAACAATCGTGATTTTGACTATGAATGTGAAAACAGAAAAATAATCGTCACTGCAAGTGCAAGACAGCAAATGTGAATGGAAATGCTGAATGAATGAATGCATGCTCATGCTCTAAGATGAGGGAGAAAATAGAAGGGAATGAGAGCAATAGAACAGAGTAACAGATCTCATCTCCAAGACAGACAGAGAGAAAGAGGTCAATTCACTAAGAACAAAATGAAGAATTTCCTCCTCTGCTTCTGCTGCTAAAACTGTCACTCAAGCTGAAAACAAAACTCTTCTTCATTCCTGCAAAATAAAGTTATGCTTCAGAACAAATTTGTCTGCCTAATGTAATTTAAAATATACTTAAGACTTCTTTATCTAATTTGGTTTTGGTTTTGTCAGGGTGCACCGGAGAGGCTTTTGTTGTAGTACAATGCAGAAATGATGCACCTCCCTCCTAAAAATTTATTTAATATCATGTGGTTCCTTGGTCATTTAAACAGTATATGTCTAAGGAAAGCAACAGATACCTCATGGAGAGGGACTCTCATTCCTTAGTTATTTTATGGATAGAATTTGCCTGCCCCAACCTCAAACTTGAATCGATCCCACACCCAAGACCCCCATCGTTGGTTTCAGGGCTGCAAAACAACAATGACCACCAGATTTTGCATGTTTCACAAATCCCATTTTAACTCTTCCTGAAGACCTAATTCCAATCATGCACAGATGGGAATAATCAATAATGTGTCCTGCAACCCAAGATCAAACCCCAGGATCTCTGAATGCACCAGTTACTAAAAGAAAAATGGCAAATGAAAACATTTTGATGTCTAATCACAGCATTCAAATGATGAATCTCTTGCACCTAGAATTCATGCCACAAAATTAGCTTAATCTCGCTATATGTATTTGGCTATATATGGTTGATAAATTATATTTGTTGCTTAAACATTAGACTCTTTTTTTCCTCGGGAAAAAGCGTAATGTTATTATCATAAGAGAACAAAATTACATTCTTCATAAACATGCTTGTGGCATGTATCCTTCAGTACCAAGGGACTAGAGTCTTCCCTGTAGAAGTGTCACATTCTATTAGTCAAAATATTCTGAAAAAAAAGCCCAGCAGAGATTTAACATCCCCGGGCATAAGACCACTACACAGGTCTGCAAAATAAAATATATACATTCAGTCTGTTTTCCAAAACACAGTCCATAAACATACGTTCTTGAAATTCTAATCTGTAAAAAGCATAAACCGGTCAAATAGTTACTGAGTAAACAAAAAAGAGAATTTTATCATGCTTCGAGTGGTTCCCTTTCTGTCGGTTGCTCATGGAAAGGCACATGGTAGAATTCGAATCCTACGCCATCCTTGTGTTCGGTGATGGCCCACTGCTTAAGAACCAAAGGAATGCTTGCTTTAGACAGGCCATCCGTTGTAGTATTGCGTTCCCTGTAAACATGTCGACAAGAAAACTGATCAAACTGTTGTTTCAGAGCAATTATCTCATCCAATATTGGCATCAACTGTAAATTATGACCTCTCTGAGTTTCCTGAGCCCAATTTACAATCAACATAGAATCTCCAAACAGGTTGATATTTCGAATTCCTTTCTCTAAAGCAAAGCATAGAAGGAGCTTTAAGGCCATTAGCTCAACATAATTATTTGTGCACAGGCCGAGGCCCATCTTGATGTGAAAAAAATGGTTGTCATTCAGAAAAAGGACTGCCCCTCCACCAAATAGGGCAGGATCTCCCCGGGTTGCCCCATCAAAAAAGGCCCATGGAGAGGATTTGTCGATCAACTCTCCATGCACAATGCCAACTCTAACATCACCCTTTTATTGTGGAAAGAAAGAGAGAATGTTCGTCCCCACAGAGGCCACTACTTCACGAGAGGACGCCTTTACTTGGAAAATTGCAGAGTTCTGGGCTAGCCATACTCCCCAGATTACTATGAGCGCAAGAGCTTTATAATGACAGAACAAAGGGTTTGAGATCCACTCTTTGAAAGTCTCTTCCACAGAGGTCCCCAACCATTTGAAGTTGACTTGAAGCAAGGCCGAGACCTCCCTCCAAACGAGCTTTACAAAGGGGCACGAAATGAACATATGATCAACTGTCTCTTCAACATTTTTGCATAATACACACCAGCCTGGGCCCTCTTTTCTTCTTTTTTGAATATTGTCCCAAGTTGGGACCTTATTCTCCAGCGCGCACCACATAAAAAGTCTGGTTTTTGCTGGACATTTCAGCTTCCAGAGTGGCTTCCACCACCACTTCAGCTCCCTCTGAATGACCTCCACATTGAGTTGAGTGTATCCAATCTTTGGCATATAATTCCCTGTTGGCCCTAAGCACCACACTAGCTCATCACCATAGTCTGTTAAACGAATATGCAAGTCCTTTAAAGCTTTAATATATGCTTCCCAAACAACTGCATCATCTTCAACGAAGCCCATATCCTCAGCACTCCAACCCTGTGACCAAATGGAAGTTGAAAGAGGGTCCGAGATCCGACAGAGGACAGTGCATTCACTTTCTTGCAGACAGTTTAGGATCCCATCTGGTAAAATATATCAACCCCCACAACCAAGCCATGGGCCCAACCCAATACGAACCTTCTGACCATTCCCAATTCACCACACCAGACTATTTCCAATGAGAGGGAGCACATGGATCATTACTTTCCAAATAATGGAAGAGTTCTTCTTCCGTTTCATCGGATCCTGGATCCAATCCTCCAACGATTTCGACACGATGTATTTCTGCAGAATAACCTTTGTCCACAAATTTTGTGTTGAGACTAGTCTCCACACCGCCTTTGCTACTAAGGCTTTTGAAAACTGAAAGATGTTTTTTAAACCCCATCCACCGAGAAGCTTTGGACATGCAATACGATTCCATCTTACCGAGGGCAGGACAAACAGCTCAGTCGCCCCCCTCCAGAGAAAACTAAAGGAGATTGTCCTTACTTTCTCTAGGATACCTCTCAGAATCCATGCCAGTGCCATCCAATATACTGAGATCACTTCCAATACTGATTTTACTAAGACAAGTCTACCTGCACGTGACAGCCATCTATGATTCCATACTTGAATACGCTTCTGCAATTTAGTCACTAACCATTGCTAATCTGCTTTGCCATATTTATTTGGCTTCAGCATAAAGCCAAGATATTTTAATCCTTCGTCCATCTCCTTCACAGCAAATGAGAATCTAGGTTCGCCATATCTCCGGTCTTCTTCCTCCATATTGAAAAAGGTGATGGAAGATTTCCCAAAGTTTATTTGCATTCCGGACGCTCTGCTGAAAAGATTCAGTAAATTCTTTAACTGATCAAAGCTTCGCTTCTTTCCATTGCATAAGATCAAGATATCATCCACGAAAAGCAAATGAGTGATACTCAACGTGTCCAAGATCGGGATACCACTATAGGAGCCCTCCCTTTTTGTAGCGCCCAACGCGTTGCTTAGCCCTTCAACCACCAAAAAGAATAGGAGGGGAGATAACAGACAACCTTGTCGAAGGCCTTGTTCAACATTAAAAAAAGGGGAGGTCGATCCGTTGATAAGAACTGCAAAGGATACAGACATGATACATCCCATTACCCAATTGATGAATGACACCTCAAAACCCAAATGTGTCATTACCATCCGAATATAGAGCTAACTCAATCGATCATAAGCTTTGGGCAAGTCTATCTTTAACACTGCCCCTTTTAGATGTCTCTTTTTAAGGCTATGGAGACCTTCCTGCGCGACTCCAATGGCTTCATGAATTTGGCATCCCTCAAGAAAGCCAAACCGTTCACCATAAAAGGTCTTTGAGAGAATTGTTAGTTGTGGTAGCTCAGCAGGTACTTCTACATTGGGGGTGTCTAGCAACATAGAAGGAGCTGAGTGAAACTCTTTAGACAACTTTGTAATAGTTTCTTTTGTAATACTTTAATGTAATGGGTGGTATTTGTTAGCCCATGGTACTGGAGGGTCAATGGTATTGGGTGTCCCATGGTATTGCCCATGGTATTGATCTAAAGTGATATTATAAAAGAGTCTATGGAGAGTTGTAAGGTACCACAATGGCAAGAGTGAGTGATATCTCTTGTAGTGGTCGAGATCTGAGAGAGGGAGTCTCTCAGAGTCTAGGAGTGAGGGATTCACTCAAGCCAGGGTTTGTCTTTTCTGTTGAGGGTTTGGGCATAATTATAGCAAGAGAGAGTCGGGAGTGACTGAGATCCGGTGTGTTTATCCGATAGCCTGGTGTTGTAAATGTTGTTTTAACAAATCTGCAATTAAGACAAACTATTTGTTGGTTTTTCCCAAAGGACTGGGGTTTCCAGGGTATCTCTTGTGTTGTGGTTTTCTCTTTTATGGTTTCTTAAGCAGTTGTATTTTCAGTAATTAATGTTCAGTAGTTAATTGAAGAACACATTAATAGTTGTTGCTAATCAAGAGCTGTATAAGGGTATACAATTTCACATGGTATCAGAGCGGGATTGAGAAGACCACGCACAAGATCAAGAAAAGAATAAAAAAAGGGGGTTTCAAGAGTGTCGTACAGCCACAGAACGAGCCGTACATTCTCTAATCGTACAACGTATGGACATTGTGTGGTTCGTGACTGCAGAGATCGGGCCATTGTTCCAGCTGGTTTGGGCTGAGTAAAAATCAACGGATCAAACTCGACCGTGTGATCTGTAGCTAGAGGAGAAGGAGCTTGGGGCGGACGTAGTGTGTACAACACAGTGCCCAGGGATTGGGATTTCCAGGCAAGGAGACACAGAGACCATGTCGGACTTGGCCAGCAGATCGGAGTTGTGTGTGGAGGTCATGTAGACTCAGGCAAGGGCTGCTGCAGTAGGCTCGATTGAGGCGGATACGGGCGTGAAGCCAAGCTACGGGCGTGGGAAGCGGCTAGCGAACAACAGATAACTCGACGGAAGTCCAATGCCACGGTTGTGGCATGGTGCTAGCAGGTGTGACATGGACACCCACAACCAAATCTAGAGGCCACGAAGTCGGGGGCTCCGAGGTGGCGTGAGAACTCCAACAAATGGGCGTCGGTTGCTGAGTATAGTTGACGACGTAGCGGAAGTGTGGATTAAGCGGTGGATCTGGCGGACGGAGGAAGCAACTGCTGGAGTAGGGAGAAGGTTGACACGAGGGGCAGCATGGTGCTGGGCACAGGCCAGTGTGAAGAAAATGGCAGCCGCTAGAGCTCTACAGACGTGGAGACTTGAGGCCATGGCCGAAAATTACAACATGAAGAACGACAACAACACGGGAGACAGTTGGACCGGGGTCGCACAGGAGCTGGTGGGTATCGCTCGGAGGTTACAGCTGCGAGCACTGAATAACAACAAGATCGCGAGCTGTGGGAGAGCGTGAAACCGACAGAGGAAGCGAACTTCAGCAGATCAATCCATTGTTGCAGATCTGGCCGAGGTGACTGTTGGACACGGCAGGGAGATGGTGAGGGCGTGGGCGACAACAGAAAGGCAGTTGCCGCCAACTGCCAAGGCAACCGCCAAGAGAAAAAGTGGTTGCAACTGTCCAGGAGAATCTGGGCATCCGCACAGGCCGCTAGGGTAGATCCAACAGCCACCAGGGCTAGATCAGCCGCCAGGCAGCCGTATAGGCCCGGGCAGGGGCTGAAAACTCGGGCTATAGTGCCCAGAACAACTGCAAAAGTTTTGGGCAACTTCGGGGAAGGGGTAAAAGCAGCCCAGGAAATTCGAGCAATTGGCCTAGGACAACGGGCATTCACTTGGGCAGCCCAGAAATGCTATTAGGTAGCAAGAAAGAGGCTTGGGCATCCTAGTAGGGTGACTGGGAAACACCCAAAAAGTTTCGAGAAATAGTAAGGCTGCGAATACAAGCAGCAGGTTGTGGGTCTAGCAGTGGTTGGTCATTGGCAGTAGTGCATCTAGCCATATGACAAGACTCTACCGGAGGTGGCAGGAGTGATGCATGTTCCAGGGCTAGGTTCAATTTGCTCTCAGTATCAGCCTTGGAAGACATGGGGTGTTAGGTGGAGTTCTGAGATGGAGTAGTACTCATATGTACAGTGAGAGCAGGTGCCCAGGATGCAGCAATGAGGCTTGGAATCTGGGAGGGCCCATTGTACAGGTTAGTGGGACAGCCTGTGGTCAGCTTCAAAGGGATTTTGGAGCAGATTTCCAGAGGGAGTCTAGAGTTTGGATTAGTGTCTAAGAGGGGGCATGAGGCTCATCTCAGTAGGCCTACGTGGAATGAGATGACACTATTGGAGGAGGAGCATAGGGATCTAGATCAAAGTCCAGCAAAGGCAGCAGCAGGGTCTTCCAGTTCAGAGGGAGCAGCTGTAGCAGCAAAGGACCAGGTTGCTCATGGAGGAGGTGTCTCCAGAAGTACCTCCCTCACTAAGAGGGAGTGTTAGTTTTGATAGCTCGACGGGTACTTCTACAATGGGGGTGTCTAGCAACATAGGAGTTGCGTAAACTCTCTAGACAACTTTGTAAAAGTGTCTTTTGTAATACTTTATTGTATTGGGTGGTATTTGTTAGCCCATGGTACTGGAGGGTCAATGGTATTGGGTGAGCCCATGGTATTGGGTGTCCCATGGTATTGATGCAAAGTGATCTTATAAAAGAGTCTATGGAGAGTTGTAAGGTACCAGAGTGGCAAGAGTGAGTGATATCTCATGTAGTGATCAAGATCTAAGAGAGGGAGTCTCTTAGAGGCTTGGAGTGAGGGATTCACTCGAGCCAGGGTTTGTCTTTTCTGTTGAGAGTTTGGGCATAGTTACAGCAAGGGAGATTCAAGAGTGACTGAGATCTGGTGTGTTTATCCAATAGCCTAGTGTTGTAAATGTTGTTTTAACAAATCTGCAATTAAGACAAACTGTTTGTTGGTTTCCCTTGAAGGACTAGGGTTTCCAAGGTATCTCTTATGTTGTGGTTTTCTCTTTTATGGTTTCTTATGCAGTTGTATTTTCAGTAATTAATGTTCAGTAGTTAACTGAAGAACGCATTATAGTTGTTGCTAATCAAGAGTTGTATAAGGGTATAAAATTTCACAAGATTTACCTTAATTCGCCACGCAATGACTTTTGCCACCACCTTGTATATGCCATCACACAGTGAGATGAGACGAAACTCATCAAATGATTGAGGAATATCATTTTTGGGGATTAAAGCTATGAAGGTAGAGTTGAAGGGAGCATACATGCACCCAAGACGCCGAGATTCCTCAACCACCAAAAGCAAATCAGACCCCAAAATCTCAAATAGCTGCAAAAAAATTCCACTAGTAACCCATCTGGTCTTGGACTTTTGTCTTTTTGGAAGCTGGCCAAAACTTCCTTGAGCTCGTCCTCTATGACTTCAGCCATAAGATCTTGATTATCTTCTTCAGTGACGAAACTTGGAAAGAATTGCGTGGTGCAAACAATCTTTGTTAAGGAAGTACTAGCAACACTTTTGAAAAGGTTTTTGAAGCAGACCTTGCCCATCTGGGCCAAGACTTCGAAGGAATGGACCTCTCTTCCATCATTGTCCTTCAGACTCCATATAATGTTAAAAATACATCTACCTTTGGCATATGCTTGAAAGAACTTAGTGTTCTCATCTCCACTCACAAGCTAGATAGCTCGACTTTTCAACCTCCAAGTTTCCTCTTTATCTACCAAAATCTTTTTCTTCCTTCCTTCCAGCTGATGAAGGACCTCTTTTGAGTTATGAGATAAATACCCACCTCCCTTGGATTCATAGATAAGATTTAGGGCCTTCTCTACCTATTTGAATTCAGCTTCCTCCCTAACCTTTTTTTGATAAGCCTACTTGATTGACATTTTTTATCTCTTTGAGATTGTTCGCAAATTGTTTTGCGACTGTCAATTCCAACCCTGGATTTAGAGGCACCCAAGCCTCCTCGACAATCGAAAGAAATTCTTCATCTAAAAACCAAGAAGAGTTGAATTTAAAAAAGCTTGTCGGTTTATGACCTATGTTCTGAATTTCAAGAAATATTGGAAAGTGATCTGAATCACCCTCGGATCTAACCCATTACCTCATCAGCAGCAGACCTTCTACTAATGCCTCCGCCACCAGAAAACGATCCAATCACTGTGCAATTTGGTTCTCCCCCACTCTCTTGTTCCTCCAAGTCGGCTTCAACTTGACTAGTTCTAGATCCACCAAGGGAAGTTCCTCAAATTTTGCCCGAAAAATGTCCATCAAAGGATCTACCGATGCCTTAGGCCCCCACACTTCAGCTGCACTTAGGGTAAGATTCATATCTCCCCTTATGATAAGGTTTTCAGATCTCATCAGGGACTTCCTTGAGAGCCTGTCCCAGAAGGCCACTCCATCCGAGTAAGGACCATATATATTTAGAACCGTCATCGTGCACCCAAGCTCTTCCGACAACACTTACATGCATCCTAGATTCCACACCCCAACAGTTTAGGACTTTGACTAGTCTAGTGTCCCATCCAATCGCCATAACCCCAGACCTACCACGCACATCAATTGTTAGACCAACCTCTAAGAGTAGACTCTAACAGAGGAGAGACTGCCTCCCCTTCCACTAATGTTTCTTGAAGAAGTAAAATGGTCAGCTTGGAAGATAAGACCAATCGCTTTAAGGGCGATTTTTTGGATGGATTCGCCAACTCTCGACGGTTGAAGGGCATAATTTTCATTTGGGAACCCTTGCCTGGGCTGATACTGCTCTAAGCACCCGATCTATTGAGTGTTGATGGCTAGCTGCCACATCTTGCTTGGCTTGCACCTGTGCTTTTGAAATGAAAGATTTTCTGCCCCTGCCCTTCCCGGACCCCAGTCGCCCATTTGCTAGCCCCAACCCCCCTACTCCTTTGTCAATCTCAGAAAGCTGAAGACCTTGATCTCAGGTTATAAGGAAAAGAATCAGACTTTGAATCCTGGGAGGATTTAGAATCTGTGGAGACGGAAACCGGAGCCACAACCGGCCCAAGATGGATGGGAGGTAGACTTCAAATCGAAAACCCATCCCCGACCAAGAAAGATCCAAAGTTGTCGGAAAAAAGAGGCCCTTAAGAGAGCCATACCAATCACCACTCGCAAAATTGAAGGAGGGTAACTGTAAAATCATATGCGAAAGCATGGGAAGAGACTTACTCAAAAAAGGGAAGGCAACCAAGGCTGAACTAGAACCAGTTTCCCTCCTTCCAGAGCCTACTTCGAAGCATTAGAGGAGTCCGAGGGCAACCCAATGGACCTCAACGGCGAACTCAAGCCATATGTGCCAAATGTTGAAACCATAGCAGTCTCATCTTTGCTGCTATTACACTCCTGTTGAGCCGTTGATAATCTACCCATTTTCGAAGTCGGGGCATCACATCCATCAGCTAACCCTTGAGACATTCTCTTCTTCATTCCTTCCATTCTAAACTGCCCCCTTCTAGAAACAAAAGGAAGACTACATTTGTCTGCGATATGGCCATATTGGTGACAATGCCGACACCGAAAAGGAACTCCCTCATAGTCCAATTTTTGAGAGTGGGATCTACCCCTAGTAGAGATGACAATATTTTCAACCAGCCCCTCTCGGAGATCCATCTTTTACCAGAATGAGAACCATAGAAAGATTTCCAATCTCCTGAAAAGACATATCTACTTCAAGGAAAACCCCCAGAGCATTGTCGATATTTTGGAATATACCAGGAGACCAAAAATCCCAAGGGAGACCAGGGAGCCGAACCCATATAGGGGCCGAGACGAAACACTCTCAAGTAGCATCAAACAACGGTGTCTAGGGCTTCAAAAAATCGGAGAAGAGTCGATGCTCCATTTCCGAAAGATAACCTAGCTTGCATCCTCCCTTTTTTTGAACAAAAAACTGAACCACCCCTTTGCCATGAGAAACACAGAGGGAGCATATCCAAATTTCTGTGACCAATTTTCTATCACCCAAACCTTCAGGGTTTTATCCCCGAAATGGTGACCTCGAGCTCTTCTGATCACCGCCAAGTCTGCCATCTCAACCACTTTGTTGAATTGGACATTTGCCCCAAGAACCAGGTTTACATCTTTGCTTACCTTAACACATTTCTTATTTTTGCGTTGCGGCGAGGGTTTTGTCCCTCCCTTCTCTCAGACTCTAACATTGCCGAGAGGGGAATGCCTAGAACCTAACTGACCAACTCCCCCAGATCCACCACCACCGCTGAACTCCTCCTGGGCCAAAAAAGCACTAAAGAAACCATGTTCCTCCAAATCACCACCGACACCAAGAAAACCCTGAAACTCCTTTCCCCCCAAACGTTCTGGAAATATAGGACCTAAGCCCTCCAAAGGAACCGGCCCAAAATCGCCTACAGGAAACAAAGGAAAGGACTCATCTAGAGAGGGGGAAGGAACATTTCAAGGCTTGCCAGGAGCCCCCCACCGCTTCAGAGGAAAGAAAGGGCAGAACCTGACCTTGCACCAGATCTCGGGGGCTAGACCCAAAAGGCCAAAGAATATTCGCAAAACCCTGCTCCAAAGAAACAGGAGGCCAAACCTGGGGAGAGGAAAAACTCCCAGCTCCTGAATGGAACACCCGGCATTCCGACAATTGATCCGGCGACTCCACAACACCTAATCTACCACCAACTATGCCAACCGGCAACGATCCAACTGCAAACCCTTCTTGCCTTGTCTCCATCTATCTACTACTCACAACAGCCCCACACCCAACTCTTCTGGCAGACATTCCTAAACCTTGCAAAATACGCCCTCCTCTCCTTCCAACTGGCAACTGAAAAATCGAGTGACCCTCATAGGGATCCTTGGAATAATCCACTAATTCCTCTAAGTCGTACATCATGACAAGGGAAAATCTATAAAAAGCCCCAAGCCAAAAGAAAAAGGACTTTCCAAAAACCCCAAAAGTTACCTACCAAAAATCCCCATAGGGTGACAGATGTCATCCTCCCAAAACCCAATCTGCAGCCACTACATCCTGTCTGCAGCCCCTCGCCTAGTCTCATGATTTGTTTATAATTATAAAAATTTATTATTAATTGTTGTTCATCTTATCGCTTAAACATTAGACTTAACAATATAAAAGTATTTTACATAAAATTTGCCAATTGGCTAAATTTAGCCCCCAAGGAATTATCCGGTCCATTGATATCACTATATCCAAGGATGCCAAGTCAGAATAAAGCAGAATACACAAACTGTGTGACATGTATGCCCTCTAAATCCAAAACATTAAAACCCTTTCAAGTGGAACAATAGCCACATCATCTTTTGAAGGTAAAAACACTCAATTACCTGCACCACCATATGAATAAATACTGATCCACAAAACTCAATCAAGGTAGAAAAACTTAGGGAGGTTGCACTCTCACAGAAGATCAACCCCGAATAAGCTGTGGCATCACTTCCTTAATCATAGAAGAAAAAGTGCTTTGATTATATGTATTTGATTGAAATTAAAGACAAGAAATACAATAAAACACGTTTAGTCCTCAGGCAAAGGTTCAAGATACATAACATCCAACCCAAAGTTCCCCTTATTTTGCACTATAGTTAGCATGTGACATACAAATTGAAAATCTAGGGAAAAATTATGGATTGTTTTGTTTACTGACATGGCGATAAAGTCAGGAACTCTGTCATACTAGTCATTTTTTTAAATAATTGCAAGCCATCAACATTGCAATCAAAAAGCCGAACCATTCCTAGAACTTCATCTCAGCAGTCACCGGATTGGCTGTAATGTTTTATTTACCAAATCTCAAATAACCCATCTAACAAATGTGGATACTGTATGCAAATACAGTGGTTTCCCTATTGATCTAGCAACATTGCCATGTTCTGATAGTGGCAAGTTAGTCACATTTTATGCTGCTATGACCTTAACTTTAATTCCAATGCTTGAGACAAAAGCTTTGTCAATAAAAACTAAGACCAGAAAATGAACATCTCCCTCCTTTTAGTGAAACACTGGTTATTATGTTAATTTAAAAGTGCAATATTTGGAAAACACTGCTCAAAGATCAAAATTGTAAAACTGATAATATTCGATTAGTACCTGCACACAATCAAAATTTGCAGTTAGATCTGTAGAAATATTTTAAGATTTTCTTCAGCAGTCCAGGTAGCATTGACTCTTTTGTCTTAGTCAAATACTTCTTGGCAGCGCTTTTGAAGGGGATGCAAATCAAATAAACTTCGCTTATTACGGTCTCATTGCACTTATGTTGCTGCTATAGCAATAAACAATAACGACAGCTGAAAATACCAAATAAACATTTTAAAATATAAGAGCCATTTTTTTCTCGCAAGAACAAGTGGGAGCATGCCACTCTGCAGACTCAGGCAGACAATGTCATAGTGAAGATGGTGAGCGACAGCTGAAAATACCAAATAAACATTTTAAAATATAAGAGCCATTTTTTTCTCACAAGAACAAGTGGGAGCATGCCACTCTGGAGACTCAAGCAGACAATGTCATAGTGAAGATGGTGAGAAAATACTGTATTTCAAACTTGGGTCTGGCAGCAGTAAGCACTTCAAATTTCAATCCTTTCTTCCAAAACACAGCCAAGCTAGCAGAAAAGACCTTGAAGAGAGAACGAGTATGGGCATTGGTCCTTAATATGGTGAGATGGACCTTGGCTGTCATGAAGACAAATTAAGGCCACACCAACTTGACAGGGTATGCAAAATACATTGCAATAAGTTTAACCCCTACCTCAAGGTGTTCTCATGGCTATTCAAAAGATCATAGAATGAATATCTCTCTCTTTTTGTAAAGCAATAGTTAGGAGCATGCCACTCCGGAGACTCGGGCAGACAATGTCATAGTGAAAATGGTGAGAAAATACTGTTTCAAACTTGGGTCTGGCAGCAGTAAGCACTTCAAATTTCAATCCTTTCTTCCAAAACACAGCCAAGCTAGCAGAAAAATGGCAGACCTTGAAGAGAGAATGAGTATGGGCTTTGGTCCTTAATATGGTGAGATGGACCTTGACTGTCATGAAGACAAATTAAGGCCACACCAACTTGACAGGGTATGTAAAATACCTTGCAATAAGTTTAGCCCCTACTTCAAGGTGTTCTCATGGCTATTCAAAAGATCATAGAATGAATATCTCTCTCTTTTTGTAAAGCAATAGTTATGCTCTTTGAAAATGCAATATTTGGAAAACAGTGTTCGAATATCATAATTGTAGAACTGATCAAATTCAGTTAGAATCTGCACACAATAAAAAATTGCAGTGAGAACTGTAGAAACATTTAAACATTTTCTCCACTAGTCAAACTAACATTCAGTCTTTTGTGTAATTATTTTTGGTAGTAGCACTTTTGACGGGGATGCAATTCAAATGCAATTAGCTCATTTCTGCTCCATTGAATTTACATTGTATGCTATATCGATAAACAAGAACAGCGGCTGAAAATACAAAATCGAAATGTAAAAGCCCAGGTTTACTCGAAAGAACAACAAATGGGAACATGCCACACTAGAGACTCGGATGGCCTATATCACGGTGAGGAAATACCAAGTTTCAAACTTGAGTCTTGCAGCAATAAGCACACCGATTCTTACTGCCAAACCATAGCCCAGCCAGTAGAAAAATGGCAGGCCTTAAAGTACTCATGAGCGTAGCTTCAGTCCTTAATATGGTGACATGGACCCTGACTGTGCCATGAAGATGTGGTAGGGTCACAACATCATGACAGTGTATGCACTATATGCATTACCATAAGTTTGACGGTTGAACTTTTACCTCAGAGGTGTTCTGATGGCTCCTCAAAATATCACAAAGTGAACATCTCTATTTTTAGTAAAACACAGGTTTATTACTTTGGAAATGCAATATTTTGAAAATAGTGCTCAAAGATCATAATTGTAAAACTGATAAAATTCCTTTCAAATCTGTACAAAATAAAAAATTGCAGTGCGACCTGTAGAAACAGTTAATCAAGCTAACATTCGCTCTTTTGTTTTACATAATGCTTTTTGACAGCACCTTTGGAGGGGATAGAAATCAATTAACTTTGCTCATTGCTGCTTCACTGCATTTATGTTGCATGCTATAGCAATAAACAAGAACATGTGGGAGCATGCTACTCTGGAGATTCAGGTAGACTATGTCATCGTGAGGAAATACCATGTTTCAAACTTGAGTCTTGCAGCAGCAGTAAACACTCCAATCCTTATTGCCATGCCAAACAACAAGCCAGCTAAATGAAAAATGGATGAGTCTGGGTTTCAGTCCTCATTATGGTGACATGGACCCTGACTCCCATGGAGGAGGTCAGGCCACACCATCTTGACAGGGTACACCCCATACATTGCCATAAGCATGACCCCCTACTTTGAGGTGTTCACGTGGCTACTGAAAGGTTCTAAAAACCTGTGGGAATGGAACCTTGGTCACCTTGGTCGATCGTGAGAAATTCACTGTTAATTCCAAAAGGGATAGGATGATAGAATGACGTCGCCAAATCGATGAATCCCAACTTGTGTTATGTACATCTACACTTGACATTAGAATTTGTTATTTGATGAATTTTTTTAACGTTTACAAAAGGATTTCAAAAATTATCTTCAAATTTTGACTCAATTTCTCAAAACTAAATAATTTATTTGAAAAATGCCGAGTTTTCTTTAGAAAATCTGCTACCTTCCAACAATTAATAATTGACGCTTATCATACAAAGGAATTCCACTATTAACATATAAATATAATCCTTCAATTTATCCCTGCTCCATGTGATTGTGATTTCAACCAGTAGACCCCAGCTGGCAATGGCGATTCACCACCCACATTCGCAAAGCCAAACCCAAACCAAACCAAACCTGGTGAACTCTCCAAATACAGAATCATTGTACACATAGAAACTAATCCAAGAACTACTTGTACCAATACTAGTAAACAAATGGAATAAGAACTTTTCGAGATTTGGGGTACCGCTCAGGAAAGTGTTTGTGATACCAATCATGGTGAGCCGCAGCTCTCGGGCCCAGATTGGCAGCCGTGTACAGAAAAAAGCTAAGACCTGCTAAGGACCAAGTCATGACAGCCCATCCAAGCCATTCAACCATCTCGCCGAAATAATTGGGGCTACTCACATATTCATACAGCCCTCCTCTGGGAATCTTGTAGCCCTCGTTCCCACGGCGCAGAGAGAACAGAACGGAATCCGCCCACACATTGATAGTCATCCCCGTAATGAAAACCAGCAAACCCACAATAAACGCCGGGCTCCTGAGCCAGCTGGCTGTGTAGCTCCCGTAGTGGGAAATCCAGCGTATTTGCAGGTAGGTGTTGTATACGTTGTAGAAGAAGCCTAAGGCGACGAGGCTGATGGGGAGGGGCTTGCTGCCAGATCGTATGCGGAAAGGGTATATGCAGGACCTGTGGATGTAATGAGCAAGGAAGACCATTAACAGTATCAGCGATGTCGGATTGGAGCTCATGCGACCGTAGAGAAAGAGTAGGGCGCTCATCCATACGGTGGGGCTCTCCATCAGAAACCAGGCCAGGCGAGGAGATATTGAGGGACCCCAACCAGGGCGGGAGTGGCGTCCATAGGGTGCTCGGATGAAGGTTGTAGGGATGACAGTTGCCACTGCCATTGCGAACATCCCCTTGAGAGCTCCGTTGTAGAAGCTTTTGTCCATCTCCATATGGCTATCAAGTTCTGCCATGAGGAGAAATCGAATGGATTCGAAGCCTGTACTGTTAAAAATCAGGCTTTAACTCAGCACACAATAGTCAGTACAATTTTGATATCAGACTTCTAAAGACAGGGAAAGCAACCACATTTCACGAGATGCATTTTCATGAACAATAAGCTGATATACCGTTTAGACCCCTAGGTGGGGCCACTTTTTATTGACTTTATGGAAATAAGTTGTGGAATGTGAAAAAGGTACTCTGAAGCAATTAGGGAAAGTTTGAAATACAATCATTTCATGGGGTTCAACAAGAGCATCATATCATTTACAATCTTTCCTCCCAACCACCCAACCTACAACTAATACCCGGATAGATGGAGCCGGGATTATTTTTTTAGTCTCATTTTACCTTGATTCTCGGAAGAGATTATTTTTTAGTCTCCTGTCTAGACGATCTCTAGGAGAGATGAATGGCCAGCTGTTATGTGATGAATTTAGAGGAGGGCATCTTATTAAAACCTTTGTGATGAACCTCTTCTAACTTCCTGTCTTTATGGTCTTTATTACCTTTTTGGCACTTGATGTCTTTTCGTGGACTATTTTTGAATGACCGACTCTCTTGGCACTGGAGGGTATCTGGTTACTACAATGCTATTTCTGATGCTTTGTAATTGCTCTGCTATGCGACACTTTTAGCTCTGTAGTTCACAAACTTTTATGGCTTGGCTACTTTGTCAGTTTTATGTAGGATCACATCTTGTGGTTGGCTTTTGTCTACCTAATATAAAAGCTAATTTTTCCTTTGTGAAAAAAAAAGCTAGATAGTACAAGTATACTTTTAGCGGTGGAAATTGAAGGGATTATTTTTTAGTCTCCTTTTACCCGTATAGATGGAGCTAGATAGTACTAGTATACTTTTAGCAACGGAAATAAATACAACATGACAGATTGTAAATACACAATTTCAAAGAGCCTCTATGAGAAATTGGAAGTTATTAGTAAGTACAATGAGCATTAAATGCACATTGTTCTCCTTGGAAAACGTGCCAGATACACATAGGAAATTTCAACAGAAAGTACAATCACTGTATGGCCTACTATACAATCACTAAACAGCAGAAATAAACTTATCTCGAAATCTGTGCAGCCTTTGCCTCAGTTTTTGTGCCACTTTCCTAATCTATGGCCTTCTCACAACAACAGTACCTCGATTTATGTGCAGCGAACTTAGCCCTTGAAAATCAAGCTACAGTATGGCCTTCCTCAAATCCTATGTAGTAGTAACCACCTCGGAATTTGTGCCCTCTTTTAGCGTTGGGATTTGTGTCCCCTTTGGAAACCTGCTAATCTTGTTGCTTCCAAATCACCTTCTCATAGCTCTTTCTCTTTCCTCATTCAATGTGCATCTCACACATTCTCGCATTCTCGCACTCATGTGCCTCTCACACTTCTCTCCAAGACTCTCTCTTGGAAATCGTGCCTCTCACACTTCTTTCCAAAACTCCTTTTGGAGTGTGTGTATATAAACTCTCCTACTTCTCTTTTTATTAATTGTGAGAATGACTTTGTCTCTTCATTTTCCCAAGTGACTTTGTCTCTTCACTCCCTAAGTGACTCTTCATTTTCCATGGGTGAGACAAATTACACTTTATGAAATAAAATCATTTTCAATCACACTTTAATAAAAACTCACAAACTCTAAAGTTAATGACTAGGAAAGTCACCAAGGTCATTTTTACAAGCCTAGACACCAAGCAATGTAAAAGACTTCCTCGCTATAAATTTAAACATGTATCGTCTGACTCCACTCGACCTCTTTGGCCCTCAAAAGTTTGTCTCACTTATTCTCAAGGTAGATAATCCTTTCTTGATCCCACTACTCCAAAATACCCTCTTAAAATTCATAAAAGAAAGCATGACTAATCTCCTCTTCCACTTAAGTAATTAATTCTTCTCTCTTAAAGTGTCTTTGCCGACCTCACTCCACAACCTTCTTTTTAAGCGTGTGAAGTACCCTCATGAACTAGATACGTGCGTTTTCTCTCAAGTTCCTCTCGATTCACAACCAATATTCTTCTTTAACAATTTATTGAAAATCATCTTCCCTTGAAAACATTGTATTTGAATGGTGCCCCCAACATAACCTCATCCAAACCAAGTGCCAAAAAAATGGGGAAATGGTCCAAATATATATAGTTGCCAACTTAAGAACGATGACACTCCACTAACTGCATAATGTCATCGTGCATGAGGAATCTGTTAGGATGCTTAGCCACCCCCTCCAACACAACCCGATTGTTGCTTCAAGTGGGCTGAAGATGACAAGAGACCACACCAGTTCATGCCACCTCTTCAAACTTGTCCAACAAACTTTATGCTAACCTGTCCTCCCTAGTCAATCTCCCCCATATCTCCTCTCAACTCACCATAAGATTAAGGCCCCCTCCGACAATAAGGTTGGACACCTCCGAGCATCGTATTGAAAAAAATATAATTCCAAAAGGGCCGCTTTCCCTCATATGACCCATATAGATTGAGAATTAGAAAATTATGCTCCAACGGATTGTTGTAAATTTCCATGCAAAGTCTAGAGTTGAGAACAAAGCAATTAATTAGTCTTGTATGGTTAATGAATCTAGTGACCACCCCTCTTGAGTGTCATGCAAAGTAATTTTTAAAATATTAATATTTGGCTGTGTTAATTAAAAAATCATTTTTATGGATTGAAATTAGAAAAATATTAATAAATTCATTACAATATATATAGTATGACATATATGCAAACAAGTGAATAAGTTTTAAATTGAATATAGATATTGAAAAACTATGGAGAAATCATAAAATAAATTCATTACAATATATATAGTATAGTATGATATATATGCAAACAAGTGAATAAGTTCTAGATTGAATATAGATATTGAAAAATTAAGGAGAAATCATAAAAATATAAAAAGTTTGTCAAAATGTTCACGTCAACAAATACTTGTTTTCATACAAAAATTAAAATTAAAATATATAATATTGATCATATCAAAATCAAAACAAAATTTAGAAAGTGAACAATTTTTTTTTATTGTTTTTAATACACAAAAATTAACATTGACGAAGCACGACACTTTTAAAATTTTCTATATTAAATATTTTTTGTTTTATTTTTTGTATTCTAAAAATTAAGTCGCACTTTTGTGAATTTTTGTCACATTGAGTCACTTTGATCGATGAGAAAATGGAAATAGTAAAAATTAAAATTTTATTTTTAATTTTAAAAAAAAAACAATTTAATAAATTGTATTTTATAAACATCAAAAAACTTTATAAAAAAATTAGCATGAAAATGTATTAACGTTAAGTCAGAAAAGTATATTCCTTGCTAAATAAGTTAAATATATCCAATACATATGCATTTTTCTCTTACATATAACAAGTACCCTACTCTCCAATCAATAAGCATATGTGAAATATTCATCAATCAATAATTGGTTCTTGAAAAGCAAACATGTCACAAGGAAAGATTGGACCTAAGTGGGAAGAACAACAATTATTTGTCTCAACCACTTTAATTAGACCCATACATTTGTATTTAAATCATTAAATCAATATTATAAATACAATATGTTTCTTATGAAAATTCAATATTTTTTCAATAATTTTGGAATGATTATGTGAATTTGAATTAGAAAAAAATTATTTCATTTAAACAATAAAACATAAATTAAATTCACTATAAGAAAATTACCATCAACAAAAATTAAAATTAATTTTAGTATATTCAACTATTAAATAAATTAAATTTTAAATCAAATGATTTAGGTTATTTTATTATTATTTAAATTAAAATGTTGTGCAACTTATAGGAGCGTTCTATTTATTCTACGTTTTGGATTTTACAGTGGATTTTGGTCGGAATCCGGTAATTTTTTTTTGGTAAAATCCAAATTTGAAAGTATTTAAATTGTGTTTTTGGTTCATAAATAGATTCAACACCCTCCAATACCCCCATGGCACCCAAATTATGCAATTTCCAAATCTAATATATGTGATTCTAAAATTTTTTAAAAATTTCCAACCGGTCTCTGAACAAAATAAGAAAAGGTTGAAAATGTAAAATATTTACACTACACCTAACTTATATATACTATTAATATTAAAAGTCATGTGAACCATATTATTGGAAGAAAGAAAGAAAGAATCACATATTATAAATAAATGTAAAATTAATAAGTAAAATGAAACTTATTGTAATATAATTTTATTATTATTATCGTGTGACTTTAACCATCATCATCATCATCGAAATAGAATTAATCATTGCACTAAATACCTTATGATGTGTAGAAGTATATTGGTTGTGATCTCGATATCTGTTGTCAACAACATGAGGAAGATGATTTTCCATTTCTTATGGGCAGGTAAGCTGGACTCTACAAAATTTCACTTCTTACATGGGAGAGTGTTGCCTTGCCAAAGAAAATGGGTGGATGGGGCTTGAAACGTCTTGATTGGTTTTGTTCTGCTTTAAGTATTAAAATACTGTGGAGGGGACTATTCGGGGAAGGAATATGGAGTAAAGTGCTAAAATCAAAATACATTAAGCGTTTATCGGTGACTCAGTGGATTCGCACTCCAACAAAGACCATTTTTAATTCTTCAATTATTTGGAGGGGCTTAACCAGATCATATCCAAAGCTTGGTGAGTGGATCAGCTGAAAAATTGGGAGAGGAACACAAGTTTTTGTTGGCATTGATCCCTTCATTGGTGATGATGGTCATTTCAGGTTATTTGATGTTTTGTTGTCAAAACTTCACAAATTAAATATTCAGGTCATGGCATAGGTCAAAAGGTCGGTATGTTCAGATGCTAACTCTTCCTATTGGTATATGGCTAATGAATTTGAATTAACTAGTGATATAGCTGATGAATGGAACAGTTATGTAATGGTTCTGAATAGAGCGTGTATATGACTAAGTGATGAAGAGGATAGCTTGGTGTGGGACTGGAAAGGTGAAAATGAGGTATTCACAAAAAAAAGGCTTATGAAGCTATCACTATTGACATGGGGATGTCTTCTCCCAAATGGTGGGAAAAATCTTTGTGGAAATGGAGAATTCCTTTAAAATTCAAATGCTTTTTATGGCAATGTCTTGAAAATAAGATTCTTACATGGGATAACCTCCTTAAGAGAGGTTTCTATGGTCCAAGGATCTGTGTGTTATGTAAGGTAGAAGAGGAATCAATTTCCCACTTATTTACCCAGTGCTCCTTTATAAGATCTGTTTGGGACGATTTAAGCAAGCTGTTAAATATACTAGATGATTTGAAATCATCAAATTTTTGGGACTGTATGTATCGATGGTTCCATAAAACAGTTAAATTAAATATAAGGAGTTACCACTTTTCATTGTTTGTGAGATTTGGAAAGCTAGAAATAAATACATTTTTTAAGAGATAAAGCCTTCATTTTTCTCTATTTGCTCAAGGATTATCAGTTTTTTCTTTGAACACTTCAAGGTGAAGAGACAAAAAAGGGTTAGGGTCCTTAATATGCCTCAGCTGGATGATCATATATCTTCAGGATACTTTGATGGTGCAACAAAGGATGGCTTATGTGGGGCTGGTATGGTCCTGATGATAAAAAGGGATCACTTTATATACATGAGGATGGGTACAAGATATGGAACAAATACAAAAGTTGAACTTATTGGTCTATGGGGACTCCTTTGGTTTATTCGAAAGAGAGGCATTTTTGTTGTTCAAATTGCAAGTGACTCCAAAGTTGTGATCGATTTTGCTGCGGGAGATTCTATGTTACAGGTGCTCCAACTTGTTCATTGGACTCAAAGAGTGATGGAATTGAAAAAAATATGTTCATATCACTTTCACTCATATATTTCGGGAGCTAAACAATAAGGCTGATTGACTCTCAAAAATGGTTGTAAGAGAAATGGATGGTATTTTACATTTTGAGGAGGTCATTGAGGCATGTATGGTGTATTTTGGGACAGTAAGTGTCTTTTAGAATGTCTAGACTTTGATTATTGTACATGTTTCAATTTGGTGTTTATGTAATTTTGACTTGTGATAGACGGTTTAGTGGAGATGTTATGTATGCAAAAACTGATAAAAGACATGCCTTGAAATGTTTGTTGGTGTAGGAAGATAGTATTATTGAATTTCTCGCTTGTTGAGAATAGTCTATATAACTTTGATTCCATTGTTGAATAACAAGTTACAATTTGTTTCTCACTGAAAAAAAAATATTGTACAAAAATTGAAGTTGAAATATAAATTATTAGTAAATTTAAAAATTATTTTAATTCAAACTCAAAATTTATATATTAAAATGAAATTATTTATATTGAATTATTATTATCCATTATTTTGACCATGCTAATCTATTAATATTTCATTGTGATGAGTAAAAACAAATTTAGTTTTATGACATATGTATTTCATTTTCAAATGTCAAATCATATATTAAAAAACTAATATTAAAATTGTACTTACCTCATACCAATTTTATTAAACAATACAAAAACCAAATAAAATTTGTGCATTGTATATTTTAAAATAAAAATAATAATATTTTTTGCGATTTAGTAATGGAAAAACACATCACATCAACTTCTTCTTATCCAATTAAAGAGTAGTCAAATGATATTTTGAATTTTTGAAAGAAACATTTTAATGATATTTTTTTTTTAAACATTATGTACAACGTGAGTGGGCCTAGTGATTAAGAATATGTGTTTCCTCCTAGGAAGTCGGAGGGGGGTAGGGTATGTAAACCTCAATAGACTTTAGCAATTACATTGTTGCATAGAGGATGGTCCTTTGTCCTACAAACAAGGGGGTTTCATACACCAAATTGGTATCTAGGTTGGCTGTGACCTTAAAAATATATTATTATTATTTTGTAATCTATACAATTAATTGACAAACTGTAAGCAATAGTCACTACCATAAACATAGACTAATAACTTATTATAATGCATAAATGTTTTTTAAGCTAGTAGGATTTAATTGAAATTATGTACAAAGTATCAAAATGTTGGTCTATTAAAAGGGAAACCAGACCAACGATAAAATATAAGTTTATTAGTTTGAATATACTTAAAACAACTAGAAGAATCTTCATTAGGCTCTTTCCTATCTGAATTAGAGGAAATTTCAACTTAAAATGGTCCCCCTAAGGAAAAATCAATAAATTGATAATATAATGCCATGTATACAATTTTTTATACTATTTCACTTTTATCAAAGTTGTCCATGGATGCAGTTCGATGCAGTGTTTTCACCCAAAATAAAGAAAGAAAATTAAATACTCAATGCCATATTGAAAGTTATTGGACCCAACTTTTCACGTGTATAGTATTATTATAATATATTAATTATAATATAATATTATCATATATTGGTTATATTACTAGTTACTATTATATATTAATAATAATTATATATTATATATTAGTTAAAAGTTATTGGACTCAACTTTTCATGGTGTATATTATTATTATAATATAATAGTATTATATAATAGTTATAACATAATATTAATTATTGTTACTATTATTGCGCAGAGAGGCGCTTTCTACAATCCAGTATGAGGGAGAAGTGTAATTACATGCTCAACGTGGAGTTGACATGTGGCACTTTAATAAAATAATAAAATATTAAGTAAATGAAAATTTTACAATGTCGGTCCTAACCTAAAACTTAAAAGTAAAGGTGACTCGTCACACTTATAAAATAATAAAATATTAAGTAAATAAAAATATTACAATGTTTATCGTAACCTAAACTTCAAGGCCAAAGGGATATGTATTCCAATTAATTAAAATTGAAAATGAAACTTGGATACTTCTCGCTTTGTGATATGGGAATTGAGCCATCAAACCATGATTTACACCGTAGTATGAGGGAAAAGTGTAATTCCATGCTCAAAGTGGAGTTGACATGTGGCACTTTAATAAATAAATAAATTATTAAGTAAAATAAAATTTTACAATGTCATCCCTAACCTAAAACTTAAAAATAAAGGTGACACATGGCACTTTAATAAAATAATAAAATATCAAATAAATTAAAATATTACACTGCCCATCCTAACCTAAACTTCAAGGCCAACGAGATATATATTTCAATTAATTAAAACTAAAAAAATTAATGAAACTTTGATACTTTCATTATATGATATGGGAGTTGAGCGATCAAACAATGATTTACATATGAGGGATTTGAGAACATGCAAGAGATTTACATATTAAACCAATATAGATCTATCTTAACTCCATATCCCTTGAGGTGCAAACTTAAGTGTAAAATTTGAGGAAAAGTTTGCACCTCAAGAGATTTGGTCCCTCTCGACGCTTGGTAGATCTGGAGTTAAGATGGATCTATATTGGTATATTATGTATGGGTCACATATTACCTAAAAGATGGATGGGTATATTATGTTGGTGGTTACTCCTATAGTCTATCTTGATTCTAGAAACGTTTATAAGTATCTTTTGAGCATTGTTTTTCAAACAGTTTCACCTTTTGTTTATACATGTATGATGTAATGCACAATATATGATAATAAATTTGTAGCAATTTTTGGAGATCTAATTTTGGTGGTTTGACCCCAAACTGTATTAGTTGATGTAAAGTTTTATATGTATGGTTTTTTGGGTCTAATGAACAATGTGGTTCAATTATCAATATAATGAACTGTGATTTTTTTTACGTGGGAAAAAAGTTATGATATTAGTTGCTATTATATATTAGTTATGATATTAGTTAAGTTATTGGACCCAACTTTTCACGGTGTATCATATTATTATAATATAATAGTATTATATATTAGTTATAATATTAATTAATGTTACATTTAGTAAGAAGAGTCGACGCACAATAGATAATGAAGGAAGACTGAGCACGCTTTGAGCTAGGGTTTCTGCATCCGTTTGGGGTTTCGGCTTTTGCCCTCTACCGCAATCATGGCCTCTCCTATGGTTCCCATACCGGAGGAGGTTGGTTCTTTCGATTCTCACTTTGAATGGGCGATTTATGTTTCTATTGCAACCGATGCTAAACTAGACATAGACTCAGATGCCAGGTTTGTCAAGCTTCGACCCCCGAAGTCACGCTCTCCTCTACCTTTGCAAAGAATAAGATTGTGGCCCTATTAGAAAAGAGATTAATAGGGAACTTCACTGGCCTATGGTTTTCCCCGAAGGAAATTGAACTATGGATAAATAAGAATTGGAGGCCATTAATCAAAGGTTAAGTAGTCCAGAACTTCTATGGTAAGGGCTTCTATGTTTTCCTGTTCGAGTTTAAGGAGGATAAAGACTTGATATTCTGTAATGGGCCATATTTCATGGGCCCAAGGGGAATGTACCTTAATTAGTGGAATGTTTCCTTTGACCTTGATAAAGACATTCCTTTAGTTGTTCCTGTATGGGTCAAGCTCCCCCATCTTTTGTTGCATTGTTGGGGGGATGAGGATATGAAGGTCATTGGAAACACCATGGGCAAGTATATAGATAGAGCAGAGCCAAAATTCCCCTCTTTTCTTGTGCTAGAATTTGTGTTGAGGTAGATTTTGAAAAGGGCCTTCTGAAGGAGATTAAGCTATCATTGGAGGGTTGGAATCACCTTCAGAAAGTCGATTATGAACAAATCCCTTTTAAATGCAAGTATTGTCATGAATACGGGCATTTTTCCAGAAATGCACAAAAACGAAAGCTCGGGATGAGGAAGCTAATAAGGAGGAAGATTGGAATGTTGTTACTAAAAAGGGAAGGAAGGCCCCCTCGAAGTAGAATCTGCCTCCCCCTCCTACGACTAAAGAAGGTCCCTTCAAAAATAGGTTTCAGGTTTTAGCCAATCAAGAACTTGACATGGTTGAAGAAGGTGAGATAAGGGAGAAAATGCCAAAAGGAGAGGAAAAAGAGCTACATGTGTTAATGGAAATAGGTCAAGAAGAAAATTATATGTCGATTCTTCCAGAGCAGTCGATCATTGAAGTTAGATCTAAAGTCTCGGGGTTGGTCATGAGATCCAAATCCAAGACTTCGCAAGAAGAAACGTCAGAGTACAGAGAAGAATAAAAAGATATTCTAGGTAGGAAGGGAAGAAAGTCAAACAGAACCCACAGGGAAGAGCACACAGAGAAAGAGAAGGCGGAAGGGAAGCAAGTTAGTCTAGACCAACATGTTAAATTCATGTCGTCACCAGGAAAGCAACCTCTGAGAGAAAATGAGAACCAAAAGGCAAGGAACAACCCCATTAATCTCAGGAAATAATGAAAGTTGTCTCCTGGAATTGTAGAGGATTCGGAGGTAAAGCAAAGATAGAAGCAATAAGAAGCATGATAAGAAACGAAAATATTCCATCCTACTTGTCTAGGAGAAAAAAATGAGTGAGGAAGATAGCAAGGAGATAATGAAGAAAATGTGGAAGAATGGTGAAGAAAGATCAATAGCAGCAATAGGAAACTCAGGAGGCATCATGACCTGGTGGGATAAGAGGAGGTTTTCCCTCTTGGCGGAATGGAGAAACTCAAATTGGCTGATGGTGGAATTAGAAGACTCAGAAGATAATGAAAAACTGAAAATCTATAATGTTTATGGTCCGGTCCTCCATCAAAAGAAACAAGACTTCTGTAGCTCTTTGGAAGGACTCATGATGAGCGATCTACATCAAAGAAGCATTGTTTTCGGAGATTTCAATGCCACCATATCTCACTCGGAAAGGAGGGGTGACTCGAAGGTTAGATACCCTTTTGGTGACAATCTTGAAGAGATGTAAACAACTTGAAACCTCATGGATGTCAAACAAAAAAAAACAGTCTTTACTTGGAACAATAGAAGACTCAGCCCATGACACATTGCTGCAAGGCTCAACATGTTTTTGGTAAGTAATCATTTTATGTTAAAAAGCAGTATTCCTTCTTCAAGAAATATCCACGAAATATCCCTTCTTCTGTTTCAAACCATAAACCCATTCTGTTAGAATTTTTGAATCCTGACAATGGTGGCCCCATTTAAATTCAACTCCACTTGGTTCAGAGAAGAAGAAGTATATAAGATTGTAAAATGACTGTGGAAGACTCACATAAATGGAACCCCAAGCTTTATATGGGAATCAAAACTTTGAGCAACTAAAAATGCTCTTAAGCTTTGGGCAAAAAATCTCTTGGACCCTAGTCAAGGGAAACGAAGGATTAAAGCATATTTGGCAAAATTGCAAGAAGATATGGAAAGAAATGAGATATCAGAGGAGGTCATGAGAAGAGAAAAAGAAATGGAAGAAAATATTATAAGATTGGAAAAAAGGAAGAAGAAGCATGGAGATTAAAATCCCAGAGTCTTTGGCTTAAGGCTGGAGATAAAAATACTAAGTTCTTTCATAACCAGTATAAAGAAAGGATGAGAAGAAACACTATTTTTGAGTTGGAAAATGAAATGGGGGAGAAAATAACATCACTCCAACAAATTAAAGAAGAAGCAAGCATTTTCAAACTCTGTATCAAGAAGAAGGGGTTGATGGCATGGAATTTTTTATACTGTATGTGAAAACATTCCCGCTCTAGTGACCAAGGAAGAAAATGATTTCCTTGAGTCAATAAAATCTTTGAAGAAGAAGTCAAGGCTATGATTTGGTCTTTACAGCCATTGAAAGCTCCTGGACCGGGCGACTTCTCAATATGCTTCTTTAGAAAATATTGGAACATAATAAAGGTGGATCTATGTAGAATGCTCAATTGTTCAAAGGGGAGAGATAATATTGGGGGAGTAACTAATTCCTCCTTCATCGCTTTGATTCCCAAGGATAAAAGACCAACTTCAATGAAAAGATTCAGGTCCATATCTTTGTGCAATTTGTCTTATAAGATTTTATAAAAAATTATTGCTAGCAAGCTTAAAAAGATGCTTCCCAAAATCATCTCTGAGAATCAGGGTAGCTTCATTGCAAGTAGATAGATCACATATAACATCATTATAGTGCAAGAATCTATACACTCAAGTTATGAAAGGAAATAAAAAGGTATGGCAATTAAATTGGATTTGGCTAATGACTTTAACAGAGTAAGGCATAGCTTTCTTTTTAAATTTCTAGAGTGCTTCGATTTCTCTGAGGAGTTTATAAGATGGATCAGAGCCTGTATAAGTAATCCTTGGATAGCTCCCTTGATCAATGGAAGACCAATGAACTTCTTCAAAGCTTCTAGGGGTCTCTGTCAGGGCTGCCCCTTGTCTCATTTTCTCTATATTATTGTGGTTGAAGCTTTGAGCAGATTTCTCAATAAGCAAATAGAAGATGATTTTCTTCCTGGAATTTTAATAACTAGAGGGGTCAAGGCCGCCAATCACACCCAATCACTGATGACACCATCCTGTTAGGAAGTGCTTAAAAAAATTTGCCAGGAAATTTAAACATGCCATGTCCATTTTCCTGAAGGATTTAGGTGGGGAAACTAACACAGAGAAATGTTGCATTTATAGCTGGAAATGCTCTCCTCTCCTTATTTATGAAATATCAAGGTTCCTTGGATTCAAAGGAGTTGGAAGTTGGGAATCTTTCAAATACTTGGGGATACCTATCTCTCTCAAGAAGAGCAAGGACGGTGATTGGGAAGTTGTTATTCAAAAAATAAAATGACGGATTCAATCATGGGGAATCAAATGGTTAAACTTAGCAAGGAAGATCACTTTGATTAAATCAGTCCTCTCCTCTATGCCTATCTTTTTATGCTCTTCTATTTGTGCTCATGTAGGAATAATGAACAACCTCAACAAAGAGATCATAAAATTTCTTTAGCAGGGGGGCAAGGATGGGCACAACAAATTTCACTTAATGAAATGGTAAACTATCTATAATGAAAAGGGGAAAAGAGATTTAGCAATCAGGGAACCCAAGATGGTGAATATAACAATGGGAGACAAGATTCTATGGAGAATCATCACTGGAAGGAAATAATGGTGGAAAGAAGTGCTATGCAAAAAGTATATGAAAATATCTAGAATTTGATGCTTAGACAATGATCTTCAAGGGCAGGGGTCTCGGATCTAGGATCTGTGTAAGGCCGCTTCCAAGTTCATTCAAGAACACCTGTATTGGATTCCAGGAAATGGGAAGAAGATTGATATATGGGAAGATATGATTTGGAACAACCCGCCCTTGAAGGAGAAATAAGATCTGAAGGGAATAAATGATTGGTTACGGGGGAAGGAATATCCAAGCTCTACGTTCTCTCTGTTTGACATGATGATGGGAGCTGGAAAGACTGGAAAAGGTTTGAAGTTCCAACTCATCTGGGCGATGGTTACATATTGCTCCTTCTTGAGTTGAACGGGAAATCCCCCTCAAACATAAGGGATAACGACACTAGAGGGTGGGGCTCAAAAGGAATGTATAGCATGAAAGAAGGTTACGAGAAAATGATGAGTGAGCTACCTTCTTCACCTTCCTCTGGAGTGTGGAAGAAGGTATGGAAGCCTGACTATCCGCCCAAAATTAATGCCTTCTCATGGTTGCTAATTCACCAGAAAATACTCTTTGTTGGTAATCTAAGGAAAAGGAGCATTGAAGGCCCTAATAGATGTATTCTTTGCAAATATGAAGAAGAAACAATTAGGCACATGTTTACAGACTGCTCCTTTGCCAAGGACGTTTGGGATGTTTTCATAAAGGATCTTGAGGTCAGTTTCAGGTTATCGAACTACGTTGAAGGCTTCTTCAGAGGTTGGATTCAAAATTACACTGGGACTCTTTCAAATAAAAAATCTCGTTGAAACTTATGGTGCACAACTCCCAAATACATCAACTGGAAAATTTGGTTGACGAGAAATAAAGAGATTTTCGAAGGGAAAAACACCTCCTCCAATAGGGCCACCCTGAAATCAAAACTACAAATGAAAGAATTCCTCTCGGCTCAGGGTTGGTCGATTAAGCTTTCTTGTAATATTTCTCCTTTTGAACTCCTGTGGACATCTTAATTTATTGGGATTAGCTCCCTTTAGTCCAATCGTATTTATGAGAAGCAAAGATGGGCAACAAATCTTCAACATGAGGAATTTCAAATTTGGAGGAATAGTCAATCCAATTTTGCTCTCTTTTTTTATGGTGCCTCGAAAGGAAACCCAGGGAAGGCAGGGGCGGGATGGGTCATCTTTGACCCTGGAGGAAGAAATATTAAATCCTTTGCATGGGGTCTGGGAAAGAGGACGAACAATTAGGCAGAATGGGCAGTGCTAATGCAAGGTATGGAAACAATGTCAGAGTTAAACATCGAAAGCTTCCATGTTATTGGTGACTCTTGGATTGTCATCCAATCGATGCAAAGCATTCCAACTAGTAAAGAGAAGGAGGTGGGGAAAGTCCAAAAATAATTATGGCTTTCCTTCTAGACATTTCAAAAATAAAAATAAAAAATTCATGTAAAATGTTAGAACAACAAAGAAGCAGATAGACTTGCCAACATTGGATCTAAGTTAAGGCAAGGGGAATTGTCGATTAACAACTCAAGGCCCATTGTTAAATGGACAAATTGTTTCCAACCATAGCCTTTTTGCTTCACTCCCCCATGTCTCGTTATATTTGGAGATGGGACGGAGGCGACATTTGTAATTTCAGCATAATGAAGGATACGACAGATGGCCTGCGGTGGAGCTGGGTGGGTGAGAGCATTTCACGCTCCTGCCATTATTCATTGATCATTCCTTCCCTAGATCGATTTTATTGCATGAGCTCCCACGTAATGGTTAAATGCCCGGATATGGAGGATCTCTCGCTCGCGTCCGAACATGCCTTTTTAGGAAGCGTCTAGACTCTCCTTTGCTTTTTGCATGTCTCTGGGAGAAATAATAGAAGAGATGGGTCTGAAAGCCAAGAGGACTTTATGTTTGAAGGAAGTGATAGTGCAATGGAGAAAATTATATATGTGCCCTCTTCTGTAGAGGAAAAATCCATGAAGAAGGTTTTGGAAGAGATTTGGGGCTTGAAAAATGTTATGGTAGATTACAGAAAGATGCCGATGATGTGTTCTCGAGGTTTCAAAGGCGGTTCTGGATGAAAATAGGAGAATTTCTATGGATATATCGTGTCTCGACTTTCATGTGCATGGCATTAAAGGAAGGTATCGAGTTCAAGCTGGTGAAGTCGAGGACATGAAGCATGACTTGCAGGTGATGGAAAGGATGTTGAGTTCCAAGCACGAGGAGATGGGTTTGGTTGTTGCGCAATTGAAATGATTTCTCCAAGAGCAAAAAATGAATGCAAATGAAAGGAACGAGGCTCGTTTTGTTTAGTTGAAGGACATCTTGGAGGAACTGTAGGCTAATATTAATGGCTTGTACTGAGGGAATAACAAACCCTCTCGTGAGCATGTAGAGGCCTCCCCAATGGACGAAGTTTCCACCATCTAGTTGGCTGTAGAAGAAGAACCAATTGAAGAATGAAGTTCCTTGCCCCTGTTTCAGTTTTTTGTTATGTTTTTTTGTTGATATATATGTGGACAATTTATTAGAGTTTACACTGTTAGAGGAAGTAGAATAATTTTTGGAAAACAATGTGATTTTATATATCAGACAAAGCAGACTGGGGCCAAGGAGTGTATGGAATTATCCTGCTCATATCTCTTTTTTTAACTTCCTTTTGTAGCCCTGGGGGCGATTTGTAAATTCCGTTTTAATATATAAATACTATTTCTCATTCATGTTAAAAAATATTAATTACTATTACTATTATATATGGGTCACCTATTCCCTAAAAGATGGATAAATATATTAGTTATGATATTAGTTACTATTATATATTAGTTAAAAGTTATTGGATCAGACTTTTCATGGTGTATATTATTATTATAATATAATTTTATTACATATTAGTTATAATATTAATTACTATTACTATTATATATTATATATTATATATGGGTCACACATTTCACTCTCAATATCCAAGACAATTCCAGGTAACTTGGGTAATAGGCATACAAATTCTATTATTAAAAAATTCTACCTATCTCCAAATTATATAATAAAAAATTACCTCACATATGCACCTCTTTTAATTTTTAAAATATTTTGATTGGCTAACACATGATGACATGGAATTTGAATTAGGGTTGGCAGGACCATTTTTCAACAAAATTTCCCCTAATTATGTAGTCCAAGGATAGCTAAAAAACACTAGATAATTACATCTATAGCTAGTGGTCAAGACATGCAAAAAGTTGAAGCTATCAATAAAAACACATAAAAAACTACACCGGTTGTCATTAGAGATTGATATCAGAGGAACCTTGTGACTTGAAGTTGTAGCAAGGGTCTCCTCCACAAACCTCAATCCATACGTGATTTTGGAAATGATGTTCAACTTGGCATCTTGTTTTTGAAGCTGAGTCTACAAGTTCTCCAATTGTAAATAATCTCGTTGTTTGCCTCATGCTTTTCCAACAACACCTTTCCCATTAGTGCCTTCATCTGCCAATATAGAGTAATTGTTTTAAAGTATTTGGTTTCTCGAGTGTGAAATGTGCCAACATTAGGGACTTAATTATGCATATCCTGCTCTAGCTCATCTTTTTGGATGCAGTTCCTATCTGAATTCACCTCTTCCTCAACTTGATTGATTTCCCATTGGATATGTTATGGGACTTTATGTTGGTACACAATTGATGTCTCCTTTGCCTCCTATTTAAAGCGGAGGTAAGAAGTTCCTTTCCTAAATCAATGCTTGTGCTTTCCTCTACCCTTTCCTACTATGATTACTAGGAAAAGGGAGGGCGAGCATATAAAATTCACCTAGGGGAGATTGAGAGACCACAAATGCAAGAACAATTCCAAGCTAGGAGAGACCCTAAGAAAATTGGAAAGGGAAGGTGTCGACTATAGGATAAGGAAGGGGCAAACTAGAAAGGAGGGTTGAACCCAATTAACCTAAATTGTGAGAAAAACTACAATGTAGTAACCTACATAAGAAGCCAAGTATTTACCCTGTCCAAGTCCATTGTGGAGCAATAGCGCATAATAAATACCCGATGAGAATGGTAAAAAGAACCAAGACCATGGCGTACCATCCCACCTTTAGTGGAAGACTCCTAAAGTTCATTCTCCTATCACACCAACTATGCCAAGCATCATACTCACAACCATCATGCTTGTTAACATATTGGCTCCGGGGTACTTCGTACTAGTACTCATCATGATCTCATAATTATTTAATGCATGCATTATTAGGTATGTTAATGCAAGTGTTGCAAACGTTATTGCTGCTGCCGCCCCCTGGAGCCCCATGTGCCCCTTCTTGATGGCCCCGCATGCCCCTTGTTTTGATCCCTCGTTAGCACTCCATCTAGGGAAGGGCAATTCTTCATAGCTAGGTTTGAAAATTTATTAATTAATAATGAGTCTAGATTTGGGCTCCATTCTTGTCTACAACACCCTGATAATAGCCATTTTGCACACATGGGAGGGAATAAGAGCAACAATGTGAAAGAAGCATCGCTCTAATTGTTCCATCTCCCATCTGACCTCCAACTTTTACATCATTTGATTATGGGTGTGCTATTCATAACTTTAGGGAGCATTTGTATAATTAATTCGGAGTCTCCTTCAACGATAATCTTGTGAAAACCTTCCCTGCAATAAGATGCCCATAGTCGAGAGCATAGAGCTCCGCTACATTATTACTCTCGATTTTCAAAGGGCCCACATAAATACAAACAATTCCTCCCTATCATTGAAAATGACACCTCCAAAATTGTCTAAATCCCGGCGGACCGAGGTTCCCTTTTGATTTCCCTTCAAAAGTTAGTTTATTGAAGCCATTATAATGCAGAGTTGTTACAATGTGCCCACTTGCACAATATCATTCCATATTTAATTATTATAATGGTAATAATACTCCAAGCTTAAATAATTCATTTTTCACTAAAAAGTATAATATAAAATTCAACTCCAAACGTGAAGACATTTCTTAAGACAATTATGGAAGTTGTCATCCACTTGAGGTGTTAGAGGGCGTAGTTGTTGTTGGTGTTTAATTATTATAAGGACAATATCATTTCATATTTATATGGTTCAAACATCATTGAATATTGAAAAATGATATATAATATCATATTCTTTTTAAATGGGTGAATACAAATGTTTTAAGTAACTCATAAAGTTTTTTTTATATGAAATTGTTAATAAAAAATACATAAAATTATTAATAAAAACTATAAAGATATTGTAATTAGAATTATCTTATTTGAAATTTGGTTTATTATTTTGATGGTGACTTTTTATCGTCATTTTTCTATTAGTAATATTTATGTGCATTTTGAGAAGAAAGAGAGCAAATCTTCATAAATTTGGTGACACATTATTTTAGAAACTTAGTCATACGTATTGACATATTTTTTTTAAATTACAATTGATATAGATATATGAAGAAAATAACCCATGAGCAAGTGTTTATAGTACCTAGTGAAATTTACAAACTAAGTTTTATGTAGCTAAGTTTTTGTTCACCCTTCTTTTTTCTTTTGCAAGCATCATGATGTTATGGTATGGCACTTGCACACTCATGTTTTATTTGAATACTTTTACATTAATAACACATAAGGACATCATGAAAAGCATTCTAAAAAACAAGAGGAATCCTTGATGCATTTATTATATGGAGTACATAGTACATAATCGTGCATTATATTCCATGTACACTATGGATATAATATAGTTGTGCATTATATATAGTAGGATATCACATGAGAAAACAAGACATATAAGCCACATCTAGGTGTAGTGTTTTTGCTTGTCAGAAGTATGCAAACAAAGAAGTGCACACATATTTGTTATAGTGTTGTAATATTTCAACATTTTGATGTCTTGTTAATTTTGACATGCAAAGCCAACATCATAAATGTTGGGAACCATTCAATAAGAATGATTTAGAGGAGCCAAAGTAGGATCTCAAAAGTACAAAAGTGCATATCTACTAGATGATTTAGATTCGTTTTCTCTTTGAATCAATGCCATATGTCCATTTAGAACATAATCTAATTACATATTTGAAAAACATTTACAACACACGATAGAAGAAAGATCATGGTATACCTAATAATTTTTCACAACTTGAGATCTTTGAACATGGATGTATGATCTAGCATGACATAAGTACAAGGGAGGGGAAAGCACTTATGCAGGGTATGGTCAAGGATAATTTTTCTTACCATTCTTAAACCTAGACTTATCCAAAATTGATAAATAGTCATGATATAACCATAATACTACAAATTTAATCATGCTAATGAAAACATTTGAATATTTTACTGAACAATGATAAATGCTCAATTTTCCCATCGCTAGTAATGCTAGAAGTAAGATTCCACAAAACTATTTCAAAATTTACATTATCACGTAAATTTTAATCATGCAAATGAAAACAAAAAATATTTGATCAAACTCCAAATAATGCTGAATATTTCTCATCCACAAAACCTTTCCATATTTTGCACTATTTTTTAAACAAGGTGCGGATAACAAAATTATATGAAACAATCAACTTTTATAAAACCCTAACATATAGGGCTTATCAATTAAATTACTACAAATATGAGAAGAAGATATGATGCAAGCCTTGCAATTGCCGACCAAAAGTAGCTTGAACACAATATGTTAAGTGCCTTAGATTTGAATACGCAATTATACACATGATAATAGAAATGTTCAAATGCTTTATTTATAAAAACCTTGAAGGTAGGGAAACACCTTACAATTTATGGAAGGATTCCACTTATGTTCACTTGCCTCTTAAGGTTGGGTGACTTCTCAATGAGATAAAATCCAAATACAATATTCTTCCATCCCCATAAGGAGGACTCCACCTTATTTATAGCTAGCAAGAGAACCTTAATCATAACAACCCCCTAACTATCAAATACCCAATGGACCTTCTTTAATGAGGCCACATTACATTTAATCAATGCTAACTACCATAGTGGGCCTTATTTAATAATATCAAACATAGTGGACCTAGGTTTCCTTAGATTTGATGACCTCCACTATTATTACTCTATTGTGTTCTTTGGCACCATTACACCCCTAGGGAGGATCCCAACATAATCACTAAGTGTGAATACATTTCAATTAACGTATTAAGTGGATATTAGTGCACCACTAACATTGCAATGAAAGACATAATCCAATGTATGGATAACCTAGATCCAATGTCATAGTTGTGTCATTAATCGACATCAAGTAGCATCATTTGACTGCCACTTGGCCTACACAATTCCAAGTCGGATCATCATATGGGAGACTCTCACTCTTAAGTGTATGTGTGCTTTGTATCAAATGAATCTCAATGGATGTGTTGGGGTATAATGCATATTTTCTGTAGGTGATATCCCCATTGGAGTTTACACAAACAATAAAGTGAGAGGCCAAGGAAAGTTTGGATAAGATTGGCTACAACAAGATGCCATTTTTTCATTATGTGTGCTACTTGCTATTATGTCAAATTCTATGCATTAATTTCCTCATTTGAAGGATGTTAAAAGTCTCTATACTAAGGAACTTTCTGATGGAGATTCCAAACTAATTACTCTTATAGTATTCCAAACTAATTACTCTTATAATATTCCAAACTAATTACTCTTATAGTTTGTTGCACCAATTGATAATCATCGATCACCATAATTTTAACTTGTATAGAGGTTGTTATTGACAACATATTAATGAGTTCTTTGACAGTTAAACATAAGAACTATTGGGTGAGAAATTTGTAGGTAAAAATAGAGGATTACTTGAGAAGAAAAACATGTCAAACAATTGTTGCTAAGAGAGTTAGGATAGCAAGTGTTTACAGACTGAGCTTATCACGCCATTGAGAACATTACATTTATGAAGAACTAGAAAACACATTAGGGAGTTTCTAAAAAACCATTGACCTTATATATGACATTTCAATCAACTTTAGTATTGTTTTAGCCTTCGCACCATTCCACCCATTGTTTAAGTGTTTCAGCTATAAATTTCAACATGTTCCTAAGGGAATGGTGCAAGGTCAACGATTGAATTTTATCCATGCCCACTGGATGAGTAAAATCATCAATCGAAATAAATATTGTCATGATTACAAAGAATGTGATTTTCCAAAACTAGGTTGGTTTGAGAATGAGCTCATGTCTAGGAAGCATGAACTGGAGCTTGAACATTTTGTTGAAAGAAGAGATGTGTGCCCCTCTCCATCAACATTAACAAATGAAGTAGGATGGGAGAAAAAACATGAATTGGGGTATTGTTTGTATGATCATTTTCATCATCATTGTTGTGGGAACATTGACAAACAACCTCTTCCCCATTTTGTATTCTCATGTGGTTACTCTCTTTGAATCAGTGTCGCTTGCATTTTTTGAAAATTGAAATGCAATGGTTGATGCTTTTATTTTTTGAAAATGAAATAGAGCTTTTATATATATGGTCTTTTAGAGAGGCAATTGTTTTCCAATTTACTAAATGGGAGACTTAATATTCACTACTGCCCTTCAAGAGGAAATTAAAACATATATGACAGATCTGATCAAGAGCACCTCTAGGAATGAAAGCTATCAAATGCCAAAAAACATGTATGTGTTCTAACACACACTTTACAAGCACCAAACAACCACCCATAGATAACCATTGATTACACCAACAAGTAACCCTCTTCTCAATTTTGTCAATAAGCCAATTCCAGTCTACTTTTCCATACTTGTTGTGTTTAATTTATTTGATGCCTGCCTCCAAGTTATGTATAGATAAAGGAAAGATACATTTTCCAGAAGTTCCTCCTATGTGTAGTGCCATCAGAACAATACAAAGTTAGTTTTCTAATGTTAATTTCCATATTAGAAGCATGAAATAATAATTCTATTAAGTCCTTGTAATGGTTTCCCTTTGCCTCAGAGAATAGACATAAAAGAATAATTTCATCAATGAAAAGTAGATGAGTCAACTTCACACTATTATTGAAAATAATCCCTTGAATCTTCCCACGCCTCTGTGCCTCATGAGTTGCTTGACTCAAACCCTCCACCACCAATATAAATAGGTAAGGAGGAAACACAACCATCCTTGTCTTAGACCCCAAGAGGGATTAAAAAACTCAAAACTCAAACCATTAATTAGAACAATTAATGAGGATGTTGTGACAAAACCCATAATCCATCTAATGATATCCAAACTGAACCCCACATGAAGCAAAATGAGTCACAAATAAACCCAATAAACTTGATAATAGGCCTTTGAGAGGTCAATCTTGATGACCAAAATAGGGGGCAGGGCTCTATCAATATTCATTATATGCAAGCCCTCTTGTGCTGAGCCAATAACCTCATGGATAAGTCTATCATGGAGAAAACCAAATTGTTTTGACGAGATCACCTCGAAATGAGAGGCTTGAGCCATACTGTAATTACCTTTGAGATAATTTTATAAATGTAAGGATGGAAGTCATCGAAGGAATTCAGATGATCCGCTTTTGAAATCAGATCCATAAAAGTGGAATTATAACAATGAGGCATCTTACCTAATAGACAAACTTCTTCCATCGTAGTTCAACCCCAACTATATCAAAGAAGTACATAAAAATTTTCATGGTATAACTATCCGGGCATGGACTCTTGTCCTTCATGAATGAGCAAAGGATTCCCACAATTCAGCCTTATCATCGGTTGAAAGAGGTCCTCATTCTCATTTTCCTCCACCAATTTAGGAAAATAACCCACTATCTGCAAAACCTTCTTCATGTCAATCCTCTTCGACCCTTAAGCCTCCATTCAACCTCTTGGGCCCTCAAAAGTTTGTCTTGCTTTTTCTCAAGGCTAATAATGCTTTCCTAATCTTGCTCCTCCAAAATACCCTCCTAAAATTTAGAAAAAAAACCCGACCAATCTCCTCTTCCACTGAAGTAATTAATTCCTCCCTCTTAAAGTGTCTCTCTCTACCCCACTCCACAACCTTCTTTCTAAGTGCGTGAAATTCCCTCACAAACTAGATACTTGTGCTTTCTCATGAGTTCCTCTCAATGTGCAACCAAGATTGTTTAACAATTTGTTGAAAATAATCTTCCCTTAACCATCTTGCATTTTATTTGAATGGCACCCCCAACTTAACCTCATCCAAACCAAGTTCCAAAAAAATGGGGAAATGGTTCGAGAATCTACAATTTCCATCCCAAGAATGATAATGCTCCACGACTGCATAATGTCATTTGCATGAGAAATCTGTCGAGACACCTAGCCACCACCTCCAACACAGACTAATAGTTTCTCCAATTGGTTTGAAGATGACAAGGGGCTACATTAGTCCATGCCACCTCTTCAAACTTATCCAAAAATTATTGTGCTAATCTATCCTCCTTGGTTGATGCCCCTCATATCTCCTCTCTGCTCACTGTAATATTAAGGTCCCCTTCGACAATAAGTTTGGATAACTTTGAGCATCATAATGAAAAAACATAATTACAAAAGGACTACTTTCCCTCATATGACCCATATAGCTTGAGAATAAAAAAATTATGCTCTAGCTGATTACTGTAGATTTCCATGTAGAATCCAGAGTTGACAACAAATAGTTAATTAGTCTTATATGATTATTGAATTTGGTGACCACTCCTCTTGAGTTTCCCGTAGATTAAAATTTAAAATATTAATAAATTAATTACAATATATATATAGGATTCATCATAATGCAAGGGTCTAGGGTTTCGAGCTGGTGCACGACGGCATAATGGCTTGCTAGACTGTCATTGTAGGGATCTGCAGTCAACCGCAGGGGTGGCCTCCATATCACTCTGGCACTACATTGGCGCTGATCCCGATGGATGGTACCTTCCTACCAACTGGACAAGCACCGGCTTATCACACGGTGGACTCCGTCGACTACACATCAAACCCTTGGGAGGGTCAAAATATTTTTTACCACCCTATAGCTATAACTTTGCCGATAGCTGGTTTAATACACACGACACTTGGGATTGTGATGCCGGTGATCATGTCACCTAGGGACGACAAACTGCAGACGGTTTCCTCGCCTCCTAGTATCTGGTCTCTCAATGACGACGAAGCCGGTTCTCTCCCACCTAATTTGTTCACCGCCAGGACTCTTGATCTGGTTCTGGTGGGAACACCATTCTCACTTTTTGAAATGGCTCAAACCACCATCCTGGACTACTTGAGGATAGATGAAACAACTACTGCCCCCTCTGCTTCACCGGTTTTTCACTAGGAACAACTCTCTCAACTGGATTCGACACTGATAGACCAAGGTTGGCCTACTTTCGAGAGTGGAGTTAATCTAACTCTTCCCCCTGACTTGGAGGATGTACCCATACCACTTAGCCCTGAGGGTTTCATCACTTATTTTCTCCATGATTCAGACCAGTGTGGCTTTCAACCATCGGCAAAACAAGGAGTCGATACTTCTTTGCCAGAAAACCCTCACCTCTTTGCAAAGAGTTCTCCGCCACGGAAGCAAAAAGGGAAGTGCTTAAAAAACACCAGTGAACCTCTCAACTTAATCTGTGGGAAAAACATATCTATGGCAAACTCTTTAGAAATGGCGGAATTGGCTATGGTTGGACGCGCTAGGGGAAAATATCCCACCTTTGAAGGGCTTGACAAATGGGTTAACACACACTGGTTGGATTTTTTAGACTATAAACCTGATATTTCGGCTCTCTCCATGGGATGGTTCGTATTCAAATTTCACTGCAAGGAGGACACGAGTCGAGTCCTCCAGAAGCATTGGAGTCTGGGTAACAGTCTTATCCTTTTCAAAAATTGGACCCCTATGTTCGACGCCGACAATAAGAAATTCGACGTCATTCCGATTTGGGGCAAATTGCTAGGTTTACCCTGGGAATTATGGAATTGGGACTCCTTCAAAGATATTGGGAATGCTCTTGGTGCCTTCATCGATGCGGACATGTCCTTTCTACAATCAAGAAATATGTCGGTAGCTAGAATTCTTGTCTCTATAAATGTCCATGTCGGCCTTCGTGAACAGATCAATTTCATCTGGGGTTCGGCGACTCGCATTCAAAAATTGGATTACGAAAGGGTGCCTTTTCACTGGCCCCACTTCCATGGCTATGGACATATGGATAAAGAATGCAGAGTGTATTTTAGCAAGAAAGAGGTTGACTCCAGGAAGCGGTCTAAGGTAAGCGGGAGTAGGGTTGCAGAGGGCATACAAAAAGCGGGACGCCTCCACGAGGGTTTGACAGATGTCCACATTGAACGGGAAGACATAGAACATGTTGAGGCCCTTGGGGAGAATTCTTTTTCCCCTCTTCATCCTCTATCGCAGACCACTGCCGACTGCACTGATGCAGAGAAGGAGATACAGCCCGACGCCGCAGCTGCAAATGACTCTCCGGGTAAGACTTGTGCAAACCTTGTTCCCCCTTCATCTCTTGAAGTTTCTTTTGGTTCTTTATATTTGGAATTGGATGGCTCGGATCCCCCCATTTTGCCTCCCCCTCCCCCTCTTCCCCCTCTAAAACCTTCAAACACCCCCCCTCGGGCTCCTCCTTTACCTCTGGTCGACCCCCCTCCTTTTCGCTCGATGGCTACTCGGCCTCCCCCCCCTTCATCCTTGTAGACCCATTCCATTCGTTTTCATCTTCATTCCAGGGACATCCCTGCCCTTACGGTTCCCCACTCCCCAGGTTTGGGACTTGGCCAAAACCCTGCTTCCAGTAAACCTTCCAGAGGTAGAGGAAGACCTACTCTCCTGTCCTTAGCTCAGCACAAAGCCATCCAAGACCTGGCGGATGGAAAGCAAAAAACTATTTTTGGGATGCTTAGAGAAGCGAACGTCCAGAAGGAGGTCACCTGATGAAACTTCTCTCCCTAAATCGTCAGGTTTTGGCAAGTAAGCCCAAAAAACTTTCCTTGAAAAGGTTGATCTCTCTACATCAGCCGGTCATCTTCATGCTACAATAAACTATGGGCGCTGAGGAGGATGTTACTGCTCTTCTCAAATCTATCCTTCCATTGTATGAATTCGTTTCCATCGATTCCAGAGGACACTCTAGTGGCCTTTCTCTGGGGTGGAACTCAAAGTTGGCCAGAATCACTAGCACCTGAGGATTCGACTCGAGGCTGGGAATGTAATTCTTCCATGCCGGGTTAAACAAGTCTTTTATTGTTCTAAATATCTATGGTCCTTTTTCGGACAAAGCTACTTTCTGGAACTCTCTTTGCAAAAAAGCAGTGCTCCTCACTGATAATCTGATTCTTGGAGGCGACCTGAACTTCACTTTGGGAACCCATGAGATATGGGGGTCTACTGCCAGAAGGGACTCCCTTGCAGGGTACTTCGATCTGCTGTTCAGGGATGCACACCTCATTGATGTCATTCCCACAAAATTGAAACCTACCTGGACTAACCGGAGAAGTGGGGAAGGAAGAATTGCAAAACGATTGGATCATTTTCTTCTAGCTGAGAAGTTGGTAGATCAAAATCTACGAATTCATCAGTGGGTGGCATCTGGTGGTGAATTTGATCACTCACCCATTTGCCTCAAAATTTTGGGATCTACACAAAAACCTCCCTACTCCTTTAAATTATGTGTTTCCTGGCTAAAGGAGGACGAAGTTACTAAAATCATCAAAGACTCCTGGATTCCCTATCAACCGAAGGATGAATCTCATGCTGCACAACATTTTGTAAAAAATCTCACAAAAACAAAACTGTTGATCAAAGAGTGGGCTTTAAAAAAAAACAAAGGGATGAAGAGCAACTCCTTCGGATTGAGAAAGATATCAACATCATTCTAGAGTCTGACGGGGGAGGCTTCCTAAATGTAGAAACTTATGAAAAGCTCAAATCTCTTGAACTCAGTCGCCACAAGCTACTCTCGGAACAAGAGGAATTTTGGAGATTAAAAAGAAGGGCGGTATGGTTGGAATGTGGGGATGAAAACACAAATTCTTTCAGGATTTTGCAAAAGGTAGAAAGTCACAAAACACTATTTGGGAGCTAAAAGATGCGAACAATGAAACTTATACCTCCTATGAAGACCTTGCAAACCTAGGTACTTCTCACTTCAAATACCTTTTTGCGGAACCCAAAAGAGCTAACCTAGCGGAGGTCATCAAACTATCTCAATTTTTTCCCGGTTCTGTCTCTCCGGAGGATAATCAGGAACTCTTGGAAGAGGTCTTGGACGAAGAACTCAAGGAAACTCTCAATAGTTTTCAAAAGGAAAAAATCCCTGGGCTCGATGGTTGGACCATTGAATTCTTTATTGCACACTATGACATCATTGGAAGTGATCTTCTCCACCTGGTGGAGGAATCAAGGAAAGGGGGGCACCCTCCCCTAAACACCACTTTCATCGCTTTAATCCCAAAAATGGACAAACCAGATTCTATGAATGATTTCTGACCAATATCCCTTTGCAATGTAACCTACAAGGTTGTTGCTAAGATCATGGTGAAAAGGCTGAAGGGGGTACTCTCAAAAATCATCTCCAAGGAACAATTTGGCCTTCTAGAAGGCAGGAAGATTCATGAGGCAATTGGAGTAGCCCAGGAAGGTCTACACTCTAAAAAAAAGGAATCAGGGGAGCGGTTATAAAAATTGATCTCTCAAAGGCTTTTGACAGAGTCAGCTGGATCTACCTAAGGATGCTTATGACTCACAACTTCTGGGATACCTATCTCCTCACCCTCAGAAGTTCTCATGTTTGCATTACTGATCTACTTGACAAACTCATCTGGTCTCCTGCAACAAATGGAAAATACACCCCGAAACTCGGTTACAATTTTTTGATGGAACATCAAAAAATTAACGGGGACCGTCTGTGGTGGTGGCAATCGATCTAGAAGGCACACTGTCCCTCAAAAGCAAAACTGTTTATTTGGTGTCTTCTGGCGAACCGGATCCCGACGTGGGAACGAATGAAGAAAAAACATGTTGCTGGTCCGGGTTGGTGTTCACTCTGCAAACTCCAGGAGGAGACAAACACACATCTTTTCTTATCCATCCCTTTCTCGAAAACTATATCAGCGGAACTGACTCTCACACATCCCCAGTCCATGCACTAGAGAGGAAACTCCATCGAGGAAGCATGGAAACTTTGGACTGAAGCCCAGGACACGGGTCACCTTCATGCTCTTCCCTTAATCACTTCCTGGGGCATCTGGCTTGCTCGCAACCATTTGATCTTTCAGGAATAGCCTACCACCCCCGCTCTCATTGCACACCGCAGCTGCTCTATTCTCACCCACTTCCCACAGGAAAAAAACCATCCCATCCCCCGCTCGCTCCTGGTGGAAGATATAAATCCACTTGTTTCCTGGGCCTTCTTTGACGGGGCCTCTCAAAATAATACTTGTGGAGGAGGTGCAATACTCCACTTAAATAAAATTCATTGTTTCAAGTTGCAGATGGGTTTGGGGCAAGGCTCCAATAATTATGCTGAACTCTATGCACTAAACCTGCTGATTAGATTTGCAAGAGAAAGGAAATGTTCACACATACAAATCTTTGGAGACTCTATTATCATTATTAAATGGAGAAATCAAGAACAAAGATGCCACAATCTGCTACTAAACCAATTGTTGATTGAAACAATGTGGTTATTATTAGATTTTGACAATTTCACTTGTCGTTCATGTCTACAGGGAAAGAAACAGAGAGGCTAACCAACTCTCTAAGCTGGGATTGACTCTTCGCCTGGGTCAATGGAAAATTACAGAATTACAAAATGATACATTCCATGAATTTTTTCACAGACCGTTCATAGAAGGGTTGGCGGCCCCAAACAATTGAAGCTGATGAACTTAGAAGACCCTATTTTTGATACTCTCTTGATTACTTGGTTGTATATATTTATAGCATATAGAGTCTCTCGTTATTTTTTTGTAAGATGACTTTACTTTGTCTTGATCTAGTGGGACACTATATGCTTGAAACATAATATCCAGAAAAGGCTCCTAGAAGCTTTTTGTCAATATGTAATTTGATTTAATATAAATGAAATTACGCTTTTTTCCTTGGAATATATATATATATATATATATATATATATATCTCCAAACAAGTGAATATTCCACTCCTGTAGATTAAAATTTAAAATATTAATAAATTAATTACAATATATATATATATATATATCCAAACAAGTGAATATGCCACCTAGTGGCTAGTCCTTGTCAAAGATAAAATTTGAGAAAGTAAATAAGTTCTAGATTGAATATAGAAATTGAAAAACTAAGAAGTCACAAGAACGTAAAAAGTTTATAAAAAAAAAAAAAAAAATATTGATCACATCAAAATCAAAACATAACATGGAAGTTTTTGTTTTTGTTTTTTTATACACAAAAGTCAACAATAATATATGAACACATGACACTTTTAAAAATTCTATATTAAATATTTTTATTTTTATTTTTTGTACTTTAAAATTAAGTCACACATGGATTTATGTCACATTGAGCCTCATGAGAAAATGGAATTAGTAAAATTTTAATTTTTTTTTTAAATTTTCGAAAAATAACTATAATAAATTGCATTTTATAAACATTATAAAATAAAAAAAATTAAAAAGAAATTGAATTAATGCTAAATCAAATTACTTTCACTTGTAAATGAAAAGTATATTCCTTGCTAAATAATTCAAATATACATATTATATTTGTATTTTTCTTTTACATATAACAAGTACCCCATTGGTAAGCATATGTGAAATATTCATCAATCAACAATTGGCTCTCCAAGAGCAAACATGCCACAAATAGAGATTGGACCTAAGTGACGAGTATAACAATTATTTCTCTCAACCACCTTAACTAAACCCATACATTTGTATTTAAATCATTAAATGATTATAATAAGTACAATGTGTTTGTTAGGAAGATTAAATAATTTTGGAATGATTATGTAAATTTGAATTTAAAAAAGAATATTATTTCAATTAAATAATAAAACATAAACTAAATTTACTATAAGGATATTACCATCAATTGAAATTAATTTTGGTTTATTAAACTAATAAATAAATTAAATTATAAATAAAATAATGAAGATTATTTTATTTTTATTTAAACGAATATGTTATGTAACTCATATATACTATTAATATTAAAAATCACGTGAACCATATTATGAGAAGAAAAAAAATTTATATCTTATGAATATATATAAAATTAAGAAGTAAAATGAAACTTTTTGTTATATATATATATATATATATATATCAAATTTTGTTAGCACGATGAAGTGTCCATATCCCGTTACACTAGAAAAATGTCCAAAAGAACAAACCAATAGAGAATAGCTCCATATCAGAAAAGATAATTAATATTGAATATGAAATGATGATTACAATAAAGTAAGAGTGTCATATTTATATAACACCTAAAGACACTTAAGGTGACTATTCGTGAAAGAATGTGTCCCTTTAGAATAATTAATAATTTAATTGTGATTTATCTATGTCTATTATTATTTATTATTTAATATTATGTATATTTTATTTATTACATTGCCTTCTTCTTTAGAAATGCTTTGTCCTCAAAGCATATTAATGAAGAATACTTACGCCATATCCTTGTAATGTTGTCGCATCGTTATTTGTTGTGTCGTAGTTGATGATACGTGTTGATATGACTTGCTGAGTATTACACAGAACTTCCGAAATGTAGAAGGATTGATCCATCCTAAATCGATTCGTTGCTGAACATTGTGCTTCCACAGTGAACTATCGTCATGGGCTTTGAGTGCACTGGTATCAGTATCTTTCATTAGTCGTTGTAATGCCCTCCTTTGACTCCGTTGACTGACTAGACTTCGAGGGCACTTGTATGGAAGTGACCTGGTTAAATAAACTTGATAAATGTGGTATATTTTGTTATTTGAATAAAATATTGCTGATTGATAAGCGAATGGCGATTATGCTTGATTGATTGAGAAATATGAATTAAATATTATGTTATGAATACATGAAAGAAATGATGTTTTTTATTCCGTAGATGTGAATAAATGCCACTTATTTAACTAGAATGGAATAAAGACGTATAATGCATGATGATATTATATGGTGCAGCGCTACTAATGTGCACTTTGAGTGTGTGCAGTGGTAGGTAAAACGAATTACCGACTGACTCTCAAATGGAATAAAAGAGGGTCATAAATAATGGGAAAACATACATAGGGGTACGCCGACAGAATGTCGGCTCTGGAATAGCATTCCACGCACGAGTATGAAAGTCATATCAGCTTTAATCGGGTAGCGTGTGCCGTACGAGCGAGGCCATAATGATTTGGTCGCGTACGATGAGTTGAGGGGAGTACAATAAGGATGATCTTATTCCTTAGCCGCCATTAGTATCCATAGAAATGTACTCAGATGATTACGATAACGATTCCTAATCGCTACATCACACTCCCCACACAAGGACAAGGACAAGGACATGGAAAAATAAGTTATCGGAAGGACCCATAGATGTGGTACCTAGACAACGACAAGAAATGAAACTACTTGCATGCTTGAACTAAACATTTAGACACATATTTGAATTATGCATATGTTAATATTAAATTTGAGAATAATTAAATGAAAAAGCATTTAAATTTGAGCAAATATTAAGGGGGGATATTTTGAGATAGACTTCATGTGAACCCACTGATTTAAGGAGACATGCATGGAATAAATATAAAAAATAAATAAATAAAAGATATTTGATTTTGGAGCAAATCTATATTGGTAGATATCTTTGAGTTAAACTCCACATGCACCTATTGATTTAGGGGTTAGGATTTTAGACTAAAGGGACAACTAAGAGAAAATTGTGGAACTTATGTGCACCCTCATGTGAAGGTGACACATGGTTGCATGAGAATGAATAATAGAAAATCAATAAATTAATTAATTTTGCATGAGACGACACATGTCGACAAAGATATTTCTATTTAAGAAGGAAATAATGAAGAGGAAAGAACATCTTGATTCCCAATGCTGGATGGATTCCATAATGGAAATTTGAGAATAGTGTGATCTATGTGAGTTTGGTTGAGAATTACTTTGGAGAGTGGGAGGTCTCTTCTGAGTTTTTGGGCTTGTATGTTCTTTGTGACCCCCTATTTGCTCGGGGGACTCGGAGGAAGAAGACTACTCCCAGTGTGGTAGGGAGGTCAACCGACGAGTCCTTCAGTACTTCGTTGATGATTGTTGATTGGATTAGAGCGGCAACAAGATCAACGTCTTCGACTTCTGCGGGATCGATCATCCACACAGGTTTAAGTTATTTAAGTTTTTCCATTTATATTTGAATATGTATGAAAAAAATTTGATTACGATTGCGAAATTTAATTTTATACAAGTTTGTTATTGTATTTCATTCATTCAAATAATATAGGAATATGAAACTAAATGGATCCTTGATCCTTAGAAAAGTTGCTAATACAATCTACATTCAAATTATGAGATCGAAGCACACTACGCTGAAACTATCGATATGCCTAATGGTTGTTTTAAAAGATGTTGGATTTGTAATTCATTTGAGCATTAAATCTGCATGGAAATGTATTTGTATGGAAACTGTCTGCCTCTGTATTCCACGAGATAAGAAATTACTGTAATTTATCCTTTCATTGTGAAATCGAAACCCTTTTATTATGAGATGGTCGATCGACAAATGGTTGTAGGGATTTATATTTGTATCTTATTTTGTATTGAATATGTACAGGAACGAGTTTTTATTATGGGATGGTCGATCGACAAATGGTTGTTTAAAAGGGATTTATATTTGTATCTTATTTTGTATTGAATATGTACAGAAACGAGTTTAGAAAAGAATATGTTGAGTCTGTATTCCGTAGAAGAATTACTATTCCAATTTATGCCTTATCTGTGAAATCAAAACACGTCATTAAAATTTTGATCTGAATATGTGTTATCTCCTAGGAGGTCACAGGTTCAAAACCGGTGGGGTAGGGTTGCTCATTGGCCCGTTGTGACAAGGCTCAAAAGGTACGAGAGCCCTGGGATAAAGGCTCTCCCTCGGATAAAAAGTCTCGAGAAGTCTCAGCCCCTACCAAATCACAAATTTCTGGTATATTTGACTTGCGGGCTATTAAATATACCCTTGAGAGGTTGCTGTTCCCATGGTTGAAAAAAAACTTTGCTTGTTTCAAGTTCAGTCTATATTGTATTTTAGTACGATTTGGCACAGATGTGCAACGTTAAAGATTTTGATATGCGTATTCACTTTATTTCAAAGTTTAATCGCAATCTATCTTAAGACAAATTGACCTTTATGTACATGCTATATATTGGAATCAATTTTATGAGTGTTACCACACAGATCGGGGGATCTGTGGTAGATGTGGGTTGAATTCCAGTTTATGTAATATATATATTTGACGTCGGGAGACAGATCGGGCCATTCGTGGAATGGTCCCGATTCCTATGGTCATTGAGGACATAATGGAATGCTGTGCAACGAGATCGATCGGTATGGATCGTAGCCCTTATTTGTGTTATTACCAGTGTTTAGAAATTGTTAAAAACTGTTGGTTTCCACGCCCACGTTATGTTGGGGAAATTCCTTGTTGACTGTGTGATTAAAATTAAAGCTTACAGAGAAGCAAATTGCTTAATGGCTATTGACTTCGTGATTACAATACTTCGGGATGGACCACATGTAAACTATATTGTTCTTATTATTTGTTTCATACGTTAACTCTGTGTCACCTTGTATCATTTCACTCTCGATTGAATGGTTCAGTTCTGATTCTATCCAGACGTTAAACTCTGTGTTTATCCTTTCGATCCAGTTGAATGGTTGTTTTTAAATCCCATAGGATATACCTACGCGTCTAAACTGCACCAATTCATCTCCTATGTGAACTAGATCTAAATCGATCCAGTTAATTAACTCGGTGTGATCTGTACATCGATTCGATTCAGATCGGACGAATGGCTCTTAATCTAACAAAATGTTAACTCCAAGTTATATATCATATCCTCATTCTTCACCTGTTCTGCATATCGCCGATGGCGATGAGCTAGAACTACTGACCTGGAACAGTGACGTGGATAACATGTACAAATCCTTGTTTATTCTGCGCCAGACAACCTCTCCTCCTGATATGTGCGATGACATTGTCAAATTGAATATGGAACCATCGTAACTGTGAGCTACCTGCTGCATACGATCGAGTTCCATTAATGTTTCCACTCTCGACAGTTCAGTGAGAGACGGTTAACAACTGGAGATAGCCCATCCACGATTTACACAACCTTTTCTTCTTGTTTCTTTTCTACAGGTTTTCCTTAATATTGTGAGTTACGCGACTTCCGATTGGCCTGTGATAACTGGCACTCAAATTGTCCCGGTATTCCCGCGACCGAAAATTTTCTGTCGAGGTACAGCTCCATCCCTTCTGGTTATTTTTTTGGAATTTTGACGATATGGGTCGTTTTAAAATGGACCAAAACCCCTAGGGCCACAGTTCCATGGTATAGTTTCGCAGTAAAGGGGTGGAACTACGATTCCGCTGGTTTTTATAACCAAATCTAGGAAACAAATCACCGAAAAAACAGGGCGATTTGAATGCCAATTATCCCACGCCCTCCCGATTTGTCACTGACCAGTCTCATTGGACTCGAATTCGAAACTCGAGGAAAGAGGAATGTGCCTCGAGATGGAAGATCGAGTACCTACTTTAGTCCACCCACCATATGTAGGAGATTAACCTTTTTTTTTTCCGCGAAAAAAAACATACTATTGTTATTCAAAAAACTGAATCAAATAGTACAGATAAGACTCCTGCAAGCAGGATCCACATGGAAGCACCAACAATACATAAAATTACAGGATAGTCCAAGCCTTCCAAAGATGGCCCATAAACAAAGAGACCGGAAGACTTCCAAAATAACTGAAGGTCGTACAAATATCAGTCAAGCCAACAGACGAAAGGCTCAATCACAGGGCAGGAGAAAAATCAAAGCATGATGTTAAAAGATCCCGCATTAATCACCGAATGGTCCCAATATTCCTCCCAGAGAACAAAATCCTCGATCCCATCCAGAGCCAACTTCGATTGCCTGTCCGCCTGCACATTATGCTCTCTATAGATATGTTCCAGAGTGTAAGAGAAAAATGTTCCAAGAATATCTTTAATCCTTCTGCACCAGCCTACTAAATCCAGCACATTGATATCAAATTCACCCCTAGCCCACTTGATGGTGACTCTTGAATCACCAAAGATTTTAAGTCTCGGGAGCCCAAAAATATGAGCAACCTTGATGCCACACCATAAAGCCATCAGTTCAGCTTTCATGTTCGAACCAATACCACATTTAAGTCTAAGTAAAAACTGATGATGTTGATTTATGATAATCACCCCGCCAGCACCACAGTTTCCGTAGCAAGCAGCCCCATCAAAGAAAAGGATAGGGTCACAAAAGTTGAGCTGGAAGACACCAATAGACCTCTGAACAGGAACCACCTCCTGTGAGTAGAATGGCAAATAATGTGAAAGGATGGCCCTGTAAGTTCCAAATGTATCAGGTTGCAGATCGTCAAAGATTGCCCGATTCCTCATGGACCACACAGCCCAGCATAAGAAAATCGGCATGGTGGCTAAGGGCTTACAGTGGTGCATCCACTCTTTCAGACACAAGTCAAGAGAAGAACCCTTCCAGGTGTGCTCAATGGCAAAGCAGCGGTAAAGCTTGTCCAGAACAGAAACAGTAAAGGGACAATTGATAAAGAGATGTACAACAGTTTCCATATGTGCTTTGCAGAGGACACAACAATTGGAACCAATCCACCCAAGTAGTAATAAGTTATCCCATGTCTTTAAACGATTCATCAGAAGGAGCCAACAAAAACATTTAATTTTCAATGGAAGATGCCATAGCCAAACCTTCGAATACCACCAGTGATTGGGAAAGATACAACGCCTACGGATCATACAGTCATATGTAGTCTGAGCAGTGACGATGCCAGTAGCCGAATTCCCAGCCCAAACCATAGTGTCATCAGCAGCTGATATCCTGATCCCAGCTGCATTCAAATCATGAATATATGTATCCCATTCCGCGCACAGAGGTGGAACTAAATTGAGATCCATGGCATTAAGCTAGTACCCAGTTCTGTCATCTTTAACAATACAGTTGAGAGTAAATAAACCCTGTGCACGCAGAGATGACAAAAGTCCCTCCGAGAGGGAGTAGTTTCCATGCAGGCCAAGAATCAGGTCCACCCCAATCGCCACCTCCGAGCCATTGCCCACCAACCAACAGAGCTTGTGTGCCAACCAGCAATAAACCCGCAAGAAACAGCGCCAAATAGGTGAGACACCTCTCACTTTTTTGTTCGAGTGTCGGAACCAATGTGTAATATTGATCTTAATATATTTCTGATGAATAACAGTGGACCACAAAGAGCTCCCGAAGATGGCACGCCAAAATTTTTTTAATAACAGAGCATCGTTAAAGATAGAGATGTCTTTTAATCCCCAGCCACCAGAAGTGAGAGTCAATGATAGTCTGGACCAACTCACCAAGGTTATAGCAGGCCGCTTAAGACCACCAGCCCATAAGAAATTGTAAATCAGCCTTCTCAAAGTATTAATGACCGATCGAGGAACAGTAAGAAGTGAGAACCAATAGACCGGGATCCCAACAAGAACAGATTTAACCAATGTTAACTTACCACCAATAGAGAGTAGGCGATATGTCCAGTGTGTGATGCGCGTTTCAAAACGTTTGATCAGCCAATCCCAGTCCTTAACCAGGTATCCGTTGGGTTTTAGAAGAAAGCCCAAGTAAGTAAAACCATCTGTGACATTGTAACAATTGTAAGGGGCAACTGACCGAATGCCCAATAACCTGGCATCATCCACCATATAGTGATAAAGACTAGATTTTCTCAAACTCACCTTCATGCCCGAAGCTTTGCAGAAAAGCTCAATGATGCCCTCTAGGGCAATCCAGTCATCCAATGTTGCTAATCCAGCAATCAGAACATCATCAACGAAGAGTACATGTGTTAGAAAGAGCTGAGATGTAATTTTAATACCCTGAAACTTGCCATGCTCCCGGGCTTGCTGTATAAGCCGGCTAAAACCGTCCATAATAAGTATGAATAACATAGGGGACATCGAACAGCCTTGGCGGATCCCTCGGGAACAACTAAAGAAGGCTGTTGGAGAACCATTGACTAGAACAGAAATATTCATAGATTCAACACACGCCATAATCCAGGAGATAGTCTGCGCTGGCACCCCGATCTGTATAAGCAGGATCCTCAAGAAATCCCAGTTCACACGGTCAAAGGCCTTTTCCAAGTCAAGTTTAAGTAGGATAGCACTGCGTTTTTTAGATTTAATAGTATGTATCAGCTCTTGTATAATACCCACAGCGTCGTGTATCTGCCGATCCTGAAGGAAACCGAACTGTTCAGGCGTGATGAACTTTGAGAAGACCGACTTTAATCGGCTAGCAATAATCTTGGAAACAATTTTGTATGCCAGGTTACACAAGGCGATGGGCCTGAAGTCCGCAAAGGTTGCCGGATCATTCACCTTAGAAATGAGTGTTAAGAAGGTAGAGTTTAGGGCACCAGAGATGTACCCATGGCATCTCGTAAATTCAACCATATTGACAATATCCTCCCCCATGATATCCAGAAAATGTAGAAAGAGTTCCACCGTCCAGCCATCCGGGCCTGGGCTCTTCTCTTTAGCAAAATGTTTGAGGGTACATTCCACTTCATCCAGAGTAACAACAGAGCAAATCTTGTCAGCATCATCAGGGTCAAAAAATCGAGGAAAAAGTCGGGCAACTTTCAATTGAGAGATCAGGTCACACTGTTTATCATCAGTATAAATTTTTGAGAAATGCTTGTAGGCTTGTGTCTGCAAATTGCCAGTACCAGCATGTACATCCCCCACATCATCAGCGATCTTCCAAAGTGTATTATTGTTCCTTCTGGCTGAGGCAAATCTGTGGAAAAAACTAGAATTCCTGTCCCCCGCCTTCACCCACAGTGCCCTACTTTTTAACCTCCATTCCTTTTCCTCCATTAGGTATATTCTTTCCTTCTCGGCTTCTAAGCATTTAAGTCTTTCCAATTCCATACCCATAAGCGGGCATTCGATGTTGAGTAAATATAGATTTTGTAATTCAGAGTCTACCTCTGCCAACAGCTTCTTATCCGCCCGTTTTTCCAGATGAATCCAGTGGGACACTTCTCTCTTGAATATCTTTAATTTATAGCAGAAAAGATCTACAGCATTCAAATCAGAGTCAACACCAACTCTGGTCCAAACAGCCCTAACCAGACGATCGAAGTCCACATTTGACAGCCAAGAGCTATCGAATTTGAAAGGATAGTGAGCAGACAGAAAGTCCTCCTCTAATTGTAAGAAAATAGGTCAATGATCCGAAACTTTGGTCTTGCCCACCCAGGACCGGTACCTGCTGCAGTTCTCCAGAAGGGAGTCCTTAACAAGAAATTTATCCAATCACTTATGTATACAATCTTCTCCCGTTCTGCCATTGGACCAAGTAGGAACAAGATTTCCTGTGCAAACATCAATGAGGCTATTGTTAATGAGAAAGTCCGAAAAGAAGAAAGCCAGGTCATCCAATCTCGCCTTGGAACCCCAAACTTCTTGAGCCAGTCTAGTAAAGTTAAGGTCCCCTGCCAGAATAAAGTTATGCTTATCAATGAGACCAGAGGATTGAAGACCCAGCCAAAAGAATTCCCTGTTCTTATATGGAGCGTAACAGTTCAGCAGTGAGAAGTGTAGGTCTGAAGCCCGACAATAACCTTCTAATAATATGCCCCAAGAGGTCCGAAAGGGATTAAGGCAATAGACCCGAGGGTCCCATGCCACAGCCAAACCCCCAGCCAGGCCACAGGAGCTAATGGCAGAGATCTCCCAACCAGGGACCACCCCAGCCAATTTAGTAATAGCCACAAAATCTTCACACATGGTTTCTTGGAGCAATAGGATGCTAGGTCGGGAAGTAGTGATAAGGTTGGTCAGAGCCCTTCCCCTAACAGCTCTACCCAACCCTCGAATGTTAAGAGAACAGATGGACATCAGGGAACAGTATCACGGGGGACAGTTGCTCCAAGGCCCCTAACAGTAGCCGTGATATCCTCCAGGCCCTTCCCAGAAACCCTATGATTGGTATCGGAGGGCAACAATCTAGCGGACAAAGGTTTGAATTCAGACCCCACATCCCCAGAAGTATTAGTTTTCCTAGCTGAATTCTTTACCTTCCTGATGGTGACGTTTTGAAACCTAGCAGAATTGGCTGATATCACCCGCGGGTTGACGGAAGGGGTTTTTGAAAAATTTTGCAGAGGGGTGATTTCAACATGTGAAGAGGTGCAACCAGACTCAGGCACGGTGGCTAAATCAAGTGGAGCCGTCAGACATTGGTCCTGTGAATCCAGTGGAAGGTCGACCATCCCCCCAGATGAGGCAGGTGCCCCGAAGTGACCTGTACGGTTAGTAGCTCCACCAGTAGTAACCCCAGAAAGCCCATGGCCTAAGACAGAGACCTGCCAGCGGTCCAAACATGGAGTCGAAGGGCTAACCGAAGCAATAGGTGACTTATCGGACTCCCTAAACAATCCCCGGCAGTGTCTAGGTTTAGAGGTAGGAGAGGTAGAGCGTGGCCGCGGAGATGAAACCCTCACAGGTCCTTGGCCAAGCAATATATCCCCAGAAGCAAGTTTTTTGTCGAGAATATCATCAGCCACTTGTGCCAAAAGGAGGTCTTCCTCCGGAATGTAAGGAATAGGAGAGCCGATGTTAAGATTAGACTTACCCGGGAGTTGTGTGTCAGCAGTATGGGTGCACTCTGAGCTAGTAGGTGTTGGCGCCGAAGATCCCGAGTTACCCGAAGAATGCCACCAGTGTGCCTGAATCCGAGCATCAGGGCAATTAGCTTGTATTTGGCCGAAGACAGAAGTGACACCTGAAGGGGACCCGAAAGTAGTCGAGACGTTGCCTCCAGCATCTATCACCCCAAATAAGTTCCACCTCCTCCAGCAATCCTCTAGACATTTCCAACTCCACCATGACACGAGCCGACCTCCTGTCAAAGCTATGGAGAGACGAGTCCAGGCGGAAAAACCTGCCAATCGAGTTGGCGATGCCCATCAGAACATTCTCGGACCAGAGTTCAATCGGAAAGCCAGGAAGTATCATCCACAGATGTCGAATACTTTGCACTTCGCGAACAGGGTCAAACTTGAGATGCCATTTTTTAAGGCAGAGGGAGCCTTCTCTAAAACTCCAAAACCTTTTCAGAATAATCCCAACATGTGCAGAGTTGGAGAAGATAAACATCAACCAGCCATTTATGAGCTGCAGGACCCGGGGCATATCACCAATAACTGGCAGCCATGCCTTACGAACCCACTCCACTAGGTCTTTTTGTTCTCCACTGGTGAACTCGAACCGACCAACAATGGCCCGATTGCTAAGCATTTCGATGCGTTCAAGATTGGTTTCCAAAGGGATTTCATGGCGGATCAAACCCTCTCGAACTTTCAGTGATTTACTAGCACTACGCTTCCTAGCCTTATGGCCAACAAACCTGTCAGACCACTTAGTCTGGTACCGGACGGAGGGTTGAGCCTCCGATGAGCCCCCAGGGACGCAAGCACCAGCATCACCCAGACTCCTTCGCGAATGTTCTGTAGAGAAAGGTAGGGGAGTATCAAAATCAGTCCCAATCTGGGGAAACCCTGCTTTTCTAAGCCGGTGTCCCATCAAAAACTGACCCCAGGAACCGACATCTGTCGGCAACAGAGACAGTTCACTATTTAGCTAACCGGAGCAAGGGGGAGCCAGTGAACACAGAGCCCCAACTGTTCCGTGTCCAAAGGAAACAAGTAAAAAACAAAGTAAGGCCCGAGAAGGACACAAGACAGACCGGACGAGCCCTTTGAGTGGGGAGCCACCAATACTCCGTCTGCAAGTCGAAAGACCCTAGAAGAACAAACAACAAAGTAGCAGAGGCACTCTAGTACAACACGTGACCCCCGCAAAGTAACGAACTTCCCTCTTTTTTTATACTTGGTAGGTACTAGGCTGGTTCCAACGGAACCAGCTTGACTCCAAGTTGTCCTGTGCTCACAGGTAGTCAGACGAAACTCCATTATCATGCAGCCAAAGCGTCATAGGACAGGAAACCCTAGCTGCCATAGCTGAAAATCCACTCAGATTGCTACCTTTTTCAAGCCACTAAATTCTATAATCGAGAGTAAGCAGATTTGAATTTTATAAATCACATCGACAACATGAATGTGTAGTAGGAGATTAACCTACTTTCCATATATAAACTCTCTTTTTTTTCAAAATATATTATAGTACGGGGAATTGAACCCCAACCCCACTCCGCACTTTCTGAAATGCCCAGGCTTCCTACGTAAGTTTGAATATGTCTTTAATATGGTTATTGTGTTAATATATTAATGTACATAAGTTTGAATATGTCTTTAATATGGTTCTTGTGTTAATATATTAATGTACATAAGTTTGAAACATATTCATTCCTTTTGAGTTGGTTGAAAGAGAACAATTGCCACACGGTTGTTGAATGAAGTCATATAGGTAGATTGACCTATAGATACTCTAGTTAAATAGAAATCATTTGCATTTGTATATTTAAAGAGTGAGAGATTATGTGATGAATTGCATTGCAATGGTTATATGTTGCTAACTAAGTTAAATATATGCATTTATACAATGATCCAGGTAATTGTGTTAATATGGGATTGATTTATAATTATAAATTAATGTTTCAATTACTTTGTAATATGGAAATGACTCAGGTTTACTTTGTAATTTTCAAGGAGAAGTTTGGATTCATAATTATGCCCATTATTGCTACATGCTTAAGAAAAAAAGAATAATAAGAGTTTTATTTAATGTTGAGAAAACTTTAGAGATCTAATTACAATCTCTTATCTAAATTAGGTATATATATATAAATAGGTATATTTATAAAGTTTTATATTGATTAATGACTTAGAGAGAGAGTGGTATTGAATATGTTAATATCGAGTAAAGAATTGAAGGATGTAATACAATATTTTTTTTATGACTTATCTCAACTATGAGATGTTGTTACAGTTGTTCACAAATTTTAAGATATCTATTTTATGATATGGATGTCTATAGGTAATTCTTATAACGTTATTTTCCTTAATCACATTTAAATTTAAATTAAAGGTATTACATTATTATAACATTATATCATTATAACTTTATATTTCTCTCACGTTTATTTTACATTATTTTTTTTTTCCGTATTCATTAAATTCTCTAAACCTAATAAGCCAACCAACTTTAAGGTAAAACTCTAAATTAAATTATTAAAACTAAGAATCATTTTTTCATATATTTATGGATGTCTCACGGGCCTCTTTATCCTTACAGGCTTCAACTGTCTCCTGATGATGATCCCAGAGTAGGGATCGAAACGTCGAGTTTCAAATTCGTTTAACGCAGCTCCTCTTCACTCATAATTGTTCCTGCCTAATGACTGTTTTCAAACACGTGTGTAGTATTTTCTTCTTTTAATTGTCGTGTATGCTTTTCTTCAACTGGGTTGACATCTTGAGCGGTGATCTAAACTGGACCTGTAATAGTTCCTTTTTTCTACAATTTGTATTTTTGAATATTTTGATGTCTCATTTTGTATTCTTCTAATTTGTCTTTTAACAACTTGTTATCATTCTGAATCCTCTTAATAAATTCTTCTTGTGAATTTTCTTCATCTTTGGACGTCTTAAGTTTTTCCTTAAGATCTTCATTATGATTTCGAAGGCGGCGATTTTCTTCTTGCTTCTCTAGAATTTTTGCTTCGATGTTTTCATTAGAGTGCTCTGTCTTCCGAATATTTTTCAATTTCTTGATTTTTGTAACTAATATCTTGTTATGGTTTCTTAGCAGGAATATTTCTTCAGTATTGCGTGATAACGTGTTATTGACCTTTGTGATCTCTAACTTGTGCGCCTTTTTAGTGTTGTCATTTTTCTGTTGGAGTTCTTTTATTTTTTGCCGATGTCGACATATCTTTGATTCTTGGCATTCTAATTTTCCATGGAATTTTGCAATTTCTTCATCCTTGTCATTCAAGATTTTGTTTAAGTGAATTATTTGTGTTTTATTATCATCAAATTCTTTCTTGATATCTTGGTTTTGTAACTTGTGATTGAAATCCTTTTCATCCTTTAATTCATTAATTTGTGTGGACAACTTTTCTATCTGATTTTTTTGGTCGGAAATTTTCTCTTCTCCGTATTCTATTTGAAATTTCTGTAACATTTCCAAACTTTCATTTATGTCTTGAAATTCTTTATTGTCTCTTCGATAATGCCTTAATTTAACTTCTAATTTTCTATTTGTAATTGCAAATTGGTTTCCATGGTCTTCGACTTCTTCAGTGATATATGGTCTTCCTTTGACTTTGACTTCTTCGCCGATAAATGGTCTTCCCTTGACTTCGACTTCTTGTCTTCTTCCCCTTTTTTATAAAGTAATAATTGTAATAAATGCAATTATTTAATAATAGTTGGGTGTCACCTCCCAACTAACTCACCATAAGGGGATTTGAACCTGGGTCGCCCTTGGAGAATACCCGTCCCTTTACCAAGTGAGCTAACGAGAATTGATTATATATATATGCTAAAAAATCATTTTGATTAAATATTATTGCTGCATTTTGAAACAGATTTGAAGAAAAGTCATTCCAATAAGACAATATAAGAGTTGCAATTTACATGAGACACAGATGTCATCATTTTATGTTTACATACATCATTGAAAGAAATATCTATAGCCAGTAACAAATTGATTTTGTATTTTTGTAAGACATATGAGATATTGAGCTTGTTGTTTGATGCTAAATTTGTTCTGTAGAATATTATAGCTATTGACAGATCTAGCAATACAATAGATAAAAAAAGCTACAAAAATAGACAAGAGATCAAGAATAAGAATTCATAAATATTTTATTGCTGAAACAATGTTAAATACAATTGTCTCCAATTGCATTTTAGAGTATTTTTTTTTATAGAAAATGCTTGATAGAAATCTATGAAAACAGAAAGTGACAATTAAGTATTTTGCAAAATTTGTATAAGTTTCAGTAGATCACAAGAAAACAAATCAGAAATCTAGAATTACATTTCGCATAAATAATTTTTCACAAAAAGTTTCATTGAAATCTATGAAAAGAGAGAAAATGTTAGAATATTGAGAATATGCATAAACATACAACAATATGTTTTTTAACATGCAAATCAATAGCAAGAATCTACTAGTATAGCCTTCTATCCATACAAGCAATAATAATCAAAATAATAGAGAAGAGAAAAGAATGATACATCAGATATACATGGTAAAACCCCAAATGGAGAAACATCGGTGAGAAGGTATTGTCTTTTTATTACTTAAAAATCACCAATCTTACACTTGAGCTCCATTCCACATATGCTTCATAGCTTTACAATAACATTACAATGCAATACCCAAAATATATCCAAAGGATCTCATTCACCTCTATTATACAACTGGAGGCGTGGAAGAATTACATTCCATAATACATGTGGGATAAATGATTTTCCACCTCTATATAATGAATGGTAATAGGAGAATATTATTAGATAATGCATGTGGGATAACTCATTTTACATAAGATTAGAGTTATTTATGTCTTTATTTACTAGATAAGACATCTTACGACATCATACTAGACATCATTACACATGTAATATTAAAATTACACATCCCAACAAAAAGAAAGAAAAAGGCATTGATGCTTAGTCCATGGAGATATAGTTTTGAGTTGTTTTTATTTATTTATATTTTTTATCGACATGAAATGCCTACACAGTACTGAGGTATTAATGTTAATTGCATGTCGTTTGTTGTCATTTGCATGTCCCTGTTATGTTAATACGAAATTGTGTTTAGCTACCAACATAACACATATAGGTAACGTGGATTTTAGTGATACATAACCCTACATCTCAATCTTATTGTCTTCTATAGCTAGAAACCAGATGACATAGAAAAACAAACCATGTATATGTATAAGTGTTGTATCACAGGAAACTTGTAGAATGTAATAATAATAATTGCCACAATGGCTGACTCAAATGGACATAGAAAAATTGACAAAAAACAACTAGAAGTACACTCATTTATGGAAACATTAGCACAAAGAACAATAGAACTTTCACAACAATCGACAATTTTGTTATGAAATTGCAAGCATTGCAGACACTTGTCTAGAGTTGATGGATACTAGTTCAAATAGAAACATAGTGGTGTTTTTTTGTTTTTTTTAAAAGTATGAAAAAACATAAACTAAATCCTAAGAAAACTTGCAAAAAGTTTTAAAAGAATAGTGGAGGCAAATTTGATGAAAGAATGTAAGACTATATAAATCATATGAACAAAACAAGAAGTTCACGTTGACCATAAAGCTAAAAAAAATTGAACTAGAAAAAAAAATCTACGAAAAGAGAAAAAGAAAGAAACAATATGACACAGAGTAAAAAAACCAAGTATATATACAAGTGTTGTATCATATAAAACTTGTAGAATGCAATAGCAATAATCGCCACAACGGGCTCACTCAAATGGACAATGAAAAATTGACAAAAAAGAACTAGAAGTACACTCATTTATGGAAACATTGGACAAAGAACACTAGAAATTTCATAGCAATTGACTCTTTTGCTACGAAATTGCAAGCATTGTAGACACTCGTCTAGAGTTAATGGATAATAGTTCAAATAGAAAACAAAGTGGTGTTATTTTTGTTTATTTTTAAGTATGAGAAAACATAAATTGAATCCCAGGAAAAATTGGAAAAATTTAAAAGAATAATGAAGACAAATTTGATGAAAGATTGGAAGACTTTAGAAATCATAAAAACAAAACAAGAAGTTCATGTTGAGCATAAAGCTAAAAAAAAGTTGAATTATAGACTGTGAAGAAAAATGCTAAAATGGAAGAAAAACAAAGGAAGAAGTTCATGTCACTACAAGAATAAAGGTCATTGGTGAGGGTCATACATGTGACGAACCTTTAAGGGTTGTCACGAATGTCGCATATGATGACGGTCCTTAAAACATCGTCGTTATAGGTGCCTTTTGAGATTGTCCTTTAAGGTTCGTCACCAAATCCCTTTCCAGTGACACTTTTGGTGAGGGTTGTTAAAGGCCCATTATTGATTCTCTCTTTGGTGACACTTCTAGTGGCAATATTTTATTATCCTTCACTAATACTCGTTTATGTTACTTTTGGTGAGTGTAGAAAAATGATTGTCACCAATTATCATTCTAATGGGTTTTTGATGACACCATGTGAGCGTTGCTATATTTTTTGACAAAAGATAGTGGTTTAAGACTAGTATTGTTATGGATGATTTGTAATTAATATGTTTCCAAGGTCATAGTAGTCACAGTACCCACTCAAGGTCTATAAGCAATCTCTAGTGGTTTGCCATAAGAAACCACTAGCAATTTATAAGTACCATTCCAAAATGGATCCATAAGCAATCTGATCTTTTGGGCATTCGACATCAACAAAATTGATTCATATCATGTTAGATTGTACTTCGATGCTTTGACACCCATTGGCGTTAAGGGAGGGATGTCTACTCCAACACATTAATTCACATGGTTTGGATTGCATCATGAATGGTCTGGTTGAAGAATTTGCAGTTCAACATGTTTTAGCAGACAATTACAGGCTTGGCTCAAGCCTGTAGAATCTCCAGTTTCTGTGTTTTTTAAATATTTCAGTAAAATCCTGAAGATGAACAAATTGTTGGTAAAATGGAATGTCTCATGTATGGGGAAGGGAATCCTGAAAATGAACAAAACCTTGATACTATCTTGGATTCATCCCTCCTGGTACAAGCAAACTTTCAGTTCTATTTGGAATTTTTCTTTTCAAGTTGCATATATAATGATTTCTTCCAACAAAGTTATATCTTTAAAAGCCATGGAGGATATGTATTTGCATGATTGGAAGGATTGGATCTCGATTTTATCCCTTGCCTGTGTGGTATGCTATTCAAAGTATTCTCCAAATCTGCATAAGTATTGTTCCGGTAGGGTAAAATTTGATTTATTTTTCCTAATAATGTGTAATTCTAGCATATAAGAATGATTTGTATACATTTCAATTACCTTTCAAAGGTAATTTCATGGCTTATTATATAACGTGACCTGTCATACCAAGTCTTTTTGTTCAAATAATTTCCATAAATGGAATGACTGTTAACTCATTGCTTTTTGGACGAATGCATATATCCATCCATGTTCTACTCCAACACCTTAATTCACATGGTTTGAATTGCATCACGATTGGTTTGGTTGAATAATTTGCAGTTCAACATGTTTTAGCAGACAATTATAGGCTTGGATCAAGCTTGTAGAATCTCCAGTTTCTGTGTTTTTTAAATATTTCTATAAAATCCTGAAGATGAATAGTTTGTTGGTAAAATGGAATGTCTCATGTATGGGGAAGGGAATCCTGAAAATGAACAGAACCTTGATACTATCTTGGATTCATCCCTCCCAGTACAAGCAAACTTTCAGTTCTATTTGGAATTTTTCTTTTCAAGTTGCACATATAATGATTTATTCCAACAAATTTATATCTTTAAAAGCCAAGGAGAATCTGTATTTGCATGATTGTAAGGATTGGATCTCGGTTTTATCCCCTACCTGTGTGGTATGCTATTCAAAGTCTTCTCCGAATCTGCACAAGTATTGTTCTGGTAGGGTAAAATTCGATTTATTTTCCTAATAATGTGTAATTCTAGCATATAAGAATGATTTGTATACTTTTCAATTACCTTTTCAAGGTCATTTCATGGATTATTATATAACGTTACCTGTCAGACCAAGTCTTTTTGTTCAAATAATTTCCATAAATGGAATGATCGTTAACTCATTTGCTTTTTGGACGAATGCGTATATCCATCCATGTTCTACTCCAAAACCTTAATTCACATGGTTTGGATTGCATCACGAATGGGTTGGTTAAGGAATTTGCAGTTCAACATGTTTTAGCAGACAATTATAGGCTTGGATCAAGCCTGTAGAATCTCCAGTTTCTGTGTTTTTTAAATATTTCGGTAAAATCCTGAAGATGAACAGATTGTTGGTAAAATGGAATGTCTCATGTATGGGGAAGGGAATCCTGAAAATGGACAGAGCCTTGATACTATCTTGGATTCATCCCTCTTGGTACAAGCAAACTTTCAGTTCTATTTGGAATTTTTATTTTCAAGTTGCAATATAATGATTTATTCCAATAAAGTTATATCTTTAAAAGCCATGGAGGATCTGTATTTGCATGATTGGAAGGGTTGGATCTCGGTTTTATCCCCTTCCTGTGTGGTATGCTATTCAAATTCTTCTTTGACTTTGCATAAGTATTGTTCTGGTAGGGCAAGTAATTTGATTTATTTTTCTTAATAATGTGTAATTCTAGCATATAAGAATAATTTGTATACATTTCAATTATCTTTTCAAGGTCATTTCATGGCTTATTATATAACGTGACTTGTTAGACCAAGTCTTTTTGTTTAAATAATTTCCATAAATGGAATGACCGTTAACTCATTGCTTTTTGGACGAATGCGTATATGCTGATTTGACCCCGTTAATTGTCGATCGCTCTAGCATTTTGTCCCCTATCTGAATAATTATATTTATACCCAATTTGAAATCTGTCTTTCTTTGTTATGCATAAATCTGCATGAAAAAACCAAATTGGGTTAAAGGATACCAGTTTGATCACCTAACTTCCTTTCAGCAAAGCAAGTTTCAGTTGGCATGGTTGTTGCACGTAGGGAGGAGCCATATTCCATTGAAATGTTGGATGGAGATCCCTTTAGTAAGAGGATTTTTCAACAAATAGGATTGTATGTGTTTTTTAGCAAATTCCGAGGGCACAACAAAGACGTGACCAAGGAATTTGCTCTCAATTTCGATGGAGCTTGTTCTAACATTCAGGGGTTTCTGCTTCCAGTTTCAGAAACATCCATTGCCCTCGCTGCAGGCTTACCCAAAACAAGGGAAAGATGGTTTAAAGCTGGTCGTTTGAAAAACCCTTACTCTTGGAAACAATTCGTAAGTGGCTAATGCTAGTATTCATTGGAAGAAGGGAGCTGAATGCAACTATTTCACTGCTGAATGGGGTAATGCCATTTTATTTTTGCAGAAATATTTGACTTGTGAAGGATGATATATCCTTGTCTATTTTTATCATATTTAGCTTCTCCTTCACATTAAAGGAGAAGAATTGATGAACATTCCATATTTCTTGTGGAAGAGCCTGTCTAAAATGGCTTCATCTGCCCAAAAGCGGCATGATCAACGACTCAGTAATAGATTGTATCATCATGGATTAATTAAGTTGTTGATCGTGGAGGAATTACAAAAGAGCAACCTAACGTGGGAACAAATTTTAGTGGAAAAATGGTTTCGAGAGTAGGTTAATGATGATCCTCAAGATTTTGTATCGTCCCCTCCAATAGTTCAGACAAAATTTGATCCAAGACCAACATTTTTTGAACCAATTCAAACCCAACCATCTCCAAAGAGGCATGGATATGATGAAGAGGTTAATAAAATTTAGGCATAGTGAGAAGAAGATTTGCAAGGTTAAAAGGCATTTCTGAACAAGCTATTGAAAAAGGTTAGAATATCCGAAGATATGTTCTCCACAATACCCAAACGTCGAAGAACTTGTTATACACATAGACAAAATTTAGAGACAATACCCCAACCAAAATTGGAAGCTACTCAGTTTCAAGACCAAGCTCAGAGGGAAGAAGACGAATCTAATCAAGTGGTAAGGCCTGATTCTCCTAGTTTAATTTCAAGCAAGTTACAGAAGAGGATTAAGAAACTTAAGAAGCAAGTTCGTGAATTTCAAGTTTTGGATAGATATGTTAAAAATGAAAATGAAAAGTTAAAACAGAGGAGTAGACAATTACAGAGAAAGAATGATGTTCTTGAGAAAAGACTAAAAATTTTGAGAAGTCGGGCTCACCGATGGATCCAACAAAACAAAAGGTTGAGGAAACAAAATAAATTGCTTAGACATAAATCAGTACAAAATGAATCAGTACCACTGGCTGAGGATAATACAAGTTTGGAATTATTGGCTATAGCAGCTGCAGAAAACATTCTTCCTTCTTCCACTAAAAATTTTGAAGATAAAGAAAAAGTCACAGAAGTTCTCTATAATTTTTTTAATCAAATTCTCGATGATGTTTGGACTAATACCCTGGCTTTAGCATCAACTATAGTAAATACTGTTAAATGGACTGGAAGAAAGGATGAATTATATGACTTGAGCCTTATTTATCAACAACAATATAAATTTGAAGTACAACGTATGCAAGAAACTTGGTTTTCTGCTTATTTGGTTCAAGAAAAAAGTGGAAGTCCAAAATACAGTCTTTACAACAACAATTAATGATTAAAGAAGAAGAAAAGAGGCAAATGTTTCAATTTGCTGAGCAAGCCATTTCTTGTAGAAGTCCTGCTAGAATTTATTCCATGTACCTGCATGAACAATGGGTAGGCATTTAGATGATAATATTGAATAATAACAAAAAGTTCATGATAGGAAATGTTGATGACTTTTTGGATATTTATAATGACTCCTCTACAAGGGAAAATGATTTGTTGTGTGAACTTTATCAGTTTAAATTCTTTCTAGAACATGAATTGGAATGGAATCCCAATCCTGTAGACGTAGGAGATATTCAGTTACGATCCTTTTCTTCTTTTATTCAGAATCAAATTAAGTGGGAAATAGGGATGGAATTATTTTATAAGTTGGAATTCCAGTTTGAACTTCACATCAGAGGAGAGCATCCAGATCCTGAAGTAGCCTTTTCTAGTCATAGTGAATTCCTCAGGGATCCTATGAGGGTGAAACAATTTAGAATGAATAAGAGAGCAACGTTACAGAGTTTTGAAGAACTTAGATCTTATGGGACTTTGGCCTCTTTGGAGGCCTCAGACACCCGTTGGAATTTGCTTCCTCCAATACTCAAACAACGAGACCCCATGGGATACCCCTTTTTCCAGGTTTCCTTTTCAAGAACAAGTTTTTATGTGAATTATGTGAGAAGAAATGGTACTCAATGGCTTGGGTTAAGGTTCCATTTTCTTTTGCTATGGTGCAACATAAAGGAGTACAGTGTTACTGGGAAATGGTATGATTTTGTAGAGAACTCTTCATGGATGGAAGTGGATCGTAATTTAGGTTTTTGGGCAAGAAATGAAGTAAGTCACCAATATTTCAATTGGACCAAGCTACATTATAATTTACTACTGGGAAAATAAGTTTCATAGGGACATGCAAAAACTTCTTGCTAGGGCAGATGTTTGGTGCTTGAATTGTCTATGTTTTAACCCCTATTTTGACCCTTTTTGTGTCCTTAGAAATGTCCTTTAACCGCCTGTATCATTATTTACCTTTCTTTTGACATCAAAGATCAAGGATCATTGTTACTCTGTAATCACTTTTAAATATATCATGCTTATTATGCTATAGAAATGTTCACACACACATATGCTTATTATGCTATAGAAATGTTCATTGTAACTTTGTAATCACTTTTAGAAATCTATTATGCTTATTATGCTTATTTTGTTTATTAACAGATTTGCACTAATCCAACATGATTCCTGATTGTTCACACACAAATATGTGTTTTATTTTCTCCTTCTAAGAAAGTAGAACCCATAAAGATTCTACCCAGACTCATAATTAATTCATTCCATGCAGCCCTTCAATGCAGAGTTTTCAACAGCACTCCTCTTCATACTGAGCGTAATTTCAATGTAGTCAACACTCAACCTTGGATCTTAATTCAACCTTGAAATTAAAATGTATCCCAAAACAGAGTAACACAATTATCATAGAGAGGATTCAATTCATGCCATCGAATTCCATCTCCACTCTTCAAGAAAATTTTACAATCCTCCTTATACGAATATAGTATTCCTGTAGCTATATATCACCGAAGGAAATGAACTATGAAATTTTGTCCACATATAATATTTAGTCTCGTGATTAATACACGGGAGTATTGGATATATATGCACAGGGTTGTTGCTCACTTTTGTTCTTTTTCCACGCAGAGAACAATATAAGCATCTGTTCATTTGCCATAACCTTCAAATTAAAAACTGTTTGCAACTACAGTTACATCATTTCCCTTGCATTTGAAAGAACTAGGATCTCATATGGATCCTGCCCAATTTCAACAAGGTTAACATCAAACAATAAGGGTACATAATCTACCATTATGCCCAAACACTATTTCCAGTATTTGAAGTCGTTTCAATCCTTAAACACCTTCACACAAATCTAGACAATTTCAATCTACAACTCATACCTGAATCATGTACAAATTCAATTGAACCATCATCTACGGTCATTCACATAGCTTGACTGTTCTTCCTACTATAGTTAGAGCACAAGCTAACTAATTCATTTCCTAGTTAGCCAATATTCACCAGACTTCAACAATCACGCACACATATATGAAGTCAGCACACAACATCATGGAAAATAATAATTTTCCATTTATTACTTGGAAATTTAAAGGCTCATAAACAAACTCTGACCTATCCTCTGTTTTACTTGCCTTGATTCTTACTTTGTATAGCTAACCCTCTTAACCAACATTTTTCCAGCCTCTCTCTCTCTCTAACCTCTAATGCTAGCAGGCATACAAGATATACTTGGAAACCTAACTTCTAGCTAAATAACAAACTTCCTACATTTATGGAACTAACTCCTAAAATTCTTGTAATTATAATTGTCATTATTATGTTAAAATAAATTGATTTTCATCCTTAAGACAGTTTAATAACGTATATCTACAGGCTTGGCCTAAGCCAGTAAGTTGAGTTTTTTTTTATACTTACATATGCAAAAATGGAAATCAGACACATGGGTCTTATTTGGAATCGTGTCACCTAGCCCATCCTCTTGTTGGTTCCTCCGAGTTCATTCTGATGTTACCTAAGGAGCGGATTTATTGCATACTGGTCGCAAAACAAAGGACTCAATTTTTCTGCCTAGATTAGAGGATCTGTCGATTCTTTGAATCTTGACAGATCCTCCCTGATTTGTTATGATGTAATTGCTCTTTTAATTAAGTTGCATAAGATTGAAGAATCTCGATTATATTCCCATCTTCAGTTGGATGGAGACCATTTTCCTCTATTTTCTCCATTTCACTGTATTGACCGTCGAGCGTTTCTTCATTCACGGGTCTACTGATGAATTTATTAAAATGTTTGCAGAGTTACATCAAAATTACCCTTGACAACCCCTCAATAAGACCAATCACATGTAAGGTGAGAACTTCCTTACTAACATTGAAAACTACTCTCAAAAGCTCCACGGAATGAAAACAACATAATTGGCAAGTAATTAGTAGGGATTTTTTCTATGGAAGAAGTTGAAAAATTTATCATTCTGCCAAATGTCACTTTTAAATTCCAACTTCACATCCTTAAACAACTACCCACATTTACCTTCTGCATCTTGGGAATCATGTTGTCATATTAAATTCACATACCAAACTCCATGGCCATTGAGGTGAGTGATATGATGTTTAAAAGTTTAGAAATGTGTTCATGCTATGGAAATTCAGTAAAAGTATTTGTGAATTTCAGGACATTGGAAATCTTGTCACTCTTTTGGCCATATTTTAGATAGTTTTCATTGCTTACATGAAATCTAAAAAACATTGTCATGAGCATTATTCAATGTAAGTGCATTTTGCTTCCAAAATTTTTCCCCAAAAGTCTGAAATAAATATAATGTATATGATAGTCTAATACACTAGGAAGTAATGAGTATTTTTGTTTCTCATGATGGTCCAGGTTGAAAAAAATCATTTTAAATAGAATTGAATCCGAAATTGATATCTTAATGAATATTGAAAGCTTTGAGGCAGTTCTGATCAAGTGTCGAGGCTATTATAATAGATGAATTGCAGTTTAGGGAATTAATGAAGAGAGAGATCATTTTAAGGCAACAACCTTAGCAGCCTAGAGGAGTGAAGTCCGACAAAGTGGACATGTGGTATTGTTTGCAAGCCACTTGTCAATGCACTCCAAGTGAAAGGTAGGCCCACACAAAATTGGTTGTTGTATCTTTTCATCTATTTGGGTTTTGTTTCAGGTGTGTTACGTGTCTTGGGGATGACCAAATAGATGAAAATCTACAACAACTAATTGTCTATGGGCCTACCTTTCACTTGGAGTGGCTTGCAAACAATACCACATGTCCACTTTGTCTCATTATCTCTATTCCCTTGAACACATAAAATTATCTCATTACAACTGCTACTCACAAAAACTACTATGGAGTATAGTAAGACATTAGACAATAGAGTATGAACTTGTTCTAGTAGGAATAAAATTGTTCAATGACATTCTTCTCAATCTTTGATCAATTCAATGTCACTGCTTTTCCAAGGTATAAAACTGTTAATTGCATCCGCTAAATACTTGCATTGATTACTTCTATGCTTAAGCTTGATTTCATAATCAGGATCAACCAGAATTGATTGTGGGCACACAAGATAATATCCTTCGCCTAATTTTTCCCCATTAGGCATGACAATGTTTGGTTCAATTCTTTTTATGTAACCCTTTGCAACCTTCAATTGACCATTAAAATATGTCGGTAAACATTTTTTCCATTCAATCTCGCATTTGAAGATGGTAATTGTGGTTGAACCTGCCAATAAACAAATTCTTGTGAGATTCCTTGGAATAAGAAAAGAATATTAAACATAAAAATAAACAGGCTTAGAAATTACTTGTTGTATTGATTTGCCAATTGGGTCATGATTATATTCTCCCGAAGTCAATGGAGTTTGTTTTGGAAAAGCATGATTAGGACTCAGAGATGCCCGTTAATAAATAAATACTTGTAATATATAGTGAAATAATGATTATAACATTGCACTAAATATTAAATAGTTTCAAAACTCACCGTCGACTTTGGAGTATGAAATGTATTAGATGGTATAGGAGCCATTGTAATTTTTTCGAATGAACCTTGAATATGATGATTATGGAGACTCTCCTAAAAAATAAATACTTGTGAGCGATTTTCAAAGAATGGAAAATAAAAAATGGAAAAAATAAGAGTTGGTTAAAAACTACATGGATTGGGGTGACTGGATTAAGAGGTGACAGTTGCGGAGGTCCTTGATTTGATGCAACATCTGACATGGGAATATTACTCTTCCAATATAATAGTTTGCATGAGATATCATGAAATCAAAAGATAAAGGGTTAGGGTGAAAAAATAATATTTCATTAATTACACACCCTACAACAATACGATCATGTTCATGTTCACATTGTGATTTTGAAATCCCAAACTTCAAAGATGGCCTACATAAAAAATTAAAGTCTACACATGCAATCCTTACATTGTTGGGTTTTGGAACAACTCTGCCACTTTCTTTCCCCACCTCCATGGCAGCTTTCCATTCCATTAATTCTTCAACATCTGCTTTCAATCTTTCGAGTTCCTTGTCTTTTTCTCTTAATTTCTCTTCTGTATTATGCAATTCCTTCTTCTAGGCATGCTCTTTTCGAAACAATACAGTTGGAGTGACTATGAATCCAACCCCACGTACACGAACCCTCCTCTCAGGCCCCAAAACTATAGCAAGGGCATCTTGCTTTGTTGCATATGCAGGAGACACTGACTCATTTTGTGTCGATTCAATTTGATTCTAGCAATGTCAACATTTCAACAAACTCATATAAGAAACATCATTAACTCTAAAAAACAAGCATTAATGATACAAGAATAGGTTCAGAACTTACTATTTTCTCCGAATGAATGATGACATTGGAGTGCCATCCTTCCTTTTATGGCATTCAATCCACACATCAGCCCTAGTTATAGGCTTATCATTTGGACCACGAGATTGATTCTAGTATCAACAAATACAACAATCTAGTTAACTATATTTAAAGTTGTTAATTGTGAACAAATAATAGAATTGGTTACAACTTACGAGGTCATCTTCAACCCTAAAGTAACCTCTATGGCCAGAAGTGTGGGTCTCTTGTTCTAATGCCCTATTTTCCTTATTTGATTTTTCCTTCTCCTGCAACTCAATAAAAAAATAGATGCTAAGATTATAGTTGATTGTATGAGAGGATTCAAAATCAATGATGATAACATTCAAATTTGTCTTTCATTTTTACCTTGAATTTAGGGTCAGATCGTATTCTAACAAATTCAATCCAATCAGTTTCATTTACTCCAAGAGGCAGGTTTGCAATCCTCTCCTCATTTGTTTAGTATTTCAAATAGTATTTCTTATACAAATTATATCTATAGGTTCTCAAGCACTGAGATATTTCTTTATGACACCATTGCTCTGCTGATGGATCTATTTGATAGGTATGATACAATAGATAAACAATCCATTATTAGATACAAGCGTTATTTGAAACTAAAACTATCACACACATGCTCAATATGCATCAATAAACTTTAGAATAGGTTGATGCTCAGATTGATTGCACTCCACATGTATTTCTTTTCACTTCAGACACTTGTTTCCATTCCATGTGCTTGATGCCTAGAATTTCCCTTGCAAGAACACCTACAAATGAGGAGAATTTCTCTGAATGTGGACCAATAGGCTGGCCCCTCTCATGAAATTGAATTTCAGGCAATGCAGTGCCCTCTACAATGGTTCCAAAGAGACATTTTGTTGGTCCTCTACCCTTTCTTTTCACATTTATTGCAATACTAGCTTGGGTAGATGCATTTGCCCCTTCTAAACCATGCTCTTGTTGTGGTGGATCCTGCTCCAAAAAATGATCTTGTTGTGATGGTTCCTGTTGAAAATTTTCTGGAAAAACAAACCAGTACCCCTCTTGAGACAATGACAATATGAAATTGTTAATAGGAAATCTTGAAATACTTATATAGGACAAAAAATGTTTAGAAGTAATCATATCTTCCAGTGGTTCTTGCACATCTTTCTCAAGAATATGTGCATTAGAATTGTTGTCGACACTATAACAAGTAGATTCACTTTGTAATGGGATAGTGGATCCCGATGCTATATTTTGTGGGAATTTGTTTCCCATCTTCGAGCCTATGGTCAAGTATATTATGAAATTTCTTAATACAATTGTTTATTGATTAAAAAATAAATAATAAGTTACCATCATGTTTAAAATATTTACTCGAAGTTGTGCCACATATAACATTGTCATTTCTTTTGGTAATGCGACCTGACTTTTTTAAAAGCGATGTATTGCAACGTCTTAATTTAATCCTATTAGCTCCCTACAAATATGGATTGCAACTCTTGCTCAAAGAAAGTTAGACAATTTTTAAAGTATAAGAGAAAGGACAATAATTGTTAAAAAAATATTGAAGTCCCAAACAAACAAAAATAATGTCTTACATTGATGTGGACATTTGCAAATAAACTGCATAACAAAAAAAATCATTTTTATTAACACATTGTTGAAACAAGGGCCAACTAACACAATCTTGAAACTTAAATAGGATTTATGAACATTATACAAATATCTTTAACTTATTCCTAATAAAATGTCCAACATTGTATACTAAAATATAGAATACATAATACATAATACAAAAAAGTGTTGTTTAGTAGTATACGTAAAGTGTTGTTATGTATATTCTCGATCAGGGCCAAGAACCATTGACAAATAATAAAGGAATATAAGTCGAGAATGGTTTCAGGTGTTTGTGCCAAGAAAGACTGAAAAGTAGAGCATTTATAGAACTCTCGTAGATGAGTTAGATTCCAATAATTTTCCTTGAAGAAATTCTGTGATTTTTGCTAACTAGATGTTGGAGAGACCGAGTGAAGTGTTTAGAAGACGTCTATAACTTTTGGTAAGAGTGAATTTGCATTTTTTGTTTGGATTTGTGAGTAAGTGGCTTTCTAGTAACGATACTTCTAGAAAATTATGGTAACCCTATTCTAAGCTAACCCGTGGACAAAACTACTGGAAGTTCTTTAACTACCAAATTCCTGTGGCACATATCTTTCCAAGCCTGTGAAATTTTACACATGAGATATTGAAAGACAGTTATGGTGAGATTTTATTTTCTTTCATTTTGAATGTATATTAAGAGGATTTGATGGCAAGCATGTACCCAGGACTGGTTTTGAACATTGTCTGATATTATGAGATTAGGGAACAGAGCAGGTGGTGAGCTCTTAGAATGGGTGCCTAATGAGGGCAGCTAGACCAAGAGCCTACTTTAATTATCAACCCGGGGGGACGTACAAACTTAAGAGGTGCTAACACTATATGCGCTCTAGAGGATAGTCTTTGTTGTGTTTGGGGGGTTGGTATAGATCTCATATGTTTATCTAATCAAGAAGAAGGTGAGCTAAATCTATGAATGACAAGTCCCTATGTTAAGAAGTTTAATCATGCTGAAAACAGTAAATCTATACTATGAATTAAATTGCTGAAATCTTAATAAACTTAATCTATGAAAACTGTAAATCTATACTAAGAATGGAATGTTGAAAGCTGGGATCTTAATCTAAGAAATCAGTACTGAATATTAAAAGCTTAGTCTAAATTGAAAACCGAATCCACAATGTAAATACCTAATGCTGAAAGAGTAACCAATCTTTTCTATTCGAATTAAGCATTTAAAGTGACGATCATTAAACCAAAGAACTGAAAGTAATTAACATCTACGATCTAACTCTAATAATGGAAACATGCATGAGTTCCTAGATTTGAATCATTTTTTTTAGAACCAATATGAAAATATATGAAAACAGATATAAAAAATATGCGTGCGCAGAACGCAGCTATAGTACTACAGAATGCGGTCTATCAAACTACAAAATGAGTGTTAATCAACTACAGAAAATATGCTGAACGAAAATAATCTTTTACTGAAATAAAACCATACTATTCAACGCCATCAAGGTATCTTCACACACGATAAGAAGTAGATCAATTCACAGCATAAATGGAAAAATACCTGAAACAGAATAAAGCTCTTGACTTACATGTTGGAGGGGCCCTCCCCAACCCGTACTCAAGAGTAAGAAAAACTTATAAATGCATGTGTAAAAGCAACATCAGTCTTCTTTATTCAAAATGGTAACTTCATGGTTCTGAAATAGTCTGTAACACAAATTGTCTTAGCAGTATAAAACGTAAAACGATGGTTCTACAAAATGGCAGCAGGACCCCCTCGATACCCGAGAGGTCCATATATATATGCCTCAAATCCTAACCTAACTACTTGCTTTAATCGCCAATCCTGTTGAACATGAGTTCTTCTCTATAAGTCAGGGAAAAAGGGCACTGAGCTTTGCATGATCCTTCAGTCTCTCAACTAGATTTTCGTGTTGTTCCTTAGTGTACCTGCGCCTGCTCCATCATACACGTTTTCATGTATTAGTTTATAAAAACACTTTTTAAGCATAGAAAGAATAATCTAAAAACATCTTCATTAAATAATCAAAGTAAATCATTAACCCACAAAACAAGTGTATTTCCTTCAACATATCCTGTGTTTTACTGTGGCAAAAAGGCTATTAGGATACCTATTATTCAGGCTTATCATCTCCCCCATGCTTGAAGGATTCATCCATCCTTGGGTGACATATTCAGTTCTTCAACAACTTCTCTGATATCCCATGCGACTACCCTGGGGGTCCCTTCCTGCCTATAGTAACCCATGCTCTGGTCATCCTTAGCCCACGCTCTTTTCTCTTCTTCCTCATTAACCTGCTCTTTAATAACTAGGGGAAGGAAAAATGGCGGATTTAGATTCATGCCAATCCAGCTGAGCTGATTCCTGATCAATGATTCTCTGTATAGCTTAGCTTTGAAAAGAGCAGTGTCCAGCCCGAGAGGGGAGTGAGGCTCCTTCCTCTTTAGATCATTTGCTATTCTGCCCCATCTTTCACCAATGGCCTCCTGAACCTCTCTGTATGTGCACTGGAGAGTAACATCAAAGTGTGCCATGACCTCTTGTTGCTTTTCAAGGAGAATAGGGATTATCTCCTCATCAATGGTGAGGTTCCTATGGTCCTGAATTAATCTCTCAGGGTGAGTCGCCTCTGCCCTGACCCATAGTGAAGTCTACCACTTCTTTGAAAGATAAAGATGGGCATCTTGTGCCCTCTCGATCTCGTTGTTCGTCCATGAACACAGTGCCCTCAACTGGAAATCGCCCATGTAGGGATTTGGCGACCAGTTGGGCAAGCCTGGAACTACGAAATTGTGTAAGAAAAATTCACAGAGCAGATCCTTCTCCAACTCTGTGGAGAGTAGATATGTTTCCACAAATTCTCTTTGGGTGTTTATTGCTAACGAGAGCCCCTGCTTTAACCTTTGGAGTTGGACTTTGCCCCACTTCTCTTGTAGATAGACTGCATAGATTTCTGAGGGTGGTTTGAGTCCTAGTAGTATATCATAGATTTTCGTAGTGGTTGAAAAGGTATCCTCCAGCTGGAGAATCTTCTGATCCTTTCAAGCCAACTCTTCTTGTGCCTGGACCAATTTCTCCTGTAGTGCCGAATTTGGTTGTTCAGCTCGTTTTAACTCTCCCGCATGCTGCATTTTCAAAATTTGTGTCTTTTCATGCACAAACAGTGGAGAAACTGGCTGGCTTTTATGCGTCCTTGCTTCAATTTTGTATGCTGCCAACTTCCCTCTGAGTTTTTCTAGTTTTGCTCGTGCTTCAGCGAGCTGGTCACTGACCCCAGGATTCTCATGTTGATCGGTAGGGTCCCATTGGAAGGCACCTTGTCCTTCTGGTGCATTCCGCTCTCCTGGTGTAGTTTGCTCTTTAGGGGTAGTTGATTTTTCTAGTGAAGTTGGATCCTCCTGATCTATCCTGAGATCTTCATCATCAAATAGATTTTGAACAGTGGGGATGGGCTCCTTTGTACCTCCTTGGTATGCTTGATTTTTGGTGGCTGTGTGAACCTTTTGCTCCGCCGCTTTGGTCCTTGTTCGCTGGTGGAGACCCCTGAATCCTTTTGGCGGGAGCTATCTCTTGAATGTTTAATTTTTATCAAGGTATCAGCCACACTCTCCAGGTCAATTTTTCTTTTAGCTCCTGATGTAGAAGCGGTCTTGTCTTTTTTCCCAGAAGCTGGGGGTATGCTGACAGTAGGTGTACCCTTCATCCTCTGTACATCCTCGACTGATATTACCACGAATTTCTCCCACGAAAGGGCTGGGACCTGAACTGTTAACTCCTCACGAATTATCAACTTGATTATTCCATGGTGGGCTAACGCATCCTCTTTTCCTTCAAAAACTTTCTTGCTCATTTCCCCCAATGACAGGAGAAGATAGTAAGGAATGCTTATGTTGTTGTTTAGCGTGATGTGGCTCCTGTGCCTCAGGAGATCCAGAATTCGAAAATGGAAGAGAGGGATGTAGCTCAGTCTCCCTGTACATGTCACATACTTTTGAATGACTGCAGCTACTTCATCCCAAGGTGCTGGCATAGTGACCCTCTTAACTCAATTTTTATCTTCTTCATAAGCCTCTTCAGGTCCAAAGAAAATTGCCTTTCCACTCTGGTTGGCTTCCCTGTCTTCCTTGGCCCAATGCAGACCCATGAGTAGCCCTGTGTACTTTGCAATGGCTTCCTCATCCAACCTGATACAAAGTCCTCTAACCTTGGTGACGAAATGCTCTTCTTTGATGTGCTTTAAGTTTCTTGCAAACTCCAAAGCCACCTCTGTGTCAAATCCTCTCAGCCCGGTGACGAAGGGCATCCAGACCGCTTTACGAAGGATAGATATAACCCTTGGGTTTTCATAAATGGCTCGGTGATCATCTGGTTCGCTCCTTTTGAACCCTTTTGTCATCCTTGGATTTTCTACTATAATCAGCAAAAAAAAACGTTTGGGTGTGGCTAACTTGTCCAAAATTGTGATGTCAAACCCTTGTAGGAGGAGTAGCCACCTAATGATTCGAGCACTTGTATTAGGTTTGTTCGTGAGATACCTTATTGCTGAATGGTCTGTATGGTCAAAAGCTTGGTAACCTGTTATGTAGTGCCTGAACTTGTTAATGGCATGTATGACAGCCAAAAATTCCTTCTCTGTAACAATATAATTTAATTCTGCCCCTGCCAAATTTTTACTGATATAATATATAGCATGGGGCTTCTTATCTCTTTCTTGTCCAAGGATAGATCCAATGGCCTTATTTGATGCATCTGAGTGGATGTGGAATGGAAGTGCCCAATCTGGTCCTTGGAGTACTAGAGCTGTAATTGTTTTCTCCTTAAGGTTATCAAATGCTGTCATGCAATGTTTTGTTCATATGAACTCGGTGTCCTTTGTGAGAAGTGCAAACATTGGTGCAACGATCCTGCTGTAATTTTCAATAAATCTCCTATAGTATCCTGTTTGCCCAAGGAAACTTCTCACATCCCTTTGTTTGACAGGTGGTGGTAGCGTTCTGATTACTGAAACTTTTGCTTGATCAACCTCAATCCCTCTCTGTGATATATGGTGCCCAAGAACGATGCCTTCTTCCATTAACATTCTGCATCTGTCATTTCTCATACATAAGCTCATCTCAATACATTTTTTCAATACTAATTCAAGATGGTTCAATGCCTGATCAAAGTTTTGTCCATAGGGTGTGAAGTCATCCATGAAGACTTACATTTGATCATTTATGAAATCAGAGAATATACTTAATATGGCCCTTTGAAATGTTGCTGGAGCGTTACATAAACCAAAGGGTAGTACTCTGTATGCATAAGTGCCCCATGGGCATGTAAACGTTGTCTTATCTTGATCACCTGGGTGTATTAGAATTTGGTTGTACCCACTGAAACCATCCAAAAATGAGAAATACTTGTTCCCAGCTAATGTGTCTAGTACCTGATCGATAAATGGGAGAGGAAAGTGATCTTTCTTGGTTGCTTTCTTTAGCTCTCTGTAGTCCACACAAATTCTCCATTTGCCTCCATTTTTAGGGACTATAACTAGTGGTGAGACCCATTCGCTATCAGAGATGGGATATATGAACCCTGCATCTAATAACTTTTGTAGTTCTACTTTAACTATGTCCTTTAATGTTGGGTTAAGTCTCCTTTGTGGTTGTCTAATAGGAATAGAACCTTCTTTGATGTAGATGTAATGTTTACAGATATCAGGGTGGATTCCCTTCATGTCAGCATATGTCCATGCAAAAGATTTATTTTGTTCCAAGAGTACTTTCATTAACTGCTTTTCTTGCTCTGGCTTCAGATTGGAATTAATGTTGACTGTCTTTCCAGGCATAATTTCCACAGTTTTTGCTTTTTCTGATTGTTCTTCTAGAGATAGTACTTCTGCCCACATTTTATTTAAGTTCTGGTTTGAACTTTCACCTTCTTGTTGCTGCTCTGTGTCAAAAAATTCTTCAAGAACATCATTGTTAGAAGATGCATTTTGGATAAACCTATCTAAATGGCTATCTTCGTCTATGGACTTTAGTGATAGTGCAACATCAATTGTAAGGACAGGTCGTATGTTTTGATTTGATGTGTCATTATAATCATCAGTCTAGTTTTGATATTCTAGGTCTGAATATTTCCTGGATCGTGGATAAATGGTGATTTTTTTCCTAGCTTGTCCACTGGTGATTGTCATGTTACCTGATCTACAACCTATGTAAGCATCTGCAGTTGCCAACCAAGGTCTGCCTAGTATGATCGGGTAACTGCTAAGTTTACTCTTTACTTCGATGACTATGAAATCAGCTGGGTATTCCCAGGATTCTATATTGATTATTATATCTTCGAGCATTCCTTCAGGTCTCACTGTGGATGTGTCAGCTAGTCGGAGTACTGTAGTTGTTGGTCTGACCATTGATTGGAGTCCTAGGTGTATCATAGTATCCTTGGTCATCACATTTATGGCAACTCCCAAATCAATTAAGCTTCTGTCTATCTGTCTGTTATTGATGACTACGTTGACTACGGGGCTGCATGGATCTAGATATTTGGGGTTAACAACGATGCCTAGCATTAGATCTTCCAACTGGCCTACTACATTGATCGTTGGTGGGTCACATTTTCTTCTTCCAGGCCTTTTTAAACAATTTTCTTTAATGAATTTGTTGCAGATAGGTACATCTCTGATGGCCTGCAAGATTGGTATTTGGATATTCAATTACTTTAATTCGTTCAAGCTTGCATTTTCTTCTTCTTCTTTTGTACTTCGTACTAGTTTTTTAGGGAATGGAGGGTTTCTGTTTCGTGTGAGTGGTTGAATTTCTTCCTCATGAGGGTTTGGTTCATCCAGATGCTGAATATGGGGTTGTGTCATTGTTCGTGAGCCTTAGGTTCTTGGATATTCGGTGTGTGTGTATTTTGCAACGTTTTTAGATCTTAAATTAATTTCATTTATCTCTAGTGTATCTACAACGTAGGTTGGGAACTATACCATTTCAGTATTGTAGGCTTGTTGTTGTGGTGGCCTGTTGTTGTTAGGATTGGGAATTGGCTGGGGGGGAATTGGTGGAGGTCTGGGGGGTGGTTGATTTGGTGGTGGAAGCATGATGAGTGGCTATTGCTGCTGCAATGGAGCTCTCCAATTCGATGAATAAGGGTATTGATTGCCATAATTCATAGTTGGATGAGCAAAAGGTGGGGGGTATGGAGAGTAGGATTGTGGGTAATAAGCCTGCTGATATGGTTGGTTTTGTTGCCACTGATTTGGATTTTGCTGAGATGGCCATGGGGCTGGTACAGAGTTCCAATTCTGCTGGTTACTTCCCTGATTGTAGTAAGGTTGGTTGTTGGGTTGGTAAGGCCTAGCAAAATTATTCCTCCTTTGATTCACAAAGCAGAGCTGTTATATTGCACCTTTTGTTGTGGGATCTTGAATAGCAGCTTTACATGAGCGTAACAGAGGACATTTATCAGTGGAGTGATCATCAGTGTAGAGACCACATATTTCTATGGTGTTCAGTGTGCACTGCCCTTTCTCATGTTTTTTTTTTTTTTTTCTGCAGCGTGGACAAAACACTGCCAAGGCTTGGTTGATTTCATCCTGCTTCTTCTTGATTTGAAGTGCATCAAGTTGCATGGCCAGAGATTGTAAGATGTCGGTCTTCATGTCATCTAACAGGTTTCCTAAATCATATTTTGTAAGGTTTGGTCCCGAAGATGCTGATCCCCCAGTAAAAGTGTGTGTATCCCTGGTCCCATTTTTACTTTTCCTAGATCTAGAGTAGTTTTGAAGATTTCTAATATTTTGTCATAAGTCTTATGGAATATATATCCACCCCCCATAAGGTTTAAGACTTCAAAATTTTCTTCTTTTACACCTCTAAGAAGGACAAGTTTTAGTGATTCAGGATCTAAGGTGCAATGACTAGCTCGTTTGTAGCTGAGTTGAAATCTTTGGGCATAATCTTCTAATGATTCTCTTTCTCCTTGTTGCATCCAAAATATTTCATCTCTTGTATCCTTTGCTTTGCAGTAGTCCCTATATTTTTCTAGAAATGCCTGTTTCATTTGGTCTCAGCTAAAAATACTATTTCCTTCAAAGCTCATGAACCACCTAAGTGATAGATCCTTCAGTGTGGAAGGAAAAAGCCTCAGCTTTTGTGCATCAGTAGTGTAATCAAAGGATCTGGAAACTACCTCAAACTCAAACAGGAATGTGTCGGGGTCTTCTGAAGTTAAACCATGGAAGTTTGGTAGATTATTCGGGTTGATGTTCTTCATCCTGGCATCTCCAATAGGTATACTGATGGGAAAGGTGAACAGTTCTCTAGGTTCTTCATCCTCTTCTGCCATAGTAGTGTTTGAGCTAGAGTTGGCAAAGAAGTTATCTAGGTTTGGGTCGTAGCTGGAATCCGTTTCTTCTCCTGAGTTAAGGAATTCAAATTGAGAGTTATCAAAACTGTTATTGCTCATAGGACGGGCAGGTAGGAAGCGTCCAAATCTATCTCTCTGTCATCTAGGCATTCATTTTATGTTTTCTGTTTGTTTTTGTTTTTTTTTCAAAGATGTCTCCTAAAGATTATGTTGATGTATATGTAACTTCGGAATGTAATTCATCTATGTATTATTATACTCCTATAGAGATGTATTATTCCTCTATACGGAAGTGTCGTCATTTGTATTGATAAGTGTCGCAAGTGTCGTAACTTGTTGATGGGTTATTAGACCACCTATTGAGGGGTCGGCCCAGATTAATGTAACTTGGGGTTATTAGGATGAGTTAGACAAGTCGGTCCCATAGGTTTATTAGGCAGCTCAGGACAAGTATAAATAGAGAGCAGGATCTCTCTATTTGATCATCTCAGTATTGACTTCTACACTACTCAGAAATTGGCGCACATGTGAGGAGGAGGATCACCTGCTAGTAGAAGATCTATCTCTAGTACTTTGGTTGTATCATTGCTCTTTCTATCTCTGAGGAAGTTGTGGGGTTTTTCACCTTTATGGTTTTCCCTAGTGAAACTCTTTGTGTCCATTGTCTTATGTGATTGCTTGATATGCTTGACATATGCTTGATATGATTAATATGCTGTACATGTTATTCTCTAAGTAAAGATCCTAGAGTATGCTGAATTAATGCTCAAAATCTAACAGATTAAGCACCTCCCTGGAAACGGCACCAAAAAGTGGTGAGCTCTTAGAATGGGTGCCTAATGAGGGTAGCTAGACCAGGAGCCTACTTTAATTATCAATCCGGGGGGTCATACAAACTTAAGAGGTGCTAACACTATATGCGCACTAGAGGATAGTCTTTGTTGTGTTTGGGGTGTTGGTATAGATCTCATATGTTTATCTAATCAAGAAGAAGGTGAGCTAAAAAGGTTGTAAATCTATGAATGACAAGTCCCTATGTTAATAAGTTTAATCATGCTGAAAACATTAAATCTATACTATGAATTAAATTGCTGAAAGCTTAATAAACTTAATCTATGAAAACTGTAAATCTTACTAAGAATGGAATGCTGAAAGATGGGATCTTAATCTAAGAAATCAGTACTGAATATTAAAAGCTTAGTCTAAACTGAAAACCGAATCCACAATGTAAATACCTAATGCTGAAAGAGTAACCAATCTTATCTATTCGAATTAAGCATTTAAAGTGATGATCATTAAACCAAAGAACTGAAAGTAATTAACATCTACGATCTAACTCTAATAATGGAAACATGCATGAGTTCCTAGATTTGAATCATTGTTTTTAGAACCAATATGAAAATATATGAAAATAGATATAAAAAATATGCGTGCGCAGAACGCAGCTACAGTACTACAGAATGCGGTCTATCGAACTACAGAATGGGCGTTAATCAACTATAGAAAATATGCTGAACGAAAATAATATTTTACTAAAATAAAACCATACTATTCAACGCCATCAAGGTATCTTCACACACGATAAGAAGTAAATCAATTCATAGCATAAATGGAAAAATACCTGAAACAGAATAAAGCTCCTGACTTACGTGTTGGAGGGGCCCTCCCCAACCCGTACTTAGGAGTAAGAAAAACTTATAAACGCAGGTGTAAAAGCAACATCAATCTTCTTTATTCAAAATGGTAACTTCATGGTTCTGAAATAGTCTGTAACACAAATTGTCTCAGCAGTATAAAACGTAAAACGATGGTTCTACAAAATGGCAGCATGACCCCCTCGCTACCCGAGAGGTCCATATATATATATGCCTCAAATCCTAACCTAACTACTTGCTTTAATCGCCAATCCTGTTGAATAAGAGTTCTTCTCTGTAAGTCAGGGAAAAAGGGCGCTGAGCTTTGCATGGTCCTTCAGTCTCTCAACTAGATTTGCGTGTTGTCCGTTAGTGTACCTGCGCCTACTCCATCATACTCGTTTTCATGTATCAGTTTATAAAAACGCTTTTTAAGCATAGAAAGAATAATCTAAAAACATCTTCATTAAATAATCAAAGTAAATCATTAACCCACAAAACAAGTGTATTTCCTTCAACATATCCTGTGTTTTACTGTGGCAAAAAGGCTATTAGGATACCTATTATTCAAGCTTATCAGCAGGTCTGCCCATCTCCTGCATCAACAAGGGTGGAAACAAGGGAGGCACCACATGTGTTTTCAAAATTGACTTGGGAGAAAAATGCATGTTGGCTTTCTTAGTTCAAATCCCCTATTTGATGATGTAATGTATTTGAATATCTAGTTCATGAATTGACAAAAACAAGTGACAAGATAAAAAAATGTCTTTGCAAAAGGCCAATTATCGAGGGTAAATGTCATTTGCAAATATGGATTTTAAAATACTATTAAATTTTGAAATATGCAAGTCAATACTCATCATAATTCCTCTAGGGGAAAGGGCCAGTAAGGACAAACCAATAGTATTAGTAATATAGTACAAGGCAATGGTACCTCTTTTTGTTTCCACGGTTTAAGATTACCTGTTCTAAGAGAGATTGCTTCTCATTTCCTCTAGTCTTCATAGCTTTCTAACTCCAACACCAAGAAATACTTGTTTTCAATTAAAATATTGTTGAATAGAGATGAGCTTTGTTCCTATTTATATTACAAAACAAATAAAAATTTGTAGGGAGATCTAAACACTAAAAACAATGGAGGGCAATATAAATCCTAACATTCTTTTTTTGACAATAGATGTTCCTATTTCCATTTACAGATGTTGCTATTTTCGCCAAATTATTATATAAACTACATAAAATACTTAGAATTAAAAATATGAATGTTGCTATTTTCGCCAAATTATTATATAAACTACATAAAATACTTAGAAATTAGAAAAGTATCACCAAATATTTTATAGTTAGAATTTAAGAATTGGTAGGATTTGCCAAGACTTATATATTTTTAAGTATGGATCCTTAAATTTTTACCGGGTAGTCATTATAGAAGATACACAAGCCACTAAAAAAATGCACAACTAGAAGGAAAGCAATGTTGGGCCTTTAGGATGACCTCTTCCTCAGTTTGGGGCATTGAGGTTTCCATTCCCTTTGCAATTACGGGTTGGAGTGACTTGATGAAACAATCCAATAGGAAATGAGTTTGTATGTTGATTTTGCACAATGTTCAACGTCGATGCCACTTATGGATGTGGTCCGCTATGTGGGTAGATGTATTATGTCGAAATTCTATGAGAATTTTGAGACCATGGTCATGGAAAATGGGAAGCTGAAATTGTGTGATAAATGCAATGGCCAATGTCCCAAAGGTGGCATAGGTCGTTCCTAGTAAGTTCACATACCATTTTGTTTCCATTCCGGTAAGGGTTCACTAAATGAGGCGAAGACTCGCTAAGTCTTCCCCTATGCAATTGGAGGAACACCATAAGTGGAATGATATGACGTGGCTAGTTGGATCATCTCCTTGTTTCCGTTCAAAATTAGGGATGTCTGAGGGGAGCTTGTCGGGCATAGTTGTCCATGATTGATCATGTACTATAGGGTCATTGATTGGTTTGTCCAGAACATGGAGATTTAAGCTAGCCATGAAAGGTAAGTTGGGTCCCACCATTGTATGCCATGTAGCGTTCCCTCGAGGGGGAGAACGGGGTATATGTGGTGGTGAGCTTTGTCCTTGGTGTGAGGATGAGGATTTTGTATGCCCTCCTCTAGAAGAGGGGGAAGAAGGTGGATTTCCGTCGAGGGGTGAAAATAAGGGGGGGGGCTCTTCCATGAGAGGTTGAACCAAAGGGGTCAAAGTTATCTCCAAGGGGAGAAAATGAGGGGTTTTCTCTTCCACGAGAGGGTGGAGAAAAAGGATCAAAGTTTTCTCCGAGGGGATAAAATGGCTCAAGTAAGGATCGTCCATGCCTTGATGATCCTATCAAAGTGTCCTAGGAAATGCCCCAACTAGATTATCTCCCTTGTGAACCATCTAGAGAAAATGGAAAAACACCCCTCGAGAGAGGGGAAAGGCCTTGCAGTCTTTGGGACTTCCTTAGGGGGTTTTGTTCCTCTATGGTGGAATTTTAGTGACAAATTAGAGTGATGATGGAAATAAACACAATTGAACAAATGCAAAAATATGTCAACCACAACATATGCAAAATTGTACAAAGTGAGTGATATGTGCTATGTCGGTTTAGTGCAAGTGCTCCCACATGTAGGTTCTTTTTAATTACAAGTTAGTGAACTTGTATTTAAAAAGAAAATAAATGTAAATTCCCTATAGACCTAGCATCCTTCCTCTCAAATGTAACTAGGCCTTCCAGGATCCACACAACGATCAACTCGTGAAGGTAACAAAGAGTCAGTTATACTAGTGATGGGGCTATGTTACGAAAGAGATTCACAACATTTCACAATAGCAATATATGACTTCAGGAGTCAATTGCACTCACAATTGCTCCTTGGTAATATCCTAAGTTTGGCCACTAAGATACCTACGTCAAGTGTGGATAAGTGGTTTTGCCTCGGCGGTATAGTGTCGCCTCCACAAAAAGTTGAGTGGCTCTTTGGAGAGGGTAGGGAAGATCTACCTCGGCTTTGACCTCCTTGGGCATGATGCACTTCTTATTTGGGTTTTCTTTTGACACTTGCTGATAGAAGGATTTAAAAGTACCCTATAAGTCAACAATGCTATGTTCCAAAAACTTAATGAAACTAGATTGGTGGGCATTAAAGGGTGCCTAGGCCAATCAATCCTACCTAACTAAAATATTATTTTATGACCTCCTATGGAGGATTTTAGTTGGTTGGCAATTACAAGTGTTGATTTAAGTGGTCCAAATTCACTTAAAGAGTGTAAGGGAGGCATTTCACAATTCCCTTCTTTTTTTATTCACCAAGATCACAAGTAATGCGAGGTGAAGAGCATACTCAGATTTGAAGAGATTTTAGGTCCCTTAGTGTGTGCTAGAGATGCAAACACATGCGAGATAATCAAATTGATCGTTGCAATTAACTAAAGAGCTTAAAGTAAATGCAAATGGAGATTTAACTTCAAATATAAAAGATGCTAATGATGCTTGCCAACAAAATGGTAATGAATTAAAAGTGTGCAATGGAGGTATTTCACATTTGTTGGCCCTAAGGTATTTTGAACCAGTTTTGTGTTAGTGTGAAAAGGGGTAATGCAGTGAAATGGTCAAAAGGAAGCGTGCCTGCAAAAGAAGGATGGAATTCGACGTAGCGCTGGAAAAATATGGAAAGAGTAGTGATTGATTGCGTCAACCAAGAAAGTGGTTAGAGTAAGTTAGGATTTTCGGTCCACTTGGTGGTCCGCTGGGGCTATGCCAATAACTATATATATGTAACAGGTTAGGTAGAGTAGGCTACTGATAATTTTGGATGAAAAGAGAGTATGACGAAGAGCTGAGTGATCCCATGTATTGATTTTGTGTAGCTGAAGGGTTTTTGAAAGGGTTGAGGTTTGCGGGCTGTGTGCGTAGATCTGTAAGAAGATGAAATGCTTTAAGCAGTGGGATCAATGAATAAATAAAGAATTTCTGTGGTTTTCTTCCAATTGGGTTTCCACATAAAAATAACTGGTGTCTTGTGTATGTGAATGTCCTTGTATGTGCTTGTTGTTTTTATTTACATGATATTGTTAAATGATAGATGCTTAATGATATTATAATAGGAAATGAATATTTCCAGTTATAATATGTTACACAGTTGATGTATACATTATGTTAGAATCTATGGTTTACCTGATTTCTGTTGTAGTTCATTCAATGTGTATGATGGTAGAACAAAGTTATCTCCCCTTTATTTCCGTAGAACCATGGTTCCTCCTGTACCCATAGGTACTACGGGTGAGACTTCGCCTATTCGCAGGTGATGTTGAATTGGATAGTATCTTGGGAAATGTTGGCCTGTGTCATAGTGAACCTGGGTATTCCTACATTAGAGCCAAGGTTATATTTTTGGGACAGGGATCTGTGAATGAAGGGGACGTGTAAATGTGCCATTTGACTAAACAAGAGATCCTAGAGTGGATAGATAAGAAGCAGCTAGAGTTTGTCGAAGAACATAATAGAAATCCATGGCTTAGCTCACAGGAATGGTTGGAAAGGTATGTTTTTTTAGATCTACATGAAATCTTCTTTGGTGAATTTCCTATTTTATTAGCAGAATGATTGTCGAAGTCGGCAGAATAGAAGAGATGTTTCCAAGGAGGTGAGCCAATGGTTTGGACTCTTGAGCTAGTTCGAATGCTTAAAGGTATTGATAATAATATTTCATGTGGTGTTGAATATTGGATTGATAGTATACTTTCACATTATATTACTGAGTTTCCTATATAAACCTTAAAATCTTATAGCGCAGCTGAAAGAGAATTTTTCAAAGGACCATGAGGTAAATATTTAAGTCTATGTACCTATGGATTAAGATGTTACTCTGTGAAAAAGGTGTCATGAGAATGGAATCTGAAGAGTAATTAGCTTCGCACAACGGGAACTAGGTATTGACCGATGAAAGGTCTGAGAAGTATGTGGAAGAAGAGTGAGCTTAAATATTGCTAAGGGGGGAAGAAATTAAGACAGATGAAGAGGGTGGAGGGTGGATTTCTGTGAAGTGGGAAGATATTTCGGCATTGTAAGAGGAGAAAGACTACCACGGGGAGAAAGGAGATTCATAGTGCGATAAAAGGACACGATTAAATCATTGTACCACGGCTCAAGGAATAATTGGTTAGTACAGAAGAACAAGAGGAAGATCATCAACTTAGATCGGAGGAAGATCTAGTTGATTAATCTCAGTCTGGACGATGCGACATGCCCACAACCCCGTGTGCATATCCTGAAATTGAGGTAAGTACTTATAGCCCATCACATCTTGTGGAAGCATGTAATAGTAGTAGAATTCATCAGAATAGTGGTTCAACTAGTCAAGGCTGTAGTTCAACTATTCAGAATAGTGGAAGTGTTAGTCCTATAGTTCAAAGTCAGTCGGTACCTCTGAGAAGGAAAATGGCAGGGGATGATATGAAACTGACAGATTTTCATGGGAATGGATCAAAAGATCCAAAGTAGCATTGGTTTCTTTCTGGAGTTGTCTAGAATGTTAAACAAGTGCAAGATGGTAATGTAAAAAGAGCGCAGTTGATCATGACCTTTCGGGATCGCATATTCAACAGGTTTATGAAATTTTTTGTTGTACCACAAGGAGAGCAATGGAAAACCTTGGCATAAATTAAAGTTACGTTGGAAGATGATTTCAGGAAGCCTAAGTCTAAGTCACGGCGTATCACTGAGCTAAAAGAGATTAAGCAATCACCTAATGAGATAGTATGGGATTTCGACCAGCGGCTTAAAACTTTGATGGATCGAGTAAGTTTTCAAATTCTAGATGATCAACATAAAGAATGGTTTATAGCTGCACTATTACGACATATAAGGTTATAATTGATGCAGCAGAAGGTTGTGTCGCAGTCTGAGGCTCTTGAAATTGAGATGAAGTTAGAGGCATCCCTAGTAGGAGAGACTAGTATAGGGATTAGTCATATCCAGATGCAGTTAGCAAATTTGTCGCTTTAGATCCAATATATTAAAAAAGGAAAAGAGAAATAAGAGGAAGTATGGTGTATCAAGTGCAAGGCAGAAGGTCACCATAAGGATCATTTTCCACCGTTTCAGGAGTATCTAGCCACAGGGGTTCCTAATCCCTTGAATCATGGATATGGATTCTGGTATGAAATATGCAAGACTAGAGGACATCGACTAGAAGAATGTTACACGTTGCAAAAGTATGTGAATACTCCTAAAATTATATTTTGTAACTTCTATAGGTTTGTAGGCCATGATGAAGCAAAGTGTCAAGCATATGACCTGCGAAAGGAACGTACAACCGATGCCTACAAAATGAAAGGGGAAGAGCAAGTTAAAGGTGGAAATGCATAGTTCAATGCCTAGAGAGGAGGTTATAACCAAGGACCAAGTGGATTCATAGGTCGTAGAAGAGGGGGATTTGGCAGAGTAAGAGGCCAGATAATCTGTTATAATTGTAGACAAATGAGACACTTGGAAAGAGAGTGTCCGAACCCTTGTTCGACATGTATGTACTATAGACAATTGGATCATACTATTGAATATTTCCCACAGTTGATAGCAAAGTGGCAAGAAAAGTGAAATCAGAATTAGAACAAGAATGTTCAAAAGATATCTATGGAGAAGCGAGAAGAGGAACCTATTATAGCAGTAGTCACACGTGGGGGAGTTGTGATAGGAGGTGATATGGAAACACAAGGGAAGCAATGTGAACCATGGATTAGAAAAACGCCAGAATGGCCTCCAATGTTCAATACCCTGAAGGAAAAAGAGACTTATGTCAAAGATAGAAGGGAGTTTACTACAAAAAAATCAAGGAGGATCAACATCTGCGACTCATCCAGTGTATTGTATGCCTCCAACGTATGACATGCCTCCACTTTATGATCATTCAATTTCATAGAGGCCGTTAGGAAAGGTAAGTCCTTTAAAGAATTTATTGCAAAGTTGTCTCGATCTGTTAAATGATGAAAAAGCGGTAAAGAACTTCACAGATTGATTGATCAATGTGACAGATAAATAGTAGAGCCTATTGAAGAAAGAACTGTCAATCATTTGCAATGTAAGAATAGGACAGATAGGGCACTTCGACATAGTGCCCATGTTGGGGATTATGATATGGATTTTATTATTCTAGATCTGAGGTTGGATGTAAATGTACTTACTAAGCAAACATGGGAAAACTTGGGTAAACCCAAGCTTGTATGGTCACCGGTACAATTAAGATTAGCAAATTAGCAAAAAGTAGTCCCATTTGGTAGATTGGTGGGGGTTCTTGTCGAAGTGGAGAGATTGTGAAGATTTGCATATTTTAAATTTATTGAAATTATAGATGATACTAACCCTTATTCCACACTACTTGGAATAGATTGGGTGGTGGATAATTAGGCTATCATTAATTTGAAAAAGAGGCTGATGACATTTGAAGGAGTAAAAGTCAGAGTTATTGCACCCTTAGATCCTCTAGAAGGTCAAAGATATGTCGAGCGTATTAGAGAAGAAAATGACACTTAAGAACTGGAAAATATTTATAAAATGACTTTAAGAACGGATCATTATATCAACCCTACAATAGATGGAAACCTGAGTTGGCGTAGTATCATTTCATGTGCATCAAATTCAGAAGAAGGACTGGAAAATTGGAAAAATAGATTGCATGAGGTATCTATGAGAAGGTGTGCTTACATTTCAAAATCACTGCATCGGATCGGGACTAAGGTATGTAACCCACATGTGTATGATGGATTAACGAATTTAGATTCTTTTATTTATGAGTTTAAATTGCAAGTTCCAGATCAACAAAGGGTATTAGCTTTAGTGTATCCCTGAAAGCTACCCTAGCAAGGTGGTGGAATATTTAAAAGAATAATATAGAAGGCTGGTCCATATTGTAAAAGGCTATTAGAAATTAGGTTTGGCAAAGGACATGAGTATGCCAAAGTGAAATATAATGTTTGACCAGTCCTATGGAACATTTAGAGGAATGTAATACAATGTGCAAGACTTTACTTAAGCAGGAATGGGTACATTTGTTTGTTCATACCTTGTATACAATACCAAGCAAATGGTATACTGAGTTGGAACTGCGACGTGGAACAACAAAATGGGAAAATGTGATCTTGAACTTCAAGGGAACTTTTAGTTTTGAGGATGAGAGTCCAATAGTGGATGCAACTCTATAAGTTATTAAGGAGAAATTTTTTGAGGAAGTGGTTTTACCTATATACAAGATGCCAGAGTGGGATGTGACACTTGAGTAGGCACTGGAATGCTATAACATTACTGGAGACCAAGAAATTAATGACCCAAGGGACCTGCATATACTAGAGACATAGGGTAACCATGACATAGGAGGACCTGAAATATAATATGATCACTTTTTACAACCCTTGAATATTAGAAGAGTGAACATTGGTTCAAAAGAAATCCTAATTTTACTAAGATTGGAGATTACTGGGATAACAAGACTATAGGAAAAATTAATGGTTTATTGCATGACTATCAAGATCTATTCCCCACCAAATTCTCAAAAATGAAGGGTATTATTGGTTACTTATGAGAGATGAAAATTCCACTTAAGCCTTATGTGAAACCTATTAAGTAGAGACCCTATAGATTAAATCCAAGATATAAAGAGAAGGTGAAGGGTGAAATTGATAGAATGTTGGATGCAGGAATCGTTGAACCTATTGAAGAGTCAGAGTGGATTATCCCTATGGTAGTTCAGGATAAGAAGACATGAGAAGTTAGGATATGTGTTGACCTAAAAAAGTTGAATGATGCATGCTTACATTATCCATTCCCCACCCCTTTTAGAAACGAGGTACTAGAGAACGTTGGAGGACATGAAGCCTACTCATTTACTGATGGGTTTTTAGGTTATCATCAGATCAAGATTGCCAAGGAGGATCAACATAAAACTATGTTTGGAACATAGTGGGTTTGTTACCAGTATACAATGCCATTCGGGTTGAAGAATGCCCCTATTATTTTTTCCAAGGAAGTTGTTGTATCCTTCAAAGAGTTTATCCATAATTTTCTCGAAGTATACTTCGACGATTGGATAGTTTTTAGTTTGTTGAAGAATCATATTGATAATTTGAGGTTGATGTTAGATCGATGCATACAATACCATATCTCTTTAAATTTGAAGAAATGCATCTTTTGTGCTCCTTTTGGTATTTTACTGGGACATGTAGTATGTAAACGGAGTCTTTTGATGGATCCTACCAAGATTTCTATTATTGTAGATCTGCCACAACTAACATCAGTGCAACAACTGAGAACAACATTGGGACATACGAGGTATTACAGGAAAAAGGATATGCACATATTACTGCACCGATGGAGAAATTGTTGAAAAATGATACTAAATTGCAATGGAATGATGAATGTCAGAAGAGTTTGGATACATTGAAAGAAAATATGGTAACTGCACAATCCTGGTATTTCCATATTGGAGAAAAGAGTTTCATGTACATGTCAATGCTTCATCCATAGATTTGGGTGCATTTTTGGCACAACCTAGAGAAGGAGACATAGATCACCGAATTGCTTTTGCCAACATAAAGTTATGAACAGTTGAAAGGAACTATACTACAACCGAAAGAGAAGGTTTATAAATGGTATATGCACTTCAAAAATTTAGGCATTATTTGTCGGGGTCTCATTTTAAAATGTATACTGACCATTTTGCTTTAAGATACCTATTCAATAATCCAATGTTGGGGCGATCTACATGTGGCTGTTATTATTACAAGAATGTGATTTTGAAATTGTAGTCAAACTAGGGAAATTAAATGCAGGCCATGATCATTTGTGGAGGTTGGAGATAGGAGAAGAACCAATAATCTTAGATGATAATTTTCCTGGTGCACATTTATTCTTAGTACGGATGGTGGATAATTACTTTGAATACAATGTTCAGTTCTTGAGTACAAATATGACTCCTAAGGAATATATTGTGGCACAAAATAAACAGTTGGTTGTAAAATCAGTAGACCATCAGCTTATAGTAGGACAACTATATAAATTGGGTCTCGATGAAATTTTGAGGAGATGTGTGTTATAACATGAGAGACCTATGACCCTGGCAAAGGCTCATGATGGTGTTGCAGGGGGACACTATGCAGGTAAGGCTACAGTGAAAAAAGTATTGAGGGTAGGTTTGTGGTGGCGTAAATTACATAAGGATGCAAAAGAGTACTGCAGGTCTTATGATGTATGTTAAAGGGTTGGAAAACCTTTCAGAAGAGATGAAATGCCATTAGTGCCTCAAGTAACATTACAAGCATTTGATAAATGGGATATTGACTTTATTGGACTAATTAACCCACCCATGAATAGAATAAGAGCTAGGTACATAATAACTGCGATAAATTACTTAACTTAGTGGGTTGAAGTTGGGCCAGTTTGGGATTGTAGCTCTGCGGTTGTTGTGAGGTTATTATTTGAGAATGTGGTTAATAGGTTTGGTTGTACTAGGATTTTAATGAGTTATCAAGGAACCCACTACTTAAACAGGAATATTGAAGCATTAACGAGATAATTTCAGATCTACCATCATAAGAGTACACCATATCATCCTCAGGCTAATGGAATTGTTGAAGCATTTTAATAAAAATTTAGAGAATGGCTTGACCAAAGTATGCAATGTGAACCGCGACGATTGAGACTTAAGGATACCATCAATATTATGGGCATATAGAACAAATTGTAAAAATTTAATAGGTCAGACAACTTTTAGACTGGTATATGGGAAAGAAGTTGTAATGCATATGGAGTATATTGTACCAAGTTTAAGGTTGTTGCATTTACAGAAATGATAGATACTGGAGCATTAGAAGAAAGGTTGTCACGGTTATTGAAGTTGGAAGAAGACAGGTTTAGTGCAGGATTCCATCAGCAAGTACAAAAAGCAAGGGAGAAGGCATGGCATGATCAACATATCAAGCAAAAGAAGTTCCAGGTAGGAGACCTAGTTCTCGTCTACGACAGTAAGTTCTTCAAAAAATAGGGTAAGTTTAGAATGCATTGGTTAGGAACCTATGTGATTAAGTATGTAACAGAAGGGGGTGCTGTACAATTGCAAAAGTTGAATGGGCAAGTCATGGATGGGTTAGTCAATGGGAATCGACTGAAATTGTACATGGACAATCGTACTTTCCTTCATCAATCATGAACAAAGTTGCGATGTCTAGGTGTCGAGTGCAACGGAAATGGGAACTGGACACTAAAAAGAGTTTGCATGGAGTATAGGAGTAGGAATATGTCATAGTTGATTTGGGCTGTATGTACAAACGTAGTTGTGTCATAGATGATAAAAAATACTGTTGGAAGTAATGAAGTGGTGATTTAATGACAAAAAGTGTCGACCAAATATGAAAGGATTGCATATAATTCAAGACACGGTGGGACTGTGAAAGGATTCATGGCGTTAAGGAAAATAAATGTCGGATTAGTTAAATCCCGAGGGATATCTGCTCAGATACGCTAAAACTTGAGTTAATGCGGTGACGAGACAGGATGGTGGGGATTTAAAATTGTAAAGGAATGAAGATCAGATTCATTGTTGTTAAGAATTAAGCTAAGAATGAAGCCGAAAAACTAGAGTGATGTGCAAGAGAGTGTCCTAAGAGATTATGCCTAAAAAATCACTTAAGGAAATTGTCAAATAATTCATGGAGTTCGAAATACCATTGTTGATGTATATGTAACTTCGGAATGTATTTCATCTGTGTATTTTATATATATTCATTGTACCCTTATAAGAGATGTGTTATTCCTCTATAAGGAAGTGTCGTCATGTGGATTGACAAGTGTCGCAAGTGTGTGTACTTGCTGATGGGTTATTAGACCACCATGTGGGGTCGGCCTTGAATTATATATAATATAATGTGGATGTACCTAGATAGACAAGTCGGCCCCATAAGGTCACTGGGCAAAAAGGTAAGTATAAATAGAGATAGGAGATCTCTATTTTACTCACTCAGAAAAGTAACTCACTCTCACTTGAAAAGTGGCGCACTAGTGAGGAGGAGGATCATCTGCTATCAGGAGACTATCTCAGTGTTATTTGGTTGTACTTTGGTTGAGCCATTGCTCTCTCTATCTTTGAGGAAGTTGTGGGGTTTTTCACCTTAGGGTATTCCCCACGGAAACTCTGTGTCTTTTGTCTTTATGCTTTTGATTCTTGTGATGCTTGTCATATTGTGATTGTCATGCATTGATATACTGTAGATGTTATTCTCTTAGCAAAGATCCTAGAGTATTGTGAATTAATGCTCAAAATTTAACATGGTATCAGAGCTAACCTGAGAAGAAGACATTTTGCAGTGACAGAAGCTTGAGTTCCTTGTTTATTGGGTTTCTCTCCACAGATTTTTGAAAATCAGTATAGTAGATTGACTCTACTCATCAAGGCACATCTATCTGTCCAGTCATAATTCAATTCCGAGCATTTTTAGATTTGGCCCTAAAAATTAGGGTTTCCACAAAAATAGGAATTTCTGAAATCTAAAGACATAGTTGGAAGCTCCTTGCAAAAATCGAAGTTTAGAGCTTTGGATCGAGATTTTTGGCTGGGTATATCTCCAGGAAACTCAAACCCTAATTCAGGGCTCTCCCCAGTGAACCCAGGAGGATAAAAGGACAAATCTGAAGGGTAAGTGAACCCAGGAGGACAAAAGGACAAATCTGAAGGGTAAAGATTTGCTGATCTCAAATTCTGAATGCACCAGGTTGGCCAGCTCATTAAGGCGCATCTTTCTATCCTTTCAGAAATTTGAAATTCACATTTTGAATTTTAGGGTTTTTTCTGACAAACCCTAATCCGGGACCAGATCCAGTTTTCAACATTTCAAGTGGTAAGATCTAAATCTTTTCTATTTCCATTTGAAGTACTCTTTAAGATGTCTCACCACACCAAGCTTGAGGATAAGCTTGAAGGAGCTGATAACTTCTGAGCTTGGAAGTATAGGATTGGGTTAATCCTCGAAGAAAATGAGTTGGACTCATATGTGAAAGAAGACATCCCTATCCCAGAGGATGAAGAAGCCACGGTATTGCATAAGAAGACCTTGGTCAAGGAAAAGAGAATCATTGCTGATTCCATTAAAGATCATCTCATACCCCATGTGTCCTCTCTTAAGACACCCAAGGAGATGTTTGACTCCTTGAACAAGCTATTTGAAGGGAAGAACATAAATCGGAAGATGACCCTGCGGAACCAATTGAAAGGAGTAAAGTTTCAGAATGGAGAAACCATTCAATCTTATTTTTCAAGGGTCTCCCAGATCAAGGAACAACTAGAAGCAGTGGATGAAATGGTGGAGAATGGTGAAGTGGTGATGACCACTCTAAATGGCCTACCCAGGTCATGGGATTCCTTTATTCAAGGAATTTGTGCAAGGAAGAAGTTGATCTCCTTCAGTAGACTATGGGAAGAATGCTCACAAGAAGAAGCAAGGCTTGTGGCACGAGAAGAAAAGATGGGGAATGAAGATCAAGCTCTCACAGCTCACACCAAGAAAGGGAAGTCCAAGAGAGAGCCATCTCACTCCAAGAGATCTTCACATCACTTCAAAGAAAGAAGAATATGCTTCACCTGTAATGAGAAAGGACATATTGCCATAAATTGTCCCAAGAACAAGAAGGACAACAACATTTCCAACAAGAAGAAGAAGGGTAGCAAAAGAAGGTTTCATGCTCATGCTACCGAAGATGATGAACCCCCAAAGAAGAAGGCTAGGGCAGAAAGTGATAGTAATGATGACTCATCAAGTGAAGAAGAGTATGTTCTGATCTCTTCTCTCATAGGTACCATCTCCCATGGTTGTAATGATTGGTTGATTGATAGTGGGGCTTCCAAACACATGAGTGGGTTTAAGGAATCTTTTGTGAACCTATCTGAACATGAATCACCCCATAAGGTGAAACTTGGGGATGATTATCAATACCCAATCAAAGGAAGTGGTGAAGCCTCCTACAACCTAGATTCTGGAAAATCTTTGAAGATGAAAGAAGTCCTTTATGTACCTGGGCTCAAGAAGAACTTACTCTCCATCTCTGCATTGGATGCAAAAGGTATGAGGGTTGCATTTATGGATGGCCAAGTCCTAATGTGGCCAAAGGGAAAGAACATAGATGATGCAATAGTGATTGGAGAGCAAGAGGGAGGTTTGTATAAATTAAAGGGACAACCTGAACATGCCATGGTGCATGAATCCATGGAGCCAAGTGAACTTTGGCATAGAAGACTTGCTCATATGCACTATAGGGCACTTCCAATTGCAAGCAAGGCTGTAGAGGGTCTTCCTGAAATCAATACCAAACATAAAGGTGTTTGCAAAGGATGTGCAAAAGGTAAGAACATTAAGAAGGCTTTCCCAAGCAGTGAGAGCAAGGCAAAAGACATCCTGGAAATCATCCACTCAGATGTATGTGGTCCTATGTCATCCAGTTCTCTAAGCGGGTATGTTTACTATGTCTCATTTATTGATGACTTCTCCAGGAAGACTTGGGTATACTTCTTGAAGAATAAAGATGAGGTGTTTGATAAGTTTAAGGAATTCAAAACCTTGATGGAGAATCAAACTGACAAGAAGATCAAAACATTCATATCCAACAATGGTGGAGAATTCACCTCAGGTGACTTCAAGAAGCTTTGCGGTGATTCAGGGATTAAGAGGGAGTTGACTACTCCTTACAATCCACAACAGAATGGAGTTGCAGAAAGGAAGAACAGAACAATCATGGAAGCAGCAACGGCAATGCTGCATGACCAGGATCTACCTATGCATCTGTGGGCAGAAGCAGCTAGAACAACTGTGTATGTGCAGAACAGAACACCCCACAAGATATTGGACAACAAGACTCCAGAAGAGGTCTTTTCTGTTAAGAAACCTGAAGTCAGTCATCTGAGAATATTTGGTTGTCCAGTATATATTCATGTCCCAAAGGAAAAGAGGACTAAACTAGATCCTTCAGGAAAGAAGGGTATCTTTGTGGGTTACAGTGAAAGCTCGAAGGCTTACAGAATATACTTTCCAGGGTTCAAGAAGATTGATGTCAGCAGGGATGTAACATTTGATGAAAACTCAGCATTCATCAAATCAAGGAAGGCACCTATCGAAGTTTATGAAGAACCTAAGGAAACTAGATTTCAAGACACTACCATGACTGAAGCAGTTCCAGAAGTTGTTCGTGAGTTTGAAGATCCGCAAGAACCTGTAGATCCACCCTGTGAGGATAACTCTCACAAGAGGAAACCTGCATGGGCTAGAGAGCTCATTCAAGATGCAGAAAGATTTGGCATTCCAGAAGAAGAACACAGAGCAAAGAAGAGAACCAGATCACATACCAGCTATGTTGCTTTACTCTGTGACATTATGAACAAAGAACCTTCCAGTTATGAAGAAGCAGCGGAAAAGAAAGAATGGAAGGATGCCATGGTTGAGGAATACCAATCAATAATGAAGAATGATGTTTGGGATGTTGTCCCAAGACCTGAAGAGAAGTCTGTTGTGACTTCTAAAGGGATCTTCAAAATCAAGCATGCTGCAGATGGCAATGTGGAGAAATACAAAGCAAGATTCGTAGCTCGTGGATTCTCTTAGAAAGAGGGAATAGATTATGAAGAAACTTTTGCACCTGTAGCCAGGTATAGTTCTATCAGAACAGTACTTTCCCTGGCTGCAGCAATGAGGTGGAAAATACACCAAATGGATGTCAAGACTGCTTTCTTGAATGGTGTAGTTGAAGAGGAAGTATATGTGGAACAACCACTTGGTTTTGAAATACATGACAGGGAGTCATATGTGTGTAGATTGAAGAAATCCTTGTATGGCTTGAAGCAAGCTCCCAGAACCTGGTATGGTAGGATGGACAATTTCCTATCTAGTTTGGGCTTTACCAAGAGTAAAGCGAATTCCAACCTTTACTACAAGGTTGAGGAAGGGAATCCTGTGATTCTACTCCTGTATGTGGATGACTTATTTGTAACAGGAGATGACAGACTGCTTGCAGATACTAAGAGGAAGCTTGCTGCTGAATTCGATATGAAAGATTTGGGAATGATGCACTATTTCCTAGGTATGGAGGTGTGGCAGAGTGCAGGTGGGATCTTCCTTGGTCAAGGGAAGTACACAATGGATATCCTGAAGAGATTTGGGATGATGGATTGCAAGGCCATGGCCACACCTATGGCATCGAATCTGAAGCTTCTATGCGATGCTTCATCTGAGCCGGTTGATGTCTCCATGTATCGTCAGATGATTGGGTCCTTGATGTACCTGACGAACACGAGACCGGACATTTGCTTTGCTGTGAACACATTGAGCCAGTTCTTGACGGATCTGAGGAGTGTTCACCTGATTGCTGTAAAGCATGTTCTGAGGTACCTAAAGGGTATAGTGGATTATGGGCTCAAGTATGAAGCGAATCAAAAGTTTAACCTGCATGGTTATGTTGATTCAGATTGGGATGGCAGTGCTGCAGATAGGAAGAGCACATCTGGGTGCTGCTTCAGTATGGGATTAGGTGTGATCTCATGGTTTAGCAGGAAGCAGTCCTGCGTAGCATTGTGTACAGCTGCGGTAGAGTATGTTGCAGCCTGTTCAGCTAGTTGTGAGGCAGTATGGCTACGGAAGCTACTGTCTGAGTTATTTGATCTCCCGTTGGATGCTACTGGTATCTTCTGTGATAACCAGAGTTGTGTGAAGCTGTCCGAGAATCCAGTGTTTCATGATAGGTCAAAACACATAGAGATCAAATATCACTATATCAGGGATATGGTGCAGAGAGGAGCTGTGAAGCTCCTGTATGTTGCGACGCACAAGCAGATTGTAGATGTGCTGACGAAGCCACTAGCCAGAGTGAAGTTCGAGTACTTCAGAGAGAGGCTTGGCGTTCTTCAGATGGAGGACACTTCGAGGAAGAAGTGATGGACACATTTGCTGAATCCATTCCAAGCATGTTGGAAGGAGGATCCTTCACATGGCTGTGGATGTAAGCGCTGGATGATGCGCATCAGGATGATGTTCTGGTTTCTGCTGGATATGATCAGTTGGATCATTTTATGTATGTATGTATGCATAATGTTGGATGCTGGATATGATCAGTTGGATCGTTTATATGTATGTACGCATCATGTTGGATGCTGGATATGATCAGTTGGATCATTTATATATATGTACACATCATGTTGGATGCTGGATATGATCGGTTGGATCATGTGTATGTATTTTGTATATGCAGCATGTTGGATGCTTGGACCATGTATCTATTTATGTATCAGGTGGATACATTGTATGATTAGGTAGATCATGTATATTGATATGTATCAGATATGATCAGGTAGATCATGTATGTTGATGGATACATTGTGTGGATCATGTATCTATGTATCAGGTGGATACACTATGTATGATGATATGTATCAGTTAGATACGTGGTGTGCATCAGATGGATGCATTGTATGATCAGGAGGATCGTGGATGATGAGCTTCTCCAGATGACATGCAGCAGGATGTTGCAGTGATGATGATCAGGATGATCATGTGTACATCAGGATGATGTGTGATGAGTATCAGATGATACTTTGTGGCTGTGGATCAGGTTGTGCAGGTAAGCATGTAATTTGTGCCCTGGGAGATTTGCAGATGGTATTTCGATGTTTTTCCTATGGCATGTAATTCGGTGCCTTGGGACATCTGGCAAATGCTCTTTCGAGGTTTTGCTTTGGGAGGACATGTAATTTGTGCCTTGGGAGATCTGCAGATAGTCTTTCGAGGTTTTGCCTATGGCATGTAATTTGGTGCCCTGGGATATCTGGCAGATGCTCTTTCGAGGTTTTGTCCTATGGCATGTAATTTGCTCATGGGAGATCTGGACAGGATGAAAAAGGCCTCAGATGCTTCAGCCAGGTTTTGCCATGACCACATGTAATTTGCTCCTGGGAGATCTGGACAGGATGAAAAAGGCTTCAGATGCTTCAGCCAGGTTTTGTGGTGGACCACATGTAATGTGCTCCTGGGAGATCCGACAGGTAGAGTCGTGTGCTCGTAACAGCCTGGGATGCTTCAGCCAGGTTTTGTGGTGAGATCACATGTAATGTGCTCCTGGGAGATCCGACAGGTAGAGCCGTGTGCTCGTAACAGCCTGGGATGCTTCAACTAGGTTTTGTGATGGGTCACATGTAATGTGCTCCTGGGAGATCCTACAGGTAGAGCCGTGTGCTCGTAATAGCCTGGGATGCTGCAGCCAGGTTTTGTGACGCACGTAATAAGTCCTGAGGATTCCACAGTATGGCCAGTGATGATGAAGACCTGCAGGTGGTGGGCCTACATCCAGTATGAAAAAGGACTGGCTCTGTAGAACTTCCTATGATGAGTAGAGTCAGAGATTGGTTGAGATAGCAGCAGCAGTGACGATGATGATGACGATGCATCGATGACGATGATCCCGAGAAGAAGACTTGTCTAGCAGAACTGTGTCGAGAAATACCTTCCTAGTTAAGAGGGAGTGTTGATGTATATGTAACTTCGGAATGTATTTCATCTGTGTATTTTATATATATTCATTGTACCCTTATAAGAGATGTGTTATTCCTCTATAAGGAAGTGTCGTCATGTGGATTGACAAGTGTCGCAAGTGTGTGTACTTGCTAATGGGTTATTAGACCACCATGTGGGGTCAGCCCTGAATTATATATAATATAATGTGGATGTACCTAGATAGAAAAGTAGGCCCCATAAGGTCACTGGGCAAAAAGGTAAGTATAAATAGAGATAGGAGATCTCTATTTTACTCACTCGGAAAAGTAACTCACTCTCACTTGAAAAGTGGCGCACTAGTGAGGAGGAGGATCATCTGCTATCAGGAGACTATCTCAGTGTTATTTGATTGTACTTTGGTTGAGCCATTGCTCTCTCTATCTCTGAGGAAGTTGTGGGGTTTTTCACCTTAGGGTTTTCCCCACGGAAACTCTGTGTCTCTTGTCTTTATGCTTTTGATTCTTGTGATGCTTGTCATATTGTGATTGTCATGCATTGATATACTGTAGATGTTATTCTCTCAGCAAAGATCATAGAGTATTGTGAATTAATGCTCAAAATTTAACAACCATAAATTCAAACAGAATCAGTGGTAGTAGCAATAGCAGTACCATCAGTGATGCCTGTAGTAGCAAGAAGGTCAATACACACAAAGAACACAAAAACTCGCACAAAAGGAAGACATGATGTAGAGGCCTCGAGGTCCAGTATGCCGTCACTTCTACCACCATATGTGTTGCCCAAGAAACAGAATGCAAAACCAATAAGGTTGATTAAGGATGCGAAAGAGACACAAGAAATTCTGAAAGGAGTAAAGAAGGAAGGTGATATATTGGGCAAAGTGTCAAGCATTAAATATGTACATCACAACTTGGCTGATAGAAAGAAATTCCCGTAGTTTGCGAAAGTCAATGCATGGGTGAAACAACTATTAGTATGTGTTCATGGAAAATTTCTATGGCTAGATAGGAAGATTTCAATAGATATAGACTTAATGTCGAGGATAATGGGCTTGCCATCCGTGGTACCGGATCCAGCGACCTATTTTGCTGGAAAAGAAAAGGATAAGGAGATCACTGATAAAATGAAGGATAATTATGGATTGGAGAAGAGCACTTGAGGATATGACATAGCTTCTATTAATGATCAATTGGACATATTTGCGACACGGGCGCTGGCTAGCAAATTACTAAGGAAATGTCACCCCAATCAGGTATCCACAGCAGTAATAGCATTAGTTGAGCAGTGTGTCGAGGGTGTCCAACTAAACTTGGAAACGTTTATGCTTAACGATTTTCTAACTGATTGTTGCGAAGCACAAGAAAAAGATAACCCCTTTCATTATTCCTGGTTATTAATTTTGATTGCATTTGCTTGGGCCAAGATGGAGGACTCGCAGTTTGCGAGACAAGAAGGACATTGTTTGGCTACATAGTATGCATCCTTATGGTTCAGTGACAACACATACCGACAATGGGATACAAACATCACATTTTATGTTTATAAGGAGGGTATCCAGCATAATATTTCATAGACTTTGTGCATGGAACCTCATGTCGTAGATCTATTTAGGAGCATTGTCCGGTTTAAGGTGGGGCTACAAATTATGTTCATACAAGCAAGAAGGGATCCTACTAAGGAACAATTTCCTATGAATTATAAGCTAGAGGAAGAATATGTAAGAGGGATTATCTAGGAATGGCCTCAGGAGTGGAAAGTCCTAGTTCTTGTAGAGGAAATATCTCAAGATGTGTTGCAGACAGCAGAGCACGGGAAATACCAAAAAAGCGGAGAGGTATCTGGAGCACAAGGAGGAGCAAGTGAAGAATGAGCTCAATCACAGGAAGGAGATAAAGAGTCCAATGCAACATAAACTGACCCTGCGCTTAGGGAGAAAAGGAAAGCTACATAAATTGCTAAAGGAAAGAGAATGAAGAAAAAAGCATTGAAGGACAGTGCAGATCTATCCTTGACAAAATATGAGATTGAAATATTGGTTGATAGGATCAATGATACTACAATAGACATATGGCAGAAGACAGAAGATAAGCACTTAGATATTTTTGGGGGACTCAAAGAGCAGTTGATTGAGTTGCAAAAATCATTAGTAGACATAAGGATAGCACCAGTTCAATCAATAGGTGAGTAGCAGAGTCACTTGGAAAAGGAAACAAGACCAATGCCATAGTGATCTTCAGCTATGCAGCACAGAGTTGTGTCATTAACACCAAAAGCATTAATTTTCTTAGTAGAAGAGGTACATGCCCATGTGCATGCCTCAAGTCATGTTGATTTGAAGCTAGCATAGATACCTATCTATATGTTGCATGACCTACACCAATGTATTATAAAAGAAATAAAGTATTGCGAAGAGCATAGCTTTGCTAAAATGAAGAAGTGTGGTGTGGAAAGGGACGAAATCAGAGACAAATGTAGTATGCTTCAGAAGGAGAAGGAAGAAATTGTAGAGCAGGAGGAAAATTTACAGAAAGTTATGGAAGCGACTTGCAGTGCAGTCCCATAAATTTAAATGACAGAGGCAACACCCATTGAAGACAGAATGTTGAGCCTTAATGAAGCTATTAATGGATTTCGGGTCAAAATTAGTGAGTTGCAAGCATAGTTGGTGCCCAATACACCTCTGGAAGTTCAAGAATAGAGAGAATATGCAGTGAAACCATAATTTGATTGTATTAAGGCCTTAGAGGAGGAATGCACGAAGCTATTTGATGAAATTTCGCAAGCTTGGGAAGTGTTGACGGATGATGAAGAGTTACAAGGAGTAACAACAAAGCTGGAAGATGCTCAGAACAGGGCTACAAAGATGAAGAATGTTATAAACTTCCTTAACGCCATTGGAAAGAATGACCAAGGTTTCATAAAGCAAAATACTGCAAGCATAAGTAAATCACCTAAGGGAGGAGCACCAACGAATGAGCCAGAGGCTCAAAACTTTGCAAAATGAAGCAGTAAGAATATCTTAAATCATTGGAGGAGGATATGCATAAATACAGAAAGCTACAAAGGTAGTTGAGGCACGATTAAAGGTAGAAATAATTGCATAGTTAGTAGACGAGCTACAAGAACAGGTAGATAAGGTAGAAGGGACAGTCAAAGCATCAAAGGAGATACATGCCAAGTTTTTGGCGACATGGAAGACTTTGCAGGAGCAATATTGAGTTGCTCGGGATGAGAAACATGTGAGTGTTGGGGGCATGTTGGCCCTAAAGTATTTTGAACCAGTTTTGTGTTGGTGTGAAAAGGGGTAGTGCAGTGAAGTGGTCAAAAGGAATCGTGCTCGCAAAAAAGGACGGACTCCAACGTAGCACCAACAAAAGATGGAATGAGTAGTGGTTGATCACATCAACCGATAAACTGGTTTGAGTAAGTTAGGGAGTAAGTCAGAATTTTAGGTCCACTTAGTGGTCCATGGGGGCTATGCCAATGTTGCAAATATATCGAAAATATTTCCAACATCACGATATACTATGAGTTTTCCAGGCCAGTGATAATATCGCCATAAAAATTACGATTTTTTCTGTTGCCAATAATATCACGATTTTTTCCTAAAATATTGAGTCGATACAAAATATTGCCAATGAGTGCATAGGTCCACTATAAAGCAAATTTTTTTACTTCTTTTAACTCTATTTAAAAACATGTTCAAGGGTTTTGAGAGGAAAGGAGGTATCGATCATTTTCCATCGAGCTAAGGAGTGGAAATTGAGTGTTATCATTTGCTATCAAGAATTTATTGTGGGCAGGGATTAATTTCCATCAACCATTTCCATATTTGCAAGCATGCGTAACAATTTAAGCATGGATTTTATTTGTTTTTAAATATTTTTTATAGGTTTTGCAATGTCCACTAGTTTTACCTCTTCTTGTCGATTTTTAGTGGGAGATCTATTGTTTATTTAGAGCTGATTTTTTTATTTACAACATTCTTGTGTGTTGATTTCCATTTTCCTTTTTGTCCTAGGTTTAATCATTGACATACAAAAATGGAAAAATATTTGGATCCTATATGGGAATATGGTGAGCCCACTAAGCCTAATAATTGACAAAATTTGAATTGCAAGTTGTGTGGAAAGGAAATGACTGGGGAATCATCGGGTTGAAATACCACTTTGTACAAATTTTGGGGCATGAAGTCAAAATTTGTCCAAATTCAACCCTAGAATTCATTCATGTTGCCAATCAACCTCTTTTGGAAATTGGTAAAAAGAAAGATGAGAAGGAAGCTTTGAGACTTGAACTTGTAGTGGGAGGAGTTGCAATATTTGAGGCAGGGGGAAGCGAGAGCTTATCCTCGGCCTCACTTTCCATAATGCCCTTAGATAACTCACCTTTATTTGTTCTAAGAACCTCAACTAGTGAACAACCTTCTATTAGGTTACTGGTTAAAATAAAGGAGAAGTAAGAAACAAATAAGCTTATGGGTAGATGTAATCGTAGAAAATGGAGGATGATGCATGGGTATGATGGAATAATGCTTTTAAATAGAAGTAATTGGCTCATGGATAAATTCCACCAGGAAAATAATTATGCAATAATGATTGGGAGATGCATTTTGTCATGAATATTTAAGAATGGACTTGAAGGAAATTGATTTTGGCATGTTTGTGGACACACGCCTATTCTCAAGATTCAACTGCAAAATTTTAGCTCCAATGCTCAGTAGTCCTCATCATACTACCTGCCTTGGGCATCATCCAGTTCAACATTTTATAAGCTAGGTTCAATTTGACTATAATAACCCGTATCTTATACATTTGTATAAGAAAAATTAGAACTACATACCAATGACCCATGACAGACTTCTCATCCTCAACACAAGTTGGCACTTCAGATCAGCTACTAATGCCTAATGGCAATTTACCTAGCTAAACATTTGGGTGTTCATATTCAAGATTAACATTCCAAAAAGCCTACTTCTAAATAGTGAAATCTTATGACTGGTGTAAAGAAACTTGCTGCCTACAGTGAAAATCAGTTTCTCATAAGCATATATCAGCAACCCACATGCAAAAATAGCTACTATTGCACTCCCTTTGGTTTACTTTTTGAGGTCTTTAGCCTTTAGTCCCTATGTTTTTCTTTAAATAGAAAGAAAGAAATATTATTAATGTCCACAAATGACCAAAATATGTCAATGGGAAGTTGATGTACACCAAGTAACAATGGCAAGCGGTAGGGCCTAATGTATCTCCTACAAAGGACAAAGGGATACAGAGTAAAAGGACAAAAAAGGAAACAACAATAGATAGGGGTAAACCCAAGTAGGTAATCACTGACATTGAAGTAAGAACTCATCTTGTCTAACAAGAGAGGAAGAACAAGCATTCCCATCATTAGAAGATTGATTGGATCACAAGGAAAACTAGAAGAGAATCCTTATCTGCATTTGAATCGGAGGAAGATTCCACATCCTTGTCATTCATGGTAATGGACCAATGCATACTTTGAGAATCTCATTTGAATAGTGGCTTGGGCAAAGAGATCATGTTGGACTATCCTAGGGGGAATCCAAATACTCCTTGTTGAAGCTCTCCTAACATGAAAGGTCATGTTGTTGCACAACCTAGCAACCAAATGATTGCAAGGAAAATTAACTGCTAACCCAACAAAACTATGGGATCTCCAACTCAATGTGTCACTACTATGGTATTTGTGTTAATTATTGCAGGTTTTAGTGAGATATCATAGCCCCTTAGGACCTGCAAAGTGGTACACCACTCCCTAGCTCCATCATAGCAACTGGGATAAAGTATTCATCCATCACAACCCATTTATTTAAAACCACACCTTGTTCTGTGGCAAGATAAATCAATTTAATCCCCCCCCCCCCCAACTTCATGTGTGTATAGGTTGTATTTAACTAAACTTACTTTTTTAGTGCGAACTTTGATTCTTCTATTTAAGGGTCCTAGCTCAATGGAAGAGCACCTACCTTAAAGGTAGTAGGTTGGTGGTTCAATTCCTCTGTGCCCTATCTACACAAATCAATGACTAATTAAATGACCAATTAACAACAATCAAGGACTAAATAAATGGCCAGTTAACAACAATCAATGACTAAATAAATGAACAGTTAAATGCACTTAATGACTAACTAAATGACTAGTTAACCCAATCAATGACTAAATAAATGACCAATTAACAACAATCAATGACTAAATACATGACAAGTTAACAACAATCAATGACTAGAAAAATGACCAGTTAACGTCAATCGATGACTAAATAAATGAGCAGTTAACAATAATCAATGACTAAATATACGAGCAAAATGACTAATCAAAATAACCAATAAATGACTGAAAAAATTTAGTCACGTTATAAGTGACTGACAATAAATGACTATTAGTCACGTGACTAAATTTAGTCACTTATATGCAATTTTTAGTAATTTTTTTATTCATGTATCTCACTTTTTCTACAAGTGGGGAAATCCACACAGCTTGAAAATTTCCTTCATGAAAATATGCGCAATGTTAGCAGTCTTATGCATTGACCTAATGGGAACAAAATGCACTGCTTTGGTCAGCTTGTCCACCACTACCATGATTGAATCATGCTGCTTTGTTGTCATTGACAATCCTATAATGGAATCCATAGATATTTATTCCCACTTCCACTTAGGAATAGGAACTGGATGCAGTAATCTTGTTGGGCATTGGTGCTCAACGTTCACTTGCTGGCACTTCTAATATCTGGCAATGTACTGCGCAATATACCTTTTCATCAATGGCCAAAAATATTGCTTTTTTCATGCTAGTCTTTTGATAACCTAGGTGACCTCAGTAAGGTGTCTGATGAATCTCATCCATTATGAGCTTCAATTATGCGTTGTCCGGTATGTACAACCATCCTTGGAATAGAAGAATTCCATCTTCATCCAACTAATATCCTTCGTACTTATTGTCTAATTCTACTTGACTAAGTCATGCACACACTTGTGCATATTTCTCATCTTTAGACGAGACCTTGTTGACTTTTTCTCTAAGGTCAGCGCTATATGAACATATGGTTTTGACATGAAACTTCATACTGAGTGCGTCAACAACCTTGTTCTCCTTGCATTTGACATGCTTGATTTCAAAATCGAATTCACTTAGGAATTCTAATCACCTAATCTATCAGGAATTTAGATTTGGCTGATCAAACAAATATTTCAAGCTCATATGATTAGTGTGAAACTCAAACTTTCATCCGAGCAAGTAATGTCTCCACATCTTCAAGGTGTGCACTATGGATACTAGCTCGAAGTCATGCATCACATAATTATTTTCATGATCCTTTAACCTTTTGGACTCATAGCATATCACATGCCCTTCTTGCATTATAAGTACTCCTCCCAATCCTTCAATGCAAGCATATGTGCATACTATGAAATCTTTATCAGGTTTTATGATTTTCAAAATCGGGGCACCGATGAACAATTCCTTCAGGTGTTGGAAACTTCTCTCACATTTTTCAGACCATACAAAGTTATATTGCTTCTTTGCAACGTTGAGATAGGATGCGCCACCTTGGATAAATCCCTAATGAATGTCCTATAGTATCATGCTAAACCCATGAAATATTGAACATTTGTCACATTCCTTGGCATAGACCAATTCACTATTGCCTCAATCTTCTCAAGATCCATTGAAATTCCCTTTGTTGAAATGACATGACCCAAATACTGAATCTTCTTCTAATAGAACTCACATTTGCTAAGCTTGGCATAAAACTTATGCACCCTAAGCACCTGCAATACCTTTTTGAGATGTTTTGCGTGCTCTTCCTCGTTCATAGAATAGATGAGAATTCCATCTAGGAATGCCAAGCCTTGAACTTATCCAAGTATTGGATGAAAACACTATTCATGATGCACATGAAAGTAGTTGGTGCATTGGTTAAACCAAATGGCACAACTGTGACCTCATCGTGGCCATACTGCATTCTGAAAGTTGTCTTATGGATATCTTCCTCCTTGATTCTGACTTGATGATATCTTGACCTTAAGTCAATCTTGGAAAATACTCTGGATCTTTCGATTTTATGAAAGAGATCATCTATCCTAGGCAATGGATACTTGTTCTTCACTGTGACTGTATTGAGTCTTTGTAGTCAATACAAAGTTGTAATGTCCCATCCTTATTCTTTACGAACAAGACTAGCGAACCCCACGGTTACACACTCAGTCTGATATAGATTTTATCCATTATATCCTGTAGTTGCATTTTCAACTCGACCAACTATGGAGTGCTCATTCTGTAAGGGGATTTAGACATTGGGGTTGTGATTGGCACCAGATTGATAGTAAAATCCATATCTCTTTGGGTGGTATCCCTGGCACTTATTCTGGAAGTACATCCTTATATTCTTGCAGCGATGGAAAATCTTTGAGCACTGGACCTCTACCCTCTGCGCATCCTGATACATGAACTACATATACCTGATAGTTGTTTTTGAAGTACCTTCCTAAATGCAGCACTGAAACTTTCCTTCTGGAAATCATTTTCAGCACACCTTTCATTGGTTGAGGTTTGCCTTCACCATTAAGGCATTCAAGAGACTTATTATAATAGACAAGCTTGGCACAAATCTTTTCTATCCAATCCATGATAATAAGAACATGATAGGATCTTAGTGGTAGGATGTTTAAATTTGCTGCGATGGACAAACCATCCAACGTTAATGGACATCCTTTTACCATTTCACTTACTTTCCTTTTCGTCCCTGTGGCTAATTGAACTAGCCACAACTTGCCATGCTTACTTTTCTTAAGTGCACAAACTTCAACAATCTTACGATGAATATAACTATGACTAGATCATGGGTCTATTAAAATAGAAATAGACTGCACTACAATCTTACCTCCAACTTCAACTACTACGGCTTGATGGTCTGCTTGATGATCATCCAAAGTTGTGTAGATCCTAGGAGTTTATCTGGCCATATACTCCACAGTCATAACTCCTTCAATGTTATGGATCCTTTAAGGCCTCTCCTTCCCGTGAGGGGAATTATACACCTTATCATTCTTTGCACATCCCCAACATTGCATTGGTTCTTTGGGCCTTCCTATGCATGGAATATCACACCGGAATATGCTTTGCATTGGATGCTCTTGCTGAACATTTCTCTACTAATTTTGATAGAGTACATGCATGAACTCTTTCCTCCTTGGATCAAACCTATCCTTGGGCTTCATTTTTAATGCTTGATCCTCCTCATCTCTGCCCTTGTATTGCTCATAGCAATCCATAGCCTTCTGGATATCATCATTAAAGTTCTTTGGCTCCATGAACTCAATTCTATCCCTATAATCCTGGGGTAGTCCACTTAAGAATCTATGAATCTTCACCTTCTCATTTCTAAGATAATCCACATACTAGAGTAGCTCTAGGAATTTATTCACATATTCCTCCATTGTCATATGTCCCAGCTTCGGCTCATGGAACTCCTTGCCCTTATTGTCATAGTATCTTTCAGAAAGATGCTTCTTCTTGAAATAATTTTCAAACTTTTTCTAGTCAATCTTCCTTTCCTTGAGGCCCTTCACTTGTTGGAGGTGTTCCCACTAGATTGAAGCTCTACCATTCATATTGAAGATGGCAATAATAGCTTTATCATTTCCAAAAAACTCACAGATTCTAAAGTACTTCTTCATCCAAGAAACCATGCTTCAGCCTCCTGCCCCGACTTACCTTAATTCTCCATCAAATGTGGGCGGCTTTACCTTCCTGAATTCTCTAGAGGAATTCTCTCTAAGAGACCTACTTCTGTTAGATATTTGGGATGAATGTGTTGAACTGTCTGACGATCTTTCCGATCTACTTAATCTACCGCTCGAGGTGTCTGATGGAGACATGCTTATTCTCTTGTTGCGCAAGTCTCTTTCCTGATGTCATGATCTTCCTCTAGAGTGAGTGCTCAAAATATTCCCATACTTACTACCATTATTCTGATTCAATCTTAGATTAGATTTCTACTGAAAGTTCATTAGACTCTGTAGTATGGTAGCGTTGATCTAATGTTACTACTCATGCAACTTAGTCAACCTTTCATTGAAACTCCTCATAGTTTCAACCATTCCTGGGGGTTTGATTTGCGTCGTCCTTCCATTAGATTCTTTTTCTACATTACCACCAACATATTCCCCCATGGAATCTTCTGCATGATCATAGGGATCCCACGCATCTTCCATGATGAGCATGCAACTAGTTAACTTTCTAATTCTTCTACTCACTACCTTCTCTCCTTTGCTATACCAGTCTCACCGCTATTACTAGTGTTGTGCACAAAGTGAAGTTTATTATATCAACACATTAATAATATTAATAATCACTTTAATATCACCATGTAGGGTTCCTCTTGCACTCAAAGGACTAGAGTTGAAACCAATGCTCTGATACCACTTTGTCACGTCCCCGACAGCCTCAGAGGCCTATTGTGACAACAGGGGATCTTTTTCCTTTCTTCTACTTCTGATACCAATACATTCCCATGTCTAAACTGAGTTATTTTGTTGTGCCACAGTTTGCACCTCATACTCTTAACTCGTTGTGTGACACACTGCGCACATCATACTTTAGGCTACACGCACTTCCGCTCTTATCAATTTCATTATCGTACAACTATACTGCACACACAAAGACAACCTACTATGCAATCCACTGCGTGGTTACCTTCAACCATTACACATCTAGCACTTCGCAGGTTAACCACCTAGTTGCAACTTATCTTGCAATATATTTCCACTGGCTACCTGCAATGTTAGCGCTTTACACATAATGGGGCTTCATATTCATACAATCATCTATATGGAAGCAATTCACCTACCTACTCATTATATACAGTGTTAATGCCTAAACTTCACACACATGCAACATTTTGGCTAATCTTTCAGTAAGGCGTCATCAACATATAGCATGCATCCCACTGAAGACATCCTCAGTTAGATCCAGAAAGCAACATGAGTCCAAACATGCCAAAAACAGTCAAAAGAGGAGGTAGTGCGGTTACTCCCGTGATACCCCACGCTACAATGCATATTATCAGTTTTGTGCCTGCGCTACACTAGCGTGGATTTTTCTTCGAAATCCATGCATCTGTAAAAAATAGCGGGTCCACAACCACCTGCAGTGCATGGAAGGCTCATCAAAGCTCCATCACCTCCAAGAATTCGAACTTGGCTCCTAGTGTACTTGGGATCATTGAATGTCCCCCCTTTATTTACTTTGGAGCTAGATCATGGAGTTAATGAGTCAACATTTGGATCTAGTTATTTCTTGGCCACCTCTTGACCTATAAAAGGAAGCCATGGGCATGCATCTAAGAAGAGAAATTTAGAGCAAGGTTATACTGCTAGAATTGTGTTGGAACTTCTTCCACCTCTTTCCATACCTACTAGCATCCTTCAAACTCCCTTGCCACCTTCCTCCAAGGGGCAAGTGTTTCTCCCATTTTTTCTTTCAAGTTATTTAGCATTTAGTGTGGACAAAAAGGACCTCCCTAAGGGATATTGTTGGCTTCCCTTGAAGGCCGCACCTCCTAGGTGACACTTCATCTAACAAGCTTGACCATTGGGCAATCTAAATTAGTTCTATCATTTGTTTCTTGTTGTGGTTTGCATATTCTCACTCCCTTTGCTTTGTTTCAAGTTATTTTCAAATTTTTGTTTTATTTTTCTAACAAAATCCATGCAGGATCAATTTGGAGTCGTTCACATTTGCTTTTTGTAACACAATATTGGGCCTTGTTGACAACCTCAAAAGCTTTCCCCCAAAGTGGGAAGTGCTACATTCCTTTGTGCAAATTTTCCCACAATAGTATTTAAGGCGACTCCAGTATATTTTTGTTCATTTCTCTTTCACTAGATTGTTATTTGCTAAATAGCTAATTCTAGGTGCTTGTCTTGTGCAGGTGAGTAGGTCCTTAGCCTTCAATTCCAGAATTCGGCCTCCTCTTGGTCGGTGTTGTTGTTTACACAAATGTGCATATCTCGTCACCCTGAGTGTTAGAGTTTGCACTTTAATTCAATTTAATTAGGATCTTTAACTGAAAGAATAACAAGCACAGCAAAACACAATAGACACAATAATTTTCCTCAGGGAAACCATAAAGGAGAAAACCCCACAACTTCCTCAAAGATATATTCGTCACTAATACAATATAACAAAATGGAAAACCCAAAAATAAGAACTCTTTTGCAGCTCTCTCTCTTTCTCCTCCAGCGAACTTGTCTTCTCTCTCTTGCTTATGCGAACTTGAGTGAGTGAGTGGTGTGTCCAAATGAGAGAGAAGCTCTCTATTTATACTTTATGTTTGGGTGACCTTTTTCCTAATTATGTCAGTTTGACTAACTTGACTGGGCCGACCTGTCCTAGGGAGACTCAATAATACCTTTTACATTTATTCTTTGGGGTGTTATTGCCTCGACTTACAATGGAGGTTTTACCTCAATGACCTAGCATGACCAAACATAATAATGACATCCCCGAACGGAGGAAAAAAATCTCCATCGGAGGTACAAGTAAAATACTATAATAATATAAATATAAAATACAAATGAATATCTTCCGAAGTTGCATTTACAACAACACTGAGCACGCTACCCGTGCAAGTTTTTCTTTGACAATCGTGCTACCTACGCAGTTTAACAGACCCTTTCCCATGTGGTAATTTGCTTTCCATTCGCGTGGCCTCGCCGGATTGTAACCACCCTACAACGTGTCTGTGTTTGAATTTCCTATGCTACTGCGTGTCTATTTCTTTTTTTTCGCACTACTGTCATTTATTTTATTTTTATCAATTCTGCATACAATCTTGCAGTCCCAATGACTGCTCATTAATGAACCAGAATTACATTAACTTGCAATAGTTAGTTTTTCTTTGGTAATTAGCCCACTTAGACCAAGATTAAGAAATAAAGAGTCATTCTCTCTTGAAAACTACTTACGTAACCAACTTTGAGGCTTCCAACATGCCTTATTGTTGTCACTAGTATTCAAGACATCTCATATTCTTTGTTTACTTTATATGTTTTTAGGCAACCTAGTGTATCTCACTTGTTGCACACAAGTAACGACCTAAAGACTCTAATATCCCAAAGTATGCTCTTCACCTTGCACTTCTTGTGAGCTTGGTGAATTAGAAAATGGTGAGAAGCGTTGTTGGCTCTAATGTGGGAAGACCTAGGTTCACTATGACAAAAACCAACAAATCCCAAGATACTAACCATTTTGGCATCAACTGCGAACACGCGAAGTCTCACCCAAAGTACCTATGGGTACTATAGGAACCATGTTTTTGCAACAGCAAAGGGGAGAGAACTCTGTTCTACCGTCATACCCATTAACTGAAATTCAACAGAAATCAGTTAAACCATAGATTCTAACATAATGTATACATCAACTGCGCAACCTATTATAGCTGAAAACATTCATGTCCTATTATCATATCATTGAGCATCTATCATTTAATAGTATCATGTAAATCAAAACAACAAGCACATACAAGGACATTCACATACACAAGACACCATAGATTTCTACATGGAAACTCAACTTGGAGAAAACCACGCAGATGCTTTGTTTATTCATTGATCCCACTACATAAAGCATTTCATCTTCTTATAGATTTGCGCACACAGGCTATAGACCTCAACCCTTCCAAAAACCCTTCAGTTACACAAAATAAATACATGGGATCACTTAGCCCTTTGTCATACTCTCTTTTCATCAATACTTCATCCAAAATTATCAACAGCCTACTCTACCCGACCCGTTACACATATATAGTTATTGAAAACGCCCAAATTGTCACCATGAGGCACCACTGTTGCCATTTTCTATATGTGATCATTGTGATGGGATAAAACCCTGTGGCAATGACCATTGGAGGTGTGTGTCTACGGGAGGCTTGACTGCTATATTGTATGTTTCTAAGGGTCGGGGGCTCACTGCGTTGACAATATTGGATTCAATTCATCACCTACAGTTAGTATAGTCGTAGGCATCAAATGTGGGGAGCTAGTATCTGACATAATATAACTTTCAATAGATCTATTATCTTTTATTTGACCACAATTGTTCATCTTTGTGGCTCCATGCAACATCTATAAGACATACTATGTAAAAACTGATCTTACGACTAGATATCAAAATACTGGTGTTAAGAAATCCTGTAAAACCAGAAATAGCCAGGTTTTGCTTGAATGCTAGTACAGATTGATTTTTAACTTGGCAAGAAGGCCACTTTTTAATCCTGGAGATGACTTTAATTGGATGGTAACTTGGAGATGCTATATATTGCAGCCAAAAACGAACTACCTTGGCAACCAACAACTTGGTTTTACTTCCAGGCAACTATCTAAATTTTGACTTTAACATAAGCAACGATGCTCCTTCAAAAACTTACATTTGGACTCAATATAAATTGTGGAAAACAGAGAATTCATTTGCACTCATGATGCAAAAACTTGTGAAAACAAAACATTAGAAAAAGAATGTGACCAGATCTATGTTTGAATTACAACTTTGGATTAAAAGTATCATTTACAAGTGTTGAATTTGAGTAAACATAGCAACAGTGTATATGTTGCAAAAAATGCGAGTAGTGTATATTAGTAGGATAATTTGGAAATGAAGCAAATCAACTTACTGTAACCATAGTAAAGAAAATAAACACAAACAACTACAAATTTCTTACAATAACAATTACTCTACCACCCAAAGATCCACAAGTCTACAACAATGAAATCTATAACCATTCTCACCATTTTATTGTGTTGTAATTTGGCAGCTCTTGCTCCTTTAGATATATGATGATGTACACCCTTGGACATTCTTTTTGAATCTAAAAATAGAAGAGAGAAAACCATTTCAAGGACAAGAAAGTCTTTCCACAAAAAGAAAAATTCAGAATTTTATAATTCTCTTTGTGCCACTAATTGCAAACTTGATTCCTAACTTCTTACTATAGCAACAACCTTCTCTTCTCACTCACAAATATGTTAAAGAGCAAATATGCACATATAGATGTTAATTATCACTTGCATTGTCTAGACATAACCATATTGAAAACAAATAGCCTTCACATACACTTTTCACACTGAAATAATGCAACCCCTTGAAAAGGAATGAAGCCCAAAAGACCTTTGGCATGCTCATGACTGGGCATATTTTAGTTTTCAAATCAATTGAATTTTTTTTTAAAAACATGTGCCCTCCCATACCAAATTGCGCCCACGTTTTGGCAAAAGAAGTTTACTAGGATGCCAATGGTTCAGACTTCCTGGAATAGAGCAAAACGTATACAAGAATGGGAAATTTTCAAACCATATATCTTGCTTACATGTGCACAATAAAGAATGTATGATTAAATCTATGTATGAATACTAAGCAAAGAACTTTCAGAACTAGAATATGAAATCTCTATCTGAGGCAACAGGGAGATACAATTACATTTTTGTGAGAGTGCCACTGACACCACCCCCACCACAGTTCACATTTATTATACAACGAGAGCTAGGCCCAATCTCTTTCTTTTAGGTACGTTTCAACAATTGTTGCTCTTCATTTCATGGGGGAGTTGCATGTTTTCCACATGTACTAACAAGGATACTGAGAAATAATAGTCAAAAGAAGAATTCACCAATCATCACAGGAGCTCAAGAAACTACAGTTTTCTTTTTTATCACTTATATGAAGTTTGAACAGACAAAATCCAGCACTGCCAAACAATAGTCAAATCCTGCCAACGTGGACTTTGCTTCCTGAAGCGCATCAGAAAAATTGCATCAACAGAATAAGTTGTTTTCTATTAATCAATTGGGTGTTTCTCGAGTGGTTGAGAGGAAAGTTGTTATCCTCCCCTATCAGGGTTCAAATCCTCTTTGTGACATGGTTGTAACTTTTCCTAGGAAATGCATTATGCACAAACAAACAAAAAGTTGTTTTCAATTCAGTACAGATTCAATAATCATTACAGAACACTGACTAACCTAGATGTTGCCCGTAGCATCAAAACAACAATTGCATGCTAATACTATATCAAATATTGCAATATTTTGAATATTATTGACCATAATCCAATACTCTCAACCCACAACTTCTTATCTAAAGCGATGTTTCAAAATTGTTGTAGGTTGTTATAGGCTGTAGGAAGGGACAAATTTACCTTTAAAGCATCTTGCCAAAATAAGGGTTCACGATTGCAAAGAATACTTTCAATTTAGAGAAAAAAGAGAGCTCGGTTTACGAATCTAATAGGATTTAGCTGTTCATGCCTTGGAGTTGGGCATTAGCCGAGTCACTTTACGTTTTGGTTAAGAATTTGAGGGCTATGTTTCAAAATATTGACAAGTCTTTCTCAAAGCTTTGAGAGAAGAATGTGTCTGACTTTAGATGGGAAGATTGCCAAGAGGGAATGGGAATACTAAGCCACATGGTAGTTTAAGGAGCAGTCAAATTATTGCTGTTGATCAATTGCAATCGACGGAATGGGGTTAATCAAATGATCAATATATATTTAGGTCTGTGTCTTTTCTCCAAGATATCTACTTGGGTGGCATGTCTTTGGTATAGTAAGTCTCTTATATCACTCCTTTGATGGATCTCTTTGTTTTCCACATGGACAATGGCTTTATAAGCAATCTTGGTATATCCAGTTCCACAACTAGCTAAATCATGATTGATTATATGAGCTATATTGTTAATTGAGAAAGATTTATCATTTTTGTGTAGCAACCTTGTCATTTTTCATTGGGTATATCCTTTTTATCACAGGTTTAAGTGTGACTATGTTACTTAAGTTGATTCTGGGAAAAACATGGAAAAATAAAAAGTGGTTACATCATTTTGCTTACCTTTTCAGAATCCTTTGCTTCTGTTCCATTTTCTTTGTGTACATTCTGTGGCTTCCATAAACTAAGTTGTGTTGGGTCAGTAGGATTCTTCTTCATATAACTGTGCATAGCCTCATCACTTTCTATGGATTACCTTGGCCTGTAAATAGACATGGGATCTCTGGTTTTCTTTGTGCTTTTGTTACCTTTTGAATTCATCTATTTTCGGGAAAGTGTAGCATAGAATGACTCTGGCAGTTGTAAGTTCAATTGTAGAGTTTGTAATCTGTTGCTCAGAGTCAATATTATGTCTGCAAGTTTGGTGCTTTTTGAATACCCTTTACTAGGACCATTCAAATCAGCCAAAATAGTAGCCTCTTAGCTACTTCTCCAGATTCTAGAGGTTTTCTGTGAGGGGAATACTTTTTTACTGCTCTGACCCTTCAAAAACCATAGCATCCTTCTCCATGAGACACATGACATCCAAGTGAGACCTTTGGTAACAAATGTTCAGTCATTAACCTCTGCTGCAGAGCATCTTTAAATGATGTGCCGGTTACATCCCTATATTGTTCTCCAAACACAACTTGCAAAGAAGGTAACATAACATTATTTTTTCTATGCTCCGGATTTTTCACTGGGGTATGGTATTTTGGTCCAAAGAAGGTGTACAAGCAAGTAGATATAGCATATCCTGGAGCATGTTCAATCCTCTTAAATGGTGTATCCAAGTAAAGTTGTTGATTGTGAGACAAATCTATTTGACGGACATCCCCCAAATCTGTTTGATAGACATCTTTCTTGTAATTGTTTCTAAGTTCTGGCTTTTTGGATGGAGTACTGGAGTCCAGTCCAAATAAGGTGCTAAAACAAGGAGATATGTTATATCCCTCTGTAACCTGAAGGGCCTTCAATGGAGTATCCAATTGGGAAGGATCCTGCTTGCAGGCCTCTTTTGTAAGAATCTCTGGGCTTTTTTCTGGAACAGAATCATCGATACCTGAACAATGGAATACATCACCATTACTATCAATAAGTTTGGGCTTATTTAGTTGAGCACCAAAGTCTAGCCCAAAAAAAGAATTCAATCAAGGAGATATATCAAGGCCCTCTATTAGCTTGGGCATCTTGAATGGAGTATCCAAGCCAGAAGGTTCCTGGTTGCTAGCAACGGTGTCTACTTTCACAAGTTGTATATTTTCTCCAACTTTGCATTTTTGGGTCTCTTCAGCTTTATTCTGTATTGGTTGCTCTTCCTGATCATCCTCCAAATGACTGGATGATGCAGCACCCGGAACGAGGTAAATTTTCCATCTGTAGAACAGAAAGGTGGCTACAACAGGGAAGCAGTAGTTGAGGATGCATTAAGAACAGTGCTAAAAAGCGAAAATGTGAAACATCCTTTGCAAAAATTTCCACCCCTAGCATCACAAGTTCTGCTAAACTTGTCATTGAAATTTTTGTTGTCCCTATAAGGTTTGCTTGTGAAGGTGGTACTCTAGTCTGGAGTATCTGTCTGCCCACTATATCATAAGACATGTGACCTAATCTTGATAACACCTGCACATAGGAAACAACAAAGCTATGTAGGTCTAACATGAAAGGTCATTTACAGCAGCTGCAAAGCTCGTGATTCTAAAAGAATTACTTTTAATTATCATGTAGATGTAAGTTTCCATGTGATTAAGGATTTTGTATTGATGCAGACCCAAAGAGCTTTACAATTAAATATAGAAGAGTATCGAAAAGAATGCCTACAGAAGATGTTTGAAGAGCAACAAAAAACATGTGACTTTTTAAAAAACTAATACCCTATCTTGTCATGGTTGTACCAATCCATCTGCTAGGTTTCCAATTGATCATCTTTCTAGAATCTCACTTATTACCGAGTTTTCTACTCCAATTTTGACTGAGTGTGGAATATTTCCTATTTCAAGCAGAAAAATAGAATGTGAGTCTCAAGAGGCCAATGTCCAAAATAAGTCAGATACCATGGTAGACTGACAATACTTAAGATGGATCAACTCCAGAATGAGAAGTTGGATAAGAATAACATATGAAAATAGGATGGCATCACATGCTGGTTCGAAATTTTTGAACTCTATCAACAATAAACTGAATGACAATTGAAACCTTACTACATGCTTTGAAGTTTGGAATTGTTTGCAAGTTATCTTCTCAATGATTATGTGTGATATATCGTGTAAGGCATCAATTTGATTGGTAGAAGTCCTTTTATCATATTTTGACTCATTTGATAAAGGTCTCAGCAGGCCAGTTGGCAAAGAGCAAGCTATTGAATCAAACTCTATGTATCCATTTCCAGGATGAAAGATGGGGTCATCGATATCCACTGAGTTGTACTCGTGGTCATACTAAAAATCCCTATCGAAACATTTCACAACTTGCTGGAATATAAATAAACAATTGCTAACAACTTTGAGATTCCAAATATTACAAGTTGAGCAAGTTGAGAAAGGAAAAAGGCTCCTTTTCAAGAAGAAATAATATCATCACATAGTCACCTTCAGGATTGTTGTGATTTCTGTAAATTCAAAGAAGAACCACCTGCATAGGAAATCATATTCTCCAGCAACTGTGCTGTCACCTTCATGTCTTATGACAATTCATGAACAACCACATCCATAGACAATCATGCATGGACTCAATATCGTACTTTGGTTTCTGTTGCAAATTGGTCCGCATATGTTATTTCATTATATTTTCAAGTTTAAATTTAGGCATTTGAGGTTAAAATAAAATTAAGATTATTTACACATTTTAGGCTTGAGCTTTGAGATAGGAGCTTTCTCTGTTGTAAACATATTTAGGTAACACTTGTTAACAGTTAGGTATAGTCAATAGTGTCTAGGTAGAAAGTAAGAAACAAATACAAATATTTACGTTCTTAAATAGTGTCGCTTTCCAATGATAGGTTCTAGATCACTCACAGTGAGGGTTGGATTTTAGGTATAGTCAAGTTGGTTAGAAATATAATATTATTCCTTGCTCGGCATGGTAACCATAATGCCAATGTCCAACCCTAATACCTTGCATGATTAACAATATCTCCAATCTTCTATAACACCTTGAAACATAGGCAGACGAAAGGAGAGAAAAGAGGTAAAATGATCAATAGAAACTGCAAGATGTATATGAAACATACCTTGAGATAACACTAATTCAAAGCAAGACATTAATAGAGGGAACTAGATCATTCTCGGCATGATCCTGCCATAAACCATCTAGTGTGGCCTCGGTCCCTCTTTGCACACACAGAGGTGTAATCTGCCCCTGATTATCATTTTTAATGGAAGAAAACGAGTGGGCTAATTCACAAACTTTAGATGTTCTAAAAATCATCTAGTATGCATTGATTCTAAGTTCTAACACAGCATTTTTACAATGTTTGTTGGCAACCACTAGGGGTAATTGCCACTTTTATTAAGTCAACCAATAATTAGCTCTTGGAAATGTGAAATTAATGACCACTTTTATTGATGCTATAAATGACTTTGATCTCAATCTAGAGTGCCTCGGCTACTATGAAAGAAAAAGAAAAAACACAAAATGCAACCAATTTATTTATTTATTTAGCATTAATTCAACATAAAAAATCTTACAATGAGGCAAATACATCATTACAATCACAAGTTTTCTTTATAGGAGCACATGGGTTCTAAACAATATCGCTTATTGCTTTGGTAGTTGATGACCATTCCCCAAAAGATTGAAAACTTTTCACCCCCATTAATCGATGATAAACTCATTAATCAAGGTCTCTTTGGAACCACTTGCATCATGAATGGGTGTAGGCCTTCAACATAGCCCTATTGAGCTATAGCCTTTAATATTGAATAACAAAAATCATCATCAAAATATTTCACAACTTCCTGCACATAGAAATCTAAATAAAGAATGGCAAACAAGTTTGAACATAAATATTGAGATTGCATTATATGCATTACTAGTTAAGCTTGGGACATGTTTTACTTCAAATTTATTAAGTATTCAAAGAAATAAATAAATAAAAACTTACATATATATGCTAGTATTTGTTATACCTCAAATTGTCACTCTATGTACCATTGAGAGCCTTCATGCCATATCACTATGAGGAACATGATGTTCATACCTCCTAGGAGTGTTGAGACCCCTTTTTATCATGTTGGTCCCCTCCCTAGTCATACTTGGAGGCAAATCCAACACCTAGGGGTTGAATGCCACTTCACCAAGCTTATCCTAGAAGTATTTCCGCGCCCTACTAGTGGTGCAAGACGCGAAAATACAACATTTTCCGCTCTCTGCATACCTATGGGGGCACGAAAATTACAACATTTTCGCGCTTTGCTCATTCATGGGGGCGCGAAATCCCTGAATAACCATTTTCCTTGGTTTTTGGATCTTGGATTTCGAAGAGATTTTCATGGGATAAGATTTCCTTTTGATTCCCATATCACCTACCCTCTTTGGCATGATTCAGATCCTTGATCCACATCTCCCTCACTTAGATCCATAATATTCTCTTAAGTGGTTGGGGCCTCCCAAATCCTATAAGAAGAAGGCCATCCATGATCTATGGAGAGAACTTTGGAGACATCAAACCTATGATCTCAAGAGTCTTGCAGAGGTAGCAAAGGAGAGCTTGGAAGGAGATGATATCCTCTTGGACATCAAGGTATAACATTGTAATCATCTTCTTTGGCTTTCTTGATGATAACTTGGTTTATTCTCCCATATCTTGTTTATTGTCATATTGATGCATGATATGTTGTAGATTAGATCTAGATCAATACATCTATTTGCTTAGAAGTTTTGGTTCTTTGTCTTGTTCAACAAGTTCAAGCTTTAGAGATCAAACTTGGAGCTGGATCTAAGACAACCTACAGGTTGGAGGTAAGTTTCACTTCTTCCTTTCCTCTTCTATGTCCAATAGTTTATGCATTGTGCTAGATCTAGGAGAATAAGATCACCATTTGTTTTGTTTTTGTCATGGATTAAGTATCTATAAGTTTAATTACATCCATGAGAGAGTTTAACTATCCAACCTTGCACATTTTACGAACCCAAGGAAGGAGAGGTTCGGTTCCATAAGGATCCTTCGATGTTTCATTTTACGAGTCCAAGGAAGGGAAACTCGATGATTTTTCATGTTTAGGGAGTCTGAAATAACCTAAAGAGGACTCCAAGATTTGATTTTTCGTAAAAGTTAGTCCCTAAACTCGAAAAAGTATAAAATAATGTTTGGAATAACTCTCTTAGTCAAAGGTTGACTAAGGTGTGTCTTTTTCGTAAAGAGTCTAAGTGATCCGAAAAAGGGATAAACTACCACCGAATAGACGTCCTTTCAAATACTTTTACAAGTGTGAAAGAGACAAGTTCACTTGGCGATCTTTTCTTATTTTAAGAGTATGAAAAGAGCCTAAAGAAAACTCCAGAGGTTCCTTTTTCGTGAGTTAATCGCCCTAGTCTGAAAAAGAGATAAAATAATACTAGGTTGATACTTTCCTCATTGTTTTACGAGCACGAGTAAAGCATACTAAGCTCGACATTATTTACTTGAGTTTAACAAGCATGACCCAAGTGTGAAAAGCGTTTGGAATCTCTTTCATATTTCAGAGCTAGAGCACGAAAGAGAGAAAGTGAGCTTGAAAAAGGTCAAATAAACAACTCCACCTGTGAACAACTTGGATGAACCTGTCGAAACCTGGTCAAAAACCCTAGAAAATAACATTAAAAGATAATAAATGTGAAAAAAGGATTTAAACAAAGGTCATTAATGCGAAAGTAGTTAAAAAATAACTAGTTTCATTATAAAAAGAGAGTAAAATGTAAAACTAGTCATTTTGCTTGGTCATTTTTACCTCAAGGAGTTTTTTACCTTGGTTGGGAGCCAAATTTCAACTGAAGATATTGGGAGATCCAGGGCACCATTCGAGTCGTCGTTCGAAGCAGGTTAGGCATCTTACTCTGCTCTTTCATTTGATGTTTTATTTTTGCAATTTCATGCTGATTTGAGGGGGAGGTAAGCATCCTAGGGCACAAATTTTCGCACACTGGAATTTCCACGCCCTTGCTATATGGCGAAGCGCAAAAATTTCAATATTTCCAAGTTATGGGGCATGGTGGGGGCACGAAAAATTATCAATTTTCGTGTTTCCTAAAATTGTCGAGGCACGAAAAATACATAGAATGAAATTTTGAAGAGCTTGCCCCCATCTCATTTGGAAAAAATTGGTTTCAATGCTCTAATCACGGGTTCCTTTGATGATTTTCAGGAGTTTCCAAGAGAAAAGAGCGAGAATGATTGCGTGGAAGAAAGAGGGCATGAAGGGGAGGACCGAGATGCCCTCAATGATGATAACACTTTGTCTGCACTGAGAGAGTGTGGATTGTTGAAGTTCTTCAAGACAAGAGGGATCCAGAAACAAGGGAAACTTCTAAACCACATAATAGAAATGTGGGAATCGGATCTACAAGCTTTCCGTGTAGGGGAGCACATCTTTGAGATAGAGCTTGAGGACATATATTTCTTAAACGGTCTCTCTAAGAGAGGGGCACGAGTCAATTTGGTGGGACATTGTAGCACTGAAGAGACTACGGAGAACTACATATCCCAGTATTGTAGACAAGGATCTCGCAAGAAAAGCGGGAAAGTACTTATAGCCGATGTGATAGATATTCCCTTGAGGATGATTTTGTACACTCTTGCTCAAGTGGCTGGAAGTGTAGGGGCTCATCATGCTACCAAGGCTCAAATGACTTATGCCTTGGAATGTCTTGAGCCAAAGTTGTTCAATTGGTGTGAGGGGGTTCTGGTCATTATCAAGGATCAAGTCACCAAATGTCATAATGGAAATATCAAGCAATTTGGATACAGGAGTATCTTAGTCACGTTTTTCTTAGAGAGGATCCCATTACTACGCATGCAGATAGAGAGACCTCATCGTACTCCATCTGAGCCACAGATGGGGAGATGGAGTGACTATGTTGGGCGGCTCGATGGGCCACAAGTCCTAGCATTTAGTGAAAACTTATTTTCCTTGTTAGAGGAATAGATTGTGATGATTGAGGAATATCCCTATGCTAGGGTATGTTGAATATTGTAACTTCTAAGAATATTATATTTGTACATTATTATTCCGGAGATGTTTCATCCCTCCGAGGTAACCCTATTATGTATCCGGAGATGATTATTTCTCCGATGGGTTGTGGTAACTAGGGTTATTAGACCCACCATGTGGGGGTCGGCCCTGATCTTATATTTTAGGGGTTATTAGACTTCTCCAGGAGAGGTCGGCCCCATTAGGGATTTTGGTCAGTCGGGAACTAGTATAAATAGAGGAGGTGAGCTCCTCATCAGACACACTTACACAACTCAGAAAAGTAGTGCACTTGTGTCTGGGAGGTCTGCACAGGAAGTGGAGAAGGAGGTCAAGTCTTGGAGCACATCTTGTATTTTGGTTGATCATCTTATTGAGGAAAGCTTTGCTGGGTTTTCTACCCCATGAGGGTTTCCCAGGGTAAATTCTGTGTCTATCTTGTGATTATGTTTCTTTCAGTGATCTTGCTAGTCTATTTGGTTTAAACTTAATAGGGTAGACTTCCGGGTCGACATTGACTTGGAATTTCTAGTATATGATGACTGGGATGAGCCAGGTATGTGACCTTTAAATATATTTTTTGAATTTTTCAATATATATGAGAAGAACCTGCAACAATTAATTGATGAATACACGATATATCAGATCACATAATATTTTTATTGATCGCAGGCCACTTCGAGGGGGCAACCTCCTTTAAGCAAGCTCAATACAAAATAACTTCACCGTGCCTTCATAGGCCTTAACACACACTTATATACTAAGTCTAGGCGCCAATACTATGGGTCAAAACCATGGGCCAATAAAAACTATGGATCAGCAATACTACGGGCGACTTACAAAGCATATGCGCCAAACAACAATAACACAAACTATGGTTCAACAAATACTATGGGACGACTTAAAAAGCATATGCGTCCAACAACAATATACTAACAAAGTAAAGACATGGGTTCCTAACATCCTCTCCCCCTTAGAAAAAGCTTTGTCCTCAAAGCTTAGATGTGGAAATTGTTGTTGAATCTGAAGGAGTGGTTCCCATGTAGCATCCTCTGGTTGCATACCATGCCACTGAATTAAGACCTCTATGATAGAGCGAGAGTGAAGTTGATGAGTGCGCTTATTAAGGATGGCCTCCGACTCCAAAAGGATGGATCCTTCATTATCCGATTCAGGTAAAATAGTTTGTCCTCTGATGTTGGTGCCAAGAACTTTCTTCAGACAAGATACATGAAATACTGGATGAATGCGGGAAGAAGGAGGAAGTTCCAATTTATAAGCAACGGACCCAATCTTCTGAAGAATCCGATATGGCCCATAGAACTTTGGAGCGAGCGTGTGACGCCCTTTGAGTTTCAGGGAGGATTGCTTGTACGACTGGAGACAAAGAAAAACCATATCACCTGCTTGAAAAGTGCACTTAGAACGGTGTTGATCGGTTTGTTGCTTCATGCGATTTCTTGCCATGTGAAGATTGTCCCACAAAATGCGAAGAATCTGATCGCGGTTTCGAAGGACCGTGTCAACTGCCTGAACTAGTGAACTGTTGGGGGTGTATGGAAGAAGAACTGGTGGTACCTGACCATAGACTGCTTCATATGGGGTCGTTTTAGAGGCAGTGTGGTAAGAGGTATTGTACCACCATTCAACGAGAGGGAGCCACTTTGCCCACTGATGTTGTTGTTCAGAGGTGAAGCAACAAAGATAAGTTTCCAAGCATTTATTGATAATTTCAGTCTGACCATCTATTTGGGGGTGATACCCTGAACTCATCTTCAGTTTGGTTCTAGTGTGGCGAAATAGTTCTGTCCAAAAATGACTGGTGAAAGTCGCATCACGATCCGAGACAATGGAAGAAGGGATGCCATGAAGACGAAAGATCTGGTTCAAGAAAATTTAAGCGATTGAGGAGGATGTATAGGGATGGCTGAGAGCACAAAAATGACTATATTTGGAGAGGCGATCAACCACAACCAAAATCACTGTCTTCCCTCCAGATTTAGGGAGCCCTTTAATGAAATCCATAGAAATATCTGTCCAAATCCGTGTAGGTATGGGAAAGGGTTCGAGCAATCCCGGAAGTAGTGTCATTTCACCCTTATTGCGCTGGCAGATATCACATTCAGCCACCATCTGTTGAATTGACCTTTTCATGCCCTGCCAAAAGAAGTTACGCCGTGCCCACTCATACGTTTTGAGGAACCCAGAATGCCCTGCCGAGGGAGAAGCATGGAGTTCATAGAAGACAGCCTGTTGAAGATCTGGGCTCTAGGGAAGCACCACACGACCCTTGTATCTCAGGGAAGCACCATCCCAAGAGTAATGTGGTACAACAGAAGGGTTGTTGGCCAAGCGTTGGATGATTTGAAATAATGAAGAATCATTGACATAGCCCTGTTGAACAGATTGCAACCAATTTGGAACAGGCATAGAAATAGCTGAAAGAGAACCTTGGTCCTCAAATGTGCGAGAAAGAGCATCCGCCACAATATTGTCCTTACCCTTCTTGTAAGTGATCTCATAGTCATAACCCATGAGTTTGCTAACCCATTTTCGTTGTGCTAGGGAGGATACACGTTGTTCCAGGAAATATTTCAGACTCTGGTGATCAGTCTTGATGCAGAAATGATTCCCTAATAGGAATGGTCGCCACTTCTGTACTGCATGCAAAATAGCCATCGTTTCCTTCTCATATGTAGAGGCAGCTAAATTCTTACCTGAAAGGGCTTTGCTGGTGAACGCAATGGGGTGTTCATCTTGAAGGAGAACAACACCAAGTCCATTGTCGCAAGCATCACTCTCAATAGTGAAGGGCTTGGAAAAATTAGGCATAGCTAGAATAGGTGTAGTACACATAGCTTGTTTCAGTGTGTCAAATGCACACTCAGTAGCATGTGTCCATGTAAAAGCATCCTTTTTCAATAGAGCAGTTAATGGAGCTGCAATCTTCCCATAATCCTTAACAAACTTGTGGTAGTAGCCAGTCAATCCCAAAAAACCACGAAGGCTCTTGAGTGTTTGAGGACGCAGCCAATTGTTCATGGCAGCGATTTTGGCAGGATCCACGCGAACCCCTTGTGCTGAGATAATGTGCTCGAGATACTCAACTTCCTTCTGTCCAAAAACACATTTAGACTGTTTAGCGTGGAGATGATGGTCAGAGAAAAGTTTCATGACAAGATCCAGATGCTGGAGATGTTCAGCCCATGTTTTACTGTAGATGAGGATATCATCAAAGAATACCAGAATGAATTTCCGCAAGTAGGGTCGGAATATTTTATTCATCAAGGCCTGGAATGTGGAAGGAGCATTAGTAAGGCCAAAGGGCATGACCAAAAACTCATAGTGGCCATCATGTGTGAGGAAAGCTGTTTTAGGGATATCATCCTCATGAACCCGAATTTGATGATACCCAGAACGAAGATCCAACTTGGAGAAAAATTGAGCACCATGAAGCTCATCAACAACAGGAATTGGAAACTTATCCTTGATAGTGAGGTGATTAAGTGCTCGGAAGTCAATGTAGAGGTGCCATGACCCATCTTTTTTGTGGACAAGAAGAACTGGTGAAGAAAAGGAACTAGTGCTTGGGCAAATAATACAGTGCTTCAGTAAGTCCCGAACGAGCATTTCAATCTCTGTTTTTGGGTGAAATGGGTAGCGATAGGGCCTAACGTTGGGAGGAACGCTTCTAGGAAGGAGCTGAATACGATGGTCCTCTGGCCTTGAAGGTGGTAGTCCCACTGGTTCAGCAAAGAGTATATCGATCCAGAATTTGTTGTAGATCCAAAGGAGTAGTGGAGACCGCTAATGGTTGCATCTGAATGGAATGGTTCTGAGCGATGACACCATGTGAATTCTTCTTAAGGAATTTTTCCATGTGATGTGAACTGATGATGCTGAGAGACCCTGGTTGTAAGCCTGTCAATGTGTGTTTTTGTCCATTGGGGAAAAACTGCATCCAAAGTTCAGCAAAATCCCATAAGATGGGGCCAAGAGTGCGTAACCATTGAGCACCCAAAACCACATCACATCCTCCTAAGGTCAAGGAAAACATGTCAGAGCGCAGGTTATAATATCCCATAGAGATATGCACATTACGACACTTCCCTTTGTAAGGTAAGGTGCCCCCATTAGCAACCATGACTTCAAAGTTGGAGCAAGGATGGATAAAACAATCAGCCTATTTGGCGATCCGAGGGTCAATGAAATTATGAGTGCTACAAGAATCAATGAGTATTGTAAGAGGAAGCTTCTTGAAGTAACCCCTGACTTGAATGGTTTGTGGGGTGGTGATTCCAGCTAAAGCATAGAGAGATATCTCTGGCGGGTCGTCCTGAGACGGAGGGTCAATAGGCAGCTCCGGAATGTCAACCTGAGCATCCATTGTATATGGAGCTTCTTCACCAATTTCAGAGGCAGGCGGAGAATCCATATCCAAGAGATAGAGCTTTTGTTGAACACATCGATGTCCCTGAGTGAATTTCTCATCATAATTATAAAAAAGACCTTTTTCTCTGCGTGCCTGCATCTCGGTTTCAGACAAATGCTTGATAGGAGTTGGTCGAGGAGCTGGTGGGATGGGAGGTCGTTGAGAACCCATATTTCAGAAGGGAACAAAAGTGGGTTTGGAGCGCTATTGGGTTGCAATCTTGTCTTCTTCCAACTTAGCCAATCCCAAGGCTTCCATCATTGTGTTGGGACAGAACATTTTGACCTCAGAGCGGATTGCATCCTTTAGACCACTGATAAAACAACTCCGGTACAAGTCATTAGGAAATCCTTCGGTGTGGTTGGCTGGCTTCTCAAATTCGGTTTGGTTCTCTCTCACAGTGTCAATTTGGCAAAGTTTAGTGAGGGCTCCTGTGAAGTCATCAAAAGTACTAGGATTAAATCATTGCAAAAGGAGCTGGCAAAAATCTATCCATTTTGGCTCTTCATGAGCTTTGATGTACCAACGGTACCATTGAAGAGCTTCTTGTTCCAAATGAAAGGATGCAAGTGGAACTTTGTTGACATCAAAAGTATTATGCAGACTGAAATACTGTTCTGCACGATAGATCCATCCATTCAGATTAGTACCATTGAAGTGAGGAAAATCAAGCTTCGGACCAAAGAAATTCCTAGAAGAAGAGAACCCATTGTCTGATGAAGACTCGGACTATTGTTTGTTGTTCATGGATGAATGCTCAAGATGGAGGCCGAGAAATTTTTCATCTAAATCCTGGAGTTTGGTTGGGATGGTTGGAAGTGCTTCTTCCATGGGTTTTGCTCCTGCACGGGTGACAACCATAACCAGGAGTTTTTTTTTTGTTTTTTGTGAGGGGGTAGAAAAACAAAAACAGAAACTGTTTCAGTAAAGGAAAATCTGGATTTGGGAAAAGGGTAATTTGGGTTTGACTAGGTTTTGGACATTGTCGAATGGACAGGGAAGCAAAAAAGGAGGATTTCAGAAGCGGGGTGAAAGAATGAGAAAATTTGGCACAGAGGGACAAAGAAGCAAAATTGTGAAAGGAACTCTGTGGTAAAATTTGAAGGCGATTAAGTGAAATCCGAAGAAGTTATGGCAAACCCTAAAAATAGCCAAATGTGGGATTTCGGGCTTTGGGAAGTGGAGTTTGGGATAGGATCCTCAGGAATGAAATATGCAGAATGGGATTACAAGGGTGTCAGGGAAGTTTCAAGGGAAACAGAGTGAAAACAAGGGAGATATGGCCAAAAAACAGAATTTTATACTCTTTATTTTTATTTTTTATCAGGAATGGATCTGCAACGACGCGGAACTGATTGGAAACAAATAGATCTGCAATGGCGTGGAACTGATCGGAAACATATAGATCTGCAACGACACGGAAGGGATCAGAAATAGATAGATCTGCAACGGCGCGGAAGTGATCGGAAACAGATAGATCTGCAACAGCGCAGAAGTGATCGGAAATAGTTCTTGACAGAGAAAATCTACGATTTTGAAGCTGAAAATAGATATGGACCCCAGGTATGCTCGGCTTCCTAACGGTTCAAGGGATTCACTCGGCCACCAACGTTGTTTGACGGCTTGCGTATTGGGGCAGTACCCCTCACTCCACGGCTCAGGTAAAACTGATAACCGCTTTGCCACAAACGACAGCTCTTGGTTTACCTCATGGGTAGGAACTAGTCAATCAAGTAGGGGTCGTTGCCCTTTTCGCCAGCAGGTCCTCTCAATGGGTCAACTACTTCGGGGTTCCTATGGTACTCCTCACAATGAGTTTTAGGGCTTATGCCGAAGTACTTCCCACAGTTAAGCGGATAGGGATTATTCCCAGATCCGAACCTGCAACAGATGCGAAAAAAAATTTAGCAGAAATTTCACCCAGCGAGCCCAAGAAAGTGCTCTGATACCAGATGAGAAGAACCTGCAACAATTAATTGATGAATACACGATATATCAGATCACATAATATTTTTATTGATCGCAGGCCATTTCGAGGGGGCAACCTCCTTTGAGCAAGCTCAATACAAAATAACTTCACGGTGCCTTCATAGGCCTCAACACACACTTATATACTAAGTCTAGGCGCTAATACTATGGGTCAAAACCATGGGCCAATACAAACTATGGATCAACAATACTACGGGCAACTTACAAAACATATGCGCCAAACAACAATAACACAAACTATGGATCAACAAATACAACGGGACGACTTACAAAGCATATGCGTCCAACAACAATATACTAACAAAGTAAAGACATGGGTTCCTAACAATATATATATAGATATATTTTTTGTTGCGTAAAAGATCTAATATGTGCATGTGTAATGCTACATATCGTGGACCTGTGAGGCCAGCAGGATCTTCACCATTGCGGCGACGAGGAGAGGAGTACCAGGCAAGGGTATTTCGCGATGTAGAGAGGAATCTCGAGGGCTTGACCATGGGTATCCCTTCGATGAGATTGCTCGAGGTCCCCTATCATCTCCAGAGGCATATCGTGGGTGTGCTAGAGCGTATTGGCATATTACTCTGCTGTGTTGCTAGGGAAGTAGTATGCTATCACAAGCATCATGCTCCTCGTGATTAGATCTCAGCAGTAGCTCTTTTTAGCATTAGTGGCATTTACATGATATGTAGGCAATAGTGTCAATTTTTGTACGGGTAGTGATCCCGATTTTGTCTTTTGACGCATTTTGATACTATTTGTGACATGACCAAAAACTTTTTACATGATATATACATGGACCTATTTATACTGTTTATCTATAATGATTTGTATGTTACATTTTTACATGTTTTTCATGATGACATTGATTATATATGAGCTAGATGGAAATTCAACATGGAGTTAGCTAATGAATCAACCACTGTGTTCAATTTCCTTGGTATATGTTGATATAAAATGTAATCAAATTATCTTTCAAGGAGGCGTATCCTTCGATATAAGCGAATTAATATAGGGTCGCGAATGGTATACATGCGATTTAGTTGAGATACCACAAGTTGAGAGTCTAGGTAGACTATGAGATGGTGAATTCCAAGAGAAGATACTTTAGTTAGAAGCCCAATAACTACATGATATTTTGTTATGTTATTCGTTGCGGGACCTAAACATATTCCACCTGAGGATATTAACTCGCCAGTATGGGAATAAAGAACCCATGCTACAGAAGCGAGATTCTGGGTATGTCGACTAGCACCGTCTGCAAATCTGAAGTACGCCGACATCTGCGCATGAAAGCACAAATCGAGATAAATAGTTGTGAATGAGATAGGATCCTGACACACAAGCAGAAATCAAAATCACACAAAAAATACACTATATACAAAGTGTTTACGCATGATGACCCTACGCATAAAATCTCTCCAGGTAAAGTCCATTACGAGGCTCTCCCAAAGGTATGCCATCACAATCAACTAGCTCGCAAGCTCCTTTCTCTAGCATTCATTTGACAACGTAGGGACCATACCACATTGATTCCAGCTTTCCTTTACTTAGTTTGACATGCATTTGATCGTAGGTTAAGACTAGGTTGCCTTCATTAAAAACGTGAGGTTGGACAGATTTATCATATTGAACCTTAACTCGCTTTTTGTGAGCCTCGTTAGTGAGTGTGGAGTCGCGACGAATTTCATCAAGCTTAGTTAAGTATAGGAATCGTTCTTCCTCAGCGGGAGTGTTCAGAAAGAGTTCAACAGCTAGTTTGAGGGATGGGATTACACATCCAATCGGGAGGATAACTTCCAGGTCGAAGACTAATTGAAATGGTGTGAACCCGGACGCATTTTTTATCGAGGTCCTATAGGCCCAAAGAGTCGAGAATAGTGCTAAGTGCCAATTTGATTTATGGGTCCCCACCATGCGTTGGATCATATTTTTCAAGACTTTATTAATTTCCTCTACTTGTCCATTTTCATGGGGGTAATAGGAGGTTGAGTTTTCATGATGAAAACCCAATTTGGTACTTAGTTCAACCATCATATGATTCCTGAAATGGGAACCATGATCGGTTACAATGGCTTAAGGGACTCCAAACCATGCAATGATATGATTTTGAATATGAAGAGTGTTGTCGTTTTCTCGTCTTTAACATATGTAGGCATAGCTTCATCCCACTTGGTAAATTAGTCAACTACTACGATGACATAACCATGCCCCCCAAACCACTTATACTATAAAACGATAACTTTATACTATGAACGAGAACTCTAGACATAAAAACGATGATTTTTGCAAAAAAAACACCAAAAACACCCCCAAATAGAAAAGTGTTGATACCAGTATACACGATATTTTTTTTTGGTAAAAAATAGAGCCATGGCCTAAACATACCATACTGTTGTTTAAAAAAACTTAAAATCAACCCCTAAATTGGAAAAAAGTTTTTTTTCTCCAAGAGATAAATTACAACTTTTTTGAAACTTGCATATTAAACAAACAAACAAAAAATTTATAAATAATTTCACTACTCTAACCATAAAAAAACAAAGAAATTATGATGCATTTCATAATGAAATAATATATTAGACCATACAAAAACAAATGATTCATATAAATATTCAAAAACTCATTTAGAGGTTAAAACTCATATTATATTTTTATAAATTTTAAATATAAGATTTGAAATGACAAGAAAATTATCAATTAAAAGTTAAAATACTATATTTTATAGTTAATCAAAATGATTGTTTCAACACTACAAGTTTAAAAACAAAATAAATATCACTAAAATCAGAATCAATGCCATAAATTTTATAATAAAACAAAATGTTGAAATATGCCAAAAACATCTTTACAATAAACAAATTTGTTAAATTTGTAGCACAAAGTAGGTTGAGGTTGAACAACTTTTCCTTTTAAAATGTATATGACAAGGCTTTAACTAATTTCACATTAATAACTTTGGTACTTTTATTTTAAAATAGCATTTTAAAAAATATTTAGCATTTTTCACTTTATCTATCCATTAAATTCTCTTATTGATATTAAAGAAATGTAAACATCATCATCATCATCACTAATTGAATTTATAAAACATAATTAACTCAAATACAATGAAAATTACTATATACTGTTTTTTCTATTAATTTTCAACATCAAGCTAATATTTTTTTTTAGTAAATATATAACATGTTTCTCTTTATTTGCCCAATAAACTTTCTTCTTAAAATTAAAAGATGGTAAACATCATTATGATCAATAATTGAAATTATAAAAAATAATTGATTATATAGAACATAAATTATCATACTGTATTTTTCTTGAATTTTAAACATCAAAATGGTATTTTTATTTTCTTCAAATAATTAAAAAACTGATTTACAATCCAACAACATTAACAACTAAATCCATAAACTTCTTCTACACATATTTATATATCTACAATAATTTTATTTCCTTGTATTTGATACATGAAACTAAAATACACCACATTTAAGAATTCAAAGTTTACGAGTGCTTTGTAAACTTGAATTCAATGTATAAAATGAAAAGGGACAGGTCGTTAGTATAACTGATCTGGCATGCCAAGAATTTACAGAATCTCGTCGTGGTAATGAAGCATTTTCAGACTATTTGCAGGTAACGTTAGTTAAAAAATTTATGTTTATGTTCATAAATTCCCTTGTCGACACTAAAAAACGAGAATCGAGAACTCGTAAAGCTTAAATCATTGATCATTAGGCTTTATTTTCATTTACTGCAGAGACAATTTCTGTTTTTTGTTAGAGTAAATTAAAATAACTAGCAAATCAAGTTGTTCATTGATCTCTTGCGAGTCCTATATTTATCTTTGGGGAAGATAAAATTATTATTATTTTTAAAGTATTATTATTTTTAAAGGAGATTTGTAATGAGTTTGCAATGAAACAAGATGAGAAAAGCCAAGACTCTTTATAGGTTTGAAATTTCAATTCATAATTATTTTGTTTCTTCTACTTATCTGCACGACTATACGTGCACTAAGGATGCGAGGATACATTTCAGAAATTTAAAGCAAGAGAGCATAAGAAAACTCTGTTGCAAAGTCATTTGTTGGACTGTATTGATACTTAGTTGACTGACACCATAGGAAAACAACGTCTTCTGATGGTTAAATGGATTATGGAGGCAAGAATTTTGCACGATTTAAATTGAATTGGAATTTTGAAAAAGTCCGTGGATGTTTCAATAATTAATTCGTAACTTCTGCTTCTAATATATTTATCTAAACCGCCAATTTTGGCAATCGTAGTGTTGTCATCTTGCCTGTATGTGTGAAAGTATTAAAATGTCATTCTTCATAAATAATAAAAAGATTATTTTTAAATGTAAGTTGGTAGGTAATATAAACAAATAGTGTGTTTCCAGCATGCTCGAATGGCCATCTAATTGTTTTATCACATGTCTGTGTTTTCCTTCCTGGGGGATCTCCAAATATGAAAGGTATGTTTTTGGTGGATACAAATAGATTCCTATATTATGTTGATCCGTTACTCGATCCAGGAGTTTTGGTTGATCCCAAGAGTTTCTAATAATAATAGTTGGGATGGCGCAATACATAGCCTTGTATCAGCTTCAGTGGGAAACACTCTTCTTAAGCACGAATTTACGGGACAGATTCAGATTCTTGTCTGGGTGAGATGCTACCACCCTTGTTTTAGTCGTCTTCATTGTTTACTTATATATCATTGCAGCAAAGAAGCACTAAATGCCCCTTTGATACAAAGATTCTTTTTATGACTCTTTCACTATTCTTTTGGTCTGATAGAAAAGGTAATTGTATTCGTTGTTTATTAAATGTGATAACTTCTATTGAAAGAGCACCTTCTAGAATAGTAACCCACTAAATACTTTGGGGACATTGATGGTAGTCATGGCCTATAAAATGTTTTCATCGGACTAGAAAACATGCGCTGCAAATGTGGATTATATGTTGTCATCAAGCAAGTTTGGGAGGTAGATGAATCCCATGTGACCACAAAAAAATGCATCTCAACGAGTTACCCGTGCCAATGGCACATGCAAAGCTAACCGAGCTTTAAACCTTGCCAATTTGACGTGATTGCAAATTTAAAAAGCATTTTAATATTGTAATGATCTAAATGCATTTTAATACCGCAAATAGAAGTTGAAAGAAATAATCTTTTTAAATTTATACCAATTCCTAGGTTGATTCTCTTCAATTCTAATTGCAAGTGTCATGCAGGAAATACCCAGGACCTGTATATGAGTATCGTTTGTAAAAGTCCCTTTAGACAAGAATATGAATATATCCAGTAAATTCGTGCTTAAGAAGAGTCAGAAGTTACGAATTAATTATTGGAACATCCGCAGACTTTTTCAAAATTCCAATTCAATTTAAATCTTGCAAAATGTTTTTTACGCTCTCTTGCTTTAAATTTCTGAAATGTATCCTTGTCAAAACATCTCTCATATTGGATGGAAGACTGTTCTAACTTGGTGATAGCCATTTGAAGGGTGGATTTTCTTGTATCTTCTACTCTTTGGATTTAGCTATGAAATGAGTATAACACTTTTGGCGATATTGTAAAATGATATACCTTTGATTCAATATAAATATCAAATTATAGTTTTTTTTTTTCTTTTTAAAATAAATAATGTGTAACTACATTTAATTTTTTTATCAAATATATGTATATATTGACAACTATCCTCATTTTAAAGATTTAGATTATTTCCATCATTCCAAAGATAGATTTAGGTTATTAATGTTTAATAATGATTTTGATTTTTTATAAAAAGTGTAAAAGGTTTTAATGTAGATATAAATCTTAGTAAAAATCATATTTATTGTACATAGGTATCTCTTTAGCTCAATTTTATGATCTTTTCGCAAACATATATACCTCATCTCCACAATCTTGTACATAGGTTTTCAATAGTTTAAGAATTTTGTTATGTATCTTATAATAAAATCAATAAAATTATATTCGAAGAAACAATTGATAAGAGTGGTGGACATGCATATAGTGGCAATTAAGATAACCCTCCTTGTGAAGTTTGAAGTGTTCTATATTTCTACATATCTTTTTAAGAATGGTGCAAAGGCATATTTTATATTGCCAATTAAGATAACCCTCCTTGTGAAGCTTGTGGTGTTCAACCTTTCCACATAAATATATAGATGTATTCCATGTCTAAATTTTTAAGCCACAAACTAGGCTTTGTGTCTTTCTACCAATTATGTGTTTTCTCTAATGTGATTGTGATTATAGTCACTTGCTATAATCCTATATTTTTCTTTTTAATATTGATAAATACAAATATTTGGCCTCCTATAGAGTCTTAACACTTAGACATTTGTGTTCCAATTGAATAAATATCTTTTATCTTTTTATAATGTATCATGTTCATAAAAATCAATGGTATAGGGAAGAGATGTTTGATCTAGTTTTTTCATAGAATGAAGGAAGAAATATAAAATGGAAATATACAAACAAAGATATTGCAAAGAACATAGTAATATTAAAAAACCCAAATTCTATTAATGAATGAAATAGAAAAAGACTGTAAACCACAAAGTAATACAAAAATCTCTGAAGATAGATGTGTCAACTATGCTCATTCCAATAAATATTACAAGAGACCAAAAGCGCTTATTAACTTAAAGTGTTGATTAGTTTCATGTCTTGAAGAAAATGTTAAATTTGACAATTTTTTGATAAGATATATTAGTAATGTTTTGACTTTCAGACTTTCTTTTAGAAATAAAATTTCTATATATAATATTTTTAATATGTTTTTTACAAATATATGGTATAGTTTTTCTTGAATTTATGTGAATCGTCACTTTTAGGAAAATAATATGAAATAGTACCATTTTTATACAAAAAATCTCTAAAAATGATTTGAAAATGGTTTTAAATGTCTTTATTTTCTGGAATTTTTTACAATTTTGTCAATAAAAATGTCTTATTTTGTCCATAAAAATGTCTTATTTTATAGAAAAAATTGCAAAATGTATATGTTTTTAATTATAAATTGCTTATAAATGTATGTTATTTCGTTAAATTTCTAAAAACACACTTGAAAATAGAAATTAAATATATTTTATGACAAAGATAATTCAAAGGCCCAAAAAAATGCCTCAAAATGAAAATGTGTGATACTGGTATCAACCCTTTTTGAAACGGAGGTAAAAATAGCTACTAAAATTAGGAGAGAGAAAAACGAGAAGGTTGTGAGCTATCAGATCAAACTCATAATTTAAAGAAGGTGATGAAATTATAGGGGTGGCTATGATAATCCTCCAATTTTCAACACTTTTGTGACATTTGCAAATTCACTCTACAAATCCAAATGAGGGCTAAAAGAAACCAAAATGTAAAAATTAGGATGGAATCGCACAGAAATTATCAATATCAGAAGGCAGAAAACAGGTCAAAATCCAAAACCAAACACCAATCAGGTTAAAAAAACCAAGCACCAAGGAGATTTATAGGTAATTTTCGCTCCTTGGCAGACCTCTCAGTGTGAAAATCAATATTTTTCGCGCTCTGTACTATTGTGTGGGCGTGAAAATTTAGTAATTTTCGCTCTGTGATACACATGGAGGGCGCGGAAATATCCTATAGAATGAAAAATGGCAAAGATATGAGATTTAAATTATCAATATATGAAGTTTTAAGACTCATAGAGCCCAAAAATGAAGACCAGGATGATGAAAAAGATCAAAACTAAGTTTTTTACAGAGGTATGAGATCAAATCTTAAAGATTCGATGGCAAATCAAACATGTGAAAGTCCCCAGTGGAGTCGCCAATTTCTGTGTTAGAGAATTCTTCCTACGGATAGTTAAACTCTCTCATGGATGTAATTAAACTTATAGATACTTAATCCATGACAAAAATAAAACAAATGGTGAACTTATTCTCCTTGATCTAGCACAATGCATAAACTATTGGACATAGAAGAGGAAAGGAAGAAATGAAACTTACCTCCAACCTGTAGGTTTTCCTAGCTCTAGATCCAAGTTTGATCTGAAAAGCTTGAATTTGTTGAACAAGACAAAGAACCAAACCTTCTAAGAAAATAGATGTATTGATCTAGATCTAATCTACAACATATCATGCATCAATATGACAAGAAACAAGATATGGGATAATAAGCCAAGTTATCATTAAGAAATCCAAAGAAGTTGATGACAATGTTATACCTTGATGTCCAATATGATAGCATCTCCTTCCAAGCTCTCCTTTGCTACCTCTGCAAGACTCTTGAGATCATAGGTTTGATGCCTCCAAAGTTCTCTCCAAATCTCATGGATGGCATTCTTCTTATAATATTTGGGAGGCCAACCACTTAAGAGAATATTATGGATCTAAGAGAGGGAGATGTGGATAAAGGACCTGCATCATGCCAAAGAGGGTAGGTGAGATGGGACTCGAAAGGAAATCTTATCCCATGAAAATCTCTTCGAAATCCAAGATCCAAAAACCAAGGAGAATGGTTATTCGGGGATTTTCACGCCCCCATGACTGAGCAAAGCACGAAAAGGTTTTAATTTCTGCGCCCCCATAGGTATGCAAAGCGCGAAAATGTTGTATTTTCGCAACTTGCACCACTAGCAGAGCACGAAAATACTTCTAGGATAAGCTCGGTGAAGTGGCATTCGACCCCTAGGTGTTGGATTTGCCTCCAACTATGACTAGGGAGGGGAACAACATGATAAAAAAGGGTCTCAACACTACTAGGAGGTATGAACATCATGTTCCTTGTGGTGATATGGCACGAAGGCTCTCAATGGTACACGGAGTGACAATTTGAGGTATAACAATATTTACATCCTCTACCTCCTCCTGGGAAGCTAGAGACAGATAAATATCATAGCTTTCACATGCTCTACCTCCACTTGTGCTACAAAGTACTAGAAATATTTTTCTAACTACATTCCTAAAGAAAAACTAAATCAATATAAGTGGCATTTTTGTTGCTTTCATAATAAACAAGATTCACTACCTACTTTTACCCTGTCGTGTTGCATTTGTCTGTTTTTTCAAGGTCTTAGAATTTGTGTTTAATTATGTCATAATAGTGTATTTGGGAAATATTTTGATGAGCTCCAAAGTAGCCTTGACAACATTCCTCGCTGCAAGAGGCCCAAAAATAGTGATCGGATTCTCCCCCTGTTGAGATATAGCTAAATGGGAGATCCCTCTTAAAACAATGACATTCTATTTGTTTGAAAAACAAATCTGCAAATACCCACAAAAGTATCACTATATACACCATTTATCAATTCACCAAACTCCAATCTAAAATTTCTACAGGTAGACATAACTCAATTGACCAGAATACAAGAAGATAACCTTAAACAAATAACATCCACAACCTACTATGCACTCCTCTTCTATCAGAGTGAGATGCATCGTATCTTCAAATAGAGCATGGTTAGGATAAAAAAACATTGAGTCCTGGACACATCGGGCTTAAAATATCTCGGGTTAAGATGGAAATTTATTCAACGAACTAATCAACTTACTAGAACTACTGCCGCACATTTTTTGTCCACAAAAGCCACTTGAAAATGCTTGAAAATAAACTCTCTATAAGGACCATTGTCAAAAAAAATATTTGTAGTGGAGGCCCTCAGTCCAACAACCATTATAGTCGGCCTTCGAAGTTAAATAGTTAAGTTCAAACATGATAACAATTTTGTTCCCTATATATAAAAGTATGCATTAGGTGTTAAGAACATGATTAAAATTGTTTGTCCTAAAATTTGTACTGACTTTTAAGCACAAAGTTTAGTCATCTCTAAGTTGGATAGATCTAGATTTTAGGATTGGTTTTGTAGGGGTCAAGAGATTAATGCACATGGAGAAAGCATAAGACAACTGAAAACATCAGCTTCTGAGAATAACAGTGGATAATTGGACTAAAACCAAACTGATGTCAAAGATGTTTCAGGTTCAAAACTTACTGATCATGTGTGAAACAAACAGTTCATCACACAAAGCATTAAAATACCAAATTCAGAAAAACATTCCAAAATGGAATCTACGATACCAAATCATAGCATAAGCATTTATCATAGAAACAACATAATAAAGGATTTCATAGCCATAATCAGTTTACACAAAACCATCGGGTACTCAGATTAAATGACATATGGAACCTGAGTCATGAAGGACAAAGTCTCATATCCAGATTGCAATTTTCCAAAGGGATTACAGAGTATATATCTTAGGCCTTCACAAACCAAGTCTCGATCCTTCACAATCCTCCCAGCCTCTCAGTTGGAACCTCCTCTTAGATTCCCAATGATGGAATATATAGACATTACAATGAACTAGAAGTTGCAATATTTTTGGAGTGAAATTCTAACAATTGACTAAAAATAAAAATAAAAAATAATGTGTCACTAAAATAAAATAACCCTTTAGGGGCGGTTTTGGCTTGCAGGGGTCTTGGTAAAACCCCCCTAAAAGTTTTTTCAGACCTTTGGAGGCGGTCTTTTAAAACCGCCCCTAAAAGTAATGGAAATTGGACTTTTGGGGGCGACTTTTTTAAATCCGCCCCCAAAAGTCCTGAAATTTGACTTTGGGGGGCGGTTTTTGGAAACCCCCCTGCTAAAAGCCCAATTCTCATAACTTTTGGGGGCGGTTTGTCAAAACCCCCCCTAAAAGTCATGAGAATTGAAGTTTTGGAGGCGGTTTTTTTGGAACCCCTTTTAAAAGTCATGAGAATTGAACTTTTGGAGGTGGTTGTTTGAACCCCCCCTAAAAGTTGAATTCTCATAAATTTGGGGGGTGGTTTGTCAAAACCCCCCCTAAAAGTCATGAGAATTGAACTTTGGGAGGCGATTTGTTTGGAACCCCCCTTAAAAGTCATGAGAATTGAACTTTTTGAGGCAGTTGTTTGAAAACCCCCCCTAAAAGCCCAATTCTCATAACTTGTGGGGCAGTTTGTCAAAACCCCACTAAAAGTCTTGTGACCTATGGGCATTTCTCTGTATCACCACATAGGCCACAGGCAAGGAATATTTAGCTTTTGAGTAACACATTGTCATTTTTTTTAGTATTTTCATGACGTGGATGGTTCTAGGAGCCTATGTTATGGTCTAGGGCCAAAACATAGGTTTTTTGGCAATAAAAATTTATTTTGAGACTCATGGGCCATGCATAGGGACTTGAGTCATCATACATACCCTAGATAGGGAATATTTTGTTTATAGTCTAAGTTCTTGTGTTTATTTTTGCACTAATTTTGGTTTGATAAAATCCCATACAGTGATCATTCAAACCTTGATGTCAAAGTCTTCGATCTTGTAATACCCCAATTTTGGACTTTGAACCCCTACTATATTTTACTAAGTATTATTTCATTTTACTTAGTTGATATTAGAAATCTAAAAAGTTGATTTCTAATGACCATGTGGACCAACACATTAATGATATGGGAGTCACAGTCCCCTAAGGGTTGGAGGGTAAATGACAATTAATATAATAATGAGAAATTATTATTGGAGAATATGGAAAACCCTAAAGAAAAGATTTGAGAGAATAATGAATTAAAAGAATTAACTAAATGAGAATTTTCACACTTAAGAATATAAAAAGTGAAACTCATTCAAACCATACATTATGCTGAATTATTATCAACAATTCTAAACTCTCTCATGAGGATGATCACCCAAGAGAAATGGGAACCGGGAAGAACAAAAACCAGAGTAACTAAAGACAAGTAAAGAGGGACAGTTTTGGAGCACAAAACTGGACCAAATTAAGAGCAATCAGAACAGTTGGGTATAGCTTGGACACTTGGTTGTGTTTAGGTAGGAGCACTACCCCAAGCTTGCAGGAGCACTACAGAAAATACTTTGAATAGGTTGTGATATTAATGATTCTCTTAATGGCTGAGGCTTAAAATCTCCTGGAGCATCCTAGAGCTTAGGAGCACTGAGTTGGATGTTGGGTTACCTGCTGCCACAAAAATTCACTTAATAACTTGGGGAACAAGTTAAGGGTAAATAAAATCTAACTCCTGAACCAGAGGGGACTGTGAACTCAGCTCGGGGGTGACCTGAAAACAAGGTGAACTTGCTGGTCAAAGGCTGGGAGGTTTGTGTTAGGTCCACTGGTCTTCAGATTTCAGATAAGTCTATTTGTTGCATTTATATGTTATATTTTATGGAATAGTTGCTAGGGTTATTGTTGTATAACTCTGGTCTACTGTTGGATGGATTGTTTATCAGATCTGAATATGACTGTGTGATTATATTGAACTTGGTTTATAGATCATTGTTATACCTTTAGGTCTCTGTTTTATTATGCATATTTATGATATATTGGAGACATTTCAGTTTCATAGTCTATGTTTGATTTACACATTCTTTATACAATAAGCAATTATACATGTAAAATAAATGATGGTATATGATCCTGTGACAGGCAGTATGAATGATCATTGCTTATATTTAACCCTAAGGCTTTGTTGGTTATGTTTTATAGAACAGGTTTCTTGTATTAATCATATCTTATTATTCAGCAGAGCATATGTTCCTATTTTAATGGATGAAATAGGCAGACATGTAAACCATGAAGTTTACATGTCTAGCCTTTGCATTATTTAAGTTTTTATGAGTAAATAAAGAGAAGGCTTTGGAGGCTAATCTGATTTGGTGATTGTCTTAGATTGGATCTACATGCATGAATGAGGTAAATTGTACTTATGTTCCATTGATTAATATTGTTGGGATTGCATTTCTTGGGAAAGGAAGTTATCTTCTAATAGATCTGTAAGTAACTCTTTATAGGATGCTTACATATGTAAATGATATCATGATGCAAAGAATGATCGTGTTTCTTGTTTGAAATTCATTTTTCTATTGTTTTATGGTTTATTGTTATACAAATGCTCTTAATCCCCTTGTTAGTTCTTTGTAGTTGTTTACAGGTAGCCCAAGTTGGAGAGGACAAAGAACTTACTTGATCTTGTCTTCATTTCAACATAGTCGATCGAAGTGTAAATCTCATCGGTGCATCAAGGGGCTTGACTCCATAACCTTTCTCTTCAAAAGCACTCAAACCCCATGGGTTCATCTTTCTAGATCTCCCTTTTTAAAATCTATCTTGGTTACTTCTTTTTAAAAATCTTGCTTTAAAGTTCATTTGATTAGTAGATCTAAGCAAGTATTAATCTAAAGGTTCATTTTACAAAGTTTATCTTCATTTTAAGTCTAGATTGCTAAAAGTTTTTCTATTTTACTTAGAAGTTCAAAGTAGATCTCAAGAAAAAGTAAAGTAGATTAGCTTTCATTTAAAAGGTCTTTCAAAGTCTTATCAAGTAAGAAGTACTTCATTTGTTTGTCATCTCTTAAAGAGACAACAAAGCTCCTAGGAAGGCAAGCTTTCTAGCTTGTCTTACTTAGTCATTTTTCTTTTCTTTTCATGCTTTTTACTTAGAATTTTTTTTCATTTTTTACATATAAAGCAAACATACTCTTAAAGTGTGTTTTAGTAGATTTCAATCATTTATTAGCTTGTTGTTTTTTGTAACAAAAATTTCTGTTCTAAACTTTTAGAATCTTTTAAAAGGAGTTTAAAGTCCAAAAAATGCCCCAAAATTCCATTTTTTACATACTAGTTTAGCTAGTTTTCAATTTTTGCAATTCCTAGCATTGTCAGAACACTCGTAAAGTGTTCTGATTGTCATTTTAATCAACATTTGTTTGCTGGTCCTATCTCCGTGTTTGACAGGTTGAAGCTTGATAAAACAAGGAGTCCATTCACTCAACGCTTCCCAAACACTCGCAAGAAACCAACAACTTTGGAGATCTTTTCTTTTTGTAAAATTTGTAAACTGACTTGTTTCCCTAAAGTAAAAGGGCAAGCAGTATTTCTCATCTTTAGTTCATTTGTAAAAGAAAAATAAAAAGAGCAAGCAGGCAATTCCAGTGCCTGGACCCCAATCCCCCCAGGGGGGATTCACATTTTTTTTTTCATTTTTCTTATTTTCTTTGTTTTAGATTAGTTTACTTGTTGTTATTAGTAATTACAAAACATTCACGAAGCACACAAGGCGTCCTAGGGGGACTTACAATCTTTTACATTTTTTCACCTAAGTGCTACAAAATGAATCACAACTTGTTCTAAAAACTTCAAGTAAAATTAATCCCCCTTGCTCTACCGAAGTACTCCACCTTAAGTGGAAGAAAAGATACTATTGGGGTTTGCATAGATTAACCATCAACTGAAATTATTATAAAATCTTTCAAGATAAAATCAACCCCCTTGATCTACCGAAGTACTCCATCACATTGCAGTGTGAAGAAAAGATACCCTTGGGGCTTAGATTAGATTAATCATCCACTTAAACTTCATAATAAAATATATCAACACTCCAAACCCAGAGTATGCTCTTGGCCACTGCAGCTTAGTCGGAACAGCTGGTCAATCAGAAACGGGTGCAAGGTACTTAGTTCTAATAGGACAATCCATTAGAATCGAATCCTAAGAACTCGGGAGGTTGCATGGACTGAATCCACAGAGTCAACATGTTCTTAAGCCGGTTCATCCACGCCTGTTTGGACACTTGGTAAGGTTGCTAGAGCACTCAGTTCGAAGGTTAGGTTTCTTTTGGGCCAAACTAAGAATTAACCCATTCCTTAATTACTCATTTAATAATCATAAAATAAACCTACTAAGACACTGCAATACTTTCACTTGAGACTACAGAAGCAACCCCACACAGCAACAATCGCAAGCATTCTACATTCTCGGCACTTGTCTATATTTGCTTATATTTTAAGTTCAATCATAAATGTCGTGAATGCTTTCTATCTCATGTGGTGTTGATCTTTTGATTTAATTCATAAAGCAGTACTTGGTTATCATTTTTCTCATTTCATCATTTAATAAACTCCTAGATTAGACTTTTTCTGTTATAGATTAAAAGCCTTAGTTTTACTTTTATAGGAACCACCCCCCTTGGCTTCGCTAGGAGTAAGCCTAGATGGAAGAGTCGAGTAATTGGGTGACAACACTTGACTCTCACTTGCCCCCAAGGACACACTAAGCGGCTTGAAGGTTTCCTGCCGCGTTCTCCTTAGGTGTGTATTAGGCGGCAACATTTGGAGGCTAATCTGATTTGGTGGTTGTCTTGGATTGGATCTACATGCATGAATGAGGTAAATAGTACTTATGTTCCATTGATTAATATTGTTGGGATTGTATTTCTTGGGAAAGGAAGTTATCTTCTTATAGATCTGTAAGTAACTCTTTATAGGATGCTTACATATGTAAATGATATCATGATGCAAATAATGATGGTGTTTCTTGTTTGAAATTCATTTTTCTATTGTTTTATGGTTTGTTGTTATACAAATGCTCTTAATCCCCTTGTTAGTTCTTTGTAGCCGTTTACAGGTAGCCCAAGTTGGAGGGGACGTGGAGAGGACAAAGAACTTGCTTGATCTTGTCTTCATTTCAACATAGTCGATCAAAGTGTAAATCTCATTGGTGCATCAAGGAGCTTGACTCCATAACCTTTCTTTTCAAAAGCACTCAAACCCCATGGGTTCATCTTTCTAGATATCCCTTTTTTAAATCTATCTTGGTTACTTCTTCTTAAAAATCTTGCTTTAAAGTTCATTTGATTAGTAGATCTAAGCAAGTAGCAATCTAAAGGTTCATTTTATAAAGTTTATCTTCATTTTAAGTCTAGATTGCTAAAAACATTTCTATTTTACTTAGAAGTTCAAAGTAGATCTCAAGAAAAAGTAAAGTAGATTAGCTTTCATTTAAAAGGTCTTTCAAAGACTTATCAAGTAAGTAGTAATTCATTTGTTTGTCATCTCTTAAAGAGACAACAAAGATCCTAAGAAGGCAAGCTTTCTAGCTTGTCTTACTTAGTCATTTTTCTTTTCTTTTCTTTTCTTCAAATAATTAAAAAAATGATTTACAATCCAACAACATTAACAACTAAATCCATAAACTTCTTTTACACATATTTATATATCTACAATAATTTATTTCCCTGTATTTGACACATGAAACTAAAATACACCACATTTAAGAATTCAAAGTTTACAAGTGCTTTGTAAACTTGAATTCAATATATAAAATGAAAAGGGACAGGTCGTTAGTATAACTGATCTGGCATGCCAAGAATTTACAGAATCTCGTCGTGGTAATGAAGTATTTTCGGACTATTTTGTAGGTAACGTTAGTTCAAGAAATTTATGTTTATGCTAATAAATTCTCTTGTCAACACTAAAAAACGAGAATCGGGAACTAGTAAAGCTTAAATCATTGATCATTAGGCTTTATTTTCATTTACTGAAGAGACAATTTCTATTATGTGTTAGAGTAAATTAAAATAACTAGCAAATGAAGTTGTTCATTGATCTATTGCGAGTCTCATATATTTAACTTTGGGGAAGACTAAATTATTATTATTTTTAAAGGAGATTTGTAATGAGTTTGCAATGAAACAAGATGAGAAAATCCAAGACTCTTTATAGGTTTGAAATTTCAATTCATAATTATTTTGTTTCTTCTACTTATCTGCACTATACGTGCACTAAGGATGCCAGGATACATTTCAGAAATTTAAAGCAAGAGAGCATAAGAAAACTCTGTTGCAAAGTCATCTGTTGTTGGACTGTATTGATACTCAGTTGACTGATGCCATAGGAAAACAATGTCTTCTGATGGTTAGCTAGATTATGGAGGAAATATTTTTGCACGATTTAAATTGAATTTTGAATTGGAATTTTGAAAAAGTCCGTGGATGTTTCAATAATTAATTCATAACTTCTGCTTCTAATATATTTATTTAAACGGCCAATTCTGGCAATCGTAGTGTTGTCATCTTGCCTGTATGAGTGAATAGTATTAAAATGTCATTCTTCATAAATAATAAAAAGATTATTTTTAAATGTAAGTTGGTAGGTAATATAAACAAATAGTGCGTTTCCAGCGTGCTCGAATGGTCATCTAATTGTTTTATCACGTGTCTGTGTTTTCCTTCCCGAGGAATCTCCAAATATGAAAGGTATGTTTTTGGTGGATACAAATAGATTCCTATATTATGTTGATCCGTTACTCGATCCAGGAATCTTGGTTGATCCCAAGAGTTTCTATTAATAATAGCTGGGATGGCGCAGTACATAGCCTCGTATCAGCTTCAGTGGGAAACACTCTTCTTAAGCATGAATTTACTGGACAGATTCAGATTCTTGTCTGGGTGAGGTGCTACCACCGTTGTTTTAGTCGTCTTCATTGTTTACTTATATATCACTGCAGCAAAGACGCACCAAATGCCCCTTCGATACAAAGATTATTTTCATGACTCATTCACTATTCTTTTGGTATGATAGAAAAGGTAATTGTATTCATTGTTTGTTAAATGTGATAACTTCTGTTGAAAGAGCACCTTCTAGAATAGTAACCCACTAAATACTTTGGGGACATTGATGGTAGTCATGGCCTATAAAATGTTTTCATCAGACTAGAAAACATGGGCTACAAATGTGGATTATATGTTGTCATCAAGCAAGTTTGGGAGGTAGATGAATCCCATGTGACCACAAAAAAATGCTCAACGAGTTACCCGTGCCAATGGCGCGTACAGAGCTAACCGAGCTTTAAACCTTGCCAATTTGACGCGATTATAAATTTAAAAAGCATTTTAATGCTGTAATGATCTAAATGCATTTTAATACCGCAAATAGAACTTGAAAGAAATAATCTTTTGAAATTTATAACAATTCCTAGGTTGATTCTCTTCAATTCTGATTGCAAGTGTCATGCAGGCAATAAGGCAATACCCAGGACCTGTATATGAGTATCGTTTGTAAAAGTCCCTTTAGACAAGAATCTGAATCTATCCAGTAAATTCGTGTTTAAGAAGAGTCACAAGTTACGAATTAATTATTGGAACACCAACAAACTTTTTCAAAATTCCAATTCAATTTAAATCTTCCAAAATGTTTTTTATGCACTCTTGCTTTAAATTTCTGAAATGTATACTCGTCAAAACATCTCTCATATTGGATGGAAGACTGTTCTAACTTGGTGATAGCCGTTTGAAGGGTGGATCTTCTTGTATCTTCTGCTCTTTGAATTTAGCTATGAAATGAGTGTAACACTTTTGGCGATATTGTAAAATGATATACCTTTGATTTAATATAAATATCAAATTATAGCTTGTTTTTTTGTTTTTAAAATAAATAATGTATAATTACATTTTAAAAAATTATCAAATATATGTATATATTGACAACTATCCTCATTTTAAAGATTTATGATTATTTCCATCATTCTAAAGATAGATTTAGGTTATTAATGTTTAATAATGATTTTGATTTTTTATAAAAAGTGTAAAAGGTTTTAATGTAGATATAAATCTTAATAAAAATCATATTTATTGTACACAGGTATCTCTTTAGCTCAATGTTATGATCTTTTCACAAACATATATACCTTATTTCCACAATCTTGTACATAGGTTTTCAATAGTTTAAGAATTTTGTTATATATCTTATAATAAAATCAATAAAATTATATTCGAAGAAACAATTGATAAGAGTGGTAGACAAGCATATAGTGGCAATTAAGATAACCCTCCTTGTGAAGTTTGAAGTGTTCTATATTTCTACGTATATTTTTAAGAATGGTGCAAAGGCATATTTTATATTGCCAATTAAGATAACCCTCCTTGTGAAGTTTGTGGTGTTCAACCTTTCTACATAGATATATAGATATATTCCATGTCTAAATTTTTAAGCCACGAACTAGGCTTTGTGTCTTTCTACCAATTATGTGTTTTCTCTAATGTGATTGTGATTATAGTCACTTGCTATAATCGTATATTTTTCTTTTTAATATTGAGAAATACAAATATTTGGCCTCCTATAGAGTCTTAACACTTAGACATCTGTGTTCCAATTGAATAAATATCTTTTCTCTTTTTATAATGTATCATGTTCATAAAAATCAATGGTATAGGGGAGAGATGTTTGATCTAGTTTTTTCATAGAATGAAGGAAGAAATATAAAATGGAAATATACAAACAAAGATATTGCAAAGAACATAGTAATATAAAAAAACCCAAATTCTATTAATGAATGAAATAGAAAAAGATTGTAAACCACAAAGTAATACAAAAATCTCTGAAGATAGATGTGTCAACTATGCTCATTCCAATAAATATTACAAGATACCAAAAGTGCCTATTAACTTAAAGTGTTGATTAGTTTCATGTCTTGAAGAAAATGTTAAATTTGACAATTTTTTTATAAGATATATTAGTAATGTTTTGACTTTCAAACTTTATTTTAGAAATAAATTTCTATATATAATATTTTTAATATGTTTTTTACAAATATATGGTATAGTTTTTTTTGAATTTATGTGAATCGTCACTTTTAGGAAAATAATATGAAATAGTATCATTTTTATACAAAAAATCTCTAAAAAATCTTTGAAAATGGTTTTAAATGTCGTTATTTTCTGGAAATTTTTACAATTTTGTCAAAACAAATGTCTTATTTTGTCCATAGAAATGTCTTATTTTATAGAAAAAATTGCAAAATGTATATGATTTTTATTATAAATTGCTTATAAATATATGTTATTTTGTTAAATTTCTAAAAACACACTTGAAAATAGAAATTAAATATATTTTGTGACAAAGATAATTCAAAGGCCCAAAAAAATGACTCAAAATGAAAATGTGTGATACTTGTATCAACCCTTTTTGAAACGGAGGTAAAAATAGCTACTAAAATTAGGAGAGAGAAAAACGAGAAGGTTGCGAGCTATCAGATCAAACTCATCATTTAAAGAAGGTGATGAAATTATAGGGGTAGCTATGATAGTCCTCCAATTTTCAACACTTTTGTGACATTTGCAAATTCACTCTACAAATCCAAATGAGGGCTAAAAGAAAACCAAAATGTAAAAATCAAGATGGAATCGCACATAAATTATCAATATCAGAAGGCAGAAAACAGGTCAAAATCCAAAACCAAACACCAATCAAGTAAAAAAAAACCAAGCACCAAGGATATTTATAGGGAATTTTCGCTCCTTGGCAGACCTCTCAGCACGAAAATCAATATTTTTTGCACTCTGTACTATTGTGGGGGCATGAAAATTTAGTAATTTTTGCTCTGTTACACATGGAGGGTGCGGAAATATCCTGTAGAATGAAAAATGGCAAAGATATGAGATTTAAATTATCAATATATGAAGTTTTAAGACTCATAGAGCCCAAAAATGAAGACCGGGATGATGAAAATGATCAAAACTAAGTTTTTTGCAGAGGTATGAGATCAAATCTTAAAGTTTCGATGGAAAATTAAACATGGGAAAGTCCCCAGTGGAGTCGCCAATTTCTGTGTTAGAGAATTCTTCCTACGGATAGTTAAACTCTCTCATGGATGTAATTAAACTTATAGATACTTAATCCATGACAAAAATAAAACAAATGGTGAACTTATTCTCCTTGATCTAGCACAATGCATAAACTATTGCACATAGAAGAGGAAAGGACGAAGTGAAACTTACCTCCAACCTGTAGGTTTTCTGAGCTCTAGATCCAAGTTTGATCTGAAAAGCTTGAACCTGTTAAACAAGACAAAGAACCAAACCTTCTAAGAAAATAGATGTATTGATCTAGATCTAATCTACAACATATCATGCATCAATATGACAAGAAACAAGATATGGGATAATAATCCAAGTTATCATTAAAAAATCCAAAGAAGTTGATTACAATGTTATACCTTGATGTCCAAGATGATAGCATCTCCTTCCAAGCTCTCATTTGCTACCTATGCAAGACTCTTGAGATCATAGGTTTGATGCCTCCAAAGTTCTCTCCATATCTCATGGATGGCCTTCTTATTATAATATTTGGGAGGCCAACCACTTAAGAGAATATTATGGATCTAAGTGAGGGAGATGTGGATAAAGGACCTGAATCATGCCAAAGATGGTAGGTGAGATGGGACTCGAAAGGAAATCTTATCCCATGAAAATCTCTTCGAAATCCAAGATCCAAAAACCAAGGAGAATGGTTATTCGGGGATTTTCACGCCCCCATAGGTATGCAAAGCACCAAAATGTTGTATTTTCGCAACTTGCACCACTAGCAGGGCACGAAAATACTTCTAGGATAAGCTTGGTGAAGTGGCATTCGACCCATAGGTGTTGGATTTGCCTCCAAATATGACTAGGGAGGGGAACAACATGATAAAAAAGGGTCTCAACACTCCTAGGAGGTATGAACATCATGTTCCTCATGGTGATATGTCATGAAGGCTCTCAATGGTACACGGAGTGACAATTTGAGGTATAACAATATTTACATCCTCTACCTTCTCCTGGGAAGCTAGAGACAGATAAATATGATAGCTTTCACATGCTCTGCCTCCACTTGCGCTACAAAGTACTAGAAATAGTTTTCTAACTACATTCCTAAAGAAAAACTAAATCAATATAAGTGGCATTTCCGTTGCTTTCATAATAAACAAGATTCACTACCTACTTTTACCCTGTCGTGTTGCATTTGTTTGTTTTTTCAAGGTCTTAGAATTTGTGTTTGATTATGTCATAATAGTGTATTTGGGAAATATTTTGATGAGCTCCAAAGTAGCCTTGATAGCATTCCTCGCTGCAAGAGGCCCAAAAATAGTGATCGGATTCTCCCCCTGTTGAGATATAGCTAAATGGGAGATCCCTCTTAAAACAATGACATTCTATTTGTTTGAAAAACAAATCTGCCAATACCCACAAAAGTATCACTATATACACCATTTATCAATTCACCAAACTCCAATCTAAAATTTCTATAGGTAGACATAACCCAATTGACCAGAATACAAGAAGAGAACCTTAAACAAATAACATCCACAACCTACTATGCAGTCCTCTTCTATCAGATTGAGATGCATCGTATCTTCAAATAGAGCATGGTTAGGATAAAAAAACATTGAGTCCTGGACACATCGGGCTTAAAATATCTCGGGTTAAGATGGAAATTTATTTAATGAACTAATCAACTTACCCGAACTACTGCCGCACATTTTTTGTCCACAAAAGCCACTTGAAAATGCTTGAAAATAAACTCACTATAAGGACCATTGTCAATAAAAATATTTGTAGTGGAGGCCCTCAGTCCAACAACCATTATAGTCGGCCTTCGAAGTTAAAACGTTAAGTTCAAACATGACAACAATTTTGTTCCCTATATATAAAAGTATGCATTAGGTGTTAAGAACATGATTAAAATTGTTTGTCCTAAAATTTGTACTGACTTTTAAGCACAAAGTTTAGTCATCTCTAAGTTGGATAGATCTAGATTTTAGGATTGGTTTTGTAGGGGTCAAGAGATTAATGCACATGGAGAAAGCATAAGATAGCTGAAAACATCAGCTTCTGAGAATAGCATTGGATAATTGGACTGAAACCAAACTGATGTCAAAGATGTTTCAGGTTCAAAACTTACTGATCATGTGTGAAACAAACAGTTCATCACACAAAGCATTAAAATACCAAATTCAGAAAAACATTCCAAAATGGAATCTAAGATACCAAATCATAGCATAAGCATTTATCATAGAAACACCATAATAAAGGATTTCATAGCCATAATCAGTTTACACAAAACCAACGGGTACTCAGATTAAATGACATATGGAACCTGAGTCATGAAGGACAAAGTCTCATATTTAGATTGCAATTTTCCAAAGGGATTACAGAGTATATATCTTAGGCCTTCACAAACCAAGTCTCGATCCTTCACAATCCTCTCAGCCTCTCGACTGGAACCTCCTCTTACATTCCCAATGATGGAATATATAGACATTACACAGAACTAGAAGTTGCAAGATTTTTGGAGTGAAATTCTAACAATTGACTAAAAATAAAAATAAAAATAATGTGTACTGATCTTATCACAAGTAATCTAAGAATGTTGAAGTCAAAATGAGAATTTCCTTCCGAGAATTTGAATGGATTTGTTGAATGCTTTGCCTATAATTCAAAATATTGGAATTGATCTTCTATTGACTGTCTACTCTAGGCTACCAGATGTTCATTGTTTGATCTCATATATTCTGGATGATCCAACTCCTTGATCATGAGGTGTTCAATATCGAACTACTTCATGACACTCTTCCACCTAGAGATATGAATTGTTCCTTCTAAATATGAATGAGATTCTATGATTTTTAGTTTAACTCCTTGAAATATGGATAAATCTTCTATTAACTGTTGTTATTCCTTTGATTCATCAAAATATATCCTGAATATAATCACCAGTTAAAAATCTCTAACTGATAAGAGACACATGTTTAATCGAAGAATACGAGCCGAGGTTGACTTGTGGTAAATTCAGTGGCATTCAAAACTCTCTTCAGCTTTCACAATTCTGAGCATTTGGCGTGACCTCTTGACAATCTGGGCAATGAATTTGATGAGTAGGGGCTCATATTGAAAACCTTTGACCTATATTTCACACAAGATAAATTCTGCAATTGCATACATTCTCCACGATTACATCCATTTTAAGAGATTTCATTACAATATCACTTATAGATCAACACCAGTGATGATGATAGAGATATAGTGTCTTGATTATCTCACAACTGCAAGATAAAGGATCCTTCCACTTGTTATGATTCCAACAGTCACATTTACCATCGACACATAGTACATACTCTTGGTCCCGTGAGCTCATGTGTGAACTTTTTCTCGACACTTGTATGCACTAGAGACTTGAATCTTCAACTTAACAGTTGTTGGCGCACTCGTTAATGATGTAGGTGTTAACTTGGAGGTTGGGCAGGTTTGAATTTGAGATTGGGTGTGATGACAACCCAATATTTTTCCAAAACTAACAAAAACCAAACGTGCATATATAAAACCACTGTATAAGCTCGAGAGCAATAATACACTGGAACTATGCACATTCTGCGGCGCCCCCTCTTTACATGCACATTGACGGAATGTAAAAATTTTGATGGGGCAGATTCTAGTACCAACAAAAACTATGAACTAGAGAAGTGTGCCTCATTTTGGACAAACATAATGAATGGGAGAGGTAGAGATAAAAGGTTCACCTCAAATTTTCTTGCAAGTTCAAACCACTGTGAGCTCATTTTGGCCGAGAGTAAGTTTTCGGGCACATTGGGTTTCCTCAATTTGCTATAAAACTCCTCAGGTTGGTACAACATCAGACTTTCCCAAGAGATATCAAACTACTAACCTTGCCACATTGAATTCCTCCTCCATGTAATTTAGTTTCTGTAATGATAATAGACCAATGAAATATCCTCAAATTTTAAAAAAGTCAAAGCGATTAATTTCAAAGAGATTGTTCTAGCAAATTCGTCCTACGGATAGTTAAACCTACTCAAAAATTAAACTAAGTTCAAACAAGATTAATCTAAGACGGAAGTGAAACAAGTGGTTGTTTACTCTCCTAGATCTAACACAACACATAAACTTTTAAACACTAAGAGGATAATGAATCATGAAACTCACCTCAAATTCGTCGGTTGTCCTAGCTCCAGCTTCACACTTGATCTCCAAGAAGTGAACTTGTTTGAACAAGACAAAAACAACACCTCCAAGTACTATATGCAATGGTTAAGATCTAATTTATATAGAAAACATATCATGTATCTAACTAGAACAAGAAACACAATATGGGAGAATAACCCAAGTTTATATTAATGAAAGCTAAGAATACATTTACAAAGTTACCCTTGATGTCCAAGCAACAACTTCCACTTCCAAGATTTTCCTCTTGCTACCTCTGTAAATCCCTTAATACCATGGGTTTGATGCCTCCAATTGTTCCCCCTTAGCTCATGGATTGCCTCCTTCTTATAGTATTTGGGAGACCAACCACTAGGAGTGAATAATGGATCTAAGTGAGTGGAAGGTGGATCAAGGAGGTGAGTCATCCCAAGGAGTGTGAGATTCGAGAGGAACCTCCATCCCAAAATACCTCCTTCAAATCCAAGATCCAAGGTTCAATGGATAAGGTGGTTAAGGTAATTTCCGCACCCTCAAAACTGAGCATAGCGCGAAAAAGTTGTAATTTTCGCGCCCCTACAGGCATGTAGGGCGTGAAAATGTTGTAATTCCGCGCCTTGTAGCACTAGTAGGGCGCGAAAATATGGGCAAAGTGGATCTTGCAAGGTGGTAGTCGACCAAGGTAAGTTGGATTTGCCTCCAAGGAAGGCTAGGGAGGGGACCAACAAGGTGGAAATGAGTCTCAACACTTTCTATGAGGTAGGGCCATTAGGTTCTGCATGGTGGTATGACATGAAGAGGCGGAATGGTGTTCAAAGTGGGACTTTGAGGTATAACAGATTCCCCCTAAAGTGTGAGGTCAGAAGAAACTAATGGTCGAAACACTTTACCAACAAGTCTTGCAGAGATAGCGGAAAAGATATTGGAGAGAAGTTGCAAGGAACAAGAAAACATAAACCAGATAGCAAATAATGCCAAGGCGAGCATACCCATGCTCGGAACAATTGACTCAAAGCATGGTTGCTGACCAATACATCACAGATCCATGATAGTACTGATGGAACAATGACTGAAGAAAAATCATGGCTACTAGGTACAAGCATAGATCCATGATAAGACAATGACATAGCCACGAACAATACAAGAGTGGATATATGTGACAATACATCAATGAGGTCACCAACATAATGTATATGTGAGGACCTAATCAACAAGCATCGTCACAACCTGGATGTGAAAGAAACATCAGAACCATCCAAGGTATTCTACCCAATCCCGAAGCGATACTAATTTGACCATGTGATTAAACGGTGTTGAAGTTGAACATGGCAGAGACTACTTGATTACCGTCCAATGATGTGAACCGTTAACAAGCACGAGGGTAATCACCAATGATGACAATGATCCACAACATATCTCTAGTACATCCCAACGAATGTGAATAAATACTTTTTGAGGACAAACATTCGAGGGATTATCCAATCAGAGGTCAATAATGAAAACCTACTGTCGAATATGAGGAAACTTGCCATTAAGGAATGCAGGTACCAAGGTACTACGGTTGGTTCCTAAGCCTAATTCCTAGATAATGAGTTGAAGTCGACAGGAACAGAATCGTCGAAGGAGGCCCATAATGAATCCCACATCATTGACACAAAACCAAGATAGGAAAGTGTTATGAATTAATTGTAAGATACCAGCCAAGAATAGGCTAGAATCTCAACTCAAAACACCAATTTTAAGCAGAATTTTAACTAGTAAATTTTTACAATTTTGGTAAATAGCATAAGGACAGTTATGACCACTGGATACCCAACCCAAGTATGATAGGGAAGAATTTAGGTTCTGGTTTTTATATGGGAAAGTGTGCAACATCAAGGTAGAAACAGGGCCAACTTCCAAGTCCTATGCACAAAGCACAGGAGCCATTTACTTTTCAATAGTAAGCTAGAGTTGGTGTCTACTTCGATGCTTCATGGGCCTTCCAGCATATGAAAACTAGACCCAGGTGTTGGGAAGGATTATTAAACTAATATTGGTGTTCATGGAGTTCTTTAGGCATAAAAAATCAGCAATTAAACACTGGATTAATATTTGGGGGGGAATTGTTGTGACTTGGACTGTTGAGCTAGTTTTAATGGTTGACTTCCCAAACATGGTATGACCCTCCTAAATTCAATATTTTAAGGTTAGGATGTGTTCTAGGGTATGTTCATGAACAGAAGCAACTGAGAGAATGTAATTTGGATTTGTATAACTCAGTTTACATTAATTCTGGTAAAATTAGTCAAATTAAAAGGGCCAAAGAGCTAGGCTTAAATGTAATAATTGTGACTTGACCTCAGGAAATTTAAATGGTGTAATTAATGACTGGAAATACTTAATTACCCTATATCAGAACTGTACTAATGATCATATTACAAAAATGACCCATAGATAGATTTCAGTATGTTGCACAACCATAACTAGCTCCATTCTCAAGCAAAACTGACTAGTCTTTGGATTTGAGTATTAGGATAGCTATTAAAACTTCCAGAGACATTAACATGAATTATTTCAGAATTAATAAGGAGCATTTAGGACATCAGCAACTTAATAAATCATATCTTTATAGTGTTTGATAGATCTATGCTCTCCAAAAAAACAAAAGGACCTTTATAACAAATATCTCTCACAAATGATGAGACTATAGTGTTTCAGAATGGAATAATGAGAAGAGAAGGGTCTTGGATCTGAAATAGGATGGAAAGATGATTTTATTGCAGCTGCATATGTGCAGCAACATAGCACCAAATCTCCTCAAGGGCGCATCCACTTCAAACTCTCCCTTTGAGCCAAAAACACCTCATAAATTCTCTTCAACCCACACACTTCTCTGCTTCTAACTGGAGGCTTGAATTCTTCTTAGTACTGGAGTGAATATACCTACAAATAAACTCTCCATGGCTTCAATTGATGAAATAATATCATAGAATGAGAAGTATAATAGAAGGAATGGGGCTTGTCTCCCATTGGTTGGCTAGGGTGCACCACCTTGCCTTGAGAAGCATAGAATGCTCACACATAAATTCAATTTGACAAAAGATGTGAATAGGAGTTTCTTGGATTCTTTTATAGAATTCATGGTGACCTGATGAGCAAGTTGGTATGCTTGGTGACCTGTAAGATCCCTTCCAAATGAACCCTCCATGAATGGATAGACTTGCTTTCTTTTCCTTATAGCTTTTCTCTCCTTTAGAAACTGCGCCCCCCTTTGTCTCAAGATTTTTCCTGCTTTGTAAAAGTTTCGTGTTTTGTAAAATGAGCTCCCTTTTGGAAACTGTGCCCCCCTTAGATTTTTCTGGGTGTTTCCAATTCCCTTCTTTTGGCAACTTCTTACACCTTCCTACTTTTCATTCCTTGCTATTTTCTGGCCTACAGTTCCCATTTAGCAACCTTATCCTCATGAGGGCACCCTCTTGGCCCACTTGCACACATATTAGCAATTCTAATTACAAAAATTAATTAAAATTAATAAAATTAATTTCTCCACTTGACTTAGGATAAAATTTATTCTATGCTTGCATAATAAAATGAAATTATTTTCCTTAGGGGTTATTTTGTCCCCTTTTTCCCATGGTCATTGAATTAGCCAAAATTGGGGACATGAAAGTCCTCCCTCCCAAAATTGCTTGTCCTCAAGCAAGAAACCAACTCCAACCAACTATGAAGCCAACCAGTGACTTCACTCCTCAAAATATGCTGCTAACTATCTAGAATTGGAATCCTCCATAGGGTCCATCATGTTTCTGCTGCTCTACTCTGATTATAGTCATTCTCAAAATGACTAACTCTTCTTTAACCAAATTTTCAACCCAGTTAGGATAACTAAGTAGAATGCCTGGATCCCACTGCTTCCTCTGTAAGGACCCAAATTTTTCTTCCACCTTTGGAAAGTTGCCACTCCAAGAAATGTCAGGGTCCCAAAGTCTCAACTGCATCCTCCCAAACATCAAAATCAATTGGGATGATCTATCATCGAGCAGGATGTCAATATCACACCACCACATTGAAAGTTGGTAACTTCCAATTTTAAACTGGACATCTGTGATAATTCCCCACCAACCATGGAACTCCTTAATATGGGGTTGAGTCATATCAACTCCTCCCAAGGAACAGGTGGTGACGCATGTCCATCCAAGAATAGTGAGAGCATCATGTAGCAGCCATAGATGCTCATGATTCTCACTTGAAGTGTAATGTGTGTCATAAAAACCTCCATTCATGTAAGCAGTAATGTCAAACATGTGCCTTTTCATCCAAAGAAAAAGTGAAAAGACAGTCCACCCAACCAAATCGAGTGGGAAGCAAAGTGCTTCCCCAAGTGAAATCATCCAATGGCTCAACTCTATTCCATTGGCCAAAGGGTGAAATCATACATCCAAGTATGCGAATTTACTCCACATAGGCCACCTTCTGCAAGATAAATGTTTCATTAACTTCTCTTGGAAACTTGCTTGCTTAGTTGCCTTCCCCTAATCATGAGAAAAAATATTTCTGCAGGGAGATTCCATGTCTGACATGTAATCTTCCACCCAATCCATATGTGGATGAATGGCATAAAATGGCAACAATATGTGCCTCTGTTGTTGATCACAAAACATGTCAGTTGTTGATCACAAAACATGTCAGTGTAAAAAGCATCAATAAATTTACAAAAAGAACTTTTACATCCTAGAATCTCAAACTGTGAAATGCATCTATCCATGGGTGGATAGAATTTTCTGTTGCTTGATCCCAATGGATTGAGATCATCACGATGGTTGTTGGTTCTGGGTGAAATGCATTCAGGTATCTTCTCCATCCAGGAGTCTTCCTCATATATAGAAATCTCATGATATCTTAGGCATGGTAATAGTGGACAACTCCAATGGCTCAACTCTTTGCCATTGGGTTCACTCAATTTGTGCAAGTGAAAGAAAGAGGCATCAAGGAATGCAAGTGGCTTCCTAGGATGTTGTTGGGAAGCACATGGTGCATTACCCAGTCATTATGGACAATTTTGGGAGCCTCCTGCTCCACATGTGACATCAACCAAAAAAATTTCTTCACCCAATGTTAATCCCCACTTGATGTGGCTGAATCTAGGATATGGGGGAAAGAACTGTGAACAAACCTCATATCTCTACAACTCTCATTCATCAAACTTATGGCTACATATTCTTCATTACTGGTTGCTCCAAATGAGGTGATCTCATCCGCATCCTCCATGGAAGAGTGACTCTCTCCAAGGAACAACTCAAGTTCACTCTGGGAAAGATCAAGTGCTTGGTTCTCATGAAACTGCTCTGCACACTCCTCAAGCACATGCAAAATATAATGATACTCATGATTCACCATCTTGTGAGGTTCCTCCATATGATCAAAAATGAAATCAACCAAGTGAAGATGGTTGAATGGTGTGTAGGAGGACAGGTGTGATCTTTGCAACTTTTCATGAAGCTGCACTATCTCCATCTTAGATTCTTGGAGTGCACATTGAGTGCTTTGCAAGGAACCTTGGGTGGTCATCAACTCTTAATGTGAGATTGCAAATATCCTCTTCATCCTTCAAGGATTCCCCATGAAACAACTCCACAAGCTCAAGCAGATTGTCTCTGTCACAAAGAAAGTATAGGAAATTTCCCTTAATGCTTGTCATGGCTTTCTGAAACTCCTCCATGTCCCTCATGGAAGAATTCTCCCCCAACTTACAACATATATTTTTCATTAAGGCATGGGTGTCATTGAGGATTTGAAGGGCCTCTTTGATCTTGCATTCATTCATATTTAGTGTCCCTTCAAGGAAATGAGGTTCTGGCAGATGAACCTCCTCTTCTTCTATCTTTCTAGGATCAAATTCATGAAGTTTCATCGAAGTTTTGAAAGCTGATCCATCTCTTGATGCTGCAAAATATTCATCTTTTAGATCATTAAAAACATAACTTAGGCTACAACTTGGGTGCTCATTCATCTCTGGTGCATCAGAGAATCTTTCTCTCAAAATTTCAGCCTTCTCCAAATCATGAACCCCAACACTTGAGGGCTCAACCAAGCCAATATTCTCACCGAAAGTGGATTCCACATCAAATTGACACAGAGGCACATAAAAATCATAATTGAAGAAATTACCATGTGTTATGTTCTCCTCCTCGTGTGATGGAATTATGGTGGTTTGTCCTTCCACCAATTTCTTTGTTTCAGCTTCTGTTGTTGCAAGGCCTTCTTCTTTCTCCAAGGAACTTGTACTCACAACATCTTCATAAATGAGGACCTCCATGTCACCAACATAGATATGAGAGTACCCATCATTAGATACTTTATCATAAATCAAGCATCCATTAGTAGATGCTTCACAAGAAATTGAGCAACCAGTAGTGGTTCTTGCTCTACCCAAGTCCAGATTGTCACCAACCTCTGGGTGATCATAATTAGCACAAGTGGTGGCACCATCGTGATCATGTGATGTACAAACCTCATCAGTGAGAATTGACTCCTTGGATTCTTCTAACTTACACTCTTCCTCATGGAATTTTTCTTCTCCATTGTAGTCACTTTGCAGTGACTTGCTCTTCTCATAGATACTCTTCATTCTGCAACCCTCATATGCAAGTGACATATGCTTACCCTCTAATGGATCATGTGGCTGCAAGTAAACATGGTTGTAGAAAAAATCAGAACTTTTATCATGCTTATTCTTGGTATTTCCCTCTTCCTTGCTTGGAGAGAGAGAGTAGTCCATTTCCTCCTTGCACTGGCTAGCACAACAGTGATTCACTTGTGCCTCAACTTGGGCTCCCTTCGGTGCTACTAACCTTCTTCTTTGCACACACTGTCAACCATATGTGCGATCCCTACTTCATTTTCTTTGCAGTAGGGGTCCTTGAACAGTCTCTTCATCTCCATAGAGCAGTAGTATTGGAAAGACAGAACCTTCCTTATCTCTTTCTTCAAGGCAATGTATTCCATGAGATATTGGAATGATCCCTTCATCTTCTTTCCCAATGAAAATTTTCCATCCCATTTAGACATAGGTAGATCAGATACTATGTCGTCTTCAAACATATGGTCAGCAAAGTAATCTTCTTCACACCTTTGCAAATACAAATCTCCAATAGAGGACATTTCCTCCTCTTCATATGGCTCAAAATCTTCCTCAGTCACTAGTAGGAGCCTCATACTGCACTTTTGAAGATTTGTTCTGCAATATTCTTCAACAGTGAGCGTATTTATTTCCACAGGGGTGGAGGAAAGTGCTCTAATACCATTGTAAAATACCAGCCACGAATAGGATAGAATCTCAACTCAGAACACCAATTTTAAGCAGAATTTTAACTAGTAAATTTTTACAATTTTGGTAAATAACATAAGGACAGTTATGACCACTAGATACCCAACCCAAGGATGATAGGGAATAGTTTAGGTTCTGGATTTTATATGGGAAAGTGTGCAGCAGCAAGGTAGAAACAGGTCCAACTTCCAAGTCCTATGCACAAAGCACTGGAGCCATTTACTTGTCAACAGTAAGTCAGAGCTGGTGTCTACTTCGATGCTTCTTGGGCCTTCCAACATATGAAAACTAGACCCGGGTGTTGGGAAGGATTATTAAACTGATATTGGTGTTCATGGAGGTATTTGGGCATAAAAAATCAGCAATTAAACACTGGATTAAGAGTTGGGGGGGAATTGCTGTGACTTGGACTGTTAAGCTAGTTTTAATAGTTGACTTCCCAAACATGGTACGACCCTCCCAAATTTAGTATTTTAAGGTTAGGATGTGTTATAGGGTCTTCTCATGAACATAAGTAACTGACATAATGTAATTTGGATTTGTATAACTCAGTTTACATTAATTATGGTAAAACTAGTCAAATTAAAAGGGCCAAAGAGCTAGGCTTCAATGTAATAATTGTGACTTGACCTCAGGAAATTTCAATGTTGTAATTAATTACTGAATAGACTTAATTACCCTATATCATACCTATACTAATGATCATATTACAAAAATGACCCACAAATAGATTCCAGTATGTTGCACAACCATAACTAGCTTCATTCTCAAACAAAACTAACTAGTCTTTGGATTTGAGTATTAGGATAGATATTAAAACTTCCAGAGAAATTAACATGAATTATTTCAAAATTAATAAGGATCATTTAGGACAGCAGCAACTTAATAAATCATATCTTTACATTGTTTGATAGATCTATGCTCTCCAAACAAACAAAAGGACCTTTATAACAGAGATCTCTCACAAATTATGAGACTATACTATTTCAGAATGGAAGAATGAGAAGAGAAGGGTCTTGGATCTGAAATAGGATGGAAATAGGATGTTATTTCAGCTGCATATGGGCAGCAACACAACACCAAATATCCTCAAGGGTTCATCCACTTCAAACTCTCTCTTTGAGCCAAAAACACCTCATAAATTCTCCTCAACCCACACACTTCTCTTCTTCTGAATGGAGGCTTGAATTCGTCTTAGTACTAGAGTGAATAGACCTGCAAATAAACTCTCCATGGCTGCAATTGATGAAATCATATCAGAGAATGAGAAGTAGAATAGAAGCAATGGGACTCATCTCCCATTGGTTGGCTAGGGCGCACCACCTTGCCTTGAGAAGCATAGAATGCTCACACATAAATTCAATTTGAAAAAATATGTGAATAGGAGTTGCTTGGCTTCTTTTATAGAAGTCATGGTGACCTAATGAGAAATTTGACATGGTTGGTGACCTGTGATAGCCCTTCCAAATGAGCCCTCCATGAGTGGATAGACTTGCTTGCTTTTCCTTACAACTTTTCTCTCCTTTAGAAACTGCGCTCCCTTTGTCTCAAGATGTTTCATGCTTTGTAAAAGTTTCTTGTTTTGTAAAATGAGCTCCATTTTGGAAACTGCATCCTCCCTTAGCTTTTTCTGGCTATTTCCAATTTCCTTCTTTTCGCAACTTCTTACACCTTCCTGCTTTTCATTCGTTGCTATTTTTTGGCCTCCAGTTCCCATTTACCAACCTTATCCTCATGAGGGCACCCTCTTGGCCCACTTGCACACATATTAGCAATTATAATTACAAAAATTAATAAAATTAATTTCTCCACTTGACTTAGGATAAAATTTATTCTATGCTTGCATAATAAAATGAAATTATTTCCCTTAGGGGTTATTTTGTCCCCTTTTTCCCATGGTCACTGAATTAGACAAAATTGGTGTGATGTCCCCATTCAAATAAATTCATAACAAGGAAATTCCATCAATCCTACCAATTCCCTAGGTTAGATGGAGACATGAGGATTTGTAATAAGGGAGCTAATAAATGGTGTTTGGACATTAGAATGGAATAAATATTTAATAAAGGAGATGAATAAATAAATACAAGAGAAAATCAAATTGGCAATGGTTCATGAAGACACATGGAGGTTGTGGGGCCCACACAAGCTAGACATTTTGTGCCACATGGCATCCTCCTCTTGTAAATTTGAATATATGGGAAGCCTAAGGTTCTTTGGAGGAGTTAGAAGGATCATACACTTGTAAATAAGCATCATATGTTTAATTTGGATGGAGATGTAACTCCCATAGAAGAGGAAGAGTCAAATGGGGAGTTAGTGAACACTTGGACTAGATTCCCTAACCTATATGACAAAAATTATGAAGATGCTATGACACCTATGACAAATTTCAGACCTGATTGCTGACATCTGACCATTATGACATGTCATGCCTAAATATAGCAGCAAATAGGGCGCTCATGGGAGTTAGGGAATCCCAAAAGACTCATACTCGAATTGGTGGAAGGTGGAAGGCTAGGAAGGGGAGGACACATGGCAAATCATGAACCACTCCCAAATTCGAATTGGATTGGAGTATTTGGATGGATTTGGAACCTTAGAAGGCTAAGGATGTTTATAAAATACAGGGATCAACCAAGAGAAGGGCTTTTGACCATTTTGAGAATTTGCATTTGTGAAGAGAGCTAGTGGAAAACTAGTCTACTTGCCTTAGACAATTTCGAGGGTGAAAGATTCCCATCCTAGTTGGTGTTTGGAAATGCCACTCAGACCTTTCATGGGAGATTTAACGGAGTCTTTATTTTCAGGTGTAAGATACAGGGTAGCTCATGGTTTCTTCTAATGCAGCTCACTCCTTTAACCATTTCCAGTTTTCATTGCATATTCTTGATCCTTGAGTAGAGGCGCTTTTGGTGAGCTATTGTACACTTTGGGGGAGATTCTAATGCCCCATTTATTTTATAATATGAATTAAATTCTATGTTATTCATCTTCAGAAATTTTCAGGTCGATATTCCAAGTGGAAATGTATAAATCTGATTTTTAATGAACAAATGGTTCCATTTCCCCACTATCTTGATCTATAGCAATGAAATATTGATGTATTCGAATGGAAGAGAATTTATCTGATGTATTTATGATTAATGTATTGTCATTAATGAGCTGCACAAGTTTCATGTTCAGTACTTAAGCATTTGGAGTCATCTTCCTCAATTTTATACTATTTGAAGAAGATTTAATGCCATTTCCCCCAAGGTCGAAACTAGTGATTTTGTAGCTGTTGGGAGAGGATTATAACAGACTTAACAAACTGAATAATGATGCACATGAGATATTAATATTTTCCCTTATACATCCCCTTCCTCTGTTCAGAAATTTGAGTGAGTTTGGAAGCATTTGGAGAGCCATATTTAGTATTTACCCTGGGGGGGATTTGAACCCGAAATTGCTAGTAAAATTCCATACAATGGCCAGAATCTTAAAGGAGTTTGTAGAAGTATTTTTATGGTCCTAAACCATACTTGAACATCATAATCAAGTCCTAATATCATTCATACACCTTCTCTGAATATTTGGGAGCATTTCGAGCAATTTGGAGACCTGGACATCAAAACTAGTCAAAGATCGAACTAGGGAAAAAAGTTGAAAATTTCACTATTTTAATAAATTTCAAAAAAGGGACATTACAAGTGGTATCAGAGCATGATATTGGCACCTGATGGTCTTAACAAGGATCCAAATAAATAATCCACCACCCTTAGAACCTGAAGTTGAAGAGGTTTTGGTTGAAGAGGAAGTAGTAGGAGAAGAAGAGTATATTGTTGAAACCATGACTAAGAATGGAAAGGAAACCTCGGAACATGAGGAGGAATTTATTACAGTAATAAAACCTTTTTTTGAATACCTTTCAAGTGGCATCAGAGACATGAACAAACAAATGATGAAAGGATTTGAATTGATGGCTAGCCAACTTGGATGCAAAGGAGTAATGGGAGGCGGCATTAGTTCGCATTCAGAAGAAAAGAAGACCATGGGTGGGCATATTTTGTCAAGCACAGGACCCCATAATAGACCTAATGAATTTCAGAGCACACCAAGGCCTACTGCACCTAAATTTATTGTGCCCAAGGAAGATCCTAACACCCCATTTGACAAGGATGAATTGGTAAAAGAATGGGAAAAGTTGAGTGAGGATTGTAGAAGGACTCTACCATTTGACCAATACTTTACTGTCTCAAACAAACTCAAGAAGAGAGAGGATAACAGGGCTCTATTCCAAAACAAAGAATTAAATTGTGCTATTGGTAAAATGCCACTTCCTAATTTTGATGGTTCCTCTCAAAGTTCTGCTAACACTTGGGTGAAAAAACTAGATGTGTATTTTCAGCTGAATCCAATGGTGGAAGAGGATGCCTTAAAAATGGCAATTTTGAATCTAGAAGGAGATGCCAATGAATGGTGGTTCCATGGTCTGAAAAATTTGGGACATGATCAGTTTACTACCTATGGATAATTTGTTGACAAGGTGTTAGAGATATTTGAGCAAAAAGACCCAAAATTACCTTTCAAAGAACTAGCCCAATTGAAGCAAGTGGGAACTCCTACTGATTACATGTTAGAATTTCAAAAGTTATAAGTCAAGGTGGCTTATGTATCCATGGGACGGTTAGTATTTTTGTTCACTGAAGGTTTGGTTGAACCCTTAAAAGGTTTAGTTAAATCCCACAAACCAACTACATTGAAGGATGCTATGAGCTTGACTAGATACCTCCAAAATGTGCTTCCTAGAACTAGATTTCCTCCCAAGCCTAACTTCAGATTTGAAAAGAAGCCTTGGAAAAGAGATGCATTTGAAAAGAATCCTTGGAAAAGGGATACATTTGAAAAGAATAAGAAAGAGGGATTGAACAAGGAAGAACTTAGAAAAAAAATTTGTGTTACACATGTTTTCAGCCATGGGCACCGGGGCACAAATGTACTAAGGGAAAGGCTCAATACATTGAAGTATTTTCTGATAATGATGAGTATGAAGGGGGTATGGATGAAGAAGTACATATTTCAAATCAAGAAGAGGGATATTATACAGCATAAGAAGGGAAACAAGAAGAAATTCAACCCTTACCTCGCTAAGTAAGAATGGCAGTACTTTCAGCAGTGCCTCGTTATCACACTATTCGATGCAAGGGTGTGGTACTAGGACAAAGGACCTCAGTTTTGGTAGATGGAGGAGCCACACATAAATTCATTGATGCAGACATGGTGGAGAGAAGAAATATAACCTATTGAACCATTTGATGGCTTCACGGTTTTCATTCCAGGTCACAACACAATGGAGTGCAAAACATGGGTTCCAAAGCTGCAAATCACCATAGGTAACTATACTTTTTCTGATAGCTTTTATGTGGTTGATGTTGCTGATACTAATGTGGTTTTGGGAGTGCAATGGATGTACTCTATAGGGGATCATATAGTAAACTATCAAATTCTTGAAATGAAATTCCAAGATTTGAAAGGAATACTAAGGGTTGTGAGAGGGCAGCACACCTATCCAAATCAAGTGGTGACTTCACATAGTATGAGGTCTATACTGAGGCATGGAGATATTGAATGGGATGCTGAATGTCACATCACATCTCCCAATACAAACATAAATTTTGTTGAACACCCAAAGGAGATAGAGCAACTCCTACAAAAATATGAAAAAGTTTTTAGAGATCTTCCACATGGTAGACCACCTGATAGGGGGGTTAAGCACAACATTGTTTTGGAGGAGAGTACTTCACCCATCCAAATACCACCCTATAGACATCCAAATAAATTCAAAGATGATATTGAAAAGGCCATCCAAGAACTCCTAGAGTTGGGACTCATTAAACCAAGCTCTGTCCCTTATGCTTCTTCAGTAGTGTTGGTGAAGAAAAAAGATGGAACCTTGAGAATGTGCATAGACTTTAGAGCTTTGAACAAGAAGACAATCAAAAATAGGTATCCTATTCCTAGAATTGATGAGCCCATGGATGAGCTATTTGGGGCAAAATATATCTCTAAAATTGACCTTAGATTAGGTTACCATCAAATTCGAATGAAGGAAGAAGATGTGCAAAAGACTGCTTTTGGATGCCACTATGGTCACTTTGAGTTTCTTGTTATGCCTTTGGACTAACCAATGCTCCAGCCACATTCCAAGCATGCATGAATAATATTTTTCGCAAGAAACCCAAAAAATTTGTTTTGGTTCTTCTTTGATGACATTCTCATTTACAACAAAACTTGGGAAGAGCATTTGCATCATTTAGAGGTTGTGTTGAAAATTTTGCATGAACAGTCCTTGTTTTCTAAGTTGTCTAAATGTGAATTTGGGATGAAGGAACTCTTGTATCTCGGGTACATTATTGGACAAGAAGGAGTGAAAGTGCACATGGAAAATATAAGGGCCATCCTTGAATGGTCAACACCAAAAAACATCACAGAATTAAGAGGATTCATTGGAATATGCACCTATTATAGGAAGTTTGTGAAAGGGTTCTCCAAATTGACTTCTCCACTCACTGATTTGGCAAAGAAAGATGCTTTCAAGTGGGATGAGGAGGCTGAAAAGGTCTTCCAAAAAATGAAAGAGGTAATGAGTAGTTGTCCAATACTTGCATTACCGGATTTTACTACACCCTTTGTTTTGGAATGTGATGCTTCAGGTGAAGGGATAGGGGTTGTCCTAAAGCAAGGCCAACAGCCTATTGCATTTGAGAGCAGAAAGTTGCAGCCACATGAAAATCTTTACTCCATCTATGACAAAGAAATTTTGGCCATCATGCATGCATTGGCCAAGTTTAGACAATACTTGGTGGGAAACAAGTTTGTGGTGAAAACTGATCACAACAGTTTAAGGCACTTCCTCACCCAAAAGGATCTTAATGAGAGGCAACAAAAGTGGGTAAGCAAGATTCAAGATTTTCATTTTGATATTGAATTTATGAAAGGTAAGAATAACATTGTAGCTGATGAATTATCTAGAAGACCTTCATTTTCTCTCATGGACATTGCAAAAGATTGGAAAAACATGATAATGGTTGAATATGCCAAAGATAAATTTGCTTGTGATGTATTAGATGGGGTCAAGGGGGATGATAACTACAGGTTTTTGAATGGGATGATATATTATAAGGGCATAATTTATTTGGTTCAAGATTCAAAACTCAAGTACAAAATTTTGCAAGAAGCACATGATTCCCCACTAGCTGGCCATCCAGAGATCTTCAAAACTTATAGGAAATTAAGGCAAAGGTTCTTTTGGAAGGGGTTGAAGGAAGATGTTCTGAAATATGTGAATAAATGTAAGGTATGTCAACAAAACAAATCTGAACTTACATGCTCATCTGGTTTATTACAACCATTGCCCATTCCAGAACAAAAATGGGAGAGTATTTCAATGGACTTCATCACAGGTTTGCCCAAATCTTTGGGAAAGGATTGCATATATGTGGTAGTGGATAGGTTGACTAGATTTGCTCATTTATTTTTTGTTACATCATCTTTTAGTGATGCACAAGTGGCTGATGTGTTTTTCAAAGAAATCTTCAGATTGCATGGGCTCCCCAAGAGCATTGTAAGTGATAGAGATAGTAGATTCATGGGCGCTTTTTGGAAAGAACTTTTCAGATTGGTGGGCACTCATTTGACTCCAAGCACAAGCTATCATCCACAAATAGATGGCCAAACAGAGAGGGTGAATCAATGGTTGGAAGGGTACCTAAGGAACTATGTGGGAGAGCAGCAAAAAGCATGGGCAAAATGGCAACACTTGGGTGAGTTTTGTTACAACACCACCTTTCATATGTCAATAGGAATGTCTCCTTTCAAAGCATTATGTGGTTATGATGAACTTACTTTTATTGATCTTATCTTTGGTGATAGTAGAGCCCCAAAAGCTAAAGATTGCATGGAAGAGAGCCAAGAAATTTTGAAGCTCTTGAAATACAACTTGCAGGTGGCCCAAAATCAGCAAAAACATTATGCAGATCAACATAGGGAAGAAAGGACCTTTCAGGTCAATGATTTGGTATATTTGAGGTTGCAGCCATATAAACAAACATCCTTGAAAAATAAGGGAGCATAAAAGCTAAAACCAAGATACGTCTATGGTCCCTACAAGGTAGTTCGGAAGGTTGGAGAGGTAGCATATGAGTTAGAACTTTCGGAAGGAAGTAAAATCCATAATGTATTTCATGTTTCATGTCTCAAAAAATCCATTGGTCAACATATTGTCATTTCAAAAAAAACTTCCTCCTTTGGATGATGAAGGTCAGCTCACACTTGTTCCAAAAAAAAAATTGAAGACTAGGGAAAGAAGGCTAAGGAGCAAAACTATCAAAGAATACTTGGTGCAATGGAAGGATCTTCCAAGTGAATATGCCACATGGGAGGAGGAACAAATTTTGTAGAATCCAAATCTGAAATTGCTTGAGGACAAGCAATCTTGGGTGGGGAGGACTGTAATGTCCCCATTCAAATAAATTCATAACAGGGAAATTCCATCAATCCTACCAGTTCCCTAGGTTGGATGGCGACATGAGGATTTGTAATAAGGGAGCTAATAAATGGTGTTTGGGAATTAGAATGGCATAAATATTTAATAAATGATATGAATAAATAATACAAGAGAAAATCAAAGTGGAAATGGTTCATGAAGACACATGGAGGTTGTGGGGCCCACACAAGCTAGAAATTATGTGTCACATGGAATCCTCCTCTTGTAAATTCGAATATATGGGAAGCCTAAGGTTCTTGGGAGGATTTAGAAGGCTCATACACTTGTAAATAAGCATCATAGGTCGAATTTGGATGGAGATGTAACTCCCATAGAAGAGGAAGAGTCAAATGGGGAGTTAGTGAACACTTGGACTAGATTCCCTAACCTATATGACAAAAATGATGAAGATGCTATGACACCTATGACAAATTGCAGACCTGATTGCTGACATCTGACCATTATGACATGTCATGCCTAAATATAGTAGCCAAGAGGGCGCTCATGGGAGTTAGGGAAGCCCAAAAGACTCATACTCGAATTGGTGGAAGGTGGATGGCTAGGAAGGGGAGGACACATGGAAAATCATGAACCACTCCCATATTTGAATTGGCTTGGAGTATTTGGATGGATTTGTAACCTTAGAAGGCTAAGGATGTATAAAATATAGGGATAAACCAAGAGAATGGCTTTTGACCATTTTGAGAATTTGCATTTGTGAAGAGAGCTAGTGGAAAACTAGTCTACTTGCCTTAGCCAATTTCAAGGGTGAAAGATTCCCATCCTAGTTGGTGTTTGGAAAGGCCACTCAGACCTTTCATGGGAGATTTAATGGAGTATTTATTTGTAGGTGTAATATATAGGGCAGCTCGTGGTTTCTTCTAATGCAGCTCACTCCTTCAACCATTTCCAGTTTTCATTGCATGTTCTTGATCCTTGAGGAGAGGCGCTTTTGGTGAGATATTTTACTCTTTGGGGGAGATTATAATGCCCCATTTATTTTGTAATATGAATTAAATTCTTTTTTATTCACCTTCAGAAATTTTCAGGTCGAGATTCCAAGTGGAAATGTATAAATCTGATTTTTAATGAACAAATGGTGCCATTTCCCCACTATCTTGATGTATAGCAATGAAATATTGATGTATTCAAATCGAAGAGAATTTATCTGATGTATTTATGATTAATGTACTGTCATTAATGATCTTAACAAGTTTCATGTTCAGTACTTAAGCATTTGGAGTCATCTTGCTCAGTTTTATACTATTTAAAGAAGATTTAATGTCATTTCCCCCAAGGTCGAAACTAGTGATTTTGTAGTTGTTGGAAGAGGGTTATAAAAGACTTCAAAAACTGAATAATGATTCACATGAGACCTTAATATTTTCCCTTATACATCCCCTGCCTCTTTTCATAAATTCGAGTGGGTTTGGAATCATTTGGATAGCCATATTCAGCATTTACCCTGGGGGGGATTTGAACCCCAAATTGCTAGTAAAATTCCATACATTGGCCAGAATCTTAAAGGAGTTTGCAGAAGTATTTTGATGGTCCTAAGCCATCCCTGAACATCATAATCAAGTCCTAATATCATTCATACACCTTCTCTGAAGATTTGGGAGCATTTCGAGCAATTTGGAGACCTAGACATCAAAAATAGTCAAAGGTCGAACTAGGGAAAAAAGTTGAAAATTTCACTATTTTAATAAATTTAAAAAAAGGGACATTACAATTGGGGACATGAAAATATTGAACCAGATGATTATGGACTGACACAAAAGGTGAAGGTTGACAATGTTTCAAAAGGTTGACTTAAGTTAAGAATGATCCTTTGAACATATAACAACATGAGGCACAACTTGGCAGCAGGGATTGACAGAGGTGACAACCGAAAGGTGAGATGACTCAAGGTGGGAGACTCATTTAGATGATACTCTCATGAAAGGTGATTCACGATCACAATTAGGACCTGGATGTATATTGAATACCCAAAATAAGAAGACAAGGTATGAATGCATGCCATGTTCAAAGGTAAAGACTCATAAGCTGCCAGAAACGGTAGACTCGGCGTATTCCCCCATTTTCCCCCATCATGAATGACGAGTACCTCTTTGATGTTTAACGAGATCGAGGAGGATAACAGATGCTTGATATAGCTCACCTTGGGGTGATTCCAACCTTGTACATTTCATGAACCCACGGAAGGAGAGGTACGGTTCCATAAGGATCCTTCGATGTTTAATTTCACAAGTCCAAGGAAGGAAAACTCGAAGATTTTTCATGTTTAGAGAGTCTAAAACAATCTAAAGACGACTCCAAAGTTTGAATTTGTTGTAAAATTTAGTCCCTGGACCCGAAAAAAGTATAAAATAATATCCAACAGAACTCTCCTCGTCAAAAGTTGACTAAGGTATACCTTTCTCGTAAATACTCTAAACTGTCCGAAAAAAGGGATAACCTACTGCCAAATAGACGACCTTTCAAATAATTTTACAAGTGTGAAAGAGACAAGTGCACTTGGAAATATTTTCTTAGTCGGGGAGTCTGAAAATAGCTTAAACAAAACTCCAGCGGTTTCGTTTTCGTGAGTTAATCATCGTAGTCCGAAAAAGGGAGAAAATAATACTAAGTTGATACTTTCCTCATTGTTTTACGAGCACAAGTAAAGAAGACTAAGCTCAACACCGTTTTACTTGGGTTTAACAAGCATGACTCAAGTGTAAAAAGCGATTGGAATCTATTTCATAGTTCAGATCCAGAGCATGAAAGAGAGAAAGTGAGCTTGAAGAAGGTCAAATAAACAACTCCACCAGTGTGAACAACTTAACTGAACCTGTCAAAATGCGGTCAAAACCCTAGAAAGATCCATTAGAACATAATAAATGTGAAGTATAGATACTAAACAAAGGTTATTAATGTAAAAATAGGCAAAAATTACTAAGTGTAATATATAAAAGAGGGTAAAATGAGGAATTACCCATTGTTACTTGGTTATTTTCACTCCAAAGAGAATTTTTACCTTGGTTGGGAGAAAAAATTCATCTGACAATACCGGGAGATCCAGGGCACCATTTCAACCACCATCTGAAGCAGGTAAGTCCTCTCATCCTCCTCTTTCATTCCATGCATCAATTCTTTGATTGAATGCAATATTTTGGATTTGCAAGGGCCTTAGGGAAAAAATAATTACGCTCAGGAATTTTCGCACCCTCCCTATATCGCGGGACGCGAAAATTCTGAGAATTTCGTGCTATGGGTAGTAGTGGGGGCACGAAAATTATCAGTTTTCGTGCTCCGCACAATGGATAGGGCGCAAAAATCTGTAGTTTGAATTTTTAAAAACTTGCCCCCATCTCATGCATTGAAATTGGGATTCAATCTTTTAACTGGAGGTTTCCTTGGTGATTTGTAGGAGTTTCCAAAAGAAAAAAGCAAGGATGGTTGAATGGAAAGAGAGAGAACATGAAGATGAGGATAGGGATTCCCTTAACGATGACAACACTCTATGTGCACTATGAGAGTGTGGTTTATTGAAGTTTTTCAAAACGAGAGGCATCCGGAAGCAAGGGAAGTTGCTAAATCACATCATACAAATGTGGGATGCTGATATACAAGCTTTCCGCATAGGAGAGCACATCCTTGAATTAGAGCTAGAGGACATTTAATTTTTGACTAGTCTCTCCAAAAGGGGGGGCCGAGTCAATTTGGCAGGGCACCGAAGAAACTACGGAGACCTATATTTCTCAATACTGTAGACAAGGATATCGCAAGAAGAGAAAAAAAGTACTCATTGATGATGTGATAGATCTTCCATTGAGGACGATCTTATATATATTTATCAAGTAGCGAGGAGTGTGGGGGATCACCACGCTACCAAGGCTCACATGACCTATGCCTTGGAATGCCTCGAACCCAAATTATTCAACTGGTGTGAAGGAGTCTTGTTCAACATCAAAGACCAAGTGACTAAATGTAGCAAAAGAAGCATCAGACAGTTTGGATATGGGAGTATCCTCATAACCATTTTCTTGGAGAGGGTACCATTACTATGCCCTCAGATTGAGAGACCTCGCCATCCCGTATCTAAGCCACAGATGGGGAGATGGAGAGATTATACCAGGCGGCTTGGTGGGCCGCAAGTATTAGCATTCGGTGAGGACTTCTTCTCTTGGCTCGAGGAGCAGATTGTTATGATAGAGGATTATCCCTATGTTGGAGTAGACTTCCGTGGTGATGTTGACTTGGCATTACCAGAGGATGATGACTCGGATGAGTCAGGTATGTGACCTTCCAACATGTTTTTTAATTTTTTAAGTTTATGTCATTTTTTGTTTTGTTTTGGTAATGCGTAGAAGATCTAATATATTTATGTGTAATGTTGCAGATCGAGGACCGATGAGACCAGTAGGATCCTCTCCACTACGGCGATGAGGAGTAGAGTACCAGGCTGTGGAGGATGAGGCAGAAGGATTCCGCAATGTGGAGTGGAACCTAGAAGGATTGACCACGGGAATTCCTTCGATGAGGATGCCCTAAGTCCCTTATCATCGACAGAGGCATACTATGGGTCTGCCAGAGCGGATTGGAAGGTTTCTACGCTATGTTGCTAGGGAAGTCATATGCTATCATGAGCATCATGCTCCTTGCGACTAGATTTTAGCAGTAGTTTTGTTAGCGGCATTTACACGATATGTAGGCTAGAGTGCCAATTTTTGTATGGGTTATGATCCCAATTTTTGTCTTTTGACGCATTATTATAATATTATTTGTGACACGATAAACACTTTTTACATGATATACATATGGATCTATCTCTACTGTTTACCTATGATGACTTGTATGTTTACATTTTTTACATGTGTTCTTATGATGTATTGATTATGTGTGGGATAGATGCCAATCCAACATATGGTTAGCTAACAAATCAGCCACCGTGTTGTATTGCCTTGGTACATGTTGATATAAAATATAATCAAATAATCATTCAAGTAGGCGTACCCTCCTGTATAAACGAAGAAATGTAGGATCACAGATGGTATAAATGTGGTTCAGTTGAGATACCACAAGCTGAGAGTCTAGGTAGACTACAAAATGATGGATTCCAAGAGAAAAAACTTCAGTCAGAAGTCCAATCAAAGCATGATACTCCGCGATATTATTTGTTGCGGGGCCTAAGCAGATGCCACCCGAGGATATCAACTCGCCAGCAAGGGAATACAGTACCCATGCTGCAGAATCAAGGTTCCGCATATGTCAAATAGCACCATCCGCGAATCCAAAGTACACTGACATATGCGCATAAAAGCACAAGTCGAGATAAATGGTTGTGTACAAGATAGAATCCTGACACGCAAAAATTGAACAAAATCACACTATAGATACACTATATGCAAAGTGTTTTACGTAGGGTAATCCTACGCATAAAATCTCTTCAGGTAAAGCCCGTTATGGGGCTCTCCCAAAGGTATACCATCACAGTCCACAAACTTGTAAGCTCCCTTCTCTAACACTCGTTTGATAATGTAGGGACCACACCACATGGATTCTAATTTGCCTTTATCTAATTTGCCATGCATTTGGTCATAGGTTAAGACTAGGTCACCTTCATTGATAACGTGAGATTGAATGGATTTATCATATTGGGCCTTAACACACTTTTTATGAGCCTCATTGGCAAGCGCAACGTCGCGATGAGTTTCATCAATCTTAGTTAAGTATAGAAATCGTTCTTCTTCAGTAGTCGTGTTAGGTAAGAGTTCAACGGATAATTTGAGAGATGGTATTTTACATTCGATCGGAAGGATTGCTTCCAGGCCATAGACCAATTGGAATGGTGTAAACCCGATCGCATTTTTTACTGAAGTCATGTGGGCCCAAAGGGCTGAAAATAGAGCTAAGTGCCATTTTGATTTTTGAGTTCCCACCATGCATTGGATCATTTTTTTAAATACTTTATTAATTGCCTCTACTTGTTCGTTTTCCTGGGGGTAATAACGAGTTTATTTTTCGTGATGAAAACCTAGTTTGGAACTTAGTTCATCCATCGTATGATTCCTAAAATGGGAACCATGTTCAGTTATGATAGCTTGCGGGACTCCGAATCTGGCGATGATATGATTGAATATGAAAAGTGTTGTTGTTTTGTTGTCTTCTTCATATGTAGGCATGGCTTCAGCCCATTTGGTAAAATAGTTAACAGCGACGATGACATAACTATGCCCCCAGCTGGAGTAGGCTTACATTGCATGAAATCAATAGTACCACATTTTACAAAGGGGCCGACAGAAATAACAGGGTGAAGTGGAGCTGGGTGAGAACGCTTCTTAGAATGGAAGAATTGGCATGGAGGGCACTTGTTGACCGCTTCAACGTAATCTTTGAAGATGGAAGGCTAGAAGTAGCCCGCACGCAAAAATTTCTGGGTTGTAGCCATCCCAGAAAGATGACCACCATAAGCTCTAGAGTGGCAGTGATTGAGGATGCATTCAACTTCATCAAGATTTAGGAAACGACGCAAAACATAATCGATACCACGACGGTACAAAGTATCGCTAATGATAAGATTGTATTTGGTGTGGTGTCTTATGCGACAGTGTTCATCATGGTTGAGATCGGACCGAAAACATTGGGTTTGGAGATATAAGATAATGTCTCCATAACATGGATCAGTCGTGCCAATGAGGAACAAAGACTCATCTGGAAGAGAATCAATGGGCTCAGATTGGTCATTAACATGAGGCAATGCGCAAATAAGCTCAGGAAATACCAAGGATTTTTTGGATTTCGTTTTGGAAAACTCCAAATCGAATTCATGGAGGACTACAATCCAACGGGAGTACTTTCCCCCTAGCACTTGACGTGTTAGGATATAATACATTGGATTGAAGTTGGCAATAACGGTGGTTTTGCGGAGTAAAATGTAGTGTCGGAACCTCTGGACTACAAAAACAGTTTCCAGAGCCAGTTTCTCCACATGCGAGTAACGTGTTTCAAAGTCAATGAGATTCTTACTGAGATAGTAGACCACTGTTGTCTTCTTGTACGAGCACCATGCCAATGGTGGTGGTAGAGGCAACGAGATATAAAATGTAATCACGTGTATAATTGGGGGGTTGTAACACAGGAGCATTGGTTAGGGCTTTTTTCAAATTGTCAAAAGACTGTTGGGATTCATCATCCCAAATGAAAGGAATTTCTTTCTTGAGAAGCCTCATGTAGCCCCGAGTAATCTCGGAAAAATTGTAGACAAAGCGGAGTAAAAAGTTCGCATGCCCTTGCAAAATTTGGAGTTCTGGAATGTTGGTTCGAGAAGGTAAAGCTAAAATAACCTCCACCTTCAATGGATCAAGGCGAATTCCATCCTTGGAGATTATGAATCCTAACAATCTACTAGATTCAACACAAAATACACATTTGTGAGGATTCAAGCGAATGTTGTAGTGGCCGCACCGTAAGAATATGGCACTCAAGTGATCTGGATGGTCTTCTCGTGCAGAAGAGTGAGTGGGTAGTTCATCTAGATAAGGTTCCACAACATTCTTGATATCGTGAAATGAGTACGATATGGACCATTGGAAAGTTGCCCCAGCATTCTTGAGACGAAAGGGTAATTTGCAGTATGCAAAGTTCCCCCATGGGAAAATGAAAGCAGTCTTGTTCTGGTCTGATGGGAGTATCTCAATCTGATTATAGCCAGAGAATCCATCCATAAATGAAAAGATGACACTCCCGACACAGTTATCGATAATTTGGTCAATAAAGGGAGTTGGATAGTTATCTTTAGGACAAGATTTGTTCAAATCCCTATAATCAACAAAAAACCCTAATCGTACCATGTTTCTTAGCTACAGGAATGCTATTGGACACCTAGTCTGTCAAGGGATAGGATATATAAAACTAGCTCGAAGAAGTTTTTCGACTTCTGCTTTAATGGCTGTAGTTTTGCAGGGATGAACGGGTCGGAGTTTCTAACGAACAGGTCGGGCACCGGGATAAACTTGAAATTCATGGACCACTATAGAGCAGTCAATCCCCGACATTTCTTTGTAACTCTAGGCAAAAACATTGTGGAACTCCTTAAATAAGGCAGTATAAAATTCCACCAGCTCAGTAGGTGTACAGGTTTTTCCTAAATGGATATGTTCCACGATACCAGGTTTCACGGAGATGTCGATTGGACTAGTTTCCATGATGTTCGCTAGATTTCCCTTGGCAAACACATCATGCGTAAGGACGAGAATCTGAGATGTTTGGAAAATATCCGGTGAAACAGTGGATTTTGTGTCGAGTTCTACCGCATGGATCGTAGGAAAGGATGACCGATGATGATGATATTTCCATGGTGGTTCATCAATGCTCTTGATCTCCATAATAGACTCGTCGAAAGGAAAAGTTTGTAAGAGGGAGTCAATAGAGGGCAAGGATGACTCGATCTGAAACAGGAGAGGTGCCACCGTGTGGTGGTCGATAGTATCGATCCAATCGAAAGCAGATTGAATCGCGTGGTATGTTGCTTGATTGAGGTCCATACGCATGCAATCACTGATGGTTTCACACTCAGCGGGACTCGGTATTACCCAAGAATTGTTAGATTCGTGGGGTTTAAAAGTACTCGAAGAGATAATGTTGATCGAAAATATTGGGGGTGGGAGCTTCGGGAATACTCCAATGATGGAGGAATATTTCATAAGACCAACGCCAATGTCTTCATAGTGATTCTAAGGTCGTGTTAACAGCAGGACATTGTTGGTAGTGTTGGAATGGATATTCGTAGTGCAAAAATCCAACTGATCAATGGTGACAATTTTCCCTTGATGTGGAAATTGTACCAAACGAAAAACTGAAGATGCTATAGTGGTCATAGCATAGAACCAGTTACGACCAAGCAGGATATTATAATCCAATGGGGCATCTACGATTTTGACATGGATAGATACAGTTTTTCCCCCTAGTTCTACGGCGAGTGATGGGATGATTCCGTAAGGTTAGAAACCACAGTTGTCAAAATATTTCAAAGTAGTAGGAGACTGAGTTACCTCCAGAGAGCCGATAGCTCTCTAGCAAGAAAAGACATGATAGAAGTGTAAGCACCTTCGTCCAAAACGGTACGATGGATGTTGTTTCCACAAATCTTGGTATGAATCTGAAAAGCCAGTTGGTGAGAGAGTCTCAGCTTAAAATATTCCAAATTGAACATAATCGTGTTGGAAGAATCTGGGTCAACAGCTCCAAGTGCTGACAATAAGGTTCTATGCTGAGTAGGGAAATGTTGTAGAAGTTCGAGAGTGGACATTGCACAAGGTGCTTGATCTAAATCCTCAACAATGTTGTAATTTTGGGCAGCTCGTGCGCTTGGATTAAATGTCGCTTTTCGAATGGTGGCCTTTTGTGGGCACAACACAATGTCAGTAATAGGCCTTTTGATATGAAGAGATCCAGTAGAAGGAGGAGTAGAAGGGAGATCTTCCATGGGAGATTTATCTTTTCAATTCCCATTCGTGTTTGAATTTGGAATAGAATCATATGTCTATGACCGAGTGGATATATGGACAGTCTCATTACTCATCATGAGAATGTTGCGATTTGAGGATGTATCTGGTTGGGTAGGATTGTTCGGATTGCCCCCTTGCGGGGGGGTGTGCGATCATTTTCTATTGTTGGTGTGGGAAAGGGTCAGTTAGGACTGTCGGGCGGGAAGAAGCTTTCACAAATTTATTAACTTCCTCTTTATAAGGACAACCTTTCGTATAGTGGTATTCCTAGCATATATGACAAGGGAACTTAGCTTTCCGTTTGGGTTTGTTATCAGCATTGGTTTGTTGTGTTTTGGGATATTCCTGTTCAGGAGAATAATTTTTGGATTTCCCTTTAGTATTCTTCTTTTTTCCTTTGGATTGTTGTGATGAGGATTGAACCGCGTTCACCTCGGAGGTCTGAGCAGGAGAAGTAGTGTTTTTGGATGCAACCTAGGTTTGAGGTGGATCAAAAGTGTTTTGATGTCCATTAGATTTGGTTACAGGTTGAGCCTTCACGGAACCAACTACACCATCGATAGGAGTTTCAGGAGCGGAACTAGATGGATCACTAGTGGGGAGAGGGGCATGAGGAATTAGTTCATATAGAGTTTCAGATTGGAAGTAAACCAAGTCCAAATAATGAGCACGATTGATCGCCTGCTCTTCTGTAACAACCTCGCCCATTGCAACATCCCTAGCAATAAGTGGCATTAATGAATTTGTGAACCAATCAGCCAATAATTGGTCGGGAATATGAGCCTTAATCAATCTTCGGTGTCTCCTCCACTCATGAATATGATCAGATATGTGAGTGCAAGTCGATTGCCGCAACGAAGTTAAGAGGTCTGTGTCAGTTTCATATCGAATGGGAAGCTGGAAGTGTGTCAAAAAATGCATGGCAAGGGAGTTGAAATCTTGGAAAGAGTATTGTGGCGGCTCAATATACCATTTATCTGTCGTTCTGGTGAGTGTTCGTTGGAAGAGCCTTAATCGTTTGGAGTCATCCATCAATGAGTTTGAAGAACACCAAAGATGGAATGTCATGACGTGGTTTTTTGGATCTTCCCCGGGTTTGGCATCGAATTTTGGGATATCCGATTGTAGTTTGGCAGGAATAGGTGGCCAATGTGGTTCATGCCAAATGGGATCGTTTATCAATCTTGACAAATTGGGCAGGTCCAATGTTTCCAGGAAGGGAAGTTATCTATTAGGTTGCGGGTTTGAATAATATTGATGGGGTGCTGGAACACTTGTCGGGCCTTGTACTACATATTGTTGCATATTATACCCATACATGTTACCCGTAGGGTACTATTGGAATTTTTGTGAGTTAGGGACCACGGGGTTAACCGGTTGTTGGTTGGGAATCATAGGATTTACCAATTGATTCGGAATCAAATTGTAGACTGGTTGTTGAAAATGTTGTTGGGTGGGATTGAATGGTGTGGATACAAGGGGTGGTGTGACCCATGTATGGTTCCCAAATCCTTGATTGGGTGGATTAACTGCACCTTGAGTAAGGGGGGTGTCTGAAAAGGTGGAACCCATGGGTTATTCGTTCCGCCTTGATTGAGAGGCGTGGTTTGGGGAGGTGGGATCCATTGATTGTTTGAGACACTGAGATAAGGTAGGCCAGGATTCGGATTAGGGTTAGGGGGGTAAAAAGATTGATGTTGATTTGTGTGCCCCCAACAATATTTTGGTTACAAAATGTATGTTTCCCCTCAGTAGGTGGGATTTGTGGTCCCCATGAAGGAAGTGGGACATGGAGGAGGTTGGTTATTGGTGTCGCTTGGGGGTACCGACAAAAGGTTTTCCTCCAATAGGTGGGGTTTGTGGTCCCCACGGAGCAGATGGTACTAACAGAGGAGGTTGGTTATTGGTTCCGCTTGGGGTACCAATAAACGGTTGTCCTCCAGAGATTGTGTAGATTGTGGCTGAAGATTGACTCCCAGTCACAATGGGTGTTCTAACGGTAGGAATAGACGACCTTCCAACATAAACATTGGAAGAGACTGTCTGTGCAGGTTTTTGGCTTCATTATTAGTACCGATCCGTGAAGATGAGTGTGCACCAATTCCAGATGATACGGGTAGTGGCAGGAAATTTTTTCCCCTGACTAGAAATGTTCCCTAAAGGATAACCAAAGATTTCATTTGGTAGAAGATGAGGGGAAGGTTGAAGGGGAGTTTTCGATGTTAATTGCATAGACACTGGAAAAGTGCATAAATCATTGAGGGTTTGGCCCAGGGTCATGTTCCATAATGATGAAAATGGATCAAAAATGTTTCTTGTCCCTGAATCATCGGGTAAAGGTTCAGAATAGATCCAATCTGTAGGTCCAGATCGACCTACGAACGAGGTGCCATATGTAGTATCATAGGAGGTGGATTGGTGGGCTCTGGAATCACGAGGATTTACCACTTCAGATGTGGATGTTGGTGGGAATTATGAGCTCGAAGCCATTATTTGTGCAGCTTCACGTCTAAATATGTCCGTCGACTCACGTTCGTGGGATAAACCAACAAGTTATGCTCGTATGGATGCCATGCTTTCATGGCCCATAGGAAGATCAGGAGAAGGCATTCTGAATGATCTATTACTAGAAGATCCAAATTCGTAGCTAGGCATAACCGAGGTAGTAGGCATGACAGTTGGGGTCACCAACTGTACTAAAGGTTGGTTAAAGTTTGCAGCTAACTGGATCATCGTAGAAGGCAAAGGATCGAATTCCTTGATAACCTCAATATATCCTTCAGGGAGATCATATTTTGATGGCATTACTGTAGCGATGCTAGTTTTCGGAGTGATAATAACTTCTGGCACAACGTCGGCTTGTGGTGGGACACTAACCTCAGGTGCTATAGTGGTTTCCAATGTCGTATTGACTTCTAGTACTACACTAGTTTTAGGTACTGCACTAGTTTCTAGTATTGTGCTAGAAGTTTGGGGTACTGTAGCAACTAGTGGTGTTGTACTGGTTGATTGTGGGACAGTCCCCCAACTAGCTAGTCTGCTAGTAGGGGGTGGGGATGCGTGAAGACGATGGGCAATTGGATCGAATCCCAGATGGTTCGGGACTCATCCCTTATTTTATTCGTGATTTCCTTTGGTCGGCCATGGAACAGGACTAAATGATCTGGGGGAATTCTTGTTTAAAAAATATATCAAAAACCCTAAGGCAACTGAACATGTGAAAGGGGATCTAGAAAAAAGAAGGCACACAGGCCAAAAATAAAACTATGAAAATTTACCGTGACTGATGTCACAGGAAGCGAGTGATAATAAAGAGTCCAGAAAGCCAACAAGCAGCACTAGAAAATGAAAAATACCCTCTACAAGGTATAAGAGCAAGCAATCCTCCTATCTAAGATCCGGAGACCTCAACAAATCGTATCCTCCGCAAGGTGATGAAATCCAAGTCGAACAATACGAAATGAGAGACCAATAAAGATGATGGGATATCCCTCTACTGAAAGGGATCCCGGGTAAAAGAGCCCTAGAAGGAAGGTTACTAAGATACCTCGTTCAAGACACGTTTGGGAAGGTTTACTGGAGATTCTGCCTTATGGACCTTGTAACAACCAGTATGAAGCCAGAACATACAAGGAAGACAATGGATTGATGTCCTGAGGCGCTAAGCGGAGTGCAGTATTCCACAAAGTCCTTCAGGAACCAGTCCTCGCTGCTTACCCCGTGGAACGGGAGGCCCCCCTTCAAATTGGTGTATAACCGTGTCAAAAAATATAAGAGGATTTGAGCACCCTACGAGAAAACAACTATGTCTCAAATGTATAACGATAGGGGGGAATTATTTGGATTCCTATCCCCGATTTCATACCTAACTACACAATTCTTTTATTTCCTCAAGTGAGGTTAATATGTGTTTAGTTAGGGAATTAATTTTAAGGGCTTCTTGTTTTACTCAAAAGGTAGCGGAAGTGCAACTTGATGGTGTTAAGACCTGACTCAAAGCATGCATATATGGATGAATCTATGCAAATATTTTTCTTTCGATGAATTTCTAGCTACAAAAGGAGAGAGTTATTTTCCATTCCCAAATGAAAGAGACACAAAATGCAACTTTTAAAAAGAAAAATACTCACTTCTTGTTTTTCAATTTTATATGCCAAATCAAAATATGAGATACTCTTTCACATTGAATCTATCCAAAAACAAACTAAAAACAAGCTCTTTTGTTTTCTTTTCTACTTCAAATGAGTATGAAAATGACAAGTAAATGAAAAAATGTTTTATGATTGCAAAAATACTTCAATCATTAAGTAAGAAGGGGAAAGAGATTTCGAAAAGTCTCCAAGCAAATTTGAACAATTCAAAGTATGAAAAGATCCTTCACAAAATAAAAAATATTCAATAATATTTCCCAGGGATGCAAGTGAATGTGCAACCAATTTCTTTGCCTCAAACAAAATGACCATTTTGTAACATAAAAACAATAAGTATAAATAAAATGTCTCTTACTTTGTCACTTCAATCTCAAAAAATCCAAACCATGAACAAATAATCAAGCAAACCAAGCCAAAATTCTTAGATTTGCAAATCAGGATCATAGTGAGTTATCAGACCAAGTACAGAGGTTAAAGAAGGTCATGAGAATGGTATAAATGACTAGGACAGTCTTCTAGTTTCCAATTCACCAACAACTTCCACAACTTCACTCTATAATCCAAATAGGGTTCCAAAAGAAAATCCAAAAAGTGTAAGAATCAAACTGAGATCACACAGATCTAATCAGGATCAGAGAGCTAAAAGCAAGCCAAAAATTGAGTTTCAAAGCACACTATAGGGAATTTTCGCTCCCCTAGCGACCCTCCAGGCGCGAAAATAAGGAATTTTCGTGCTCTAGTATACTGCAGAGGCGTGAAAATTAGGTTATTTTCGCTCTATGGCACATAGGATGGGCGCAAAAATTCACTGTAGGAGGATGAGGGCGAAGGTCTGAGAAGAAAATTATGGGTTTCTTAAGTTTGCAGACCCATAGAACTTAATGATGAGGATCAAAATGGTAAATAACAGAGATCAAAGATCAAATCTTGAAGATTTGATGGAAAAATGAAACCTGGGAAGTCCCCAGCGGAGTCGCCAATTTCTATTCTAGCAAATTCGTCCTACGGATAGTTAAACCTACTCAAAGATTAAACTAAGTTCAAACAAGATTAATCTAAGACAGAAGTGAAACAAGTGGTTATTTACTCTCCTAGATCTAACACACCACATAAACTTTTAAACACTAAGAGGAGAATGAATCGTGAAACTCACCTCGAATTCGTCGGTTGTCCTAGATCCAGCTTCACACTTGATCTCCAAGAAGTGAACCTGTTTGAACAAGACAAAAACAACACCTCCAAGTACTATATGCAATGGTTGAGATCTAATTTATATAGAAAACATATCATGTATCTAACTAGAGCAAGAAACACAAAATGGGAGAATAAGGCAAGTTTATATTAATGAAAGCTAAGAAGACCTTTACAAATTTACCCTTGATGTCCAAGCAACAACTTCCACTTCCAAGATTTTCCTCTTGCTACCTTTACAAATCCCTTAAGGCCATAGGTTTGATGCCTCCAATTGTTCCCCCTTAGCTCATGGATGGCCTCCTTCTTATAGGATTTGGGATACCAACCACTAGGAGTGAATAATGGATCTAAGTGAGTGGAAGGTGGATCAAGGAGGTGAGTCATCCCAAGGAGTGTGAGATTCGATAAGAACCTCCATCCCAAAATACCTCCTTCGAATCCAAGATCCAAGGTTCAAGGGATAAGGTGGTTAAGGTAATTTTTGCGCCCTCAACACTAAGCGTAACGCGAAAAAGTCGTAATTTCCGCACCCCTACAGGCATGCATGGCGCGAAAATGTTGTAATTTCGCACCTTGTAGCACTAGTAGGGTGCGAAAATATGGGCAAAGTGGATCTTGGAAGGTGGAAGTTGACTAAGGGAAGTTGGATCTGCCTCCAAGGAAGGCTAGGGTGGGGACCAACAAGGTGGAAATGAGTCTCAACACTTGCTAGGAGGTAGGGTCATTAGGTTCTGCATGGTGGTATGACATGAAGAGGCGGAATGGCGTTCAAATTGGGACTTTCAGGTATAACAGAGATATGGTACAATTTATAATTCTTAAAATGCCTAGAATGTGAATGACTGATACGGTAAGAAAGAAAGCTTACCAGCCACTCCCAGATTCGTGTGGGAAACATATTTGGGGATTATTACATCTCCTATTGAAAGAGAGTTGTTTGCATTGCAAGAAATACCAAAATGCACAACACCAACTAAATCAAATAGATCTGACAGCATATAAGTTGTTACACCTACATTCCACTGTTCGAGCATTGCAAAACTTTATCATCATCCCTCAACCACCACAAAGACAAATACTAATTGTGTCCCCTGATTGCATAGACAAAAATAGTTTAATGGGTTTAAAAGGGTTTGGGACCACAATACCATTCCTACACTGCATCTTACATAAATCACCTTTTTGCCATAGATTGTTCCGATGCGAAATTTGGGACCTACATAAGTTTAAATCAATAATATGAGAAAATCCAATAGATTTGTGATGTTGGACAAACTTGGAAGATGAAGATCAAATATGGTACCAGAAAAGTCCATCGTTGGGTATTTTTTATGGGGCTTCAAAACTCTTGAGGACATGAATGCAAATTCTTATGGTGGATACACAGTGACCATACCAATCCATGGCCCTTATTTATTGATCTCTCCAGCTATTTTAAGGGACTTCTTCCAAGGAAGAGTTGAAGCCATGCCATATGTCAATGAAACCACCATTACCATAACTGCAACATGGAGAATATTTGCTTTAAATCCCATAACTGTAGCCATTGCTTATGTTCCAATCATGAAGCATGGAGTCCCAAATCAAAACAAGCAAAGGGATTGTGTATCTAAAAGGAAGGATAGAAGAAAATACCCAATGGTTAGCCAAAATGGCTCATGTTTGATTCCTTTCGTAAGTAGGGGCTCAAACTCTCCATTTCCTTTCCCAATATGACTGCACTATCACTGGACTAAATATTCCTTGTGCAAGGAGTGCAAAATGTTTTCTCTGGTAACTGTTCCATGGGACAATTCATAGATAATATTGCAATCATCCTCAAGACAATCAATATGTTGCCTCTACTTAGCCACAATTTCCATCATTTCGACACTCTAAGAGGCCACATGAGATCTGAAGAAGGATATATCTATGCTTATGTCTCTAATTACATGCTTATTGTAGCGTTGAGCCCTGCGAACCTCACACACAATGGAAATGGAAAAATTCTCTAGATCTCTGTTACACCCCTGCGATCCCCACTTAATTCCTTGTCTCTACAAAATGGGGAATATCGGGCCCCTCATTAAATTCCCAAGTTCCAAGCTCATGGTATCCTCAAGAAAACATGCCACGACTCTCCTCTCTAAGCTGCGAGTCAATAAGCAATGGGTCTTCCCCTCTTTTTCAGGAATCCACATGATTCGACCCCTCTCCAATTCCACTAAAGGGTTAGAGGCCACAATTTCCTCCACAAATAAATTTGGCCCTTATTAATTACAATCAAACCCTCGGCCCTCCTCTTCCTCCTAAGGCTAAAGAAAAAAGGAAAAAGAAAAAATGTATACATTAATTTTTTTTTTAAATAGGATGAGTAAATTTTTTTCAAAAAAGTATTATATAATGTATAAAATCAAGTAAATTCCACAGTTCTAGTTTTGTAGTCATTTGTAATTTAGTGACTAAAAATTTAGTTGTATTTTTTATCCGATGACTAAATTAATCATTTAATTTAGTAATTTAGTTGTGTTGCTTTAATTTAGTCATTTTTAGTTTAAAAACACTCTCGTGACTAACTTTTTTAGTCACGTAGTCATTTATCTCACTTTTTCTACTAGTGCCCAAAGCAATAATCTCATATCATGATGTGAAATTCACTTTGAATTTTTGGAAGGGATTGTTCAAGGCGCTGGGAACTCGGCTCAATTTCAACACAACTTACCATCCTCAAACAGATGGTCAGAGGGAGAGTAAATCAAGTGTTGGAAGATATGTTAAGGATGTATACGATGGATAAGCCATCCAAGAGGGATGAATACATTCATTTGGTTGAATTTACTTACAACAATGGTTATCAGACATCATTGGGTATCAGTCCATTTGAAACCATGTATGGTAGGAAATGCAGCACTCTGATGAGCTAGGAAAACCCAGTAAACAGAGTGGTAATTAGACCAAAAATGCTCAAGGACATGGAATAGTTAAGATCAAGCAAACTTTGAAAGTAGCTCAAGACAGGCAGAAGATCTATGCAAATCTGAAAAGAGTTCATAGACAATTCATAGTTAGATACCATCTTTAGTTAAGAGTTAAGCCAAGGGAGAGCTCTCTAAAGCTTGGAAATTGTGCCAAGTTGGCACCGAGATATTGTAGACCTTTTGAAGTCCTTGATAGAATAGGACCAGTTGCATATAGGATTGCATTGTTGTGCATATGAAAACTCATAATGTTTTCCATGTTTCATTGCTTAAAAAGTATATACATGATCATAATCACGTTATCGATTGGACTGTGATTTAGGTAGAAGCCAAGGGAGAGTTACAAGTGGAACCTATGCGCATATTAGGAAGGAAGGAGACTGTGTTGCGGATTTGCACCATTGGCTAGGTAAAGGTGCAGTGGAAGCCCTTTGGCCAAGATGAGGCTATGTGGGAGCTGGAAGATGACATGAGGTAGGCTTACCCATTTTTGTTCAATTTTGAAGAGAATTGAGGACAGTGTTGTTTCAAGGGGGAGGGTACTATATGTGAAATTGCCCACATAAGATCCAAAGAGATGATGTAAACCTCACAATGAAAGAATTTAGGAATAATAGAAGAAGAGACAAGCAATAGAACTTAGATCCAAAGAAACTCTGATTGAGGCAGAATAATTACACATGTTACATTAAACTGAATAGTGAACAGGTAAATATACAATGCTGAGTATGAGGATTCGAATTCACTAGGAGGAATTCAAATTAGCCTTCATGCACAGATCCATAATCAATGGAGAGTCATCAATGCCTAACTAGGAGTCCACCTTCTCATCAGTGAAGTCATCAATGCACAAGTAATGGAACCGGGAGTCAAACTGAGTCTAACTGAATGTGGTTGGTGTAACTGGCACATGGAAGCACTAATATAGTGAAGGAGGCTCAGTGGAGGGCGCCATAGGAGTTAACTGGAGTCAGAATGGTCAATCTAGTCTCACTGGAGGTCCAACAGAATGATAAACTCAGTAAAGAGTCAATTAATCCTTAAATCAAGGAAATAACTGAAGATAACTCAATATAACTAAATATAACTGGACTGGTAGGTGAATAAGGCACCCTTGTCATGCAATGGAGCGAAGAAGGGCGTATTAGTCACTGGGAGGGCTAGAAATGATCTGAAAGAAGCTCCGGGGGCTAGTTTGCTGAGGACTAGATGTTGGGACTGATGACCTAGAATGCATGCAAAATGCATGCAAACCCTAATTTTGCATGCATGACTGAAAATGAAAATGACTGGAAAGCTAGTAGGACTAGGATGGAGTATAGGAATATCCTAACACTATAATGTCCCTAATTTTGACTTTTGACATAAACTATGTAAATGATGTAATATTGTTGATGTAATGGATGGAACACGGTGAGAAGCTCAAGGCAAAGGCCCTATGATGGACATCTAGAATAGATATGTGTGTGTGTGTGTGTGTGTGTGTGAGCAAGTAATTGGTTGAAGAACCATGTGTTGTTCAAGCGCAGTAACATTGTAAATGTGATATGCAAGTGCATGATAACAATATATAAATCCATAGTTGACTGTGCAAGGCAACAAAATCAAGGGGCATGATCATCCTAAGGTTAGGGAGGGATGTATTGAATCCATGAAGCCAATAGATGATAGCCAAGTGTCCTAGAGAGGATCGATGAGCCATCAGATGTCAAGTTGACTCATGCGCCCCAATCATTTAAGGCTTCCAAGAGGAAGATAGTTGAGACAATTATTATCTTGGGAAAGGAAGGTGTCGGTCTGAGTTTCCCTGTGATAGAGTAGTGTCATTTCCTTATGTCAGTCGCCCTGTAGAACTGGGAATGGGAGTTGCTTATTGGGTAAGCGACCAGCGAATTGATGTCATCCTTAAATTACTTGTCAGTTGGGGGATGATGCAATAAACTTGTCAATAAGTATGTCAACCAACCTGTTAGTGAGTCTGTTAGTCAAATAATTAGTAATGTGGTAAAGTAAATCAATCCCACATGGGTGTATATATCTTGCCTTTCCTGGAGTGCAAGTCATTGTTATCCATCCACCAACCAATATATCATTGTGATATGAGGAGAAAGTTTCAACCCTTTGCTGAGAGTAAGCCAAAAATGAATAGTGGAAGAGTAGAGAGTGGATCTAAGCTATGGTTCGTGGTCATGACTATGATTCAGAGAGGGAACTAGAGAGTGTAATTATTATGCGTTCCTTAGTTGATCTAGGTATCAGATTACCCAAATATTAGCTTGATCTTGAGCATCCTAAATTTGTGTTGAAGCGCTATGTGACAAAGTATGTTCCCGAAAGTCATATGAGTCAGACTAATAGAGTGGTGAAGCGTCGCAAATCCTCAGTCATCCACCTAAAAAATATTGTTTCATTGTTGTTGATATCAACCTGAGTATAGTTTCCAATTAGTTTGGTTGTAAAAGAGTGGCTTGTTGGACAATGACCGAAGTTATTCCTTGGATCCATTGGTTGTGTGCGGTCAAGATTTGTAAGCCTTGGAAAGACAGAGCATGTAGGCAAATGATATAGGGTTTGGGTAATCTTTCTACGCACACACTAGTATAGCACCTAAAGGAAGGTGACATTTGAGGGATCATTAAGCGGTGAAGGGTTACCTTCTTGGTGTCGTGTGGGAGGGTATTGTGGACCCCAAGCTAGTTGAGTCTACGCATGGTGTCTATGGTTTTGGAGGTAACCAAATATGACTATATGTCCTACTTGATTTGTTATAATCCTTGATAAGAGAATAGAATGTTGAGCATCGAGTGTATTGAGATCCAATAGCGGTTGCGCGACCCCCTTGTGGAATAGTAGGGTTTGGATAGTCTTACTATGCACACACTAGAATAGCACCAGTGCAGTGTTGTGTAGGGTGGGTATTGTGGACCCCAAACTAATCAAGTCTGCACGAGGTTGATTGCTAGTATTAAGTACCAAAGTGGTGTAGAGCGTGGATCTGGATAAGAGACTAGTGAAGGCTATGACATCCTCGTGGAATAGTGAGGTTTGGGTGGTCTTTCTATGCACACACTGGTATAACACCTCGAGGAAGGAGACGCCTGAGGGATCGTTGAGCAGTGAAGGAGTGCCTTCTTGGTGTTGTGTGGGGAAAGTATTGTGGACCCCGAGCTAACCGAGTCTGCGCAAGGTGCATATATCTCTATCATGAGTCACTAGTTAGCATTTCCCCTCTAGCACCTAGAAAATCCTGTGAGCTCAATAGAGCCTGGATTGGCTTGAGAGTTGAGACAGACTGTTAACCCAATAGAGGTTGGCTTGGTTATGGCCTTGTGCTTGTCTGACTGTGGGAGAGATATTGGATAGTTCCCATTTCCTTAATGTAATCATGCCTAGTGCGGGGGTGGCCTCTTAGCATAAACATTATATGTTAGACAAAGCACCTACGATTTCATGGAATATTTCTCTAGCACAATAAGTTGCTCAAGGAAGATTCATTCAAGATCAATGTTATGTGATGTTTCATTATTATTATTCATTCCCATTGTATGAATGTTGAACTAAATGTATGATGAGATGTATGTTGTATATAATTATTAGGTGGGTAAATTGCTTGCATATAGATGATTGTATGAATATGAAGCACTATTACGTGTATAGCGCTAACTCTGCAGGTAACCAGTGGAATGGTATTACAAGCTAAGTTTCCACAAGGTGGTTAACCTACGTGGTGGTAGATGCACAGTGGTTGAATCCAGTTGTGCAATGAATCAGGCCGGAGGACTATCTTTGTGCACACAATATAGTTATGCAATAAAGAAATTGATAAGTGCACATAGACTAAAGTATGATGTGCGCAGTGTGTTGCAGAGTGAATTAGGAGTATGAGGTGCAAAATGTGACTTGGAAAAATAACTCAATTTAGACATGGTAATGTCTTGGTATCAAAAGTAGAAGAAAGGAAAAATATCCCCCTTGGTCATGATAGGCCGCTAAGCTCGTCGAGGACATGGCAAAGTGGTATCAGAGTAGTGGTTTAAACATTAAACCTATGAATGCAAGAGGAACCCTTTGCAGTGATATTAAAGTGGTTATTAATATTATTAATGTGTTCTTGTAATAAAATTTCCTTTGTACATAGTTCTAGTAGCAGTAGTGAGACCAGTATAGAAAAGGAGAGAAGGCAGCGAGAAGAAGAATCATAAAGTTAACTAGTTGAATGCTCATCATGGAAGATGCACAGGATTGCTATGATCATGCAAAATATGTTATGGGGGAATATGTGTGTGGTGGTAATGCAGAAACATAATCTAATGGAAGGAGGGAACAAATCACACCCCTGGACACGGGTGAAACTATCAGGAGTTTCAATGAAAGGATGACTGAGGCACAGGACGAGCAACACTAGATCAATGCTGCCATACTGCAAAGTATAATGGATCTCCAGTATAAATCCAATCTGGAATTGAATCATAATAATGGCAGTAAGGATGGGAAGAGTGTGAGTAGTTACTCTAGAGCAAGATCACGACATCGGGAAGAGAATCGTGCAGAAGGAAAATAAACATGTCTCCATCAAACACCTTGAGAAACAGATTGAGTATCTCATAAATCTTGTCAGATAGTTCAGTGCATTCGTCCTGAAGATCTAAGAGAAGGAGGTTTCATATATAGAATTACTATGGAGAATTCAGGAAGGTAAAACCACCCTCATTTGACAGAGAAGGTAAGTCTGGGCAAGAGGTTGAAGCATGGAGTCTTGGAATGAAGAAGTACTTCAGAATCCATGAGTTATTGGGAAATGAGAAATTTAGGATCACCATCTTCAATCTGAATGGCAGAGCTTCAATCTAGTGGGAACACCTTCAACAAGTGAAGGGCCTTAAGGAAAGGAAGTTTGACTAGAAAAAAGTTTGAAAAGTATTTCAAGAAGAATTATCTTTCTAAAAGATACTATGGCAGTAAGAGCAAGGATTTCCATGAGCCGAAGCTAGGATGTATGACAATGGAGGAATATGTGAATAAATTCCTAGATCTGCTCTGGCATGTTTATTATCTCGAAAATGAAAAGGCCAAGATTCATATATTCTTAAGTGGACTACCTTATAATTATAGAGACATAATTGAGTTCGTGGATCCAAAGACCTTGGATGATACTATCTGGAAGGCTAAGCATTGTTAGGAGCAATATAAGGGCAAAGCTAAGGAGCATCAAGCAGGAAAAAGGAATCCCAAGCATAGGTTTGAATTAAGGAAGAAATATTTTAGGCATGTACCCTATCAGAATCAGCAAAGAAATGTTCCATTGGAGCATCTAGTGCAAGGAATATTCCAGTGCACTAGTGCAAGAGTAGGAAGGCCCAAAGAACCATTGCAATGTTGGGGATGTGCAAAGAATCATAAGTTGTACAATTTCCCTCATAGGAAGGAGAAACCGCAAAGGATCCATAACATCGAAGGAGTTGTGATTGTGGAGGATGTGTCCAAATCAACTCCTAGCATCTAAGCAACTTTGGATGATCATCAGGAAGACCATCAAGCCACAATATTTTAAGTTGGAGGTAAGATCGTCGTGTAGTTTGTTTCTATTTTAATAGACCTAGGATCAAGTCATAGTTATATTCATTCTAAGATTGTTGAATTTTGCGCTCTTAAGAAAAGTAAGCATGGCAAGTCATGGCTAGTTCAGTTAGCCATAGGGACAAAAAGGAAAGTAAGTGAAATGGTAAGAATGCATGTTAACGTTGGACCGTTTGTCCAGTGTAGCAAATTTGAACATCCTACCGCTAGGATCCTATCATGCACTTATTGGCATGGATTGACTAGAAAAGCACCGCGCCAATCTTGACTATTATAATAAGTCTCTCGAATGCCTTGATGATGAAGGCAAGCCTTAGCTAGTGAAAGGCATGCTAAGAAATATTTCCATAAGGCAAGTTTCATCACTGCAGTTGGGAAGGTACTTCAAAAGGAACTGTTAGGAATATTTAGTTCATGTATCAAGATCCAGAGAGTCATGTATCAAGATCCAGAGAGGGTAGAGGTCTAGCGCTTGAATATTTCCTAGTGTGCAAGAATATAAGGATGTATTTCCAGAAAAAGTGTCGGGGCTCCCACCCAAAAGAGATATTGATCTTACTGCCAATCTAGTGCTAGGCGCAGCCCCAATTTCTAAATCCCCTTACAAAATGAGCACCCCAGACCAAGTGTGTCACCACGGGGTTCGCTAGTTTTGTTCATAAAAAAGAAGGGTGGAACATTGTGACCGTTATATTGACTACAGACAGCTCAATAAGGTCACAGTCAAGAACAAGTATCCATTACCTAGGATAGACAATCTCTTTTATTAGATCAAGGGAGATAGAGTATTTTCCAAGATTGAATTAAGGTCAGGATATCATCAAGTCAGAATCAAGGAGGAAGATATCCACAAAATAGCTTTCATAACGCGGTTGGCCACTATGAGTTCATTGTTGTGCCATTTGGTTTAACCAACGTGAGAACTACTTTTGTGTCCCTCGTGAATAGTGTGTTCATCTAATACTTGGATAGTTAAGTTCGTCTTGGGATTCCTAGATCACATTCTCATATATTCCATAAATGAGGAAGAGCATGCAAAACATCTCAAAAAGGTATTGTAGGTGATCAGGGTGCATAAGTTGTATGCCAAGCTCAACAAATGTGATTTCTATCATAAGAAGATTTAGTATTTGGCTCATGTCATTTCAGCAGAGGGAATTTCAATATCCTGATAAAATTGAGGAAATAGTGAATTGGTCTACGCCTAGGAATGTGACAGATGTTCGATCTTTCATGGATTTAGCAAGATGTTATAAGAGATTCATTAGGGATTTCTCCAAGGTGTTGCATCCTATCTCGTTGTTGCAGAGAAAGAATATGAATTTGTGTGGTCTTAAAAATGTGAGAGAATTTTCCAGCGCCTAAAGGATTTGCTCACCAGTGCCCCTATTTTGAAAATCGTAGACCCTAATAAAGGTTTCTTAGTATGCGTAGATGATTGCATTGAAGGATTGGGAGGAGTACTTATGCAGGAAGGACATGTGATATTCTATGAATTCATAAAGTTAAAGGATTGTGAAAAGAATTATGTGATGCATGACTTGGAGCTAGCAGCCATGGTGCATGCCCTGAAGATGTTGCGACACTACTTGCTTGGACAAAACTTTGAGTTGCGCACTAATCATATGAGCTTGAAATACTTGTTCGATCCACCAAATCTAAATGCCTGGAATACCAAGTGGTTATAATTCCTAAGAAAATTCAATCTTGATATCAAGCATGTCAAAGGAAACGAGAACAAGGTTGTTGATGTGCTCAGCAGGAAGTTTCATGTCACAACAATTAGTTCATGTAGCACTAACCTCAAAGAACGAGTTAGTAAGGTCTCAACTGAAGATGAGAAGTATGTGCACGTACCTGCGGGATTTAGGCAAGCATAACCATAAAAGAAGTACGAAGGATATCAGTTGGAAGAAGATGGAATTCTTATGTTCCAAGGACAATTGTACATTCCAGACAATGCAAAATTGAAGAAGTTGGTAATGGATGAGATTCATTAGACACCTTACTCACGTCACCCAAGTTATCAAAATATGGTGAAAACAACCAAAAAGAAATATTTTTGGCAATTGATGAAAAAGGATATCACACATTACATAGCTAGATTTCAAAAGTGCCAACAAGTGAATGTTGAGCATCAACAACCACCAATATTATTGCAGCCAGTTCTTATTCCTGAGTGGAACCGGGAAAAAAAATATATAGATTTCATTATAGGATTACCAATTATAGAAAATCAACATGATTCAATCATGGTAGTGGTGGACAAGCTGACCAAAGTAGCGCATTCTATTCTCATTAGGTCAACACATAAGACTGCTAACATTGTGCAAGTTTCATGAAGGATATTTTCAAGCTGCATGGATTTCCCAGAGCAATAATCTCATATCGTGATGTGAAAATCCCTTAAAATTAATGGAAGGGATTGTTCAAGGAGCTGGGAACTCAACTTAATTTCAGCACGGCTTACCATCCTAAAACAGATGGTCAGACAGAGAGAGTAAATCAAGTGCTAAAAGATATGTTAAGGATGTATGCGATGGACAATTCATCCAAGTGCGAGGATTGCATTCATTTGGTTGAATTTGCTTACAATAATGGTTATCATACATCATTGGGTATGAGTACATTTGAATCCATGTATGGCAGGAAATGCAGGACTTCGGTGAGTTGGGAAAACCCGGTAAACAAAGTGGTGCTTGGACCATAAATGCTCAAGGACATGGAGAAAAAAATAGTTAAGATCATGTAGAATTTGAAAGCAACACAGGACAGGTAGAAGAACTATGAAAATCTGAAAAGTGTTCATAGAGAATTCAAAGTTGGAGACCAAGTTTATTTGAGAGATAAGCCAAGGAGGAGCTCTCTCAAGCTTGGAAACTATGCCAAGTTGGAACCAAGATATTGTGGACCTTTTGAAGTCCTTGATAGAATAGGACCAGCTGTATATAGGATTTCATTTCTTGCGCATATAAAAGTTCATAATGTTTTCCATGTTTCATTGCTTAAAAAGTATATACATTATCCTAATCACGTTATCGATTGGAATGTGATTTAGGGGGAACCTGGGGGAGAGTTCCAAGTGGAACCTATGTGTATCCTAGGAAGGAAGGAGACTATGCTACGAAACTGCGTCATCGACCAAGTAAAGGTGCAGTGGAAGCACTTTGGCCCAGATAAGGCTACGTGGGAGTTGGAAGACGAAATGAGGCAAGCGTACCCATTTTTTCACGTTTTCCATGTTTCATTGCTTAAGAGTATATACATGATCCTAATCACTCTATAAATTGGAATGCGATTTAGGTGGAACGCGGGGGATATTTCAATTGGAACCTATGCGCATCCTAGGCAGGAAGGAGACTATGCTCTATAATCGCACCATCGTCTAGGTAAAGGTGGAGTGGAAGCACTCTGGCCCATATGAGGCTACGTGGGAACTGGAATATGACATGAGACATTTATACCCATTCTTGTTCAATTTTGAATAGCATTGAAGATAATGTTATTTCAAGGGGGAGGGTACTATAATGTCCCTAGTTTTGACCCTCGACATAAACTATGTAAATGATGTAATAATGTCGATGTAATGGATGGAAAATGGTGAGTAGCTCAAGGTAAAGGCTCTATCATGGACATATCGAATAAATAAATATGTGTATATTAGCAAGTAATGTGGTTAGAGAACCATGCATTGGTCAAGCACAATAATATTGTAAATGTGATATGCATGTGCATGATAATAATAAATAAATCCAGAGTTGACTATGGAAGGAAACAAGAGCAAGGGGCATGATCATACTAAGGTTAGGGAGGGACGTATTGAATCCATGAAGCCAATAGACGAGAGCCGAGTGTCCTAGAGAGGACTGATGAGCCATCAGATGTCAAGTTTAATCATGCGCCCCAAAATTTAATGCTTCTAGGAAGAAGGTAGTTGAGACAATTATTCTCTTGGGGAAAGGAAGGAATGGGTCTAAGTTTCCCTATGACAGAGTAGTGCCAGTTCATTGTGTCATTCGTATTGTAGAACTGGGAATGGAAGTTGCTTATTGGGTAAGCGACCAGCCGAATGGTTGTCATCCTTAAATTGCCTATTAGTTGGAGAATGGTGCATTTAAACTACCAGTAAGTCTGTTAGTCAGCATGTTAGTGAGTATCTTATTCAATTGATCGGTTACATTGTCAAGTAACTTGATCCCTCATGGTTGTATCTATCTCTCCCTGTCTAGAGTGCAAGTCATTGTTATCCATCCATCGACCAATCTATCATTCTGGTCTGAGGATAAATTTTTTACCCTTTCCTGAGAGGAAGCCAAAATCGAATTGTGGAAGAGTGGAGAGTGGATTTAAGCTTTGTTTTGTGGTTGTGACTGCGATTCGAAGAGGGAACTAGAGAGCATAATTGTTACACGTCCCTCAGTTGATCTAGGCAGCAAATAGGTATCGGATTACCCAGATGTTAGCTTATACACTACTACATTTTTGGCCTATAGGGGGGGTTGTCTTTCTCCCCCAAAAGTGACCTACGGGGGGGGTTTTGGAAAAACCGCCCCTAAAGGAACTGATGTTAGAAAAATTTCCCTTTAAGGGCAGTTTTTTACGAGATTGGAACCGCCCCCGAAAGTGACTTTTGGGGGTGGTTTGTGACCCCCCTCATAGAGGTCTATGGAGGCAGTTTTAAACCCCCCTCGTAGACCCCTTCATAGAGACCTACGGGGGCGGTTTTGAACCCCCTTCATAGAGACCTACAAGGGCGGTTGTGAACCCCCCTCATAAGCCCCCTCATACAAACCTACAGGGGCGGTTTGGAACCCCCCTCGTAGAGGACTATAGGGGCGATTTCAAACCCCCCTTGTAGAGACCTATAGGGGCAGTTGTGAACCCCTCTCGTATAGTCCTATAGGGGCGGTTTGGAACCCCCCTTGTAGAGGCCTATAGGGGCAGTTTAGAACCCCCCTTATAGAGGCTTATAGGGACAGTTTTGAACCCCCCTCGTAGAGGCCTATAGAGGCAGTTTAAAACCCTCCTCGTAGAGGCCTATAGGGGCGGTTTGGAACCCCCCTCGTAGATTCCTATAGGGGCGGTTGTTACCCCCCTCGTAGAGGCCTATAGAGGCGGTTTGAAACCCCCCTTGTACCTACAAGGGTGGTTCTAACCCCCCCTCATTATAACACACAAGGGCAATTTCGAACCCCCCTCGTAGTGACATATGAAGGTGGCTTAGAACCCCCCTCGTAGTGACATATGGAGGCGGTTTAGAACCCACCACGTAGCAACATACAAGACGGTTTGAAAGCCCCTCTATAGCCATAATAAATCATAATCAAATATATTTTATTAAAAATACCAATATTGCAATATCAATAGGGCATGGAGGAATCGAACCACCAACCTCCTACTTGTAAGGCAAGCGCTCTTCCATTGAGCTAGAACCCTTTCAGAATTGTGGAGAGGAGAATATGAACACCCAGATTGCCTCATTTGTAATTCTAAGAAAAGACAATAATATCCAAAGACAACCATGCTTAAAATCCAATTTATTTTTCAAAACACATTGATAAGCACAAAAATCTAACATAATAAGCCTAGAGCTCCATCTAACTTTTGGAACTGTTTGAAGAGACCCCAAAGATGTCTAACCACAAAAATCTACATAAATAATTTCACATAGGATCTATGTTGGTAAAGAAATTGGGATTTAATTCCCTCGTTTACAGATAATTAACATTTATCATATACTAGATCCACATGGTATACATCAAAATTGCTAAACACCATAACCATAAAGCATTACAAGATTATACCAATCCAATGAAAATGAAAGGAAATGCAAGAAATCATAAAATTGTTAAGAGATATGGGTCTATTCTACAATAGATCTAATTCATTACTACTAGATCTTCTTGCTCCTGGATCCTTTACTCTTGTACACCTCCACCCCTATGCGGTCTCCCATGCCCGGGATTGAGGGTTCCTCATGTTTTCCATGACCTAGCATAGATTTCATGCTCCGATCTACTTTACTTTCCTTTCTTGTCTCCTGCTTTTTATAGGAGGTCGTTTGGTACTCCCGCTTTGTAATAACATATTTTGTACTCGACAATCCCATTGACCTATTTGTGGTCATTAGTTGGACATTAATAAAATTATCTTATCTTATCTTATTTATCTATCATCCTCAAGCAATGATAGTATCTTGCTTACATGGAGACATCACCACAAGTATTGCTCCCTTGATTATTAATGCTAGAATTGCTCACGGTAAAATTGACTTAAAATGGTTCTAGCAGGCAATTACAATATTAAGTCCCAGTATAGGATCTCAAAAGATAGATATTTTTTCAGGTTTCAACATGGCCATTTACCATTGTAGTCAATGATGCCTTATATGTCTACAACTAACTAGATTCAGAGGCTTTTTTTAAGGAAATGTTTGAATCTATTGTTCATGCCTTCATGCAGCAGGCCATGTATCCTAAGTGGCCACCCACTAAAAAAAAATTTTAGGAAATGATATTATATCGTCACCCTAGCTGGAATTAAGAGTGCAGTTATAGAACTGAATGGTTCAAGAATCAAGACTAAGCATGTTTACACTAAAAACTATATTCATCTTGACTACTTGTACTTGCTAACCTTACTACCTGATATGTTCCGAGATGAAGAAAGAAGAAGACTGAATAGACTTCTAAGTGATTAAAAGGTACCTACCTTCCAGGAAGGAAAAAGAAAGTTTATATTCTCCAAAATTCTAAATGTGGACTTCTAAATTTGGGACGTTTTGAATTCTGTTCATTTTCGGGCTCTTGATGACCTTAGCCTGTAGGGCTTCTTGGTATCACTTTTGATTTAAGTGTTTTTGAGGATTAATTCCCCCAAAAGGGAATATTTAATTAGCCCTTATGCAGCCTTCAAACCTTTGAATTGTTATTGCAGTAGTGAAGAAGTAGATGGCACCCAAAAAAGACAAGGTTTTCTATGAAGGCCTACCACAACATGATGCCTCTTTATTTGATGCATTTCCTTTATTTGAAACTAGGCCTGATATGTTTAATACATAAAATGATTATACTTACAAAAATTAAATGTTAGTAGGATCTATAAGCAAGCCATAGTAGGTTATTTCTTAGGCAGACTCCCTCTCAAGATCATAATCATAGAGTGGATTAAAAAAACCTGGGAGTTTCATGGCTAGGAAGTTGTAGGTATTAAGAACCTTACCAAAGACTTTTCTTATTTCAACTTGTGGAGGGAGCACACTGAGCTGGATTTTTTTGAACCGGACCAAAACTGGAAAAAAACCGGACCAAATTCTTACCTTTTCTGGTCTGAAATGCCAAAGTGGACTGATATAGCTCTGAAACTGGTCAAACCGACCAGTTTTACTGGATCGGGTGCAGTTCTGATAACACTGCTCAGATGCAGCCACTTGCTATGACACATAACCTTTGCTTTCCCACAATGGGATGAGCCAATCTTAGCTAATGAATAGGCTTAAATGTGTTTCCCTGAAATGGTTGAATTTCCAGGTCTCCCTCTGGCATCATGGCAATTCTTGGACAATTAGCAGCCTTGCTAAGGAAATTGATCAACTACGTGCAAAGTCTCTTTAAATGTTTAAAGTTTAAACCTAAACCCACCAAGCATGTTGGCATTGAGAAGGACCCTTCTTCTAACTTAAAAGAAACTATTGACATATTAGTTGGTCAGAGTAAGTTCACCCAAATGGTGATCTATATAAATCTGGCCTGGTTGTTGTTTCCAATGTCAAAGCATAGACCATAAAACTAAAAATATCTTATGGCTCCAAAAGCATAAGAGGCTATAAAACTACAGTCCTCAATGAAGGAATGTACAAAAGAAAAAATTTGGACCAAAGTGGTCCACAGAAAATATATTGGCTCCTCTACTTAACTTATTGTAAAGTGATTAAGATCTTATTCTCTTGCTTTAACTTTTGATAAATTAGAATTTGTAAAAATAAAAATACTACCATTTACGTTTATGATGGTACAAGGTAAACTACAAAGGTACCAATTCACAACTTGTCTAACTAGTTAAAGCTTTGGAACTAAGTTGCACGAAGCTTGGAAATAGGTATGGGTTTTGGAAATGGGAACACCTAGAAATGTGACCCCCCTGAAAATGGATACATCTAGGAAACACGATATATATATATATATATATATATATATCATGTTATCGTGCAAGAAAATAAGAATGATACACAAATCATTTTAGAAGGAAACCCATGTCAATTTGAACTTCCATAGATGATTGCACTATGTAAAAATTAGGGGGTTTTAGACTTTCTAAGGATCCTATGTGTCACTAACAAAGAAGTTTTACCCAAAAATTTTATTTTCATCATCTCGAGTCATGCGGTATTGCCTTGCCTCGGCCACAAGGGCTTGACCAACATGCGACCACTACAACCAGACTACGCCTCTTAGACTAAGGTCTGTCCATAACTTCACCTTAGATGACAATATGTTAGATGTGCAACTTTAGTTCTACAGTTCTACTTAACTAAGTTGTCCAACAACAAGTACATGTCCAACCATGACCTTTAAAACATTCTAGTGATACTTATATTAGCCAATATTATAATAGTTAGCCAACACCATGCATTGTGGGAAACATAACAATATTTACCCAGCCAAAGAGAACACAAGGCACATGTGCAAATGAAACCCAAAGCGGATGCCTTAACTTTATTAAATGAAGTATGTTCAATGTACAACAGAGGCGCCATACCAACTGCTAATGGTTCTTTTTTGCAGACTATAATTACAAAAGGCATCACTTTCCCAAAACTATCAATCCATCCAACCCCTAAAGAAACCTTAGGCCTACCTCTTGTAGGTCTTGTTCACTTCTCCTTTTCACCCACAATGCAAATTCACCCTACTAGTCCAAGCCCGGTACTTGGCACTTGAATGCTTGCTTGAATGAAATAATTCCTTAGCATAATGATGGGTTCTTCTATATATATGAGTCTTTCCAAGCTCTTGCAAGCCCGTTGTTTCAAGGTGGACCTAATTGTTCACATCCAACTTTGCTTCCTTTCGTATCGTCCATCCATTAATCATTCAACGTCTGGAAGTGTGCCTGCAAACTGCACCTGTCGCAAGTATAGTCGACACCTATGTGCCCACAAGTGCACCCATCACAAGTGTGCCCACTGCATGTGTTCCCATCACATGTGTGCCCACAAGTCTTCCCATCACAAGTGCGCCCGTAGAAAGCATGCCCAATGAGTGTGCCTAGATGCACCCAATCAATTCCATCAAAGGTAATGCTTCACCAACTAAAGGAATGCTCAACTCCCTTGGGTTTTCACATCTAAATTGTGTGTCCATGGCATTCCTAAGTCGTATGAAGGCAACATGAACAGTTCACCACTCTGTTCTTCTATCCAATAAGCTATGTTTGGCATCATGATCTTCCCTAGTGACCCTCAGTTCCCACCCGATAGTGCACCTATTGTCGGTTGCAGGCAGAGGCCTTACACCATGCCTCTCAAGGGAACTTGAGTGGGCCTAAAGAACTTAAACAATGCACTGAAATATAGGGGGGTCCATGATGAAATAGTCCTAAAATTCCTTGAGCCATACTGTATGATATTTCCAAATCATGAAATGTTGCCATTGCAGTCCCTATCAACCAGCCTAATTTTGAACTCAATACCCAAATTAGTATACTCGTTTTAAATGTATCTGTAAGCATGTTGTAATAAAGTAAGGTGGATAATATAAAAATATGGAAAATGTTGCCTAGGAGTGAGAGGGGATCTATAATCTGACAAGTGGCTTCCACCCATATTACCCATATAATTTCCAAAGGTGTCAAAGGTAAGTAAAGACTAGAGGGAATGTTGGACACTTCACTCCGTGCACATTAAAGCATCCCCTAGTAAGCAGAACTACAGTACTTTTCTTGGAAGAGCATGCGCCCTATCAGCATCCACGTCAATAGAATGAATTCAGCAAAAGCAACACTGTTGTTGCAGAGGAAATTTGGGCTTCTAAATCAGATAAGCGTGGCATAGAATCCATGCCAAATTCAATGTTGCAGTTCAGACAGAAGCATTGATTTAAAAATGCAGAAAGGCACTTTCAAATCAGAATAGAAGCACTACTTTTGATTCTCTGAAGAGAATGTGGAGGATAATGATAGCACAAAATCATTCTAAAACCAACAAACACCAGCACTACTATGGAGGGCAAAATCAGTCTATTTTTAGACCAAGAATAGCATTGTTTCTGGCATCAATTTTCAGTGTTAGGAGAGATCAAATTCATCCTAAATATATCCCTGCTTCAGGCTAAATTTGGCATGAATCTATTTCTAAACCTAACTTTTCTCTTTGGAGATGGGATTCCATCCCAAAAAGGTTCAAATCAACTTTATCTTCGGCGTCGTTCCTAGAGATTTCTTGGATCTGCTTCAAGTCAGAATTAGAATGAGTTATCTTTATAGAAAAGCAAACCAAGTTTAGCACAAAGATCTCATAGCCTCAAGTATATGTACAAGAGATGGTAGGAAGAGCCAACCAATGGTGCACAAAAGTCCTTCAACAGTCATACTTCCATCATGTTTCCAAGTCCTTAAGCTACAGTCAAACATAGTTCATAGGACAAGAAGGAAACCCTTGATAAATAACTAACCATGCAAAAACTGAGTTTATCACTGAGCCAAAGTGGCCAAATATTGTGCAACCAACAAATACACCTGACCTCAGTGTTAGAAGATGTTCATCTAGCGTTTAGAATATGATATAGCAAGTGCTTTCAACATATAAAAGAGTAAATATATTTGGTATCACACTGCTGAATTAGCTATTTGAATCCAGCCCAATCCTACAAAAAAGGGCCCTACATATTTGTTTTCAATTTATACTTTTCTTTAGGAAGAAGTAGTCCCATGGTAGCTTTGAAAGCCATCTTATTAGAGGACAACATTTCCTTATGATGAGATAACAAACACCAATCCAATCAATCCAAGACTCAAAATCTTAAAGGTCCCTCCTGAAGAATATGCTTTTCCTACGCAACCTATGTGGTTGTAATCTGGGACACTCGGAAATCATTGCCTCTTATGCAATGAACTACAGATAGGGTGCCAATAAAAGTTCCAACTTGCATGACTCCTAGAGAAGTTCTATTTGACCAAATGAAAAACAAACTTCCAAGCCTCCCACATACTTTGGCAAATAACTGACTCAGACACATTAAAGAGATGTGGGAAGGAGATGATATCACATAGCCCCAATGGTCTTCGGATTATCAATTGTTGGGCAGACTTGAATCGGTAATGTAAGAGGATATTCCATGGGGAAGAACCTTCAAGGCATTTCGAAATCCATTTTGTAGCCAAAATATGACCTTGAGTTTCAACATCAATAAGTCTGAGATCACCTTCATCCTTGGGTATACTACAAATTTCACAAGAAACCATAGGCAATTCTTTCTCACTACTATACTTGGACCAAATAAAAGACTTGATGATTTTCTCCAACTTCTTGAACTTCACCTTCGTTGGGAGCCAACAGGAGACATAATAGATGTGGGAAGCTTGAAGCATGCATGAAATCATAGTAATATTACTAGCAAAGGGGAGATCCTTATATTACCGGACTAGAAGCTTGAACTGAAGTCATTTAAGATACTAGTTCCACATATCATGAACTAAAAGACTAGTACCTAATGAAATCCATAAATAATGGACAATCTCCATAAGCTGTACCCAATTCTATAAGGATGGGAACTAGGTTGGTGGATCATCAAGCCCAACAAACTAATAGTCAGTTTTTGGTTCACTAACAACCGCTCCAGAAACACTACAAAATATATCCAAGCAACCCCTAGTAGCATCCATTGAGTTTTGATCTAGGTGTACCTTCAGAAGAACCACTAACTACCCCTTCCTCCTTAAGGATGGCCAATTTATAGGTGAGGGGTAGTTTATTGAACATGAATGCTTGTATTTTGGTGTAATAAGGGGAAAATCTAGGTAATGAGACATGCAAGGATGGTTACAAAAGCACACATTTGCCTTGTCAATCTTCATATCAGGGCCATGTTTGAATCATCCTGCCTAGGTTTCCTTCATTGCTTGTGACTATTTGAGGTTATGGTCATTACTCTGAATGGTCCTAGGACTGTCAAGGCATTGATTTCATTTTCTGTTGAACTAAAATATTTGCATATTATCTCTTTTTAAGTTTTTATCCTTAGCAAATTTGTGTAACTCTTTATTTAGATATAAAAAATGTACAATCTGTAGATGCACAACTTTTTGAATAGATATGCACAACTTGTGGCTTAGCACACCCTCCTCACACAATTTACTCAAATACAATTGGAGAAAAATGAAGGACTAGGGACATTAATTTGAGATTCTTATGGATGCTACAAAATATCCTTGAATACTAGCATCCTAATGAGCCTTTCGATTTTGGTTGTGAAAATACCATGATATCAAAGTTTAACATACCATAATTTATACTCTCTGAAATTTCAATGAAGTTTATAAGGACTTGGAGAATTCTATAAATGGAATGAGTCAAACTAAGATTAAATAAGTTCACCTTCACAAGTTGAATGTGAAAGAACTCCCAAGCCTTGTAAACCTTAGAAAAACATGCAAAGTGTGATAAGGTCCGATCATTTGAATAGAATTGCTTATTTGCAGATGGTGAATTTCCCTGTCAAGCATTTTTCCAACAGAATTAGTTATCTATCCATGAACATAGCCATGTCAAAGGAATCCATTTTAAAGAGTAATTTATACCATGTTCATCTTCGCAAAATACAAGAGATATATTCAACACAGTAAACCCCCCTTTGTAGGGCCTAGGTAACTCAACAACAGAGCTTTTACAGCCACTAGGTTCATAATTGATACCAAAACAAGATCATTGAGGCTAAAAAAAATTGAATGGCAGGTAACAATAGTGATGTAGATGCTTGAGGTTTCAAATATCTTAGAAATCCTTTAGTAATTGTACATATACCTCAACATCAAAATCTGATTCATGTGCCAATATAAGAGGTAAGCAGGAAGGAACACACATCTCTGCAGCCAAAGATCCCATCAAAAGTATAGCTCCTTCTCTTTCCACTTTTGTTGCATTTAGTAGACATGAAATTTTGCTTCCCAACAAATAAAGAGGTGCAATAAACAAATAAGCTAACCTATTGGTGAAGGAAAGTACAATGATTCCATTAGATATTTTGTTGAAGGTCTCTTGCACAAATGATTACACCTTTGGGTTAAATTTTACAGGTTATCTAATAGAAACATGCAATTTATCAAAAAGATCCAAAAATATACATTTCCTTCATTAGATTACAATATTTTGAAAGAGAAGGTTCAAACAATATTACTAACAAGTAACAGTTATGGTTCAATTGAAGCATAAAAAGGAACTAGCTCAAGACAGGGAAAGGTAACGAATTTATTAAACATGTAGTAGAAAATTAGTTGTATATCATTCAAGCATACAACATTATAGATCCACCTCTCATGCATTAAAAAAGATCCATAATTTTTGGAGCCTAGTAACACTATATTTCGAGCTTAATCATCTTTAAAGGAAGATTCTGAATAAAGGAGATCACAAGATAATGAGCCATTTGTTAATGAAATTCAAGCTACATTACACAAATATTACAATTCAGAACAACCTTCCTACAAAAATAATAATCAAATAGAAAAATAAAGGAGTGTCACATGACAATTAAGGATTACATGTAGTGTCTTAGAAGAACAGGTTTTCGGATTATCCACGGTCGACATTTTGACTATCGACATTTCGAATCCAGTTGTGGATTCAAAACGTCGACAGTCAAAATGCCGACCGTGGATAATCTGGAAACCTGTTCTTCTAACACCACAAACCACGGAAATCTCAAATATTTAATGTAGTGTCTTATTGCTTATACACATGGTTATTTGTGCACTCACTAGGCTTAGTTCTATACATAACCACAACATCCTTATTAGAAATTAGACTCTATGTAAGCTCATAATATTGTAATAAAGTTAGTCTTAGTTATTTTCTTAGATATTTGTAGTATCACATTTCAATGATTGTAATCTGTAAAGGGCCACTTCAACGCAATAAGGGCCCTGTCATTTTTTATTGGTACCTTAATCCTTGAGTTAGGGTCTCTACCTCTTTTGGTATAAAAAGGGGTTTACCCCTTATCAATAACCCTTATAATTTCAAGATGAAATTATCCAAATACCTAACAACATTAACCACAACCAATAAAACTGGGCTCGAAGGTAAGGGGTCTAGGGTTTTCGTGAAGCAGTCAGTGGATACAGCACGAGCAGGGGGGTTACGCCTTCACGGCGAGCCCTGGGTTGTCATCCCCAGGCCTTCGGTCTGAGGGCATGTCGACGGCGGGGGTCCCCCATGATACTGGCTCAGACAATCATGGCACTTTGATCGTGGACTACAGAGGAGGTTGGGTCCGGGAGGATGTCTCCCGAAATCCTCTGCGATCCCGGCACTACAGATCCGTGCAGAAAAAGTTTGGGAGAAGGTGGAATTGTGGAAGGAGACAGCCTTGATTAGTAAGTTTACTGGTCTCTGGCCACGGGAGAAAGATCTGATCAGGTGGATCAAGAGTACTTGGAACCCGCGGGGAGAATACGACCTACACCTTGGTGCCAAGGGTTTCTTCACCATCATCTTCTTCAATGTGGAACATAGAGACAGGGTACTGGAGGGAGGGCCCTATTACTTTTTTTCTACTGGTTTGTATCTTAGACCATGGAAGGAACGTTTTAACCCAGAAACGGAGGACATGAAGGTGGCCCTAGTATGGATCAGGCTGTTCTCGCTACCTTGTGAATTTTGGGACCCAGAAATTTTGTGGGACATTGATAATACCATCAGATAATTCATCAAGGTGGAGGAAAAGACTAGGCAACAAAGGTACACTGCTTGTGCTCGAATCTATGTCTACATGGACCTGTCGAAGGAACTCCCAGAAGCCATTAATCTGACATGGGAAGATGAAGAATGGCTCCAACCTCTAGACTATGAACAATTACCCTTTCGTTGCAGAACTTGCCATGAATATGGACATTTTGGGAGAAACTGTCCTTTGAATTCCTAGGCAAAGCCTCTCTCCCAAGTAGATCAGGAGGGGAAAAAAGACAAGGAGGGGTTCACCCAGATCCACAACAGAAGGAATCCTCGCCCGGGGGAAAACCAGAGGAAAGGGAAGGAAAGGACCAAAAATGGGGCTAACAGTAGAAATTCGTTTCAAATCCTGGAAGAAGTCAATGAGGAAGGTGAGATCCACAACGAAGACAAGGAAAAAGAGGCAGTTGGGATAGTTGAAACTTCGGAATTAGTGATCCCGGTCGCAACACAGGAAGATGTGACAATAGCTATGCAGGAAGATGGGGAAGAGGAAGTAGATCTGGGAGAACTAGATCTGGATGAGTTGGAAAGAGAATGTGAAAAAAAGAAGGGAGAAGGGTATGTATCCAGGAGACAACTGGAACTCCTCCAGGATGCAATCATCAAGACAAAAGCTAGTCAAAAGCTGGGAATTCGTGCTGAATCCCAAATGGGGAATAAGAGGAAATCCTTGGTTGGTGATCTGAAGCGAGGCAGGAAACCCAATAGACAGAGAATAGCAGAGATTGGGGTAAGGCTTATTGAATCGGGGCAGTACCCGTCTATTAAGGTGGCATTTTCTGCTGTAAACCATGTTTCCCAATGAAAGTGTTATCCTGGAATATAAGGGGTTGTAATCATCCCTGCAAAATTAAAGCGATAGCAATAAAGGTGAAAATGGAGAAGCCCGATATTCTTTTTCTTCGGGAAACTAAATGTTCTACTGCTACTCTTGATAAGTTAGGCCAAAGAATGTGGAAAGGGTGTGAGGTTATGGCAGTGGATGCAGCTGGATACGTGGGTGGTCTTGCTGTCCTCTAGCAACCTGGGGCAGTTTCTATGAATAATTGGAGGGCAAACCAGTTCTCTCTATCTTGTGATTTCCAGATCATTAACTCTAGTCGGTCTGGTTCTCTAGTCAATCTGTATGGCCCTAGCATTGCTCCCCTAAAAGACCAATTTCTAAACTTCCTCTCGTGGATCTTCCGGCAGGTGCAGGTTGGTTCATGGATTGTTGGGGGAGATTTTAATCTAATCTCTTCATTGGAGGAGAAGAAAGGTGGGAGAAGGAGTCTAGATAGGTACCAGGAAGCTTTCAGGGATCTTCTTAGTCAAGGCCCGCTGATCGATGTAGAAACAGGGAATGCTGATCGATGTAGAAACAGGGAATGGATGGTTCACATGGAATAAAAAAAGAGGAGGCAATCATTTAGTTGTGTCCATATTGGATAGATTTTTGGCCTCGGAGGATATAGCACTTGGGGTTAGTGAAGTCAATGCCAGTGTTCTCCCTGCGGCAGGTTCTGATCATTGGCCAATCTGTTTAGGATGGGACATGACCAATAGCAATCTTTTCAAACCTTTTCGTTTTGAGCAATTTTGGTTGGAACACAAGGACTTTAAAGATTTGGTGGGGCAGTGGTGGCAGGAGATGGTCCCCCCTGAGGGATCAATAATGTACCAATTTCAACAAAAGCTGAAGATCCTGAAAGGCAAAATCCAGACTTGGAATAAGGAGGATTTTGGTAATATCTTTCAGGATAAAAAGAAGTTAATAGAGGAGCTGGAAATCTTGCAAACAAAGGGAATGGATGAAGGTTGGAGTGATGATCTCAGAGAGAAGGAACAAGTCCTGATGGAGCAATTAGAATCTAGAGAGACACAAGAGGAGATATATTGGAAGCAGAAGTCGTGAGTTCAATGGTTACATGAGGGTGAAAGGAACTAAAAATTCTTTCACAACACTGTCATTCAAAATCGACATAGATCTAAAATCCTTAAGCTCAGATCGGCTAATGGGGAATTTCTGGACAACAGAGAGAGCATAGCAGAGGAACTAGTCCACCACTTTGAACTAATCCTCAAAGAAGACAGATTGGATCGCATCCAAGACATCTCCAGAATTACCAACCTTATCCCTAGGTTGGTTAGTCAAGAGCAGAATGAGATGTTAAATAGGCTTATTTCCCTACATGAGGTTGAGGATGCTATGAATCAGATGGCTCTTGGTAAGGCCCCGGGACCAGATGGTGTCACCTCCAACTTCTTTCATTTCTTCTGGGATCTTATTAAGTCTGAGGTTCACTTAATTGTGGAAGAATCAAGGCGGTGTGGGGGAGTGCTAAAATCCTTTAATGCCACTTTCCTTTCTCTTATCCCTAAGGAAGATGGTGCTGATACTCCAGGAAAATTCAGACCAATAGCCCTCTGCAATGTGATTTACAAGTTAATCACCAAGGTGATTGCCAACAGGCTTAAACCCATTCTCCCCTTGTTGGTCAACCAGGAACAATCTGGCTTTGTAAAAGGGAGACAAATTGTTGATGGTATCATACTTGTTCAAGAGACTATGCCCTCCCTCAAAATATCTAAGAGACCTGGCATGCTTATCAAGCTAGATATAGCCAAATCCTATGATAAGATAAGTTGGCAGTACATGCGGGGAATTCTGGAGGCTTTTGGCTTTAGCAGGGTATGGGTGGATTGGATTATGAATTTGGTTTCTACCCCGTTCTTCTCCATTCTTCTAAATGGCTCTCCAACCAGAAATCTTCAAGCCTCTAGGGGAATCAGACAAGGGGATCCTCTCACCCCCTTTCTTTTCATTCTTATGGCTGAAGGTCTCAGTAAACTACTACAGGCCCAAGTGGCTAATGGGGGGATTCGGGGTCTTCAGTTGCATGCTGGTATGGAGAAACAGACTCACCAGCAGTTTGTGGATGATACTATGCTTATGGGGCACCCTTCAGTCCAAGAGGCAAGGTCCTTCAAAAACTGCCTAGTTCAGTTTGCGAAGGCTTCAGGCCTAGAAGTCAATCCTGGAAAGTCTCAGGTCTTTTTCCTCAACACTCCAGTTCCAACGCAACGCAACATTCTGATAATTCTAGGTTTCAACCAGGGATCTTTCCCGACCAAGTATCTTGGTGTTCCTCTAAATGAAGGTATGATTCGACAGGTGTCTTGGTAGGATCTGCTAGACAGGTTGAAAAGGAAACTAAATAGATAGACATTACGCCCACTAAACTTCCCTAGTAGGCTGGTACTTGTCAAAGCTGTCCTCCAAGCGATGCCGGTTTACTTATTTTCCATGATGTCGACTCCCAAAACGGTTTTGAAAGAGATCCAAGGTATGCAGAGAACCTTCTTGTGGGGAGGAAGGAATGAGAAATCAAAATTTTCCCTTGTAAATTGGGATACCATTTGTCGTCCCAAGATCCAGGGTGGTTTGGGTATGCGGGATCCTGCAATTTTGAGTGAGGTCTATGGAGCCAAAATCTGGTGGAGATGGTGCACTCGTGATAGTGAACCATGGGCGCGTCTCTGGCATGTTAAGTATGCTTGGGATAAAGAGAGAAGTCATCTTATCAGATTTAATGAAGAAAAGCAGGGCTCCCACATATGGAATAAAGCATATCAAGGGAGAAAGGTGGTCTAGGAGCACAGTTTCTGGGAAATCCAAAATGGGTTGGATGCAAACTTTTGGGAAGACTCGTGGAACCAGCTACCTAAATTGGGTGATGATCCCAGATGGCAGCCCATAAGAATCCAGGGCTTGGCAGCAGGAAAGATACAGGTTGGGAATTACTGGGAAACCGAGGCTCAAGAAGGATATCAGAAATGGAGGGATGCAGAGCAATGGGATACTACCTCTTCGGAGGAATTGGTTGCTTCCTTTAATAGTATGCTCCAAGAACGATTCATCAGGCGAAACCCGGGGAATGATAAAATTAGATGGGGCCATACTCAGAAGGGGATGTTCAGCATTAAGGAGGCCTACGATATCTGCACCCAAACCAATGAGGAGGTGGATAAAATATGGGGGAAAATTTGGACCATGAACATTTGGCCCAAAATCTCGTTGTTTTGTTGGTTAGTTATTCGGGGTAGGATTCTGACTTGTGAGAACCTAAGGAAGCGAGGCATCATGGGACCTTCTCGGTGTCCTCTTTGTCATAATCACGAAGAGACCATGGGTCACCTTCTGGATTCTTGTCACTTTTCATCTTCGTTATGGGATAGAGGAGCCTCTATTTTCAGACGCAGCAATTGTATCAGGGGGCAGCCTGATCAAACCCTTAGATCTTGGGATCTGAAATCTTTTTCAAACCCAATTATCACTACTCTTTGGTCACTCTTCCCTAGGATGGTGGTATGGGAATGCTAGAAGGAGCAAAATAATCTTATCTTCAGGGATAAGCAGCAGCAGCAAGAGGAATTCTGGAAACGCCTTGTTCGAAACATGAAGGAAACAATTCAGAACCAATAATGGAGTGAGAAAGATAAAGAATTCAATGTGCAGGACATTCGAATTGCTGAAGGATGGGGTCTGACCCAGGCAGATATGGCAAGTCTATGAAGGAAAACGATAATGTGTCGCCCAGTGATACCAACCTGTTGGTCTCCTCCAAGCCAGGGAGGGTTCAAGATCAATTTCGATGGGGCGTCGCAGGGAAATCCAGGTCCTGCAGGGTTCAGTGGGGTTTGCAGAAACAACGCGAGGGTCATTCAAAAAAAAAAATTGGATACATTGGTCATGACTCCAATAACTCAGCTGAGCTCGAAGGAATTCTTCAGGGTTTGAGGTTGGTCATTTCTGAGGCTTGGCTCCCTGCTATTATTGAGGGTGACTCTCAAATTCTGATTCGGATGGCTAAGAAACTCCAACATAGACAAACCCCTGCGAAAAGTCTCTTCCAGCTGGCATTTGCTCTCTAGGATGGAGTATCTGAAGGCTTTACTCTCCACCCAGAATGCCATATCATTTTCCCACGTTAAGAGGGATGCCAATAAAGTGGCTGACCTCTTAGCCAATTAGGGGATTAATGCTGGTGTCCACTTTGCTTCTGGCTCTGTTGAGGATTTCCCAGATGAAGACTGGAAAAGAGTCTGCTGCCACCTAGCGGAGCTGGATGTGACGGGCCAGAGACAGCATAGGATACAGGTGGCCACCACATCGGAGAATGAAAGGAGGTTTGACAACGCTTCGCGTGGGGAGCCACGCGCCCAAACTCATCATGATTCTGCATGACGTCTCTTGTACAAATGATCATGTCAGATTTTAAGGCCGAAGGCATATTAAGGCGAGGTAATATGAACGAACAAGGTGGTGGGAGATTGTGGAGTACCAGACCTGGCTTTTCAATGATCTGGGTAGCAGTTTTATTAATGATGTAGCAGGACGTCCTGCACCTCCCACGGGCTGGCTATCTCATCACAGATGCTTCAATTATTCCAAGTCAGGTCCTTAAATGGGGGAGGTTCATCAACCAAGGCATCTGCGTCTTGAACCATAGGCTTTTGTGTGGGTGCATTGTGTGTTCTGTGAACTTATGTAAGCCAGAGCAAGGGTGGTTTATGAGAGCTAGACCACCAGATTTCAGATTTCCCTTTGTCGTGGCTCCTCCCTGTCGCTATAAGGGTTGCTCTCCATCTGGCCAGGAAGTGTCGCGGAGTTTGGAGGCTGGGGACTCCTCTGGGCAGGGAAATGTTAAAGGTGGCAAAGTAACGTGGGCCTCAACTAGAGCCCGTCTTCGAGCTTCCACTTCTTTCTTTCATGGTCGTATCCCGCAGGCTATCCAAGAGGAAGTCGAGGCTACGAAGTCGGCTCTGTGGGATGAGGTCAGGACTATCCCCCGGGAAGATCTTGTCGAGGAGGCGACAGAGTGAGTGATGGACCCGGGCCATACTGCTGGTCGTGCCTCCCTCTATGAGAGGACCCTGATGACTTATTGGGACACAAAAAACCTTCTTGCTAATGTGTTGATGGAGGCATATAACAAGGACCAGGGGGATGTCGAGCCTATGCGAGCTTGGAAGATCCATAATATGGATAACCAAATTATGCATGCCAAGATTGATGCAATCGCCAAGAAAATTGGCATGGAGTTTGTTGTTAAGAAGAAAGGGGACGAGGAATCAGTAAATATGGTAGGTGACTGCTCCAGAACTCCTCCGGTTGCTGCTGGGGTGCAGACAGAGACTCCGAGCGAGCCCAGAGCCTACAAGCAGGAGACGGTTTCGATGGATAGGGGCCTGCCAGTCGTCAATATTGACTAATTTTGTCTTGCTGGTCATGCTCAGGCTACCAGGTTTTTTGTTGCAAAGTCTAGAAGTTTACTGCATTTTTGATAGGCTGTGTAAAATAGGAATTGAACATCTAAGTTTATGTCAAATTCCTGTTTGGCGGAGATTAAGCTGGGAATAGTCCAGTTCAATTTTTTGCAAACTTTTAGAAAGGGATTCCTGTTTGGTTGCTCGCAGCCGGGAATGCTCTGTGACAGTCTGAAAAATATGGGACAAGCTCTGTACTATGTTTACAAGCAGTAATATATAGTTGTGTTTATTTACAAAAAAAAAAACCTTATAATTTCAAAAATTCAATCAATGAAGCTTCTTGAAGAAGTTTCCATCCATTAATCTTGAATCATAAGGATTTGTATGTGCAACCCAAACTTTGGTGTACAGATCCCCCCACTACTTTTTGTTATTTGGATCTTTATTTTTATCATTTTTTCTTCATTTCTATCATACTTGATTCTATTATTTTCAATCATTCCTATCATTTGTACAAGAGGAAACATGGAATGTGGTACTAAAATATTTGAATCTAAGCCAAAATCCTAAATGGATAGAGTATCCTTTAAATGTCTTAGGATATATTTGAATGAAGAAACAATGGGAAGAGGAAATCCCAACCCCAAAATCTACCATACCCTTTGAATGAAGATATGGTAGTGTGATTTTGGAGGTGATGTTGAAGTGCATAAGTACTAGAGCAAGAACATGCTAGATTTTCAAGTGCAGGACATATGTGACCCATAAGATAAGATGAGTGTTTTCCTTTGATTCCTAAAAGGGAAAGCTCATAGATGGGCAAAGAGATGGGTCAATAAAAACCCCATTAGAAATGTGGCAAGTTTGCAAATGCTATAACCTAGAGAGTTGATAATAACCACAATGATCCACTTTCCTAGAAAACTGATTAAAGAGAAAAAGGAACATTGTTTAAAGGTTCATGAGTACAAGCATCAATATACAAGGAGAAAAAAGGAACACATATTATTAATTACAGTCAGGTTGTAAAAAAAGATGTGCCCATTCCTATACTGAAAGCAATACTTTGGTATATGAATCTTAAAAATACTAGAGGTAAATTGAATTCATTTGAAGAAACTTAAAAAATGCATACCTTCCACTTGTATTGCCAAAAAAGAACTTGTTCTAGAAGAATCCATGTAGTAAAACATTGTCGGAGTCTCTCAATTGCAAGAAGTGATGCCAGAGAAGGATACAAAAAAAACTGCAATGATTAACAACAATATGGTTAGGCATATAAGAAGCTTAATATTGAATTTTCAAGTTTAGTAAAAATAATATCATTATGGGAACATACTTCATAATGTTGTTGTTTGTATTTCAACAACGCTGCAAAAAAATGATATAGTACTTGATTGAAATGAGAACATACACAAGATCAATACGACTGTCAGCACAAGTATCTTCATCCATTTCTGAATGTTCATAGATATGTAATCCAAGGGTTGTAGATAAATTGTCATGATCGATGATGTCCACTAGTAAATAATTGACTTCCTAGGAAAAAGCTAGTTCATCTAACAGAGTCTTGATCTATGGTAATATGTGTACTGTGGTATGATCCAATCCGATGCACTGACAAATTGCAAGCAGTGCATTTACAATGTTTTGTGCAATAGTTATCAATATGCAATACTATCAATGAAATAAATCACAGGAATATCAAAACTATGATGCCCAAAAACCTAAAAGAGCTCCTTTCCAATAGTTTGTTAGAATCAATATTTTGCTTCTTTAAGAGTGACTGCAAGAGATTAAATTCGCATGTAGTTAATGCGTAAAAGAAAGTGACCAAAAGCACAAACAATAACATAATGAATATAACTACTATACTTGGACCAAAGTTGTATTTAAATTAGCTTGCATTAGCAACTTTGCATGGACATTATTTTCTTCCTACAACAAAATGACATAGTTATCATGATTGTTTCATATTTATTGCCTAAAACATCATATGATATTAACAAGTCCAGTAAATACAAACCTGCAGCAACTCAGTAAGGATAATTAACTTGGAAGAATTCTAACAAGCCCATCAAGAATTGTGAGGGAATCAATTAAGGCCAGGGTGTGCCAACTTTGAATGGTTCATATTTATCCAAATTTGCAAACTCAACACTAGAAAATATGATGCTCTGTAAGAGTGGCATCATTTGTCTAATAATCACTTTCTCTCTAGGATGACCCCCTATAAAACAATAATACAATTTTTTTTAAGAAGATTAGAAACTTATCAAACTAAACACATACAAGAAAATCAAATAGAAAGAATGGTATCAAAGTTAAAAGCCATAGTTGGTCAACATTACCAATTCTAATCAAATTTTCTTGTCTATCGACTGCAGTTCTTTATCCAAAGCACCGTATTAGTGGCATGATAGTCTAGCATAAATGTTAAATAATTAATCATCCATGTCCCATGATCTAAAACACACTCTTAAATTCTTGCTTAATCCTTTTTAAGAAAAATTGTCCAGAGAAAGGAAAAAACAAAGGTGCAGAGCAAAGGAAAACATGAAATCACAACTTTTGAGACTAAGGAAGCTTTCATAATCTGATTAATAGTGATCGGTGCACCAAGTTCTTCACAAGAACCCACAAGCATAATTGATGACATAGTTGCATAATTTTTTTGGAAGTGATATATATATTTGAGATAACCAACAAATGAATTTTTTCTAAATATGATTCTAACCCAAGGAACTTCCATAGTTCTCATATAAATGAGATTTGAATAAGAGCAACCTTCAAGTGAGAATATTCTACACTCTGCCACGGATATCTTTTTATATCTCAATCAGCCTTGAATTTTCTTAAAAATGAAATACATGGCACATAAAAATATAAACATCAATGTAAAACTATAAAAATATGAAAAGGAAATACATATGAAATTGATAGCAAGAGTTTCTCCATCAAAATTGTGAATGACTTGTAAAATTTTCTGAATGGCAAGTAACAATAGTTATTTAGCTACTTAAGGTTTCCAAGATTGTAAAAAATCCTTTAGTAACCGTACAACTACCTCAACGTCAAAATATGATTCAGGTGTCAATATAAGAGGCAAGGAAGATGGCATGCACATCTCTGTAGCCAAATATCCCATCGAAAGTAGAGTTCCTTCTCTTACCAATTTTGCTGCATATTGTAGACGTGAACTTTTGCTTCCTAGCAAATAAATAGGTGCAAGAAACAGATAAACTGACTATAATATTGAAGGAAAATATGGTGATTCCATTAAAGCTTTTGTTAAAGGTCTCCTGCAAGAAATGCTTACACATTTGGGTGAAATTTTACAGCTTATCTAATAGCAACATACAATTTATTATAAGATTCCTTGCAAACTGTGTATGCATTGTTGTGGCATGGAGGATAAAAAAGGGGCATCAAACAAATTAAAACATGCACTGCATGTTTATTACAACTCAATACTCAGATTAAAACCGCATTCCTCCAACGAAAAAAAACACAATTAGAAAGTAAATAGTCAAAACCTATCAATACCCCTGGAGTTAAATACTATATTAAGGATAAAGATGTCACTTGGAAGAAAATGGGTCAATCAAGAGTTCAAGACAATATTTTCTTCATGAAGGGATGGCATCCATCTTTAAGGAAACTTATCTATAATAACCTTATTTGAAAATGACTCAGAGAGAATACTTCCTAGTTTTCAAAATGTGTTATGGTTTTATGGTTTTTAATCCAGGGATTTCATGGATGATTGGTTCTTCAACATCGGTTTAGTAGAAGCAATAACTAAAAATTGTTTTTAGTATATTACTTATATGATGGGCGAATTTTTAGTTTACAGAGATAAAAATCTCAGAATTTAGAGCAGCCGCATCCCAATTAAATTGATTCTTACCTGTTTATATGAGATGTGATGTCACTTTGTGCTCTTGTTGTTGGCACGGGTTTTTCCTTACTCAATGAACGAATTTCTTACTTATGGGTTGTTGTACATACCTAGGTTGTAGATGCGCAAGTTGTTGAAGAATTTTTTTGCAGTCCATAACACAACACTTCTTTCAGGCATTTTGTCAAACACTTGACATGTGATCTCTACTCCCCCACATCTAGCATACATGTCCATGATAGTAGTGGCCACATAGGTATATGAGTGAGGTTATGTGATGATGGATCTCCATCCAATTGCTCACCATTTGAAGTTGTTACTGAAACAACCAACAAATACATTATTAAATTTATAAACCAAATCCACTGGTTTTGAATATCAACAAGTATGTGATGACTAAAGCAGCTGATTCCCAACAAGGGTTAGGCTGGGATGGAAGGAAAAAATATGGAGCAACTGATCACAATAAAAAATGAGGTTTACCTTGAGACTAATAAGGAGATTCGATCACATTATACACATCATATTCTGCGGGCTCAGGTCTGTAAGAGGAGGAATCAATATATTTACCTTAAACGGCGAGATTATGCCTATACCTTTACTACATATGGATCTGAGATGGTTCTGGGTTAGCACTCCAGTAAATTGATGCTAGCTATGAAGTTATAAAAGTAGCTCGATATGGTACTGGTGACTCTCACATTGAAGGATCAATAAATATCTACGTTACTTCTGGGTATTGATATGGTGGTTCTACCTTTTCTTTAGGCGCATTTTTCTTTGCTTAACTGACTACTTCAATGCTGGGATAAATATGGTCAAGAAAAAATTTGTGAAATTGCTTTGTTGGATCTCTTAAGCTTGAGGTGCGCAATATCATTGAAAAAGGAGGGTTTTCCAACATATATCTCAACCATATTCATCCCAATTCTTTAAGCACCTTTTCCTTTGCTTAACTGACCACTTCAATGCTGGGATAAATATGGTCAAGAAAAATTTATGAAATTGCTTTGCTGGATCTCTGAAGCTTGAGGTGCGAAACATCATTGAAAAGGGAGGGTTTTCCAACATATATCTCATCCAGATTCATCCCAATATGGAAAGCAATATGAACTAAAGCACATCATCTGTAATGATGGTGAGTCTCTGGATATCGTCAAGAAGAATTCCTTGTATTGAGATTGAGGTGCGCAACATCATTGAAAAAGGAGGGTTTTCTAGCATATATCTCATCCATATTCATCCCAATATGGAAAGCAATATGAACTAAAGCACATCATCTGTAATGATGGCGAGTCTCTGGATATCGTCAAGAAGAATTCCTTGTATTGAGGTCCTTCCATGGACACCCAAATATGGTTTCCCTCCATATGCAGACTGTCTATGATCCATAAAATTATATTTTTTAAATTTTTTGGGGGGATTATTTGAGTAATAGCCCCAAAATGATGGTTATGTAGTTATCTCACTTGATGCATAGACAATGGATGAAGGTTGGGGTCTCCAAAATTGAAAATTTTGATCATCCACTTAATGCATATTTTATTATAAAATTTCACATTTCATTTTCTTTAATATTTGTCTTTCTACTTTTTTGGGTTTTAATAATAATCATTTTTTGGCTACTCAATTTAGATTTTTATAATCCTTTTAATCATTCCATATATATTTTGTATTCTCAAATAACAGTATATTAATTTGTGACACGTAAATTAAGAGCTTCATATTTTTTATCCAACTACTTATGGCTTGTTGCTTGTCATAAGTTAAGTTACCATTTGTGTGTTTCCTTGTTCTACTAAGGCATAAGAGATCAAATATTTGGTATGTTAGTGTAGGTTTGCATCTCTATCTACTTGAGATACTCCATACCCTTATTGCATGAGAACCCAATGTCTAGAATCTAATGGATAAGTTTGACATCCACTTCTTCTGAGCAAGTGTTCCCTCATTTGACTTGAACATTTTTCTCATGCACAAGGAAATAGCATGAAAAATAGATTTTACCTCTATAATTCGATTCATAATAGGGATCAGGTATAAATTGTCAGTATTGTGATTTTGGTTGGCCCACTCTATCACAAGATTTGAGTCACCCATAACTTGTAAATGGTTTATACCTTTGTCATGTGATGCCTTCAAACTATCCACGTAGCGTAAAGTTCTTCCTTGTTGTTCTTTCAATCCTAACAGCATATTCTAGACAAAAGTAATGTGAGGTATCAATAAAATGGATTTCTCTAGCCCCACAAAACCCTAGTCCCCCTTGGCATGTCCCATCAAAAAATCCCCAAGGTTTCTCTTTGTCTATGCTTGTCATTTGTAGAATCCTTGGGATTTTTGTCTTTAGTGGCTTCTTATTTCCTTCATAAGCCATTATGATCTTGTGTGCTACTTGCAATGTTTTCATAGGTAGATCACTCCTAGCCATCAAAATACCATATATAAGCATACAAGGTAGGGACCTCTACACATTCATAGATTTGTCTATTGGAGTCGCTGGTCCACCATAATTGAGTTGCAAATGGTGTCCATAAACCCAATCAAAATCCTAATATCCCATTGTCCAATGTTATGTGCTAATAATAAAAAAATGATTCATGACCGCCAAGCAATCAAAGATTCCTTTATGGCCAAAGGCTATAGTTTCCTCCTTAAAGCTTTTCAAGGAATCATGACCCATCTAAACTACTACTAAAAACATCCTGATAAACCCCATAAACTAACTAGGACACCAAGACCCATACATAAGAGCATTAGGTCCTAAGGCCTAGTTTCCATTCCTTAACCATCTCTAGGGCCCCAAGACCGATACCTAATGCTCATAAACTTCTTAACAGTGCTTGTATTCTTACTATAAGGACAAATATCCCCTCGAGAGGTTACCAACCATGGTTAATACATGATCAAAACCTAAACCTAGTGCTCAAAAACTACTGATGGTGACCATATCTCCACTTGGTGGTCACGGATACCCTCAGGAGATCATGTGTGATGTTTCAAAGGGATTTTGTTGGCCTTACCAACCCATATCCCAACTTGGAGGAAAATGATACTCTCGGGAGATCGAGTGTGATGGTTCAAGGTGTTGTTCTTGAAGTAAGCTACCTAAAATATTGTTTTAGATATTAAGGCTTAGGTTCCTCTCTTAACCATGTCTATGGTCCCACAACCCATCCTTGGTGCTAAAAACCTTCTAATTTTACCATATTACAACTTAGAGGCCAAATATCCTACATAAAAGCCATGTGTGGTAGGTTAAGAGTTTATTCATGGCCCTTTAGTTTCAAAGGATACATTCTAGGACTAAGGCTAATGTTTCATTACTCTATCTTGGTTTAGGCCTCAATAGTTACACATAGCTCTCAAAATACCATAATGGTTCCAATATGCTCTATTGAAGGTGAAGGATCCCCTTGAGAGGCCATTTGTGTTTGTTTAAGGCATTGTCATTAGAATTGGAAGCACAAAATAGCCCTTTAGGGTCTAAGGCCTAGGTTTCCTCCATCCACCATGCTCAAGGCCTTGTGAACAATACCTAGTGCTAAAAAATTCATAATGGTGTCCACATCACCATTTTGAGGTCAAATATCCCCTTGAGAGGTCATGTGTTTTAGCTTAAGGAATCATTCTTGGGACTATATTCTTCCATTGTCTACCAACCATGTCCAAGGTCCCGAGACACATACTTAGGCCAAGTATATGCTCAACATGTTGATGTGTGGTTTATCAAGGCATTGTTCTTAGAAGCGGCCATGTTCCCTTAAGCATACAGGATTGATAGAACCCCATTTCACTTAGAAATTGCATCACAACCTTGGCTTGATTTTTAAGATAGTTCATTGGTTTTTCCTAGAACATATTGGAGGAGATTGCACACAGGGACAACAGCTAAACATTCAGGTATCATCTTCAGGAAGAAGGTTCCTTTTCTACTTGGAGAGTGGGCATCTTATCAAGTCATTAACAAGGCATCTCCAGGCATGTACCATTAAAACTAGATTAGAATAAACAAGACTGCATGAAAATATGAGGACGTCCCTTAGGTGCCTCGCTTCTAATCCAAAAACTTCCCAAAGCCTACCACATTATGAAATTGTAGAAAATATCCCCTTAAGGCAATGTCCCTCTAACCCTAACCCACTACCCCCTAACCCAATCACTAACATGCCTACTGCACCAAATCAACACACTAACACAATAAACTTTGACCTTGGGTTATTTATAACCAAGGTTTTAGATCTGTCACGTCTCTTCTACGCGATTTATTTTTATTTTTGTTCAAGAAACTAACCAACTAAACAAATGCGGAAACATAATTACTGGTTGTCACTACAGCCTAAATAATTAATAAAATGAAAACCCCGGGAAGACTTTTACCACGGTGACAGTGCACCCATACGTAAACCCCAAAGTATAGGACCACTGCAACCTTAAGAACCAAACAGCATATACTCTATGCTACAGGGGTTGCGACACTTGTAATTAATTATAAGCAACATTAATATTTTAGTATTTACAAATGTATTAACTCTTAATATGTCAATAATTTCAAACATGAGACTTTATAGACTTTATACTAATTAATATTTAAGCATAGGTTAACATAGTTACATGTTATAGCTAAGCTAATAACATATAACATATGTATTACTTTTATGCTAAGCTCTAAGGGTTAATTCACAACACACCTAGACTTAACAATCTTACCTTAAGCTCTTACGCTATCTCCATAAGGTATCTCAAAACAAAAGTATTATTAAAATGTAATAATGTAACAACTCTATGTTACCATAACATATATAAACTATATGATACAATATATAATTCCATATATTGTATATACCATATATTCCAAGGTTGACTTCACGTCAAACCATATGATATTACAACCACCATATAACATTAACAAAGGGTTGCAAAGTAATACGTATGAAGTATTAATATAACATATGTATATATATGTGGCAAACAATAAATATAATGTAACTTTGGGTTATGCGCTTCAAATTTGACCAAGGTCGAACCCAGGTCAATTACCAAACCACAAAGCATAATAACCATTGCCACGACGACCACTCCAACATTTGGCAATGTCGTATGATTCTTTATGCTATAACATGTTAATGTAAAGGTTTGTAAACTGCACATAACATAAGCTGACATGTGACTGTGCTTGACTCAAGCTTTTGCCACGCAGACGTTCGCTTATGAACAACCGCTTTAAACCCCGTCGGATGTGCCCTCCTAGCAGGTAAACAACACTCTCGGCGATGTACAGAACGCCACTCAGCAAGGGAAAGGCATGTGCATGGCCAGCTAGCCCAAGCTGGCTCGCACGCAGTGTTACCAACCCAACCTTCATGCAATTAATGCTCCACTGGTTACAACTTAATGCCACAGCATTTCATACCATCGATGGTGATCCGAGTTGGTTACTTGGGTGATGTGAAGTCATCGGCACCGTTGATCTGGTTTTGGAGGTTGGATCCAACCCTTTGACGTACCAAGCAATTAAGGAAAAGAACCACTGGGCTCAGTGGTCACCACTGTCTCGTCCGATTCCACAGAACCCATAACACTCTGGTCTTGTTGACTGTATACTCATTTGGCACTACAATGAAGGCTCAGGGAGCGCCTCTTCTTTGAGCAGAGGGCTCACGCCCGTTAAGCAGGATGTAGGTGTGCTCTTAAGCATGGCGAGGTGCAACCAGGAAGTTCACTAGGACCATGACCATGCAAAGCAGGTAAAAATACACATCGTCGTACGCTTTGTTACCAGGTTTCATTGGTTGGTTTTTCAGTTGTAACTTATAACACTGCCCATTAACACCGTCGTGCTTCAACTGTGCAGATAGAGGGCAGCCACGACTTGGACGTTGCATCCATCTCAAACCCTAAAGGTGAGCGGTTACAATGGTCATCGTTTTTACCACAACGTTTTTACATTTCACTTCTTACTGCCCCAACTAACTTCGGATGCGTTGTTTGTTGTGACAGGAACCAAGGTTCAGCAAGGGTGTGTTGGGGCGCTTCCATAGCTGGCACCACAACCTCGGCGAAGGAGAACAATCTCCACCATGACCAGGTAACCCATCCTCACTCTGTCTCTCGAGTTAACTTCCCAGGAGTTGAGGTGGGTTACTTAAGACTTGGTTCCGGTTGTTGGTTTGCAACATGAAAATGTGATGGCCCTCAGCCATGCTCGCAGAAGCATACGACTGTATGAAAAGTTAGTGTGAAGGCTTGCTCAACCTGTAGGTAGTTGCACACTTTTAATATATATTTTTAATGTATGCTGCGAGGAATATTAATACGAATGCTTGGGTCGACCACGTTTTGGGTCACCGGTTCTCAAAACTTGGTTTTGCATTCGATTCTCCCATGTTGGGACTCTGAGTTGCAATGAAATATGAAGCTCTGCAAAAAGTTTGATTTGTAAATAATGAATGCATTATGATGACTATATCAACCCTTCGTGGTTGCCTATACAATATTGTTTCTTAAATATATTTTGTTTCCTGTCATGCCAATTCTTGGTTGAAACAATGAACAGGGTTATGGTTATATATTTATGAATATAAAGATGAATGCATTCACTTATTCTGATTTCCAGTTGTTTAAATGATTTCTTTGTTGTGTAAGTAAATCTGATAAGCTTTAACCAAGACTCAGCCCGCATGCATCAATTTTACAGCTGTTAGATTAGGCATTTAAACTTGTTATGAAATCGTAATAATAATACTGTGCGTTCAATGCATAGTGTTTAGCTTAGCTAAACACTTCAGGTCAAGCTTCGACCAAGAGCACTCGGCTCCCGAACCTACCTCATGATGCACCCACTTTGCAACTTTTTAAAGCGAATCCATTGTGCTATCGCGTGGTGCTGGGGTTCCAGAGAGAACTTAGAACAACACGAATGCTCGTTGAGCATTGGGTTAAACATATATAACACTCGTTTGCGAGATTTAGGGTCGCCCATATAAAACAACACTTAACACTAAATACAATGGTGCTTACTGTATGCAGACCGTGGATACCATGCCATTGTCCACTAAGTCGTAACACTTAGGGTAACGTATCCTTGTAGCAAAACGTAGATGCATATAGGGTTTATGTTATACAATGTGCTTTCGCACTAACCCTTGAGCAAAGATATGCGATAGGGTTTAACTCTTAATAGATTCAACTCGGCCATAGGTCAAGCCCCTATGCCGAGGGAATAATATGCACTTGTCCATCTATTAAATCCTTCGGGCATAAACGATGCATCATGTACATTACTTTGATTTGTTTATGCAATACAAAGGAACCATAGCGAGTTCCATAACCATACTATGCATAAAAGATTTGAATAATACAGTCGAGTTCCATGCTAGAACTAAGCGTAGGGATGAACAGAGTTTGGGTCGCATAAGAGTTCCATACTGGAATTTAAAATAACATTCAATACTCAAGTTATTAAAAACCCATATAAAATGGTCATGCATTCTGATATTTAATTATTATTTACAAATAATCTCCATACTGAAGTTCTAAATGCTATTTGCATAAATACATATGTTCATCCAGAAATTATATACTGTCCATTAAATGAAAACTACTTACTGTAGGTTTACCATCATTTAATCACTGCATTGCTTTTATCTATGAAATAATAGGATAAAAACTTAAATAATGCAAAGGCTAGACATGTAAACCTCATGGTTTACATGTCTGCCAATTTCAGCCATTAAAATAGGAACATATGCTCTATTGAATAATAAGATATGATTAATACAAGAAAACTGTTCTATAAAACATAACCAAAGAAGCCTTAGGGTTAAATATAAGCAATGATCATTCATACTGCCTATCACAAGCTCATATACCATCATTTATTTTACATGTATAATTGCTTATTGTATAAAGAATGTGTAAATCAAACATAGACTATGAAACTGAAATGTCTCCAATATATCATAAATCTGCATAATAAAACAGAGACCTAAAGGTCTATCAATGATCTATAAACAAAGTTCAGTATAATCACAAAGTCATATTCAGATCCGATAAACAATCCATCAAACAGTAGACCAGAGTTATACAACAATAACCCTAGCAACTATTCCATAAAATATAACAGATAAATGCAGCAAATAGACTTATCTGAAATCTAAAGACCAGTGGACCTAGCACAAACCTCTCAACCTTTGACCAGCAAGCTCACCTTGCTTTCAGGTCACCCCCGAGCTGAGTTCACAATCCCCTCTGGTTCAGGAGTTATATTTTATTTACCCTTAACTTGTTCCCCAAGTTATTTAGTGAATTTTTGTGGCAGCAGGCAACCCAACATCCAACTCAGTGCTCCTAAGCTCCAAGATGCTCCAGGGACTTTTAAGCCTCAACCATTAAGAGAATCATTAATATCACAACCTATTCAGAGTATTTTCTGTAGTGCTCCTGCAAGCTTGGGGTAGTGCTCCTACCTAAACACAACCAAGTGTCCAAGCTATACCCAGCTGTTCTGATTGCTCTTAATCTGGTCCAGTTTTGTGCTCCAAAACTGTCCCTCTTTACTTGTCTTTAGTTACTCTGGTTTTTGTTCTTCCCAGTTCCCATTTCTCTTGGGTGATCATCCTCATGAGAGAGTTCAGAATTGTTGATAATAATTCAGCATAATGTATGGTTTGAATGAGTTTCACTTTTTATATTCTTAGGTGTGAAAATTCTCATTTAGTTAATTCTTTTAATTCATTATTCTCTCAAATCTTTTCTTTAGGGTTTTCCATATTCTCCAATAATAATTTCTCATTATTATATTAATTGGCATTTACCCTCCAACCCTTAGGGGACTGTGACTCCCATATCATTTATGTGTTGGTCCACATGGTCATTAGAAATCAACTTTTCAAATTTCTAATATCTACTAAGTAAAATGAAATAATACTTAGCAAAATATAGTAGGGGTTCAAAGTCCAAAATTGGGGTATTACAAGATCAAAGACTTTGACATCAAGGTTTGAATGATCACTGTATGGGATTTTATCAAACCAAAATTAGTGCAAAAATAAACACAAGAACTTAGACTATAAACAAAATATTCCCTATCTAGGGTATGTATGATGACTCAAGTCCCTATGCATGGCCCATGAGTCTCAAAATAAAGTTTTATTGCTAAAGAACCGACGTTTTGACCCTAGACCATAACATAGGCTCCTAGAACCATCCACGACATGAAAATACTAAAAAAAATGACAATGTGTTACTCAAAAGCTAAATATTCCTTGCATGTGGCCTATGTAGTGGTACAGAGAAACGTCCATAGGTCACAAGACGTTTAGTGGGGGTTTTGACAAACTGCCCCCACAAGTTATGAGAATTGGGCTTTTAGGGGGGATTTTCAAACAACCGCCTCCAAAAGTTCAATTCTCGTGACTTTTAAGGGGGGTTCCAAACAAACCGCCCCCAAAAGTTATGAGAATTGGGCTTTTAGGGGGGGTTTTCAAACAATCGCCTCCAAAAGTTCAATTCTCATGATTTTTAAGGGGGGGTTCCAAACAAACCGCCTCCCAAAGTTCAATTCTCATGACTTTTAGGGGGGGTTTTGATAAACCGCCCCCCAAATTTATGAGAATTGGGCTTTTAGGGGGGGGGTTCAAACAACCGCCTCCAAAAGTTCAATTCTCATGACTTTTAAGGGGGGTTCCAAAAAAAACCGCCTCTAAAAGTTCAATTCTTATGACTTTTAGGGGGGGGTTTGACAAACCGCCCCCAAAAGTTATGAGAATTGGGCTTTTAGGGGGGGTTTTCCAAAAACCGCCCCCAAAAGTCAAAAGTCCAATCTCCATGACTTTTAGGGGTGGTTTTAAAAGACCACCTCCAAAGGTCTAAAAAAAATTTTAAGGGGGGGGTTTACCAAGACCCTTGCAAGCCAAAACCGCCCCTAAAGGGCTATTTTGTTGTAGTGTTAAGCCTGAGCATCCTGAATTTGTGTTGAAGACCTATGTGACAGATTCTATTCCCGGAAGTGTTATGAGTCGAACTAATAGAGTTGTGGAGTGTCATGAATCCTTAGTCGCATGTCTGAGAAGTCCTGTGTCATTGTTGTTAATGTCAGCTTGAGTATATTTTCCCATTATTCCAGTTGTAATAGAGTGGTCTCTTGGGCAGTGATTCCTTGGAGACATTGGTTGTTCATAGCCAAGATTCATAAGCCTTGGAAAGACAGAGCCTGTAGGCAGATGTTTCAGGGTTGGGTGGTATTTCTACACAGACACTATGATAACACCTAGAGGAAGGTGACACCTAATGGACCATTGAGCGGTGAAGGAGTACCTTCTTGGTGTTATGTGGGGTGGGTATTGTGGACCCCAAGCTAGCCGAGTATGTGCGAGGTGTCTGTGGTTCTAGAGGTAACCAAATATAATTGTACTTCCTACATGATTTGTTGTAATCCATAAGAAGATAATAGAGTGTTGAGAACCGAGTGGATTGAGATCCAATAGTGGTTGCATGACCTCCTAGTGGAATAGCGGGGTTTGGATAGTCTTCCTACGCACACACTCGAATAACACATGCACGGTGTTGTGTGGGGCAAGTATTATGGAACCCAAACTAACAGAGTTTGTGCAAGGTCGATTGTTGGTATTGAGTACCATAGTGGTGTAGAATGTAGATCTAGCTAAGAGACTAGTGAAGGTTGTGACCTCTTGGTGGAATAGCAGCATTTAGGTGGTATTTCTATGCACACACTGGTATATCACCTAGAGGAGGGTGACGCCTGAGGAACCATTAAACTGTGAAGGGGTACCTTCTTGGTGTTGTGTGGGGCAGTTATTGTGGACCCCAAGTTAACCGAATCTACAGAAGGTTCTTGTAAATCTATTGTGAGTCATTGGTTAGCATTTCCCCTCTAGCACCTAGAAAATCTTGTGATCCCAACAGAGGTTGGCTTGGATTGAGTTTTGAGTCTGTGTGATCGTAACATCCTTTTAACCTAGCAGAGGATGGCTTGGTTGTGGCCTTGTGCCTATCTGACTATGAGAGAGAGCTTGGATAGTTCCCCTTTCCTTAACGTAATCATTCCTAGCGCGGGGGTGGCCTCTTAACATAAAGAGTATATGCTGGATAGAGCGCCTACGGTTGGGTGGAATATTTATTTTGCACAAACAGTTGCTCAAAGAAGCTTCATTCAAGATAAGTGTTATGTGATGTTTCATTGTAGTTATTCATTCCCATTACATGAATGTTGAACTCAATGAATGATGAGATGTATGTTGTATATAATGATTAGGTAGGTGAATTACTTGCATATAGATGGTTGTATGAATATGAATCCCCATTACATGTATAGCACTCCATAATCGATAGCTACCATCAGAAACTGGTATTCTGTAAGAGTGAAGTTGATCCAAATTTGTACTTCAAAGTAGTGAGGAACCAACCATTGATATTGGTTTTGTATGTTGATGATTTGTTTCTCACTGGAGAGGAACATTTAATTGCTTGGTGCAAGAGGGACCTCACCTTAGAGTTTGATATGAAATACTTAGGTCTAATGCACTACTTTCTTGGCCTTGATATATAGCAAAGAAAAGATGTTTTTTTCTATCTCAAGGGAACTACATTGTGGATATATTGTGCAGGTTCGCATGATAGATTGCAAATCTATGACTACACCGATGGTTTCCAATTTGAGGAAACTTCATGAGTCGGGATCTGGATCAAATCTAGTACATCCCACTTTGTATAGACATCTTATAGGCTCGCTAATGTACTTGATACATTCGATGCCTGATGCATGTTATGCCGTGAGCATTCTGAGTCAATTTATGTCTAATAAAAGACACATACACTGGATAGCTGCTAAGCATGTGCCTAGGTACCTTTGAGGTACAATTTCAGATGGACTCGGATATGACTCCAGTGGAGGAGTCATGTTACTTGGTTATACAAACTCAGACCGGGGAGGAAGCATTGTGGACCGTAAAGTACATCCGGCTACTGTTATAGCCTAGGATATCTTGGTCCAGCAGGAAGCAGGGCTCTGTAGCCCAGAGCATTACAGAAGCAGAATACATAGCTACTAGTGTTGCATGTCGAGAATTAGTGTGGCTCAGAAAGCTACTTGCAAGGTTGTTCGGTGAAAATCTTGAGCCTACAATTATTAGGTGTGACAATCAGAGTTGCATCAAGCTTTCTGAAAACCCAGTTTTTCATGACAAGTCGAAGCACATTGAAATGAAGTACCACTTCATTCGAGATGTGGTCCAGAAAGGTACAATGAAACTTCAATACATTGCTACTGGTGAGCATATTGCATATGTGTTAACAAAGCCTCTTTCAGTAACGAAGTTCAGGTACTTCCGAGACAAGATTGGTATGGCAAAGAATGCCTCCCTCGCTGAGAGGGAGCATTAAATGTATAGAATCATGAGACATTCTCCAAACCAATCTTGTGAATCCAAGATTGATCCTCCCGTATAGAGGTGAGCACTTTTATTTCCTTCCATGTAAAGGTTATTCTTCCCGTATAGAGGTAATTGATCAAAGTAATGATGTTGTAAAGTCTTGTTTGACAAGGCTCTGGACTTGTGTGTCAAGTCATGATTCTCATGTGAACCTTCTATATAAAGGTATCCATGGGATGGTTCTCCCATATAGAGGTGTACCTTCCGTATAAAGGTCATGTTTTACTTGTTAAAATCATTTAATGTTGTGTGATGTATTATTAACCATGATCACCAGTTTTTATTAAGTCTCCTTCAGAGATTGGTCACCTCTAAAGTGAATTACTTTAGCATATGATCATTTGGTCTTGAATAATATAATATGATCACAGCATCCGATAATTCTTGTTAGTATAATGCAATGTGATAGATAATTAAAGTTAGCACATATAGACCATGCAGTAAAAGATAAAACATGGAGATCAAGAGAATTTGAAATTTCCCATGCAGACACTTCAACTAATTAAAGAGAACTCAAATTGTTAAAGCTTCAATTAAGTAACAATGTATGCCTCAATCAATGCTTCAGTTAAAGCATCACTTAAAGATATACAATCAGCTAACTAAAGGAGAACTTAGTGATCACTTCAATAAAATCAATCAGCATGATTTTCAGTTAAGAAAATTTAACTAAAGTGTTAAAAAGGAATTAGTTAACTAAAGTGTTTGCATGACGACACTTTAGTTAAACTAAAAGTTAAAAGACGACATTTAAATTACAACACTAAAGTTGCTCCTATTGCATGATGACACTTATGTTAGCTTGTTAAATAAGTTCTCCTACATCAGTTATGAGGCGAGTTCACGTCAAAGTCAGTCAAGCATGATTTCAAGTTAAGGACGAAAGGCATGGCGCATTGACGGTGCATGATTGAAGAAACAAGAAGTGCACTGCAACTATCCAAGAAGATAACTCACTATGGTTTGCATGGGAGGCTTATCCTTCATGCATTCATTCGTTATTCCTTGCATGGAAGTGATTTTTGCTATATATTGATGTGTTGGGCACATTGGAAAACACATCCGATTGATCTCTCTTCTCTATTGCTTTCGTATCTTCACAAAGAGTGTTTCGGTGATCTCTTATCTTCCGAAAACATTTTGCTATGTTGTAAAAGAAAGACATTCTCTGCTATCCATTATATTATACTGAGAAGAGTTGTTGCAGTTTTTGTTCTCATTGTTTTGAGGATTTTCCCAGGGGTATATCTTGTGTTATGGTTGTATGAATTTCATGTAATTGACTTATCTCATTGTTTAAGGTTTATGCATCCAAAAGAATTAAAGATCAAAGCTCAACCAAATATTAACACACAATGTGTCGCCTAGTGAGTTAAGAGTATGAGTTGCAGACTATGGCACAACAAAATAAATCAGTTTAGACATGGTAATGTCTTAGTATCAGAAGTAGAAGAAAGGAAAAAGATCCCTCGTGGTCATGATAGGCCATTGAGGTTACCAGGGAAGTGACATGCGAAAGAGAGGAAACCTTGGGCCTGAGGCCCAAGGCCTTAAACGGAAAGAACCAAAGACATTAACCGAAGATTAGAAAAACCGCAGAGCTCCCCCCTCTCCACAACATTTACTAGATCTCTTGTCATGATAATTTCTTAAATCTTCAAATCAATGGTTTTATATTCGTATAACCTTTTTTTTAGGGATAACCAGGTATCATGCCTTTTTTCTGACCAATAAAAAATCTAGAGGTCTTATTTGGCCTCATATAAAGGCCAAGGATGATTTTTTTGATTCAAAGTTAGGATAAGGTCCATTTTTTAATCAAAATTAAAACATTCTCAAACTAATGTTAGCATTAGTTTCCAACATTTAATGTTTCGATTTTTCTCTCATACTCATGTTCTCTTCATTACTCAACGTTCATACTCATGTTCACTTCATTACTTTACTTAGTGACACTTGTTGAGGAGGTGGATTGACTTAGTGACACTTGTTCACCTCTCCTAAGAGAGTCTAATAACCCCTAAACAACTAACTCAGGGCCGACCCCACATGGGAGATCTAATAAACCTAGTTACCACATCCTCTCGGAGGAATAAACATCTCCAGATATACAATAGGGTCTTCATGGAGGAATGAAACATCTCCGGAATAATAGAGTACAAATATAATATTCTTAGAAGTTACAATATTTCAACACTCCCCCTTAACGAGAAGGATATTATAACAACATCTGCAAGAGAAAGGAGTCATCAACTACATGATACATGATACATGATACATGATACAAGATACATGATACATCTATAAATCATTAGAAGCTTTCTTCAGTAACTCAACTAGTTACTGGAACCTTTTTCAAATCTCCAGTACTGGAATAACATATTCAGTACTGAGTCTTCATCTTCTGCAACATCCGAACAGCTACAGCACTATCATCATCTGGATCTTCTAGATCGACAGCATCATCTGGATCATCTCGATCAACAACATCATCATCTCAATCATCTCGATCAACATCATCATCTGGATCATCTCGATCAACAGTATCATCATCTTGATCATCTCAATCATCATCTGGATCATCTCGATCAATAGTATCATCATCTAGATCATCTCGATCAACAGTATCATCATCTAGATCATCTCGATCAACAGTATCATCATAGCAGCATGCTCTACAATACACACAATCCAATTACGAAATGATCGATCCCTCTCAATTTAAGACACCTCTCATGTCTATGGACGGTGCAATCCAGATCTACTTTACAGGATGATCAATCCTAATTCTCTCATGTCTAAGGATGATGTAGTCCTTGATCCATTTTAAGACAAGTCTCATGTCTAAAAACGATGCAGTCCTTGATCCATTTAAGACAAGTCTCATGTCTAAGGACGATACAGTCCTTGATCCATTTAAGACAAGTCTCATGTCTAAGGACGATGCAGTCCTTGATCCATTTAAGACAAGTCTCATGTGTAAGGACGATGCAGTCCTTGATCCATTTAAGACAAGTCTCATGTGTAAGGACGATGCAGTCCTTGATCCATTTAAGACAAGTCTCATGTGTAAGGACGATGCAGTCCTTGATCCATTTAAGACAAGTCTCATGTGTAAGGACGATGCAGACCTTGATCCATTTAAGACAAGTCTCATGTCTAAGGACGATGCAATCCTTGATCCATTTAAGACAAGTCTCATGTCTAAGGATGATGCAGTCCTATCACGTACATTTTGAACTAACTTATTCAGGGACGCTGCAGTCCTATCACGTACATTTTGAACTAACTTGTTCAGGGATGATGCAGTCCTATCACGTACATTTTGAACTAACTTGTTCAGGGACGATGCAGTCCTATCACGTACATTTTTAACTAACTTGTTCAGGGACGATGCAGTTCTATCACGTACATTTTGAACTAACTTGTTCAGGGACGATGCAGTCCTATCACATACATTTTGAACTAACTTGTTCAGGGATGATGTAGTACTATCACGTACATTTTGAACTAACTTGTTCAGGGACGATGCAGTCCTTACTCATCTACTTAGACAAAGGTCTAAGGACCACATAATGACCTCATCGTCAGTATCATCGACCTCATCATCAATATCATCGATACATGTATCCACATCATCAACCTTTCCATCAATGCAGGCAATCTCATCATCAGCGGCCATATCACTCCCCCTTTCGAGGAGGGTCCTTCTGAACTACACCAAGCTTGTCTAGGAAATACTCAAACTTTACACGAGACAGAGGTTTGGTCAATATATCAGCAACTTGTTCGTCAGTGCTCACATATTCAAGCTTGATAGCTCCTTTCTGCACCATATCCCGTATATAAAAATATCGGATCTTTATGTGCTTTGACTTATCATGGAACACTGGATTCTCTATCATCTTGATACAACTCTGGTTGTCACACGAGATCACAGTGGGGTCCATCTCTAAGTCAAATAATCCTGATAACAGCTTCCGAAGCCATATCGCTTCACAACTAGCAGAGCAAGCAGCAATATATTCCACTTCAACTGTGCTGAGAGCCACACTAGATTGCTTCCTACTAAACCATGAGATCATGGCAGATCCTAGATAATAACATCCTCTAGATGTGCTCTTCCTGTCTGATACACTTCCTACCTGTTTGTCCTAGGTTTGTTAGCTAGTTTTCCTAGGCCTAGTATTCACCTTAAACCTTTTTATCCTTGGTTTTTATTTTTCCTTTTTCCTAAAAGTTTGGAATGTTTTGAATTTCATTTTTGAATGTTATATGCATTTACAATATTTAGTTTCTTAACCTAAGCTCCTATAGATTATTTTGAAGTTTATTCATAATTTATGAAAAATATAAAGATAAACTAAGCATTGCCTATGTTTTAATACATGTTGGAAGTGCATGTCATTTATTCAAAATGCATGTATGTTGCCAGCTCGCCAAAGTTTGGTGTATGTGTGCAGGCATACTCATGAAAAGATTAGGTTTTGAAGTTTGTTCCTATTAGAGAGCTGACAATTGGCTCTGAGAGAGACAGAGGCATTTATAGGATATATTTGCAGGTGCTGAGAAAGGAATTGTGACGATGTTGAAGCATAAGAAAGCCTCTAGTGTTGGCAAATTCGTTGTCCAACCAGTGCAAAAATTGGATACAAAAGTCCCACAAAAACCAGCACCAAGACCACCATCGAAACTGCTGCCTAAATCTCAGTGGGGTCGTGAATGTCAGGTTACCTGATTCAAATGGTTATATATTTATTAAAGAAAATGGTGGTTGAATCAGTAGTGTGTATCTAGTTGCAATGCAGTAGCAATGGTCAAAAGTTCCCTGCAAGATGGTGCTGCGTTTTTCCTGAAGAAGACAGAAATACAGTGCTGAGTCATCATTTTCAAATGGAAATTCTAAACTACTGGAAAATCATTTTGAGAAATGGGAAGAGGTTTTTTTTCCTAACACGTCAAAGAAAAATAACCTCTCTCAGTTTCCCTACAGGTGTCACATATTTGGAGAATCGAATCCATCTTTGAGCCCTAATTATCGGATCTCAGAATTTTCTTGTTTTGACACATGTTTTCAGAATGCAGATATCGGGAAAATAAAAACGAATCTCAAAGAACCGAGAGGGGTTTTTGCTCACAGCCAACCAATATACAAAAGCCTCTTCCAGTTTGTACACACCTGTCATGATTTAGGAGATACGAAATCATAACTGCAGCCCTAGTTTTCAGCAGTCTGGCTCATTTTTATGGCAGACGGTTCCAGAAATTAAATGTAACTACTGTTATCTTTGGAGTTTGGGAGGGAATTCGACCTCCTAGGGAGGATTTCGACCTCACTACCTATATGAGTCATGATTGTAACATTTTAGAGAGAGGGAGACACACATGGGAGTTGATCAACTTGGAGATTGTGCAGTCATGCAAGGGTTATCTGTGTAAGCACATCTTTTGTTTTTTATGAATGACACTTAATATATCTATATGGATCAAGGATTTTGAACTATATTGTTTCAATATTCTCTAGTTCAGTTTGAACTCTTGTTACATTGCTGTTGATGTAGATGTTTTCAGTAACATCCCAAAATTTCATAAAAATTTAAAACTTTTAAAAACAGCATTAGATGTTAATAATTACAGTTGCGGAAATAATAAATGCTTAAAAAGACGACATGGGTTAATGAAGTCATTAATACTGAACACAACTTAATGACTGAGTCAAAAACATTTTAAATGAGAGCGACACATCACTCTTCTAAAAAACATGCTTACGACAATAATTGTCCAAGTTAACTGAAAAGTTAGAAATATGATGTGAACAGCTTTCTTCTTGTCAAGACACTAACGGTTTGTTTTCTTGATGTCAAAGGGTGTCCTACGAGGTACCCTGGAGTTTACTTAGCTGCAAAAGCTAAGGCAATTGAAATGTTTCTATGTGCAAACAGCAGGTAAGACGTTCTATGACCACATGATTTAAGAGTACGTGTGTCTTTCAATTCAACGTCGATGTAATAATAAAATGCTAAGTACATTCTTGCGAAACCAGTTACTGGAGGTATGAATACTTAGTTCTAATACTAGCTCAAGTGCTGACTTGCAAACTCTTCCATCTTTTATGAAAAAGCGTCATCTATTTAATTCTTATGATGCTAATTTTATTATCATAACTATCGTCATTAATGTTGAAAGACTTCACCAACGTCTTAAGGTAATTCTAATTGTATGTTGTAGATATAGTATTTGTGCTACTAGTTTATCAAAAACTTTGCAATATAAAGCTATTGCGTGAAATATAATTATTGATCATAGTGTTTATGCTATTAATTGGCATTAGATAGCTTGAGACGAAACACAAATCCTACCCTTTTCAATTGTTTGCAATTTAAAACAATATATGAAAAATATAAAGAATATATTGTTTATATTTTTACCTAGCATTAAAAAATGTATAAATAGAATTCCTAACTACCTATAATCTCCAATTATCAAAGGTTGACAAGGGTTGGATAATATACAAATGTATAAGCCTTACCCTAAATGACTTAAACACCACAAAAGAAATACAATACAATCATTATAAGTGACAAGGCATAACTCTAATGTTACGATGCAAAAACACTAAACGTTGAAACTATACAAAATGTTTATATCGAAACTATCATTGTATAGAATGCATGAATGCTAACTTTGAAAACTATACAAAACAAAAATATATATATTGCAAACTAATTTCGTATTGAATTCGACTTTGACAGGGGTTTAATGCCTGGTACTCGGCATGCTTTGCAACCTGGAAACAATGGAGTTCCGTCCATGCATTAATGGTACAGACCAAACTACGTAGTGGAAAGTGTTGTTGGCATTCCACGTAATAGCACCCACGTGAACGTGGTGGATAACGTAACTATGAACCTGTCTATGTATGGTTTCCACGTCGACTCTCCTCCGATCTGGATACGGTAATGATCCTTGGTATGCAATGCTAGCACTGTCATGGTTGTGGTAATTTATGAATCAATAAATACGATGGTTTCCTGACCTCCAAGGTAGTTTGCTGGCACCTTCTTGCTCGTTGATTGTATCAGATATGGGTCGTTGAATTGGTAACCCTAGAATCTCGTTGTATGTGTTGATGGAGAGTTCTCGGTCTTCATTGTTACGTTGGTGTTTGAGTGATGAGGCCGACAGGCTGCTGGAAAGTAGGGTTGGAAGAATGTAGCCCGAAGGTTTCAATCTTGTGACCTATAGGTGATGATTTTAATAGTTGTAGGTTCGCCCTCGGTGCCATGGTGATACGATACAGTTAGAGGTTGTAGTGCTTGGTTTTACTTCTGTCAACTGAGGAATTTGTTGTTCGGCTCTTCTGTAAATAGCCCGTGGTTTTAGTCAAGCCAATAAGCTTCGTCGTTTTTGCTGGGTGATGTACAAAGGCTCAGAGCTTTTTAGTTTAAAGGTAAGCACTCACCCATAAACGTACTGCTTCGTTTTAAGCTTTCAAATTACGTTTTTCTTGTTTTAAACTTCTTGACTATATTTTGGCAGGCACCGATTTCATATGAGGTTGTATGGCAAAGGTTTTCGAATGGAATGCATGCATCCAATTCCTGGTAAGCTCCGATGGTCCTCAAACCCTCGTAGGTGCCTTTGGACTTGGTTTTGGTGATGATTACTATTGCCGAGAGTCGAAATTGTTCGACCTTGTTTTTCAGTGATGGTCGACTGTTGAGTTTTTAAGGTTTTTATGTTGACACAAAAAGTACAGAGGGTAACCCTCAAATGTTTAAGTTGCTACTTGGCCTTTTTGATGCCTAGCTGCGTCGTTGATAAGAGCTTAGCACTCGTTTTTATATTGCTAAATGTCAAGGGTATAACCCTGCATAGTTTGTGGATAAAATGACCTTGTTTTGATGTTTTGGGTAAAATGAAATGACTCCTGTACAATGTTGGAAATCTTGAGGGTTTCACAAATAAACTTTGTTGAGTTTTTGGTTGTTTCTGTTGAGTATGGAACCAAGAGCCGAGGGCTCGTTTATCTCTGTAAACCATGGCTCGTTTTGTGGAGAAAGTTTTGTTTTAAAAAGGAAAAATAAATAAATGAGAAGATACTATTTCGAAAATTGTTAACAGTTCCTGTACAATGTTATCGTTATTGATATTTATATTTTGGAATGACTATGCTACGGTGATCTATTTCGATTCACGAAATAACCTTATCTGAAACTTTCGGTACAGTGTTTGTTTTCATGCTAGGGTTATGAACTATTTTAGATAGTAATACTAAATGATGTTTAAAGTCATGTTAGTAATCCCGTTACATTTCAAAGATGGTATGGTGATGAAAAGGTTAGTTAGGGTTTGTAATAACATAGGGTTTTGACACTATTATGCAAGTGTTGTATGTAATAATAAATAGTGATAGATGAGGATGAAATAATGTGTTGTGCACTTATGACAATTCTGTAAAGAACATAGTTTTTGCAGCTGCTATATTCCTTAAAAATATAATTGTTTGAAAATATGACATGTAAAATATTGAATGCATTTGTTTACTATCTACACTAGATAGAGTTAGAAAAGATATATAAAGGACTGTACAGAAACAAAATATGTTTTTCTTTGATACAAAGGAATCATATGAATTTTATGTTGTTGTTTATACTATACTGCAATGTTCACTGTGTTTGTAATTATGTAGGAATTTAACAAGAACACTACTGCATTCATCTATTCAATCAATGGCGTTCTGCCTATCACTTATCTTTATTAAATCACTTCTCTATACTGGAGTACAATGTAAATAACAGCATGTGGAAAAATATAGAGATGGTTATCTAATCAGATCATTAACAAAGCTTTATCATTCAGAATTAAACATATATCAGAAAATAAGATAAATTATTTTACAAAACAGATTTTGATAATTCTACTAAACAGAAACATTGAACTGTGAACAAAATAGGAACAGCAAAACCTGGTTAACTGTAGGGAAACAAACATCCCAAGGAGCCTGTTCCACCCAACCAATTCCTGAAGACAACTAAGTTACTTGCCTTAGGACCCCCGAGCCTGTTCACTGAACCACCAGGAGAAAGAAACTTAGAAGCTTAGGATATCAACTTGCAGTAGTAATAGTTATCCAGTCTTAAAGACTTAGCAGTCAAAGGGACCTGCACCAGCACCTCTAGATCTCCTTCTCAGAATAATTTGCAGACTTACAGTTGCACTCTCATATAGCCTCCCTATTCGAATCTCTCAGTGATCACCTGATGCACTTGAGGAATATTTCTGCAGAAAATATTATGTAAGAGCTGCCTGCTCAATTCGAATTTGCCTTATGTAGGCTGCCTAGGCCTTTTAGTGGTTAACTGGTCATTTAATGAGCTGGCTGCTCACTCCCACCACCTGGGGGATAATGCCACATTTTTAGGGGTAGTTGTCCCATAACCAACAGCTAGTGGTGAAGTGCAATTGCTGCCATCTATCCCATGCCTTCTAACAGCTTCCATTCCTCCTAGTGGGTCAGTGAACACTCGTTTAACAGTTTCCTTGGGTGTTGGTCTCCTACTTTAATTTATTAAATGATAAAAATCAGTAATTACATTCATCCTTGACCAAACTTGGTCATAATTACAAAATTTTGTAATTAAAATTTAACATAAAGTATTTTGCCAATAAAATAATATTTTCATAATTTGGGTAGGTGACATTTTCTATATGGATACTATGTATGCAAGTGAATGTTGATGCCTATTGATGTTTGAAATGTTTTTCCAAATATCGATACCTTTGATATATGCTACAATGGTGAATTGTCTGTTTATTATTTGTAGTTATATAACTTGAAAACCTATCTCCTGCACTTTAAATGTACTGTCATTCATTCCTGCAAAAATATTGTTTTTACACTTATATCTTCAGATGTTTTCAGATTATTGTGTCTCTGTATATTGTCTTTTTCTTATCTAATTTTACATTGTTATCCAAAAACCCTAAAAATTGTCTTTTATTTATTGAGGTGCCTGAATACTACTGTCCCCGTAGTATAGGTAGCATACTTTAGGGAAAACACTACCCAATCAGCATCTGTGTAGCCATACACTCTGAATTCATGATCTCCAAGATAACATAGACCAAAGTCTATTGTACCCTTTAGGTACCTCATCACATGCTTCGCAGCTATCAGGTGAACACGTCTAGGTTCCACTAGATATTGACTCAAGGTGTTCACAGCAAAGCATATATCTGGCCTGGTATTCGTCAGATACATCAATGACCCAATAATATGTCTATACAGAGTCACATCCACTAACTCTGATGAGTCATCAGCTAATGTTTCAAGTTGGAATCCATGGGAGTGGCCATGGCTTTGCATTCCAACATATCAAATATTTTCAAGATTTCTACAGCATACTTTCCCTGGTTGAGAAAGATTCCTTATGGGCCTTGCCATACTTCCAGACCTAGGAAGTAATGCATCAATCCGAGATCTTTCATCTCAAATTCTGCAGCTAGCTTCTTCTTGCTTACCATGATCTGTTTCTCATTTCCTGTCAGAAAGAGATCATCCACATACAACAATAGTATAACATGTTCATCATCCATAACCTTAAGGTAAAGGTTAGGATCAACTTTACTTTTGGTAAAGCCCAGGCTTGTCAAGAAGCTATCAATTCTTCCATACCAAGCTCTGGGAGCTTGCTTCAACCCATACAAGGCCTTCTTTAGTTTGCATACGTGGGTTCTTCTATCTTCAACTTCAAATCCTTGTGGTTGTTCTATATACACTTCTTTCTCAATCACACCATTTAGGAAAGCTGTCTTCACATCCATCTGGTGTAATTCCCACTTCATCATGGATGCAAGTGCCATGATGATTCTAATGGAGGTTTACCTTGCAACTGGTGCAAATGTCTCTTCATAACCAATTCCCTCTTTCTGAGAGAATCCTCTGGCCACAAACCTTGCCTTATACTTTTCAATGTTGCCATCCGCAGCATGCTTTATCTTGTATATCCATTTGGAGGATACCACACTCTTGTCCTTTGGTTTGGGAACTATATCCCAAACATCATTCTTCATTATTGATTGGTACTCCTCTGTCATTGCCTATACCCACTCTTTCTTATGAGATGCCTCTTCATAACTAGTGGGTTCTTGATCTACAAGATCACACATCAAAGCCATATAGTTGGAGAATGACTTTGGTTTCTTGCTTACTTGGTTGGAGCCTTCAGGAGCTCCATACTTTTCTTCTCCTAGTATAATGTCTCTTGCCCATGCTGGCTTTCTCTTTCTTGATATGTTTATGGTAGGGGGTTCTTGTGGTTCTATCATGTCATGGTCTTCAGGTGTTACATCTTCAGGGATGGGTACAGCCTCTACAGTTCTGGGAGGTGTATATTCCTCATATAATTCTTCATACTGGCACTTCCTAGATCTCTTGAGAGTTGCCTCTTCATCAAATGACACATCTCTACTAATTTCCATATGATGGAATCCTGGGATGTAAATTTTGAATGCTTTGGATGCTTCACAATATCCAACAAATATTCCCTTCTTCCCAGAAGGATCCAGCTTAGTTCTCTTTTCTTTTGGTATGTGAATATATATTGGGCATCCAAATATCTTGAGGTGGCTTACCTCAGGCTTCTTCCCTATGAACACTTCTTCTGGGGTCTTGTATTCAAGAGCACTATGAGAGAGTTTATTCTGCACATAGACTGTTGTCCTGGCTGCTTCGGCCCATAGATACATAGGTAGGTCTTGATCATGTATCATTGTTTTTACTAGTTCCATAATGGTTCTATTCTTTCTCTCTACAACACCATTTTGTTGAGGATTGTAGGGAGTGGTTAGCTCCCTCTTGATTCCAGCTTCTTTACAAAAGAATTAAAAATCCTTTGAAGTATATTCTCCACCATTATCTGTCCTGAGTATCTTGATCTTCTTTTCTGAATGATTTTCTATCAAGGCTTTGAATTCCTTGAACTTTCCAAAGACTTCATCTTTTCCCTTTAGGAAATATATCCAAGTCTTCCTTGAGTAGTCATCAATAAATGTAAGGTAATATCCACACCCACTCAAGGATGTGGATGGCATTGGTTCACATACATCTGAATGAATCAATTCCAATGTACTCTTAGTCTTTGTTTCACTCTTTGGAAATGGGTTCTTGATATTCTTCCCTTTTGCACATCCTTTGCATGTGCCATCATGATCAATCTTTAAGTCTGGTAGTCCTATAACTACCTTGCTCACATGAGGTAGTGCTTTGTAGTTAATGTGATAAAGCCTCCTATGCCATAGCTCACTTGGGCTAGTGGCTTCATGAATAAGGGCAACTTCAAGATGACCCTTGAGTTTGTATAGCCCTCCTTCCTCTTCACCAATAACAATTGCATCCTCAATTGATTTCCCTTTGGACCACATGAGTACTTGTCCATCTATGAATGCAACTCTATAACCTTTCTTATTTAATGCTGAGATAGAAAGTAAGTTCTTCTTCAAACCTAGTACATGTAAGATTTCATTCATCTTCAATCGAGTTCCAGAATCAAGCTTGTAGCTTGCTTCACCAATTCCCTTGATGGGATATTGATAGTCATCTCCCAAAGATACCTTTTGGGGAGAGGTCTTTTCTTCCAGTTTTGAAAGAGTCTTCTTTTGTCCTGTCATGTGCTTTGAAGCACCACTATCAATGAGCCATGTGTCTTCTCCAGGTGTTAATGACCCAGAGAGTGCAGAGAATAGAACATACTCTTCAGCATCTTCTTCTTCTACTTTAGCTCTTTTCTTTCGAGGCCTTTCCTCCTCTTCTTCTTCACTATCATCTTCTGCTAGATGTGCATGATGTCTTTTGTGAATATTCTTCTTCTTCTTTGAAGTACAATTTCTAGCAAAGTGTCCTAGTTTGAGACAATTGTAACATTGAAATGAGGAGAGGTCTCTTTCTGAACTTACTCCTTCTTTCTTTTGAAATCTATGTGGAGGATGAGACCTTTTAAGGCCATTCTTCTTAGAGTTGAAATGACTCCTTCTTCTTCTGGTGTGAGTGGCCAAAGCTTGGTCATCTTCTTTGTGCAAGGCTTCTCTGTTGGCTACCCTAGCCTCTTCTTGAATGCAATCCTCCCATACTACATCAAACTTCATACTTTCTTTTCTTGCACACATGGTTTGCATGAATGATTCCCAAGGTCTAGTGAGACCATTGAGAGCAGTCATGACTAGTTCATCGTCATCAAGGGTGTCTCTAATGGCTTCTAGTTGTTCCTTGAACTAGGAGACCCTTGTGAAATAATCTTGAATAGATTCTCCTTTATTCATTTTGGTATTCTTCAATTGAGTTCTCAAATTCATCTTTCTATTGATGTTCCTCCCTTCATACATTCTGCCTAGGGCATCATACATTTCCTTTGGGGTCTTCTTGGATGCCACTTGGGAAATCAAGTGGTCCTTGATAGAATCAGCAATGATTCTCTTTTCCCTAATCAAGTCCTTCTTATACTTCTCTTTGGCTTCATCTTCCTCAGGTTCTGCAACCTCATCTTTAATATATTAGGCAAGATCATTCTCTTCAAGAATGAGACCAATCCTATATTTCCATGCTCGAAAATTCTCTATACCCTCTAGTTTGTCTTCAAGCTTAGTGCTTGGAGCCATCTTATCCAGGAGGTCACAGAAATTGAAGTTTCTCAAAAGATAGAATAACACTTACTAGGAGATGTGCTTGATTGTATTGAGATGACTGGTGTACTCAGCTTCTGGAAACTTCAACTTTTCTCCCTTCAAATCTGATCAGCAACTTTTGGATCTACAACAGAATTTCTGGTTTTCTGGTCCAGAAGTCAAACTAGGGTTTGACAAAGCCCGGGGTTCTACCTACTCAAAAAGTTCGATCTAGGGCTAAAAATTTCTATTTTTAGGAGGAGCATCCAGCCATGCTCTCAGAATCCAAAAATTCCAACTTTTTCATAAACCCTAATTTTCACCGGAGGAGGAGAGAGAGGTATTTTCACCTTGTGAAAGATGTCCTATTCAGGCTAGCTCTGATACCATTTTAAGTTTAGCCTAATTTCACAAGCAAGATCACTGAAAGAAACACAATCACAAGATAGACAACGATTTACCCTGGGAAACCCTCATGGGGTAGAAAACCCAGCAAAGCTTTCCTCATTATAGATAATCAACTAATACAAAGATGTAGTCCCCAAACAAGAGCTCTTTCTCCTCTTATGCAGATCTCTCTCTCTCCTATGCGCCAATCACAAGTGAGTGAATGAATGATAAATGAGGAACACACCTCCTCTATTTATACTCATCTCCTAACTGACTTTTCACCCTAACTAGGCCGACGTCTCTTAAGAGAGTCTAATAACCCCTAAACAACTAACTCAGGGCCGACCCCACATGGGAGATCTAATAACCCTAGTTACCACATCCTCTCGGAGGAATAAACATCTCTGGATATACAATAGGGTCTTCATGGAGGAATGAAACATCTCCGGAATAATAGAGTACAAATATAATATTCTTAGAAGTTACAATATTTCAACACAGGGTAGTGGTTGACATTATCTTATACAAAGACAGGATATACTTAGTGTTAGATTCCAAGCTTACAGAGAAGATCATGAGGGCCACACATGATACAACATTGGCAAGGCATCTTGGATATTTCAAAACTTACAGGAAGATTAGAGAGAGGTTCTCATGGAAGGGCCTCAAAGATGATGTAATACGACATGTGTGAGAGTGTATATATGGCTTGTCAGCAGAACAAGTTAGAGCATACTCACCCAACGGGGTTATTGCATCCACTACCCATCCTATAGCAGAAGTGGAAAAGTGTGTCGATGGAGTTCATCGTGGGTCTACAGAAGGTGCAAGGCATACATTGCATTATGTAGTGGTTGATTGGTTGACCAAGTTTGCGTGCCTCTTTTCCATTTCATCAGAGTATACGATAGCGCAGTTGGCAAAGTTGTTTTTCAGGGGGGTGTTTAGACTCCATGGGCCGTCGAAGTTCATTGTCAGTGACAGGGACATTGGGTTTGTTAGTGCATTTTGGCAGGATTTGTTTAGATTGGTAGGCACAGAGCTGACTCCCATCACCATTTAACACCCCCAGACGGATGGCTAGATAGATATTGTAAAAAAATGGGTTGAGGGGTATATATGTAACTATGTGTCAGGATAACAGAGGGAATCGGTTAAATGGTTGCACCTAGGAGAACATTTCTACATCACCACTTACCATATGTCCACTGGTATGACCCCATTCTGAGCATTGTATGGATATGGTGCTCCATCATTTGTAGATCTGGTGTTTGAGGATAGTAGGGCTCCCAAAGACAAAGTATACATGAGAGCGAAGATATACTTATGGTCCTTAAGGATAATTTGCAGGCGGCCCAAAACCAACAAAATATGTATGCAGATAGGCACAGGGTTGAACGCAGCTTTGAGGTAGGAAACTTGGTTTTTTTTTTAGATTGTAACCATACAGGCAGTCCTCATTGAAGAAAAGTGGTGCATAGAAGTTGAAGCCACACTTTTATGGGCCCTACAAGGTGAGCTAGAGAGTTGGTGAAGTAGCATATGACCTTGAGCTTCCAGAGGAGAGCAAGATTCGCAATTTTTTTCATGTGTCATGCCTCAAGAAGGAAGTTGGACAATAGGTCACTACTTCAGTAGAGTTACCCCCACTAGATGAGGAGGGTCAATTGGAATTGAACCCGAAGGAGATTCTAGATGTCGGAGGCATTTGTGGAGCAGACTGGTCAAGGAGCATCTTATCGGGTGGAGAGACTTGCCCATGGAGGATGCTACTTGGGAGGGAGAGTAGATTTCACAGATCCTAGTTTGCGGTTGCTTAAGGACAAGAAATCTCAGGAAGGGAGGATTGTAATGTCCCTTTTCGAATGTTCACTCTAAGTAGGTGACTTACTAACCTATTTAATTCCCATAGGCTATATTCCATGAAAAAAAGGGAATTAATAATTATTTAATGTCAATTGGAGAAAAAACAACATTAAAAATGACATTGAGTAATTATTTAAAAAGAGGACCTTATAAATAGTCACTTTTATTAGTTAAAGGTAGGAAAAGGTAAAAATGGCGAAAAAAGGGTAAAGATGGGCATAAAAGAGAAAATTGACCCCTTCTCTCGTTCATTCATGACTTATTTTCGAAAAAGAGAATTCAAAGAGCTCTTGTCTTTTAGCTCTTGGGACGAAAACCCTAAGTCTAGAACATTTGGTTTCGGTGGTGAAACTATCCACCCTAGTTAATTGTGGAGGAAATATCACTCAAATATTTCAATGTACTTCATTGCAAAGGAATATTGAACCATTGTTTGTCGACATCATAATCGTTACAGTAAATTGATGGGGGTTTTGAGAGAGATCTTTGCACCTATTGTTTGAAGGGAAGCCATCCCTTCATTTGCAGCAAGATGGTGGGCTCTAAGGGGGGTGATTTACCCATCTATAACATAATGTGGGGATTTGAGGGGGTTGTCTCTCTCTTTTGTAGCAGATTGCAGCTACTGGAGGTTGTACTCTCTTGTGTGGGGGTCGTACTCTTGTTGGGGAGGTTGTATCCTTACTGTGGGACCATATTCATCTTGCTGGTGTGGTCGCTTAAGGAGGAAAAGACTGTTTCTTCATGACTGGGTGCATCTACTAAGATTTTTCGTCTAACCACGGTCATGTACAACAATTATGGGCATTGGAAGAAGGCTTCTAGAGCCATAAAGACTTGGTAAAGTCTTACTGTTATCTACAGGTCGGGGAATATACTATAATTAGATTTTGTTTGATGCTTTAATGTTGTTGGAAAAGGATTAAGTACATTATGTGTGATTTTGGGGGGAAGGGAATAAACGCTTGGAAACCCTATCTATGGCGAGGCTCTCCCTCGATGCGAACACTCTAAACCAAAATGCCATCACCAAGCATCCTTCTCAGGGTTCTCCCTCACGGCCTAGCTCGACTTGGCCCCTGTGGCGGTCTATCCAGAGCAGGGAACCTGTGTTGAAGTAGAGGTGTTTTCTCCTGGACGCGGAGATCTCCATGAAACCGCCTTTCATGTGACCCTATCTTCTAGGAATGTATACCCTGTGCACTTCCCTGAGGAAGTACACGACCAGCCGGTGCGGTAGGTGGATAATCCTGGCACAAAGAAGTCTCAAGGATTTCCCTTTTTCCTGTGGCTTCTCACAGGTTAGACCAGATGTGCATTCATGAGCCCTATCGACCCCATTGCTTTTCTTCTGGCCAAGATACAAAGATGGACCAGGATCGATGTAGACAAGTGTTATATGTTGTTCCAAGGTCATATCCTTCAAGCGGACACCCTAATAGGCGACTACGAGATTACTCGGGACACGGCCATCTCTCTTGTTTCAGGCTTGTGCAATGGAGAGGGGGGTTCTTCTTTTCAGCCACCCCCTAAGCAATGGTCATTCAAAGCCGCCATGAATAACAATGGCTCTGGATCTACGGGTTTGAGACCGAGGATGCCTTCATGTTTGACTTACATTATGGATCATTTAGAGGAGATGCCCACAGTAAAACTGGACGATGCTGACGCCATCATCAATGTATTCAACTTCAACAAAACAACCCTCATTTGCAGATTTAATGGGATTTGGCTCTCTGCTGCGAGCTTGAGAGAGTGGATAGCAAGCTTGGCTAATATATCATGAGTTTTATTTTTGCTCTAAGGGGTACTTCATTGACTGTTTCTTGTTAGAAGAGGACTGCAATCATGTATTTGAAAATGGTTCGTGGTTTTGGGGAAGCTCAGGGTTATCTATGCAGAGATGGTTCCCATATTTTGACCTGTTGTTAGACCCAACTATGATTACACCGTTATGGGTAAGGCTTCTAAATCTCCCCTTGCATCTCTGGTCTTCATATTCTTTAACTTCCATTGGTAATTCCTTAGGAAATTTCATCAGGAATGATACAGAGAGAATCTCAAAAGGCTTATCCACTTTTGCTCGGATCTGCGTCGAGATAGATCTTAGCAAGGGTTTGCCTAACAAGATCTCCATTGACTGTGGAGGCTCCAAGCCCCACTTGCAGCTATTGATTATGAACACACAACCTTTACATGTAGATCTTGTCATCAACCTGGACACCTTCAAGCGGTCTACCATATTGCCCCGGTCCCTTCTGGGCAAAGGCGGTCAAGAGGCTAACAAGATGGAAAAAAAACAAAAGAGTAATTTGATCCCTCAACTGGGTGGTTGCTCCCATGTTAATCTGGTTCCCCCTACTTCCTCGCAACTACCTCCTTCTTTTGCCACGGCTACCCTTGAAAAAGCCCATGTTCTCAAAGAAGTGAATGATTTGATTATGGTTTCGGCCCCACTCTCAGGCAGCCAAAAATTCCCTCACGAATCCGACCATTCAGACAGTGACAAGGAAGCATATCTATTAAACCTGCAAAAAGTAGCAAAAATCCCTTCGCATCAGCTAATTCAAATCCCGAACTCATTAGCTCCTAATCATTCTGCAAGGTGGATTGGTGTTGTAGGAAGAAAAAGGATCCACATTGGTCAACACAATGATCAACTCTTTGTATCTAGGGTAGTTTGTTACATTTAAGGGGTTTATTGGTGGTTTATTATCTATCTAGTGATGGATAGGACTTTTTGTGTAGACCCCCATTCTCAGTGGGGAAAGCCATCAGCCTACCTTTGTATCATTATGTACTTTTTTATATGATTGATAGAAGGTTTCTCATCTTACTCAAAAAAAAAATTGTTGTTGTTACAACTATAGTTTGTTCACTATTGGCATCTTTTGTGGTCATCTATTATGAATAATGAGATTTGAATTATAAGCTTCAAAATCAGTCCAAAACCAACTAAAAATAAAGTCTAATCAAATTTGGAATAGTACAACAATATCCTAGAATGCGTTGTCAAATTGTTTGGCAAAAATCCTAAGCCAAAAGTCACCAATATACAATAGTAAACTCAAACATCTACAATCAGATCAATAAGGGGATATTTCAGGGGTACCAGATCACTATTGTCAAAGTGCTTGATAAAAGTTACCAACCAAAATGCCTTAGCGGTCAAGTCAAGGTCAACCCTGATCTAGTAGGGGTTACTGCAGTCTGCTAAATTTTGTTTTGCTTGAATGCTTCCACCAAGGCACTCTATGTTCTCCTTGTCTTCACCAAGAGTTATCATGGTCATGCCAAATGTGCAAGTCATCTTGCCTACAAGTGTCTTGATTCCCGTTCCTCATACATGTTGCTTCTTTGCTTCTCCACCGCATGCATTTTGCTTATGTCTTTATAGCACTACCTAAAAATCCTATGACCTATTGAATAGAAATATATAAAATTTAATAATTGGGGGCATAGTATAATTTTTTTTATAGTGAGCATCAATTGTGATTGCAATATCCGCTCGATCCGCAATGGGTTCTATTGGTGGATTGGGTCCATTGGCATCATTCACTGGTTTCGGGTAAACTATTAACCCCCTTACTCTCTCTTATTCTTACCAGTTGTTTGTAACCTAAACTTACTATATCATGGCTTCAACATTCATAAGAGATATACACATGTTTGCTTCTCGAGAAAACCATCAACATTCATTTCATATTCCTATATAAAAGTCACAAAAAGTGCATTGATGCACGCAGATACCACATATAGGCTAGACCAACGATACAATGCAGTATATGACCATTCTATAATGTTTTTTTTTTTTTTGAAAATGTCTTCTTGCTAGATTGCTTCTCAAGAAAACCATCAACATTCATTTCATATTCCTATATAAAAGTCACAAAAAGAGCATCGATGCACGCAGATACCACATACAGGCTAAAAGAGCGATAGAACGTAGTATATGACTAATCTATAACACTTTTCTAAAAATGCCTTCTTGCTAGATTCAAGCTCTTCCAGCTAGACACCAAACTGAGCGCCAAAGACATAGATTCCTTTATTTCATAAATATCTTCTCTTTGTGTACAAAAGTGTTAAATTTTTAGAATTTACTTCAATCTGATCTAGGATCTTAACTGAGAGAACAACATGTACAGCAAATCTACAACATATCAATCATGGACACAATAATGCAAGCACACAAGAGACACAGAGTTTACTTGGGGAAAACCATAAAGGTGAAAAGCCCCAATAACTTCCTCAGAGATAGATAGAGCAATGATACAACCAGAATACAAGAGATAGTCTTCTCCTAGCAGCAGAGCCTCCTCCTCATAAGTGCACCACTTTCCGAATGAGAGAAGTGTGAATGAATGATCAAATAGAGATCTCTCGATCTCTATTTATACTTGTTCTGTCCTACCCAATAAACTAATGGGGCCTACATGTCTAGCTTAACCCATGGTTAACTTAATCCAGGCCAACCCCACACTTGTTGGTCTAATAACCCTTTGACCCACATGGCCGACCCCCAATAGGGTGGTCTAATAACCCTTCGACCCACATGACTTATACAGGGCTGACCCCAACAAGGTGGTCTAATAACCCATCAAGTATAAGTTACGACACTTACAATATAAATGACGACACTTCCGTATAGAGGAATAATAACATCTCTATAGGAGTACAAAATACATATATGAAATACATGGGTGAAATACATTCCGAAGTTACATTTACATCAACACTCCCTCTTAACTAGGAAGGTATTTCTTGACACGGGTCTGCTATCACAAGTCTTCTTCTCTGGATCATCATCAGCGAATCATCGTCATCGTCACTGCTGCTGCTATCTCAATCAATATTTGAATCTACTCGTCATAGGAAGTTCTACAGAGCCGGTCCTTTTTCATACTGGATGTAGGCCCACCACCTGTAGGCCTTCATCGTCACTGGCCATACTGTGGAATTCTCAGGACTTATTACGTGCGTCACAAAACCTTTAAAGAGTCTCTTGCCTAGTAAGAACCCTAAAGAGCATCTGAGGCCTTTTTCATCCTGTCCAGATCTCCAGGACTTATTACATGTGACCCCACCACAAAACCTAGCAAGAGCATCTTAGGATGTTATGGGTACACAACTCCAACCTGAAATTTCCCCAGGGCACAAATTACATGTGGTCACCACAAAACCTAGCAAGAGCATCTCAGGATGTTACGGGTACACAACTCCGACCTGAAATCTCCCCAGGGCACAAATTACATGTGGTCATGGAAAAACCTCGAAAGAGTATCTCAGGATGTTACAGGTACACAACTCCGACCTGAAATCTCCCAGGGCACAAACTACATGCCATAGGACAAAACCTCGCAAGAGCATCTCAGGATGTTATGGGTACACAACTACGACCTGAAATCTCCCAGGGCACAAATTACATGTCCTCCCAGAGAAATGTCTCGAAAGAGCATCCCAGGCTGTTACGGGTACACAACTCCGACCTATAGGATCTCCCAGACATGCTCATCTGCACAACCTGATCCACGGCCACAAAGTATCATCCTGATACTCACCATACATCATCCTGATGTACACATGATCATCTTGATCATCATCACTGCAACATCCTGCTGCATGTCATCTGGAGAAGCTCGTCATCCACGATCATCCTGATCATACAATGCATCCACCTAATGCATACCAAGTATCCACCTGATACATATCATCATACATGATCTACCTGATCATACAATGTATCCACCTGATACATACACAGATACATGATCTACACAATGTATCCACCTGATACATATCAACATACATGATATCAATATCCACCTGATACATATACAGATACATGGTCCAAGCATCCAACATGATGCATATACAAAATACATACAAATGATCCAACTGATCATATCCAGCATCCAACATGATGCATACATACATAAATGACTCAACTGATCATATCCAGCATCCAACATGATGCATATATACATAAATGATCCAACTGATCATAACAAGCATCCAACATGATGCAATGATCCAACTGATCATAACAAGCATCCAACATGATGCATATACATATACAGAGTAGTAACAGGAGCATCGTCCTAATGCTCATCATCCATGGTCCTCCTGATCATCATAGCATCGTCCTCTTCAGATCATCTCATCGTCCACGAAGCACAGCCCAGATGCACATCATCCAGCACTTACACCACCGACATGGGAGAACACATCTACCACCATTCAGGGAAGGCTCCAACCCTTACTTTTTCACCATGGGAGAACACATCTACCACCATGTGAAAAATGGCTCAACAATTACATCACGACCAAGGGAGAACACATCAACCATGTCAGAAAAGCTCATGTGCATCTGCATCTTCCGAACTCATCACTTCCCTTTGGAAGGAACCTCGATCTGAAGTGCACCAAGCCTCTCTCTGAAGTACTCAAACTGCACTCTGGCCAAGGGCTTGGTCAATACATCTGCAACCTGCTCATACATCGCAACATACTCTGCTTCGGCTGTACTCAGTGCTACGCAAGACTGCTTCCTGCTAAACCAAGAGATCACACCTGATCCCTATCTGCAGCACTTCCTGCCCAATCTGAATCAACATAACCTTGTAGGTTAAACTTTTTATTCGCATCATACTTGAGCCCATAATCAATTGTACCCTTCAGGTACCTCAGAATATGCTTTACAACAACTAGGTGAACACTCCTTGGATCCGTCATGAACTGGCTCAATGTGTTCACCGCAAAGCAAATATCTGGTCTCGTGTTCGTCAGGTACATCAAGGACCCAATCATCTGATGATACATAGTGATATCAACCGGCTCAAATGAAGCATCACACAGAAGCTTCGGGTTCGATGCCATAGGTGTGGCCATAGCCTTGCAGTCCATCATCCCGAACCTCTTTAGGATCTCTACTGCATACTTCCCTTGTCCAAGGAAGATTCCATCTGCACTTTGCCACACCTCCATGCCAAAAACAAATAGTGCATCATCCCCAAGTTCTTCAACTCGAACTCGACAGCAAGCTTCCGCTACATGTCGGCAATCAATCTATCCTCACCTATTACAAACAGGTCATCCACATAGTAGTATCACTGGATTGCCTTCCTCAACCTTGTAGTAAAGGTTGGAATCTGCTTTATTCTTAGTAAAGCCCAAACTGGATAGAAAGCTATCTATCCTACCATACCAAGTTCTACACATATATGACTCCCTATCATGTGTCTCAGAACCAAGTGGCTGCACCACATACACTTCTTATTCAACTACACCATTCAAGAAAGTGTATCTTCCTCTTCATCACTGCAGCCAGAGCAAGTATTGATTTAATGGAAGTGTATCTGGCTACAGGAGCAAAAGTCTCTATGCTACCACCTGCAGCATGCTTGATCTTGTAGATCCTCTTGGAAGTCACTACAAACTCCCCTTCAGGTCTTGGGACTGCATCCCAAACATCTTCATGATCGACTGGTACTCCTCGATCATGGCATTCTTCCCAGATCCTGGGAACTATAATATCTTAAATATTTTCAATAGATAACTTTGTTGCTGAACAAATGTTGTAGTCCTTCTTTTGTAGGTGATGGTATACAATCTTTCCTACACAACAAGTTAAATTGCATGATTAGAAAACATATCATAGTTTTCAGAACAAATTCTTACACATAAAGAAATATGTCATACAGTCATGCAATTATCTTAGCCAATGCTTCAATACAACATTTATCCATATTCTGTAACTTTCTAGATGCCTTCCAATCTCTACCAGAACATTGTTAAGAGTGTGCACAACTCCTAACATGTCAGCAAAGAGGTTTCATTCTAGATAAGTAGCAATGGAATGTTGTACAGTTCCATAGGCCACTTACCCATGTATATTAGTAGTATACTATTCATCAATGAAACTATTCTAATATGCATAATACACAACCTAATTCTAGGAACATAAGCATATACATCATTGAATAACATTATGTAAGAAATGAAAATTCAAATACTTATCTTTGTTTGGTTGCTGGGTGGACTCCCTCTGAATCTTTGCAACTCCATTCTGATGTGGATTGTGAGAAGTGGTCAACTCCCTCTGAATATCTGCATCCTTGCAGAAACTGCTGAAGTGTGCTCCTTTGCTTTCTTGCAGGAACAACTGGAGTGTGTTCCCTCTTGATCTTTGCTTCCTGGATTACCTGTCCTTGAACTTATAGCCATCCTTAATCACTATGCATGCTTATTAGTATCATCATTGTGTTATCCTTGAGGTCTCATACATAATCACACATTTATTAGTATAATCTTAATACTATCAAAACACAATAATCTTAAACATGTATAGTCATGATCATTCACAGATAATAAACATTAGTATTCAAGGTTTCAGGGAAGTCTTCTTTTACTCATGCATATTCTTATTTGATCATAGGTCTCTTCTGATTAGTTAAATCATCAATGCATAAACCCGTGATTACTCAAACCTATACCTTCATGATTCTTCTAGTTAGTCATATCATCAATTATGGTAAGAAACATAATATGCATACAACCATGACTATTCAAACCTATGACTTCATGAATAATCATTATCAACAACACAGCAATATAAGATCCTAACACAAGGTAGGATTCCAGCTTGATATAGGAAAAACATACCTGGATTAGCATGCTAGCTAGTTATGTCTAACATACCCACATAATGTCTTCTGGTTCTCTTCAGTGACTTGTGCTAGTAACATGCATGTCTCATAAGTTAACCATTGTACAACCAAGTTATACATACCTCGTAAGTAGATCTTCTATGTGATCCATGACAATGGATGAATCTTTGTCTTCATGTCACCATGATCATATATCCTTGAAGTAGAACATGATTTGTCTTTCTTGGTGTACCTTGTATGTTAGCAAACAACATAAACCTCATACAACATCACAATGCATTAGTACAATCATAAGTGTCAAAACCTTAATCAATGAATATCTTCTATTAAGGTAATACGACAAGTCTAGTAATTAATCAAGATTGTACTGTAATGATATGAAGACAAACATATCATAAACTTAACCATGAACATAATTTGAAACATACCTATAAGCCATACCTGTCAATATTGCTTGTAATCTTCTTATGGAAGACCTTAGCCTCATCTCCCTCTGAGACAAGAACTTCTTCACTTATGTAGGTGACCAATCCATCTTCTTCTAGGATTAGCCCAATCCACTTGATTTGCAAGAACTGGACCTAGAGCTGGATTAGGGTTTGTTAGAGAAACCCCAAAAATTCAAACTTTGAATTTCAAACTTCCGAAAGGATAGAAATATGTGCCTTGATGAGCTGATCAAGCTGGTATATTCAGAATTTGAAAACTACAAAGTTTCACTCCTCAATTTTGCCTTTGAAACTTTTGGATTCACTAGACGTGACCCCTAACTAGGGTTTGATGAAGCCCACTCTTCTGCCCAATCAAAAGGTTTGATCCAAAGCTCTAAGCTTCTATTTTTCTGAGGAGCTTCCGGTCGTGGTCACAGATTTCAAAAATTCCCATTTTTGTAGAAGCCCTAATTTTCCAATCAAAGTCCCGAACTAGGGTCTAATCAAGCCCGGTCTTCTGCCCAACCAAAAATTCTGAAATTGGTCTCTAAATTTCTATTTTTATGAGTGGCATTCAACCATAGTCTTCGATTACAAAAATTCCAACTTTCTCCGAAACCCTAAATTCTGGAAGCCATGAATAAAGGTGCTCAAAAATAATTATGTTATGACATAAATATGTACCTGATTGTTTCTGGTGTAACTCTGAACTTTTCAATCCACAGGGTCTGAAAATTTTTCTTGACATAGCCCGACCTGTCATCTTTCCATCCCGACAGGTCTGACCTCAATTGGATTCTCTGAGAGAGATTTATGCCAAGTGTCGCAACATGACCTGTTTATAGGATAAAACAGGAGAGCAAACTTGTACGACATGCCACGTGTCACTGGTTCAACTTCGGCCTCTGAAAAAGTTTCCTGAGATAGTACATTCTGTGTACTACCTGCCACTTTTTACTAAATTTCATTTGGAGCTTCCTATCCCAAGTTATGACCTTTTTACCAAGGCCACCTGTTTATGACTGAGATCTGAAAGAGGCAGAAACCCTATATTGTACAGATCATAAATCACAAAGTACAACGAATTAGAAGTTGTCCTTTGGACACAAGGTACATTGGGATCTTATCTTCGACCTGTAAAAGTTTCAGATCCGAAAACTTCGCCAAAATGGATTTATAGTGAAAGTGCTACGATAACTAGTTTTTGCTATATCAAGCCCTAGCATTGTAAGTGCAACAAGTGTCATACATGCCATATCCTGCCTTCTTTCAGGCTAGCTCTGATACCATGTTAAATTTTCAGAACTTACTTCAATCTGATTTAGGATCTTAACTGAGAGAACAACATGTACAGCAAATCTATAGCATATCAATCATGGACACAATAATGCAAGCACACAAGAGACATAGAGTTTACTTGGGGAAAACCATAAAGGTGAAAAACCCCAATAACTTCCTCAGAGATGGATAGAGCAATGATACAACCAGAATACAAGAGATAGTCTTCTCCTAGCAGCAGAGCCTCCTCCTCATAATTGCGCCACTTTCTGAATGAGAGAAGTGTGTGAATTAATGATCAAATAGAGATCTCTCGATCTCTATTTATACTTGTTCTGTCCTGCCCAATAAACTAATGGGACCTACATGTCTAACTTAACCAATGGCTAACTTAATCCAGGCCGACCCCACACTTGGTGGTCTAATAACCCTTTGACCCACATGGCCGACCCCTAATAGGGTGGTCTAATAACCCTTCGACCCACATGACTTATACAGGGCTGACCCCAACAAGGTGGTCTAATAACCCATCAAGTATAAGTTACGACACTTACAATATAAATGACGACACTTCCGTATAGAGGAATAATAGCATCTCTATAGGAGTACAAAATACATATATGAAATACATGGGTGAAATACATTCCGAAGTTACATATACATCAACAAAAAGCAGCGCAATATTACATTAATACATTGGACAGTTATAAGCATGCCAATGGTTTTACTTCAACTATGTATCATAAGCAGCAACTGTATGCAAAGGGAGGAGGACTTCGTGGGCATGGAAATGCCCAATCTACACTTCTAATTCAATTTTACATATCTATAAATGTTACCATAATAAGCATGCCAAACATAATTCTTTTTTCTTCAAAGATCTATTTTGTGTTATGCCTATTGAGTTGCGCACATAGCTACTTGGAAGCATGCCTTACTCCCATGTTTCTTTTTTTTATCACTGGGTCGACCCTAGAGAAAACAAGCATTAGTTTCTCTATTGTTGAATATCAAAAGCTCAATAATATCTATGGTTGTAATAGGTGCTAAATTCCTATTATGAGATCCTTGTATTTAAATTATTTTTTCTCTTGTGCTAGAAAAATCATTCGAAGAGCTCTTCAAATGATGGTTATAGCTATGTAAATACAAAGGGATTATTATTCCTCTTTGTTGGATTTACTTTGAATGAAAGAAGTATTGCTCTTTAATTCATTGCGGTTAGCTTTATTGAATAGTAACTCAAGGCAGGGACTTGCTACTTTGCAAGTCATCTTATTAAAACATTGAGAGATTCATGATATCTCATTTTTCATTTAAGATATTGGAAGGGACAACTTTACCTTTCACAATTAATTAAGAGTCACACATACAAGTTATGCTATTAACATTTTATGTATTATAAACATTTTTTCATCAGAAGAAAACAAAAAAAAAACTTGATATTCCAAATAGAAGCAAAGTTATAAACAACTATTACAGTAAGTGCATCATCCAAAAAAAGTAGGTTGTGATCTAGACTGTATCTATGCCTTGGTACATCAAACAAAACTGACATAACATAATAGAATCACTTTCATTTGTTCCCTAAGACTAGCCTACAAAGTTGCAACATATAGCATATTACATCATAACAAAACTACTACAGGAGAACCATCACTCAAAACTGCCAATAGAGTTTTATGGAACCTTCAGAGACTTTAAAAAAGTCATCAAATTCTTCAAAGTGAAGAATGCCCTCCGAAGCACCAACTGCTCTTTTAGATAGTTGATCATCTAGCATATCAAATTTTTTGTAGATGTGATCAAAGGATAATTGGGCAAATGCAAACTATAAATGTTTGATCCTTTTATACCATTGTTGTAGCAAGTCCACCTATAGAGAAGCTTTGCCCGAAACCCAATCAATAATTGTTTTGGAGTCACCATAAACATGTAGAGAAAGAATACCCCTTGAAAAATCAAATTGAAGTAGTGCCCTACAGTGCTAGAAGATATACCCAAGCATTTTTTCATCTCCCACATCCAAACCATAACAAAAAGTAATGTTTAACAAATAATTTGATTACCATACCAGTTCCACATTATTCAGATTAAGAAGCTCCATAAAAAAATCCAATAATTTCATTCTTAGGAAAGGTTGGTTCAGTGTGGATTTTCTTATTTTGTACACCATCAAACCTATGAAAGTCTTTATATAAGCCCAAGATTTTAATACTGATCACACGAACCGGTTGACAATAATCTTCAAAAATCCTTAAATTCCTCGCTTTCTATATGCCCCCCGCACATAAAAGAATTATGTTGAGAAAACTAATGTATCCACTTTTTTCAATAAGTCTTCAAATGAACATCCAATAGAGAACTGCTACCAATCCACTTTAATCTAAAGTTTAGAAATCACCTATGTCCAGAATGTACAAGAAAATGGGCAATCATCCACAAAGAGATGTATGATAGGCTCGGGACCAATTTTGCACATCATAAATATATTGGGTCCAACAAAACCTCTTTTTAATAAGTTATCGCATGACAAGATTTTGTTTTCAAAACAAAGCCAAACAAAACATTTAACTTTAAGTGGCAGGTTCCACTTCCATAGTTGTTTATGCCACCATTTCCCAATATATTCAGCAGATGCTTCTGCAATAACTTCATAGGCCATTTTAACACTAACTTAACTATTTATTCTGTTCCAAGCCCACAGCATTTTGTCATCTTCCTTTGAGAGGCTTATGCCAAGATGAGATAACCCTATTATAAATTTGTTCCATCCATCTGCAAGATCACTTGTTAGTCCCAAGTCACCTACATTCAACCAATATGAATGTAGATCATTCATCGAATTTTAACATGTGCCAATCTATACTACCCTAGATTTACAAGATGAATGCATAGAGGTTGGGATAGTAAATAAAGATATTGTCCTCCAACAAAGGGATCAATCCCCAGGTGAACCATTTTACCGCTTCCAATTTTCCAAGCAAGCCAGGATCTCAACCAAGGATATGAATTCATGAAACCCTTCTAGAAATTAGAGGCTTGAGTAGAATATTTGTTTTGATTTCTAATCCACTCCACTACAGGTTTATTTTTAAGATATTTAGCATAAAGGATATCATTCCATAGCTATTTTCCAAAAAGCCCTCTCCATGAGCTCTTGACACTCAACAATACTAAACCAATGAAGATTTTGTATTCCCCAAACCCCCCATAGCTTTTGGAGAAGATATTATTTCCCAGTTAACTAGATGAAGTTTTGACTTGTCTACATTACCTGACCAAAGGAAATGCATCATTTTCTGCCTCATACATTGTAGAATGGACACATGAATATTGGCTAGCGGAAGTCAATATACCAGAATGCTCTCTAGAAGTACAACCTTTACAAGTGTAAACAATAGATAACCATTTATAACATTAGCAACCGATCCTTTTTTCCATTTTCTTCAGAAGCCACATCCAGTGATTCTTGACATAATTATTAGGTTTTAAAAAGTACCCCAAATATTTGAATCCATTTGCCAATAGTTCAACTTTAAAAGGAAAGAAAACTTATATCCTAGCCATAACATTTTCTTGAATTGCATTTTGAATGAAATAAGACTTTTGTATGCTAACCTCCATCCTTGTGGCTTCAGAAAAAAAGTTTGATGATCTCATAATAAAATTCCCATTCTTCAACATAACCATATCCAAATAAGAGAACATCATCCACAAACAATAAGTGAGATACATAATGGGATGGAGTCACCTTCACACCAATCAATTTCTTGTCCTTCTTGGATTTCCCTATAAGCTTACTAATCCCCTCCACCACCAACATAAATAGTAATGGAGATAGGTGGTATCCTTGATGAAGACATCTATAACTTTTGAAGAAAGCAGTTGGGTTTCCATTAACTAAAACCAAAAATTTTGTAGAGGAAACACATGCCATTATCCAATATGTCACCAACAAGGGGAGACCAATTTGCAAAAGAACTAATATGATATATACCTTGTCCACTCTATCATAAGTTTTCTTGAAGTCCATCTTTAGAATGAGGGCATTCAATTTCTTTGTTTTGATGGAATGAATACTTTCCTGAGTAACCCCTATAGCACCGAGGATTTCTCTCTTATTGAGGAAACCAAATTGTTCAGGAGACAAACATTCAACAAGTTTTGGCTTAATCCTATTGGATATCACCTCATAGATAATTTTGTAAATAATATTGCATAGTGAAATTGATCTAAATCATCAAAAGTATCAGGCTTAGAGCTCTTGGGAATGAGAGCAATGAAGGTAAAATTTAGGGATTTAGAAACAACTCCATTAACACAAGATTCCTTGACCACTTTCAGCAAATCATTCCCCATCAAATCAAAAAACGATGAAAAGAGTTCCACGGTCCAACCATCTGAGCCTGGACTTTTAGATCTAGCAATTTTTTTTATAATTCAATTTCTTCTAGAGTAACCTCCTTACCAATCTATTCTCCTTCCTCATCAAAGAAAAATCTAGGATGTTGTTGAATGACTTCGAGCTAAGCAGAAATGTTTTTTTTTAAGATGTTTGCAAAATGAGAAGCAACAACATCTTCTAATTCCTTTTGAGTATTTATCACCATCCCCCGATCATCCCTCAAATCCCAAATTGTATTATTGACTCTCCTTTGGTTTGCATATTTATGGAAAAACTTAGTATTATTATCACCCTACTTGATCCAAATGGTTATACTTTTTTATCTCCGTGATTCCTCATTAAGCCTTAGGATTTTACTTTTTTGTTATTACAACTCCACCAATAGACTCTTTGATTCTTTAGAGAAGATACCGGACGGTTCGAGAGTGAAGATTTCACCAATCCTCTCTTCCACCATCAATAGGTCTTGATTCAAATCCCTCAATTTTTTCCCCATTGAATAATTGTTTTCTTCAATCCTTTTACTTTGGAAACCAAATTACTCATAGAAAACCCCCCCACATCTTCATGAAAAGAAGACCAATAATCTTTGACTAAGGAAACGAATTTTGTATCATCAAGCCAGCTATGATTAAATTTAAAAGGGAGCCTATGACCACTATTATCAATATCAACTTGAAGACAAATTGGTGAGTGATCATAAATCCCATAATGAATAGTCCATGATCTGTATATGTTGACCCAATATGATTTTTTTATTAAATAAAGAATCTATCTAATATTTTTGACACCCCTGCATCCCTAATACATCCATTGCTCTAAGTAGGGGACATAGGGCAAGGAGAAATATCAATCAGATTTGAATCTTGGAACAGTTGACAAGAAAAATATTCTAGGGGATCTAAATGTGGATTAGTCCCCCATACCTCACTTGCATCCATAGTAAGATTTAAATCACCTGCAAATATGATGAAATCCTCCTTAAAATACCACTTTTATCAACCTTCTTCCAGTATTCTTCTCTGCCCGAGTAAGGCCCATAATAAGTCTTTGAAAAGATGGTCAAAGCCCCGAAATTTACCTTCGAGAATGATACTTGCAATAGAGGAGAATGGCGTAAATTCAGCCAAAGAAGAATTCCATATAGTTAATAGGCCACTAGAGTGTCTCGAAGCATCTATCGCACAACACTCCCAACCTAGAAAGATCTTCAAAAAATACTCACAAGCCTTGTCACAACTACACATGGTTTCTTGGATTAGTACTACATCAACCCGAAATAGGCAAAACAATCTTTTGAGAGCATTGAATTTGGACCTGACCCCCAATCCTCTGATATTAAAAGAGATTAAGCTCATTGGTCGACCTTGGAAGGGGGATGACCTGCTCTAAGAGCCCGAGAATTGGAAGTAACTTCCCCCATGGAGGAGGAATGACACAAATCTAACCAAGTCGACAACAAAATATAGGAGTGTTGTAGATTCCCAGGATCCCCCGAATCCAAATTCCCCCTATTACCTTTTTCTTTATTTTTCTTCCCCTGGTAGATAGTCTCATTTTCACATTGAATAGATGAGATAGGAATAATACTAGATCGACAAGGCTTGTCTGAATACACTTGTATCGAGGATTTGGTCGTATTGGTATTTAAGGAAGTAGCAAAGGATTTAAGATCACCTTGATTAAGTACCAAGGTCTCCAGAGAAGAAACTAAAGATGGACTCGGGTCATGACCAAAATTCTCCACTACTCCATCATTTACATGAGGAACATGAGAGTGCCTAATCGAAAAAGGCTGAGAAGATTCTAAATTTTGCATTAACAAGGATGACTCAACAACATAGGTAGATACAGGATGTTGTTTAAAGACACACCTATCCGGTACTTTAGAAGTTTGAGCTGATTTGGAACCCATATCAGGAGATAAATTAGCCCTAATCGATTCATGGCAATTATCATGGAAACCCATTTCGACATCCAAACCCTTGTCTAACCCTTCTCCCCATTTAATAGTTTTATTAGAATCAGAAGACAAACATAAAATATTATCGGAATCAAAATTCCCCACACCATGTATATTGAAAATTTGAAAGAGGACACATCCTGTCCACAGATTGAAACAATGATCACCATTAATTTTAAGTACCATTCCACAACCACAAGAACCAACATTAGAAGCACCATCAAATAATCCAAGAGCTATAGAAAAATTGAAAGAGGGCACAAGAAAAAGTTTATGCTTGTTATGTCTCCCCCCCATATGATAATCATTGTATAGAGCCACACATCCCATACTACAAACTTGAGGATTAGGAGTCGCATTTTCAAATAATGCCTTGTTCCTCATCTTCCAAATGGCCCAACAAACAAAGATTGGTAAAATTTTATGATGAAAGACCAAGTGTCCCCACTGTCTGAAACTATCTTATATAATTTAATTATAATTTAAGATACGAGTATTGTTCATTTTCTTCTTTTAATTATTTATTTAGTTTTTTTTCCATGGAAAAAAAACGTAATTTCATTTCATCAGTGGTGAAAAAATTACATTTTGTATATGCACATCAAGTGTGCATGGCTGTGAGTTGCTGACCTGTTAACAAGACATATGTCTTCATCATAAGTTCATTTTACCGAGCTTTTACAAAATCTGATACAAAAAGGAATTTCTATGCAGAGCACATAAAATCAGCTCCCTAAGCCTCCAGTGAGACATAGAAAGGTTCATAACAATAAATATGTCCAGAACAGAGCTGAAATACTAACAAAAAAACATATATAGAACAGTAAAGTAATTTAGAGTTCTCTGCAAAAATGTATGCCGGTGATCATTCAATAAACGACTTGTGGTAGTAGTCCTATGTGATACCATCCTGTAATTCCTTCACCTTCCAAATCCCCAAAGCCAATTGCAAGCCCTCCTTTGAGGCTTTGTCCGCCTCCTAGTTGTTTTCCTTATATACATGACTGCATGAAAAAGTATCAAATGAATGTTGGACCTCCCGAATGTCCTGTAGAATATTGTTAATCTTAAATTCCTGCAAAGTTGAGTCCCTTTAATCCAGTTAATAACATTCATAGAGTCACCAAAAATACATAGGTTTCGACAGCCCTTTTCAGCAGCAAAGATCAAGAGAAGTTTAAGGCTCAATAGTTCAGGGAAATTGTTACCACCCTCTCCCAACCCCATATTTAATTCAAAGAAATGAGAAGTAGTAAGAAATAGCAATGCCCCTCCCCCACAGTATTATTTTGAGTAGCACCGTCGAAAAAACCCCATGGCATAGACCGATCAATTCCCACCTCCAATACCTCTCTTTGTTTTGTTGTTCTAACATGTTGTGGAAATGTCGTTAAGATGCCACATGATAGAGCTACAGTAATCACCAGGGTACAAGATTTATCGAAAAAGATGTAGTTATTACGTGCTAGCCAAACTCCCCAACAAACTAGCAGAGGAAGGGATTTCACCGTTTTGAGAGGTGGAATCGAGTTCCAGTTTTCCCAAGCATGCAGCACCGAAAGACCAGTCCACACACAGTTGATACCCGTAGTCCGAGAGCATTCAGCCCAAACTTCCTTAGTATAGGGACACTCTATAAAGAGGTGAGATACAGATTCCTCCGCAGATTTGCAAAGGGTACACCACCTCGGACCGTGTTTGTTCTTTTTCTGCAGATTGTCCTAGGTAGGAACCTTATTTTCCAAAGCGTTCCACATGAACATGCGAGTTTTGGGAGGGCTCTTAAGCTTCCACAGTTTCTTCCACCACCACACAGGTTCCCTGTTGTTCTCATGAGCGCTGAGACAAATATAACCACTCTTTGGAGAGCAGATACCATGGGGATCACCTTCCTAGATGAGCTCATCTTCCCTATTTCGCAAAACCACCTGTGCTCTGTTGATGTCAATATCGGGATACAACCAGCTGATCTGGTTCCGGGAGACCCAACGCCTGTATCGATCTCCAAGTATGTACCCATGGCCTCACCTGAACCTATTTTGCCAGTTATGACAAAAAGGTAATTCCCTTAGCCCTCAAAGTTGCCACTGTCTGACCCAGCAACAGATGACGTCCCTCACATCCAATCCATAGATCTTCCCCAACCCTGAAGCTACTACCATCGCCAATGTTCCAAGCCAGATTGTTTGCGATCACCGGGAACGAAGTGACCACCGCCTTCCATATCATAGACCCGCCCACATGTGACTTCCCAGGGTTCCTCACCCAATCTTCAACAGAATCTAGGGCAATATACTTCTGGATAACCACCTTAGTCCAAACACTCTCTGTTTTTAATAACCTCCACCCCCCTTTAGCAGCAAGAGCTTTAGAGAATAAGAAAATTTTCTTCAACCCCCATCCTCCCAAAGCTTTGGGAACAACAATTCTCTGCCACCGAACCCATGGTGACACAAATTTGTCATCTTTCCCACTCCATAAAAAGCGAAAACAGGTCCTCCTAGCTGTCTCCAAAATCCCCTTGGGGATCCAGGATAAGGACATCCAGAAAACAGGAATCGCCTCCAAAACAGATTTTACCAAAATCAAACGTCCTGCCCTCGACAACCATTTATGGCTCCACACTTTTAGTTGCTTATCCAACTTTTCAAGGAGCCATTTCCAATCCCGCTTTTTATAGGAATTAGGCTTCAGCTGGAAGCCCAAATATTTCAGACCATCATCCGCCTCCAAAAGAGTAAAAGGAAAAACCCTAATAAAGGAACACAATTCATCTGCTCTCAGCAAATTTACTATAAGTGTAGACTTCCCAGCATTAATTTCCATCCCATTTGCCAAAGAGAAAAGTTCCAAAATCCCCCAGAGAGTTTTAGCATCACTAACGGAGCCATTACAGAAGATAAGAACATCATCTACAAAGAGAAAACGAGTAATGAAAAAATTGGGAGCCACCTGAATACCCCTCAAATTACCTTGTCTTTTGGCCTCCCGGAGGGCCCGAATCAGTCCTTTAGTCACCAAAAGAAAAAGTAAGGGAGACAATGGGGAGCCTTGTCTGAGTCCTCTGTCAGAGTGAAAAAAGGGGGAGGCCGCCCCATTGATAAGAACAGAGAAAGAAACTCTAGTAATGCAGCTCATGATCCACCTTATAAATCCAATACCAAGACCCAGATGAGTAAGAAGCATGCAAATGTAGAGCCAACTTACTTTGTCATAGGCCTTGGAAAGATCAATTTTAAGTACAGCTCCTTTAAGTTTCTTCGATTTGATACTATGCAGACCTTCTTGGGCTACACCGATAGCCTCATGAATCTGTCTCCCCTCCAAAAAACTAAACTGTTCTCCAGAAATATGACGGGAGAGGATGCCTTTCAACCTTCTAGCAATGACTTTTGACACTACCTTGTAGACACAATTGCATAGTGAGATAGGTCTAAAATCATTCAGGGTGGAGGGGTTGTCCGATTTTGGGATTAGAGCAATGAAAGTTGAATTGAAACTGGCTGGAATTCTCCAAGAGAGTCTAGTATCCTCTACAACCTGGAGAAGATCCTCCCCAAAGAGATCATACAGCTCAAGAAAAAATTCGATGGACCAGCCATTCGGGCTCGGACTTTTGTCTTTTTGAAAGCTTTGTAGAGATGCCTTAAGTTCTTCCTCAGAAATCTCCTCCATCAGTGCTTCATTATCCTCATCTTCCACAAATCAGGGAAAGAGTTGGGCCACCGTGATCACCTCCACTAAATTAACCTGGTTGTTAGCCCCAAAAATATTTTGAAAATGTTCCACCCCACCCGAGCCATCCCCTCAAAAGAAGTTTGAGGTTCGCCCACAGAGTTTGCAAGACTCCAGATAGTTCGCAGCTTTCCTTCCTTTTGCATAGGCATGAAAGAATTTTGAGTTCTCATCCCCGACTTCCAACCAAGTAGCTCTGCTCTTCAATCTCCAGGTCTCCTCTTTCTCCAGCAGGAGAGTGTTCCTTCTTCCCTCCAATCTAACCAATAGTTCATTAGACTCCTAAGTCCTCAATCGCCCTCCCTCTTCATCATAGATTTTAGAAAGATCCTCCTCGATCTGTTTCAATTCACCATCCTCCCTAATCCTTTTTTCATGAGCCCAACCTTTGATAGGGCCTTTCACCCTCTTTAAATTCGTGGCAAATTGGAAAGAGGCAAAGAGTGGAGCCCAACCATTGTAAGGTACCCACAATGAGTTTACCAACTTAGTGAAAGATTCATCTTTCAGCCACGTCTTATTAAACTTTAGAGGACCATGAGCTTTAGGTGGCCCACGACGAAGTTCAAGAAAGATGGGGAAATGATAAGAGCCGCCCCCCATCCCAACCCATTGTCTTAAAAGAAAAAATATGTCCACCAGCCGTTCAGTAACCAAGAATCTGTCCAGTCGCTTTGCCACCCTGTTATCCCCAGCTCGGTTGTTCCGCCAAGTGGGTTTGAGTTTAACAGGCTCAATGTCAATCAAAATTTTGGCTGCTAGTCGCTGTGTGAAGAAACCAGCCAAAGAGTCCGCCCGGGCCCTAGGCCCCCAAACTTCTGACTGTCCAAGATAAAAGTTCAAATCACCACCCAAAATCACAAAATCCCCCCTGATGAGAGAATTGTTAAGTAGCAAATCCCAGAAGGGGATCCGATTCAGATAAGGCCCATAAATATTAAAAACAGTAAGGACTTCTCCTAAGTCCAGAGCCAAAAACGACAACCCAAGAACAAAATCCATCCCCCACACATTGTGTAACTTAACAAACTTGTCGTTCCATCCAATAACCAAGCCACCAGAATGACCACGTGCATCCAAATTTTCAAACAACCATCCACATAACCAACTTTCGCCTTCACCACCTCACCATCGCCTAGAGTTTCCCAAAGCAATATAATGTTTGCGCGATCAAGAGTGACCACCCGTGAGAGTGTTGATCTTTAAGGGGGACCAGCCAGACCTCGACAATTGAGGGACATAATTTTCATGGGCGACCCTTCTTGTGGGTATGCATTGCTCTAAGCACCTATTCAATAGACTGTTGTTTAACATCCAAAAGATCCATCTTTGCTTTCGACGGAGCCTTTGAGATTAGAGTCTTCCTCCCCCTTCGTTTCGGCATCAATTCCTTCCCTTTTCCCAATCCCCCAGACACAAGTTTGGTGGCAGAGCGGAGAAAATAACCAGAGTCAAATGATTCGGTGGGGGATGAAGTGGAAGCTTCCTCCCAGGGTAATGGGTCCGGGTCTGGGTCCAGGGAAGGGATAACCTCCTCCAAAGAGGCAGGAGTGGGTTCAATGAGTACATGTAAGCCTCCATCGATTGGGGTGTGATATTCAAATTTTTAAGGCCTTCAACCCAGTCCAAGCTAGGAAAGGAAACATTATTCATGAAAATTTTAATTGAAGGAGGAATGGGGGGAGGAGGAGTACCCGTAAATAAAGGCTCCTGAGAGAGCAGTGACACGGTTAAACGAACGATGCCCTCGACATTAGTAACAGGAAGTTGTTTTTCCTCCGAAACAAATACGCCCACTTGTTCCCCAACCGAACCCTCCTGAGCCATCAGAGAGGGTGCCGTTGGAGCCTGTCCATCCGGAGCAGGATTTTCAATCCCATCGGACCACTTGTGCTACCCACCATTCCTAGTCCGGAGAGGGAGTTTACACTTCGCGGCAGGGTGCCCATAAACATGACACCTCCTGCATCGGAAGGGGACATTCTCATAATCCAACTTCTGCACAATGATATAAGGACCCCAACTAAGCTTCATCTCTTCCGCCAGACCATCTCGAACATTTAGACTGACCAGAATCCTTGCAACCTTCCTCTGATTAGTGTGCAGGAAGGAGTAATCCCCCTCCAAGTAAGAACCCAGAATGTTCCCGATGCCTTGAAAGTGTCGTTCCGACCAATAGTGTAATGGAAGCCCAAGAAGGTGAACCCATAGAGGAACTGTATTCAAGCGCTCCCGATTAGCATCGAATAGAGGATGTCAGGTTTTAAGTAATACGGGGTAGTGATCCCAACTCCAATTCCGATTGAGAACCCAAAGTACATGTTCTGCCCTAAGAAAATTAAAGGCAAACCAATTTCTGGTTAATTCCACCACTTCAGGCACATAACCAAGATAGGCCTTCCAATGCTCCTCGGCCCACCTCACAATAGTTCGCATAGCAAAGGACCTACCAAGCGCCTTCCTGACCAGAGTCAGATCCGTCATCTGTAGAACACTATACCACTCAATGTCCTCCCCCAGAGCATATTTGTATTCAATACGATTGGATTTTACCCACTGTTTCCTACCTCTTTTCCCCAAATGTGTCCTGTCGTCCGAAGAGCCCCCGCCACAATCTCCAGAGCTTGTCCCAGAGCCCACCTTCGGACTGGAAAACCCCCTTTGTTCTTATGCACCAACTAGACCAGCACCAGTTCCTGCGCTGAGATGCCCAATACTCCCTCCAAAAACCAAGGTCTCCGCCTGTGCACCCGGCTCATAGTTGAAAACCGACCATCCACCACACCTCTAGATGCTCCATCAGTCTGTGCACCAACCCAAATCGATTGACCAACAGGCCAAGATGGCACCTCAAGCTCCTCAAGGAAATGCAATACATCAACTGTCTCCAGCGCAGTTTGTAACGCAGCAGGTGGGGAGGATGATGTTCGGATATCCATCATCTATTTCGGGATACATATCTATTTCAGGATCATCTATTTCGGGATACATATCTACTTCAGGATCTTGCATGATCTATTTCAGGATATGCAGTCCAGTCACCAGTTTGATGCCTCCAGCACCTTATCCACCTTCTTCTAGCACCCGGGAGCCACTTTCCACAGATTTTTAGCCCTCCTAAGCTGAAAGGCGCCCTCTTCTCACCTACTGACAGAGAAGGGCGCACTTGTTCACCTACCACTGCAGATTCACTCCAGTTACATTCAGTTAGCTCCGATTCTGATTGATTTCACTCCGATTTCACTCCTGACTGACTGTTTCACCTCCGATTGACCTCCAGTTCGATTAGGTGACTTGTTCTGACTCCAGTTAGCCTCCTATGCGCCCCCACTGAGCCTACAGATCCTATATCAGTGCTACACACTTCAGTTACATTTATTATGATCAGTTAGACTCAGCTTGACACCTGGATGACTGTTTGTTGTGATTGATGAGCAACACCGATGATTGATGAGGACTCCTAGATTGAGTCAAGCTACTCCATTCAGTGATTCGAATGACCTCCTTAGGCAATTCGAATTGCTCTGTTCATTGAAACAGTTTGTATTGTAATTCATTCACCCTTTCTGGGATAGAGAGCACTGCTGCATGTTTTGCACAGTTTTGCACCATATTTTCTATGTTCATCTGTTGTGATTGATTTACTTGTTCATTAGATCTGCTGTGACTAATTTTACATGGTATCAGAGCCATTGCAGGGACAAGATCTCTTTTCTACAGGTGTTTATACAAGAAGATTTGACTGAATTGCTAAAAATTGCAAAAAGTTTGGCATGAGATATCTCAAGGGCATTCGCTCATGTGCATGCAAAGCTTGAAAAATACTCCAATACCACTCCAGAAGCTTGAGTTACCACATAATTCCTGGATCTGATACATTGGACCTATTCAACATTGCTTGAAATCCAATCCCAGGTGTGATGCAACTCTCAAAGGGTGGATTGTTCGACCTTATTGTGATTGTTCTTATGTGATTTGCAGGTTAATTATCTCCTCCAAGTGCACTCGCTACATTCTGCATGCAAGCTTCCCTACAGCATTTCCATTCGCTATAGTCTGCATGCAAGCTTCTTCTTCATCATTTGACTCGCTCCTAGCAATGGAATACTCTTCTTCAAAGCCTATCCTCACCCCATTCAATTATTTTGATTGGAAAGATGATATGGAGATCATATTACGTTCAAAAGGATACTACCGAGTCACTCTTGGTCTTGAATTGGAGCCAAACAATGTGGCAGAAAGAACCAAACACTACAATAAGCTTGATCAAGCTTACGGTCTTCTTTGTCTCTCCATCTCCAAAGATCTTCACTTCCATCTCAGCGGATTGAAGACTCCAAAGGCCATATGGGAGCAACTTGAGACACTATTCGGCAAGCAGGATGAGCTTAGGGCTTTTCAATTAGAGAATGAATTGATTGGCCTTAATCCTGAGAATTTCGAGACCATCAATGAATTCTTCACAAAATTCAAGAACTTGAACTTGCAATTGAAGAACAGTGGTGTTATCAAAGAGGATAAACAGTTGATCCTCTCCATTCTAAGCAAGCTTGGGAAAGATTATTCGGTATTTGTCTCCACTTTCAATTCCGGTCAGCTAACTACCCCGAATTGGAAGATGCCTACCTTGAATGCCTTCATTGAGTCCGTTACGAAAGAGCATGACAAGTTGATTCAAATGGGGTCCATAAGCTCCAAAGATTCAGCCCTATTTGTTCAAGGACCCAAGATCTCGAATGGTAAAGGAAAGCTAAAGAAGGAGAAGCCCAAATTCGAGCCTCACAAGCAAAAAGACAAAGGCAAGCAAACGGATGCACCATCCAGTTCGAAATCCAAGCAAAAGGGCAAAGAAGGTAACCAAAAATCTAAATGTACTTATTGTAACCGTGGCTTTCATCCCGAAATTTCATGTATGAAGAAGACTATAGATCAAATGGCCCTCCTTTTGGAAAAGAACAACATAACCCTTCCTGACGGTGCAAGGAAGAAGGATCGGAATGACGATCATGAAAGAGGACAAGCACTCATGGCAACGGTTTCGAAGCCCACTCTCTTGATAGATTCGGGTGCATCAAATCATATGGCTGCAAATATTGATTCTTTTTCCTCATTCGATCCAAACAGCTCCATCCCCATCCATTTGGGAGATGACTCAAAAATTTCTTCAAAGGGCAAAGGTACGATTCATGTAGATCATGGATGCTTTCAGAATGTTCTCTATGTGCCTTCCTTAGCTTTGAATCTCCTTTCTGTGTATCAAATGACACATACAGGTGATCCAAAGAAAGTCACATTCAGCCCTAATACAGTTGAAATTTCTGATATCAAAAGTGGAAGACTAGTTGCGGTTGGAAAGGCAAACCACACTGCAAAATGTTATGAGTTTTCGCACTTTATTCCGCTTGCAAAGCCCACTGCTCTTCGCACACATGGTAATGAGGTTAGTAGGCTTTGGCATGAAAGATTTGGACATCTAAATTATAAGTATTTGCTGCTGCTATCAAATAAATCCATGGTTGATGGGCTTCCACAACTCCGTTCCTCGAAGGGAATATGCACCGGTTGCATTATTGGGAAGCACCCCGAGCACAGATTCGACCGCGGCAAGGCTAGCAGAGCCTCTACTATTTTGGGATTGATCCATTCTGATATCAGCGGTCCGCTGCCCCATATGTCATTAAATGGTTCAAGGTATGTTTTGACATTTATTGATGATTATTCTCGCTTTACATGGGTATTCTTTCTCAAAAACAAGTCAGAAGTGCTTGGAAAATTCAAGGATTTTAAGGCTTCTGTTGAGACCACCACTGAGAGCAAGATCAAAGCTCTTAGATCTGATAATGGTGGGGAATATATCAAGTCCGAGTTGCTGCAACTTTGTGCCCAAAGCGGAATAAAGATCCAACATACAGTTCCCTACACACCCCAGCAGAACGGTGTAGCGGAAAGGAAAAACCGGTCACTGAAAGAGATGGCTACATGCATGATTGAATCTAAAGGTTTGGCTGCAAATATTTGGGCTGAAGCAATCAATGTTGCTGCATATATACAGAACCGAGTTCCACATTCATCCGTGAAAGGTATGACTCCTTTCGAAGCATTCTTTGGTCACAAACCGGATGTGTCAAATTTGAGAGTTTTTGGCTCTACTGCATGGGCTAGAATTCCTTCTGAGAAGAGACGAGCTTTGGATCCACAAAGTATCGAGTGCATATTGATAGGATATGGGGAAGAATCAAAAGCATATAAGCTCATGGATATCAGATCTAAAAAGATATTCATAGAGCGCAGTGTGCAGTTTGAAGAACCGCTTCAAGAATTGCAACTAGTTGAGGAGAAAACTGCCGATTCACCGCCTTCACCAGAAGAAGATTCGAGCAGCGATAATGAAGGTATGAGTTCTGATATTTCTGATATTGTAGCAGCATATGATGATCATGACATATCAGGTTCGGAATCCGACCATTCAGATCCCCCTCAGTTACCAAAGTGGGCCCAAAATACTCTACAATCTGCTGGTTCTAGTCTTGGAAATCCTGCTGATCCGAGACGAACAAGAGGAGACTTTCAAAGGGCAGGTATGGCTCTTTCTATTGCTGATCCATTTCTTCCTGAGATTTGTTATTTGATGGCTGGTTCAGATCCCCAATCATACTATTCAGCCCATCGAGATCCGAGATGGAAAGATGCCATGGATGAAGAGTACAGTTCTCTTCAAAAGAACAATACATGGGAGCTAGTTTCTCTTCCACCTGGAAGAAAATTAGTGAAGTGTAAATGGGTCTACCGTACTAAAGTTGCTGTTGATGGCACTATCAGCAAATATAAAGCAAGGTTGGTGGCAAAAGGTTTTTCCCAAGTCCAAGGAGTGGACTACACAGAGACCTTTGCATCGGTTGCAAAGATGGATTCCATCCGCCTTGTTTTAGCTATTGCCGCATCCAAGCACTGGGAGGTGCATCACATGGATGTGAAGAGTGCATTTTTACATGGAGACCTTGCTGAAGAGGTCTATATGCAGCAGCCAGAGGGTTATACATCAGATCCATCATTGGTTTGCAGATTGAAGAAGTCTTTGTACGGGTTAAAACAGGCCCCAAGAGCTTGGTACGCAAAGATGGACTCCTTCCTTCTTTCTCAGAATTTCCAAAGATGCAAATCTGATCCGAATGTCTATCTTCAGCGAGTTAAAGGTAATTTGTTGGTTATTGTACTTTATGTTGATGATCTGCTTATTACTGGTAGCACACTTACTTCAATAAACAAGCTAAAATCTGCCCTAAATCTAGCTTTTGACATGAGCGATTTGGGCTTGCTGAGTCACTTTTTGGGCTTGGAGATAGCTCAAAATTTCGATGGGATCACTATATCTCAGCAAAAATATGCTTCCAACCTGTTATTGAAGTTTAATATGGCTGAATGTAAGGCAGCCCCGTTCCCATTCCTCTCAGGAATCAGTCTTGAGGAGGGAGATTCCACACCGCTTGCAGATTGCAGTATGTATCGACAGTTGATTGGTTCACTACTTTATTTGACACATTCACGGCCTGATATCTCATATGCCGTGAGTGCCGTGTCAAGATATATGCAGCAGCCACATGAGCTTCATTGGCGAGCAGCCAAGCGGATCTTGCAGTATGTGCAAGGTACGAGACAGTTTGGCATACATTATGCTGCAGATTCTGAGCTAGATTTCATTGGTTTTACTGATTCAGATTGGGCAGGTGATAGCATTGATCGGAAGTCCACTTCCGGTTATGTTTTCATGATTGGTCATGGTGCTATTTGCTGGTCCAGCAAAAAGCAAGCAGCCATTGCACTTTCTTCAGCAGAGGCAGAGTATCGAGGGGCAGTCAATGCCTGCATTCAGGCAGTTTGGTTGCAGGGTATTCTTTCCGAGTTTGGTTTTGGTGGCACTACTTCGACTGTCCTATTTTGTGACAATCAAAGTGCTATCAAGATCTCCACAGATCCAGTTCAGCGGCAGAGGACCAAGCACATTGAGATTCATATGCATTACATTCGACAGTTGGTGCATGACCGCACCATCATTCTGCAATATTGCCCTACCGATGAGCAAATTGCAGACATCTTCACCAAGAGCTTCACTGAGAAGAAGTTCTCTTACCTCCGTTCACTGTTGGGGGTGAGTTCCATCATGGTGGAGACAGATTGATTCATTATTATGCTTTAGACTTGAGGGGGGGCTTTCTTCCCACTGGGTTTTCCCTCTTTCCTCACTTAGTTTATTTTTCAGCATTTTTTGGATTATTGTATTGGGGTGACCTTTGGTCTTAGTTACCAGGGCCCCACATTATTTTAGTTGGCACATCATAGTCTAGCTTGAGGGGGGGTGTTCGGATATCCATCATCTATTTCGGGATACATATCTATTTCAGGATCATCTATTTTGGGATACATATCTACTTCAGGATCTTGCATGATCTATTTCAGGATATGCAGTCCAGTCACCAGTTTGATGCCTCCAGCACCTTATCCACCTTCTTCTAGCACCCGGGAGCCACTTTCCACAGAGTTTTAGCCCTCCTAAGCTGAAAGGCGCCCTCTTCTCACCTACTGACAGAGAAGGGCGCACTTGTTCACCTACCACTGCAGATTCACTCCAGTTACATTCAGTTAGCTCCGATTCTGATTGATTTCACTCCGATTTCACTCCTGACTGACTGTTTCACCTCCGATTGACCTCCAGTTCGATTAGGTGACTTGTTCTGACTCCAGTTAGCCTCCCATGCGCCCCCACTGAGCCTCCAGATCCTATATCAGTGCTACACACTTCAGTTACATTTATTATGATCATTTAGACTCAGCTTGACACCTGGATGACTGTTTGTTGTGATTGATGAGCAACACCGATGATTGATGAGGACTCCTAGATTGAGTCAAGCTACTCCATTCAGTGATTCGAATGACCTCCTTAGGCAATTCGAATTGCTCTGTTCATTGAAACAGTTTGTATTGTAATTCATTCACCCTTTCTGGGATAGAGAGCACTGCTGCATGTTTTGCACAGTCTTGCACCATATTTTCTATGTTCATCTGTTGTGATTGATTTACTTGTTCATTAGATCTGCTGTGACTAATTTTACAGATGAAACCAAGAACGAAGAAGGAGAAAAACCTGCTCCTGATAGGGAAGGTTTAGAAGAAGCCCCAGCAAGCTTCCACGATCCCAGACCTTCCACCTCATCCCACACCTTGCCAGCTGTCGACACCCAAATCTCTTCACTCTCCAGGTGATCACTGGAGTAGTCGACCTGGTCCACCGCCTCCATGGTCAAGCAGTTAAGTAAAAAAACCTTACGGGAAACCCAACAACCGTCACAGTGATCCCTTCTCACCGGCGTCGTTTCAGCACTGCACCTACGTCGTTTGAAAAGGATGCAAAGGTTCCGCCGACCACCACAAACAAAAACCAAAACCATGCCGCAACCGTGATAATCACCCTGCCTCAGAAATCGTGGTACAATGGGGAATCTGACCGGTGTCAGGCACACCGTCAAAGGCCAAAGGCCATCTGCCTTCGGCCTGCAGCCATCGCAAGCCCTAGTCAGCACTCATCACAATACCCTAGCCAGCCCGCGCGTCCCTTCCTCATCTAAGCGAGATTAGTTATGGGTGACTATTTATTTAGTTTATAACTATAAACAATATAATATATTTTTCAATATAATGAAAAAAATGATTTTTTTTACTCTAACACAATAATTTTCAATAAAATAAATTAATCAATTTTATAACCAACACTATTTGTCAAATATACTCATTACGTCTATTTAGTATCTTTACATACAATTCAAAGATAACTACTATTATAGGTCAACCAACATTAAATATCATTTCATTCATTCTTATTACACTTGATTAATGCTAAATCTTAACACTTTTCTCTTGGAATACATATCTTGTGGAAACCATTAGGTACTTCCCTCATTTCAATGATGGTATCTATGCTTTCTCTTGGAATACATATCTTGGGGAAATCGTTAAGTATTTCCCCTCATTTCGAGGATGGCACCTATGGTAAAGCAGATATAATAATATGCTCATTTAAGAGCTCAACATGTCACTTGGGGGAATTAATCCTGGGTGGGGAGAGTAACTTCCTCCCAGCCATCCAAGCTATGCCCAATTGACATACTAAATCCTAACAGTTAATAATAGAATTAATTTTAATAAAAAACTAAATATTAGGAGTTGGCTAATCATTCTACATTTTGTACTTTCTAGGTCATTTTTGTTGGAATCCGACAATGAATCTTTGTTGAAATCACAAGTTTTCATTACTCAAATTGCATTTTTTATTACATAAATGTATTCAACACCCTCCAAAACCCCTAGACACTCGGTTATGCAATTTCAACAACTTATATATACAATTTTAACAATTCCAATCGGATTTCAATAAAAAAATCACCGTAAAACAATTCAAAAAGTAGAACATTTAACTTACACCCTAAATATTATCTCATGATTTTAAATAGGATTCAAACAATATCTAAAGAGATCAATCTATTTTAAATATCCTTCCATTCTAATCATTAATTACGCCATAGACGTTCACCATGGAGAAGCATTACTTCCACATCAGCAAGATTCCTCGCTCATAGAGCCAATGGAATCGTGCCACGTGGAAGGCTATGCTTCTCCCGACCTGCTCCTGGCAACGCGTCACTGCATTCTAGTGAGTTTCCAGCGATATGTTTTTAGGCTGCGACAGCGATCCCGCAGATGTACTGAAAAAAACAGTCTTTGATTTCTAACATCCCATTGTGTTCCTTATTATTTGTAACCATCGAGCAAATAACAAAAACAATGCAATATTTAACCTAATAAATAACTTTTGGAAATGGTCTTTTCGCACGTGCAAAGGGTGGTTCCGCATTGCCCTTTAAGCGGTTTGCAATACCGTTTTTCCACATGCGGACATATCAAGAATGGACACGTGTGATGGTGGTTTGTATTCCGCAACCACCTTCCCTTTTATCGAGTGCGCACTTTTTCGACGCGGAGATGATCTCGTCTCTTGATCTCTTATATCACATCTCGACCGTCCATCATTGTTAAATAAATGGACCCACTCCTTCATTTAGAAACTAGAGAAGCTATTACGAGCTTTTTTTTTCCATAGAATTTGGTCGAGGTATTCCTTTCGCATAATTTATACGAAATTGTTCAAAATTCTTTCGACATTTTCCGTCGTCCCGGAGCATCTTTAAAACAGGGTTTGCATTTGCATCGATCTTGCCCGACAGCATGAAAAATGAAGACTTTTGCATTAAATTGGACTCTGCAATCTCCCTACACAGACTGGTGAAAATCATTGAGCGAAGCCCCCTTCAACCCTGCCGCAAATCAACGGGCCTTGCAAAAATTATATTTGAGTGGAACGATGTTAAAAGAAATACCAAGCGATGTTGGAGTGCTCTCCAACTTGGAATTTCTGCGATTAGGAGGTGATTTGTTGGAAGTGCTACCAACTGGTCTCAATGACCTCAAGAGCTTGAAGAGCTTAGAAATATTTTATTCGCCACAATTGAAATCCTTGCCCGATTCAATTGGGCTTTTGACTCAGTTGACTCAGTTGCAAATACAAGTTTGTGGGATAGACTACTTACCACGAGAGCTCCTCAAGATGAATAATCTAGAAGATTTGTATGTAGAGAGTTGTCCTTTGCAGGAACATCCATTTAGAAATAGAGAGAGAAAAAATAAAGGAGACAGCGAAATACTCTTATTAGAAGGGGAAAAAAAGGTTGTGGAAGGAGACACAGAAATACTCAAATGCCTGCAGGCGCTTAAGACGTTACCGCTGTTAGACACAGAATTAAGGGAAGTATCTTTTGACGAGGTTGTTTGCCCAAACCTTCAACAACTGACCTTGACATGGTGTTACGAATTGAGGCAAATAGGAGGCCTTTCTGGTCTCGAAATGTTGACTTCTTTGCATACGTTACAAGTTTACGCATGTGAGAAGCTCCATAGCATCCCATGGTTGGTGCATCTCACAAAGCTCACAAGACTATATATCACCAAATGCCCTGAGATACGAGAGTTGCCAGGTATAGAATATTTGACTTCTTTGAAGAGGTTGGATGTTGGAGGATGCTAGGAGCTCTAGAGCATACCAGGGTTGAGGCAGATCACAGAGCTTACACATCTCGACGTTCATGGATGCCGTGAGATATGAGAGCTGCCAGGTGTGGAACATTTGACTTCTTTGGAATGCTTAAATGCTCGTTGGTACGTGAAGCTCTAGAGCATCCTAGAGTTGGGTCAACTAGCAAAGATTACAGAACTAGATGTTTCTAAATGTGTAGAGATACAAGAGCTGCCAGGTGTGGAACATTTGACTTCTCTGAAGAGGTTGGATGTTGAGGGATGCGATAAGCTCCAGGGCATCCCAGGATTGGAGCATCTCACACAACTTACACATCTAAATGTTGCTGGATGCAGTGAGATCCAAGAACTGCCAGGTGTGGAACATTTGACTTCTTTGGAGTGCTTAAATGCTACGATGTGCAAGAAGCTCCACAGCATCTCAGGGTTGGGGCAGCTCACAAAGCTTACTCGACTAGATATAAGTGGATGCAGTGAGATACAAGAGCTGCCACGTGTGGAACATTTGACTTCTTTGGAGTACTTAAATGCTTGGGAATGCGAGAATATCCAGAGCATCCCAAGGTTGGGGTAGCTCACAAAGCTTACAGAACTAGATATCAGTGGATGCCATGAGATACGAGAGCTGCCAGGTGTGGAACATTTGACTTCTTTGGAGAAGTTGTATGTTCGGGAATGCAAGAAGCTCCAGAGCATCCCAGGGTTGGGGCAGCTCACAAAGCTTGCACAACTGGATATCAGTGGATGCCCCAAGATACGAGAGCTGCCAGGTGTGGAACATTTGACTTCCTTGAAGAGGTTGTATGCTGGAAAATGCAAGAAGTTCCAAAGCAACCCAGGGTTGGGGCAGCTCACAAAGCTTACTGAACTAGATATTCATGGATGCCGTGAGATACGAGAGCTGCCAGGTGTGGAACATTTGACTTCTTTGGAGTGCTTATATGTTCCGCTGTGCAAGAAGCTCCACAACATCTCAGGTTTGGGGCAACTCCCAAAGCTTACTCAACTACAAATCAGTGGATGCAGCGAGATACGAGAGATACTAGGTGTGGAACATTCGACTTCTTTGAAGTGTTTGATTGCTGCCGATTGTCCCAAACTGCGGTGGAGTGAGGGAGTTCTCGAGCAGTTGCGCCAACAATTGAATGGCCACTTCATATATGAGAAGAGGCAGAATATGCCTAGAATTTGGGAGGTCATGCGGGTTATTTTATCTGTCACAGAAAACCAAGGAAATCAATAAAACGTAACGTTTTGTATATTTAGTGTTGAAATATATGGTCATCGTAATGAACCAATAGAACCGACCATTGGAAACCATCGAGGGCATAAGGATATTTAGACGCCATTGCTCCACACACGCACAAGAGTCTATTGATAATGTGTTCGTGGATCTCTTCAAGAAATGTGGAAGATTTGATGAACATAAACTCTGCATAATTCAACAAAGAAAAATACGACTTCTGAGATTGGTTACCTCTGTCCAAATTCTCTGGATATCCGTGTGGACATTTTAACAATGATGGACGGTCGAGATGTGATATAAGAGATCAAGAGACGAGATCATCTCCACGTCGAAAAAGTGCGCACTCGATAAAAGGGAAGGTGGTTGCGGAATACAAACCACCATCACACGTGTCCATTCTTGATACATCCGCATGTGGAAAAATAGTATTGCAAACCGCTCAAAGGGCAATGCGGAACCACCCTTTGCACGTGCGAAAAAAATTTAATTAAAATAACATTCGATATATTCATATATCATAAGAAAGATTATATTCATATATTTCTCAATGTAAAACATTATATTCACAAAATAAATTGGAAACATTACATTAACAACATAATTATATATTATATGAAATGATTCTACATTCTCAACATCATTATAAAAAGGAACTATAATCATATATTTCCCTATAATTATAAAATCTTACAATTACGATATATGCATAAAACAAGGGAAAATAAATTCTGCAATTCTAAAGTTTGGAGTAGTGTAATTGAATTCATAAAGCGTTATCATCATACAGTTAGAATCATATAGAGCTCGAAAAGTTCGCGTCGATGTACATTTCTTAAGCAACACTATTAAAAACACATCATTAAGCAAATGAGGAAAATGACACTAACTAAAACAAACAACACTGTATGTTAAGTGGAAGAGCTCAAGTAAACGCCCAATGTACATGGTAGCAATTGACTGGCGATTTTGACCATTGAATTTTTCATATATTTTTTCTCCTCTTCATTCGTGAAGCAAGTAATTGTCTCCACAACATTTCTGATAACAGACGACTTGTATTTTGACAGCTTATTCCTTTCGTTTGTCTCCAGTGTTCGGGTACACAGGGTACTACCAAAGGACCGAACACCAAGAGCAACCACTTCACACAAACAGATCACAGATCAACACACCGATGTTTTGACGTGGTTTAAACCCTCTTGAGTGAAACACTCCACGGCTCCGGCCAAATAGCTTCTACGGGACAATTTATTATGCAAAGAAAGAAAGGTACAAATGAGCTTCTCATAATCGATCAACTAAACAATGACCCTCCATGCTCTTTAAATAGAGATCATGGACCAATCGGGTGTTAAGCCACGGATCAAGGTTAGGTTTGATCTAAGAGAAGTTGAGCCGTCAGATCACTCTATGTCGGGAACATATCGTGACCGTCGGATTAAGTATTTACAAATGCATACTAAAGAAACACACTATCCCTAACGGATATATTACACAAGTTGATCTTAACTAACTCCTAAGTGTCTAAATATCCTAACATCCCCCCTTCAGAACAACTTGGGATAGGATTGAAGGATTTACAAAAGTGACACTATTAGGAGAAGGAAGGAGGCATTAGAGCCTATCCCCCCTTAATGACAAGTTCCTGAACTCCTAACATAGATCGAAGTTTAGAAAACTTCGCTTCTATAAGAGACTTGGTGAAGATGTCTGCAACTTGATCATCTGTAGGGCAAAAGAGCACTTCAAGAACACGATCATGAACAAGATTTCTGATGAAGTGCATATGTACCTCAATGTGTTTGCTGCGTTGATGTAGAACTGGATCTTTGGCAAGCTTGATGGCACTTTGATTATCGCACCAAAGTGGAGTAGGCTTCTGCTGCTCGATATTCTGCTTCTGCTGAAGAAAGAGCAAGAGCTTGTTGTTTCTTACAAGCCCAAGTAATAGGTCCAGATCCCAGACTGAAAACATAACCTGCAGTAGACTTTCGATCATCAGGATCGCCGGCCCAATCTGAATCAGTGAAACCAACCAACAAAGGTTTCCCCCCTGTACTGTAATGAATCTCAAACTGAATTGTACCTCGAATATATCGAAGTATTCTTTTAGTTGTTTTCCAATGACTTTCATGAGGTGTCTGCATATAACGGGCAACACGACCAAAGGCAAAGGAAAGGTCAGGACGAGAATGAGTCAAGTATAAGAGACTATCAACAAGCTGACGATATAAGGTGGCATCGACTTCAGGTGAAGTACAAGTGGCAGAAAGTTTGACTCCAGACTGGAAGGGAGAAGGGGCTGGTGTATAATCTTCCATGTGAAAGCGACGAAGAAGGTCACAAGCATACTTAGAATGAGAAAGAAAGATTCCTTCTTGGGTTTGCAGGACTTGGAGACCAAGAAAATAATGCAAATGTCCTAAGTCTGACATTTCAAAATTTTGTTTAAGACTGGATTTCACATGGGTTATAAGTTTAGGGTCACTACCAGTAAGAATAAGGTCATCAACATATAGAACAAGTATGATGAGATGGTTTCCTACTTTCTTGGTATAGACATTGGGGTCAGAATGGCATCTAGAAAAACCAATGTCAAGGAGAAAGTTATCCATTTTGGCATACCAAGCTCTAGGAGCTTTCTTAAGGCCATATAAGGATTTCTTGGCAGACAAAGCTAGAGTTATTCTGAACATAGCCAGGAGGTTGTTCCATGTAAATTTTCTCCTGTAAATCACCATGTAAGAAGGCAGACTTGACATCCATTTGATGGACTTCCCAGTTGTGTAAGGCTGCAAGGGAAAGGACAAGGTGGATGGAGTTCATTTTTGCAACTAGAGCAAAGGTTTCATTGTAGTCAATCCCTTCAACTTGGGAAAAACCTTTGGCAACTACCCTTGCCTTAAGTCTTTCAACACTTCCATCTGATGCATACTCAGTTCTGTAGACCCATTTACATCTGACAAGTTTTCTTCCTTTTGGAAGAGGTACAAGATCCCAAGTATCATTCGCCATTAAGGAACGATATTCTTCATCCATGCCTGCATCCCAATCTGGATTGCCTGAAGCTTCTGCAAAAGTTTCTGGATCATGGTTCTCGGAAACTTGAGCCAAAAGAGAAGAGGCTCGCTGAAACTGAGAACGTGTTCGACGTTGATCTCTAGGATCACCAGCAAGATCACCAGCTGCTTCACATGTTGAACGGACAAATCGAGGAAGCATTTGTGCCGGTGCAACTGGAGGAACATGAGCAAGCGGAGGTGGATTTTCATCCTCACTGTCATTATCAGAAACTGGAGTTGGAAAACTATCAAGGAAGTTGGAAGAAGAAGAAGAAGGCACAAATGTCGAATCAGGCTCGCAGGCCAAAGATGGCACAATCGCCGAGTTAGGCTCGCAGGCCAAGAGATTTTCATCAAATTTAACATCTCTTCGAATGATTATATCATGAGAATGTGGTTGAAGAAGTCTATAACCTTTTACATCTTCAGAATATCCAACAAATATGCACTTTTCACTTTTAGGCTGCAATGCTTTCCGTTTTTCATCCGGAATGTGAGCCCATGCTTCACTCTCAAACACACGAAAGTGACTTACATCAGGTTTAGTTTTACTCCATGCTTCTTCCAGTGTTATACCTTGTAATGCTTTTGTGGGGGTGCGTTTAACTATGTAATTTGCACAATTTATGGCTTCAGCCAAAAATTGAAGACTTAGTCCCTTAGATTGGATCATACAATTAGCCATTTATTTTAAAGTGTGGTTCTTCCGCTCAGCTACACCATTTTGTTGTGGTGTATATGGAACAGTGTGCTGTTGTTAGATGCATTGTTCAGTGCGGAAAGTACTGAACTATTTGTTAACACATTGTCCTCCATTGTCAGATCTTAACTTAATAATTTGATGACCAGATTGTTTTTCAACAAGGGCCTTGTAGGCCAAGAACATGTTAAATACTTCGCTCTTAAGTTTTAGGAAATAAACCCAAGTGCGTCTGGTGTAATCATTAATAAAAGTTAAGAAATATTTGAAACCAGAAAAGGAAGCAGATGGAAGAGGACCACACAAGTCACTACGCACAAGCTCCAAGGGAACCGAGGCGTGCCAAGAGGCACGTTTGTCAAAACTGTCCCGATGATGTTTTCCGAGTACACAACCGGAACAAACACCATCTCTGCAAGATACCATCGGAAGACCTGTCACCATATTTTCTTTACATAGTTGTTGCAATGAGTGATAATTTAAGTGACCAAATCGCTCATGCCAAAGTTTGCTCAAGTGATCACTATGAGCAACAAAAACTGAAGGGAAAGGTGATGACCCAAAGTTGTTAAACTTGTACAACCTAGTAATATCATCAACAATTTCGGTAGCTAGGACCTGTTGAGGATCTTGAAAATCCTTGATTACAACTTGGTGAGGTGTAAAGGTCACAGTTTTACCTTCACCAGAATGAGTGATCTGATAGACTAATAACAAATTGCAGGAAATTCTTGGAACACATAGTACATCACTAAAATGACCATTATCTACTGGAACTGTTCCAGCTCCTACAACACTTAGAGATCTATCATCACCAACAAATATTTGTTTGGTGTTACATTCATGCATAGTAGAAAAGATGGCTTGATCCTTAGCCATATGATAAGATGCTCCAGAATCAATGAGCCATTCATTTGAAGTAGAAGAAGAAGATGCATTATAAGAATAACTAGAAACACAAAGTGCATGTCCATGAGAGGCAGATTCTGAAGGCGAATCTAGGCTGATGTGGTGCTTCTTCATTGCTGCTTCCAAGGCTGCCATCTTCTTGAAACACTTAGATTCATCATGATTATCTTTCCCGCAATAGTTGCAATGACGCTCAGTCTTCTTGCCTTTTGGTTTGGATCCTTTGTCATTTTTTAAAGAAGGAGCTGACTGAGAGGGTTTGGGACCTTTGTTTGACTTATTATTGCGAAAATTTTATTTCTTGGGAGGCTTGGACTTTTCTTTCTGTTGGGACAATAAGGCTTTCCCAAATATATCTGCATTGTTGATTATTCCAAGATGAATGAGTTTATCTTGTTCTCTAATCAAGGAATCACAAAAGGATTCAAGACTGGGCTCTTGATAGCTAGCTGCATTCAAGGATGCTTTCATGGAGTAAAATGTAGATACAAAAACAGAATATGCAGGTCCAATTTTGGAAAGAATATGATAAATGCATTGTTTGTCTTCCCTCTCAATCTTACATTCTGCACATAAGAGTTTAAGAGTTTTGTACTTAGAGAAATAATCTTGAATGCATGAAAAGTCACTTGGATTTAAAGAAATCAATTCATTTTCGAGTTGGTGACCTCGAATTTCATTGTGTTTACCAAACACAGATTCCAACTTGTCTCAAGCAGCATTAGGTTCATCAATTCCAGATATGTAGAATCGCAAATCAGTAGAGATTGACATCCCAATCAATCCACGAGCTTCATCACATCTATTTGCCCATTTTATTTTCTTATCATCATCAGTGGGTTATTTTTTTTTCCCTGAGGTAATTTTGAAAAGTCCCCTACTTCGTAGAACATCCTCCATACGAGATTTCCATGAGAAATAGTTGGAACTGTTAAGTAGAATATCATAAGGGGCGGCCATATTTGTAAATTAATGGCTGTAAAAGCAGAAACCAATAGTCTGGATGTGAAGAACTCGAAAAAATAGGCGGTTTCAAAAAAAACGGCACTGAAAACTGACTCTATATGATGAAGTTATGCTTGAACAAAGAAACTGTTGAAGATGTCCCCAATAGTGACATGGCAGCTAGAGAATGTCCAGTAAAAAAAAGAACCCCCATCTTCCCAAGATGAACCTTTTAACAATCACTTTACAAGAAAGTTGCTTTAAGTGAACCACTTTTGTAAAATAAGTGATTTCACTTTTACAATGATATTACTTTTAAATAGTGTAACAATAAAAAAACTTAAGTGACTCACTTGTATTTTTATTTTTTATTATTTAAGTGAGATGCATTTTTACAATAAAGTAACTTGAAAATAGAAATTGCATGCACTTTTTCTTTTAAAAGTAACTTCCTAAGACTTGAACTCAAGACCTATTAAGGAATAAAACAACTTTGAACCAAGTGAGCTATATTAAAAGGTATGTAAAATATGGGAATGAGGAAAGGGGCTTTTTTTTTTAACTATTCTTGTTCGGTTTGCGTGCTTGCTCTTTTCCTTGCAAAGCACACCACAAATCCAAACAAAAAAAAAAAAACTTTTCCACACTTGTGGAGTTAGATCTTGTTAGCTTGCCCGGAAAGTTTACGTTTTCTCTTTGTTTCTGATTTGCCGAGATCGCGCAAGGTGCACGGCAAAGAGCATACGTAGCCGAGAAAAACCCTTTCCCTTTCTGTTTCTGATTTGCCAAGATCGCTCAAGGTGCACGGCAAAGAGCATACGCAGATGGGAAAGCAACAATCCGAACCCAAAAAATCTAACAGTAAAAAATGATAAAATATGAGATTTTTTTTTATTTTTTAAAATAGAAAATAAAAAAAATGCGTCACTGTAACATTATACCTTCAGATCTGATGAAATATGCGTTTCTGGAGCAACCGGGAACCGTTTTCGATCAAATGAAAATTATTTATCAATTGAAACGACGCTCCGGACACAATGGAACACCTCCCATAGCCCAGAAATGCACAAAAATACCAGAACTAGAAACCCTTTCGAGTTTCGGCAACAACAGTTCAAGATCTAGATCACAACCGCAAGCGGCACTTCATAAAAGCTCTGATACCATGTTCGGGTACACAGGGTACTACCAAAGGACCGAACACCAAGAGCAACCACTTCACACAAACAGATCACAGATCAACACACCGATGTTTTGACGTGGTATAAACCCTCTTGAGGGAAACACTCCATGGCCCCGGCCAAATAGCTTCTACGGGACAATTTATTATGCAAAGAAAGAAAGTTACAAATGAGCTTCTCATAATCGATCAACTAAACAATGACCCTCCATGCTCTTTAAATAGAGATCATGGACCAATCGGGTGTTAAGCCACGGATCAAGGTTAGGTTTGATCTAAGAGAAGTTGAGCCGTCGGATCACTCTATGTCGGGAACATATCGTGACCGTCGGATTAAGTATTTACAAATGCATATTAATGCATACTAAAGAAATACACTATCCCTAACGAATATATTACACAAGTTGATCTTAACTAACTCCTAAGTGTCTAAATATCCTAACATCCAACACTCTCGACACAACGGCGAATCCTCCTGGCTTTTTGGACATAGGCATCTTCTTCCTCGGCTACAAATGAATGGCATTAGGGTTTCGAAAATAGGTCAAACAATAATGTATTGACAAGAATGGGGCAATTTTGGCTTTTTATAATCCCGTAAGCAGTTTTCTTAGCCAAAGGTGGTAGCGCATGGTCCATTGAGTAGTCTTCAATACCATTTTTACATATGTGGATGACTTGGAGAGTGACACGTACGAAGGTGGTTTCTTTTCTGCACCGGCATTATTACTTATCTCTCGAGCTCTTTGGCAATGCGGGTGTCAATGTGGACCGTCGATCTGGCTTGTCAATGCTACACCGTTGATCTCATCATAGTCCTGTTGTATGTTTCAATGACCCAATCATGCCACTTTGAATTTATTTTGCGTGCGTATGGGCAATGCGGCATGTATTATGCACCATCGATCTTCAATTTCATACAATCTTGACCACTTCGTCACAATTTAATATCTCCAATTGCCTCATCAAATTTCTTTTAAAAAACGGCCATTTATGGTTGTCACCGACACTTGAATTCAAAAAGTGGATTTTAGTAGATCTCAGTTTGTTGCAGCATTGTTTCAGGAACGATCCTTGCTCCCACTTTTCTAAGTTCATCGTCCAGCACTCACATCCTATTTTTCATAGGAGGATGTGTATGTAGAGTAATAGAATTTAAGAAAAGATGGATGAGCATAATGATAGCTGAAAAATGACTTATCTACCGAAAATATAATTGGGCTTGGTCGAAGTTCTAGAGTTAGAATAAAACCGCGCGCCAAATGGAATCTTGATTTTGTGGCCGATTACTGCTTTTGGCCCCTCTACTAAGCGTGCCATTGCTAAAATCCATGGGTCGTTATAATATATTACGGCTTGCCTAATCCTGACCCCACTCTTCATTTTTATTTGTTCTGGCAGTTGCCACACGGAGTTCTACCATACTCGTTGCCGCTAATACTGTTTTCATAGTGAGGATCTCTGCCAATTTTTTTCTCAACCTTATTTCGATTATGACAGCAATAGTCTGTCTTTCTTTCTTTTATTTTTGTATAACCTTTTCTCTTGTTTTATAACGGAGCTTCATCCTCGTGATAGCTCGGGCCTCCCCTTGGGTGGTCGAGTTAATACTGGGCGACCTCCCTATGGAGAATTGACCCAGGATAGCTCCTGGATTAGTGTGCATGCCGGGGATGCATGCTTTGGTTATGTGCACGTAGAGCCACTTTGTTTGTTAGCACAATAGATTTTTTCTAGATCTATGTGGGTGATTGCATCTGTGAAGGCGATCTCAGAGTTCTATTTCAGTTTTCATATGATGAGATTTGCATTTAGATTGTCGTTCTCTTTCTTATCTCTATCTGCTTGGTACCTTATGCTTCCACCGGGACCGACTTCTTGGTATCTTATGCTTCCACCGTGACCGACTGTGTTTGTAGTTTTATAAACTATTTTTTTTTCCTTGTTTTCCTTACTGTGTGTGGCTCGACGGTGGGAGGAGGCAGAAGGCCGCAGGCCAGCGACCGGCGACGGGAGAGCAGGGTCGGAGGTTGAGGAGGTGGGCGGTGGGAGGAGGCACAAGGCCGCAGGCCAGCGACCAGCGGTCGGCGACGGGAGAGCAGGGTTGGAGGTTGAGGAGGTGGGCGACCGAAAGTGAAAGTTAAAACTGCGATCAGCGACCAGCGAAGCAACCATAGACAAAAGTGTATACCGGTCGACAGTCGCGGGGCGCAGCATCAGGATGCGGTCATACAATAATATATATTGTGCGACCAGCGACCATATAAGTAAAGTGGAAAGTCTGCACGAGTTAAATTTAATTGCACGAGAAGCTTATTGGGATGTTAGAAATCAAAGACTGTATGATTGAATTTGAAGTCTCTCATTGAGAATTTATTTTGCTCAGTTAAGAGAGATTTAGAAACAGTTTCAAAAGATAGTTTTACTTATCAAGAAAGTTGTTTTTTTTAATTTATTGGCAATCTGTAATTTAATGCTCTGGTTGCATGAATATCTGCAAAACCAAATAGCGAAAACGTTGCGGCGCTATCCCCATCTATCCACCAATGTCCTGAATTGAATACGAGAATATGAACATCTTTCCAGCCAGCACCGTGTTTCTCAATTGCGTCGAGCCTCAGTGTTTTTTTGCTTTCATTCCCAACCCTAATGTTGCCTTCCTCAACTAAGAAGGCTGCCCAGGAGAACTCCACGCTACAGTTATAATCCTGCAATAGTTTGCAGCCATAAGTTCGTTTGTTTTTTGGGGCGGTCAGAGGAGTTTCGCGCAGAGAGGAGGCGGTCGCGAAGAAGCAGAACCGTCCATGTGGCAAGATATATTTAGTGTTGAAACCGTCAATTTTTTACGGGTGAATTTTTTTCTAAATTCTTACTCTGGTAGAACTTTCCATCCTCACATTCAGAATATGAAAGAGTCAATATTGTGGTAGAATGGTAAATGGCCTTTTAACGTTTATATAACAAGCAATAACGAGGAGAATGCAAAAAAAAAAAAAAACTTTAAATATGCTTGTGAAATGTGCAGAAATAACTTTATTATTATTTTATCATCTATTTTTTAATTATGTGGAAATTGCAATTTTATAATGATAAAAATCTTATATTTTAATGAAAAACATAAAAGGATAATAGATGATCTTTGTAATTTTCTAAATACAAAATGATTATTAAATTAAAATTTGTGTTTTTATTTAGTTTTGAATAAATTAAAAATAATTATTTAAAAAATTATAATTGAAAATATTAAATATTTAATAATAAATATTTTTTTATGTCTTTTAATAAATTTATAATTGATTTAAATGGTAAGTTATAAGTTTTTAGGATGTCTATTGATTAATGAAAATATTATGTTATTGTTCATAATAACTAATTTTAATCCTTAGCCCCAAGAGTTAGCTCGATCGGTTGAGTTCCCGGAAGTTAGGCCTCCCAGCATGCGAGGTCGCGGGATCCATCCTCATAGACCCTCTTGGGGTTAGGCATGCAGCGGCCGCAAGGCGGAAACCCCTTCGGGGCGGGTTCGTCGGAAATTATTTCGTGAATGTAGCAGTCGGCTAAGCCGATTAAAGTGAACCACATGGAAAAAAAAAAAACTAATTTTAATCCAATTAACCATGAAAAGGTAAAAGTGTTTCTTAACAATTTTGTAATTTTTGGATACTATCCATTTTCATAAATTTACATGTCAATTTAATAAAATATTAATTGGAATTTTAATATGGAAAAAAAATTAATATTTATATGTCAATTTAATAAAAAAATTAGTTGGAATTTTAATATTGAAAAAAATTAATTTAATTAAAGCTTAACTGGAATTCCTTTCGAGGATTTTTTAGTGCATTTGGCATAAATTATGCCTCTTTTATAAAGATGATACATGTCTATAAATTTTCATATTGATCAGTCATTAAGCTTAGCTTATACCGTTAGAAATAAGTAGTAGAGCACGTGGAGCGTTGGTCGAAGCGTAATAGATTACTACTTATATTATGGTAGTAATCAATATTGATTCGTGGATTGAAAACATAGAAGTATTATGGTAGTAATCAATATTGATTCGTGGATTGAAAACATAGAAGGGTGCTCGTAAACATAAGCAATGTATGATATCTCGGATATTTACTGGGGAAATGAAATGTGGAAGAGAACTTTGATATGTTGCAAAATGAGAGAAAGTTGCATGTATGTAGATAATATAATTTGTGTTGAAAGCAATTTTAGCCAATCTATAAAAGTAATTTTAGTGAATCCATGGTAAGCATAATATAACTTATGTGTTGAAAGCAAATCTAGCAAAATGTACATTAATTTGCCTTGGCATTCATTGTTACGAATGTCAACCAAGTCATCTTGAGGGGGATTCCTCCACCGACTTTGATGCATTAAATTTAATTATATATGCATATTAGAAGAGGCATTGAGGCTGTCATTTTCGTTTCTATTTTGAGTGATTCGGCGATTCAACAAACTTCTTGTTCTGAACTTCTTAGTTCACCTGCACATCCTTCGGAAGAAAGGGGGAGAAGTCATAGATCCGAATGTAACATCCCCATTTTGGAAATATAAATACACTAAATTCTCTAAAAACCAGAATTCTTTGCATTTGAACACTTGGAAGATATAATAATAATAATAAAAGAGAAGTGTGACCACAAGGAAATAAAAAAATAAAAAAATCACTGAAAATTCATAAGCTAAAATAATGAGTGCGTCCTCCCATCAATTCGATGATTCATAAGCTAAAATAGTGAGTGTGTCCTCCCATCAATTCGAAAGGCATCGAGATGTGCCCCAACGGAAAGAGGAGATGTTGGATTTTAAAAAGTTGGGTCTTGCATTGAAGCACTTTGTTCATAACCTTACCTTTTTTATTTGTATGCCTTTATAGCAGCTCATTTTAACTGATCGGGAAGAGGGAAAACTACTTATTGAAACCCCAAAATCGTGAGGAGCTATAACTCGAACAAACATAGGGGAATTACGGATGGCTATGACTGGGATTCGGTCCGCTTAGCTTATATAAAAGGTATAATTTTCAATCTTCAATTTGGGCAGTCAGTACCAAACAAAGGATCAAAAGAGAAAAAAAAAATTACTACGCATTTTGGCTGACCATCATAATAGAATTATGAACCCATGCATGCATCATATGATTGACTTCGGTTGCATCCATGACTGCCCTGAGTCTTGTGAAACTTGGTCCTCCTCCCGCTCAACCAAGTCGAACCATTCCTCAATCTGTGAGTAAACTGTGAAAACTTTTGCATAAGAAACTCCACGAACTTTGGAACGGTGTATTGCTTCAGAAGCTTAGGACTTATATAATAGTTCTGTACGAAATCACTGGCACCAGCACTAACGATGTACAGGGATTGAGACACAATGGAAGAGACATTGGCCCTCCCCACATATCTCTCCACTTTCGATTGGTACTGTTGAAAATATTGTAGCTGTTGCATCAAGGATATTGCATTCTAGTGTTGTGCAGTATTAATATCATAAATGTCAGATGTCCCCTGGAGCAAAGTTCACCCCCATTTCCACCAGAAGCTTGCGGGCTCAAATATGTCGGTGGAAAAGACGTAAACCCTAGTGTTTGAGCAACATAATCAGTAGCAAGTCTTCCATCACAGAAGTGGCCTATGGGATTGTGGGTATCAAGTCTTCCTCCAAGCCTCTTAGCTCCGCCAACAATTTGGGTGATCTCCCGCGCTCGTGAAGGATGGCAGTGCGTTTAAGGGAGACTGCTCTTAGCCTAGGCTCTCTTGAATCGACAGCATGGCCGCATGCTTTCCCACGTGTGGCGTGCATGCAAGCCGGGCTCACGTGGGCACCCTGTGGGCAATTGCGTGGGAAAACCGCATGGAGAAGTTGGTGAGGCCGTGGTGGATGTGGTGGTAGGATGCCACGGGGAAGAAAGAAGGAGCAACAACTTGGTAAGAGATGAGGAATGACCGCATGGAGGAGGAGATAATGTGGGATGCCTTCACGTAAGCGCTAGATGGCCATAGGCTAATTTGAATTGTATTTAGAGAATAAGAGTGAGTGAAAAATATGGAGATTATTTCTTAACGCAATTTGCAAATTAATTGATTTATATCCTTATAATTATTTTTTTTTGAATCAGTAAAATCACAACTATAAATAGGTTATAATTAGTTTATATCATTATCATAATATGAGATTCTAAGGAAAGTTAAACTTTATTTTCTTTTTATGTTTAATTTTGATTAACAATCATATATAAATTAAGGTAATATGTTACACTTTTAACTTATATAATATATAATAGGAGAGTTTTAAAAAAAAAGGTTATTAGGATTATTTAAATATGATGAAGAGTTATTATTTTAATATTTAATTTGTGGTATAAATTTTAATTAATGTATTAATATCATAATAAAAGAGTACAAAATCCAAAATATTTGATATGCTTAATAGGTTAAGAATGGAATGGAATAGAATAAAATACCTTACAACCATATTTCGATATTTTATACATATATTTCTAACAAGATATGAATCATATAGAGAGAGAGAGAGAGATTTATATACTGAAGGTACGAACTTAAATTTAAATATTACTAAATAAATCTCATTTGAACCTTCCACACCTTGGCTAATTAAAACAAAACACTGAGCCACTTTATTCAACAATCTACTTGGATTGTATGGATTCAATTTAACATGCTAAGTTATTATGTTCATAATGTTTAGGAATCCTATGGGATTTTCAATGGAAGAAGCAATGCGATATTTTTTGTATGAGCTTTTCCACTATGCCTTTCTATTGCTATCAAAGTTACATTTACAACCATGTTCTATGTTAGAGGGTTTTAACTTTACAATCAATCCAAGTTGAGAAAGCACTTATCAACTCAATAATCCAACCTATGGTGGAACACCTACTTTAGATGGCCAACACATGGAGGACCTACTTTAGGCTTCTTGGTAAGACACAGCATGGTGTCCACATGGAGGACATACTATAAACCTCTTGAAAATACAAAGCTTCCCATCGATGGGGGCTCACTATTTAAATGTTTGTTCAAACTTGAAAAAAAATTGACAGCAGGTGCTGCGTCTCAACACAAGTTTTGGTGCGAATAGTTTCATCCTCGCTTGAAACCCTCATCCATGGCCATTACATGCTTTACAATTGGTTTCCATTCACACAAATTCAAAACATGTAATTTGTTCAATAGAGGTGAATTTTGATTTATTGTTGACATATAGGTTTTCATGCTTTTTCTTTGCACTATAGTTTAAAAGTTATTTTACCTTTATCAATTAGAATACAAAACTCTGGGGAGCCAACTCAATGTAGTCAATGGAATTAAAAAAAAAACATATCTCATTAGACATACGAAGCTGATAGAGAATAGTAAAATAAAATCAACAAATTAGTTTTTCCTTTCGACACCCGTAACTACCTGCTTCAATCGCCATTAGTGTTGTTATTGTACTCACTCCAGATGCACACATAACTGAATTCGACATAGTTCTTTTTATAGAATATGCAACAACTAAAGTTGCTACAACCTATAAATAAGTCATAAAGAAATATAGAAATGTCATCAATCACCCAAAGCTTAGAGTCCTATAAAAAATGGGAAAAAACCATCTTGTTGATGAACATGTGAGACATGAAGCTAGCTATCAGAGTACTACTAAATACTCTAGCAACCAGATCATGCATTGGTTATTCTATCTTGAAATCTATATTTTAGGCTTTTCTAACAGTTAAGATTTGAACAAAAAGTTACAACAATATCACTTTGTTTTCTTGTTTCATAAAGAGAACAGAAGGTGATTGTCTTCAAAAAAAAAAAACTAGTTCTTTGAACGACGCCACCATTCTCAATACATGTTACAGTTGAAAAAATGAAGTTGGAGACTTAGGCCAATGTTTTAAAACTTAGACTTGGACTTGCACTCGATCAAGTGTAAATCCAACTTTGACTCAACCTCAACAATGAATCGATTCGCTTTAATTCCATGACTCACTTTTTAAACAAATACATACACATTTTTAGTTATCAAGAGATTTCCATGACTCCCTTTACTTCCTGCAAAATAATCCAATGTTGACCATACTATTAGCTTCTTGCAAAGCTTTTCTAGCATTGCCACTTCCCTCCCTCGTTTACTTTCAGACATTGACATCCTTATTGTTCGCAAATGCAGCCCTACAAACAAGCCTTATGAATTCTTTGTTAGTCGAACACGTGTTCTTGCTACTCTTGAATACAAACTATCAAATGACCCATACTACAAAGATGTTCAAGTTAACCCAATTGCGTTATCTTCTTTGCCTCTTGAACCAACAGACATTTCATCCCTCCTTCATCATGTCACACCCGATGAAACCCCATTTGTTGACCATACCTCATCTTCTACTATTCAACCACCCAGCTTCCTTGAACCCCGTGAAGTACAGTCCTCCTCCTTTATATCTGCACAAACAAATTGTGGAACTAAGGTTGATGAAATCAAACGCTTCTTAGCCACAAGCAATGCACCAACTCCACCTTGCATTGACTGGCTGCCAATAGATGCTTCCCCTGTCAATGAATACAACACAATAGGCCTCCTCTCCATGGCCTTCCCAACCTTGTTTCCCACTGGAGTTGCCATGCTTAAACAACCACACATTCAAGAGGTTGGGATGGACAATTATGCATTGCACCTTCTTCGATACCAAGATAATAGATTTGGCCAACATCCTTGGTTTCGTTATTATATATAACCTCATGATGCGCCACCGTAGCCATTCTACTGCTTTCGTATTTGTCAAACGGAACATTGAAGATACATTGCCTCCAACCATCTCAGAACTTGTACATCAATTACAAGACATGCCCGATGCTAAGATCGCTGAACGATTCATGCGCTTTGGCTCCACCCTTCGTGGGACATGTTCCTATTGGAATAAAATCATGGGTAAACTAGCTGACATGATCAATCAACAAGGGACACCAACATTCTTCTTCACACTCAGCGCAACTGATACCAAGTGGCCGGATTTGCATTCTCTAATGCCTGGACAAGCTCCAACCACTTCAAATCAACAACACCAATGGAGGATTCGCAACCTTATTGCCAATCCACATGTTGCATCTCAATACATGCACAATAGATTCAAAATATTACTTAAAGAGGTTCTTCAAAAAGGGATTTCTACAAAAGACTACTGGTGCAGGTTGGTAACAAATCATATTCTCATCAAAGTTTCCTATATTCAAAACCTCAAATGTACCTTCCTAATATTTATAATTTCCATGTAGGTATGAATGGCAACATAGGGGCTCTGCGCATATACATGGATTCTTATGGCTTGAAAATGCACCCAATATGGACACGTTAGATTGGGTGGATGCTACCAAGGTCAAGGATCTGCAAAAAAATACTTTGACAAATATGTTACTGCATGGAATCCTCAGCCCAACCATTCTACAACCCCATGCTTCCAACCCTCTACTACAAATGATCCATGCACCATTGGATCACATTCCATACTTGCAGCTAACCACTTGGCTGATTATGAGGACCTTGTTAATTATGTTCAAAGGCACACAAAATGTTCAGAATATTCTTGCCTCCAGAAAAAAAGGATCATCTCTTCAATGTCGCTACGGCTTCCCCTTTGATCTACAACGTCCTACTTCTTCTTTGTTCATTGATGCAAATGGCCACAAAACATATAACCCTGCAAGGAACAATGCCCTCCTAAACATTCACAGCCCTGCCATGCTCTCAATTTGGAGAGCTAATGTTGATTACCAACCTGTTCTCTCTGGACATGCTATCCTCAAATACATTTAAAAATATGCAGCAAAGGCAGAGCCCAAATCAGAAAGCTACCATGCAATTCTTTCTCGTCTTGCACATGCAACTCTAAATGATAGCCCCATCCTTCAACCAATTAGACGATTCATGTCAGAAACTGTTGCAGATCGTGACATTGGTGCATAAGAGACTTGCCACATGCTCCAAAAACTCCCTCTTTCCCTTTTCAGTCGTTCCTTTGTATCCTTGAATGCTAGCCAAAGCGTTTTTCGACATGTTTCCAATGACTCTCCTGGAAAATCCATAAAGCACAATGGATGACCCTGCAAAATGCAACCATAGATATTAGCAACATTGACTAACAAGGCCTTACATTCACTGCAATATCCACAGTTAAATCTTTGTCAGGCCTCCGCATATCTCCACCTTTTTCATTTTCTAGATATTCTCAAATGCAAGACAGCCCCTATGTGCAATGCAGGATACAAGAGGAGACCTTACTTGCTTCAAAATATTTGCAGGCACCTATTCCATATACTTACATTCCTGCTCCTTAGCACCTATACTTGCCATAGCTATTACTTTACTACCTTCTCATTTAAATCAATACAACTTGTATATTTTTCTTTAGATCTTGTATTCCTATTGCTATCGTCATTGAATATTTTCCTACAAGATACAAGCAAATACAAAGAAACATTGCCTTCTTGGATATTTAATTTCATATATACATTTTTGTTGTACTACTTTACCTTATTTACTTCAATGTGTTGTCATACCATTTTTCAAAAACAAACACAACACAACATTTCATCATGTGTTAGTCTTTTTTCCAACAAATATAAAATGTCCCAATATATATACTTCAATATGCTACCATTCATTGTTTCATTATGTAATCTTTAGTTTCATTGCGTTCAGCAGCTATGCTGTAATGTAATGTTGTAATTGGAAAATACTCAATCTTACCCATTGCTTTAAGTGAGCTATTTTTATTTATGATACATTATTCATTTGATCCAAATGTGTTCCAGATGCATTGGTCTAATGTGTGGTCTAACTCAATCAAGTCATTTCCCAGTGTGTGGTGCAAACCATTGTGAATCTTGACCATTTTAATAATTAATTTATGTACATTTCACTCACTTTAACACTCATTTTAATTTATGTAACTTTCAATTGTTGTTTAACCAATACTTAGTTGCTCAATATTCAATATTATATCCCTTATACACATGTCAAGTTCCTCACTATTCACCCTTTATGTTTTCACATCAGGTATGATTAAAAAAACCAACAAGAAGAAGGGCAAGCAGATTGAGCCTAACGTAGAAACAACTCCAATTATACCAATTGAAACAATGTTTGAAGACACCAAACCCATCACAAGGGACACTCCAGAATTCAAATGGGGTGACCTGTACACAGCTATCAGAGATGGAAAAATACTAGATGCAAACCTCGAGGAATCGAGGGTTTACCAAAACATCAAGAGGTCTGCCCTTCACAAGGCAGTAACCCGACCATAATTGTTTCCTTGCTCAGAGGTGATTGGGTGGATTCTACCCCATGTAGATACAACCACCAGGATAATTTCAAACGCCAATGGAGAAGGACTCGCCTCCTTTCAACCAATACACCTTTCAGCCGCAGACAAGCTGCCTTCCTCCAAAGTTATGCTTATTGATGATTGGGTAAGGCATGCCAATATAGATATTTTTGAATGTGCAAAGAAGATGATGGTACTAGACAAACAACTAAGACCCAAAGGTAACGGGGAATATGACAGCCAACACTTAAGGACCCCCTATCGATTCATAGTCCTAATGTTGAACATAATCTATGATGCACGAGCTAAGCTCATAATGGATTATCCCAAGTAGTAGTGATATAAATATTAATCTTAGTTGATTTGTAAACTGTGTACTCTCTTTTACATTCATAAAAACAAAGTAGCCAAGCAAAGCAACCTCTCCTCATCTACCTTCACGTCAAATAAATACAACCTTTATATTGAGAGCTACGACCACTCGTATTGTATTGCAATTCTGAATTTTATTGTGCTTTGTTGTGAACTATCTATATTGTCAGAAGACGTGTGAATCCTTGATGCGGTGAGATTCATTGATAACCAGTTACTTTCCTTGGTTTATTAGGGATTTTCAAAAGATTAATTCATATAGTGACAGGTCTGTTCGCCTTTACATGGTTGAGAAGCATGTAAAGTTTTAATTGTGGACTTCAAATCCTCAATGAGAAGAAAGAAACATATATGGGTTTCCCATTGTATCTTCCATTCTTGAAGCAAGCATAACGAAGATTCAACACTCCAATTGTGCTCCAATTGTGTTGTAAGTCTGCATTTTTATTGTGCTTTGTTGTGAACTATCTATATTGTCAGAATACATGTGAATCCTTGATGCGGTGAGAGTCATTGATAACCAGTTACTTTCCTTGGTTTATTAGTAATTTTCAGAAGATTAGTTCATGTAGTGACAGGGCTATTCGCCTTTACCTAGTTGAGAAGGATGTAAAGTTTTTATTGTGGACTTGAAATCCTCAATGAAAAGAAAGAAACATATTTGGGTTTCCCACTGTATCTTCCATTCTTGAAGCAAGCATAACGAAGTTTCATTTACAACTTAGATTGCTACACTATCAAGAAATAGTCCATGAAAGAGTTCTATACATATACTTGTATATGGAGATTCCTAAATTTATTGCTACAACACATGGCATGAAAGCAAACTTTTGTTCTCAAGTAGTTTGTGCAGTTTAGGAGCTATTATAATCATTGTTTTCATTGATATTATTGCAGAAATATTTTTTTCAAATTGTTTATATATTCCAGATATAGTAGTAATCTATAGTGTTGAGATTACTACTACAGAGATTGTGAGAAAAGCAATTGTAGTTGGCTCACTGTGTCGATGAACTTAACATTATTTTTTGTTATGGGTCGAGTGCCTATGTCTTTGTAATCTGAGATTGTTACAAACTTTGCTCTTTTCCTACAAGTATCCTTCACTGCCTGTGCCTATGCTTTTGTTCCTTCTAACTTTCCTCTTTTCCTACCGGCATTCATTTTTGCCCCTCAAGGGGCAAATGCTAGTTAGTTAGCTTTACAATAAATGTATTTTTCATGTACGGTTATTATTAGATTTGATTAGTATTCAATTTTAATAATTACAAAAAAATCAAAATTTAATATGATTTTAAATTTTTTATTTAATAAGTAAATTAAATATAAATAATTTTTTAATTTAAAAATAATTATATAAAAAGTTATAATTTAACTTGACTAATGGAAACTTTTCCTCTAACATTTTGTTTTTAAATTTTTTTGATATTGTAAAACTTTATTCTTACCAATTTTTTATTTATTTTAAAATAATCTAAATAATAGAAATCAAAAAATAACAAAACCACATTAAAAAAACATTTTTAATTCAGTTCTTTATCATAAACCTTCGCCCTTGGCTTAGCCCTACTCAAGTTTTCCTTCTTTGCCCATCATTTATTTCAAATATTTTAATTGGTATTCATAATATATATATATATATATATATATCCAACCAATTATTTAGTTGTTGATTTTTGAGGGAGAGCTTTAAAGCATAGAATTTTGGTGGTAGAAATAAGTGCTAGTTTGCCTTTTGTTGATATAATTAAAATGACATAAGAATGGCATGATAACGGAATACTATAATAGAATATCTTTCTTTTTATTAAATCGAACACAATTATTGCTCATAAACAATGGCTATATTATTTTCTATTATACAAGCGTGTAAAGGACAATGCTATTATTACACGTAATATGTTTTGAACTTTTCATTTAAGAATTAAGAATGAGAGTCATGAATATCATGTTTTTATATTTCGTTATTTAGTTTTATTGCAAAATATTTTTAAATGGTATTTAGAATTAGATGATATAAAAAAGTCAAAGTTTTTAAGATTTTCTTTTAGAGAAAAAAAAAAAAGTACATAGTACCTATCGTGGTCTTTTAGTGTGTGGTATCAACTTAGCGCAAACCTTAAATCTTAACTGGATCTAGATAGCCTGTATGGGTTTCCCTTGAGCGTGGAATTGACCTGGTGCATGTTGCCTTAAAGTGCCTAAAACGCATGTATGTTCCCCAGTAAAGTACATGTTGCCTCCTAGCACATGTTGCCGCTTGGCGCATGTTGCCCAACACAAAGGTAATGAGGGGTTTGGGGACACTTCCCCAACACAAAGGTAATGAGGGGTTTAGGGACACTTCCCCAACACAAAGGGAATTTGGCCGAAGGGTTTTTGCGCCTAAAGCGCATCTTGGCCGATGGGCTTTACTAAACGTTACGGCTTGTCGATATGGGGCATCGTGATCCTATTGGCGCAGGCTGACTCCTTTACTTTTTGAGAGTGTGGGTCAAATGCATTGATCTAGGTATCAAGACAGGATATGTGCGTCCCTCCCATTTTAATGGTTGTAAAGGCCCTAGGTCTCCCTTTTTAATAGAAGGATGTAATGTGACAGGGCCAAGGTATTTCACCTCCAACTTAACTGTAATTAAAATATACACTTTCACAAACCCTAAAAATGAAATGTAGGTAACTTGAAACATTACCTTTAAAAGGTATAGTGACTTCATTTAAGGTATATTTCTAAGGTAAATACAAGGAATACTATAGTATAGTATAGGAGTATTAAATTACAAGATTTATTATATCAAAAGGTCACCTTTACAAAGATTCTTCCAACTTTAAAGTAGTAATAGATTTTATGGTGGTTGAAGGTTTCATGTTGACTCAAAGATATGATAGTTGATTTTTTTTAAAGGTAACAATGAGTTTCTCTAAAACCTAATCCCTATGTAATGATAATAAATAAAGATAAATATTAGAAATTCATTAACACAATTTGGTGGGGGCAGAAACAAACCTAAACTTTAAGTGTATTAATAAAAATTGGTAAGGTAGGAGGCTATTTTAATATATTGTTAGTCAATTTTCCTAAAGAAGGGGAGATCGTTAAGTTTAGGCATATGTTGTGTGCTTTGAGAATGCACACGCCCGCTAGGGCTTCACATTTATTTACATGCTTAAATTATGAAAATAATGATGCAATGTTTGTTTCTAATTGCAACCTGCTCACCTCATCTTTGGAAGATTTTTATTCAAAGGGTTGTTCCTTCATATCCAAGGTACAAGTTACACATTATTTGTTGAATATTTTGCAACATGAAAAGAGGTTTTGGATCGAGAGATATAAACACACGAGGACAGGGAAGGTAGGTTGAATTCATGTGGGTATTTGGTGCACAATGACATTTGGGTAGAGATAGAGATGTTAGTGTAGGGGATTTGTAACAAGTCAAGTTTTTCTTTGTGATGATGGTATATATATATATTAAAATATTTTTTTGGGAAACTTCCAAGTACTTCCTCTCATTGTAAGATGGTATCGAGTGTAAAGTAGGTCATGCTCAAGTTTCAATCACCTTTCTTTGATGGAATCAAAGAGAGTAAAATCCATAACCTCCCCTACATTAGGGGGAGAGATCTCATGTCTGGCTCATGACCACTTAAGCTAACCCTTAGAGCTTAAATCTTATAATATATGTAGTGGAATGCATATTATTAATGACTAAAATTATTGTAGAAAGTATTGGAAGTCAACTTATTTTGACTTTGTATCGAGTCTTTGGTGTGGCGAGATTAACAAGGGAATTGATATACATAGATGTTTGTGTTGAATGAGTTGCATGGATAAGTTTACTCTTTATTGTTATTCTAATTGAGTATTTGCATGTAGTAATAATGCATTTCAATGTTAATCTTATCTAGTGTAAAGTAGGTCATGCTTAAGTTCCAATCACCTTGCCTTGAGGGAATCAAAGAGAGTCAAATCCGTGACCTCCCCTACATTAGGGGGAGAGATCTCATGTCTGGCTCATGACCACTTGAGCTAACCCTTAGAGCTTAAATCTTATGATATATGTAGAGGAATGCATACTATTAATGACTAAAATTATTGTAGAATGCATTGGAAGTCGTGTTATTTTGACTTTGTATTGAGTCTTTGGTGTGGCAAGACTAACAAGGGAATTGATATACATAGATGTTTATATTTAATGAGTTGCATGGATAAGCTTACTCTTTCTCGTTATTCTAATTGAGTATTTACATGTAGTAATAATGCATTTCAATGTTAACCCTATAATTTTAGCTTTTGTCACCATGCTTTGATCTCCATCTTCAATCTTCAAACCTCCTCTCGAATCAATTTTCTACCTTCCTTTGAGCTCTCCCTTAGTGTTACTCCTTGTCTATAACCAACTAATGCATCGTCTATACCAACTAACTTATGGTTACAACTAACTTGATCTTCCTCGTTGTTGTCACTTTTCAATCTATTCCATTGACCTCCAATGTATACATATAGTAGTTGCTTGTAGCTATCTCACACTTATCATTTCAACTTCCATGTATGCTGCTTTATCTTTTGCCTATGTCATCAATTGCCAAACACTTCCTTGTGTATCCTTCTTCCTTGTACCCATGTTCTTGCATGGTCCTAACTCTTGTGTGTGCATCAACTTTTCTCTACACCTAAACCATTTCCTTAACCACCCATCCCTCTTACACCTTGGTTCACTTGCACAATCTTCTATACTTGCACTTATACATCTTTTTCTTTTACACTGCCCTATGCCTTCACTTCCTATGTACTTTGATGCGCCATTGCCTTAATCTCTAATATAATGACTATAAACTATGATCTAATGCCCCGGGGTTGAGTTTTATGTGCTCCACAAAACCTATGATTTATATACAATGGAATGTGCACCATTAATGACTATAAACTTTGTTAAAGTGTAATAAGGGAACTAATGCATAGAGAGATCACTACATAAAGTGAACATATCTACTCGTTCTTGTTATCCAAATCAAGTATTACACATATAATAATAATGTGCCACAACACTAACTTTTTGTTATCAACCTCTACCACAACCATTTTATCTTCATCTTTGACCTCAAACCTCATTTCGAACTAGTATTCTTCTTTCCTTCAAGCTTTCTCTTAACTCTATTCCTTCTCCTTCTCGACACACCAACACACGATTTTTGTCAACCAACTTGTTATTACTGGTAACCAATCCAATCTTCTTATAACCATTATTTTTCTAATCTACTAAACTGACCTACAATTAACATCTATCTTAATCAATTGCAACTATCCCACACTTGTCGCTCCAACTTCCTTACATATTGCTGTAGCATTAGCTCATAACTTCACTTCCCAAACTCTTTCTTACATGTCCTTCTTTCGATATGTACCTAACTCTTTCACACATGAACCGTCCTATGCATCTCAACCACAACCACTTCCTTGTGTGCCCATATCTATTGCACCGTGATCCACTTATGTATTCTATTTTATGCACATTCCTATGTGCTTGCACATGCACACCTCAACAACCTACACCTATGGTTCCTTTGCACCAATAGTCTATGGACGCTTCAACATCACATGTTAAAAGAGGCGGCAAGTGGAGTTTGATTAGGGTTAAGTTGCTTCTTTGAAGAGGTAAAGCTCTACTTGGTAGATTGGATGCCTACGTCGCCCCCATCCAAATAAATAATAATAATAAAAAAAGGCTGCAAGAAATCCTTTCACACCAGAGAAGGACGAAAGAACCAGCCAAGTAAAAGCCCGTTAAAATGGGAAACAAATCTAACGTCAACAACGACAGGCATCGGATGTGGGCGACTGGGCGGAGGCTCTCTAATTCCGGGTTAATTTGTTTTACTCGAGACCTTCCAAATAATCTTGTCCTTTATTAACTCTGGCCCTCTTCGCGTGGTAAATTCATAAATATTTAACCAAAAAGTGGGGACACGTGGACCAAGACCATTCGTTAAGGTGCCACGTAAAGGGCGCTGTGATTGGCGAGGACCCTCTGACAGGAGGACGAAGGGGACGATCATTTGATCTTCGTTGCCTTGATATCCACTGTGTGTGTGTGGCACCCCGAATCCCCATCTTCCTCCCCCGCCTCCTCATTTTATTTATTACCCATTTTTTGTTTTCCATTTTCCATTTGTCTTTGGTTCTCAAAGTTGCGTAGAGGGAACAAACCCTGGGGCAGCGGGGAGACTCCTGAAGCGTGCGTAATTGGCATCATAGGTTCGAATCTCAGGCCTAGCGGCAGAAGCAGCCCCAGCAAAGAGAGCAGTAGACGTGGTAGAGACTTTTGTGGTTGCGTAGGCGGTCAAAGAATATATCCTTAAGCGGTGCCTCCCAAGCCTTTCACCAACTCCCATCATCGTCGTCGCTCGCCCAAAGCGAAGAAGCACCCCTTGTTTCTATTTCCGAATCGCTGCCATTCGTTCAATCAATCATTCTTTCTAGAGACTCTCGGCCTCCTCTTCTTTATTTCTTCCCTATTTTATTGTTCCCCATTTTCCTCGTTGGCTCGGTGCGCTTCTAGGGTTTCGGACAACAATTGTAGCATCTTCCCCGGCGACCTGCTCTCTGTAAGTTTTTCCCAACTCTTGAACCCTCCTGTTATTTTCCTCTGATGGGTCAGATTTGTTCATGTATTCGCATGACCTCACCGAATCTCGCAACGATGAACACTAACTTGCAAGGACAATTATTTTTTGGAAGGATTGAATTGTATGATTGCAGAATTTTGTTTCTTTTACACGGAAAATTTAAAAAATATGTCTTAAATGCCCCAAACCTAGTTCGTTTTTTGAATCACGGTGTCGAAGGATTCATTACAATGGTAGACCACAATGGCTGGGTAGAAATTAACGGAAACCCAACACAGATCAAAGTTTTTTTGTTTCAAATGCTATGAGAAACGCTTTTTTTTTGGATTTGATGCATGTAAAGGTGTAGAATTTGTATGCAAACAGGGGATTTTTACATTTTACCTTTTGTATTTTGTGTTTTCGTTTTTGGGTTGTCTTCCGTGGGTGCGTTTCTTGCACTCAATCTTGGCTGAGGGTTAGCAGGTCAGCATCTTTCTGAGAATATGATAGAAGGCTATGCCTTGGATAGATGATCAATATGCACATATGAATAGGCCTTCAGGGTATCATGATGCACCTTAGAACACCATCTGCAGTTTGCGTTGCAGCTCTTGTTGCCATTAGGATTCCAGAATGTTGATGTTGTAGATTATTATCTTCTATTTGTTTGAAAACGGAATAGGGTACATTACCAAAGATTGGCACAGCTGATGTTCATGTCTTAACTTGGTGAGAATGCCGTGATGCCAATGCCAAGGGCTTTAGGCCTACTTCCCCTCGAGTTAGCACTGTGCTATGTGCAAGGTAGCTGGCACTTTCTTTCTTTTTGGAAAGTGCTTCCTCTAAACTCCAGAAGCATTACAACTGCCCTGAATACATTGGACACCGCAAGTGGCCCGTTTTCATGGGTGAGAGGGTCATCAATCACAAGCGCTTTCGTTAGGCTAATCTGCCGCTGCAGGGGTTAGTCTTGCATCAAAATCACCCAGGACTGGCACTTGATCCCAACCATTTATTCATGTCTTGGGTGAATCAAACCTTGGTGGTTGGCTTGACATGCCCACTGCCTTCGCTGTCGAACCATGACATCATCGGCAGCAGTCACTTCCTTTAGAATTTTTAATGTTGCACTTACGGGTATTCATTCTGTGTATGGGGTTCTTCCAGCATTTTGAGCTTTATAAAGTTTTATCTTATCTGTAAGTATTTTAGTACGTGAAATTATAAATATTGTTGTATGCTTTGTTTCTCTTTATTTCTTTTGCTCTTATGATAAATAGCGTGCTAGGATTAAGGGGCAAGGAGTTTGTTCTTTTAATGCAATGTGCGTATAGGATTATATAAAGAATTTTTCTGCTCACGCAATCGGTGAGGTACCGTAGAATGCAAAATTTGTCATCGTGAGATGAACTTTTTGTTTAATTTTGTCTCTGTTAGCGTATGTGCACACATATATTCAGAGCATGCGGGAATAGGGAGAAAATTTAGTATCAAAGCATGTTAGAATTAAGGGGAATTCTTTAGTATTTTTTTTTCTTTGTCATTCTTTGCAAATCCTTAATGCTATTGTTTCTGTGCTACTGCTGTACTGCGTTTTATTATTTTTACTTGGAAATTACCAGTCATACTGTGATTCCTTAGGAAATTGTCGAAAGCTTGATGTTCATAAGGCAGTGAAGTACCTCCTTCCTTTTTCTACCTTCCTCACCCATTACTCTCATGATAGCTTGGTGATTGAGTGCCTGTCTCTGAAACCTTCTTGGCTCGTAGCTCCTATTATCTGATAGTTTGCCATTTTTGTCTCTAGCATTGCTTGAAGAAATTTATGATTTAATGGGTTTTGCTTGTCTTCATTTTTTTTATACAAGGGAGGATTGTACTTATGTTTCCCATTTATAGCATATATGTCTCCATTGTTGCCTTGACCCTAAAAGGATGATTAGATTTTCATTTCTACTCTTTTTTTTCTCACTAGGGGAATCAACAACTGGAGTTGGGCTGGTACTTGCGTGACACGGGGTCCAGGGATCCAATCTCGCTACCACTATACCCCTAGGTGCATCCACAGGGCCCGAACCGTGGCGCACGGGTAAGATTGGGGTGATTCGAACACCTGACCTTCCATTTACAACTTCGCATCTTTACCACTTGAGCTGCCCCCCAAGGCCGAGATTTTCATTTCTACTCTTACAAAAACCTTGTTCTAAGGTTAGATTGGACACATATCTGATACTTTTGAGTGTGTCTAATCATAGATTTAGACACATTGCCTGGGACTTTCGTTATTCAAAGATGAAAGAATCTATAAAGGGATTTGTCTGAAATGATGGTTCCCGGTTTTATGAATAAATATTTTGGATAATCATCTGGCTGAAGTCAACATGTTTTTAACTTTTTAATTTTATCATATCTGGCATTGTTTTTACCATTAATTCAAACACTCAGGATTATATTTCTGCACGTGTTTTTTGTATTACATGTTTTTAACTGAGGGAATATCCATGCCCATTAAGATGTGCCAATGGAGGGCTAGCCTTTTTCTTGAATATTATGTTTCATATAAATCAATATACATATATATCAAGATTTTCACATCTAGGAGAATGGTCACACAAAATCCCCCCTTTAACATAAACAAGGAGAAAATGTCTGCTTTGGCTCCAACTTGAAGAGAGTCTATTGTTTCTAAAGATGGCATTCTTAGCCAAAAGCTGGATTGTGAGGTCTGATTGAAATACTGAAACTTCACCCAGGTTGAACTGAATATCACGCTCATGAAAAGTTGCTTGACAAGTGTCATCTCCACAAGAAAGAGATGCCTGCCAATCTGATTACATCCCAGTTCCCACATATTGCAGTCTTCTTGTTGGATCATCCATTTGATCCTCAAAACAACCCTTTTCAATAGAGGAGATAAACAAAAGAGCACAAGCATTAATTGACAGGGCAAGTTTGCAATTTCATATTACACGCTTAACCATTTTCTGCTGGCCAGACACACAACATCAATCTGTGAGTCTAGTAGGATGTGGCCAATCTTTTACTGCTGGGCTGTTAGGAAGGGCCAACTGCCCAAGTACAATCTTCAAAGAAGAGGACTCCCACAAATACCTTGACACCTAATCCACATTGTTTAACTGTCTTGCAGATTCCATATCTTAATCCTATTAATGTTGAATTCCTTTTGGGATTAAACTTCCCTGAGCTTGGTGAATCTTTCATGTAGGATTCATCAAAGCATATGATCCTTGTTTCGTTTATTAAAAGTCAATATGGAGAAGTCTAGTTCATAAACATTTTGAGTTGCAAAATGTGCATTTGGAGTTCATGCAATCCTGTTACTAGTTTTAGTTCAAGGACATCGTATGTTTTTCTGGGAACCTTGAATTGGGTTGTAGCCTGTGAACTATTTACATTGGCATCTCCAATAATTGCAACTATCAATACAGGTTGTAGCCTGTGAACTATTTGCATCAGCATCTGTAATCATTGTAACTATAAATACAATTGTGTTGTTTGATATCAATAAAACCTGCACTAGCAATTTTCTATTTGTGCATGTTTGATATGTTAATTTCTGCAATGGTGTGTGTAGCTTGCGTATGGCTATAGTTGTTTAATATTAATGTCCCTGTTTATCCAGTTTGTTTTGATAAGCAATATCAAGTAGTGCACTCCTTACTGTTACTTGATATGTTCAATATAGGTCTTTGGATAGATTTACCATTCTGGCAGACAGGTATAGGAATCTTGCTCACAGGTCTGCTCTTATATTAGCCTGGGCTCTGGTAACTTTCCAGTTCATGTGTATAAAGATTGAAACAAGTTGCAGCTCAGTGGCATTGGTATAGTTGTAAAGATCTCCAAAAGTAGTGGGAAGGGATAATCAGAAATCCACATACTTGGCTTAGGTTCTAGGAGCCAAGAAACCACTAGATTTACTGTTAAATATGCACAACACTGTAGCAATCCCTTATTCTCATGTAAGCTTACTTTTATCATTATGACTTAATTATTCTCACAATTTTTTTTATAAATCTCGTTATAGCATTATCTTTGTTTTTGTGTAAGCAACCTGTGCTAATCTTGAGGAAAAGTGACTAAAAGTTGTGTCTTCTTCCAAATGTTGATTGTGGTCATTACCTGTTCCTATTATATCTATCATGCAGTGTGTTTTGAGATTATACAGATATTAGAATATCCTGTCTTCTGTTCCTCAAGTCTGGAGTTGCTCTCTTGAAAATATTTTGTAGTACATACCTGAAGTTTAAGAATTCTTCATTTCAAAGAGAATAATGCTAGATTTTAAAGTTGAACATTTAGAGGTGACATTGACTAATATTACTCCTTTCTTGACAGTATTTAGGCAGGTCTGTTGAGATATTATTATTACAAACTCTGTAGAAGACAGTCAATGCATTCTAAGATCCTTCAACCATGCACTGAAGAGTGATGTATTTTTCAGATAATTGACATGGTTGATACACTCTGAACTGTAATTTTATCAAGTCTGCATCTCACAGAAGAAGCTGTTCTGTTGCTAAAATTGTGAACTTGGGGGACACTGATTGAAGCTATAATGCAAGCCCAAAGGAGCAGCTTGCACCCTATAACAGAAACTTTTGACTTGGAAAACTCGTCTGACCAACATAGTGTTGATATTGAAGCACATATTTATCAGGGCGAGCGGACAAATCTTATGGATGCTCCAAGTTTGCCCGATTATCAGGTTGCTGGGAGCAGCTCAAACTGTAATTTCAGAAATGTAGGAAATCATGCTAGTGGCAGTAGTTCTTTTGTCAATGGCTGGGCCACTGGCAGTGGAAGCAATTCTGATATTCCAGCTGATCAGGGATGCACTGCTGAAGATAAAATGGTTATTGGCTGGAATCAACTTTCAAATGTGCATTCGACTTCAAGGTTTGATGAAAGGCAAGCAGTAGACACACATGTCCTTCATTCTGAAAGTGTGACTGTGGATGTCCTTAACAACCAGGTCATGGATGATTGTCTACATCTCCGTTCAAGTTGTAACTATGGAACTACTTCTGATGGTAATCCTTATAACTATGTTGTGAATCAGACACCAGTTGGAAATGAAGGGCAACCATATATGGATTTAAGCTGCTGTCCTCACACAACTCAATTGGCTGGACCAGAATCTGAACAAGTGACCTTTGCTTGTAGCAATGTGGTTGGATGTATGCCAGAGAACAGTAATGGCCATGCCAATCATCCTATGGATGGCAGACGAGGATCCTGTAAAAGAAAGACTGTGGAAAGCATTTCAGGTCCATCGTCTCTAGATGTCCTACCACGTTCTTCACAGTGGGATGACGGCCACCTCCGCCTTACAGCTCCTGGACGTCAAACGATTGGTAGCAGTTTAAGTATCTCTACAACTACTGCAACAATTCCTGTTGTTAGGCCTTTAGAAGAATCAGTCATATCCAGGGCTAGTGTAGGTGATGTGGGTCCAGATTTCAGAGGTTTATCTATGGCTGGGCAATCAGAAGCTCCCCAGAGAACTGTTCGAGTAAGGCATAACCCTCCTCATCAACAAGAACCAAGTTTACCTCACATGTGGCCATCTGGAAATGCTGGAAGATATATTAATATGCCTGACATGCAGCCAAATTCTTCACATTCCAGAAGACTGTTTTCAGGTGATCAGTCTGCAGACACAGGCCCAGCAGTTGTAAGCACCAGTGCCCAACTCCGCCAGCCCAGTATGTTTCATGTGCAACCTGGTGGTATGCAGAGGAGTTTGCATTCAGTTGGATGGAATGAAAATCCTATGCCTAGACTTGGCATTGCTTCCAGCTCTGGTGGTGCAAGGGAGCGGTCATCTTCTCAACAAGAAGAAGCTACTTCAAGAAACATGATGATGGGTATTCCTAGCAATACCTGGTTTGTTGCAGGTTCAGAGAACAGAGCAACTAACCATGAATCTGGAAGTTGGGTTCCAATGAACCGAAATCCAAATGGACCAGGGGAAATTGCTTCATCAATGGTACATCCACTACCAAGTATGCCTTGGGGTTCACATCATGTTCCTTTCACACAAGCACCTAGGAGGAGTGGTAGTGCTGCTCAAGGACAGGGCTTAGCATCATCTGTTTCCAGGCCTGCACAGGGCAGTCATTTTCATCCGGCTCGAGCTACTCATTCCTCTTCATCATCAGATATGCCTGTGCCGCCAGTCACTGGTTTGCAAATCCCACAATATCTTCGATCAGCGTTATTGATGGAACGCCAGGGTGATGGCTTGGTAGGTGTTCCTTTTGGATCACTGCAAGCAATTGCTTCTGAGGGTGGTGATGGCCGCAACAGAATAGTGACTGAGGTTTGTACCCAACCAAGAGTTTTGAAGGAAACTTTGTTTTACAGGCAATAACTAGCATATATTTATCGAATTTTTTATGTAGTTTCTTCAGTCTCTGAGGTGGCTCTAATTTCAGTTTTGGCTCTTGATGAAACGATCTGTCCCTAGAGATCCTTGAAAGCATCCTGGGTAGCAGTGTTTGCAGAGCTAGTTGGACAAGTGTCCCCCAACCTAAGTTGCGTGAAACGAGGAAAACGGGGACAAGTTTCTGAAACGGGGATGCATTGGAAACGTGACCCCCTAAAATTTTGGAAACGGGGAAACGTGATATATATATATGTGTGTGTGTGTGTGCAAGGACATTTAAAAAAATGAATGTGAAACATAAATCATACATGTCAGTGAATCATTGCCTATATTGGGCCTATATTGGGATCCTATTCATCAATAGCACCCTATGAATCGCTCCTACTTTCTAGCCCTTGCCTCTAACTTGAATCTCAAAGTTGATCCTCCAAGGACATTAGTTAATGACTCAACACCCTACAATTTTGATGAAGCTTCCTAATAAAATTGTTAAAATAAGGTAGAAAAAGCTTCCCATGCTTAATAAGTGATTTTGCTCAAGTGAGTAGTACATTTTTATTAAGGTCATGACAAAAGAGTTCAACAATAAACACCACCAACATCAAGGTACATACAGGGGTTGATGTGCTTGTTTAAATGCCAATCCCATACCCTCATACATGATAGAAACTGATGGAAACTTTGCAATCCTGAAAACTCTTAAGTCTGCTGAATTTTGAATGGGATCTTTAATTCTACTTTTTGCATATGAAGTTCGATGAGGTTGGAACCACTCTCAAACATCCTGAAACAATTAATGGTAATGTTAAAAATTTAAGTAGAAGGATAGAAAATGAAATATAAGGAAAATGTCATACTACCAACTACTACTGAATAGGGCGATATTTTTCATCAGTCAGACATTTTTTTTGGAAACGCAGCCACATATGTATTGGAAACGTGTTTCCGTACGGAGAGAATGTGTTTCCATATCGGGAAATTTGCCCATCCATACGGAAACGCGTTTCCATGCCGTACGGTACGCGCTTCCATGTTTCCAGCAGGAAACGGCCTGGGGACATGGGGGGGTGGTGCTTCCTGCAACATAGCCCCCAACTTTGAGACAATCTACATCTTTCTTAAGGTACCTTAGCTGTATTCTGGATTGTTGGCTTTGGTCTAAACATTGTGATCTTAGCCAAATGAAATAGAATAGTCTCCCTGTCAAAAGTTGCATTCCGAATTTCCGAACACTTTTGCCTGTCATCTTGACTGCCCCATCTTTCCAAAAAATGACCCCTTTTCCTTGAAGCCAAATGATAGAGAATTGTGTATTCAACAGCAATTAATGCCCAGAAATCTCTTCTAACTTTGCAGCGCCGTATAGCATGGTTAATGGTTTTTTCTTTGTGGCAAATCATGCAACAACCATCTATAAGGGATCCTAATGTAGTTTTTAAACACTATCTGCTAAGCTTACCAAATCCTCTTATGAAAACTTGATTTGTGGATTTTGAAAGCTTCATTTCCAGCAACTAAATCCTAGATTTTGAAAGAAGGCCTTTATGCTGTTTTCATGGATAGATCCTGGTATGTGATGATGAGCACTGATAGCATCGATGACCAAGCTCTCCAACAACTACCCTTCGAAAAGTACAGATTTGCCATGAAACTAGCAGAAGGTATCTCTTTCCACCTTGCATTACCCTAAGAAACTTTCTAAGAAGCCTTTTTAGTTTCTTGTAACCTGAAAATGACAATAAGAGGTGGGAGGAATAGTAGAGATGGCTTGTTTCCATAATTCTTTTGTACTTGCAACATGTGGCCTGTACAGACTCATGGGATTCGAATATGAGACATTTATCTTGCAAGGCAGAGTGAATAGCCAACTCCACCCCTAAGATACATTGTGATACAAAAGGTAAATTGTCCGACCCTGTAACAAAATCCTCCACTAAGACGGGTCGTCTGGATTTACTTGTGAAGGTGGTCACTAGTAAGTTGGCATAAAACCTATCCAGTTGAGCTCGGAGTCTAGTTGGTGCCCTATGTTGATTGAACTGTGTATACCAAACCCCCTGCTTCCAGTACTAGCTATGCTTTTAATTTGGTCGGTCAACAGCCCATAAAGTGATTGGCAAATATTTTGACATCCAAAACAGCCCATAAAGTGATTGGCAAATATTTTGACATCCAATACCATAACTGTGTTCTGCTATAGGATCATTTGGAGTGCATTATGTCCTGCCCACTCTCTATAATGGTAGAAGCCAACTAGGCTGGAAGCTTGCCTTACATCTCCTTGGGTGTCTCAATACTTTTGACTTGTGTGCAAGCTGGAAACCAATGTCATGCTGAAAGAGGGATAGATTGTTCTTTTGCCATGAAATAAGACTTGAATTTTGTACTCAGCTACCCTCTGTTTTTATTTATGTTTATCTTTTGAAATAGATAGATATCAGATACATCTATATATTTATAATTAATAACAGTTGTAACGTGGAGTGGGGTATCTAGATTCTAAACCTTTTGTATTCCTTTTAAGACAATTGTCAAACAAGAAGGTAGATGAATGCACTGGTATGTATTATGAATGCTTGTCTTTGAGTAAATACTAATACAGATCCATATATCTTAACAGCTTCGGAATGTATTGGAGCTTATGCGTAGCCGGAGAGGTGAAAATCTGAGATTTGAGGTTAGTTTGTGAGTTATTTGTATTTTGTTTATTCTGAATTTCTTTACTTTGTTTGGAAATGTGGCATTGAATAATTTAGCATTCTATATTATTAAATAGCTTCTCAAAGTGCCCAGCTGTTTCTTTTTGTTTTTCTATTAAGTTTTGCAGCTACATGTGGAATGCCTTTATGATTGGTTAGAAAAGCATGTGCCGTTTATGTGCCAAAGGGTTTGGGACACTAATCTTTATAATATACATTATCATTGGCTAATTGTTACCAGAGTTTGTTTTTAGATGCCACAGGGCATTGGTAAAGGTAGCACACAACATATACCTTTTATGTGCCTAAGGGTCTGGGAGACTAATCTTTATAAGATGCATCATCATTAGCTAGTTTTTACCAGAGTTTAGATTCTACAGGACATTGGTAAAGGTAGAACACAAACATATAATGGTAACTGTTATGGTTATTTTACAGCTTATTTACTTGCTATTTTCTCAGTATATCAATTTTGTATGAAGGTAATCCGATTTTGATTTCCAGCTCTACTGATATTTGATAAAAAATAGATGACTTTGGGCTGTAATTGATGTGTCTGAATTCCCTCTTCTGAAATTAGAGTACGCTCCAAAGACTAATATATTGAGCATTTTAGTAAATCTAGGCCATGAAGACTTTGTAATATTTGAAACAACTATTTATTTGCTCTCCTGGCTGAGAGTTTTAGTGAGAACATGTCCTAGCTTAACTTAGGAGTATTATGTTCATTGTGGGACAACCATACTACTATCTTTATGTGTTCTCTCTTTTCATTATTTAAATAGTTAACAATGAACTAGAAATTTTTTCAGGAGTACGTTCAACAAGAGTAATACCAGGACAGTCTTTCTTTATTATCATAGCATACCAATGAACCAGATATTTTTTCTAAGAGCATGTTCATCCTAGATTAATACTAGGACAGGGCAGAGTGATTTCTTTGAAATCATGCTCATTGCACCGAGAGGCGCTCTACAGCCCAGTATGGGGGAGATGTTGTCACGTTATTGCACTGAGTCTCGGTGCTCTACAGCCCAGTATGGGGGAGATGTTGTAACAAAATAATTAAAAAAATTCATGTCGGCTCATAAAATTAAAAATTATGGAAAGTATTTAAAAAAAACCTATGTTGACTAATAAAATAAAATATTATGAAAAGTATTTAAAAAATATTCTTTAATAAAATAAAAACTTAAAACTAAACCCGGATCTATCAATCAAGAGAGATCAAATTTAAAAAAAGAAATACACCTCAAGAAATTATATCCCTCTTGGTGCTTGATAGATACGGGTATAAGATGGATCTATGCTGGTGTATCATAATGTTCCCAACCGCTATGGGGGAGATGTTGTCACGTTATGTTACGTAACGTAATGTTCCAACACAATAATAATTAAGCCTTTTTTATTGTATATCTCTAGTTGGAGAGGTTTGCACCTCAAGGGGTTTGATCCATCTTGGCGCATGATAGATCCGGAATTTAGATGGATCTAGGCTGGTGAAGGCCATGCGATATTTGGTATTGGCAAGGTGGGCTATTTTTTCAAGATCTAGAAAGATAAATCAATCTCCCTTTGCAGAACCATGGGGTGTGAGTTAAAATAAAATGTAAGAAAGTTAGAAAGCACCACTAGAGCTTGCAACATGTTAAAGAGGTGAGAGGTTTGTACTGGGTTTTTGATATTTGTCATGGAGTAATACTACAACTGAGTGACCTTTGAAATAGTGCTCATGTAGGTCATGCAATAGTTGCTGGTGGCAAGGTGGTCGATATCTTTCAAAATCAAGAGAGTTAGTCACCCTTTGTAGAACCGTGGCGCATGAGTTCAGCACTTTGCAGAGCCATCGGGAATGAGTTAAAATGTTCAGAATCAAGAAGTGAGTTGAAAGATCCTAGAGCTTACAACTTGTGGTCAGTGCTTTCAGATGGAACCAAACCAGGCGATGCATTGCTTGTTATTGCACCAAGAGAAGTGTGGTGCTCTACAGCCTGGGTGGGATGGTTTTTGTGTCCATCTTTCTGTGATGCAAAAAAATGGATTACAAAAAAGGTCGACTATTACACTGATACAAGTGTAGGTTAATTTTGTGCCTGTCTTTCTGTGTGTAATGCTAAAAAATGGTGACATGAATAAGGTCAACTATAAAACACACACGCACTAGCCCCGCTCCTTTTCCTGTGTGGCTTCGCTCCAGTTTGTGCTCCGATCCCTTCTTTAAAGATCGAATGACATTGATGGGAAAGTTTGTTTGGCCCATTTACATTGATAGCCATATAAATAAAGGAAAGGTGTCGTTCCCTGAACTATTGGTTCAATTGAGCGTAGCCCTGGCCCCCACCAATAGCATCGACCATAGATAAGGGGACCCACCAAGATCTATCAAACCCACTCTGTATTCATAGTGAAAAGCTTCAACTCAATAGTGTGAAAGACCCTTATCGTCCTTTTCAGTTACGACAGGTCATTCGCCTCCCCCGCATTTGTGTTCAGTCGGAGAGCGTTTGAACTGATTAGTACGTATAGGTTTACATCCACGGCTATTTTGATACAATTATGCTTTCTTCGAAGGATGGCCGGAGTGCTAATGAAAAGTTCACTAATCATGATGATGGAACCACCGGATCGACACCATTCCATTCCACCTTATAAATCAATAAGATTCCTCGATCTTGATGGGAAAGCTCTCGACCAAGTGACTAGTTCCAGTTCCCCGGCATGAGACGCTATAGATGCCAATTCCGAACGGGCATTGCAGGCTATCTGATTCTTTACCATAGCAGCATCTCTGATTAGCAATAATACTTACACCACCGCTGCGATAGATATTTGTGATTATGGGCTCGACCAGTGAACGAAGCATCCCGTTGTTGAAAGCTCGACCACCCTCCATTGTTTCCTATATTGCTGTTCCCGACTCTTCTGATATCTGCCAGAGATAGGGAAACTGGATAAGCATGCTCTTTAGGTAGGCGCTCAGGTGAAGACTAACAAACAGCTATGCCATGGGCAGACAAATAGATAGTTATTTTCTCTTCGCGTTAAATAAAAATGATAAGCTGTTCGATACTTGATGCTGTTATTAACCACTTAAAGTTACACGCAGCATCTCTTTCTTTATTTTTATAGGTTGGTGTAACTTTCTTTATTTTTATAGGTTGGTTGATACTTGATGCTGCTATCAACAACAGCCCTCCAGCAGATACTTAAACACTGGCAGGGTGTGGGCTAACCCATATGCTGTTTAGACCACAGATGGAGGAGGCAGCAACGAGTTAGCTGGTTCATTAGTAGACTAGATATTCAATATTATCTAACTGTTGATTACTATTTACTATTATATGACTAAACTATGATTTAATACTTTCCTCTGGCTGTATATTCCGCTTAAATACTTTAGGCTGGTTTATACTTAACTTGACCAGTCTAGCCAACCTTTATTACTGACTCCTCAGCTGAGACTGTTTCATTTTTACCACAAGACAGTTGAACTTACGATAAGGCAGTTTAAAAAGATGGCTGTATAGCTTAGATCCATTTTAAACCTGATTGTGTTAAGCAGTGAAAGGTTTGCACTTCACTTTTGCATGATTTTTTACATTTTTAATGCCATAATATTTATCAATGGATTTGTTGTCAGCATGAAGGAGGTTCCAGATTTTGTTACGTTGAGCTGGATTGCTGATGAAATCATTTGTTACCAAATATACTCAAATTAATCACAAATTAATGCTTTGGGTTATCTATCTTTGTTCACCTTCTATTTCCATTTCTGTTTCCTTGTGTATTTCTGATGTACTGGGCTTTTTGTGTGGTTATTTTGGAAGGTGGAATATTTTTTATAAAAGCAATTATTTTAGATATAACAAAAGATGTTAATACCAAAGTTACAAATATAGTGTCAGCGAATATATCGCCGAGGGTCCAAAAAGAAATTATCGGATTTATCGGCGAAAATGTCGGCAAACATCGGCAATATATCGGCAAACTTAAAAAAATACAAAAATATTTATTTTTTTTCAATTTTCTAAACATCTAAAGCAACGAGAACATCAAATAAACACATTGCCACATGCATATGGAAAGAAAACTGATATATAAGATGTATAAGACGTATTGCTAGACGTATTTAGTATGGTGTTCAGTCACTCCAACGCCTACTAATCTTGAGGTATAGGCCTTTCAAGCCATGAGCGGTAATATAATCCATTCACATGTTCAATGTCTATTAATTCTTCCTTTACTCTATATTAATTCTTACACATAATTCTTCGTTTACTCTATCTTAATTCTTACACAGCATTGAACCTTATTATAATATAAAATAAAGAAATGAAAACATACTTTATAATATTAAAGTATTATGAAAAATAAAAAATTTAATGACTTAATCTATAAGTTTTTTTTCTTAAAAAGAAGCAAGTATACTATTTTTTTTTCTTAAAAAGAAGCAAGTATACTATTTTTTTTTCTTAAAAAGAAGCAAGTATACTATTTTTTTTTCTTAAAAAGTAAGTACACTAAGAAGAACTTGATTTTATATGTATAATAAAGTTTTATTATTTTAAAATTTTTAACGATATTTTTTAATAAAATTATATTAATTTTATTTTAAAAAAAATTATATTAATTTTATTTTAGAAAAAAATTAAAGAATTTAAAATTTATATTTTTAATATTTTAAAATCATATACTTTTTTATATCATTTTTATATACAATTCTAAATTTAAGTAATTATAATTAACATTAACATTGATTTTTATGTCAATTCAAAGTTAAATTTTGTTATTCTTTTATTTTTAATAAATAATTAAATAAAATCAACTTATTCAAATACATGTTTGAAATTAAATACGAATTTGCATTAACTTAACGTTCTATGCATGGAAAATGGAGAAGGAAAGAAGTTCAAAATTTAAACAACCCTAGCTCCTCAACCGATGGCTCCTCCACAGTCCACTCTCCTCCACAAACTCCAAGTGGCAAGCTGCCAAGCAGCACAGCAGCCACGACTCCCTCCCGGCAGCGTCACACTGTCACAACTCACTCCCGGAGTCCCGAGTCCCACAGACCCTAGCTCTACCTCTCAGCTCTCGGCGGCGACTCACTCCCAGTGTCCGGTTCTCCTTGGACCTTCACTCAACACTGTAGCTTGCAATAGCAGGTACCCGTACCCTAGCTCTCCCACGGTCCACACTCCACTCATGACTCTGCTCGAATGATGAATGCAGCGGCCAGCTCGAAATTCGACATGTTCAAGTGAAAAAAACAAAAAAAAAACCCTGTTTTAAGTTTTATTGACCCCGCGGGCATATTATCGACTCGCGATATATTCTAAAAATCGCGATATTATTGCGATTTTATCGCCGAATATAGCGCCGAAGATATTGTGGCGATGTTTCCCGATAATATCGCCTGCTAGATTGTATCGCGATATATTGCGATGTTGCCGATATATCGGCGATATTTGTAACTTTGGAACTTAATACACATATCTCATGTCCAGATATGGAATACTTGGTCTATTTATATCCAGCATTATAATATCAAGACGTGGTTAGTCCTTTCTTGTTTAGCTTTAATGCTGGGATTATTAATTTGTTGTTTAACTTCAATCTCAGTTTGCACTTCCAAAGGCCTTTTGTTTATCTTGACAATGTTCTGGCTGCCATGTCTCATTTAATAGCCATCACCTATTTTCAACTCTCATTCGTTCTATTGATCCCAAACCTGCACAAATTTTTATTCACTTCTGTCCTTTCTTACGTTGAGTCCCTAAGCCATCCCTTCTGGAGAGGACAGCGGACCAAGTGCGCTTACATTTGAAATGTGGTGCTGTCATTGTATCAGTCACAACTCTTACATGTTGGTCTGAGTTCTGCTAAAATGTGCTTATTCAGGAGGTTGCAGTGACTAGGCCCAGGTGACTTAATCTTTTTGATTTGGTCTCTTCATTAACGTTTGTGTTAGCAGTTTCTTGGACTCTTTAACAGGCATCATATGCATGGGTCATGATCTTTCATTTTATAATTAAATTGTATTCTCTTTCATTGGAAAAAATAACAGGTGTGTTTTGGGTTCTTTTATGGAAAGTATGATTTCATCAAAGCCTGTAATATAGGAGGTATTAATAATTTTTTGTGAATATGGCAGTGTAAAGTTAGCTTTCTTTGTGGTCCCCAGTTATCCAATCTTGTAACTTCTACCTAGTTTCTGTTGTCTAACAAACTTTCAAACCCTTGCTTAAATTCTTTTTGTTTTGATCTTTTCATTTACATTTGTGTGGTAGCAGTTCTTCCATTCATCATATGCATGGTTATCTTTTTTTCATATTGTAATTCAATTCTCTCTTTGAGAGAGAAAAGCAAATACAATAATCTGCCTGAAGTTTACATCAGCAATATTTAATATAATCAGTAGCCACATCTGACAAACCCCACGCAGGGAAGGGGCATGCCTTCCAGTATTTGAAAATCTTTTTGGTAGTCTTTTATTAAAGACTTGTAGTATAGGGGTTATTGAGCATTTTAACATGGCACTGTGTCACAAGCAAAAACAATGTACATGTTTTTTCTAATAAATGGCAGATTCTTAACATGGGCTGTTGTAACATATATGAATATTGGTAGGGTGGCCTATGGCTATAAGAAAATGTTCTCTCGCGGGTCTTCATGTATTTCTTTGTCTTTGCTATGTTCAAGTTGCATGTGAAAGTTTGTAGAAAATCAAAGATTGGAAAATGAAGGAAAAAGGCTTCTCTGGCCTTTGGTTATAACGATTTTTATGTGGTACAGAAGTGAGGGATGCCAAAGAAATAATCAAGCACTTTGTATATATATGCCTTTCACAACATTGGTTCCACATCCGTTCAGGCATATATTGTTTGAGTTTCAACTTTCTATAACTACATGTAAAACACACATCTTGTTTATTCTTTAATTAACTCGTAGTAGGAGTTTTGGGCCATTGAGGACTAGTTTTTGTATCTGCACTTCAATGCTTTGCAAATATTTAGCAATTTGATCTCAGGATTTTGCAGATTATTGTTATCTATTTTCATTCTCTATTTTTTTTGGTATGTAGTATAGACTCCGAATAGAGTGTTGTGTCTACTGAAAATATTATCCATTCTTAATTACAGGATATCTTGATTTTAGACCAATCAGCATTTTATGCTGCGGCCGACATACATGATCAGCACAGAGATATGCGATTGGATGTGGATAACATGACTTATGAGGTGATTGCTCATTTCATATTAGTTGGTTTATCTTGCTTGCAATAAGATGGTTAAGCTGACATATCTCGTGATTTGTCTTTTTGTCCTAAAATACTGAGCTAGCAAAATCATTTTGTCCATGATGACAGGAATTGCTGGATTTGGAAGAACGAATAGGTAATGTGAGTACGGGATTAAGTGAAGAGACAGTTTGTAAGTGCTTGAAGAGAAGTGTATATTGCTCTTCCATAGAATCCAGTGCAGATGAAGCCTCCAAGAAGCAGCCAGAGGATGAACTTTGCAGTATATGTCGGGTATATATTACATTTTCTCAGGCTTTGCTATCATCCTTCACAGTTAGCAACATTGCTTGCAATGACTTCTTGAAGTAGGTTTTCAATCACAAATGACATGTACTATGAAGGAATTAGATTTTTTGTATGTGGAGATCAGTCTTATAAATAACTACCTTGATTTTGCAGGAGGAATACAGGGACAATGAAGAACTGGGTTTTCTAGACTGTGGCCATATTCACCACTCAGAGTGTATCATAAAATGGCTGTTACTGAAAAATACATGCCCCATTTGCAAGAAAACAGCTTTGAATGTATAAAGCCTGGAAAGAAATGCAAGTACAGAATGCAATACGGAATTCCTCGGAAGGCAATTAACTTCATATAGGCTAGAATATTTTTCTAAACGATGACTGTCCAAATCTTTATTCAGTAATTCATTGTCATTTGTTGCAAAATATATTAAAAATGAGCCAAGCATCTCACTAAATTATTTAACGGACGATGTACATATTGGTGCTTTTGGTCCAGATTCTCTTTTGTTAGTGTTATTGAAGTTGCACTTATTAGCTTAACCCTCGCTGTCCCTGCCTTTTGGAACACGGGGGAGGCTTTCCAACAGATTGCTTGTTTCATTTTGTTTGAAGTAAATTGCACCTCAATCTTTTTAAGGTAACCATATTTCCTGAAGTCCCTTTGGATTGTAGCAAAGATAATTGTTCGAGGCGCTACTGCTTATTGCTCTTTGCTATCATTGCAAAGTATTCTTTCCAAATATTCTCACGCGGTTATGTTTTATTATTTGGAGTATAGTTTCATCACTCGAGGTTTTTTTGAAATCTACATCCATAGAAAATATATACACAACGGCTTTAAAATGTGTAGATGGCTCTTTCTCCGGTAATTTTTAATGTGAATCGCACGATTTGTCAAGACATTCGCTAATATCTGGAGTTATCATTCTTATATGAAATATACATGCTTTGAAGCTATATCAGCAACTCCTTACAGTGCTATATTTTAATGGGATCGTTTGCAAATGTTTTTTATTCCGTATCACACGAATACTCCGGTTACTTTATCAATTCTCCTTCAAAAGTACATAATTCTCTGAAATGCATTAGCCATTATTTGGCTGCCATAAACACCTTACAGTTATCTAGGAATGGGGTGAATTGAAAAAATCCAAAATACTGAAAAACATTAAATTTTAGGCCATCATTATCAACAATGTAGAGCATGTTAAAAATTCATCTCGGGAGCATGGTGCTTTTTTTCAATGTGGTTCACAACCTCGGAGAGGAGTTGCTATGTCCATGGGAAGAATTCACAGGGGTCCACCCGAAAGAGGCTTCACACAGCTGGCTCTGATTACGGAACTTAACCTGGCGAGGACATCAAGTGTGGCTCTTATATATCTATATACATAGCCACCCGGGGATTTGACCCTGAGACCTTTTGCTTATAGCTCACAATGCTTAACCACTTGAGCTATAACCCATCAGGCTTTGGGAGCACGCTACTTACTAGTTAGTATTCATTTGAAAGTTATTTTTAGTGTGATGACTCGGGTTTATTAAACAGTTCTGATAATTAACGTGTACACTTTTAATGTTTACAACTCATTTTTTTTATAATAGACTAGGTGTTACGGAAAGCTATATTCTTAGGAAAAAGCTTAAAACAACTTAAAAGTTGATTTCTATCTTAAATGCTACATTGATGCCACATTGGTGGAAAGGTTGCATTTGTGTTTATGGATCTATTGAGGAGTTGATTTCCATTGAGGAATTGAATACGTATCTTTATTTACATTGGAGTGTTTTTCTATATCTACTGAAGAATTGAATACATATGTTGATATATACACGGGGACTACTTTTTGTTCTAGATTTTTCTTTTCTACTCGGGGCTTTTGCTTATTTTAGGGAAGAATCTTTTTTTAGGGAAGAATCTTCATTGCGTGGCAACCTTTATACATTTTGAAAAGTTGTATTGTGGTTGGTTGGGCATGGCTGAGTAAATAGTGGTATAGGATGCTTAGGTCAATAATATTTTGATTGCTTTTTTCAAATAAGAATACTTGTTTCGATTTCCGCACAGCTTATATCCTTCCTTTCCGCAGCACTAATTTATTTGGGTATGTGACCAAGTATATTGCTTACAAATACATTCAGTTTCCTAACTAGTGAAAACCTTAAATTTGTATTCTCATCCATGTGCATTCTAATAACATTTATCTGATTCTCACATTGCATTTGTTGTGAGAATAAACCATAACATTTGTGACATTGAAATAATGCAAGCATGACTAACTATATATTCATCGAACCGTCGAAGTGTACGATGTTAAATATGCTCTTCACATGGAATCATGGTGAGGGATTATGAATGTAGTATGTACTCTAATCATATTTTTTGAAGTAGTGATTTAGTAAGCTTAGAACCCAACAATGAACAACAGGCTTAGAGCAATAGGATCAATTACAGACGTATTAAATGTGTTAAGCATCCAGTAACATTTGCTGGTCTCTGATGACAACATACCTCATTTCAATGAGATCTTGGCAACTTGTTGATCATTGGTCCTTTACATGCTGATATTGGTTTAACAGTGATCTCACTATCTTGTTGACAAAAATTTGGGATTTTGCATAGCTAAGGAGCTCTCTCCAAAAATGTTCCACTTCACACCACCAAGTTCTATTATGAAGTTGCGATTGCAATCTTTCCCATAGCCTTTGTTTTAACCATCTTACTTGATTTAATTTGTCCACTGTCACGTTCTTTGTTAGTGCATCATCAATATACAAATATAGTATAAAAGTTAGGGTTTTATGGAAAAGCCCACTCATGTGAGTATTATGAATAATTATTTACAGGGTTTTGTGTGAGCCACTCCTGTGTGTATCATGAATCATTATTCACTCAATCTTTTTGGACACAATTTATCAAATTACTCTTCATTATTAGTTTGGAAGGACCCAATCTTAGTGGACATTTTTTTCAAGTGATCTTTGGTGGCACACCTCTTCCCTTCTAGTTTTGGAAGTCTGGAAGTTCACGCACTTGACAAAACAACATTCCTATCTTTCGTTGCCACTCCTCTTCCTTTCAATCAACCAAGGGAAGATTAATCAAGCAATTCTGATGATTAATTTCTTACATGTCTTCATTGAAATTCCTTCATGCACCACTTACGCAACAACATATTGACACTATCTAGTTCCAAGTAAAGGTTTTGAGGTTATCAACAACCTCTTTGACATCCTCTTTCCTGCAAAGCGATGAACACCGCACTTGCTTTAGATGGTTTTGTTTTTGGAGTCTTGTAAGATAAGAAGGGAGATGTGGAAACTTACTTGCAACCTTCCTTAGACCAGTTGAACATGTATAGATTGCTTGCATAGGGAATAAATTTTTTCTTTTGTCAATGTTGGAATTTTTTTTTTTATAGGTTTTCATTAACAAGTGGTAAATCATGTGCTTAAGATTTCCAAATGGGAAAGTTTCTATAAATGAAATGAAAGCCATGAAAAGGGGCAATCTACTAATTCCCTAAATATAATGCAAATAAAAATAAATGCAGGGTCTCTTGAGTGTATAACATTAAAATCACAAGTATGTGGTTTTAAGGGATTGATGAAAGTTTTCTTAATATTTAGAAACAAATGTATATTTCCTGATTGTATTTTCTTTGAACATACATGAAGCTCTATATCTTTTATTATAACTAACTCCGTGCCTTTACAAGCTATATCAAGACAAGAAGCTCACACATTATTTAGTGATAGCTTAAGTAATAGTAAACTTCTTACTAAGGAGTTTCTAGGACTGACATATAAAATTGTCTAAATTGAATTGCAGAAAGGAACACAGAAATAGAAAAAGCACAACAATCCATGTTGTGGTATTTTGTTGAATTCTTGACAAAATTACATGTTAAAATAGAAATAAGTTACTCAACTTCAAAGCATTGAAAATAGAATTTTGTTTGTGACAGAAACTAAAAAAATTAAAGCCAACATAGATACATCTTAAACTCAGATCTGCACCCAGAGAGATTAAAGAGGTAAAATATTTAAGATAAAAAGACTTTACACATCAAAATTTTTTATTCCTCTTAGTGTTTGATAGACTCAGGTTTAAGATGGATCTATGTTTATTAATAAAATATCTATCTAAAATTTAATAAAATAAATATGCTTAAAGACTAATAAATTGCAATAAACTTAAAGTAAATATACTTGAGCACTTTGTGATAAAGTATGACAATAATTGCCAAAGTATATATATATATATATATAATCTTCTAAAATATTCATAATATAGCTTTCTCTTCATCTAAACAATTTTGCATCTCCCTCTTTTAATTTTTTTTTCATTCAATCAATTGATTCAAGCATTCATGGCATTTCTTCGATAGGAATGTTAAGAACAATTCAAACAAGTTCGAATGTTGTTATGTGGATTTTGGTGATTTTAAATTTAAATTTCTAGTTTCAAATCACAAAGTTAATGATAAAAATACATTTCCATGTAGGTCTTGTCAAAAGCTTTTAATAAGTTGATTGTTGTTTTTTTACCATGAAGAAAAATGAGATATTAAAATAATAAAAACATAATCATGTGTCATAATCATATGCCATGTCACACTAAGAGATGTTATATAGTAAAGGTTAATACACATATCTCCTTAATAACAATTACTAAATATCTTGGCTTAGTATAGAATTGAGTTGAGAATTAAAAATAATAATAAAATTTTATTATATTATATTGTAGATATATTAATTTCTTATTATATATTATTTTTGAGATAATCTTATCATATATTAGATGATATAATTCATTATTATTATATATTATATATAAGTTAGTTATATAATATTATTATATTCTTTACTATATATAAAAGTAGGGTTAGTATAGAGTTATGATGTGAAGATTAAAATAAATATTGAAAGGTTTATATTCTCATACAAACTAAATGATATATATTACTTACTTTATATATAAGTTAGTTATATATATTGTAATCTTTGCGATCCTCATTATAATTACAATATAATAGATTGTCAAATTTTGTAACATATATGGATATTTGAATATTAAAAAATAATATAATTTATACAAATCATGTAATTATTTTTTTGTATCACACGTGAAAATTATTACTATATTTGGGTGTGAAGTTTAATGTTTTTTTCGATAATGATGGCAAAAAATATATGTTTTTCTTGAATTTTTGAATTTGGCCATGATTAATGTCGTTTTCTTGATGATTCTATCCATATGTTCGAACTTCGACACCAGTATGTTGGAATTTCGATGTCCACGGTTCCCACTTCCTTATTCGATGAACTGGATAATAACATCTATATTGACTTAAAGGTGCCAAAGCGGGCATGACCAACTATTGTCGGAATTTCAACGTTCAAAGTTCTCGCTCCAACTTGCTAAAATGGTCAATAACATCTATCTTGACTAAAGGGTGTCGAAGTGGGCATGGTCAACTATCATTGGAATTCCGACGTCGATAAATTTTATATATATGCACTAGATATTAAGGCGACAATTATGTGATGTTCTTGACGTCTATAATATATTTCTACTTTATAGTTTCGACAACTGTAACAACATTACCACATTTCTCTATCTACTTATAGTTTCATTTGGATTATAAAGTTAACACTGCCAACAAAAGAGGGAAGTTCTAAGATTGTTGCTAGGTTAAGGGAACAACTTGGTGATGGTAAATGTTGGTGCCCTTGAAAAAAGTGCAAGGGAATGAATAGAAGAATATTAAGGTTCACAACTAAAAAACATTGGGAATATGGGCACTTTGAAGGGGGGTGTGAATTTTGTTTAATGGCAAGATGTTGTATTGGATGACTTTCTTCATTACATGTTTAATTTGTATTTTGATATATCTAAAAGTTTTAATTTATTATTTTAACATTTTATTTATATTTTAAAGAAATTTGATTGTTTGTAATTACAAAGACAAAGCGTCCTAGGATTAATGGATTGAACGACGAGCAGGTCAATAAGCCAAATTGTAGTACAAATAATATTGGTGAACAAGATGATGGAAATCATCATGGAACATTAATATAGGATTTCATGAAGTTAATCCTATGGTTGAGGAAAATGATGATACCGATGTAATTCAGAATGATGAGATACATAGATTGGTTAATGACACCTTTCATGCTTCGTCGATGGATCATGATAATTTTGATGAACATGTTCATGATGTACCTTTGATTGATAAGTCACACAAAATCTTATATGAAGGCTCAAGGTCAAATCTTATTTCTGCGATTTTATTGTTGGCGAACTTAAAATTGTTGAATGATTTGTCAAACACCCGCCTCACACAGATCCTAAGGTATGTAATATAATTATTTATACATGAATACCATTTTTTTCTTCTGCTTTAGCGTTAATTATATTGTATAAAATTCGATGCGATATTGATGAATAATATTGATCACTTTTAATTTTTGTTTGACTGTTGTAGATGTTAACTGATATTCTCCTATCATCACCAAATAATTTACATTGCACATACCAAGAATAGTACATATAGGGTCAATTTTCGGCGACATATTATGATGACATGGATAAACTCATTTGTATCGTCGATAATTACTGCATATTTACTATTCTTTTCAATTTTTTCTGTTCTCAATGTTTGTTGGAATTATGATGAATGTTCTATTATTGTCTCACTTTTGATGAAGACATGTCGCTCTTATGAAGAAAATCATGTTATCATCGAAATATAGAGGGCAAGTGTGGTGGTTTAAGCCTTAAGTTATGGTCTCTTAACCTAAGTATATAACTTTAGTTGCTAAGGCCTTAGTTTCATATTCCCTTTTGACCATGGTCAAGGTACCAACACCCATACCTCATAATATGGACCTCATAATTGTACCTATATTCCAACAGAAATGGAAATGATATTCTCTAGAGATGTGGTCCAATGGTTTGAAGAGTTTTTTATTATGTTGGACAACTAGATGATTAATTTAGGACTCTAGGCTAACTTTTCCTATCTTGAACATTTCTAGGGCCACATGCCTCATCTTTGGTTCTCAAAACCTTTTTATGGTTCCCATGTTGTAAATCGAAGGACAAATGTTTGATATAGAGGCCGTAGATTGTGGTCATTAGGCCTAGCTCATGTCCCTTGAACCCTAGAACGACATTTTAGATCCAATACTTAAGTTTTCTCACTATACCTTGGTTAGGGCCTAATGATTGATACCTAGTTCTAAAAAAATTGAATGGTGCCAATATGCCCACTTATAGGTAAAGGATCTAGTTCAGAATTCATGTATTGGTGTAAGGTGGTTTTTTTGGCCTTGTATCCATGAAAAATTCCCTCAAGGCCTATGTTTTCTCCCCACTACCAACATTGGTCTATACTGAAAAATGAAACTTGACTTATCACTAAGACTCACTAGGAAAATCACTACTATAATTTTGCATAAATGTTGGGTTGTGATGCAAATATATTCATGACTCAATTTAAAATCAAATTCCCTTGTCAAGCAATTTTTGTGAGCAATTCTCCCTCCATAAACTCTGTGGAGATCGAGACAAAGACAGAGACTGAGATCAATATTGGTATTGTGAGCAGATCCTCGCATAGATGTAGGTTGAGATTGTTATTGTGAGAAGATCCTCATAGAGACAAACTGAGATTGTTATTGTGAGTAGAGGCCTAGTAGGGCATTTCTCATTCGACCGTGAGCAGGGGAGCATCACAATGTCATCTAATACGGTTAGTTTCTCTTCACCTCTTATTTGCAGCTAATCCGGTGTGTATTTGATGTTCAACCCCTCTCTACAGTAAACCCTTTTTCAAAATGCATCAACACATAAATTTGTTCAAAATGATTGTTCCTTTATTTGTGGGTGACATTTGTTGTTCATGGGCTTCTAATCAATGAAATATTATGTACCTTCATCGATTCTCTTCCAATGAATTCTTTTACATACCCTATGTTTTTTGGTTTCTATACTATGTTTACATTTTCATTGCCACTATAACTTTCCTACAATTCTAGAATTATGCAACTTCATTTGCATCCCAAGGCCAATATCGTGATAACCAGGTTATGATGTCAGATGATAAATTACATTGTAGAAGTTCTACTACCAAATTCACTATACCAAATCCACATGAGGCAAGTACCAAATGATTCTAGGTTTTATAGGATGAATGTGGTGTTATTTCAAAGTTTAATTCATACCATTTTCTCTGTTGTAATAGCTCAAATGATGATCAATAGCTCAAATCCCAGGGCCAAGATTTGTCATGATACGGTTAAGTACAAGGCCACCTGTTGCATGGGTCTCAAGTATATATGTGAGGCTACATTTCCTTATTAAAAATAAACGTGTAACATCAATTTTGAATAACATGCAAGGATCCTAATGGATGCCATCAATAATATATATATCAAAGGAAAATGAATGTTACACCCCTTGTGGCTTATTTGTTATAGTTTTGAGGTATATAGAATGAAATGGAGTGGTCAACACATGAAAAAATATTGGTCTAAATTTATGAATATAAAAAATTCAAGGATAAGCCACCTGTAGGTGGATTGTTTTGCTATTTTTCACTCAATGTAGGTCATAGTAATGGAAATAAATTAATGGATTCACAAGGCTATATTCTTGTGTTAGACTCTTAAAAAAATATTCATAATAGATAGGTAGTGAAATATTCCAATTTTTAAAGGGATGGGGCTACAATAACAAAGGCACCTAGTTGTGCCAAAGACCATGTACATGCATGAACAACAAGAGGCAAATATATTTTTGTAGTGTATACCCATTTCTTGCAATTGAAGGCTTGCATTTTTTTTAAAAATCTTTTTCACCCATGGTAGCTTCCAATACTCTTGAATAATTCCCTTCAAATGCATATATTTACTTGAAAGAGGCCCATGGAACTTTATGCAACCTATGTAAAATAATTACGTGGGAGAGGTCACTTTCCAACAAAGATTGTAGCTTCTCTTTCAACAATTTTTTTCAGGGGTGAAAAATAGGTGAAAACTACATTGTTGTCATTCCTTAGAATTGCTCAATATATATCTTTGGTGGAGGCTAGATTACTACAATTATTCGTAGCATTTTTTGATTGTTTCATATGGTTTCCCATTCCTTTGATGTTTGGAGAATATATTGTGGCAAGGTGATCGTAGGAAGGCACCAACCAACTCACAACATTTATATGATTAAGAATGTCTATATCCATTAATCAATGTGAATTTTATTATTGTTTATAGTAGAATAAACTTGTTTTTTTGTCTATATTTGTAAACGCCCATAACTGACCATGATGATGTGGGTGATGGCGATGTCTATGAATATCCATCAACCCGATGGAAACAATTATAAATTCATTGAGAAATAAAAATAGAGAACTCCTTGCATTGGCTAGGTGTGAACCTACTGAGGAGAACAAACAAGGGTGCAAAGTTTTGATGCGGGAGATAGAACGATATGGGGTAAGTGCCATGTATTCAAAAGAATATTTACCACATACCTTCATTTATGAATTTTGCTTAGCATCCTTTATATGATGATCCGAACAAAAAACTTTTTATTTTTATAGGATTTTTTGCGAGATTTTCACCATCCTTTGCATGGGGTTAGTGTTGGTAGCAGTGATGCACAAACCCGACAACATCCAAGCACAATACATATACCTGCAAGGCTATTTGAATCTCCGACTGCACCTTCTGGGGTGCATGATACTCCCTCGGAGTGCATGCCAGACTGTGCACTTGATATTGGAGATGAGAAAACTTGCGAATCATCGAATTGTTATCCTGGAGCATCACGTGTTACAAGCATGAGAACAATTCCTTTCACCTTTTTGGTGGACGAGAACATGGTTCCTTTGATGATACAAGTACTAGGTGTTTATGATTGTGTTAATTACTTTATATTATAAAATTGAAACGTAAAACATCTCTCCGATTATTTAATACTAAGGATCATATAGTTTTGTAGGAAACAACATTTTTTAGAAGCATTTGAATGAAAAATCCTTATACATATTTGGGCCCATAATTTGCACATGGTGGAATGCGTAGAATGCTAATTTGAAAAACAATATTATTAACTACTTGGTTGGTCTGTTTGGTGACACCTTTAACAAAAAAAGAGTCACTTCAATGACCGATTTTGATATGAAATACACGAGGGACCAATATAGGGTTCAATTGAAAAAAACCCCTAACTTTGAGTGTCCTCCGATGATTCTCGAGAAGGAATGGAATAATCTACTAAGCAACTCGAAGGAAAAGGCCTTGAGAAAAGAAGGCAAGGCACCAACTGGACTTGGAAGGTACAAGATATTTTAAAATTAATATGCTAATTTTTCTATAGTTGTACACAATAAATTTCAATATCTAACATGTTTGAAACTTTTCGTAGGATCCTAGACACTTCAAAAGTGATCAAGGCAAGACTAAAAAAACAAAGGTAGCATAAACTTGGTCAAGGTGTCTACTTGAAATTAAAAGCATGAATTGTAAGTACTATATACTTAAATCATATGAATCATATCATCATATTTTTTTTTATTTAAATGCATCCAAGAAGAAAAATGCGTGATCCTATGCAATGCAAGGGATAAGTTCAAATCTTCGGCCACCAAAGAAGACTTGAATATTAGGTTCAAGTTCGACTTTCAAGAAATGGTGGAACGTTGACAATGCATAGGGAAAACACAATCTACCCATTCAAATGAGTCACATGGTAAATAAAATCAATTAATTTTATTTTTTCAATACTTGTAAAATATATTGACGATTGACTCCACCCGTAAATTAATGTCTTTATTTTAAACATAAGAGCAACAATAATGTAGTTGAAAACAATGAACAACAACCCCATGATTCTGGTGTGCATCCCCATGACGATATGTCTGTCTTTAAAATAAAATGTATGGATGGATGATTATTGATATTTAATTGTAGATGGTGTAGTTATAACTTTTATTGTTTAAATGACTGAGCATGTATATGAGAATGTTTGAAGAGGAGAGGAGCAGATGGAAACCCAACCAACGGTGTCGATTAACCCACCATCTAAGAACCATTGAAATTATATTTGTAATAATGAGTTACTTCTATGATTAATAACTAACCATATAAATTTAACCCCTTTTGATATTATAGAGGGCCCCCCTTTGCATCATCCTGCACATCGTGAGTAATCCACTAGAAGTACAACACACGAGGGGCTTCAGACTCGATCAACATCAGAAGAGGGACCAACTCTCCAGGGGCAATAATTACATGATGATGAACCAATCATTAAATATTTGGACAGAAGATGAAAACAAAAGTGATTGTATGTATAAAGAGACAAATATTGTATAATGACAACATTTTTCAATGATAAGATTTATTAATATAATAAAATTGTTGTACAATTTTTGTTTTGCTACCTTCATATGCATTAATCTTACATGTTTTTATGCACAAAAATCGACGTATTATTTGCACACACATTCTTTCAATGATTTTGTACTTTTAATTTTTTTGTGATACTTTTTATGAATGAATCTTACTATCTCAATCTCATTTATTTTCAAGTAGATAGTTTGGGTATGGGGAATTGAGAGTAATGCGGGGGAGGGGGGAGGGGCCATATGAGCTTCCACCTTCATGTGTGTAACATCTCCTTCACCCAATCCGACCATCGGCAGGGGAAATTAAGCAAATTCGGGCTTCCCAAATTTCGCCCCATAACCATATTATGAATTTCTAATAGGTAAAATACATGTCCAGATGAGAAATAAAAACACAACGGAAATAAACTTGATCCACACACACACAAATTCCATATACAAGAATAACCATAACATGCATTAAAAAAAACCATTTTAGATTCAAATGCATGAAAATACTTATGTTTATCCAATGCAGATCCAAGCAACTAGCTGTGTAAGAGCGATTTTCCACCCAACCATAGCCACTCTATCCAACATATACTCTTTCTGCTGAGAGGCCACCCCCACATTGGGCTATGAGGCCACTAGGGCAAAGGAAACACCTACAGGCTTCTATCTCTCATCCCACAACTTGTTCTACTATCTATGCTTATCCAAATGCTCCTACAGAGCTCTATAGTGGTCTCACTCAACCATCACAACATTAGCTCCCACAACACCTTCCCCACACAACACCCTTATGGGTTCAGGAATCCCCTTCACCAATCCACGATTCTCTTGGGCGACCCGTCTTGCTAGGTGATTCTAGTGTGTGCATAGAAGAAGTCCAATCTAATATTTGTTGTTGGAGAACGACTTGTAGCCTCAATTCATGGCTTCTCAAGCATCTATGAGCAACAAAACTCAATGGGTAAGGGTTCCTAGCTTGCCTAGCCACTTTGCTCACCTACAACCATCAATTTTCGCTTCCAAATCTGCACGTCTATCTCCAAATTTGAATTTCTGGGATAAACATAGGCTGGTAAGTTCATGGAAAACAATGGAGAGCTCTGCATAATATAGATATGCATGCAACAATGAGAGAAATGAGGGTTGACTCGAAGGGATATGAGATAATGGTGAAAATAGAATTGACATAACTTCCGAAAATAGAAGAAAGGACTCATGGCAGCTGTAGATTGACTTCTGTCACGACATAATTGTCACAAAAGTGCAGTCAACCCTATGCTTCAATAACTGCATGAGGTCACTTTTCCACCAACCTCACACATGCATTCAATGATTGGAAAATAGTATAAAAGGAGATAATTGGCTCATTCAAAACACATGACAGAATTTGGGTGAGTTTTAAGGTTGACGCTTTCTAGTAAGGATTTAGTCTCCCATAGACCCCCTTTCCTCTTCCCCTCTGGCGGAATCGTATCCCCTTTGGTGTTCTTCACACAACCATTCTTGGACCATTTTATTATTTATGCACATAATATTTACACATGTTCTAAATTATCATGGTAAACCGACCACACAATCCAAATAAAAATATATACATCATACATGCCTAGCCATTCACTAGTCAGGCCTTGGCCTTGAGTTCCGCACTAGGAATCCCCATTAGCATATTTACATCATTTACATAATTATGGTTAAATACATTCCAAGTCAAAACTGGGGGTATTACAATCCCCTCCCCCTTGGAATAACACCATCCTCAGTGTTTACTCAAAATTAGAACAAAAAAGGGTGTGCCTATCTCATGGCATCCTCTAGCTCCCATGTAGCCTCATCGGGACCAAAGTGATTCCATTGCACCTTTACCTATTCGATGGCTAGGTTCCAGAGCAATGTCACCTTCATGTCTAGGATGCATAGTGGCTCGGTTTGGAACTCTCCCTCGGGTTCCACCTGGATCACATCCCAATCAATCACATGGTTAGGGTCATGTACATATTTCTTAAGCAAAGAAACATGAAAAAAATTATGAGCTCTAGTGTTAGCAGGCAATGCAATTCTATATGCAATTGGCCCTATTCTCTCAAGCACTTAAAATGACGCACACTATCTTGGTGATAACTTGCCACAACTTCGAAGCTTCAAGGAACTCTTCCTTGGACTCACTCTAAGGTAAATATGATCCCCAACATGAAACTCCCTATGAAATCTATTCTTATCTGCATAGCTTTTCTATCTATCTTGGGATGCCTTTAAATTCTGCCTAAGCCTTGCAACATATTGCTCCATTTCCTTAAGCAATTTTGGCCCAAGTACAATTCCGTTCATGGGATTATCCCAAGTAACCGCTGTCCTGCACTTTCTTCCATACAAAGCTTCAAATGGACTCATGCCCAACGATGCTTGCTTCCCATTTTTAGATGCAAACTCTACCAAGTGTAGATAATCCTCCCACTTGGATGGTTTTTCCATCACATACATGGATAACACATATTCAAGCACCTAATTTACTCTTTCTATTTTCCCATCTGTTTGTGGATGGTAGGAAGTGCTAAATTTCAGTTGCGTACCTAAATATTCAAAAATACTTTTCCAAAAATTTTAAGTAAACTTGGTATCCCTGTCTGAAATTATTGCCTTAGTCGATCCATGTAACTTGCAAATTTCCTTCATAATTTTTTTTGCAATGGAATCCGTTTTATATGTGGATTTAACAAGAATAAAATGTGCTTCCTTTGATAATTTATCCACCACAACTATGATGGAATCATGCTGCCTCACATCATTGGAAACCTTGCAATAAAGTCCATGGAAATCAATTCCCATTTCCATTCTGGAATGGGAAAAGGATGCAACAAACCTGCTGGGTGTTGATGCTCAACCTTCACTTGCTGACGTTTCATGCACTTAGAAATATACTCAGCAATGTCCTGCTTCATTCCCGACCAAAAATATTACTTTCTCGTCTTAGCAATTGTTTTCTAGTATCCCGAGTGAATGGAATATGGCATTTTATGAATTTCATCCATAACAATTCTTCTCAAGTCTGCCACATTTGGAATATTAATTCTATTTTTATAAATGAGAATTCCGTCATTCTCCAAATGGTACTTTTCATACCTCTTTTCAAAATTCTGCTGCTGTAATTTGTCTTTTATTTGCGCATACAGTCCATCTTCATCAATACATTTAACAATATGCTGCCTCAAATCTAATTGATAGGTACTAATGGCCTCCACATGCATTTCATGTACTTTTCTGCTAAGTGCATCGACCACTTTGTTTTCCTTACCCTTTATGTGTTTGATTTCAAAATCAAATTCACATAAAAATTCCAACCATCTAGCTTTCCTAGCATTTAATGTTGGCTGCTCAAACAAATACTCCAGACCACAATGGTCCGTCCTTAGCTCAAATTTTCTTCCCATTAAATAGTGCCTCCACATTTTCAAAACGTGCACTATGGATGCAAGCTCTAAATCATGGGTAGCATAATTCTTTTCATGCTCTTTCAATTTCCTTGACTCATAGCATACCACATGGTTATCAGTTGCATAAGAAATACTCTAAGTCCCTGTTTACACGCGTCTGTACACACCACACAATATTTTTTTCTGGGTCTGCAATTTTTAGAATTGGAGCACTTGTAAGAAGCTTCTTCAATAGATGGAAATTTTCTTCACATTTTTGTGTCCACTCGAACTTTATCCCCTTCTTTTGAAAAGAAGTGATTGGGTGTGAAAATTTGGAGAACCCTTCAATGAACCTCCTATAGTAACCAGTGAGACCCATGAAAGATCTCACATCTATCACATTCCTTGGAGTTGGCCAATTCATGATGGCTTCAATCTTTTCAGGGTCCACCAATATTCCTTCCTTCGAAATAATGTAACCCAAATAATGAATTTTATTTTTATAGAAATCACATTTGCTTAGCTTTGCATACAACTTATGATCCCTTAGCAATTGCAAAACCATTCTCAAATGTTCTTCATGCTCTTCTTCATTCTTAGAGCAAATAAGAATGTAATCTAGAAATACAAGAACAAACTTGTCCAAATACTTGCTGAAAACACTATTCATGAGACACATGAATGTAGTTGGTGCATTGGTGAGACCAAATGGTACCACCACAAACTCATCGTGCCTATACCTTGTTCTAAAGGTTGTCTTGTGAATGTCTTCTTCTTTGATTCTGAGTTGATGGTAACCAGACCTCAAGTCAATCTTTGAAAATACCTTTTCCCCTCTCATTTGATAAAAAAGATCATCAATTCGAGGCAAGGGGTGTTTGTTCTTCACTGTAACCTTGTTAAGACGCATGTAATCAATACATAACCTAAGTGTCCCATATTTATTTTTCACAAATAGGGCGGGTGCTCTCCATGGAGACACACTTGGATGAATGTACTTCTTTTCCAACAATTCTTGCAATTGCATTTTCAGCTCCAATTATTCAGGTGTACTCATCCTGTAAGGTGTCTTGGACACTGGTGCATCTCCTGACACAAGATCAATTATAAAATCAATGCTTCTCTTTGGAGGAATTTCTGGCACTTCATTAAGTAATACATCCTTGAATTCTTGCAGAACATAATGGTCCTCCAACTTTGGAATTTCATTTTCTGTTTTCTCGAAAAGATGGGCTGCATACAATTCAAAACCTTTGCTAGAGAATTTCTTCAGCTGCATGGCTGAAATTTTCCCAACAAAAACTACCTTTGAAATTCCCTTCACAACCCTTGGGTTTCCTTCTTCATTAATGCATTCAAAAGTCTTGTTGCAGCAATCAATTTTAACTCTATGGGCCTCCAACCAATCCATTCCAACGATGAGGATATCATAGGAACAAGTGGCAAAATGTTCATATTTCCAAAAGTGGATAGTCCACCCATTTCCAATGGACATTTCTCCACCAATTCACTAAATTTACTCTTTGTTCCAATGGCTAGTTGGAGTAACCATGATTTACTATGCTTTGTTTCTTAAAAGCACAAATCTCAACAATTTTAGGAGTGATATAATTATGAGTAGATCCAGGGTCAATCAAAATAGAAATAGATTTCTTAGCAATCTTACTTTCAACTTCAACCACAATTGAATGACGGTATTCTTGGTGGTCCTCTAGGGATACATATATTCTAGGGACGGTCCTTGCTACTTGACCCACAGTTTCATCTCCTTGGATGTTGTGAACTTGCTTTGCAATCCCATTTTGATGTGGACAGTTTCTAAACATATGGTCCTCTCCACATCCCCAATATTGAAGTGGCTCTCTTGGATCTCTTAGATTGCCTCGCATCATTCTAGCTGGTTTAGTCACACCCTGTGGTGGCTGATTTTTGAATTGAGGTGACTTGAACCTCTTGTTCCTATGGTCAAAATTTTCATTTTTCTTTTCCTTCAATGCCTTATGGAATTCTGGTTTTCTTTTGTTTTGATCATAACAATACTAGGCCTTTCTTATGGTCTACTCTATAGTTCGAGGTTCATAAAACTCAATTTTGTCCTTATATGATTGGGGCAGTCCACTTAGAAAACGATGAATTTTCACCTTACCATCCCTAATATATTTGACATACCTCAGCAACTCCAAGAATCTGTTTGCATATTCTTCCATAGTCATTTGTCCCAATTTCAGCTCATGGAACTCTTTGATTTTTCCATCATAGTACCTATCAGAAAGGTACTTTTCCTTGAAGTACTTCTTGAACCGCTTCCACACAATCTTCCTTTCATTGATCCTCTTTACTTGCATAAGGTGATACCACCATATATATGCTCTTCCATTCAGATATGTTCCCTTCAGATGCCACCCACATCGCCTTACCAGTTGTTAGTCATAAGTGGTTTCAGGCTCTAGGAAGAGTGGTTTCCTAAAATTATTTTTTTGAGCCTCAGTGCATGAGAGGGAGACACGTCACAAGGCGGTTTTTGTCTTAGGTTCATGCCAATTGGTTACCTGTCATGCAATTTTGTGGGCCTGAAGCAATGTTGACCATCGATCAAATCTGCATGATCTTGCATAGCTGGAGAGGGTCCCATATTTCCTAACATTATTGGGCGTCACATCTCCCCATGTCACATCACTTCCTCTCAGGACGAAAGTGGTTTTAGGCTCCGAGGAAAGTGGTTTCATGAACCCACTTTCATGACCTTGAGTGCATGAGAGGGCGACACGTTAGAGGGAATTTTACCACTTCAAGATCATGCTGATAATTTATCCTTCGTGAACCTTCATGAGCCCGAAGTGCTGTCAGTTTTCGATCTTGATCTCCACCATCCAACAGTCAAATATCCACCCGCCTTCACACTCCATCTCCTGCGATCACTTGTGCACATGGATATGATGTGGCTGGTCTGCATCAAACATTATTCCCACATGGTCCCTTCACGTCAGACCTCTTTCCCATGTGGCTCCTCCACTTTACCCATCCATGTGGCATGGGTGGGGCCCAACTAAAATTTCTCAAATTTTTATAATTTCATAATGACACTAAATTTCAATTTCAGGAATAAGGGGGATTATTTCAACTTAACTCAAGATTACTCCTGGGCCATTATCTATCACTTAACAAAACCTGATTTCTACATAACCAGTTTTGATTTCTACCTGTAAATATGGATTTCTGACCCATACAACTCCAATATTGCAACCATAAGCTCTGATACAACTTTGTAACGTCCTCTTCACCCAATCCGACCATCAGGAGGGGACATTAAGCAAATTCGGGCTTCCCAAATTTTTCCCCATAACCATATTACAAATTTCTAATAGGTAAAATACATGTGCAGATGCAAAATAAAAACATGCAGTGGAAATAAACTTGATTCACACACACACACAACTTCCATATATAAGCATAATCATAATAGGCATTAAATAAAACAATTTTAGATTCAAATGCATGAGAATAATTATATTTATCCAACATAGATCCAAGCAACTGGCTGTGTAAGAGCGATTTTCCACCCAACCATAGGCACTCTATCCAGCATATGCTCTTTATGTTGAGATGCCACCCCCAAGTTGGGCTATGAGGCCGCTAGGGTGAATAAAACACCTATAAGATTCTATCTCTTATCCTACAACCCGTTCCACTCTCTATGTTTAGCGAAATGCTCCTACAGATCTCTACAATGGTCTCACTTAGACATCACAACCTTGGCTCCCACAACACTTTCCCCACATAACACCCTTCTGGGCTCAGGCATCCCCTTCACTGATCCACAGTTCTCTTGGGCGATCCATCTTTCCAAGTGATTCCAGTGTGTGCATAGAAGAAGTCCAATTTGATATATGCTATTGGAGAACCACCGATAGCCTCAATTCGTGGCTTCTCAAGCATCTTTGAGCAACATAACGCAATGGGTAAGGGTTCCTAGATTTCCCAACCTCTTTGCTCACCTACAACCATCAATTTTCCCTCCCAAATTTGTAGCACTATCTCCAAATTCGAATTTATGGGATAAACAGGGTATGGTATGTTCGTGGACAACAATGGAGAGCTCTGCATAATATAGATCTGCATGCAATAATGAGAGAAATGGGGGTTGAATACAATAGATATGAGATAATGGTGAAAAGAAAACTAACATAGCTTTTGATAGTAGAATAAAGGACTCCTGGCAGTTGCGGACTGACTTTTTCATGACAGAACTAGTGCATTCAGCCCCATGCTCTAATAACTACATGAGGTGACTTTTCCCACCAATCTCACACATGCATTCAATGATTGGAAAATAGTAAAAAAGGAGATAATTGGCTCATTCAAAGCACACGATAGAATTTGGGTGAGTTCTAAGGTTGACACTTTCCAGCAAGGATTTAGTCTCCCATAGACCTCCTTTTCTCTTCCCCTCTAGTGGAATCATAGCCCCTTTGGTGCTCTTTACACAACCATTCTTGGACCATTTTATTATTTATGCACATAATATTTACATATATTCCAAATCAATAGGACAAGCCAACCACATAGTCCAAATAAAAATATATACATCATACATTCCTAGCCATTCACTAGTCGGGCCTTGGCCTTGAGCTCCACAATAGGAATCCACACTAGCATATTTACATCATTTACATAATTTTGGTTAAATACATTCCAAGTCAAAACTTGGGGTATTACAAGGTGGTTGGCCATGTTAAGTAGAGAATAAATTATTCTAAAAAAAAGAATTTGATTTAGGTATTTACATTTAGTCTTTCTATAATGTCTATCATGTTTATCCCCTTTTTTATTTAGTCAAATAATCTAATATTACTCTTTGACAAATGTAGGTTTAAAGGGAGGTCACCTCCATGATCCACAAGGCATTTCCATCAAGGTAAGCATTTGCCATCGTAACATTTACACATGGCATTTTTCTACAAAAAAATTTGCAATGAAAATGTGATTAAATATGGTATATGAATATTGATGAAAGTGGATATATGCATGATATGATATGATTCCCATGAATAAAGAAGTAATTTTATATGTAATTTCTATAGAATTTTCATATTATGTTTTTTCTTTAAATTCCAAGTGTATGGAGAAATATTAACCAAGGTATTTTGGTGACACATAGCTTGTACTTCTTGTAGGAGAAAAGCTGTAGCATGTGATTTAAACATTTTCCTTAGAGAATGCATGAATATTTGGATCTTTTGCAGAGCCAAACTTGATGCCTTGGGATGAGCTCTTTTGGTTCAACAAGTTACAAGAGTTACTTTTTTCATTGATATGATATTTCATTCTTTTTGAGGTATTGTGAAGCTTGTATTTTCTATATTTTTAAAGTGTTTCTCATATTATTCCAATTATATCATGCTCCACTTTGGGAAATAATGCACTCTTTGACAAACTATTTGCAGAATGCATTTGAATTAGCTTCCTTCCTTTGGTTTTGGGTATGTATCTCTGATCGCAATGTGGAGACTACTCACAAAAAATATTCCCTTCTATGTGGATTAAGGTTATTCTACCATGTCAAGCTAATTTCCATTTACACATATTCTTTGACCATTATAAATTATCTTTTCATTTTGTTGTTTGGTTTGAATGTTTTAGGTGACAATATTTTGAGTTTAGCTGTGATATTTTATTTTATGCTTGCAGTGGAAACTTGGTTATGGCTCTTGTTTTCTCCATCAAAATATGCTTGTCTATATACGTATAATATTAGGGTGTGAATCCTTCATCTTATTCACACTATCATGTCTTTTTCATGGAAGAATACAATAATTGGTCTTTTCTAGAATGGTTTCCCAACAATTATCTTGTGTGATTTTTTATGTCCATTTCCTAATTCTTAACAACATTTGTACATGTTTATTCCTCAACATATTTGCTAGAAAGTTCCTTTATAGCTATAGTACCTTACCACTTTATGCACTTGTCACTCAGGTAACCTCTCCTTAGGCCCTATGTATGAAAGAGAGAAATATAAGATGATTTATTAACATCCAACAAATGGCCAAAAATATAGGTCAATGGGACTAGAAAGTGACAAATCATGAAATCAGTCCTCATGAAATGAAAGTGACTTTTTCATCCTCATGAAATCAAAGTGAAAAACCATTTTTGGAGTACACCTCGATAAGATTCCACTACTCTTCTTTGCTGTAAATACCATTTTTTTTGTTATGAATTACATTGCATAATGATATATACCAAATGGTATTAGGATCCTCAAGATTAACATTGTAGCAACATCACGATGTTTGGTGTAACCGCCACGGTGTAGCAACATCGCGTTGTTTGGTGTAACCTCCATGGTGTAGAAACATCACGACAGTGCAACTATAACAATGTAGCATCATTGCATTAGTGTAACTATAATTGTATAACAATGTCACGATAGTTTGTTATTGTTTTTATTTTTAATTCACAAACCATCGTCGGTGTTTTGACGCACGCTCGTCGGCACCATAACATGAATGTCGAGAGTCCTCTTTGGATTTACTACCAAAACTCATTGGTATTCCGATGCATGATTGTCACAACCATGATAAGTTTGTTAGACATTTGCCTCAATGTTATGGCGAACATGCGTTGGTGTTATGACCAATTTTTGATGGATTTCAGTTGAAAAATTCATTGTGAGAGGACAAAATTTCGATTAATTTCCATCAAAATTTTCAACTCACATGTCGGATGTTTTCCTCGATGTTACGACAAACATGCATCGATGTTACCGCAAATTTTTGACGGATGTTAGTCAAAAAATGATTTGTGGGAGGACGAAATTTTGACAACTTTATGTCAAAATTTACTAATCACACACGTCGTTGTCGTTGTTATGACAACATTTCAACGGATTTTTGTTGGAATTTAGTTTCATGACTATGGGGTGCCCAAATGGGAAAATAGGTAATTAACTTATGAATACAATAGGATAGGCGTCAAAGCACATATTCTTTTCATTAATTAATATATATATACAATGAGAAGTGACCCTTGTATTTTGAATTCTAAGTGGTCTCTTGGAATCCCTGGTGACTCTTGGTCTACTCTTAATGACCATTAATATTCTTTTCATGTGAATGTTGCACACCAATCCTAACTCCAAGGATTAGGATCCAATAAATACCCCCTTAATCCGAAGGGTGTATATGAGTCCAAGAAAAAGAAGAGAGCTGAATAAATGGAAGTGGACAACTACCACCAGCTGAACATTTACATCTTGGCATCTTTTACCAAGAAGGTTAGCTAGAAGTTTGCACATGATTCTGCTAAATACAAGAGCTCTTTGAAGGGATGGTTATTAGGCTGACCATCAACCGAAATAGGATAGCAGAAGGTTGAAATATTCTACTATGTGTGTGGTTCAATGTTGACCACAAAATCTCGAACTTGGCGATAACAATCGCTTAGAGTTTCTATGGAATAGTGGTTCTAGGATGACCACAAACCAACGGGAGAGCTGAAAACAGGAAGTGAACAACAACAACTAGCTGAACATTTCCATCCTGACAACCTTTTTCCAAGTTAGCTAGAAGCTTGCACATGCTTCTGCTAATATAAAGTTCTCTCGATACCGGTGGTTTTAATATGATCGCTAACTCTGGAGCTCAGTAGAACATAGCTCTTCACATGCTTGCTTGTTCCGGCTCGCTTATTACTAATGGTCTTCATTCCCCCCTGTCAGGAACAATGTGAGGAGAGGAGAGTCCCATGGTGTCACAAAAAGACACAAAACACATGAGTACTCCGTGTCATATATATCTTCTGTCTTTAGAATACATGCATATCAGGTGGCATCTCTGAATCTGGTGGTTGTCCAAACTCTCTATGGATTAGGCTCGCTTGATATGACTTACTTGAGGAAGGCTGTAACTGTTTGTTGTCAGATGGAAAAGACTTTGAAACTTGAAGCCTAACATCATGTTACCCCTTGTCAGGTACAAAGTAAGAAGCAGTACAATAATCTACTGCAAGTTTACTTTTATAGGTTTCTTCAGCTTCACACACCAATATGAAGAATGGTTGTGGTTCCCACAATATCTACAAGGATGAAGATAAAAACACAGATCTTTCACATGGCCAACTTTGTCACACTGTTGGCATATGGAATTCTGAATATGTAGTACATCTGGCATGATTTCACTATTTTCTGGTAGCTGATAGGAATCATCTTCAAACAAGAGGTTATTCTGAACAAGCACTAGTTCAGAATGCTGATTCCTGTGATGTGCATCTTCCTCAATGGATTTCAAATTTTGCAGCTGATTAATGACAGTTTGGAGTGTATCTTTGCTGATTGTGATTGAGTCATATGCAGCTGAATGTACTAGAGTGTTCAACAACTCTAATGTTTCTTTTGTATTAGAAATAGTGAAGACAACTTGAGGCCTCCTTGTGCAGGTAGGACCAAATACAAGGACTCAATCAAACTATGGGCTTCTTGCAAATCAACCCTTTACAAGAAAAGTTTTAGCAGATTCAAAATTAAAAAAGAAGGGGTGTCGGTCTCAGACGAAAATGCAACCACATACAATCTATAGTTCAACTTGACTTCAGTTTGGTACTGTACACAAAACACAAATCCAAGTACCAAAAAAAATACTAGAACTTACAAACAATTTGCAAGTTACATTCACGAATGTTGAATTGAGAATCTGCTATACCTGAATAATTTATAAATTCTTATTTTTGGAGCAGCTGTAGCAACTGCAAACTTGCTTGGATCCTTCAAGTAGGCACACCAAACTTCTATTGAGTCTTCTCTGCAATAGTCATCAATGTTGTTTGTGGAGGCAATATGCCACACCTGTGGAATTTCACCAGTAGTACAAAACTTGTAAGCTTCAGATTCAAACTTCAATGCACTTCAACTACACAAAGCTTCAAAGAAAGGTCACACACAACTATGTTCTTCCAATGCTTTATCTGTGCACTTTTCAAGATCTGAATCCTTGCAATTTAAATGAGATAACATTCATTCACTAACATTCATATGCTATACCCAAATGGTTGTAGGTGCATTCACTCAACCAATGGGGAAGCATATCATTGTCGTTATCAATAGACTAATATTTATCAATTTAATTTGAATACAACAAAATGTTCAACAAATATGACTTATCAAAATCTCCAATTGAATAGTTTACCCACAGCTCCAATTGGCAGAGGTCATTCACCAATCAATTCAATCCAGCAGATAGTATCCACTGAGGAATGCTGCAAATAATCTTCGGTTGAGTTCGCTGGAAACCAAGGAATGGTCCCCAAGTTCACCAAAGGAGAGGTTGCGACGATTGAGGTCGCAGTTCTTCACCAAAATATGAGAACGCAGCTTCAAAACCAATGAGTTTAGCTTGAAACAACACACAAACTTGCTTCTTCAAAGCTGGAGTCGCAGCTTTGATCTTTCAACACATGAGTTCAACTCACGCAACAGTCTTCAAGTCACACAATAGTCTCCAAGATGGTCTTCACATCCCCACAATGGATCCTAAAAGAGTCATGATAGTGGCATTCACCGTTAAGAAGGAGAGGGTTGTATTCATGCAAAGATAGTGAAGAAAGGCCACATCAGAGTGGCGAAGTAAGAGCCATGTCTCACGAACAAAATATCATGCATTCATAGGCTGCTCGTGGCTCCATGATGTTCACACATTTCCCACACATCATAGATGACGATGTAGAGCTCCAATGATAGCTAGAAGCTTCAGTAAGGCTTCTCGCAGCTTCTCATAAGCAGTCCAAAACAGGTCTCAACATTCCCATGAAATGGTCCATACAGATGGAAAATATCTGTAGAAAAATCACTTCACGCAGGGCCAACTCAAGAGATACAATATCCATGCAGTCTTTAAGCTTCATGGTCTATCTCAATAAATTTTTTTATTCTACCAATGATCTCTCTTGAATATATGAGACTTCAAGGCCCGACATACCATTCTTCAACAATAGTGCTAGACTTTAAGAATAACGCTGGGTTGCAGCTTCTCAAGCTTATCGCCCTTCAGGAGTTCCATATATCATGAAGGGAGATACGCGAATTTTTAATGCTACAATACGCATCTCCATCGCATATTCCAAATCACAGAAGAGAAATAATTTCAATCGTCCAATCCTCAATGATATGGTAGAGGTATATTACACCTCGACATCAGCAAGCATCGACCTTTATGCAGATTGGAGAGTAGCTCCAAAAGACGCTAGGTTCCGACTTCTATCGCCTCTCTCACCCCACTAGTTCGTAGCAGCAAGGAGCTTCGACATTGACCCAAATTAGGGTTTTGGATCACTACCGGGTATAGGTGTGCAATATTTGAGTTTTCACCAATAACCTAGCTACAGAAAGAAATCACTTCACCAATACGCATCAGTCCAGGAAGCCAACGTACAACACCATACACGCAACAATAAAGAGGTCTCAGGAACCCAAAGAGAAAGGGTGCAACTTTTCTCATTCTCACATTGAACGCATATATTTAGAGAGAACAAGTTCACCTCTACACCAGTCAAGAATGCAAAAACTACGATACAAGAGCAATATTTCGACGCAGCCTCAAGAGAGCAGTGCTAGAGTTTATTCCTTCCCTTCAATACACAGCTCAAATCATGATGACAGATTTCAGGTCACAGGAACAAAACAGTCACGTAGATGGTATCCAAAAAGCTCTTCACCTTGTACCCTGGCTTTAACATCCCGTTCTTAGACTTGAAGACAACACGATGCATTGGAATGCGAGCAGTCTCTCCACACTCGTGCTTTATCCACGTTCTTGTTTAACGCTCCGTCTTCGTATCTTTCCAAGGTGCAATTCTCTAGACGGAAGATTTCCAAGAGAACTCTCACACTTACTGACTTCAACGGAGCGCCACTTCACTTCAACACAACACCAATGGAATTCCCACACCACCGTGGAAGAGATCGTAGCAATAATCTCCAAGCAACAATAAATTGATGGTCTCCAGCAATAGACCTTCATAGCACGATGTTCAAATTTTTGCAGGTTGAAAATATTTTGATGTAGCCCTTGGCATTAGGGAAGTTTGGGCTCCAGATCGCAACACTTGGAATAGAGACCAAAAACCGCTCTCAAGAACGTATAGTATGCCAGAAACAAGTTTGCAAGTAACCTCGGTAGAGGAGGAGAGATGTGATGCATAAGAATTAAATCAGATATTTCTGAGATTTTGGAATGAGCAGACAAAACTGGAAGGACTAAAATTTGGCAGAGAAACTATGCCATTCAAATCTTAAATCGACTCTCCTTTGCAAATAATAAACCTGATGTCAACATAGGTAATGCGTGTATGTAGGAGGTAGAATGAAAAGGCAACGTGAAGGTTTTCCACAAACTTTAGGGTTTCTGACACATAATAGTAACGCATATTTGAAATATGCCTTACACAGAGAATAATTGCAGGTCTGAATGCCAATAGAGGAGCAGGTGAATGGTCACACAAGGATGTAAGACCTAATCGAATGGAGAAGAGAAACGGTTGTGATTGCAGATGGAATACTGGTGCAGAAATTAATATGCCTTCCAACAATGCAAGCAAAATAAATGCATACCAAGCAGAATCACGCAGAGATGAAATATGGGGATTGGTGTGCATAACATTAGAAAATAATAGCACAGGATGTAGAGACAAGGATTGATTTGATACCAATGTAGGGTTCCCAAATGGGAAAATAGGCAATTAACTCATGAAGACAAGAGGATAGGCATCAAAGCACATATTCTTTTCATTAATTAATGTATATATACAATGAGAAGTGACCCTTGGATTTCGAATTTCAAGTGGTTTCTTGGACTCCCAGGTGACTCTTGGTATAACCTTAATGACCATTAATATTATTTTCACGTGAATGTTGCACACCAGTCCTAACACCAAGGATTAGGATCCAACAATGACCATTGCTGTTACATGGCATTCATGATGGGTGTCTGTGGGAAAACACATTGGTGTCAAACAGATGAAAGGAAGTGGATAGGAATCATACTTAGGATTGTGATACCAGTGTATTGCATGTACGACAAAATATTTGTGATGAACATATGTTCCAAAGGTTGTTGCAAGTGCAATAGTAGTTCGTCAAAACACCATCACATAATCATCACAAAGTGTGCCAAATGACATAGTGCATTATGAAATATTTAGGAATGGAGTATGGAGCCATTTATACATGTCCTAATGGACATATCATATATTATGGACAACATGAAACAAAGTTGGAATGCCCTCAATGTGGAATTAGTATATATCAAACCAATCAAGTAACAAATAAGGTGCTTCACAAAGTTCTTATGTATATTCCCATAATTCCACGTTTTTTATTGTTTAGGTGCAAAAACATGGCACAATTTATGGAGTACCATGCACAAAATATAAGTGAATATGTTGTTATGGGAATACGTACAGATGGTACCGCATTTAGGGACATTGAAGAAAGATGACCAATTTTTAAAGAAGAACCTATTAATGTTATGCTTTCATTGGCAATTGATGGTGTCAATCCATTTGAGAAGAGGAGGTCCATTTACTTGGTATGGTCTATTTTTGTTATAAACAATAACTATCTTCCTTGGACGTCAATAGAGAGGGAGCACACAATGTGGGAAATGATTGTTACAACATATCATTTCAATTGTACTTTAGTTGTTTGTTACATATACTAATTTATTATATGTTCAATATAATAAAAGTGTGCATTTTCAAATAATTAGGGAATACCAAATTAAATATATTGGCATATTTATCGATCCTCTTATTGATGAACTTATAAATTTATTGTCTGGAATGCAGTGCCCCTCTATCCGGCAGGCCACCGAAGCTCTAGATTTTGAAATCAAGTTTTGTAACCAGCTCCTACGGAGTTGTTTTTCCCTCTTTCATTTCAATAAATAATAAGTATCATTATGCTTTTGTTATGCTAATTTTGTGCATAATTTTAGCCATTAGAAAATGTCTAGTAGCATACAGTGCACCTACATATAGTAATTTTAACAACATACATATAATTGTAATTTCTTGCATAATACTCAATATATTGAAATATAAATCATTTTTCTAACTACCAGTAGAATACCTGAACCGATGTAGGTTGTAGATTGCCCCTATCGACTTCGTAGCTCCTTTGGTCCAAGCCTTAGTAACCAAAAATAGATGATCCACCCTGCCGACCAGCTCTTATCAAGCTGGCCCTAGGAAACCGACAGGTTTCCTAGCCCCCGAGCCCACAAACCAATAATCCCAACAGCAGCTTTCCTTAGTACCTTTCCATAGCTAGTTAACCCCACCTCATTCTTTTGAGTTTCCCACCTCCTCAAAGCTTTGAGTTATCCCCCTCCTCGGTATTCCTCCTTTTCATCAAAATACTAAGTGTACTTCTCCCCAAAACCCCCCCCGACTACTTCGTTTAATCTTCCCTTTATAGAAATTTTCCTCCTTCATAAATTCATAACTTCCTTGTCACTCCACCGCCCTAGCTGTCATGGTTTTTGGAAGTATACATCATTAATGCAACACCCTTCTCAAGGTAAAATGATTATTATATATTATTTTAAATCATCCAAGTTTTTTTTCTCGAGCGGTGGAATTATTGAATTTTCTAGTTTTAGATTTGAATTCCTTTTGTTTAATCGAAACAAGATAACTATGACTTATATTTAAATTCCCAAGACAATTTTAAATAATATTAAAATCATTCCACCTCTTAGTTAAGCGTTTTGAAAAATAATATATATATATTGTGTGGCCTTTCAAGATGGGAAATGGCACAAGTCTTAAATGTTTGTACCCACATCTCGACTCAAAACTAAATATTCTAACTTGTAATAATTTCTAGTAATCATATCGTATAGTTTATTGTTATATCAACTTTATTCATTAGTTTATTGTTAATCATATCATATAGTAATCATATCCCTCGTATCTCCTTTATTTTATTCATTAATTTATTGTTCTATTCTTTTTCAATTAACATGAAAACAAATCCAATTACTCAATAATTTATTTAAACAAATCTTTTAATTTACTTGGAATGATTCTTTCAATTACTTAAATTACTTAAATGAATAATCTATTTAATAAATTATTCAATCCACTATGCTTTATAAAAAAGATTATTATCCTTTTTTATTATTATTAATTAAATAATAATAATGATAACAATAATAATTAATAATAACAGTAATTAAATTAATTGTGAATAGTAATTAAAAATATTTATTTGTTTGATCGATAAGTGTCAACATGGTACCTATGTGTATTAATAATGAAATATACTTAATGGTTTAATTAATTATGATCAACAATTATATAGTACACTCTTCTAGTATTAATGTTTAACTATTATACTTCATATTGAAGACACCTTCACTTGAGGATACTTACAATTAACGACACTTATTTTAATTGTTCATTACAATGTTTACATACAAAGACTAATTAATTTATTTTACACATTAGAACTTGATAATCTTTTACTAATTAAGTCATTCACTAAATACTTAATTGAGTTATCTATGAAAACTTTTTTTTTTTTTTTCATAAGAAAAAAAGCATAATTCCATTCATCCATAGAGATCAGAATTACATTCAGTATTCACTGTAAGAGTGAATTGACCATAAAAATTATGGTTCATGTGATGAGACTATAACGTCTTCTTTCAAAAAACAAAAAAAATGTCGCTTCCCTGTTTTCCAAAAATAAATATATGGAACTGTCCCAACGGACTGTCTTACTAATACATTTACAGTTTTTAAATAAATAGCCATTCATTCTGCTGATTTAAGGGAATACTTAAAACAGAATTAACATTGTTTTTCAACCTTTGTGTCATAAACAGCCGCTGTTTTATGCAATGTAAGGTCTGAGAAAGCTCTCAGTTCTCTGTCCATCCTGTTCTTCTACAACTTTCCAAGTGCCGAAGCCCATGTTCTGCCCTTCTTTGGAAGCCTGGTCCGCTTTTTGGTTATTTTCCCTGTATACATGCCGGCATATGAAAACGTCAAAAGATTGTTTGAGCCTCTGAATAGTGTGAAGAATATTTGCAAGTCTAATAACTCTGCATGCTTGAGTTTGATTGGTCCAGTTTATAGTATTCATGGAATCTCCAAAGACCGCCAATCTATTAATGCCCCTCTCAGCTGCAAAGATGAGTAACAATTTCAAACTCATAACTTCAGCAAAATTGTTTGTACCCATACCAAGTCCCATAGTGATAATAAAGAAGTGTGATTCGGTTAAATATAGAACAGCTCCCTCACCGCATTCTCATTGCTAGCAGCTCCGTCAAAAAACCCCCACGGGTATGTTCTGTCAATCTCCACTTCCATAGTACGTCTCTGCTGTGTAACCCTTACATGTTCGGGGTAAGCCATGTAGAGACCCACCGTCATAGTACCAATAATCTCTGGTATGCATGGCTTATCCAGAAAAATTAACCCGTTCCTAGCCAACCAAATCCCCCAAATGATTAGTAATGGTAGGACCTTCTGTTTCTTAGTGCGCGCCCATCTCCACCAGCGCTCCCATGCTTCGCTAACAGAGGTTCCATCCCAACGACAATCAAAGCCCAACAATTTTGAACAATCATTCCAGACAGCAACCGTGAATGGACACTTGATGAAGAGGTGTGTAATGGTTTCCAAATCCATCTTACACAAAGCACACCAACCCGGGCCCTGGAAGCTTCTCTTCTGCAAAATATCCCAGGTCGGAACCCGATTTTCCAAAGCACACCACATAAAGAGTCTGTTTTTCGATGGGCATTTTAGTTTCCATAAAGATCTCCACCACCAGACCTCATCCCGAATAGCTTCTCCAGCACTAAGTACATTATATCCCATCTTAGGTGTATAAATCCCCGCCGGATCAAGTTCCCAAGTCATTACATCCTCCACCTCCGTGAGTTGAATGCCTGCCCGATTCAAGCCATGAATGTAATTACCCAGAAAAACAGCCTCCGGTTCCCCCAAGCCCAACATATCCGCAGTTTTCCAGAATTGAATCCACGGTGCATCTGGTCGCTGTTCAGCCAGATGATTAAGAGTGTAAATACCCCGATTTTCCAGCGTATGGATAACATGAGCAGGCAAAATATGTGATTGTTCACTTCCAATCCATGGATCTCTGCCAACTCTCACCTTTTCTCCATTACCAACATCCCAAGCCAAGAAATTTTCCACCAATGTGAAAGATTTAACCACAGCCTTCCATATCACGGATCCCCCAGCATGTGTTTTTCGAGGGCTCCTAATCCATTCCTCCAGACTAGTATCTGATAGATACTTACATTTAATAACCCTGGTCCAAAGACTATTAGTCTTGATAAGTCGCCAGCCTCCCTTAGCTGCCAACGCTTGAGCAAACAGAAAAATATTCTTTAATCCCCAGCCCCCAAGACCTTTAGGAACAGCAATCCTCTTCCAATTGACCCAGGGTGTGACCCGACCTTCCTTCTTACCACTCCACAAGAATCTAAAGCATAACTGCCTGATCTGTTCAAGGATTCCTTTGGGTATCCAGGACAAGGACATCCAATATACAGGGATGGCTTCTAAAACGGCCTTAACCAGAACCAGCCTGCCAGCACGCGACATCCACTTGTGACTCCAAACATTCAATCTTTTTTCCACCTTGCCAATTAACCATCTCCAATCCGCCTTTAGATAAGTATTTGCTTTAAGTGAGAATCCCAGATATTTTAAACCCTCATCAAGAGTAGATAATTTAAAAGGAAAGTTTTCAACAAGTGCCCGTTCCTCCTCCTATCGAAGCAAATGAGTAGTAAGGGTGGACTTATCAGCATTAATGTCCATCCCCGTCGCAATAGAGTACAATTCCAGGATCTCCTTCAAAGTCCGAGTATCCCTTCGATCTCCTGAACAGAATATGATGATATCGTCCACAAATAAAAGATGAGTAACAAATAACCGATCCCCAATGTTAATGCCCTTAAACCGCCCCTGTAATTTAGCATCAATAATAGCCCTGCTCAAACCTTCAACCACCAGCAGAAAGAGTAGTGGGGAGAGCGGACAGCCTTGCCTTAGGCCTCTTTCTGCATGAAAAAAAGGGGTGGCAGCACCATTCAGTAACACAGAGAAAGAAACAGTAGTTATGCAAGACATGATCCATCTAATAAAGTCAATACCATAACCCAAGTGAGTTAAGAGAAGCCGGATATATATCCAACTCACCTTATCGTATGCTTTGGACAGATCGATTTTAAGAATAGCTCCTTTGATGTGCCGAGTCTTCATGCTGTGAAGTCCTTCCTGTGCCACCCCTATAGCCTCATGAATATGACGTCCCTCAAGAAAGCCAAACTGTTCAGCAGTGATATGTTCTGAAAGTGAAACCTTGAGTCTCCGAGCAATGACCTTCGACACAATCTTGTAAATACAATTGCACAAAGAAATAGGTCTGAACTCTGAGAGAGTAACCGGATTATCAGTCTTAGGTATGAGGGCTATAAAGGTAGAATTGAAACAGGCAGGAAGCCTCCCATTCAACCGAGTATCCTCAACCACCTGCAGGAGATCCAGTCCCACAATCTCATACAGCTCTAAAAAAAAATTCCACAGTCCAGCCATCCGGCCCGGGGCTCTTGTCTTTTTGAAAGCTGCCAAGAACCTCCTTCAGCTCCTCCTCAGTAACAGGCCTCATCAGTCTCCTATTGTCCTCCTCCCCAGCAAAACGTGGGAACAATTGAGCAATCCTAATAACTTCTGCAATGGAGGCCTGTGCTGGAGCCTTAAATAGTTGCTGGAAATGACCCACCCCACATCTAGCTTTGCCTTCAAAGTTGAAATGTTCATTACCATCTTCATCTTTCAGGCTCCAAATAGTATTGACCGCCTTCCTCCCCCTGGCATATGCATGAAAGAACTTAGTATTCTCATCCCCACATTCCAGCCAGACCGCCCTGCTCTTGAGTCTCCAGGTTTCCTCCTTTTCCATCAAAAGTTTATTTCTGAGACCTTCCATCCTAGCCATTTCAGCCTTGGATTCCAAGGTCAGTAGTCCCCCTCCATCCCCCTCATAAATCTGTAGTAGTTCATCCTCAATATTCTTCAGAGCAACATCATCCCTAATTCTCTTATCAAAGGCCCACTTTTTAACAGCTCCTTTTAACCTTTGAATATTCTCAGCGAACTGGAAATCCCCAGTACGAGCATGTTCCACATCATACGTCCTCCAAAGGTCCTGAAAGAGCTCTTTAAATGTATCATCTCTGAGCCAATTCTTGTTAAATTTAAGTGAGCTAGGTGGATTGTCTGGTCCTTGCCTGATCTCAATAAAGATAGGGAAGTGATCAGAATCCCCACCGTTCCCTACCCACTGTCTGATTTGTAGAAATCTGTCCACCATCTGTTCAGCCACTAGGAACCGATCCAGTATTTTTGCCACCCGAGCCTCACCACTCCTGTTGTTCCTCCAAGTGGGTTTCAGCTTGATAGGTTCAATATCCAGCAAATTTTTAAGAACCAATTTCTGTTGAAAGTACCCTGCCAAAGGATCCACAAGTGCCCTAGGTCCCCAAACTTCTGAATTTCCTAATGTGAAGTTTAGATCACCTCCCACCACAACCGATTCACCTCCAAATAAGGGATCCTGCAGCAAAGATTCCCAAAAAGACGCCCTATTAACATAAGGCCCGTAGATATTAACCACAGTGAAGCAGGTGCCCAGGTCAACAGAGAGGAATTCAGCTCCTAGCACAGAAGCCATTCCCCAAGCATTAATCAGTTTAATCGCACAATTTCTCCAACCCACCGCTAATCCCCCAGAGCGACCCCTCGCATCCAGGGTCAAGAAAGTCCATCCCGCCAACCAATGTTCCAATTTCTCCTTGATGATAATACCTAAACCTAAAGTCTCTTGTAGCAGAATCACATCAGGATGTTCAAGAGTAAGCACCCTCATGAAGGCTGATTTCTTTTTTGGCCCAGCCAGACCCCGACAGTTGAAGGACATGATCTTCATATCTGCACATTCGTCCGGGCATTCACTGCTCTAAGTGCCCTTTCAATTGAAACTTGTTTCCCATCCCTAAGATCCAAACGGGCCCTGCTCTGAGCCTTAGATAAGTGGGACCTCCGGCCTCTGCCCCTCCGGGCCATCACCACCGTCTTACCCAAACCCCCCCCAGAAATTTTAGTACAGGAATGAAGATTATACCCAGATGCAGAAGATTCTGGTGAAGAAGGCTCAGGGGATAAATCCACCTTCCCAGGGTCCGGCCCCATAGAAGTCAAAATGTCCTCCAGAGGAGTAGATGTCAAATTAGGGAGGGGTACATCAGGTTCAACCACCGGACAGGTACAGCTCCCATAAGAGGGCGCAACAATAGAAAGAGGAGCAGTCTCAGAAAGACCCGACAAAGATAAATTCTTCAGTCCATCAACCCAATCAAAACCGACCATGGAACACCGATTGATAAAAATATGTACAGAGGGTGTAAAAGAAAAAGAAGGAATACCCGGCAGGATAGGTCCCGGCACTGCAACCATAGCTGACGAAACGGGGCCAGTATAGTCCTCAGGTGTATCTCTAAGATCTCCAGCAAGTATGTCCCGTGCCGCAACAGAGTCCGGTCCAGCAATATCCGTCACACCTAAGTTTAGGTCCCCATCCACGTCCATCCGCTCAGACACCATCTCATTGTTCAGCAGATCCGAGGGTTCATCCCTAGTCGCCAAACCCGAAGGGTTATTCATCCCCCCATTCTTGGAGCGGGCCGATAGCTGACAATCAGACTCCGGGTGTCCATATACATGACACCGCCGACATCTGAAGGGTATATTCTCATAATCCAGCATTTGAGTAATAACAACAGGCCCCCATTCCAGATTGATATGCTCCGACAGACCTTCACGCACATTTAAATTGAACAATATACGAGCAACCTGCTTGTAGTGCGTCTTCATGTAGGAAAGATCAGCTTCCAGAAAATTTCCCAAAATATCCCCAATCTGACGAAAATGACGAATATCCCAAAAATGCAGAGGAAGTCCCGGTAATCTTACCCATACCGGGGACAAATCAATTCTCTCCCGACTCGCATCAAATAGGGGATGCCAAGGCTTCAATAGTACCGGCTTCTGTTTTAAATGCCAATTCTTGTTCAGAATTTTGTGCATATCATCCTCATCACGGAGTACCACCGCAAACCACCCACGAAGCAGCATGTCCACCTCCGGAGTGTATCCCAAAACCTCGCGCCACTGTGAATCCACCCAAGCCATCACCGTGGGCCGAGCAAAAATTCTGCCCATAACCCTACCAACCAGCGTCAAACAAGACATCTGAAGGACACGATCCCAGGCAATGTCCTCGCCTACAGCATAGCTTCCCACTGTGCGGGTTTTAACCCAGCTCCGCTTCCTACGCCGGTTTGAACCTTTACGAGCAGCCCCAGTCCCCAATACGTTCCCAGCACAATCCTGCTGATACCCAGCAACCGTCTCAGGGCTACCACACCCCCGGAGTTCGTGAAGAGCCAGAGGCACACGCAAATCCCCTACAGTTTCACCTTCAAACGTCCCAGCCAGCTGCTGAACCTGACGAGCTACACCTGCATCAGCAATCTTTTCAAAACCTTCCACAGCTTCAAATCCCTCCTGAAACCCTGACACCTGATAGCCCAGGTTCCCTGCAAAGAATTCATCCGTCGCTCTCCAGTCCGGGCTCCCCAAGAAAACCTCAGATAAACCATCATGTTCCAAACAATCCGGCAGTAAATAACTTGGGACGCATGGCGAATATTCCGATGACAATACGCCATTTTCCGGGCACACCTGCCCCATCCCGGTCGATACAGTGACGCCAGGCCCCATCAGAGGGTAACCATCCAGACCCCCCATCATCCCTCCACCTGTCGCCCCCCTGTCTTCAGATGCCTCCATCTGTCCACCGTCGAAAGTTTCCATGGCCATACCTGCACCGAAAACAAGACCCAAGATCCAACAAGAAAACCTTTCAAAACCCCACAGCGCCGGCACAAACCTCAGAACCCTGACGCCTCACAAGAAAACTTCAGCATATAAAAATAAACCGTCCCCAGGTAATATCCATCATCCATCGTTTACTGTGTAACACCGGCAAAGCGACAGAGACAGGTTTGGCTTCGTCATCTCCCCACAACAGCGACCGGTAGCTCCCAGCTACCAGCCACCACACGAAACCCTACCTCCATCGCTCCAGTGTTCCCAATACGAAGGTGTTCAATCTATCTATGAAAACTTATAACATTGCTAAATCTCGATAAGTATGTTGTAAACCCATACTATCGTGCATGTACAAAATGTGCATGCGTGGCCAGCGTATGCACAAGACGGACATGTACTAGAAACATATGTCATATTTCATATGCATAACAGCTAACTAATACTGATAATACTTTATGCAAACTAAACAAGTATACATTTATCATAACATTACTAAAACATCATCGGTTATTTTATCAGTTAACCTTTAATATTCCATTTCATTATTTTTATGATTACATCAGTCCAATCAATCAAGTACAAGGAAGGGTACCTACTACCACTAAATCAAGATCAAGGAATACCCAACCCTCAACAGTACTGACTAACATATCCTCCCATCCTAACCTACATCCACATCCTCCCTATCCTTCCTCTGCTAGTATAAAAAGTGGATGCCAACTATACTGACCTGACCACATAGAACCTGAGAGCGGTAGCGTCGGCTAACTAGCGGACCTAGCCTCTCCTAGCAGGCATCCGACCATCGTCATCACAACAACTTGGGGAGCGTGTCTCAGCACGGCCCTCCCACGACCTCGGGTATCATAGGAACATAGGGCGGGAAACACATCCATCCCTCTCAACATACTAGGTCTACACCCTTATCAAATCATACTCTCCCGCTATCGAGATTATTGGTTTGTGTCATCGTATCATCAACTTTGGTAAACAAGGCTCTTTGCAGAAATAGTTACTATACCACACTTCATATCAAGTATCCCGCTATTACATAGCCCCGGTGTCCTGCGGATTAGTACTTTGCAGCCATACATTTATAACAATATTTCCATTTTATTTCATCACATAAAATCATTACATTGATCACAGCATAAATACCACATCATATATATCACATTTCATCCATGACGATTATTAAACATATACTGTCATAATGAAATAAAAGAATCTCGTGATAACTACAACATAGTAACCACATAACCCAAATAACATCATGAGGATGGTAACATCATAACATCATAACCATAGTATCAGCATGGGCATAGTAACATCCTAAACATAGTAGCAACATATCATCATGTCTAACATGCCGAAAATATAGTTCACTCTGTCTAGCTGAGTCAAACAGATAATAAGCAATTAAAGTGAAAGGTGTCTAACTCATAAACACGCCTAGTCAAAATATGGGGCGTTACATACACCCACCCTTCAGGAAACTTCGTCCCGAAGTTATGGTCAAAATAGTGAGGGAAAATCTCGACGCATAGTCTATGTGTCCCCCCCAGGTAGCAGATCGTGGGCTATACTTGTCCCACTGGACCTAAAATTGACCAAACACATTGATGGCACCTTACAGTTTTACTTCTTTTATCCCATGATATGTATTCTAATAATTGAAGAAACATTTAGATTAATCTTTCTGTAGAATCTCAATACTATATCTAGAAAGCCTAAAGGTTATAATCGGGTGCTATCCTCCTTGGCTTTGTTCTCCTTACCCTTTTAAAAATATCCCTTTGGTTATACCATCAAGTGAGGTTTACTCGTCACACTGCCAAGTTTTCATAATACGCATGTATTTAGCATGAAGTAATCATTAAGGTTATCATATCTCTTTTATGGGAGAAGGTTCATGTACTTTAAATCCTAAGGTCCTACAATATTATTCCCTGATTGATAATTAGCAATAACAAAAGTATTGTAACATTCACTAAACTAGGACAACTATTATTGTTACAAGGCTTTTGGGGCTATACCACATTAGAATGCAAATGTTATCAACTTTAACCATTGATCTCTCCTTTTCCATGTGATATAATTTAGAAGGGGAACCATCACATCTAACAAATTTATAGCTAATTTTTTCTTGTTCGCACAACGTAAAGGCTTTTACTAGTATCTACCATACTATAAACTTGTATTTGTTGTCGTAAATCTAAGTTTCCTATACATACGCTCATTAATCCCCATGGATCTTATGGATACCTACACACACATGCACTTACGTGGCATCAAGCTTTGTTCTTATTTTGTGAGATGTTGATGTCAACGGAGACATATAATCCTTTCTTCATAACATTATGCTTCTCATTTTGTTTGTTTTTCTCAGTTAACAAAAAAAAAATTATTTATTTATTTATTATTATTATTTTTTTTTTTTTTACCTCTCACCTGATGATCGATTTCTTCCGTCATATATTAGGGGTTTGAACATCATAACTTATTCATTTCAATGTACATTGGTTCCCTATTTGCATTATTTATTATTCTATTTTATCATCATTACTTCTCTTAATCTCGTATATGCTTACTCAAGCTAACTTATTAGTTCCCCACCAATTTTCATACTTTTTATATTCTATTGCTTGTTCACTTTGTAATTATTAAATCGTAGTTGTTTCCCAACAATATTTTCCCTCAAATCGTGATAATTTAACATAAGCAAGACCAGCGACATATAACTGCTACCCTTTTCTCGCACATACTTAGTTCCTTCAATCTCTTTCCACTTAGTGTATTGAAACACGACTAATTGCACACAATGTGGAAGAATGCATCATACAATTAATTAGTACTATCAAGCATCAATCCCCACACTTGTGTACATATATTTATTTACCAATTTGATGCCTAGATTCAACTATGTTAGCTCAAACTATGGTGTTTTGCCAATACAACTAGACTATTTAACGTCTCCTCATAGATGAAGGTATTTTAAGGCGTAATGTAACTCATTCATTATACATAAGCTATGGGTTATAGCATATCCATTCCTTACCGCATTGTATCGTTGCAACACTCGAATATGAAAAAAAACATGAAATTTAGCTATGCATTTGTTTATACTTATGTGTAAGGAATAGTTTGTTAGGATTGTCGTGTTAACTCTATGGTCGTTTTTATGCATTTGTTTATACTTATGTGTAAGGAATAGTTTGTTAGGATTGTCGTGTTAACTCTATGGTCGTTTTTATTAATTTGTTTCGTCATGTAAACTTTTCAGTGTCCTAGTGTTCATCTCGTCGTGTTGGTCTCATCGATGTCTTGCTTGCGAGATTCTGCGTTCATCTTGCCCCTTCGACTATACGTTGAAGTCTCGGCAATGGATTTTTTTTTTTTTTTAAATAAATTAATTAATGTTTGATCAAGTCTACATATTAAACCCAGATATTAATCTTAATGGTTCAGCATAATAAAAATAATTTATTTAACTTAATTTAAGCACTAATATTCCACTATCAACATCATTATTTCACATTCTAGTTCAATTTAAACCTAAAATTTAAATTTAAATAAACATATTTCATCATTAATTAAAATGTGATATATCATTAATTTAGACATTACTCAAAACATTTAATCAACATCAATTATCATTTTAATTTTAATTAAAAAAAAAATTTTATTATATTTTTTTTTAGCTACAAGGTACCCGTCACCTTAATTCTAGATATGTATAACATAACATTAACATAAAGGATGCAACATGGTCATTTCACAAAACTCATCCCAACGACCAAATAAAGGTAATTCGATCCCTCCTCCACGGCATGTAATCTATGCATTCTATATGCAACATAATAAGCATCATAGCAAAATATACATTTATAAGAGGTAGCTTTGGCAACATTTAACACGCAGCAAGTGTCACCGATTTCGGGAACATGGGTGCACATGAACAAAGTGGCCATTACTGTGCTAACACCAAAATTAGAGGAAAAAAAACGCAAGGGTACATGAAGCACTGGGATGGTGCTAATACTCTAATATACGAGTAGTCAATCCTTTTCTTAAACAAATGAATACACCTGCGACATTAAGGATGCAGAGTATCCGGCTTCTTCCAACATGGACAACACCAATAGGCAAATACGATCCCTACAGGAACTAGGTACAGTACAAAAGCAAAAGCATTCACACTATCCCCAGGAAAGATAAGGAATTAAACCACCAACGGAGCACTCCATCTCTGGCAATAAGTAACAGCAAAGAGGCTTCACGCCGGCATCCAAAATAAAACGAACCAAGGGAAAACAGAGTATCCCAAAAGTAATACTACCTCCGGCTTGCACGCCGATTTTCCAGGCAAAACCACTTGTACGAGCAACGATACAGTATGCAGAGAATTCAAATACTAAAGCGCATTGCTGCTACGGCACGTTTTTGTTTGTGGATGAATCCCAACATGAAAAATACAGAGTTAATCCACCCAATGGACACATATAAAGTATGGAAACGATATTTTAGCCATCACTACAACATGCAGGGCATTCAAAAACGAATGAAGCCATTACTGCAACATACAGATCATGAAAACGAAATTATGCCCTCGCTGGAACATACCGAACATTCAAAAACAAATTTAAGCCATCATTCACACTCAAAACGTTTTTGCAAAACAAAAGATGCACACACAGAGCTTCCCCAACTCGGTTACCAGCCATCATCAATCTAAAAACGTCTTCCAAACTTGCAATCAAGATACAGGCATATAAAACATTTTTATAAGTCATTGGACACCCTGTAGATGCATAAAACGAATTTTTCAGGCAATGGACACGGTACATTTGCATAAAACGTTTTTCTCTGTCAATGGGCACTCCAGGATGCAATAAAACGGATTTCTCCCATCACGGGACACACCAGGATGAAATAAAACGTTTTACATTACACAACAGAGATATATAAAACGTTTTCACTCAATGCACAATCTGGCAATGCCCAAACGTTTTCACTCAGAGCTATGAACCAAACAGAGATACGAGATCAATTTTTTCAGCCAACATTAAAGGCAAGAGCGTTTTTAATACCTCACCATCAGCAGACACAGAGATGAATTAGCTTTTCCAGCCAACATTACAGGCAAAATCGTTTTTCAACTTCTCTTGCAAGGAAAGCAAAGGTTCCATAAACTCTCCCTTTTAAATATAAATCATAATTTAAATTTTATATATGAAAATTTAAATATATATTAAATTTAAACTTTTAAATTTCACCCGAATTTTGAAATTTTAGTAACCAATTTTAGCCTTATCTAAACCTAAACCTAATCTAACCTAAGTCTTACCTTTCTCCTTCTCTCCTCTCAACCTCGCCGCTTACCTCTACTCCCTCCACGCGGCATCACCTACCCTCTCTCAGCCCCGTCTACCTGCTCCGGTCTCTGCACATCCATCACACTACTCCACCCTAGCTATACTTGCCCTTCCGCCTACCCACGACCTCCTTCAGGGTTTTCCTAACAAATGGCATGAGGAGCCATGGGGAAGGACCGAGCTGCATGCATGCCACGTGGGCTACATGCACGCCCTCCTCCCACCATCTCAAAACACGGGCCCTTCCCATAAAGCATGACACTCCCTCCTTGCGCGCGCGAAGGCCATTCGGACTGGATGCGTGGGTTCGAGCTTCGTCTTCTCCAGAGAGAAAGGACTGCCAGGTATGGAAACGTTGGTATCTTTAAAGTAAAATTTCACACACAAATATGACATGAAATGAAGGTGGAGACAATTATCCATTCAACCTGAGCAACCATGTGCTGGCCGGGTGCTTTCATTGACCAGAGCTGCACCCACACATGGTTCAGTGGCTTGTAGATGCATGGTGAGAGCTCAAGGGAATATTGAAACTCAATGGTAGGCGTGCAGGTTGCATGGATTTATGGAATTTAGAGGTAAAGGCATAGATTAGTCCCTTCTGATTCTCTGATTTTATAGATATGGAAAGATTATTTATCTTCTTTTGTTCTTGATGGTCGGCGGTTGGGCACTCCCCTTTACTTCTTAACCTTCATATCACCGAATGAGTGAAGTAGCACACGACTTCCTCACTGCGATATGCAGCAGTGCTGCTATGCGCTACCAGATTAAAGGTAAAATTACTTGTCGTTTGGATTGTTAAGTGTGGTAGTTTGTTAATTAATGGGTTTAAATGCTAACGAGTATTGCGAAAAAAATACAGAAATTGGGTCGAGGGTGAGATATATATATATATATATATATATATATATATATATTGTAAAATTACCTATAAATGGCTAGGTTATTGAGGATAAATTCCAGTTTTTTTTTTTTATTATAGGAAATAATGCGAGCAGGACTAAGCACAGCAGACGCTAACCCGGAGGCGGCTGGGGCGTTCTTGGCTGAGAGTATACATGAAAAATATCCCAGTCTGCAGAAAAGCAGCAGCGTTTCCCAGAGTTTTCATCCATTTTGGCCCATGTACACTTTTGAGAAGATAAGATGAAGATGATGACCCCTATGCCCAGTATCCTGCAAAGGTAACGGCATATACTGGCACCATTCCCGTAGTGAATTGGAGGTATAGGGATTTTTGCATGTTCTTTATATATGGACGTTTTGTAGCCTGGGAAAAACAATGTTAGTTGATTGCATAAAAAAAAATGAGGGCAAACATTTTAGACATTCATGATCTTTTTGGTAGAAGTTGAAATCAAGCTGGGCAACTGCAGAATTCAAATTTATATGGGGCATTTATTTTTTTATTTTTTTTATTTTTATTTTTGGCAGCCCTGCTAACCATCAGCGCCAAGCTTGCTTGGCTACGACTTCAAAGTTCAGGGTTCGGTGCTGAAGCCACCGGCAATATAATTGATGAAATTTAGAAGACTCGTAGAAATCCTTCTAAAGGTTAAAGTTTAAGAAGATGAATTCGGTTCTCGTAGGGGAGAAGAGCCTAAACTTGTGCAAAAATAGAAAAGGGTGAAACCCTGGCGTAGCTTCAGATCCTTCCTAATGAAACAGAGATATCCACTTTTGTTTTGGAAACAAAGATAAAGACAGCATTACTATGTGTTCAGGTAATTGAACGGAATGGTTGACAGGTGGGCGTTTGAACAAGGGTAATCATTTTCTGGCTATTTACATATATAGATATAGATATTATTGTGTTTGTAATTTACTAAGACGATTATCACACTGTTTTACTGTGCCTTTAACTATATATCTTTCTGGTTTGAAAAAAAAGGAAGCTCATATTCTCCTAAGCGGAACCCTTAACAACAAAATCTAACATGTCAAATTTTGTTTATGCAGGTAATCGGTTTTTGTGTTGGCACATGTAGTTTACATCTTTTGGACAATAAATTTAGTGTAAGGTTCCGTTATAAGGTTTGTACTCTTGGACAAGAAATGAGTTTTAATCGCTGTAAATTATGTTCTTTTCTATTTGAAATTATGTAAATTCTTGATCTGTTACTCAGCCAATTTAGGTAAGTTTATGTCTAGTTTCCATGTAGACCCTTAAGGTTCCAGTATTAGAACCTAGGGCTCTGATACCAAGTGCAGTGCCCCTCTATCCGGCAGGCCACCGAAGCTCTAGATTTTGAAATCAAGTTTTGTAACCAGCTCCTACAGAGTTGTTTTTCCCTCTTTCATTTCAATAAATAATAAGTATCATTATGCTTTTGTTATGCTAATTTTGTGCATAATTTTATCCATTAGAAAATGTCTAGCAGCATACAGTGCACCTACATATAGTAATTTTAACAACATACATATAATTGTAATTTCTTGCATAATACTCAATATATTGAAATATAAATCATTTTTCTAACTACCTGTAGAATACTTGAACCGATGTAGGTTGTAGATTGCCCCTATCGACTTCGTAGCTCCTTTGGTCCAAGCCTTAGTAACCAAAAATAGATGATCCACCCTGCCGACCAGCTCTTATCATGCTGGCCCTAGGAAACCGACAGGTTTCCTAGCCCCCGAGCCCACAAACCAATAATCCCAACAGCAGCTTTCCTTAGTACCTTTCCATAGCTAGTTAACCCCACCTCATTCTTTTGAGTTTCCCACCTCCTCAAAGCTTCGAGTTATCCCCCTCCTCGGTATTCCTCCTTTTCATCAAAATACTAAGTGTACTTCTCCCCAAAACCCCCCCCGACTACTTCGTTCAATCTTCCCTTTATAGAAATTTTCCTCCTTCATAAATTCATAACTTCCTTGTCACTCCACCGCCCTAGCTGTCATGGTTTTTGGAAGTATACATCATTAATGCAACACCCTTTTCAAGGTAAAATGATTATTATATATTATTTTAAATCATCCAAGTTTTTTTTCTCGAGCGGTGGAATTATTGAATTTTCTAGTTTTAGATTTGAATTCCTTTTGTTTAATCGAAACAAGATAACTATGACTTATATTTAAATTCCCAAGACAATTTTAAATAATATTAAAATCATTCCACCTCTTAGTTAAGTGTTTTGAAAAATAATATATATATATTGTGTGGCCTTTCAAGATGGGAAATGGCATAAGTCTTAAATGTTTGTACCCACATCTCGACTCAAAACTAAATATTCTAACTTGTAATAATTTCTAGTAATCATATCGTATAGTTTATTGTTATATCAACTTTATTCATTAGTTTATTGTTAATCATATCATATAGTAATCATATCCCTCGTATCTCCTTTATTTTATTCATTAATTTATTGTTCTATTCTTTTTCAATTAACATGAAAACAAATCCAATTACTCAATAATTTATTTAAACAAATCTTTTAATTTACTTGGAATGATTCTTTCAATTACTTAAATTACTTAAATAAATAATCTATTTAATAAATTATTCAATCCACTATGCTTTATAAAAAAGATTATTATCCTTTTTTATTATTATTAATTAAATAATAATAATGATAACAATAATAATTAATAATAACAGTAATTAAATTAATTGTGAATAGTAATTAAAAATATTTATTTGTTTGATCGATAAGTGTCAACATGGTACCTATGTGTATTAATAATGAAATATACTTAATGGTTTAATTAATCATGATCAACAATTATATAGTACACTCTTCTAGTATTAATGTTTAACTATTATACTTCATATTGAAGACACCTTCACTTGAGGATACTTACAATTAACGACACTTATTTTAATTGTTCATTACAATGTTTACATACAAAGACTAATTAATTTATTTTACACATTAGAACTTGATAATCTTTTACTAATTAAGTCATTCACTAAATACTTAATTGAGTTATCTATGAAAACTTATAACATTGCTAAATCTCGATAAGTATGTTGTAAACCCATACTATCGTGCATGTACAAAATGTGCATGCGTGGCCAGCGTATGCACAAGACGGACATGTACTAGAAACATATGTCATATTTCCTATGCATAACAGCTAACTAATACTGATAATACTTTATGCAAACTAAACAAGTATACATTTATCATAACATTACTAAAACATCATCGGTTATTTTATCAGTTAACCTTTAATATTCCATTTCATTATTTTTATGATTACATCAATCCAATCAATCAAGTACAAGGAAGGGTACCTACTACCACTAAATCAAGATCAAGGAATACCCAACCCTCAACAGTACTGACTAACATATCCTCCCATCCTAACCTACATCCACATCCTCCCTATCCTTCCTCTGGTAGTATAAAAAGTGGATGCCAACTATACTGACCTGACCACATAGAACCTGAGAGCGGTAGCGTCGGCTAACTAGCGGACCTAGCCTCTCCTAGCAGGCATCCGACCATCGTCATCACAACAACTTGGGGAGCGTGTCTCAGCACGGCCCTCCCACGACCTCGGGTATCATAGGAACATAGGGTGGGAAACACATCCATCCCTCTCAACATACTGGGTCTACACCCTTATCAAATCATACTCTCCTGCTATCGAGATTATTGGTTTGTGTCATCGTATCATCAACTTTGGTAAACAAGGCTCTCTGCAGAAATAGTTACTATACCACACTTCATATCAAGTATCCCGCTATTACATAGCCCCGGTGTCCCGCGGATTAGTACTTTGCAGCCATACATTTATAACAATATTTCCAATTTATTTCATCACATAAAATCATTACATTGATCACATCATAAATACCACATCATATATATCACATTTCATCCATGACGATTATTAAACATATACTGTCATTATGAAATAAAAGAATCTCGTGATAACTACAACATAGTAACCACATAACCCAAATAACATCATGAGGATGGTAACATCATAACATCATAACCATAGTATCAGAATGGGCATAGTAACATCCTAAACATAGTAGCAACATATCATCATGTCTAACATGCCGAAAATATAGTTCACTCTGTCTAGCTGAGTCAAACAGATAATAAGCAAATAAAGTGAAAGGTGTCTAACTCATAAACACGCCTAGTCAAAATATGGGGCGTTACATGGAATCTTTATGTACAACATCTCCAAACCAATAGGGTGGCAAAGACAATTTCAATTGCATGGAATACTTACATGGACAATACATTATGTCCCGGGCCCAACACATTTTTGTGGTAATTAGTATTAAAGTACCTCACTCTAAAAATATTTAATTTTATCAATGATTCATGCATTTTTTGAATAATTGCTTTGTATAATGCTAGCATTAACATAATTCCACATCTTGCAGGTTTTCAAACTAAGGGTAAATTTTCATGTCTAGCATGTGGTCCCATAGTGATATCTCGATGCTCTATAAGTTTAGGAAAGAAAGTTTTTGATGAGTATAAGTACTTCCTCCCTAAGAACCATAGGTATAGAACTACCGAGAAATATATTTTTAATGGGAAGGAAGAGACTAGAAAAAAACCTTGAAGAATGACACCTCAACTATGGAAATTGGAGTACAATAAGAATTGTCATCGAGGTAAGCAACTGGATTGCATATCACGCGTAACAACATTATACAATTGAAATATATATGTTCAATTGTTAATTTCGATGTTATCTAATATTTAATTATTATGTTCATTTATGTTTTGTAAAGGCCATGGATGAATTAATGAGATTCCTACACGAGGAATGGAAATATACTCCATCCAATTCAATAGGTTGCCCTACTATAAGCACCTACATGTTTCTCATGTTTGATACAATTCATATTAGGAAGAATGTTACATAAACATTATGGGGAATCTTATATGGAAGGAGTAATAAAGATAAAATAACCAAAGTTTGTAGTGACATTCAAGAATCCAATTATCTCTATTGCAAGGTTTTTGTGGTGATTGGCTTCAGAATGAATACTCGGGAAATTCCACATATCTCATTATAAAAATCATGAGATCTGTGGAATTTTTGAGTATTCATTATGAATCCAATTATGTAATGGGAAATTTGATTCATTATTCAAATGGTGGACAACTAGGTAATATTCCATGGTTATTTATAGAGCAGTAAACAAATGCCGTAAAATATGTTATTTAGAAATTTTAATTTCACACTAGTTTTTCTTCGAACATTAAGAATATATTAATGAAGAAAGGAGAATTTGGTGGAGTAAAATCTCATGATCGACATTATTTTATTAAGGTAATTTGGTAAATTAATCTCCCTTTTTTAATAAATTGGTTGTTGTTTTTAATTTTTGAATAAAATAATGAGTACGTATCCTAATTATATGTTTTAGTTTGTTCTACCTCTTTATCTCCTAGTCAACTTTGATAACATCATAAAACAAGTCATATATGATCTCACCAAGTACATGAGGTAAGGTGCCACAATTTATAATGGAAAGGTAACTGCACAATTGGAATAGATGTGATTTACTTGCATTATACATGTACATATATTTATTATTTTTTTGAATATTCCTCCAATATAATTAAGTTGCATCAATGTTTAGGTGGTTGTGATCTAAAGAAATCCATAAATAAGATATAGGATATTGGAAAAGGTAAATCCTTAAGCTAATGCGTGAATTATAAAAGTATCTTCCTACAACCTTTTTCAATGCACATGAACACTACCTCATACACCAAGTTGAGGAAATTGAAATATGTGTATCTATACACATAAGTTCAATGTGGATGGTGGAGAGGCACTTGAAGGCATGGAAACTCTTGGTAGACAAAGATCACGTCCTGCTGGATCTATGGTTGAGGGCTATATGGATATCAATACATGGTGTATATTAGTGAGTATTTTCCTAAAATAACTTCACCACATATTTATGTGCCTCGCATTTGGAATGTTGATTCCCAAAAAAAAATTGAAGGGGAGTTTTTTTGGGGAATGGTAGATTGAAGAAATTCAAAGGTAACCAAACAATAGAAATCAACTTATATAAGTGTATATTATATTTTTCCAATTTTTTACTTCTTTAATATTATAAATTTTATTCATCCATCATTTATTAAGTACCTAGTTATTCAATTGTCTTTTTGTCATACATATGCTCGAGAGTGGGATGCAATATATTTATACATTACAAATAATGTCATTTGAATGAAGGAATGTATAGAATGATGTATATAAGTTTATGGTAATTTATCATGGGATGGAGTGGTGGAGTTGATTAGAATATCTCATCATTTTCATGATATCAACCTTACACAAAGGGAGATTTATTTAGCAAATGGCGAAAAAGATAAATAGGCGATCATTACCTACATTTTTTTTACATCTATTAGATGTGATAGTATTATTTTTTTCTTGAATTTTTAAGCAGTTGTTGGTCTAAATATGTTATTTATTGATAATATTGCATTTTTAACATATCAAGCATATATGTTGGTGCATGTGAAACACCACAAGGATATGTTGTACAATGACATTAAATTTCATATCAAATAGTTAGATGATAAGAAGAAAACATTTGATTGTGGGATAACTGCAGTTTTCCAAGTTACTAATGTTTCATCTAGCATTGACAAGCGTCCAGAAGTATATGAAAATAGATACCATGGATACCTAAAATATATACTTGATTTATACTTACAATCCATCAAAGTAGTTCTCTTTGAGGTTTGTTGGTATAGGTTACACATGAATGCATGTGATCCTCATAGAACTATTATCGAGCATGATAATGGATTTACCATGATTAATACAAGGTTATTTGATCTCGGTACAATGCGTTATGTCCTTCCAAGTCAGTTTGAGTGGGTATTCTATTCATATATTCCAAATAAAGCAGGTTGGTCAAATGTAGTTAGGTATGAGACAAGAGGAAGGCTTGTAAAACATATTGTACCAGAAGAAGACGATATTGAAGAAGATCAGGAAGATGATGTAAAGGAGTAGGTAGATGTGTCAGAACAAGAATTTGAAGAAGTTGTAGGTCATGATGCACATCAAGAGCAGGTATATGCCATAGATCAATAATTTGAAGATGAGGCAGATCATGAATAGTTAGAAGTGTTGGTCGAAGAAGTTGATGATGATGTTGTTATGGAGAATCCTTTCAACAATTTAGATCTTGATGATTCTAATTTTGATTATGATGAACAACACTAATATTAATGATTATATGTAATATTTGTTGAAATGAACTACGAGGTTATATTTTGTCACGTTGATTATGTTAGGTTCCATGAGATGTAATCACAATTTGCAAAAAAATCTACATTGGATCCTTTCACTAGTCAAGTTGGATTTAATTGATTTTCATTGACAATGAATGTTTTATTATAGGATACTAGAGGTCCACGATGTTAGAGCTAGGTCCATGAATATGAAATTCATTAAATAGCCATTGAGACTAACTTGAATGTTTTTTCCCAAGGAGTCTAACTTAAACTATAATATTTTTCTTTTTCTTTTTCAGAAACCTCCATGCTCTTTTCACTAGACAAATTTATTCACTGTGTTCATTTGTGCTTTCCAAAAAATTCCTAGGTTACTCTGCGTAGTGATTTGACTGCTAACATCTATAGAGGTGTAGATACCCTACCCCCCTATGAATTTGAATTCTAACCTTCTAGGAGGAAACACATGTTGTTAATCATTATATACTTTAATAAAGTAAAAAACAAAGTAAAAATTAAGAATTAGGGTTCTAGGGTTTACTCCAAATATACATAGTCCTACAACTTTTAACTTCTATACCTTTGATAACCCCTAAATTCTATAAAAACCATAACCTATGACCACTATAATCTATATCATCTACTTAAATGTTGATAAACCCTATTTCTAGTATCCCACAACCATGAGAACACTTAAACTTTATAACCCCCAACAATTGTTTCCCCTATTCTCGATCCATTAACTTATGCATCCTATAATCCTTATAAACTCTAACCACTACACTTAATAACCCTTAAATGTTAACCCCAAAATCCTAATTACCCCATTTTCCATCTTAATTATCCTATAAACACTATCATTTCAATTAGATTTATAGCCCATAATCATTATAAAACTTATAACATCTAACCCTTATAACCTTAACACATAACCTTAATAAAATTTAATTTATGACCCCTATAATATATAATAATTATCACTTAACCGATATAACAACTAACACTTAACCTATATAATTTAAAGTGGTAAAGTGGGACATGGAAATAGATGCGGGAAGGAATGCGCAGAAAGGAGATGCGAGCATGGAGGAAAAATAAAGGAGATGTAGGCAGGTAAGTGTGTTCAAGGCAATAGTCAAGGAGACATGGGAAAATAGGAGAAGATAGGGACAACGACATAGAGGTTGAGTGGCAGGGAAGGGGAAGATAGGGACAAAGGAGAAACAAACAAGGAGATAGGGATGCGGGAAAGGGGAATAAAGGAGCTCACTAAAACATGGAACCATAATTCCTCCTAAATCAGTGAGTAGGGTTTGATTACATAATCCAAGTCTTTCAGAATCCATTCTTGCTACTGGGGAAATTGACTCATTGTAGTCCAAACCATGAACCTTTGAGTACCCTTTGTCAACCAAACAAGCTTTGTACTTGGTTGTAGATCCATGATGGAAAGTCTCTTTGAAGGTTTGTGGATCAGATCCCACCATCATGTAGCACCTCTCTGAGAGAAGTGGATTTGTATGACATAGTGCAAGGTTTTCATCTCAATATTTGGTTCTATGGTCAGATGTTGAAGAATGTAACTTCGGAAGATATTCTTATTTGTATTATTTGTGTCATTTGTATAATTTGTATTGTACACCCTATGGGGATTATTATTGATGTAATTGATTATGTAAAAGTAATCAGAAAGAGTCAATTTAAACCCTAACTGTTAGGTCGGCCTAGAAATATCTAGAAAATAATATTTTATTGTTAGGTGTACAGGTCAGCCCAGTTAGGTGAGTCAAGCCGATCTAATTAGTAAAAAGGTCAAGTGTTTTGTTTGGTATAAATAGGAGGCTCGCCCTCCTCATTTGTACACTTCACTCACTCATCTAATTCACATGAGTAGAGAGAGAGAGAGATATTCATTCATAGTAGCTACTTGTGGAGTCTTCTTGTTTTGGGTCTTTGCACGAGGGATACTATTGTACATTCTGCAGAATCTATATAGAAGAAGCTTGTTGTGTTTTTCTGCCCCGAGAGGGTTTTCCTAGGATAAATTTGTTGTGTACTATTGTTCATCGCTGTGATTGTTTATATTTTAGTGATCCTTATTGTTATTACACTTAAAAATATAACATGGTATCAGAGCAGGCCTAAAAGAGAACATTGTGCAGCTGTTGTAACTGCAGAACTAGGGTTTCCATTTCTGGAAACTAGTCATCCGAGAATTTTTGCTATAAATAATTATTGGCGAAGTTATAGGATCTGAAACTTGGACATGCTGAAGATGAAATATTTATGTACCTTTTTTGTGAGTTTTAGCCTCATATTCACTGTACTTTAGGAGATATGATCCATGAAAATCAGGGTTCCAACCTCTTCCTGGAATTCAATTTTAAACATGTTACCTAGGGAGAGATGCTATATCTCGGGATAGGAATATCCAAATCGAATTTTGTAATATGTTACAGAAAGGGAACGAAATTTAGTTTCTCTGGTGCTATTTTCAGAAGCTGAAGTTGAAATAATGACACGTGGAATTCTGTACAAGTTTGCTATACCGAAACAGTCCATAAACAGGTCACCTTGGGAAACTTAGCATAAGTTCCAATTGGTGAATACAATCCTGCTCTAACCTGTGGGGTTGGATAGAGGACATATGATAATATATCAAAACTAAGTTTCATATCTTGAGGAGCATAAATTTCTGAGATACATCATAATTAAGATCGAACAAATCTACAGTAGAAATTGAAGAAAATAGGGCACCAAATATTTTGTAGTTTTGTCCACAGATTTGGGAAAAGGAGTACATTGATTAGCTTGCCTTGGGGAGGCACATATTTTCATCCTCTCATATTTTCAAGATACTGAAGTTGAAAAATTAGGGTTTCTCTAACAAACCCTAGAACCTCCTGCTGCCAGATCTTAGAAGTCAACCTTTGGTTGAAGCATCTCATTTGGTAAGTTATACTCTATCTATTTCCATTTGAGGTTCTCATTTATCAAGTTTATCAAGATGAAAAATCATACCAAGCTTGAATATAAGATTTAAAGGGCTGAGAAATTCTGAGCATGGAAGTATAGGGTGATGCTCATCCTAGAAGAGCATGATTTGGATAAGTATGTTACATAGGTAGTTGCACAGCCAGATGGAGATGAGAAAGCACAAGAAGAATATTGTCAAAGCTAAGAGGATCATAGTTTATTCCATCAAGGACTACTTGATCCCACACATATCTTATCTGAAGACTTCAAAAGATATGTTTGATGATCTGAAGGAATTATTTGAAGGAACCAACATCAATAGGAATATGACCTTGAAGACTCAACTCAAGGCTGTGAAGATGCAAAACAATGAAAGTATACATTCCTACTTCACAAGGGTTTCCAACATCATAGATAAGTTAAGTGCAATTGGAGATGAGTTGAAAATGCAGAACTAGTGATGACTACCCTAAATGGTCTTCCAAGATCATGGGAGTCATATATTCAAGGAATATGCTCAAGGAAGAAAATTATATTGTTTAGTGCACTCTTGGAATCATGCACTCAGGAGGAAGCAAGAATTGTTGCCATAGAAGAGAAGCTAGGTGATGAATACAATCAAGCTTTGGTAGCTCATACAAGGAAATAAAAGAAATAATATCATCATCACAAGAAATCACAGAAGGATAAAATAACCACTAATGACTAATCAAGTCTTAAATGCTTCAATTGTGATGGTATGGGACACATTGCTAAAAATTGTCCCGAGCATAAAAGGAACAAGAAAGGAAGAAAGAAAATACATCATGCTCATGCTACGGAGGATGATGAACCAAATGGGAAGAAAGATAAATAAGATTCCTCTAGTGATGGGGAATATGGAATTTAAAACAAACCAGGAAGATGGAAGAACCTCTTATCCATTTCATCATCGGATAAGAACGGATGTAGTTGTGATTGGTGATGAAGAAGGAAAACATAGATTCAACATCAGTACATAGTTCTATGTGATCTATGGTATAGAAGACTTATCGATTATAATAAAAGAAAGGCACATGTCCTCAAAATAAAATGATGGATTAGAGCACACTGTCAGAGAATCCAGTAATTCTTGCAAGGAGACTAGGATCAAGAGAGATCCTACCAAACAAACAAGATAAGTATTTGAATTGTCATTTCATGTATATCTGATTGCTTAAATGATATTGTTTAGTTGTGTATATATTTATATTCCTATATTCATGAAGTGTATTATGCATGTTAGAGTGATTGCATTGATGAAAAATATACTACTAATATACATGTGATGGGTAAGTGGCCTCTGGTACTGTACAACATTCCATTGCTACTTATCTAGAATGAAACCTCTTTGCTGACATGTTGGGAGTAGTGCAGGCTCTTAATGATGTTCTGGTATATATGGAAGGAATTTAGAAAGTTACCATATGAATATGGGATATGGATGAATGTTGTGTTGAAGCATTGGCTAAGATAGTTGCATGAATGTGTGACCTATGTCTTTATGCATAAGAATTTATTCTAAAAATTATGAAATGTTTCTAATCATGCAACTAAATTTGACTTGTAGGAAAGATCGTATACCATCACCTACAAGAGAATAATGATGAGACTTGTTCCATAGAACAAGTGATGATGTTTCAACTATAACATTCAAGAATATTTATGAAATCAAGCATACTACATATGTAAAAAGCGAGGGTTCTCTCAAAAAGAGGGAGTCCACTATGACGAGACGTTTCTCTAGTGCCCAGGCACACTTCCTCAGTGGTGGACATTACACTAAATAGATGGTGTAATTCAAGTAGAAGTGTATATCGATCAACCTCCAGGATTCAGGACTCTCTACAGAGAACCACATGTACACAGATTGAAGAAGGATTTGTACAGGCTCAGAAGGCACCCATGGGATATCATGATGAGATCTAGGATCACCTAGAGTGATGATACATCAACCTCTACTACAAAGTTGAAGATGAGAATCTCATAGATGGGTGCAAGAAAGAACTTGCAACAGAGTTCGAGATCTTGGTATCTAGTGACATAGAAAGATGACATAGATGGATACACATAAGATAATCACAAGAGAAGGCTACCAATAACTCCAGTGCAGAATGTCTTGATGCAAAGAGTACAAGATGCAGAGGGAGGATAGTGCTCAGTTACAAAGGGAGCATGAAAGATCCACTTCTGAGGGAGTGACTACAATAAAAATGGAGATACATTATCACTTAGCCTCTATCAGTGCAAAGGTTGTTTTCCCCAGTTTCTTAGGGATATGCTCAGAGTGATAGCAGATGTCTCTCCTCATGAAGTGAAAGTATATGCGGTGCAGTTTGAGATGGCTACCCAGAACATGATACAACAAGATATATGGATTTATGACGAGCTTGGGATTTACCAAGAGTAAAGAAGACTCCAACCTTTACTACAAGGTTGAGGAAGGAAATATTGTGATTCTACTATTGTATGTATATGACTTGTTCTTGATAGGTGAAGAGAAGCTCATAGCGTAAAAAAAGAGGAAGCTTTCCACAGAGTTTGAGATGAAAGACCTAGGTATGTTGCACTATTTATTAAGTCTTGAGGTGTGGCAGAATCTAGAGGAAATTTTCCTGAGTCAAGGAAAGTATGCGGTAGAGATCTTGAAGAGATTCAGTATGATGGATTGCAAGGCCATGGCCACACCTATGGCATCGAATTTTAATTTTCTAAGTGATACTTCTTTAGAATTGGTGGATGCGATGATGTTTCGATAGATGATTGGTTCATTGATGTATTTGACGAACATGAGGCCAGAATTTTTCTTTGCGGTGAACACTCTGAGTCAGTATATGGTAGATCCGATGCATGTCCACCTGGTTGCAGCAAAGCATGTATTGAGGTACCTGAAGGATACAGTTGATTATGGCCTCAGATATGCATCGGATCAAAAAGGTTAACCTACAGGGTTATGTTGATGCGGATTGGGTTGAGAGTGTCACATATAGAAAGAGCACATCAAGATGCTACTTCAGTTTTGGATTAGGTATGATCTCATGGTTCAGTAGGAAGCAGACGAGTGTGGCACTCAGTATATCCGAGGATGAGTATATGGAATCTTGTTCAGAAATATGCGAGGAAATGTGGCTTTGGAAGTTTCTATCAGGACGGTATGATCTCGAGTTGGAGGGGACTTATATATTATGTGACAACCAGAGTTGTGTGAAGTTGTCGGAGAACTATGTGTTCCATGACAAGCTGAAGCACATTGATATCAGGTATCACTATATCCGAGATATGGTGTAGAAGGGAGCAGTGAAGCTCCAGTATATAGCAACAAAAGAGTAGATAGACGATGTGTTGACCAAGCCTCTGTAGAGAGGGAAAATTGAATACTTCAGTGACAAGCTTGGAGTAGTTCAGATTAAGAGGGAGAGATGATCTTAGTTGAGGTAGTAGGTAGTCATGGGTCTGTTGATGCTCGAAAAATCCTAGCATCGATAGTAGGGATTCTCCCCAATGAATAATCCCAATTAGATCATCCACTGTTTGATATGGGGAATCCGTCTGGTTAACGGTCCGGCTACCGTTGGTATGTTTGTTTAACTTATTTACTGGTTGTGGCCCAACCCACCATTTATATTTTATGTTTAAGGGTATGAATATGCAAGTGCTTTTAATCTGACTAATGCATTTAACCTATAATTGACAGGCATAAGCCTCACAAGTGATGCATAGGTTCTTACCTCCCGTCTTATCACTTCTACCTTATCAATTAGATAAATCTATTCTAAACTAACCAACCTATCCTTGCAAGGAGCGAGTTTAAATAAGAGTAATAATCTGAGAATGCTTATACAAATCCAACAAATAGCTATTAAGATAAAGTATGCACACTCACAGCAGAAAATTACAAAGATAGCTTTGATTATGATTAAACCAATTTATTCCTCGGTTATTACAAAAACATTCACATAGATAAGTAAAATCATTCATAACCATTGAACTAGTTCAACAAAATTAGAAAGATCTCACAGCATGAACGTGAACAGAATAAGAAATAGTTCTGATCTGTTAGTCACACATTCCACACAAAAAATATGTGCAAGCATTTCCCAGTGAACAGGTCCTTCATCCTTAACAGAAAAATAATACTCTTACAAAATGTATCCAGTCTCTATTTCACTAGAAAAATTCCTCTTATCCAGTACCCTTCCCCACATATTTATATTACAAGAGAATTTGTTTTTACATGAATTATCACTTTAGCTTCCTCTACGTCCTTCAGATTACCAATTTTTATTTTGTGTTTTCTATTTCTTCTGCTCACAACCTTCAGCTTCCTCCGCCCGTCTTCTTTTTTCTTTCTCTGCGTCCTTCGATTACCAATTTGTCTTTTGTGTCTGCCGCTTCTTCTGCTCGCAACCTTTCAGCTCCCTCCGCGTCCTGAGGAAACAAAAAAATCAACGTATAAGAATAATTCATTGTTAACACAATACTTTCAAGCAAAGTGATAATGAACATAATATAAATTGCAGAGGTATGATTTATCAATATTTTTTACAAAACATAAGATTCATACTTCCACGATCTCGTTTTGGCTTGAAAATAATAACTAATGCGGAGGCAGAAAGTCGGAAAAGGTTTTCAAAAATTACCAAAATCATCCTTCTACAATCCACAATCTACAATGTGGGAATGTGGGAGTGCGAAATTGCGGATTACAATTTCTGAAAGTCAGAATGCAATCCATAATCAGAACTGCGGGAGACAATTTCAAAATTTAGAAATGCAGTCTGCAATCAGAAATGTGGGAATTTGGAAATGCGGGATGCGGAATTGCAGAATGCGGAATTGCGGGATTGCGGAAACATTTCAGAAAGTCAGAAATGCAATCCGCAATCCGTAATCCGCAATCTGTAATCAGAATTGCGGGATGCAGAACTGCAGGAGATAATTTCAAAAGTTGGAAATGCAGTCCGCAATACGAAATATGCAATCAGAAATGTGGGAATTCGAAAATGTGGGATGCGGAACTGTGTATTGCAGAATTGTGGGAACAATTTTAGAAAGTCAGAAATACAATCTGCAATCCGCAATTGGAAATGCGGGAATGTGGGATGCGGAACTGAGGAATGCGAAAGTTTGGAAATGGATTTTCTTTTGTTTTTTCAAGGAAAAATCTAAGTGTTAAAAATAAGTATCCAATATGAAACAAACTCTGGGTAAAATCAAAGATAAAAGGAGGGGCCCTATCATTTTTTTATAAAAAATTTGGGGATCATGTTGCAGCTGCAACAATTGGCGACTAGCTGGTGAACATAGATCTCTAAACAAACTCTTCTTGAGGATCACATTTTCTTGTTTATCATTAATTCTAATTGTAAAACTGTGCCCTTATCATTTTATCAGGATTTTAAAAGGCTAAAGTTTTAAGTAGGGAGAGGAACTCCTTGAATCATATTGGTCATTCATTTTGGGAAATAGGGAAACCTGGATCAGATTTCCTGACCACTCTCCTGAGGCCATAATATGGAGTTCATTATTAGTCCCGTCTTTTGGTTACCTCTAAATACGACTCCATAGGATCGTAACGAAATCAGACAGATGCATTTGTTTGTTCTTCATTCCCATGCTACCAAAATTTATTTGGATGCTTTCTTTTGACGAGTTTTATCATCCAAGTCTTTCACAAATAGATTTCTTCAGTCTTCAACATTTGACGTGGGTTCTTACATCCATAATGTCCTTTTGTGTGAGTGAAGAGTTTTCTTTGTTTGTCATACTAACGGATGGAGAAGAACCTTTTGGAATATCATCCGGGGAATCTTCTTGATTGGATGTATTTATTTTGAAAACCATTTCTTTGATAGAGATGAAACTTTTAAGAAATTTTGACTCTTCATTATAAGCCTTTTGGCTGTAATTTTTGTAGCATGGGATCATTTTAATTGCCATACATCTGCAAGACTTGCTTCCTTTCCATGGGTCAGTTATAGTAGGCTACATGAGATGGTTATTTATGTGTAAGTGGGTGGATCCCCAAGATAGTAATTTAGAATTCATAGATCCTGGTTATTTCATAGGGTTTACATTGACACAAAATGAAACATGAAGCACATTTCCCCGTTTAAAACAAAGTAGCAATTAAAATCAGTAATAACATTGTTGTTACAAAAAGAAATCCTTTTGTTATGAAGCCAGTTCTAATCATTTTGTGATTATAAGCATTTCATATGATATTGTTCAGAGCTCTGTATTTATGCACATAACTCTGAAAGTTGAGCTGAGGTTTATTCAAACAACTCAAAAAAGTAAAGAAAAATCAAACCAAAATGAGATAAGGCTGAAACTAATTATCCTAAGATGAAAAAAAATGAAACCAAAGAAAAGGCTAAAATCAACAAATTTATTTATGAACCACAGGTTTCCCTAAATCTAGGAAAAGTATCGTTTGAGTGTTAGGCCGTTGACAGGGAGGTTTTCCTTCTCCCCTTGTAAATCTTGTAACTTATAAGTTGCTCCCATGGAGATTTTTTTTATATACTTCTGATTAACTTGTAAGAATGTTCAGACGAAATTCTGTAGTGCCAAAAATATGATATATGTCTTCCGGGTAGTACCATGGTGCATAAATTTACCTTAGACACCCCTACAAATGAAGCCATGAGTTTGAATGACCCTTCAGATTAACTAGCGCCATAGTGACTTATGGGTTTCATCAACAAAGGAAAAACGAAGCATGAGTCAAGGGATAGAAATGTGTAAAATCAAAACAAATCATCATAGCTGACCACATAGAAAGGTAGAGAGTTAGAAACCAACATAAGTATTTGGTTGTAAATTAGCAGAATCAAAAGCAAACAGAACTTCAGATTAAATTTGACCACAACCGATTCTTTTTTAGATTTACTTTCAAAACAAGAGACACCAACGAAGGGATGCAAGCAAGAGCAAAGATTATATCATCAAGGCAAAAAAAAAGTAAAAACATAGTTTCAAGGCAGGAAATAATCCAAGCCAGTTTACAAGTATCCCTCAGTCTAACATTTCATTTCCCAAAATTATTTCATGATTTCAAAATTGTTCCCAAATTCACTTGCCACCTAAACCCTTGATATTGCTTCAAGATATCCAACATATAGTTGATTAAGTGTTCCATCACTTACTTCCCAAACAAAATTCTAATATCTCTAATCTGAGTGTTTAGTCAGCGGGAAGGAAACTAAGCTCACTTAGCGGGGTCATGATTGGGACAACTATTAGGGTGAATTAAGGATAGAACAAGCCAAGGTATTTCTAGGGGATTAGAAGGAGTATCAACACCACAGATTACAGAGCATCTTTTAAGATTCAACACATGAGGTCAAGTGTGTCTAAAAATTTCATTATAATGCCACTAGTTCCATTGCACGATCAGATTGATTTAATTCGCCAAAACAACAATAACATAGTTTCAAAATCACTCAGAAAGTAATGTAATTGAAAAGACATTGTTAGGGCTCATTTGCTAAGTGACAAAGTACTTCCCCGTGAATTTGGGTGAGGTATTTCTTCATTTTCAATAAGTTGGTGTACTCCCTTCTAGAAAATACCTGCCAAAACAATAGAATCAAATAAGAGTAATTATGTCATGGGAGGCAATAAAAATGTAATCAGACTCCTGTTATTCTTACCTTTTATTGGTGATCATTGATAATTAATTCAGATGCAAAATTACCATGAAAACTAATGAAACATTCCAAACCATATTTATCAGTTCAATCTGATAATGCATTTCAAATGTTAAAATTTTGGAGGTGTCCTTCACATTTATGGGGCAGTAAGAGATACCAACAAGATAGAATGGAGACCCTGCTCCCTAATGTAATATCCCTACCCTGCCTTAGTAATTGTTGGCCTCAATGTAAATATTGTGTTTGTGTAATGTGTGTTGATCCTAGTGTGGAGCTAAAGGCCAAGGCCCCACTAGTGGATGCTTAAGGTTTGTTTTCATAGGCAAGTATTTGACAGTGAAACTCTACATGTGCTATTAAGCCATGAAATTTTGTAATTGATGTAAATGTTTAATATTGCAATGAAATACACAAAATTGACTAAGTGAGGAAGATAATGAGAAGGGGGCGAAGGTATCCACTAGGGAGAGGTGAGGGGGTTGTGGGATGGTGACCGATGCTGCCACTTGGGCAGGAGTAACTGATTTGATTCCGTGTATGGGTACAGATTCAGTTACAGAACATGGAGAAGGAAATCCGACAGAGGCTAGTCGTAGCAGATAAAAACGACGCTAAGATTGGAGGAAGGGGTTCACTCTTTTGGGGGTTGGTTCATTGTTGTTCATGGAGGGGGAAAATACTGAGAGGGGAGAGAGCCATGAGATAAAGGAAGAAGACGAGACATCCTATGTGAGCTGAAGTAGTGAAGCTGAACTCCAGAGGAATTCCATGCATATGCGTTACCTTTGAGTAGATCCCTGAAGGCGAGTTCGAAGGCGGACTACAGGGTGTGAATATATTGAGGAATCCGTGAGTAGAGAGTCGGGTTGCGGGACAGAGCTTAGTCCGTAAACCTGGAATGAACTAGCATGTTTAACAGAAGTAGAAGATAGGGTTTAAGGTTGGAAGGCCTGATAAACCCAGTGAAGACTATGATCTCATCGAACTAGCAGTTGGAACTTCTTATGCCTACCCTGAATAGCACTGGAAGGGAAGGGGCCTTGAGGGATTGTGTAGCAGAGAAGAGGGCCTTCCTTGTGTTGGGTAAGGTGGATAATGTGGGTGCCTTATATGCTAAGTGAATGAGATGTCTATAGATCCGTGGTTGAGCTCACTGGATTAGAAATATACTCCCTGCTTCCCTGTATGCTTGATAAACCCAACTACAGGTTGCTTTAGCATTTGTATGATTGGTAAACCCAACTGTAGGGTGGCTTAGCATGAGCATGTTTTCGGAATTTATTGATAAAATGAGCTATAGGTTGGCTTAGCATTGAACTGGATATTGACTGTTAGAGAGCCTACCTAGCCCTCCTTAGTGGATACATAGCCCCGCTCGGGAGTGGTCTCTCTGCTGAAAGAGTATAGGCTAGACATAGACCTAAGGTTGGGTGGAACATTGCTCTCACTTATCCAGTTTCGGGGCAACTTCAAGATACAAAGATAAGTGTTCTGTGGAATGAATGATGTTATTTCATGTGTTATTATTATACTCTTTACTTAAGCTATTGAATGAATGTTATATGAATGAGAGCAATAGGTATACCATGTGTAAGCCTGAGTGTTGGTTGAATGCTTAATTTAGTTGCATGAGTTTAATGCATTGCTAATTTTACATGTGTTAGATGTATGGTTAGCCTTAGTTTCATTTATTATATGTATTTTTTTATGAGATAATTAACCTTGTAAATGTACTGCTTAACCTCGCTTAATCTTGGGAATGGTTATGTGGCTTGTGATATTCTTAACCCTCCCTGAGAGTCAAAGGAAAGATGAGTTATGGTAGGAGGCAGGTAGAGACCTGTTAAAGGTTGGAAGATACCTTAGAAGTTTTACAGACAAAAATTCAGATAAGTAAATGAGTAGGTTAGATAGCTCAACTGGGCATGGGTTGTACCATTAGATATATATCTCCAAGAGCTTTCCAATGGTACCAACCTTGCCTCATTTGGACTTAGGATGAGGAAGTTATGCCTCTCAGAAGTTTGCCTTGGTGAGCTGCAGGAACAGGGAAGTTGGACTTCCGCAATGCGGATTGCGGATTGCGGAAGGGGAAGTTTTCCGGAAGGTTGAAGTTGGACTTTCGCAATGCAGTTTGCGGGTTGCAGAAGGGGAAGTTCTCCGGAAGGTTAAATTTGATCTTCTGCAATTCTGACTTCCGCAATGCGGATTGCGGATTACAGAAGGGGAAGTTTTCAGGAAGGTTGAAGTTGGGCTTCCACGATTCCGACTTCCACAATGCGGATTGCAGATTGCAGAAGGGGCAGTTTCCTGGAAGGATGAAGTTGTACTTACACAATTTTGACTTCTGCAATGCGGATTGCGGATTGCGGAAGGGGAATTTTTCCTGAAGGTTGAAGTTGGATTTCCACAATTTCAACTTCTGTAATGTGGGTTGAGGATTGCGGAAAGGTGCAATTGTAAATTGCGGGTCGTGCAATTGCGGATCGCTGATTGCGGAAAGAAGCAATGTGGATTATGGATTGCGGAGAGACTCAATTGCGGATCGCTGATTACGGAAAGATGCAATGCAGATTGTGGATTGCGGATTGCGGAAAGAGGCAATGCGAATTTCGGACCCAAGAATAATTGCAGAAGGATATGTGATGGAAGCATTGGAAGAAAAATAAAAAAGAGTATCAGGGAATCCCATCACCTCTGAAGGACACCGAGGTGATCTGGGGACGTGACAGAGTGGTATCAGAGCTTCAATTACAACACTGGGGCTGTTAGGGCCGAACCATTGAAGAAATTGCACGTAAGGAAATTCCCATGGCACTGTTTTAACCTAACAAAACTCGTATTTATTAACTGTTTAATGAGTAATTTCCAGATTGTATGGATGTTTCAATTTCTATGCTATCTAATAAACAATTATATCATGCACAATGATTACAGCAGGATACAATTGAATTGAACAACGAAACCGTGTGTCAGAAAGCAAGAATGGTGACCGTTAATGATGCGCACGATCCCTACGAGCCTGAAGAAGATGTACTGGGGGAAAACATGCAGGAAGAGCACGTGGAAACAACGTCTAATGGAATAAGGGATCGGTTAACTCCACAAAACTTTGTTGAGACCATGGTAAGCTTTAATGAGAGGCTAATAAAGGTGCAAGAAGAGCAGCAATAGCTCAATGCGACCATTCTGCAGAGCCTCACTGACATGCACCAGAAAGTAACATGGGGTCCAATCCAAGTAATATGGTCCCAGAAGAAATAAATGCAGTTAGTCACTCCAGAGGCCGTTCTAGGCAGAGGACTCCAAGCCATAGAAGGGGTTCTATGAGCAGAAGGCACAAAACATCCTCTTCGGGATCTCCTTCCAGCAGATCAGAACACTCTAGGGACTCTCAAGGAAGTCCAAGACACACTTATGATAGGACTGAGAGAGGAAGGAAGTCCAGAGGGATCCCACAAGGAGAATTCAGGAAATCAAGATCTCCTACCTTTGATGGAGAAATAAAGACAGGCCAGGAGGCAGAGGCATGGCTTCTGGGAATGAAAAAGTATTTCGAAATGCATGATTATTCAGAAAGTGAAAAGGCTAGAGTTTCCATTTACAATCTGAATGGTAGAGCTTCCATTTGGTGGGACATCTCATGAAAGTGAATAGAACCAGTGAAAGAAGGATCAGTTGGGAACGGTTTAAAAGATACTTTAAGGAGAAATACCTATCAGCTAGGTATTATGACAACAAGAGAAAGGAGTTCAATGAACTCAGGTTGGGGAAAAATTCCATGGAGGAACATGTTCATAAATTCTTGGAATTGTTAAGGTATGTAGACTACATCAAGAATGAAAGGGTGAAGATTTAGTGTTTCCTTGGAAGCCTACCATAGAACTATAGGGATAGGATTGAGTTTTTCCATCCACCAAGTTTGGATGAAGCCATTAGAATGGCCATGCTCTGTTATGAGCAGAATAAAGGAAAGACAGATACTCAACTAGCATGCAAAGGAAATCCCAAAGGAGGATTTGAACCAAGGAGAAGTGACTTCAAACCTGTTAGAAAAACAGTATCGTAGAGCAACAACAATAAACAAGGTGTGAATACAAATTACACACACACATTACATGAGAGACACCAATATATCGTGGTTCACCCAAGATGGGATACGTCCACACTAAAATTGCTAGTCCTTATTATTATACCATCCATCAAATGAAGGGATACAACCTGCATCACATTCGCTGCACTTCCTCTTCACTGTCTCACCGTCTCTCTTCCACGATCTCAGAGATCTTTACAATGCATAATACCTAATACATCAACCCTGGCCATATTACAATGTATTTCTTATAAAGGGGAATACAATGGGAAAATACCACGGGTTGCCCAAAACCATGGGCCTGTAATATTTTGGTGAAAAACCAAACCCCAGACCCCCTATTGCGAGTGTCAGGATCATAACCAAACCTGGGGTACAAACACAACTGAATCATCATCTATGAGACTGGAATATTAGGCTCCACAACCAACAATCTCCCACTTGGAGACTGATCACAGCAACTCCACCGCTGCTATACTTGCTGGACCTTGGACTTGGAAAATTTCTCATCTTCACCTTCACACTAGAAGGCCAATTGAAACTGAGCAGGAACTCAGTTTCTCTCTCATCACTACCTTTGTAAACATGTCTGCAGGATTCTGGCTAGTATGTATCTTCTCCAGATTCAATAGTTCATCTTCCAGAACATAGTGTATGAAATGGTACTTGAGATGTATATGTTTAGTCCTGGAATGGAATGCTAAGTTCTTTGCTAGATGAATGGCACTCTGGATGTCACTATACCACCTACTATCCTTCTGCTTCTTACCCAATTCCTCCATAAAACTCTGCAGCCAAAACATCTCTTTACTAGCCTCTGTAACAGCAACATACTCTGCTTCCGTTGTTGAAAGTGCAACAACCTTTTGCAGTTTCGAAATCCAATTTACTGCTGTTCCACCTACAGTAAACACATACCCTGTGGTGCTCCTCCTTCTATCCCTATCACTTGCCATATTTGCATCAACATATCCCTGTAGAATAGTGTCTGAACCTACAAAACATAATGCATGAGTGGTAGTACCTATCATATACTTGAGAATCCACTGTATTGCCTTCCAATGTTCTTTACCTGGATTGTTCATATATCTTCTCACAACTCCCAATGCATGTGCAATATCTAGTCTTGTGCACACCATGTCATACATCAAGCTGCCAACTACTGATGAATAGGGAATCTTGGACATGTAATCTATCTCTTCCGGTGTCTTGGGACACATTTCCTTACTTAGATTGAAATGGCTGGCCAAAGGTGTACTAACTAGTTTTTCATTTTGCATTCTGAACCTCTCCAACACCTTTTGTATGTACTCACCTTGAGACAATGTCAATTTGTGATTTTTTTCGTCTATTGTTATTCTCATACCAAGGATTTGCTTTGCAGCACCCAAATCCTTCATTGCTAATGAATTAGCTAACATCCTTTTGAGTACATTTATATCCTGCATGTTAGACCCTGCAACAAGCATGTCATCCACATACAATAACAAGATAATATATCTTCCATTATCTAGCTTCTTGAAATAAACAAAGTGGTCTGAATGACATCTACTATAACCCTATTCTGTCATAAACCTGTCAAATTTTAAATATCACTGCCTTGGAGCTTGTTTCAAGCCATACAAGCTCTTCTTCAACCTGCATACCAAATTCTTCTTCCCTTTGACCTCATACCCTTGTGATTGTTGCATATATATATCTTTCTCCAAATCCCCATGGAGAAAGGCTATTTTTACCTCTAACTGTTCAAGATGCAAATCTTTTACTGCCACCAGACTTAACATAGTCCTAATTGAAGTCATCTTAACACTAGGAGAAAATATTTCATCAAAATATATACCTTTCTTCTGTGCAAACCCCTTTACAACAAGTCTAGACTTGTACTGCTTCTTACCTCCTTCTTCTTCCTTCAACCTGTAAATCCATTTGTTCTACAATGCTCTTTTACCAGCAGGAAACTGAACCAAATCCCAAGTCTGGTTTCCCACCAATGAGTCCATCTCCTCATCCATGCCTTGCTCCCACTTCTTTCTAGTTTCCACCTGCATTACTTCTTCATAACTTTCTGGTTCACCAGAATCAGTCATCGATAAATAATACATTGAAGGAGAGTATCGTTCAGGGAGTCTACTTAGACCTGGTAGATCTTCTTACACTTGTAGGAGTTTCAGGTACTTGCTGCTGTTCATGATTTTCTGGCACCTTTGGAACTTCATTTTCTTTAATTTCTTTAAGTACTGTGTACTCTATGTTTTCCTTTTCCTATTTTTTTCCCTGCAACTGATCTTTATACATGACCTTTTCATTGAATATCATATCTCTACTCCTAATGATTTTGTGATTTTCATAATCCCATAAGCGATAACCAAAATCGTCAACCCCATGTCGAATAAAGGTACATTTCTTGGATTTAGCTTCAAGCTTTGTTCTATTTTCTTTATCAATATGGACAAATGCTTCACAACCAAAAGTTCTCAGAAATGAGTAGTTTACCTTTTTACCTGTCCATGCCTCCTCTGGAATACCACCATCCAAAGCACTTGGAGGTCCTCTGTTTATTAAATAAACAACAATATTTACAGCATCTGCCCAAAACTGTAAGGGCAACCCTGCATGCAATCTCATACACCTTGCACACTCCATGATCATTCTATTCATCCTTTTTGACACACCATTTTCTTGTGGTGTTCCTGGGACTGTCTTCTCTCTATGAATCCCATGGTATGAACAATAACTATCAAACTCCTTGCCTTAGTACTCACCTCCATTATCAGATCTGAGACACTTCAACCTTTTTCCTGTCTCATTCTCAATCAAAGCTTTCCACTTCTTAAAAGTAGCAAACACATCAGGTTTTTGTTTAATGCAATAAACCCAAGTTTTCCTAGTTGCATCATTAATAAATGTAACATAATAATGAGAGCCACCAAGAGATTGTACCTGATCCGGTCCCCATACATCTGTATGCACAAGCTCTAACTTTTCATTCTTTTTCTGTTTCCCAACCTTGATAAATCTGACTCTCTTCTGTTTTCCATAAACACAGTTCTCACATAATTCCAAATTTACTTGCTTCAAATCTGGCAGTAACTTCCTTGAGTGGAGAATATGCATCCCCTTCACACTCATGTGGCTAATCCTATGATGCCACAATGCTGTATCTGTTCCTGTGGAAGCTAAAGAGATAGAATGGTCAGTATTATGAGGACATAAATACAACGTACCTATCATGTCTCCTTTTACTATCACCATTGATCCTTTAGTGATCTTCCACCACGCTTCTCCAAACGTAGATAGACAGCTGCCATCTCCCAACTGCCATGTTGAGATTAGATTTCTTTTCATAGTAGGAATATGCCTTACATCTTTCAGCATCCAATCAGTTCCATTCTTAAATTTTATCCCTACCTTACCCATTCCAACAATTTTACATGGATCATCATCACTCAATAAAACATGTCCGAAATTGCTTGGAACATAATCATGAAAATATTTCCTATGGGGTGTAGCATGACATGAATCCCTTGAATCTACTACCCAATAATCACTAGTATTATCTAATGCAAGAATAAAATCATCTTGTAACACATCACTTGCTACATTTGATTTCTGGGTAGTTTCCTGCTATCCATCTCCTTTCTTCTTTAGAGATCTGTAGTCTTTCTTCAGATGTCCTTTCTTTCCACAGTTCCAACACTCTATCTTTCCCAGTCTGGACTTGGATCTACCCATTTTAGACTTGCTGCGATTATCTTGGCTCTTTCCTTTCTCCCTTTGTCTTCCCCCGCTCTCCATGGTTAACGCATTACCTGATGTCTCACCTGTGCTTTTTCTTCGCATTTTCTCGCTAAGAATAACACTAACAACATCATCAAATATCAAGGTGTTTGAACTAGAGACAGAGTTACTTACAACCATGACCAAGCCATTCCAGCTTTCTGGCAATGAACACAAGATTAGAAGAGCCCTAACCTCATCATCAAAGTTCACACTTATAGAACTTAGTTGATTTGTAACTGTATTAAATTCATTTAAATGATCAACAACAGATCCACCTTCAGACATATTCATATTAAATAAACACTTCATTAGAAATACCTTGTTGGAGGCCGAGGTTTTTTCATACAGCTTACCCAATGCGCTCATCAAACCCTCCGTTGTATTTTCTTTTGAGATATTCAAAGCTACCGACGAAGCCAGGGACAACCATATTGTTCCTAGTGCCTTTCTATCAAGAACCTCACATTCTTTATCCTTCATAGTCTTCAGCTGCTTTTCTCTCCCTCCCAACGGTAGGAATAGATCCTTCTGGTATAGATAGTCCTCCATTTGCATCTTCCATAACTGGTAGTTCTGGCCATTAAATTTCTTGACCTTAAACTTTCCTTCTTCCGCCATTTCTCCCACTCGAACTAGAAACCCTAGTTTCTAGTGGGTTTATCTTCCAAATAAACCTTTGGCTCTGATATCAATTGTTAGAAAAACAGGATCGCAGAGCAACAACAATAAACAAGATGCGAATACTGTTGGAATATTCACACCATCATTTTTGTCTTTTGCATGCCTACATGCAAATCTGCATGCTGCATGCATTTGCACTGCATGCATCCAGTTATCATGTTGGTAGTCCTCCCAGCACCTAGAGCTCACTTTCAGCTCCCCAGAGCATGTCTTCAACCCCCATTTGGACTCCTACCTACCTGATGCACCCTCCTTGACTGTTCTTCATGGAAAGTGCGCCTTTGTTCACCTACCACACTCATTTTGTGCACCTTTACTCACCTACCTTCAGTTATCACTCAGTTAGGGTGCCTTATCTCACCTACCAAGAGTTATCATTTAGTTAGTGCATTAATTGAGTAGTTCTTCCACTGATTGCTCATGCGGACTGCTTGTAGCTTCTAGTTAGCTAGTTCTGGAGGTCCACTTGACTATTTGATAGTCTCATGTGCACCCCTTGGAGTCTCCATTCCCTGATTTATGCCTAGATGGTTCTATTAGACTCAGTTAGACACACTTGACTGACTATTACCATTTATGACAGATACTATTGACTGGATGATGTCTCCATTGTTATGCAAGCCAGACTTTGAGCTAGAGTTGAATGCCCTACTTGGCTAATTCGAATCCTATATGATGCTACATCATAGTTTATTGTAACACATTTTTTACATTCATGATTTCACATAGTGCCAACTTACAGCTGATGTATGAGACTGATATTGTCCATTATTCTGTGTTTATGAGTGATTATTGAATGCATGCTTCTCTTCTTCTTTGCAACATTCTTGAGAGTTTGATTGTGAGTTTGTTATAGTTTTTAGATCCCCTGCAGATTATCACATGGTATCAGAGAAGTCAACAGCTATTCGAATTGCAGCAGCAGCATTTGCAACATTTATTTGAGCAGCTATCTTTCACTTGAGCACAAGAAACTTCTAAGTTTCCACAACAAATCCTAGCACTATTACTTGAATTCATTGGAGAAATCCAGTGAGGTCTAGCCAGGTGAGAAGGACTTAGTCTATGTGCTCAATGTTCAAAAGGAAGTGTTCAGTCAAAGTGTAGCATTATCCATCAGCAAAAACTCTTCTTTTTTTGCCGGTTTATTCACCCATTCGAATTCTTCTTCAACAATTTGACCTTTTCTATTCATATGGATCTAAAGCTCACATCTTCCAACTATGCTGAGTGGAAATCCAAGATGGCTCTCTTCATGAGATCCAAGAGCTTCACCAGAATACTTAATGGAACGATGGTAGAACCTCTCAGTGCAGTTGAAAATTCCAAGTACTTGGATAGGCTTGATGAAGCAGTTGGCCTCCTCCTTCTCTCAATTTTTGAATATCTTCACTTCCATGTCATCGATATTACATCTCCTAAAGAGGTTTGGGACAAGCTTGAATCCCTTTTTGGACAGAAAGATGATATGAAAGGACACAAATTGGAGAATGAACTCATCTCTTTGAGTCCTGACAGCTTCGAATCAATCAATGCCTTCCTCACCAAGTTCAAAAGCTTGATATCACAGTTGAAAAGATATGAGATAGTGAAAGAAGACAAGCAGCTTATTCTTTCCATTCTCTCAAAGTTGGGGCCAAACTTCTCAGTTTTTGTTTCTATTTTCCAGTCAGCTAAGATGTCCATTCCAAAATGGAAGTTTCCCCCACTTGATGAATTCATCCAATCTCTCACACAAGAGGAGGAGAAGTTAATCTCCATGAGAATCATCAAATCCAAAGTGGATTCGGCCCTTACAGCTACTGAGGCCAAGAGAGCGAATGCAAGAGGCAAGCAAAAGATTTATGAAAAGGGATCGAATGATACAAATCCAAAAGACGATCCATATCAGTCAGATGGGATTTTGAACCCAAAGAAGAACAAGCAATCTCATAAAGGGAGATCAAAGTGCACATATTGGCATCGAGAACCTCATCCTGAGAGTGCTTGTATGAGGAAAGCTATAGACATGATGGCTCAGTTACTTGAAAAGAACAATCTTCCTGTACCTACATGTGCAAGGAAGAAAGATACTGATACTGAACCTTCTAGATCTGAAGACAAATAAAGATGCCATGCTATCATGGCAAGTGCATCAAAAGAATCCTCATTCATTATAGATTCAGGAGCAACAAGACATATGTATTGCTCCAAAGATCTCTTCTCTAGCTTCGAATGCTCAGTTGGTCCTTCCATCATGTTGGGCAATGATTCAGAAATCTCCTCTCAGGGAATTGGAAGAATCAATCTTGACCATGGTTACTTTTCGGATGTGCTTTATCTTCCTTCTCTTGAAGCTAATGTTCTTTTAGTGTATCAAATGACTCATATTGGAGAGCCCAAAAGAGTGATATTTTCTCCAAATGAAGTTGACTTACAACACATGGTTTCAGGGGAAATCATTGCAAAAAGAGTTACAAATCATGAGACAAAACTCTATGAGTTTTCACACTTCTTACCTTTGTCAAAGGAGTCTACTCTTTGCTCTCATACTCATGAAGAAAGTAGACTATCTCATCTAAACTACAATCTAGCTTGAAATGTGGTTGATGGTCTTCCAAATATCAAGTTTGCTCATAGCACCTGCAAAGGTTGCTTGAAACGAAAGGATCGACCGAAGAATATTGAGAAAAAGAGGACTCTTGAAGAAGTGTGAATGCTAGATCCAGATCCACAAGAACTTGAAGATCTAGCACCTATTGGTTCAACTCCTATGGAAAAATCGGCCATCACTACTAAATCCACTAGTGATTTTGTTGAAGATCCATCATCATCATATTCTAGTTCTTTTGGTAATGATCTCACCTATGATGTCTCAAGGGAGATATCAGAGATCTACATGCACCTTCAGAAGCAGTTTCACGATGTTCACATTTCTGATTTTGTTCCCACTTCATCAGATTCAGAGTTTGGAAGTGATGATGAGCCAGTTTCACTTGCTTCTTCACATGAGTTTTCAGATCCAGAGTTTGAGAGTGATGATGAGCTTCAAGAGAGTGAATCTCCATCACATGATAGTTAAGATTTAGAGTATGAGGCATCAGCTTCACATGCTTCGTCACATGATATTTCAGATTCAAAGGTTGGAAGTGTTGATGAGCTCCAAGAGAGCGAACCTTCATCACATGGCAGACTAGATTCAGTGTATGACAGTGAATATGATGAAGAGAAAATGCTAGATCCAGATCCACAAGAACCTGAATATCTAGCAAATGCTAATGAAGATGAGGAAATGGGAGATTCAGTTCCACAAGAACCTTATGATCTCTCAACTGATTTTCCTCCTATTCTGAGATGGGAAGCCACTACTCTCATATCTGCTGAAGATCTTGTTGGTGATCCAGCTGATCGACGGAGAACTAGATCAGATTTTCATAATGTAAGGTTTCATCCTTCTCACATTACTGATCCATTTCAGATCGATTGATCCTTCTTTGGAAAAGAAGGACACTTTACTCCTTCAGGGGTGAGTGATGACATGCTACTTTAGCATCCTTCAGTCTATTTTGAGGGAGGGATTTCTTCCCACTGGGTTTTCCCTCTTTCCTCACTTAGTTTATTTAGATTTATTGTACGGCGTGACCTTTGGTCTAAGTCACCAGGGCCCTATTTTTCAGATTTCAGTTATTATCTCATAGTATAGCTTGTGGGGGGGTGTTGGAATATTCACACCATCATTTTTGTATTTTGCATGCTGCATGCATCCAGTCATCATGTTGGTAGTCCTCCCAACACCTAGAGCTCACTTTCAGCTCCCCAGAGCTTTGATTCAACCCCCATTTGGCCTCCTACCCACCTGATGCGCCCTCCTTGACTGTTATGCATGGAAAGTGTGCCTTTGTTCACCTACTAGACTCAGTTAGTGCGCCTTTACTCACCTACCTTCAATTATCACTCAGTTAGGGTGCCTTATCTCACCTACCAGGAGTTATCATTTAGTTAGTGCATTAATTGAGTAGTTCTTCCACTGATTGCTCATGCTGACTGCTTGTAGCTTCTAGTTAGCTAGTTCTGGAGGTCCACTTGACTATTTGACAATCTCATGCACTCCTCTTGGAGTCTCCATTCCCTAATTTATGCCTAGATGGTTATGTTAGACTCAGTTAGACACACTTGACTGAATATTACCATTTATGACTGATACTACTGACTAGATGATGTCTCCATTGTTATCCAAGCTAGACTTTGAGATAGATTTGAATGCCCTACTTGGCTAATTCGAATCCTATATGATGCTACATCACAGTTTATTGTAACACATTCTTTACATTCATTATTTCACATAGTGCTAGCTTACAACTGATGTATGAGACTGATATTGTCCATTATTTTGTGTTTATTTTGTGTTTATTATTTCACATAGTGCCTCCTTCTCTTCTTCTTTGCAACGTTCTTGAGAGTTTGATTGTGAGTTTGTTACAGTTGCTAGATCCACTGCAGATTACCACAAATACAAATTACACAAACAAATTACAAGAGAGACACCAATATATCATGGTTCACCCAAGATGGGCTATGTCCATTGAAATTGCCAGTCCTTATTATTATAACATCCAGCAAATGAAGGGATACAACCTGCAGCACATCCGATGCAATTCCTCTTCAGTGTCTCACCATCTCTCTTCCACGATCTCAGAGATATTTACAATGCATAATACCTAATACATCAACCCTAGCCTTATTACAATGTCTTTCTTATAAAGGGGAATACAATGGGAAAATACCATGGGTTACCCAAAACCATGGGCCCGTAATCTATTGGCGAAAAACCAAACCATAACAAAAATTTATTTGTTAGTTTTTCATCATTTAATTCAATGATCTAGGATCTTAACTGAAAGAACAACATGTACAACATATCAAGCATAAGAGACAAGAGACAAGAGACAATAGACACAAAACATTTCACCGAGGAAAACCAAGAAGGTGAAAAACCCCGCAACTTCCTCAGAGATAGAATAAGAACCAATACAAGGATCACAATGATCAAACCCAAGAGATAGATATATTCAGCAACATACTCCTCCTCCACTTGTGCACACTCCTCCTCTCTCTCACTAATGCGAAGTGAGTGAATGAGAGAATGTGTAAAATGAGAGAGACACACTCTCTATTTATGCACTACTTCACTTGTCTTTTAAATCTAACTAGGTCGGCCCCAACTTAATCACTTAACATAATGTTGACTGGGTCGACCCCCACTAGGGTGGTTTAATAACCCTTTAACCCACATGAATCATACAGGGCTGACTCCATCAAGGTGGTCTAATAACCCATCAAGTATAAGTTACGACACTTACAATATAACTTGCAACACTTGTAATACAACTGACGACACTTCCAATCCGAGGAATAATACCTCTCCGTTGGGGATACAATAAAGTACAAATACAATATACAAGTGAATATCTTCCAAAGTTAAAAATACATCAACACTCCCTCTTAAATAGGAAGGTATTCTCATGACACAAGTCATCCATACATATCGGCACAAGTCTTCAATTCTAGAGCTGGATCATCATCACTGGATCACGGAGCATCATCATCATCACTACTGCTGTACCTGTCATCTCGATCACTGGGATATCTCTGAATTCTTCTCATCATAGGAAGTTCTATAGAGCCAACCCTTTTTCATGCTGTATGTAGGCCTATCCTCCTGTAGGTCTTCATCATCTCTGCGAGCTGGCCATCCTGTGGAATCCTCAGGACTGATTACGTGCGTCAACAAAACCTCGAAAGAGTATCCCAGGATCCTTTATGTGCCTAAGCACGACCGGCAAGATCTGCCAGGGAGCTATTACATGTGACTGTCACAAAACATTAAAAGAGTGTCTTGCCTAGCAAGATATCTAAAGAGAATCCGAGGCCTTTTATGTGACTAGCACAACCTGTCCAGATCTCCAGGACGTATTACATGTGACCCCCACCACAAAACCTTAAAAGAGTGTCTTGCCTAGCAATATCTATAAAGAGCATCCAAGGCCTTTTACGTGTCTAACACAACTTGTCCGGATCTCCAGAATGTATTACATGTGGTCTCCACAAAACCTTAAAAGAGTGTCTTGCCCAACAAGATCTCTAAAGAGCATCCGAGGCCTTTTACGTGACTAGCACAACCTGTCCAGATCTCTAGGACGTATTACATGTGGTCTAGTAAAACCTTAAAAGAGTGTCTTTCCCAAAAAGATCTCTAAAGAGCATTCGAGGCCTTTTACGTGACTAACACAACCTGTCCGGATCTCCAGGATGTATTACATGCTACCCTTGCACAACCTGTCTGGATCTCCAGTACGTATTACATGCTACCCTTGCACAACCTGTCCACGGTGACAGAGTACCATCCTGATACTCAAGATCAACCTGATCATCATCGCACACAGCATCATCCTGATGCTCATGATCATACTGATCATCATCATACAAAACATCATCCTGATGCACATCATCATCGCATGATCATCCTGATCATTGTCACAGCATCATCCCAATGCATATCATCTGGAGCATCTTCCTGATGCTCATCACACACGATCATCCTGATCATCATCACAGCATCATCCTGATGCATATCATCTGGAGCATCTTCCTGATGCTCATCACACATGATCATCCTGATCATCATACATAGCAATAATTGGAGCATTGTCCTAATGCTTACACACAACACTTACATCCACAGCCATGGGAAGGATCCTCCTACCACCATGCTTGGAATGGCTCTTGAAAATGTGTCCCATCACTTTTTCCTCGAAGTATCTTCTATCTTAAGAACAACAAGCCTCTCTATGAAGTACTCGAACTTCACTTTGGCTAGTGGTTTGGTCAACACATCTGCAATCTTCTCATCCATCACAACATACAGGAGCTTCACCACTCCTCTCTACACCATATCCTTGATATAGTGATATTTGATCTCGTTATGCTTCGACCTGTCATGGAACACTGGGTTCTTAGACAACTTCACACAACTCTGGTTGTCACTGAAGATACAGGTAGCATCCAACGGGAGATCAAATAACTCAGACAGTAGCTTCCTAAGCCATACTTCCTCACAACTAGCCGAACAAGCTGCAACATACTCTGCTTCGGCTGTACTTAGTGCTATGCAAGATTTCTTCCTGCTAAACCAAGAGATCACACCTGATCCCATATTGAAGCAGCACCCCGAAGTGCTCTTCCTAACTGCAGCACTACCTGCCCAATCTGAATCAACATAACCCTCCAGGTTAAACTTTTGATTTGCATCATACTTGAGCCCATAATCAACCATACTCTTCAGGTACCTCAGAATATGATTTACAACAATTAGGTGAACATGTCCAGGATCTGTTTGAAACTGGATCAAGGTGTTCACCGCAAAGTAAATATCTGGTCTCGTGTTCATCAGGTACATCAAGGACCCAATCATCTGACGATACACCATGGCATCAACCGACTCTGATGAAGCATCACTCAATAGATTCAGGTTCGATGCCATAGGTGTGGCCATGGCCTTGTAGTCCATCATCCCGAACCGCTTCAGGATCTCTACTGCATACTTCCCTTGTCCAAGGAAGATTCCATCTGCACTCTGCCACACCTCCATACTTAGAAAGTAATGCATCATACCCAAGTCCTTCATCTCGAACTCGGCAGCAAGCTTCCTCTTCTTGTCGGAAATCAATCTATCATCTCTTGTCACAAATAGGTCATCCACATACAATAGTAGTATCACAGGATTGCCTTCCTCAACCTTGTAGTAAAGGTTGGAATCTGCTTTACTCTTAGTAAATCCCAAACTGGATAGGAAACTGTCTATCCTGCCATACCAAGTCCTAGAATCTTGCTTCAATCCTGCCATACCAAGTCCTAGGAGTCAACCTGCACACATATGACTCCCTGTCATGTGTCTCAAAACCGAGTGGTTGCTCCACATACACTTCCTCTTCGACTACACCATTCAAGAAAGTTGTCTTGACATCCATCTGGTGTATCTTCCACTTCATCGCTGCGGCCAAAGCAAGTACTGTTCTGATGGAAGTGTATCTGGCTACAAGAGAAAAGGTCTCTTCATAATCTATTCCCTCTTTCTAGGAGAAGCCACGAGCTACAAACCTCGCCTTGTATTTCTCTATGCTACCATCTGCAGCATGCTTGATCTTATAGATTCACTTGGAAGTCACAACAAACTTCCCATTTGGTCTTGGTACCACATCCCAAACATCATTCTTCATGATTGACCGGTATTCCTTGATCATGGCATTCTTCCATTACTACATCCCAGATCCTGGGAACTTCAGATTCTTCAATATCTTCAATAGATAGTTTGCTTTGAACTTCGTTGTTGTCCTTATTTTGTAGGTGATTGTACACGATCTTTCCTACAAGTCAAATTCAATTGCATGATTAGAAACTTCTCATAGTTTTTAGAACAAAATCTTATGCATTAGAATATATGTCATACAATCATGCAATTATCTTATCCAATGCTTCAATACAACATTTATCCATATCCCGTAACTCTCTAGATGCCTTCCATCTCTACTAGAACATTGTTAAGAGTTTGCACTACTCCCAACATGTTAGAAAAGAGTTTTCATTCTAGATATGTAGCAATGGAATGTTGTACAGTGCCATAGGCCACTTACCCATTACATGCATATTAGTAGTATACTATTCATTAATGCAATTATTCTAATATGCATAACACAAAACCTAAATCTAGGAACATAAGTGTGACTGGAAAGCATCATTTAAGTAATCATATATATGACAATTCAAATACTTATCTTTGTTTAGTTGTAGGGTGGAATCCCTCTCAATCTTTGGTTCCTTGCAGGAACTACTTGAGTGTGCTCCCTCTTGATCTTTGCTTCCTTATATCCATCCTGGACCACTATGCATTCTTAAGTGTGCACTAGTGCCATCATTGTGTCATCCTCAAGATATCATATATAATCATACATTCATTAGTATAATCTCAATACTATCAAAACATTATGATTCTAAATAATCTTAACATGTATGGTCATGATCATTTCATACATAGGTAATAGACGTTAGTATTCAAGGTTTCAGGGAAGACTTCTTTTACTCATGCATATTCTTATTTGACCATAGGACTCTTCTGGTTAGTCATATCATCAATCAAAGTAAGAAACATAATATGCATAAACCCTTGATCTGACTTCAAGAATAATCATTATCATTCATACAAAAGTATAAGATCCCAACACAAGGTAGGATTCTAACTTGATATAGGAAAAACATACCTGGATTATCATGCTTGCTAGTTATGTCTAACATACCCACATAATGTCTTCTTGTTCTCTTCAATGACTTGTTCTAGTAACTTGCATATCTCATAAGTTAACCATTGTATAACCAAATTATACATACCTCGTAAGTAGAGATTTTATGTGATCCATGAGTCTTTGTCTTCATGTCACCATGGTCATATGTTCTTAATCTAGAACTTGATTTGTACCTTTCATGTTAGCGGACAACATCATCCTCATACAATGCCACAGTGCATTAGTACAATCATAAGTGTCACAACCCTAATCAATGAATGTCTTCTATCATTCACATGCATTCATACTTTTACTAGGGTGGTAAGACAAGTCTAAAATTAATTAATATTGTACTAACCTCAATAATATGAAGACAAACATATCATAACCTTAACCATGAACATATTTTAAAAACATACCTGTATCTTCTCAAGTCATACCTGTCGAGATTGCTTGTAGCATTCTTATGTAAGGCCTTAGCATCATCTCCCTCTGGAATTGGAACTTCTTCACTTATGCAGGTGTCCAATTCATTCTCTTCTAGGATTAACCCAATCCACTTTGATTTGCTCAAACTGGATCTGGAGCTGGATTAGGGTTTGTCAGAGAAACCCTAAAAATTCAAATTTTGAATTTCAAACTTTTGAATGGATGGAAAGATGTGCCTTTCTGAGCTGATCAAGCTGGTATACTTCAATTTTGAAAACTACAAAATTTGACCCTTCAAAATTGCCTTTGAAACTTCCGGATCTTCTATACAGGATCCCGAACTAGGGTTTGATAAATCCTGGTTTTTTGCCCAACCAAAAACTTCGATCTTGTACCTTAAGCTTTGATTTTTCTAAGGAGCTTCCAGCTGTGGTCTCAGATTTCAAAAATTTCAACTTTTGCAGAAACCCTAATTTTCCACCTTACCAATCAAAATCTGAACTAGGGTTTGATAGATCCCGGGGTTCTACCCAACCAAAAAATTTGATCTTGGTCTCTAAATTTTGATTTTGCTGAGGAGAGAAATCCTATGCTGAGATCACTCCAAAATTCCACTTATGTCAGAAGCCCTAATTTCCCACAGTAGTGAGAAGCCAAAAATGAGAATGCTCAGAATCCAATTCTATTTCACAGAAATATGTGCCTTATTGTTTCTAGTGCATCTTTGGAATTACAAATCCACAGGGTCTGAAACTTAGGCCCGTGTTAGCCTGACCTGTCATCTTTCCAACCCCACAGGTTTGACCTCAAATGGATTCTTTGAGAGAGATATATGCCAAATGTCGCAACATGACCTGTTTATGGGATAAAATAGGATAGCGAACTTGTACAGAGTGCCACGTGTCACTGGTTCAACTTCGGCCTCTGAAAAGAAGACCTGTGAAAATAAAGTCCGTGCCCTTACTTCCACTTGTTACAGAATTCCATTTGGAGCTTCCTATCCCAAGTTGTGACCTTTTTTCCTAGGTCACCTGTTTATGACTGAGATCTGGAAGAGGCAGAAACCCTAACTTGTATGGATCATAAATCACAAGTACAATGAATTAGATGCTTTTCTTTAGAAACAAGGTACATGGGGATATTATCTACGACCTAGAGAAGTTTTAGAACCTGAACCTTCTCCAAAATGGATTTATAGCGAAAGTTCCACGATGACTGGTTTTTCTATACTAAGCCCTAGCTTCCAATTTGTCGCAAGTGCAACAAGTCTCATAAATGCCATACCATGCCTTCCTTCAGGCTAGCTCTGATACCATGTTATTTTTTAATCATTTAATTCAATAGATCTAGGATATTAACTGAAAGAACAACATGTACATCATATCAAGCATAAGAGACAAGAGACACAAAACATTTCACCGGGGAAAACCAAGAAGGTGAAAAACCCCGCAACTTCCTCAGAGATAGAATAAGCACCAATACAAGGATCATAATGATCAAACCCAAGAGATAGATATCTTCAACAGTATACTCCTCCTCCACTTGTGTGCACTTCTCCTCTCTCTCACTAATGCGAAGTGAGTGAATGAGAGAATGTGTAAAATGAGAGAGACACACTCTTTATTTATACACTACTTCACTTGTCTTTTAACTCTAACTTGGTCGGCCCCAACTTAACCACTTAACATAATGTTGACTGGGCCGACCCCCACTAGGGTGGTTTAATAACCCTTTAAACCACATGAATCATACAGGGCCGACCCCATCAATGTGGTCTAATAACCCATCAAGTATAAGTTACGACACTTACAATATAACTTGCGACACTTGCAAGTACAATTGACGATACTTCCAATTGGAGGAATAATACATCTCCGTTAGGGATACAATAAAGTAAAAATACAATATACAAGTGAATATCTTTCGAAGTTACAAATACATCAACCTATTTCAGGGGAAGCATCCCCGAACCCCTCATGGGGGCCCACTGCCCCCCGCGCCCCACAGCCGGGGGAGTGCACCACTCCCTCGGACCCCTTGTTGTGTGTGTCGGGATCATAACCAAACTTGGGGTACAAACACGGATGAATCATCATCTGTGAGACTGGAAGATTAGGCTCCACAACCTACAAAACCACCTTTCAAGAATCAACCCAAAAAAATTCTACAGGTGTAGCCAGTAGGAGGTGGATTCAGACCAACGGTAACAACAGATGTTACACCGTAATCTTCCACCCTGTGAGCATCATCATTCTTTGGCCTGTAGGATCCATTTCACTGACTCAGATCCACTTATATCCTTCAGAGATACTATTTTTCCCTATTTTTATTCCTACCCTCATGTTGCATCACTATAGCATGCGTACCCGTGAGTTGCATCACTATAGCCCGCGGGTATCAAGTAAAATGGTAAAAATCACTAGTTTATTACTTTTTACTCCCAAAAAGCGGTCATTGGGTGACCTTTGGCTCTCCATATGCCTAAGTAACGTCTCGATGTGTCTTTTCACTTACCTTTGAGAGGACTATATATTGATTGCATATGGCTTATGGACGGGAGGAGAAAGAAGAGCAGGAGAACTCTAGTGGATTTTTGCCCTATCTTGAGTCTACACTCGTTGATCCTTGTAGTTGTGAACCCTTTTTGTTCACCTTCCAAACTCCTATCTAGTTTGAGTTTGCCATTCATGGAGGATTGAAGTGGTGGAGGCACAAGTGGATTGATCTAGATCTTGGTTCAGATTGGTTTCCGGAAAGAGGTCGTATCACTTTGTACTTCTTCTTGTTTATTAATAGAAATACTCATATTCTCGTCCATTAATGTTGTAAATGTTGTTTATCTTACATTCGGTTGCATTTACTTGTTATATCATGGGCCATTTCTATCGATAATGTTATTGCAGTTTATATATTATATGTACTTGTTGTATATTGGTTGTTAAGACTAATTTGTAGATTCAAGTGCATGGATTGAAAAGCTCCAACGGGGATTTACATCAAACGTTTGGATCGAGGTTGGTTATCTTCTTCCTTATGTTAGCATTGCCATTTATATAGCATAGTTCTGAGAATTGAGTTGATTTCTGGTAGTCATCTGTCTGTTGTGGTATACCCCAAGCCATAGTGAGTTTTCTCCAACACAGAAATGGCGACTCTGCTGGGGAAAACATCCATCTTGGGATTTTTGTGAGCATTAGTCCATAATTAGAGTTGCTGTTTGTCGAAGCTCCATGTCACTTATCTGCCATCGAGATACACTATAGAAAACTTTCTTTTTCTGAGCCATTGGACTCTCTGTTTTCCCATTTTCCTTTCCTCACTCGCGGGCTAGCTTAGCTCTGCTCGCGTATACCCGCACCTGTTTACACTACTGCTCGCGGATACCCGCAGGTATTCCTTCGACAGTAGTGCATAACTCTCGATTTGGTTGATTTATGACCTTTGGTTGTTGCTGGGTTGGTTTTGGTTGATCTCGAGTCTTTGTTGGCCTGTTTCTTGACTGTTCCATGCCTTGGTTGTGACCAGAACTCTTCGTTTCTCTTGGTTGAGCCTTGTTGGTTTTTTGCCCATCTTTGGATTTAGCCTTGTTGATTTTTTTTTCCTTTTGAGCTCATTCCTTTGCCTGAGTCTTACTGTTTGGTATCTGCCTAGTTGTCTTAGTGATCTCCTTAGCATATCAGTGACTAGATAGTAGGATTTTGCTTGCATTTTTCATTTCCATATATTGAAAAATACAAAAAAAAAATACACATAGTTTTTGCATTTTCCTTTCGTTTATAAGAGAAAATACAATTTTTTTTTTGCTTTTATATATTGCATCTTGCATTGAGTTCTTTCTGCCTTCATTTAGATTCTGATTTTGCATTGAAAGAAATATAAAAGGATTGCATATTTATTTCGGAATCGTTGGTTTGATTGTGCATGTTAGTGGCATTGTTTTCATTGGATAGATGAGTCTAGGATTTGACGATTTTGCATACTGTTGAGTCTTACACATCACTAGTTTCACGATCATATCCCTTGAGTAATCACAACCATTAAAATTAACGCTTGATCTTAAAATTGATTAGACCGATTTTATTTATAGGGTACACCAACTAGCATAGGTTTAGAGTCTTGGAATAGATCATTGTGAGTTAACAATCCAAGAATACTAGACAAAAGATTAGGTGTCTGACCAGGGAGTGGAGGAATCCATGGTATAGATCGGTGTTCTCAGGAAGCTCTACTCAAGCTAGAGTTAAGCACGAGGTCACGGGAGGTTGGTTGAAGGGATATCCCTCTGATACCGCCTGGACGTGGGAGATATTTCCAGGATTTGTTTGTATCTGGGGGTACCGGAGGTTCATCCTCTTGTGATTCGGGCTTAGCTACCCTGCCCATACGACGGATCCCACCTGCGACTGTCCCCCCAAGCATTGGTTATATTGCGGTGACCACAGTTTCCTTACCTAGGTATCGCACAGGGTACTTGCAGTGGTTATACTGTTCGTGTCCTGAGTCAGATAGGGATTGGATAGTTAACAGTTGTGTTTATGCAGTGGACTTGACCCTGTACACGCAGTGAAGCCTGGGTGTCTCTATAACTGATTCTGTTACCTTCGGCTATAGTTTGGGAGTCTCAAGCCTCTCCTAGGCGAGACATACTGGGTCTAGTGTCGGGAGCTCATTTAACCACTATGTTTGTCTGCTCTTGGCTGTAGTTTCTCTAGGTGTGTGCTTTTGATTTATTGTTTTTGATCAATAGTTGGCCTTTAGGGGACATTTTTATTATATATTCTCCTTGGAGATATCGTGGCGCGGAGCCCTACTCTCCGCTGATCCCGTCGGTTGGCTAGTTTAAAGTCGGTCAAGGTTACACGTCGTATTGCTAGAGGAAGCTGGAGGGCTCCCTCTGAGTCTTCGAATTCTTTTGAGGCTTACGTCCAAGACGTCATGACTGATACACATTCCGATACTAAGGAAAAACCTTCAACTCCATCGGGTAGAATTAACCACACTTCCGATCCCCATACTCCTCGTGAGGAGTGGGGAGGTGATCCACATGAGACTCAACCTGGTTCTATTTGGCATAATCCACTTGAACGAGATCCGTTCGATCCTTCGAATCTGGATAATTATCTTTACAGAATGCCAACCTTACCCGAGGACGAAGAATAGGATGACACGTTCATTCCTTTGTTTCCACACAATTATAGACACATGATTCCAGAGTTACATGATGACACTGGTCCTACGATCAACCCAACTGCACTCTCTTTTGGTATGCCTAGTTATAGTACTGTTGAACCTTCCACCATGTTTGGTAGTCACGCTAGCACTAGTCATGGTGTTAGCCATACTATACCCACGGGGGGAACTAACCTCACTGGGGGCACTACGTTGTCCACCCACACACATAGTATGGGGACTGGTCATGTTCCTCTTAACGATGCTAATGTTGGAAGACAACCACCTCCTAGGATTGCCCAACCTAATAGAAATGTTGTTCGAAACACGACTCACCATCCACCACCTAATACACATGCCGCTACTCGTCAACCCAGGACTAATTTTACGGATGTTAATGCTCCTCCCAACCATGGGGGTGGACATATACCGCATACTTTTGCATTCACTACCGCTACTAGTAACACCAATGTTGGGGCTGGGAATACATCTTATGCTTCTGGTTACCACACGATTTCTCAAGCTAATCCTAATGCTGGGGGTGGGAACATACCATACCATTATGGTCATTACAACATAGTTCCCACTATGAATAGTACATATATGCCCAATATTCATAGAGGAAACCCTTACTACAACACAGTCGGTGCTGGTCACCAGTACAACCCACCACCCCAATATGGTGCCCAAAACATGCACATACCTGCTTACTCTCAAATGGGTCAGGCAGGAGGAGGTTATCAATCTTATGGCCAGGGGCAAGCTTATGGTCTGTCAGTTCCTTATTATCAGTAGTTTAATCCTCATGGTCAAGCTTTTGGTCCATCTTATAACACGGTTCCGTTTAACCAACCTTTTATGGGGGCTTATAATCAAGATTTCCAGCCTCTGCTCCCGTTCCTTGCACGCTTGAATCTTCTGGATCTTTCGAATCTCACGAATGATATGGTGTGTCATGACCCTACTTGGCCCCCGGTCCCTACCAAGCTCCCTTCAGACATTCCTAAGTTTGAGGGGAAAGGTGGTGAGGACCCAGGAGATCATGTCATGACATTCCAACTTTGGTGCTCCTCCAACTCATTGAATCACGATTTCGTTAGATTGCAACTATTTCAATGTACCCTCATGGGGGCAGCCGCGAAGTGGTATGTCGAGTTGTCTGGAAACACTTATAGGGGTTTTAACGAGATCGCTTTGGTTTTCTTAGATCATTTCCAGTTTCCAGTTCGCTATGATATTGGCACTGAACTTTTGTCTACCTTCCGTCAGAACAAGGCCACGCATATTTCTGACCATGTTCAAGAATGGCGTCAGCGAAAGAGGTTAGTGAAATCCAACATTCCTCCAGAGTTCCTGTTGGAATGGTTCCTCAAGTCTCTACTCCCATACATTGCTAAGGACATTTCGATGTCCAGTATTATGACTAAGGAACAAGCTATCTTGAAAGTCCAACAGTTAGACTTATTATACTCTCAGTCTGGCATTTTGTATGAGATCATCATTGACGCACTGCGTACACGTCATGAGCCTACGTAAGTTCCTAGACCGCATGCCGATGGCATCGTTGGATCTAAAAGCACTCGCCCCATAGATTTGGTAGCTAATCAAATGCAGAATTTGTCGCTAAACCAGTCTACTCCTGGAAAGGTTCACACCTTGTCCACTTCCACCCCATCATCCGATGTACACAGTGTGCAAACGACAAACCAGTCAGGTAGCCAGCAACCTGGTGGTAAGAAAAAGGGGAGAAATAATCGTAAGGGTGGAAAAAATGGGAATAACAATAGCAATCGCAATACCCCCCGTAGGGATAATGCAAACCCTCCTCGGGAAGGCGAAAATGTTGGTGAGGACCCTAAACCTAGGTGTAAGGTGAAGTTTCCTTGCAAGCTTTGTGGGGAAGACCACCTTACTCACTTATGTCCTCGTATTGAAGAAGCATCGAAGCACTTGGAATAGAGCCCAACTATGTTGAAGGATCCCCCACCTCATCACCAAAATATGGCTTCGCATGCTCCCACCACCGGTTATGGACCTACTGAGATGGTAACGTCTTCTTCCAATACTAGTGGTTATGGATGTGTGAACATGGTTCAATCAGAGGTTAGTGTTGCCACTCATCAGTGTGATTATGATGCACCAAAACCCAATTTGGGGAGTGAGCCTCCCCCTCCTTCTGACAACTCCTTGCATATCGAGAAGCCCTCTATTATGCCACGGATACGGAAAGGTGTTCTTAAGTGCTCTACGCATAATCCTAATGCTCGAGCCACACACAACTACTCCATTGTAGAATATTTGTGTCAAACTCCGTGTGCCATGTCGACTCTTGAAGTTTTGCAAGCCTGTCCTTCTCAGGAGCATGATCTTTTGAGTGCGTTAGGAGTTCAGGATGGGGGAAGTCCCACTGTTATCAAGTTCGATACTACTGATGTTCAACCTCGATTACCCTACCATGTGGCTTTTCAAATCCAGGTGGTGTGCCTTCAGAGTTTTGTCAAACGTACTATGGTTGACGAAGGTGCTTCTGCGTCAGTAATGTCATTAGCTTGTTGGAAAGCTCTTGGCTCTCCTCCCTTACTCGCTTTTAGAACCACGCTCACTGCATTCGATGGTCGTTCGTTTAAGCTGCATGGAATTATCCCTTCCCTTGTTTTCTCTTTGGGAGGTAAGTCTATGCCTATTGAAGTCGAGGTGGTTGATGCGCTCATCGACTACAACCTTTTACTGGGTCAGAATTGGATGTATGCCACGAAAGCTGTCGCGATCACTGTATTTAGAGTTATCTGCTTTCCTCACGAAGTCAAGATTGCGACCATCGATCAACTGGATTACGTAAATCCTCTTCCACAGCATCCATGGGATCCATAGTCCCGCAAGTTACTCATTCTCAACCAGCAATTGGGAACATGGGTGTTGGCATGTACCCTTCATTGATGGGAACTTATGATTTTGCCGCACCTGTGAATTTTATTGGAACCATTACCGGCGATGCGTCTCCTCCTTCGCGCAATATGTCATTCCAGACTTCTTATTTTGATGATCCATGGAATTTACTATCCATGAGTTCCACGTCTGGAAACATTTCGCATGTCGGGATGTCTATGCCACTATCTGTAGCTAAGCTTGCTTACCAGCATATTCAACAAGCCACTGCAAAACTGGATCTCTCTTCTTCCCAGACAGTCGAGCAAGATCCCGTTACGCTGCCGGTTTGGGCAGCCAACTCATCTTGTTCCCATGATTGCCTCGATGATACTTTGCCTTCCGATGAAGCTATTATGGAGGCCATGTGTGGTAGTGAGAGACCTTGGGAAGATATGCACCATCGCTCTTATTTCCTTCCCAAACTCGAGCTCACTGAACGAGAAGAGTTTAGGACGATTCTAGCATAGATGGTTGGTCACCCTGTGGCTCTTTTGGAGTCACATGATGTTTTCGCGGAAGGGAATATGGATAACATTTCCTCAACTATGTCGATCAATATCTCTCATACTCTCGGAATAGTTGAGAATGTTTACATCGGTGACGATTGCACTCCTGAGGAGATTGCTATTTTCACTGAATTGTTTACAGAACTCCAGTAAGCGTTCACTTGGTCATATGAGGAGATGCCAGGAATAGACCCCTGCATTTTCGAACATGAGATTAGAACGTATCCCAATGCTAGACCGGTTCGACAATGCTTACGTGCTGTGAACCCTAGAAAAGCAGCCGCTATCAAGGCAGAGGTGGAGAAACTGCTCAAAGCTGGTTTCATCTACCCTGTTCGCCTTACCGAATGGGTGTCAAACCTCGTTCCCATGGATAAGAAGTAGGGAACGATCCGTGTATGCACCAACTTTAGAGATTTGAACCGTGCATGTCCGAAAGACAACTTCCCCACACCATTCATAGATCAAATCTGGGATGCATGCGCTGGGAGTGAGATTTTTTCCTTCATGGATGGATTTTCCGGATATAACCAGATTCAAATCAAACCCGAGGATCAACATAAGACAACTTTTATTTGTCCTTGGGGAACGTTTGCATATTAGAAAATGCCCTTCGGCCTTAAAAATGCCGGAGCTACGTTTCAGCACACCATGACCTATGCCTTTCACGATCTTAAAAAGATTATGGAGATTTTCTTGGATGATCTTACCGGCCATTCTCTCAAGAGAGTGGACCACCCCAAGCACCTCCGCATGATTCTCGAACGATGAATATGATACAAGATTCGATTGAATCCTAACAAATGCATCTTTTCTGTCAGGACGGGTCGCCTTCTGAGCTTCATAGTTTCGAAAGAGGGTATTAGAGTCGATCCTCTAAAAGTTGAGGCAATACTTCAGTTTCCTCCTCCGCGTAATTTGTTACAACTTCAGAGCCTCCAAGGGAGAGCCACTTTTCTACGCCGTTTCATAGTCAATTATGCTAATCTTACCAAAGGTTTCGCGTGCTTATTGAAGAAGGACACACCTTTTATCTGGGATGAGCGAGCCCAACAGTCTTTCGACGCCCTTAAGAAAGCTTTGGTATCGGCCCCTGTGCTTAGTCCACCAGACTTCGCACGATATTTTATCCTTTATGTGGCCGCATCGCAAGAGACGATTGGCATGGTCTTGGTTCAGGTGGATGATGCACTTGTTGAGCATGTCATCTATTACCTTAGTCGAAATCTAGTAGACGCTGAGCTAAGATAGAATCATGTGGAAAAGATGGCGCTTGCGACTGTTCATTCAGTCCAGCGGTTACGACATTACATTTTGCTTAGAACCACCATAGTTGTCGCACATATCAATCCGTTTCAGTTCGTGCTATCACGATGCCTTATCGGGGGGAAGTATAATAAATGGATTGTTATCCTTCAGGAATTTGATCTCGATTTTGCTTCAGCAAAGTCGGTGAAATCGTTGGTATTTGTTGAGCTTATGTCGGACCTTCCGAGACTTGATGAGGATGTCATTCATGAAGATTCTTTTGTGGATGAGCACTTATTTATTATCTCGTCAGAGGACCCTTGGTATGGGTATGTCATTGTATATCTCCAAACTTTGAAGTTTCCTCCACACTATTCACGAGATGAGCGATGGCGTGTGAGACATCACGCTAAAGATTATACTATCATCGGTGACACTTTGTATTGCCGAGGAAAGGATTCTATCCTCTGTCGTTGCTTAACTCACGAAGAAGCGGAGTGGGTGCTTAATGATTGCTGTGCTAGGGCGTGTGGCGGTCACTTATCTGGGCTTGCTACAACCCAACGTATTATGCGAGCTGGTTATTTCTGGCCTTCCATATTTAAGGATTGTGTTAATGCTGTGAAGAGATGTCACCCTTGACAGGTGTTTTCTCGGAACATACACTCGCATCCAATGCCCCTTCATCCGGTCGTCACCGTCGGTCCCTTCACCAAGTGGGGGGTGGATTTCATGGATTGCAAACCAGCTATGGCTCGGGGGCATCACCATATCATAGTGGCCGTGGACTATTTTTCCAAATGGAATGAGGCCATGCCTACTGTTAAAGCCGATGGTGCTACAGCAGCCCACTTCATATTCAATCAAATTATAACTCGGTTCAGTATTCCGAAAGAGATTGTCACTGACCATGGTAGTCACTTTCAGAACAAGATGATGGAGGATTTGTCTCTCAAGCTTGGGTTTCGTCAAGAACACTCATCTTATTATTATCCCCAAGCGAATGGTCAAGTAGAAGCAGTCAATAAGTCTTTGAAGACCATTCTCCAACGTACCATCCAACAAAGAAATACCAACTGGCACATCATGTTATATCCTGCTTTGTGGGCATATCGAACCATAGTCAAGACTGCCACCGGGTTCTCACCGTTTCAGCTAGTTCACGGTGTGGAGTCACTTTTACCTATCAAATGCGAGATCCCTTCACTTAAACTAGCCATAGAGATCCTCCCTGATACGACGGGTCTTGAGCAACGTTTAATCCACCTTGAGCAACTTGATGAGCAGCGTCGAGATGCCGCTATGGCCATAGATGCCAACAAATGTCGTGTTAAGGTTCAATATGATAGGTCTGTCCGTCCCCGATAGTATGCTGAAGGTGACTTGGTCCTCTTATATGACCAAGATAAAGAACCCCTGGGGGCAGGAAAGTTCAACCCCATGTGGCACGGTCCTTACATCGTGAGGCGTGTCTCAGAAAAAGGAGCCTATGAATTAGAAGACTATGAGGGGACTGTCTTGAAGGAGCCTATAAATGGGCTCTACCTCAAGCGGCATTACGCTTGAACCTCTGGTTCAGGTTGATACTTTTGTACACTATTGTATAGTCGCTTTTGTACATAGTTTAGATTTCTTTTGATTTTCAGGTCTGCTGATTAGCTTCCGTTTGATTGACAGATGTCAGCAGAGTTTCCTACGTTCTTAGGATTCGCGGATGGTGCTAGACGTCATACGCAGCAGCTTGCTTCTGTTTCCTAGGTTATTTTCTCACTTGACCACCTAGTTGTGTCCTCAGGAGGTGCTTGTCTTGGTCCTACATCTAACAATGTGGCTGAGTATAGTGCTATCATTGATCTACTTCGGGATGCCAGTTCCCATGGTATCCAGTATTTAGAAGTCCGCCTGGATTCACAACTAGTTGCGTCTCAGCTAAATGGGCAGTACCATGTGCGAGACCCTACGCTATTACAGAAATTCCTAAGGGTAAGACTCTTGGAACTATATTTTGTTTCAATTACATACATACATGTTCCGAGAAGTGTTAATCATATATTTGACACATACGCTAACTATGTATTAGATTGGCATTTGTCACATTCATCATGAAGCACAGAAATATAAGAAGACATTCATACATTTGTACATACACACATATAGTAGCACCGGAGAACCAAAGTTATATATATATAAATATGTCCAAAAATGGTAGTGTCATACAAAACTGGAGCACATAGCCCTAAAAAATATACATATCGATACAAAATTGAGATCTTGAGATATCTAATCTCTACGAGGAGGCCTAGCTACCACCTCGACAGGATATGTCTCGTAGAAATACTGTACTGCATTGGATACCCGCTGCAGTAGCCGCACCCAGTCACCCAGAACCCCCACTACTTGGCGCTGCATTGCCTCAGGTAGTCTCGCCACCTCTATCTGTGGAACTCTAGCAACCATCCATGTGAGGTTGCGCTACAAGGTCTGTAGTGTGCGTCCTGCTGCAGCATCGCCTGCCTCCTCAGCCCTGCCCCGACGACCATGTCTCGAGAAGCCATCAGGTCTCACTGAGCCTTTGTTTGTGAGCAAACAGTCAACCATTAACACATGATACTACCACCAAAAGGATTTTTGCATTTGCATCTATAATAAAAAATCCATAAAAATTTAATACACAAAAAACCAAAAAGAGTACTCACCAATGTCTCCGAATGCGGCGTCTGGTGGGAGTGGCATGTCCCTATCCTGGCAAAAGTGTATCCCTACATAGGGGTAGTCCTCTACGGCAATGACCTTCTGGTACCACCAGCGGAATAACTCCTCGGTATATGGTGACGCCAGACGGCCACCACCCTGTCGTGTCAAGATCTCAGACCACCGAGTCAGGGATGGATCCCGGAGACTATGAGGAGGGACATCCACCCTCGGACTAAGCCCTGGAACTCTCTCAAAGAAGAAGCTGCATAGGATGCTCCCATACCTGAAGTTTTTAGCCTTCCCTTCTTTGCATTCTGTCAGTTGGGCCTTCATAGACCCCAACAGTGTGGTATGCCAGTCAAACACTATAGGCTGCATGCATTGTGATCCATAAAACATCATCGGCCTGGATGCCTGGTGCAGAGGTTTGGATCCCGTGATCCACACTAAGGTATCCACAATGATCTTCATGCTCAGATTCACTATGGCATTGATGGGCACATGACTTCCCATCGTGCGTTTGTTTGTGGGGCAATACCATGCTATGTAGTCAAGGACGGTGATCCCACCACCCACAGTACGAGACCGAAGACTAGCCTCCTCACCCCGACGAGATAAACTGGTAATGAAGTAGATGTCGTCCACTTCCAGTGTGAGGATTTTCCCATTGAGATTGAAGTTTTGTGCATCTGCATCCCAATAGTCGATCAAGCGCCAGAGTAATAGGTTTTGGGCCCTCAAACCCCCTATACTCCAAAATTTGTACAACCCACATGCTTGCAATGCCTGCTGTGCTTGCACATCATTGCGCATGACCTCATCAAATTGGTCATGCTCCCTCTCCCTCCACTCTAGAACCATCCTGGAGTGAAGAAAAACAAGCATTTTAGTCAAATTCTTTTAAAAAACCAACTACACGACCGTACCCGCGGGCTGATTTGTATACAGGTGCGGGTGCCTGTGGTCAACCTTTGCGTTGACTGCGCGTTTTGTGCCCTACCCGCGACCCACATAGCTATAGCCCGCGGGTAGCACCGAAGCCATTTAGGGCTTGGCCAAACAAAAAATCCCACCGTTGAAAATAAAAATGAAAGCATTGAAATGAAAGGTATGGATGAGACTACCAACCTGCTCCGGACAGTTCGATGAACGGTCGCTCTTAGCTCCCATAATCGGCAACTGAACTTTCAGGTGAAAACTAACCAAAAGCTCCAAATGGGTGAATAGTAAAAATGAATTGTAAATTGTAGTTTTTTATTACTATTTATAATTTTCAGGACCCACTTATCTATAGTTTTTACCATTTTGTGCCATTATGGATTAATATAATGTCTTGGAGTAGTATTTTTTAATTAGATTTCTTCGACGAAAGCTGTTCTAGACCATTTCACACCTACGGCAGGTATGTTTCACACCTGGCATATAGGTTAGATGCCATTTCCATGTGCATTATGCATTTGACCTGTTGACCATTTTCATAAACCCTAGGTGCAATCCCGCTTCGTAACCGACACGGAACCTTCACACTGCTATAGAAGTGTCATTATGCGGCGGTAGGGCTTTTCCAATCATGGGTACCCTAGTTAGAACCCCCCAGTGCATTCTGGTGCCCATGCCATTTTTTGTCCTTAGGATTGGGAGTCCTTTGTAGTTACGCCATGACATTGCAATAAAGACTCATACTCTACTTTGTCTTATGCTGGCCATCTCCCTTAAGGACTCCCCTCAGTTATATCATGTTGTGATTGCATTGCATCATCTTGCTCGCTGCTTGAGCCTTGTGCTGACTCCCGCTTATTCACTTGTTAGCCTGGTGCCTGAGCACTTTTTCCTGTCGAGCCCTGCAGAGCTTATATATTTGCCCTTCACAATTTGATCACCTTGTGACCCTGAGGGAACATCCCTCCCGAGTGTCCACATCCTGCACGCACTTCCTTGCATTGATCATAGGTATGTTCCACTGCTTGGAACTAGTCTGCTCACTATTTGACACTCGTTCCCTCACTTCTTGTACTATAAGCAATTTTATTCTTTTTCAAGCTTTTCCCAAATATGAAAAAGACCAAAAAAATCAAATATTCCAAAAAGCCGGATGGGATTATGGTTACTACTTCTTGTTGGTAGCTGTTGTGTCGCCTTTGAACAGAGCATTTATTCCACTCCGTACATTATGAGTCGGGACTATAGTTGGACCTTAGGAGCTGTACTTGTTTCTCAGTTTTCTCCACTAATTGGTTAAGCTTCCAGTCATTATGGAGCCCTTTGTGATGCCTCCTGCATTGCACAGTGTATGTCAAGTCTATGTTTCCCGAGTCTATCCATTTGCTCATGCTCTTGTTTAAAGGAAGTCCTAAAACTAGCGTCGGCCACTCCTCAAATCTCTTGACTATTGCATGTCAGCCATCCTTATTGAGTCAGTCCGTTCCACCTGAGTTCTTCCAAATCTTTCAGCGTAGCTGGTACCTCATGCTGGTTGATGGGGGATGCCTTAATGCCCTCCTTCTAGCGAGTCTCGTTCCGTCGACTTCAACCCATTTATTTCGGGACTTGAGGCTTAGAGTTCGGTTGAGTACCTTGAGGCTTGCAGTCATTAGTGGTAGGTTCTCTCACCATTGAAAGTTTTGGGAATACATCAATGTCCCCTAATCGATGGATTCATCCTAGTGTTCGACTTCAACTCATTTATTCACACTCCGATGATTGTACTCTGTGCCTTGATGCCCATTTTCATTATTGGTGGGTTATCTCGTGTCTGTTAACGGTATACATCATTGACCGGTAATCAGACGATGTCACATTAGGTTCAACCCCAACTCCTTTATTCACTTGATGGGACTTGCACCATCGAAGACTTGTGTAGAAGACCCCAGGAAATAGTGGCATTCAGTATACTACTTATGACTTTGACTTTACATCTGAGATATCACCTCTCAGATATCAGCAGTTTGTACCTCCAGTTTGCACCAATTGTTTCCTTTTCAGTAGGAGACCATATCTTACTGTAGAGGGATCATGGCTGTGATCACTTCTGACATGTATTCATTATGTACTGCCTATTCATGGCCATTGTGTCAGATTGTTGTACTCCTGACATGTATTCAGGGATACTATTGTATTATGATGAGTGAGCTGCTCTTTCCACTTGTGTCTCCATCACTCCACTTTTGAGTTTTATAATGTATTTTGGTCATCATAGCATCAGTCTCTGACCTCACACATTAGGGGGCATCTGTTACACCGTAATCTTCCACCCTGTGAGCATCATCATTCTTTGGCATGTAGGATCCATTTCACTAACTCATATCCACTTATATCCTTCAGAGATACTATTTTTCCCTATTTTTATTCCTACCCACATGTTGCATCACTATAGCATGCGTACTCGCGAGTTGCATCACTATAGCCCTCGGGTATCAAGTAAAATGGTAAAAATCACTAGTTTATTACTTTTTACTCCCAAAAAGCGGTCATTGGGTGACCTTTGGCTCTCCATCTTCCCAAGTAACGTCTCGATGTGTCTTTTCACTTACCTTTGAGAGGACTATATATTGAGTACATATGGATTATGGACGAGAGGAGAAAGAAGAGCAAGCGAACTCTAGTGGATTTTTTCCCTATCTTGAGTCTACACTCGTTGATCCTTGTAGTTGTGAACCCTTTATGTTCACCTTCCAAACTCCTATCTAGTTTGAGTTTTCCATTCATGGAGGATTGAAGTGGTGGAGGAACAAGTGGATTGATCCAGATCTTGGTTCAAATTGGTTTCCAGCAAGAGTTCGTATCACTTTGTACTTCTTCTTGTTTATTAATAGAAATACTCATATTCTCGTCCATTAATGTTGTAAATGTTGTTTATCTTACATTCGGTTGCATTTACTTGTTATATCATGGGCCATTTCTATTGATAATGTTATTTCCGTTTATATATTGTATGTACTTGTTGTATATTGGCTGTCAAGACTAATTTGCAGATTCAAGTGCATGGTTTGAAAAGCTCCAATGGGGATCTACATCAAACGTTTAGATTGAGGTTGGTTATTTTCTTCCTTATCTTAGCATTGCCATTTATATAGCATAGTTCTGAGAATTGAGTTGATTTCTGGTATTCATCTGTTTGTTGTGGTATACCCCAAGCCATAGTGAGTTTTCTCCAACACAACAGAGAAAACAACAAAAGGACCACTTCAGTGTTGGGGATGTGGAGACAACCACATGCTTAGAGATTTCCCAAATCGAAGAGGGAATCCTTGAAGCTTGCACAACTTGGGAGAATCAGCCACGGTGGAATATATGGCCAAAGCCACACCTTGAATCTATGCAACACTGGATGATCACCAAGCAGACCACCAATTTGCAGTGGTAGAAGTTGAAGGTAAGATTGCTAAGCAATCTATTTCTGTTTTAATTGACCCAGGATCGACTCATAGTTATGTGTCCCCTTAAGTGGTTGAAAGTTGTTCACTTGGTAAAGTGAAACATAGTAAGTCTTGGTTAGTTCAACTAGCCACTAGGACCAAGAGAAAGGTGAGTGAAGTAGTGGTGGAATGTTTCATTGAGTTGAATGGACTTCCCACCAAGGTAAACTTGAATGTACTACCGTTAGGATCTTATGATGCCTTGATAGGCATGGATTTGTTGGAGAAGCATAGATCCAAGCTTGACTGCTACAAGAAGGTACTTGAGTGTATTGATGATGAAGGAAGACCAAGGTTGGTTAAAGGAATTCCCGAACAAGTTTCAGTAAGACAGATTTCAGCTTTATAACTGAGAACTTTCTATAAAAAGGGATGTCAATTATATGCTATGCATATATCAGATTCAACAGAAGATAAAGGGACAAAGTTAGAAGACTTTCTGCTATTACAGGAGTTCCAGTATGTATTCCCAGATGAAGTACCACGACTACCACCCAAGAGGGACATTGATTTCTCCATTAACCTTGTTCCAAGAGCAGCACCAAGCTCCAAAGCCCCTTATAGAATGAGCACACCTGAGCTGATAGAACTAAAGATGCAGCTGCAAGAGTTAATGGACAAGGAATATATTAAACCAAATGTATCTCCTTGGGGTGCACCTGTGTTGTTTGTTAAGAAGAAGGATGGGAATTTAAGGCTATGTATAGATTACCGACAGCTAAGTAAGGTAACAATCAAGAACAAGTATCCATTTCCAAGAATTGAGGACTTGTTCGATCAGATGAAGGAAGCTAAAGTATTTTCCAAGATTGACTTGAGTTCTGGCTACCATCAAGTGAGGATAAAGGATGAATACATTCACAAAACAACTTTCCGAACTAGATATGGACACTATGAGTTCACTGTAGTGCCATTTGGTCTCACCAATGCACCTGCTACTTTCATGTGTATGATGAACAATGTCTTCAACAAATACTTGGATAGATTTGTGATTGTATTCTTGGATGACATTCTGGTGTATTCAAAGAATGAAGAAGAGCATACTGAACATTTGAGGATGGTATTGCAAGTCCTTAGAGAACACCAGCTGTGTGCAATGCTGAGCAAGTGTGACTTCTATCAGCAGAAGGTACAATATTTGGGACATATTATTTCAACAGAAGGTATTGCAGTAGACCGAGAGAAGATTGAGGCTATAATGGACTAGCCTACTCCGAGAAATGTTGCAGATGTAAGATCATTTATGGGCCTTGCAGGTTACTACAGAAGATTCATTGAAAGTTTATGCAGGATAACCCACCCAATTACATCATTACAAAGGAAGGAAATCCAATTTATATGGTCTGAGAAGTGTGAAAGAAGTTTTCAAAAGTTAAAAGAATTGCTTACCAGTGCTCATGTTCTAAAGATTGCAGACCCAAGTAAAGACTTTGTGGTGTGCATAGATGCTTGCATTGAAAGAATGGGTGGAGTACTCATGCAAGAAGGATTTGTAATTGGCTATTAGTCAAGAAAGCTGAAATATCATGAAAGAAACTATGCCACACATGATTTGGAGCTAGACACCATAGTACATGCTCTCAAGAAGTGGAGGCATTACCTTTTGGAAACATGATTTGAACTCAAGACAGATCACATGAGTTTAAAATATTTATTTGACCATCCAAATCTAAATGCTAGACAAACTAGATGGATGGAATTCCTCTGTGAGTTTGATTTAGAGATTAAACATGTCAAAGGAAAGGAGAATAAGGTTGTTGATGCGCTCAGTAGGAAATTTCATGTTGCAGCAATAAGTGTTTGTAAATCAGATTTGAAAGCAAGGATCATTGAAGTTCAAGCTATTGATGAAGCTTACCTACAAATCAAAGAGAAGTTGCAGTAGGGCAAGGTGGATAACAAGTGTGCAGGATATCTGATTGGAGAAGATGATGTCCTTATGTACCAAGATTCCAGACTGTACATTCCAAATTGTGCAGAATTGAAGGAGCTTGTGTTGGGAGAGATACACCAAAAGCCATATTTTGGTCACCCAGGGTATCAGAAAACAATAACCACATCAAGGAAGAAATACTTTTGGCATGGGATGAAGAAGGACATAGTAGAGTATATTGCTAGATGTCAAAAGTGTGAGTAGGTCAAGGCAGAGCAACAAAATCTAGCAGTATTGTTGCAACCACTACCCATTCCCGAATGGAAGTGGGAAGTAATTTCTATGGACTTTATAACAGGTTTACCCATGACTGTGAAGAAACACGATTCCATTATGGTTGTAGTGGATAAGATATCAAAAGTAGCTCACTTTATTCCAGTTAAGTCTACTCACAAGGCCAATGACATTGCAAATATCTTCATGAGAAAGACATTCAAGTTGCAAGGATTACCCAAGGAAATAATTTCAGACTGGGACACGAAATTCACTTCCAATTTTTGGAAAGGGTTATTTCAAGAGTTGGGGACTAAGTTGAATTTCAGTACAACCTATCATCCTCAAACAGATGGTCAGACTGAGAGAGTAAACCAGATCCTTGAAGACATGTTAAGGATGTATGTGATGGATAAGCCATCCAAGTGGGAGGACTACCTACACTTGGTAGAATTTGCCTACAATAATGGGTACCAAGCATCATTGAAGATGAGCCCTTTTGAAGTTTTGTATGGAAGATGGTGCAGAAATCCAGTAAATTGGGACAACCTAGTGAACATGGTAGTGCTTGGACAAGAAATGATTGAAGAGATTGAACAAGAAGTTGTTAAGATCAGGTAGAATTTGAAGGCAACTCAGGACAGACAGAAGAGTTATGCAGATTTGAAGAGGGTACACAAAGAATTCTAGATTGGGGATCAGGTGTACTTGAGAGTGAGACCAAGGAAGAGATCCATGAAGGTGGAAATTTGTGCCAAGTTGGCACCCATATATTGTGGACCATTTTAATTCCTTGATAGAATATGAACAGTTGCATATAGGATTGCATTACCTGCTAACATGAAAGCTCATAATGTTTTCCATGTCTCTTTGCTTAAGAAATATGTACATGATCCTAATCACATCATTGATTGGCATGTGATACAGGTGGAACCAGAAGGAGAATTCCAAGAGGAGCCTATATGCATCCTTGACAGGAAGGTTACCTTACTACGGAGGCGAGCCATCATACAGGTAAAGGTGCAATGGAGGCACCTTAGTCCAGAGGAGGCGACTTGGGAGCTGGAGGATGCCATGAGAGAGGCATTCCCATTTTTGTTTAGTTTTGAGAACAACGAGGATGGTATGGTTCTAAGGGGGAGGGAGTTGTAATACCCCTACCCTGCCCTAGTAATTGTTGGCCTCAATGTAAATATTGTGTTTGTGTAATGTGTGTTGATCCTAGTGTGGAGGTTAAGGCCAAGGCCCCACTAGTGGATGCTTACGGTTTTATTTCATAGGCAAGTATTTGATAGTGAAACTATACATGTGCTATTAATCCATGAATTTTTTTAATTGATGTAAATGTTTAATATTGCAATGAAATACTCAAACCTAGATAAGTGAGGCAACTAATGAGAATGGGGTGAAGGTATACACTAGGGAGAGGTGAGGGGGTTGTGGGATGGTGACCCTTGCTGCCACTTGGGCAAGAGTAACCCATTTGATTCCTTGTACGGGTACGGATTCATTTACAAAAAGTGGAGAAGGAAAGCCGACATAGGATATTCGCAGCAGATAAAAAGGGTGCTGAGATCGGAGGAAGGGGTTAACTCTTTTGGGGGTTGGTTCATTGTTGTTCATGGAGGGGGAAAATACTGAGAGGGGAGCGAGCCATGGTATAGAGGAATAAGATGAGACCTACTATGTGATCCAAAGTAGTGAATCCGAATGCCAGAGGAATCCCGCGCGTATGCGTTACCTTTGAGTAGATCCCTGAAGGTGAGTTCGAAGGCGGACTACAGGGCGTGAATAGATTGAGGAAGCTGGGTGAAGCCTGGAATCCACGAGTAGAGAGTTGACTTGTGGGACAGAGCTTAGTCCGCAACCTTGGAATGAACTAGCATTTTTAGCAAACGTAGAAGATAGGGTGTAAGGTTGGAAGGCTTGATAAACCCAATGAATACTGTGATCTCATAGAACTAGCAGTTGGACCTTCTTATGCCTACCCTGAATAGCATTGGAAGGGAAGGGTCCTTGAGGGACTGTGTAGTAAAGAAGAGGGCCTTCCTTGTGTTGGGTAAGGTGGATAATGTGGGTGCCTTATATGCTAAGTGAATGAGATGTCTATAGCTCTGTGGTTGAGCTCATTGGCTTAGAAATATACTCCCTATTGCCCTGTATGATTGATAAACCCAACTGCAGGTTCTTTAGCATGTGTATGCTTCATAAACCCAACTGCAGGGTGGCTTAGCATGAGCATGTTTATGGAATTTCTTGATAAACCGAGCTATAGGTTGGCTTAGCATTGAATTAGATCTTGACTGTTAGAGAGCCTACCTAGCCCTCCTTAGTGGATATAATATAGCCCCGCTCAGGGGTGGTATATCAGCTGAAAGAGTATAGGCTGAACAGAGACCTAAGGTTGGGTGGAACGTTGCTCTCACTTAGCCAGTTGCGGGGCAACTTCAAGATACAAAGATAAGTGTTCTGTGGAATGAATGATGTTATTTCGTGTGTTATTATTATACTGTTTTACTTAAGTTGTTGAATGAATGTTATATGAATGAGAGAAATATCTAGACCATGTGTAAGCCTGAGTGGAAGGCTGAGTGCTGGTTGAATGCTTCATTCAGTTGCATGAGTTTAACGCATTGCTAATTTTACATGTGTTAGATGTATGGTTAGCCTTAGTTTCATTTATTATATGTATTTTTTATGAGATACTTAACCTTGTAAATGTACTTCTTAACGTCGATTAATATTGGGAATGGTTATGTGGCTTGCGGTATTCTTAACCCTCCCTGAGAGTCAGAGGAAAGATGAGTTATGGTAGGAGGCAGGTAGAGACCTGTTAAAGGTTGGAAGATACCTTAGAAGGTTTACGGAGAAAACTTCAGAGAAGTAAATGAGGAGGTTAGATACCTAAAATAGGCAGGGGGTTGTTCCATTGGATAGATCTCTCCAAGAGCTTTCCAACGGTACCAAGCTTGACTCATTTGGACTCAGGATGAGGAATTTATGCCTCTCAGAAGTTTTCCTTGGTGAGCTGCAGGAACAGAGAAGTTGGACTTCCGGAATTCCAACTTCCTCAATGCAGATTGCGGGTTGCAAAAGGGGAATTTTTTTGGAAGGTTGAAGTTGGAATTCCACATTGCGGATTGCGGATTGCGAAAGGGGAAGTTTTCCGGAAGGTTGAAGTTGGACTTTCGATGATTCAGACTTCTGCAATGCGGATTGCGGATTGCAGAAGGGGAGGTTTTCCGGAAGGTTGAAGTTGGGCTTCTGCGATTCCGACTTCCGCAACGTGGATTGCGGATTGCGGAAGGGGAAGTTTCCCGGAAGGATGAAGTTGGAATTCTGCAATTCTGACTTCCCCAAAGCGGATTGCAGATTGCGGAAGGGAAAGTTTTCCTGAAGGTCGAAGTTGGATTTCCATAATTCCGACTTCCGAAATGCGGGTTGCGGATTGTGGGTCGTGCAATTGCAGATCACTAATTGCGGAAAGACGCAATGCAAATTACGAATTGCGGAAAGACGCAATGCGGATTGTGGATTACGGAAAGATGCAATTGCAGATTGCAGACCCGAGAATAATTGTGGAAGGGTATGTGATGGAAGCATTGGAAGAAAAAGAAAAAAGAGCATCAGGGACCCCCATTGCCTCTGAAGGACACTGAGGTGATCTGGGGATGTGACACCTAATCACCTAAAATTATGATAAATTTTGCTAGAGTCTATCTAATGTAATATTACCCATATTTTATGGTTGATTTGACAAACAATTGTACTCACAGGAATGCCTCAACTCTAACCGAGCACCCTTTACCAATTAGTTACTCCGAGGATTCAAAATATTAAATTCCTTTACCCTGAAAATCATCTTATGAGTCATTGTTCTGTTAATGAAAAACTATCTTCCTTATTCACAACTCAACTTTGCTTCATGACTTTCTATGCGATCAAACTTTTCAGCTAGTGATCTATGGGGTATCGGATCTCATAACCATTTTAAATCATTTGTATTGATGATGTTATGTCACCATGTTGTGATGAATATAAATTCTAATGAAAACATCATTGTGTCATCAACAGGGATGATTTTAAGGATGAAATATAGCCCATGGGCGATTTTAGAGGGGTTCAAATTTTTAATGGGCGAATTTGGTATATTAAATCATTTATTTAAAGTATTAAAATATCCCATAATTTATTAATAAAATAATTATGAAATCCTAAATAGCCCCATCAAATATATTATGAAAAAAACCCAAATTAAAAATTCGTCCCCTAAAATTCACTCAAATTCGTGGAAAACAATTAGCTCGCCCACCCGATTTCTAGCAAATTTTCACAGGGATCTTGGTTTGCCCCCATTTCCAGTTGAAATTTCCCTAAATTTGTTTAATCTCCCTTGATTTGCAACCAAAATTGACTAACTCGCCCTTGATTTACAACAAAAATTGATTTTTTTCTTAGCTCGCCCCAGTTTTGTGCAATGTGGATCACAAAATTCATCCCTTCACCCCAATTTTGAGCAATTTCGATCATGAATGCAATTGAATTTGTCCCTATAAATTGTGTTGCTTGCTCATGGGATCACCCACTCAAAAAATCGATACGCATCATAAAAAATCGCAAGGATTTGAGGGTCGGCGTTCAAGGACTGGAGTTGTTGGAAGGCGGTTTGGTAAGGAAGAATCGCAGCATCGCCGATGCCACGACACGTCAGAAGAGGTCGTAGAAGGTAGAAAGCTATATTATTTTATGTATTTTTGAGTCGATTGTACCGCAGAATGCGGGTTTTTTGGTCATTGGAACATATGATATGTAATTTTGGGTTAATTGTACCATAGAAGGCTGGTTTTTGGGTCATTTGGACTGCGTCAATTAGATTTTGGGTCAATTATCCAAGTGTCGGTTAGGAAGTTGTTAGTAAGTGGACAAGCATTGTAAAGGCAGAAGCCTATATATAGACATGAGTTGTAAGTGTTGCATCATCTGATCTTAGTACGGATCTTTGGATGTTGATTGTGTGTATCTTTGAGTCTGTATGTGAGATCAAGAGATATTGCTGAGATTTGGTTTTTGTGGAGATGTCGTATCAGGGTTTTTGCTGAAGGAATATGACATGACGGAACTATTTGGTGAAATTCCCTGCGTACCTTTTTATGTTAATGCATGTTGCGATTCACAAATGATGCTATGATTTCTTGCTGCAGTTAGTACTTTAATGTTATACTTGTCGCGATGAATGTTTCTGTTGAATGATGATATGAATATGAATGATGTTAAACTTAAATGTATAGATCTGTCTTGAATGTTGCGATAAGTTAACCAAGTGTTGCCGCAATCATCCTCCTTCATTCAACGAAAACATGGTTCCATCCACTCTCCCTTGATCGCCTCAGGTGAGACCTCATCTGCTCCGCAGGTGTTGCTGGACAGGGTAAAACTTGTCTGGGCCGGTGCTCAGGGAGATCGCGGTGGGTTGGTGTCGACAGTGATGGGAACCCCTGTCGACTGGGTTTGAGCCAACAAATGGTTCCATTGCTGGGACCGTGTGTGAAGTGAAAGGAGGATATGTTGTGGCATCCGACGCAACTGGAGATACAGAGATGGTTTGATTAGAGGTTGCAGGAATTTGCTGAAGAAGAAAGCCGGAACACTCGACTGACAGTAGATCAGTGGGTGGATAGATATATTCACGATGGTCCGCATGAATGGTTTTTCTGTGAATTCTCGGTCCTTTTCTTTGAGTGGTTGGAAAAGTTGACCTATTAGAAGAGGAACCACCAAGGTGGTGAGCCGACGACCTGGACCCCAAAGCTTATCCAAGAACTGTAGGAAGTCGACAATAAAGCATCACGGGATATTGAAGTATGGCTTGATAGCATTTTGGGAGGATATATCACTGAATTTGCGGTTGATACGCAGAAGTCCTATAGTGAAGCCGAAAGATATTTCTTCCGTGAACCCCGAGGAAGGTTTCTGCTGTCACTCCAACTGTCAATTAAGATGCTTATTTGCAAAAAGGGTATATTGAAGATGCATATAGATCAGTAAGCATCCTGGTGGGTAGAGGCCATGGGTATCACGACAGCAGGGGGGTGGTGCATGGAATGATCAGGGGTATATGGGTGCAAGTCATGACGATATTGTGAGTGAAGCCGAGGAAGAGAGTGGTCTTACAAGAGGAAGAGCGAGGTTTCGACAGGAAAAGAGGCAGAGGATAGGAGAAGGTCCTACTGCGATCGAACCGCGAGTTCACGAAGGAAGACCACATGGGATGAAGCGACCTCACAGTCCAGACAAGGATGCATAGGCTATGCCCAGGATAGAGGTAGGACCTAACCCCAGCAGCAACGTACTCACACCTCCACTCACTATTTGTCAACCAATGAGAAACACCACTTCGACCCCACCGAGTCAACAAAACTTGATCGCTAGTAGTTCAGTACCTGTAGGAGGGAATCCTAGGATGGTGAGTGATGATGCTAAGCTACGATTGTGCCATGGGAATGGGAAAGATAACCCAAAATAGTATTGGTTTTTGTGTGAAGTGGTCTGGACTGTAAAATAGATCACTGATGATGACGCTAAGAAAGGACAGCTGGCGACGACCCTACGAGGTTGCGCCTTAGATTGGTTTATGAAGTTTGTTCTAGTCCCTATTGGAGCTCCAACAAAGTCACTAGATGAGATTAGGGATGGGTTGATTGCAGAATTTAGGAAGCCCAAGTCTGAGGCTCAATATATCATAGAATTGAAAGAAATTAAGCAGTATCCCAACGAGATGGTGTGGGATTTCGATAAACGGTTCAAGACGCTGATGGCAAGGGTTAGTTTTGATATGAGCATTGTCCAACATAAAGAGTGGTTCATTGCGGCACTGCTACCGTACATTCAGCTACCATTGATGCAACAAAACATCACGATGCCTAGTGAATCTTTGGAGATTGCAATGCAATTGGAGGCATCGTCGATTGGAGAAAATGCAGCTGGGATGTCACAGATACAGACACAACTGGCTAACCTAACCATACAGCTGCAAGATCTGAAGAAGGGAAAGGAGCAGCGTGAAGAAGTATGGTGCACACGATGTCGAGGGGAAGGGCATATGAAGGACAATTGCCCCGACTTCCGCAACTATTTGGTTTCAAGAGAGCCAAACCCGTTGAATGGTGGTGGCATGCCGTGGTGTCACGTTTGTCAGGTCTTTGGGCACCACCATGAAGAATGTCCATATATGTAGAAGATGGTTTAAGCCGATGAATTTGTATTGCACTTTCTGTAAATCGGTGGGACATGATGAAAAAGATTTTCGGGCATATGGGTTGCTTCATGAGAGAACGTACGATGCATTCTATGTTGGCAAGCGGTTTGGTAAGGAAGAATCGCAGCATCGCTGATGCTGCGACACATCAGAAGAGGTCACGGAAGGCAGAAGGCTAGATTATTTTATGTATTATTGAGTCGATTGTACTGCAAAATGCGGGTTTTTGGGTCATTGGACCATATGATATGTAATTTTGGGTTAATTGTACCGCAGAAGGCAGGTTTTTGGGTCATTTGGATTGCGTCAGTTAGATTTTGGGTCAATTGTCCAAGTGTCGATTAGGAAGTTGTTAGTAAGTGGACAAGCATTGTCAAGGCAGAAGCCTATATATAGACATGAGTTGTAAGTGTTGCATCATCTGATCTTAGTACGGATCTTTGGATGTTGATTGTGCGCATCTTTGAGTCTGTATGTGAGATAAAGAGATATTGTTGAGATCTGGTTTTTGCGGAGATGTCGTATCAGGGTTTTTGCTGAAGTAATATGACATGACGGAACTGTTTGGTGAAATTTCCTGCGTATCTTTTTATGTTAATGCACGTTGCGATTCACAAATGATGCTATGATTTCTTGCTGCAGTTAATACTTTAATGTTATACTTGTCGCGATGAATGTTTCTGTTGAATGATGCTATAAATATGAATGATGTTAAACTTAAATGCATAGATATGTCTTGAATGTTGCGATAAGTTAAGCAAGTGTTTCCGCAATCATCCTCCTTCATTCGACGGAAACATGGTTCCGTCCACTCTCCCTTGATTGCCTCGGGTGAGACCTCATTTGCTCCGCAGGTGTTGCTGAACAGGGTAGAACTTGTCTGGGCCGGTGCTCAGGGAGATCGCTGTGGGTTGGTGTTGACAGTGATGGGAACCCTTGTCGACTGGGTTTGCCAACAGGGGGTTAACAGATTTTTGTTTGTTTGCATACTTGCAGTTCAAGTTCAACATTCCTGGGCTTGCATTGTGTACAAAGAATCAAGATTCCAGATTGCAGGTATGGTCACACTCATCTAGATTTATTTATTTACCATGTTCACTTCAAATATTAAACTTGCTATTTTAGAAGGACAACATGTGCTATTTTTAGTAGGGTTACAGTTCATACTGTAATGGAAGACACACTAATCTAGTTATAACTTACATATCACAAGGAATATGCTACTATTATTTGAATTTGTCAGAGGGCCAAGGGTTCACAAGGCGCCTTTATTTTCTCTGTGGGTCTTTGGCAAGGACATATAGATGTGACTCATGCCCTTTTTATCATTTTCATTGCTCCATAGCCGCCGACCCTAGACTTATTATATATCCCTTAGTACTTTGATATATCCCTTTTGACAGAGGTAATATTGTGACCTTCTATGCTCAGGTGTCAAAGGTAAATTCTATTAAAAGTTTTCAAAATTTTGATTCCATAAGCTCTCTTCTATTATGGGGAGATTTAGTATAGTTGATGAAATAATAGTCTTCAACCATGGAGAGAGTTTGATACATAAACTCTCTCCAAACAAACCTTGCATTAAGGGGCATGATCAATTGTCAAGAAGAATAAGTGAGGATCCATAATAGTGAAATCCATGGAAAGAGTTTGATAAATGCACACTTTTAAGTGTTGATGCAGCTCAAGGGACCTTTGGTACTCTCTCATGCCTAACATAGACAATGGCATAGTATCATTATTTATGGTGCATTCAAGTGTCATATTTTGCCATAATGGGATTGAATAGATGGGAATTTTCTAGGCTGTAATATGTTGTTGGGAGTAGAGCATTAGTGGAGGTAAGTCCCAAGTTAGAGCTCTCTCAGTACTTTGATATATCCATTTTGACAGAGGTAATATTGTGACCTTCTATACTCAAGTGTCAAAGGTAACTGCTATTAAAAGTTTTCAAAATTTTGATTCCATAATCTCTCTTCTATTATGGGGAGATTTAGTATAGTTGACGAAATATCAGCCTTTAACCATGGAGAGAGTTTGATACATAAACTCTCTCCAAACAAACCTTGCATTAAGGGGCATGATCAATTATCAACAAGAATAAGTGAGAATCCATAATAGTGAAATCCATGGAGAGATTTTGATGTATTAAACAAACCTTGCATTCAGGGACATGATCAACTTCCAACAAGAAGAAGTGAGAATCCCTAATAGTGAAATCCATGGAGAGAGTTTGATACATGCACACCTTGAAGTGTTGATGCAGCTCAAGGGAACTTTGGTACTCTCTCATGCCTAGCGTAGAAAGTGGCATAGTATGATTCTTTATGGTGCATTCAAGTGTCATCTTTGGCCACAATGGGATTGAATAGACATGAATTTTCTAGGCTGTAATATGTTGTTGGGAGTAGAGAATTAATGGAGGTAAGTCCCAAGTTAGAGCTCTCTTAGTACTTTGATATATCCCTTTTGATAGAGGTAATATTGTGACCTTCTATGCTCAGGTGTCAAAGGTAACTGCTATTAAAAGTTTTCAAAATTTTGATTCCTTAAGCTCTCTTATATTATGGGGAGATTTAGTATAGTTGACGAAATAATAGTCTTCAACCATGGAGATATTTTGATACATAAAATCTCTACAAACAAACCTTGCATTAAGGGGAATGATCAATTTCAACAAGAATAAGTGAGAATCCATAATAGTGAAAGCCATGGAGAGAGTTTGATGTATTAAACAAACCTTGCATTAAGGGTCATTATCAATTGTCAACAAGAATAAGTGAGAATCTGTAATAATGAAAGCCATGCAGAGAGTTTGATACATGCACACTTTGAAGTGTTGATGCATCTCAAGGGACCTTTGGTACTCTCCTATGCCTAATGTAGAAAGTGGCATAGTATCATTCTTTATGGTGCATTCAAGTGTCATATTTGGCCACAATGGGATTGAATAGATGGGAATTTTCTAGGCTGTAATATGTTGTTGGGAGTAGAGCATTAGTGGAGGTAAGTCCCAAGATAAAGCTCTCTTAGTACTTTGATATATCCCTTTTGACAGAGGTAAGATTGTGACCTTCTATGCTCAGGTGTCAAAGGTAACTGCTATTAAAATTTTTCAAAATTTTAATTCCATAAGCTCTCTTCTATTATGGGGAGATTTAGTATAGTTGATGAAATAATAGTCTTCAACTTATGGAATTTGTGAGTAGATTTACAAATGATGAAATAAGATTCTTACCCTAGGGAACTTGGAAGTAACTCCCTAGGGTTTCATATATTCAAGGAGTGTGTACATACATGTTGGTTCTTAGTTTGAATATTGCATGGTCACTTTTACTTTATTCTTTAGATTGCATAATTTCCTTTATTGTTCTTTAAAGACTAATATTTTAGGATCAACCTACTCTCATGCTTATAATGTGTATGATATCAAAATAATTTTGAGAAAATGAATTATCAACTAGAATGCATAAAACATTCCATAGAATATATTACTTTATATTTGGAAAAAATAGAGAAAAAACAAGAGGTGATGGAGGGTAAATTGGATAAACATGTTACTAAATTAAAAAAAAAGTCATTCATATAAATATGCACCATAATATTATGCTTGGTTTTTCTCATGGAGCATAGTGAGGGAAGCCTTTGGCATCAATTGGGTAGTTGAGGAAGAGATAGTCCAACAAAATGGCTTTATCAAGATTGATGAGGAGCACCCACCAATTTACATAGATATAGAGGAAGGCTGTTGATGTATATGTAACTTCGGAATGTATTTCACATATATGTATATTGTATTCCTATAGAGATGTTATTATTCCTCTATACGGAAGTGTCGTCATTTATATTGTAAGTGTCGTAACTTATATTTGATGGGTTATTAGACCACCTTGTTTGGGGTCGGCCCTATATAAGTCATGTGGGTCAAAGGGTTATTAGACCACCCTATTGGGGGTCGGCCATGTGGGTCAAAGGGTTATTAGACCACCCTATTGGGGGTCGGCCCAGTCAGCATTATGTTATGTGGTTAAGTTCGAGCCTACATGAGTTAGGTAAAAAGGCAAGTCAAGTCAAGTATAAATAGAGTGCGGGAGGCACTCTATTTACTCACTCACTTCTCACACATGCACTCAAGGAGGAGTGGCGCACTTATGGAGGAGGAGGATCTGCTGCTAGGTTATGGCTATCTCTCTTGGTTGGTTGTATCATTGCTCTATCTATCTATGAGGAAGTTATTGGGGTTTTTCACCTTTATGGTTTTCCCCAAGTAAATCTTTGTGTCTCTTGTGTGCTTGCATTATTGTCTCCATGATTGATATGCTGTAGATATGATGTACATGTTGTTCTCTCAGTTAAGATCCTAGATCAGATTGAAGTAAATTCTGAAAATTTAACATGGTATCAGAGCTAGCTTGAAAGAAGGCATGATATGGCATGTATGACACTTGTTGCACTTACGATGCTAGGGCTTGATATAGCAAAAACCAGTCATTGTAGAACTTTCGCTATAAATCTGTTTTGGAAAAGTTTTCGGATCTGAAATTGTTACAGGACGAAGATTAAATCTCCAGGTACCTTGTGTCCAAAGGAAAACCTCTAATTCATTGTACTTTGTGATTTATGATCTGTACAATATAGGGTTTCTGCCTCTTCCAGATCTGAGTCAAAATCAGGTGACCTTGGGAAAAAGGTCATATCTTGGGCTAGGAAGATCCAAATGAAATTTCGTAAAAAGTGACAGATATTACACAGTCTGTACTATCTCAGAAAACTTTTTCAGAGGCCGAAGTTGAACCAGTGACACGTGGAAATCCGTACAAGTTCGCTCTCCTGTATTATCCCATAAACAGGTCATGTTGCGACACTTGGCATAACTCTCTCTCAGAGAGTCCAATTGAGGTCAGACTTGTCAGGATGTAAATATAACAGGCCGAGCTATCTCTGGAAATTTTTTCAGAGGCTGAAGTTCAAAAAGTGACACGTGGCACGCCGTACAAGTTCGCTCTTCTGTTTTATCCCAAAACAGGTCACGTTGCGACATTTGACATAACTCTCTCTCAGAGAATCCAATTGAGGTCAGACCTATCAGGATGGAAAGCTAACAGGTCAGGATATCTCAAGAAACTTTTTTATACCCTGTGGATCGAAAAGTTTGGAGGTACACTAGAAACAATTAGGTACATATTTCTATCAAAACAGAATTATTTTTAGTACCTTCATTCATGGCTTCCGGAATTTAGGGCTTTGGAGAAAGTTGGAATTTTTGTAATCAGAGACCACGGCTGGATGCTACTCATCAAAGTAGAAATTTAGAGACCAATATCAGAATTTTTGGTTGGGAAGAAGGCCGGGCTTGATCAAACCCTAGTTTGGGACTTTGATCAGAAAAGTGGAAAATTAGGGCTTCTGTAAAAATGGGAATTTTTGAAATCTGTGACCACGACTGGAAGCTCCTCAGAAAAATAGAAGCTTAGAGATTTGGTTCAAACTTTTTGATTGGGTAGAAGAGTGGGCTTCATCAAACCCCAGTTTAGGGTCACGTCCAGTGAATCCGAAATTTTCAAAGGCAAAATTGAGGAGTGAAACTTTGCAGTTTTCAATTTCTGAATATACCAGTTTGATCAGCTCATCAAGGCGCATATTTCTATCCTTTCGGAATTTTGAAATTCAAAGTTTGAATTTTTGGGATTTCTCTGACAAACCCATATCCAGCTCCAGGTCCAGTTCTTGCAAATCAAGTGGATAGGGTTAATCCTAGAAGAAGATGGATTGGTCACCTGCATAAGTGAAGGAGTTCCTGTTTCAGAGGGAGATGAGGCTAAGGCCTTACATAAGAAGATTACAAGTGATCTCGACAGGTATGACTCATTGAGGTATGTTTCGAGATTTGTTCATGATTAAGTTTATGGTATGTTTGTCTTCATGTTATTACGGTTAGTACAATCTTGATTTTAGATTTGTCGTATCACCTTAACAAAATTATGAATGCATGATAGAAGATATTCATTGGTTAGGGTGTTAACACTTATGATTTTACTAATGCATTATGGTGTTGTATGAGGTTTATGTTGTCTACTAACATGAAAGGTACACCAAGAAAGACAAATCATGTTCTGGTCCAAGAACATATGATCATGATAACATGAGGACAAAGATTCATCCATTGTCATGGATCTCATAGAAGATCCATTTACAAGGTATGTATAACTTGGTTTTATAATGGCTAACCTATGAGATATACAGGTTACTAGCACAAGTCACTGAAGAGAACCAAAAGACATTATGCGGGTATGTTAGACATAAACTAGCTAGCATGCTAATCCAGGTATGTTTTTCCTATATCAAGCTAGAATCCTACCTTGGTTTAGGATCTTATACTGTTGTGTTGTTGATAATGATTATTCATGAAGTCATAGGTTTGAATAATCATGGTTGTATGCATATTATGTTTCTTACCATAATTGATGATATGACTAACCAGAAGAATCATGAAGGTATAGGTTTGAATAATCACAGGTTTTATGCATATTATATCTCTTATCTTGATTAATGATTCAACTAATCCGAAAAGTCATAGGTTTGAGTAATTATAGGTTTAGACATGTTATGCTTCTTATGATTTGACTAACCATAAGAATCCTACATAAACCTTGAATGCTAATGCTTATTATTTCTGTTTGAAATGATCATGACTATACATGCTTGAGATTATTGTGTTTTAATAGTATGCTAATGAATGTATGATTTTATATGAGCTCACAAGGATAACACAATCATGATACTAATAAGCATGCATAGGGACCAAGGATGAATATGAGTTCAAGAACAGGTAATCCAGGAAGCAAAGATCAAGAGGGAGCACACTCCAGTTGTTCCTGCAAGAAAGCAAAGGAGCACACTTCAGTAGTTTCTGCAAGGATGCAGATATTCAAAGGGAGTTGACCATCTCTCTACATTCCACAACAGAAAGGTGTAGAAGAAGCTACTTCAGCTTAGGACTCCAATAGCTCCTGCAAGGAAGCAAAGACTCAGAGGGAGTCCACCCAACGAACAAAGAAAGATAAGTATTTTAATCATCATTTCTTGCATATTTGTTTGTTTAAATAAAATTGTTCAATGATGTATATGCTCATGTTCCTAGACTTAGGATATGTATTGTGCATATTAGAATAGTTGCATTAATGAACAGTATACTACTAATACACATGGGTAAGTGGCCTATGGCACTGTACAACATTCCATTGCTACTTATCTAGAATGAAACCTCTTTGCTGACATGTTGGGAGTTGTGCACACTCTTAACAATGTTCTGGTAGAGATTGGAAGGCATCTAGAAAGTTACGGGATATGGATAAATGTTGTATTGAAGCATTGGCTAAGATAATTGCATGACTGTATGACATATTTCTTTATGTGTAAGAATTTGTTCTGAAAACTATGAGATGTTTTCTAATCATGCAATTTAACTTGTTGTGTAGGAAATATAGTATGCCATCTCCTACAAAAGAAGAACTACAACATTTGTTCCAGCAACAAAGATATCTATTGAAGATATTGAAGATATTGAAGTTTCCAGGATCTGGGATGAAGAAATGAAATGCCATGATCCGTCGATCATGAAGAATGATGTTTGGGATGTAGTCCCAAGACGTGAAGGGAAGTTTGTTATGACTTCCAAATGGAACTATCAGATCAAGCATGTTGCAGATGGCAGCATTGAGAAATATAAAAGTGATGAAATAGAAGACACACCAGATGGATTTCAAGACAGCATGGTGTAGTCATATATATGTGCAGAACTTGGTATGGTAGGATAGACAGCTTTCTATCTAGTTTGGGCTTTACCAAGAGTAAAGCGGATTCCAACCTTTACTACAAGGTTGAGGAAGGCAATCCAGTGATACTACTTTTGTATGCGGATAACTTGTTTGTTACAGGTGAAGATAGATTGATTGCCGACATGCAGCAGAATCTTACTACCGAGTTCGAGATGAAGAACTTGGGGATGATGCACTATTTGTTTTTGGCATGGAGGTGTGGCAGAGTGCAGATGGAATCTTCATTGGACAAGGGAAGTACACAGTAGATATCCTGAAGAGATTTGGGATGATGGATTGCAAGGCCATGGCCACACCTATGGCATCGAATCTGAAGCTTCTATGTGATGCTTCATCTGAGCCAGTTGATGTTTCTATGTATCGTCAGATGATTGGGTCCTTGATGTACCTGATGAACATGAGACCAGACATTTGCTTTGCTGTGAACACATTGAGCCAGTTCCTGACGGATCCGAGAAGTGTTCACCTGGTTGCTGTAAAGCATGTTCTGAGGTACCTGAAGGGTATAGTGGATTATGGGCTCAGGTATGAGGCGAATCAAAAGTTTAACCTGCAGGGTTATGTTGATTCAGATTGGGCCAGCAGTGCTGCAGATAGGAAGAGCACATCTGGGTGTTGCTTCAGTATGGGATCAGGTGCGATCTCTTGGTTTAGCAGGAAGCAGTCCTGCGTAGCACTGAGTATAGCTAAGGCAGAGTATGTTGAAGCCTGTTCAGCTAGTTGTGAGGCAATATGGCTACGGAAGCTACTGTCTGAGTTATTTGATCTCCCATTGGAGGCTACTGGTATCTTCTGTGATAACCAGAGTTGTGTGAAGCTGTCCGAGAACCCAGTGTTTCATGACAAGTCGAAACACGTAGAGATCAAATATCACTATATCAGGGATATGGTGCAGAGAGGAGCTGTGAAGCTTCTATATGTTGCGACGGACGAGCAGATTGCAGATGTGCTGACGAAGCCACTAGCCAGAGTGAAGTTCGAGTACTTCAGAGAGAGGCTTGGCGTTCTTCAGATCGAGGACACTTCGAGGAAGAAGTGATGGACACATTTTCTGAAGCCATTCCAAGCATGTTGGAAGGAGGATCCTTCACATGGTTGTGGATGTAAGCGCTGGATAATGGGCATCAGGATGATGTCCTGGTTTCTGCTTGGATATGATCAGTTGGATCATTTATGTATGTATGCATCATGTTGGATGTTGTATATGATCAGTTGGATCATGTGTATGTATTTTGTATATGCATCATGTTGGATGCCTGGACCATGTATCTGTATATGTATCAGGTGGATACATTGTATGATCAGGTGGATCATGTATGGTGATATGTATCATGCATCAGGTGGTTGCATTGATGATCAGGTGGATCATGCAGCAGGATGTTGCAGTGATGATCAGGATGATCATGGATGATGAGCTTCGGGATGTTGCTCCAGATGACATGCAGCAGGATGTTGCAGTGATCATGGATGATGAGCTTCAGGATGTTGCTCCAGATGACATGCAGCAGGACGTTGCAGTGATGATGATCAGGATGATCATGGATGATGAGCTTCAGGATGTTGCTCCAGATGACATGCAGCAGGACGTTGCAGTGATGATGATCAGGACGATCATGAGTACATCAGGATGATGTATGGTGAGTATCAGGTTGATACTCTGTGGCCGTGGATCAGGTTGTGCAGATGAGCATGTTTGGGAGATCCTATAGGTCGGAGTTGTGTACCCGTAACAGCCTGGGATGCTCTTTCAAGACATTGCTCTGGGAGGACATGTAATTTGTGCCCTGGGAGATCTCAGGTCGGAGTTGTGTACCCGTAACATCCTGAGATGCTCTTGTGAGGTTTTGTCCTATGGCATGTAATTTGGGCCTTGGGAGATTTCAGGTCGGAGTTGTGTACCCGTAACATCCTGAGATGCTCTTGCTAGGTTTTGTGGTGGACCACATGTAATTTGTGCCCTGGGAGATTTCAGGTCGGAGTTGTGTACCCGTAACATCCTGAGATGCTCTTTCGAGGTTTTGTGGAGGGGTCACATGTAATAGCGCCCTGGAAGATCCTACAGGTCGGAGTTGTGTACCCGTAACATCCTGGGATGCTCTTTCAAGGTTTTGTGACGCACGTAATAAGTCCTGAGGATTCCACAGTATGGCCAGTGATGATGAAGACCTGTAGGTGGTGGGCCTACATCTAGTATGAAAAAGGACTGGCTCTGTAGAACTTCCTATGAGGAGTAGATTCGGAGATTGATTGAGATAGCAGCAGCAGTGACGATGATGATGATGATTATCCAGTGACGATGATCTAGAGAAGATGACTTGTGCTAGAAGAACTGTGCTGAGAAATACCTTCCTAGTTAAGAGGGAGTGTTGATGTATATGTAACTTCGGAATGTATTTCACATATATGTATATTGTATTCCTATAGAGATGTTATTATTCCTCTATACGAAAGTGTCGTCATTTATATTGTAAGTGTCGTAACTTATATTTGATGGGTTATTAGACCACCTTGTTTGGGGTCGGCCCTATATAAGTCATGTGGGTCAAAGGGTTATTAGACCACCCTATTGGGGGTCGGCCATGTGGGTCAAAGGGTTATTAGACCACCCTATTGGGGGTCGGCCCAGTCAGCATTATGTTATGTGGTTAAGTTCGAACCTACATGAGTTAGGTAAAAAGGCAAGTCAAGTCAAGTATAAATAGAGTGTGGGAGGCACTCTATTTACTCACTCACTTCTCACACATGCACTCAAGGAGGAGTGGCACAGTTATGGAGGAGGAGGATCTGCTGCTAGGTTATGGCTATCTCTCTTGGTTGGTTGTATCATTGCTCTATCTATCTCTGAGGAAGTTATTGGGGTTTTTCACCTTTATGGTTTTCCCCAAGTAAATCTTTGTGTCTCTTGTGTGCTTGCATTATTGTCTCCATGATTGATATGCTGTAGATATGCTGTACATGTTGTTCTCTCAGTTAAGATCCTAGATCAGATTGAAGTAAATTCTGAAAATTTAACAAAGGCCATAGTGGGAATCAATTAAGATAATCCATTTTTTTATGGTTCATACTTGTATATATATCTGAGATCAATATATAAAATTCAATTTTAGATCTCATAAGAGGTCAGTATGTACTTGTAAGTTTAGAGGCCTAGCATAACTCTATTGTATGAAGGGATAACTCTTTAGATAAATTTTGAATATTATGTATTTTTCTTGGCTATTTGGATTTTTTTTTTTTTCATCAGAAATAAAATAGTAACACGTTATTCATCAAAATTTTTAGAATCGAATTTACAAAGACTATTCTTAGCAAAACTATTGGATCTATAAGACTTCCTTTCTTACAAAAGAAAACAACCCCTATTAGTTACACAACCATAACTATCACATTTGGGAAGAAAATCACTAGCATTCTTAAGAACATGCCCAAAAAAATGAATAGACAAAAATGTGGTTTAGAGCTGGTACCAAATCAAAACATGATTTACAAAATCATACTAAAAGAAAGCCACTGACCCTGAGCCAATCAAACTATCCTTAAAATATAGGAGCCCATCCATATCACCTGCTGCCTTTTTAGAGAGGCTCTCAACCACCGTGTTAAATTTAGAAATGGATGTTACGGAGAAAACTTCCTATGGTTTGGGGTAGACCATGTTGATGTATATGTAACTTCGGAATGTATTTCATCTATGTATTTCATATATATTTATCGTACGCTTATTAGAGATGTGTTATTCCTCTATAAGGAAGTGTTGTCATGTGGATTGACAAGTGTCGCAAGTGTGTGTACTTGCCGATGGGTTATTAGACCACCATGTGTGGGGTCGGCCCTGATATATATATATATATTATATTGTGGATGTACCTAGCTGGACAAGTTGGCCCCATAAGGTCACTGGGAAAAGAGGTTAGTATAAATAGAGATCAGGAGATCTCTATTTAGATCATTCGGAAAGTCATATCTCTCTCACTCAGAAAGTGGTTCACTAGTGAGGAGGAGGATCATCTGCTACTAGGAGACTATCTCAGTGTATTTTGGTTGTACTTCGGTTGAGTCATTTCTCTCTCTATCTCTGAGGAAGTTGTGGGGTTTTTCACCTTAGGGTTTTCCCCACGGAAACTCTGTGTCTCTTGTCTCTCATGCTTTTGATTATTGTGATGCTTGTCATGCTTATTGTGATTGCTATGCATTGATATACTGTATATGTTATTCTCTCAGTGAAGATCCTAGAGTATTGTGAATTAATGCTCAAAATTTAACATGGTAACAGAGCTAACCTGAGAAGAAGACATTTTGCAGTGACGAAAACTTGAGTTTCTTGTTTATTGGGTTTCTCTCCATAGATTTTGGAAAAGCAGTATAGCAGATTGACTCTACTCATCAAGGAGAATCTATCTGTCCAATCAGAATTCAATTCTGAGCATTTTCAGATTTGGCCCTAAAAATTAGGGTTTCCACAAAAATAGGAATTTCTGGAATCTGAAGACACAATTGGAAGCTCCTTGCAAAAATCAAAGTTTAGAGCTTTGGATTGAGATTTTTGGCTAGGTATATCTTCGGGAAACTCAAACCCTATTTCATGGCTCTCCCAGTGAACTCGGGAGGACAAAAAGACAAATTTGAAGGGTAAAGCTTTGCTGATCTCAAATTCTGAATGCACCAGGCTGATCAGCTCATCAAGGCGCATCTTTCTATCCTTTCAAAAATTTGAAATTCACATTTTAAATTTTTAGGGTTTTTTCGACAAACCCTAATCCGGGACCAGATCCAGTTTTCAGCATTTCAAGTGGTAAGACCTAAATCTTTTCTATTTCATTTTGAAGTACTCTTTAAGATGTCTCACCACACCAAGCTTGAGGATAAGCTTGAAGGGGGTGATAACTTCCGAGCTTGGAAGTATAGGATTGGGTTAATCCTGGAAGAGAATGAGTTGGACTCATATATAAAAGAAGACATCCCTATCCGAGAGGATGAAGAGTCCAAGGTATTGCATAAGAAGAACTTGGTCAAGGCAAAGAGAATCATTGATGATTCTATTAAAGACCATCTCATACCCCATGTGTCTTCTCTAAAGACACCCAAGGAGATGTTTGACTCTCTGACCAAGCTATTTGAAGGGAAGAACATAAATCGGAAGATGACTCTGTGGAATCAATTGAAAGGGGTCAAGTTGAATGGAGAAACCATTCAATCTTACTTCTCCAAGGTCTCTCAGATCAAGGAGCAACTTGAAGCTGTGGATGAAGTAGTGGACAATGGTGAAGTTGTTATGACCACCCTGAATGGCCTACCTAGGTCATGGGACTCCTTTATTCAAGGAATCTGTGCAAGAAAGAAATTGATCTCTTTCAGTAAACTGTGGGAGGAATGCTCTCAAGAAGAAGCTAGACTTGTAGCTCATGAGGAAAAGATGGGAGGTGAAGATCAAGCTCTTGCAGCTCACACCAAAAGAAGCAAGGCCAAGAAGGAGCACTCATGCTACAAGAGATCCTATCAAAAGAATAAGAAGGATCTAAGATGCTTCACATGCAATGAGAAGCGTCACTTTGCTTCAGAATGTCCCAAGAACAAAAGGGATAATAACAACAACTCCAGCAAGAAGAAGAAGGGCAGCAAAAGAAGGTTTCATGCTCATGCTGCCAAGGATGATGAACCACCCAAGAAGAAGGCTAGGGCAGAAAGTGATGATAGTAATGATGACTCATCAAGTGAAGAAGAGTATGTTCTAATATTTGCTCTCACAGGTACTATCTCCCATGGTTGTAATGATTGGTTAATTGACAGTGGGGCTTCCAAACACATGACTGGGTTTAAGGAATCTTTTGTGAACCTATCTGAACATGAATCACCCCATAAGGTGAAACTTGGGGATGATTATCAATACCCAATCAAAGGAAGTGGTGAAGCCTCCTACAACCTAGATTCTGGAAAATCTTTGAAGATGAAAGAAGTCCTTTATGTACCTGGGCTCAAGAAGAACTTACTCTCCATCTCTGCATTGGATGCAAAAGGTATGAGGGTTGCATTTGTGGATGGCCAAGTCCTAATGTGGCCAAAGGGAAAGACCATAGATGATGCAGTAGTGATTGGATAGCAAGAGGGAGGTTTGTATAAATTGAAGGGACAACCTGAACATGCCATGGTACATGAATCCATGGAGCCAAGTGAACTTTGGCATAGAAGACTTTCTCATATGCCCTATAGAGCACTTCCAATTGCAAGCAAGGCCGTAGAGGGTCTTCCTAAAATCAAGACCAAACATGAAGGTGTTTGCAAAGGATGTGCAAAAGGTAAGAACATTAAGAAGGCCTTCCCAAGCAGTGAAAGCAAGGCAAAAGATATCCTGGAAATCATCCACTCAGATGTATGTAGTCGTATGTCATCCAGTTCTCTGAGTGGGTATGTTTACTATGTCTCATTTATTGATGACTTCTCCAGAAAGACTTGGGTATACTTCTTGAAGAACAAAGATGAGGTGTTTGATAAGTTCAAGGAATTCAAAACCTTGATGGAGAATCAAACTGACAAGAAGATCAAAACATTCAGATCCAACAATGGTGGTGAATTCACCTCAGGTGACTTCAAGAAGCTTTGCAGTGATTCAGGGATTAAGAGGGAGTTGACTGCTCCTTATAATTCTCAACAGAATGAAATTGTAGAAAGGAAGAACAGAACAATCATGGAAGCAGCAAGGGAAATGCTGCATGACCAGGATCTACCTATGCATCTATGGGAAGAAGCAAATAGAACAACTGTATATGTGCAGAACAAAACACCCCACAAGATATTGGACAACAAGACACCAGAAGAGGTCTTTTCTGGTAAGAAACCTGAAGTCAGCCATCTAAGAATATTTGGCTGTCCAGTATACACTCATGTCCCAAAGGAAAAGAGGATTAAACTAGATCCTTCAGGAAAGAAGGGTATCTTTGTGGGTTACAGTGAAAGCTCGAAGGCTTACAGAATATACTTTTCAGGGTTCAAGAAGATTGATGTCAGCAGGGATGTAACATTTGATGAAAACTCAGCATTCATCAAATCAAGGAAGGCACCTCTCGAAGTTTGTGAAGAACCTAAGGAAACTAGATTTCAAGACACTACCATGACTGAAGTAGTTCCAGAAGTTGTTCGTGAGTTTGAAGATCCGCAAGAACCTATAGAACCACCTCGTGAGGATAACTCTCACAAGAGGAAACCTGCATGGGCTAGAGAGATCATTCAATATGCAGAAATATTTGGCATTCTAGAAGAAGAACACAGAGCAAAGAAGAGAACCAGATCACATACCAGCTATGTTGCTTTACTCTGTGACATTATGAAGAAAGAACCTTCCAGTTATGAAGAAGCAACGAAAAAGAAAGAATGGAAGGATGCCATGGTTGAGGAATACCAATCAATAATGAAGAATGATGTTTGGGATGTTGTACCAAGACCTAAAGAGAAGTCTGTTGTGACTTCTAAATGGATCTACAAAATCAAGCATGCTGCAGATGGCAGTGTAGAGAAATACAAAGCAAGATTCGTAGCTTGTGGCTTCTCTTAGAAAGAGGGAATAGATTATGAAGAAACTTTTGCACCTGTAGCCAGGTATACTTCCATCAGAATAGTACTTGCCCTGGCTGCAGCAATGAAATGGAAAATACACCAGATGGATGTCAAGACTGCTTTCTTGAATGGTGTAGTTGAAGAGGAAGTATATGTGGAGCAGTCACTCGGTTTCGAAATACATGACAGGGAGTCATATGTGTGCAGATTGAAGAAAGCCTTGTATGGCTTGAAACAAGCTTCCAGAACCTGGTATGGTAGGATGGACAGTTTCCTATCTAGTTTGGGATTTACCAAGAGTAAAGCGGATTCCAACCTCTACTACAAGGTTGAGGAAGGGAATCCTGTGATTCTACTCCTGTATGTGGATGACTTATTTGTAATAGGAGATAACAGACTAATTGCAGATACTAAGAGGAAGCTTGCTGCCGAGTTCGATATAAAAGATTTGGGAATGATGAATTATTTCCTAGGTATGGAGGTGTGGCAGAGTGTAGGTGGGATCTTCCTTGGTCAAGGGAAGTACACAGTAGATATCCTGAAGAGATACGGGATGATGGATTGAAAGGCCATGGCCACACCTATGGCATCGAATCTGAAGCTTCTATGTGATGCTTCATCTGAGCCGGTTGATGTCTCTATGTATCATCAGATGATTGGGTCCTTGATGTACCTGATGAACACGAGACCAGATATTTTATTTGCGGTGAACACATTGAGTTAGTTCCTGACAGATCCGAGGAGTGTTCATCTGGTTGCTGTAAAGCATGTTCTGAGGTACCTGAAGGGTACAATGGATTATGGGCTCAAGTATGAGGCGAATCAAAAGTTTAACCTGCATGGTTATGTTGCTTCAGATTGGGATGGCAGTGCTGCAGATAAGAAGAGCACATTTGGGTGCTGCTTCAGTATGGAATCAGGTGTGATCTCTTGGTTTAGCAGGAAGCAGTCCTACGTAGCATTGAGTATAGATGAGGCAGAGTATGTTGCAGACTGTTCAGCTAGTTGTGAGGCAGTATGGCTACGAAAGCTAATGTCTGAGTTATTTGATCTCCCATTGGATGCTACTGGTATCTTCCGTGATAACTAGAGTTGTGTGAAGCTATCTGAGAACCCAGTGTTTCATGATAGGTCGAAACACATAGAGATAAAATATCACTATATCAGGGATATGGTGCAGAGAGGAGCTGTGAAGCTCCTGTATGTTGCGATGGACGAGCAGATTACAGATGTGCTGACGAAGCCACTAGCCAGGGTGAAGTTCGAGTACTTCAGAGAGAGGCTTGGTGTTCTTCAGATTGAGGACACTTCGAGGAAGAAGTGATGGACATAGTTGCCGAAGCCATTCCAAGCATGTTGGAAGGAGGATCCTTCACATGGCCGTGGATGCAAGTGCTGGATGATGAGCATCAAGATGATGTTCTGGTTTCTGCTTTGTATGATCAGTTGGATCATTTATATGTATATGTATATATGCATCATGTTGGATGATGGATATGATCAGTTGGATCATTTATATGTATGTACGCATCATGTTGGATGCTCGATATGATCAGTAGGATCATTTGTATGTATTTTGTATATGCATCATGTTGGATGCTTGGACCATGTATCTGTATATGTATCAGGTGGATACATTGTATGATCAGGTGGATCATGTATGGTGATATGTATCATGTATTTGTATTTGTATTAGGTGGATACACTGTATGATCAGGTGGATCATGTATGATGATATGTATCAGGTAGATACTTAGTATGCATCAGGTAGATGCATTGTATGATCAGGATGATCATGGATGACGAGCTTCAGGATGTTGCTCCAGATGACATGCAGCAGGATGTTGCAGTGATGATGATCATAATGATCATGTGTACATCAGGATGATGTATGGTGAGTATCAGGTTGACACTCTATGGCCGTGGATCAGGTTGTGCAGATGAGCATATAATTTGGCCTTGGGAGATTTGTAGATAGTCTTTCGAGGTTTTGCCTATGGCATATAATTTGGCCCTGGGATATCTGGCAAATGCTCTTTCGAGGTTTTTCTCTGGGAGGACATATAATTTGGCCCTGGGAGATCTGCAGATAGTCTTTCAAGGTTTTTCCTATGGCATATAATCTGGCCCTGGGATATATGGCAGATGCTCTTTCGAGGTTTTGTCCTATGGCATATAATCTGTCCCTGGGAGATCCGATAGGTTGAGTTGTGTGCTTGTAATAAGTCCTGGGATGCTCTTGCGAGGTTTTTCCATGACCACATATAATCTGTCCCTGGGAGATCCTATAGGTAGAGCTGTGTGCTTGTAACAACCTGGGATTCTCTTGCGAGGTTTTGTGGTGACCACATATAATATGTCCTTGAGAGATCCTATAGGTATAGCTGTGTGATCGTAATAGCCTGGGATGCTCTTGCGAGGTTTTGTGGTGAGGTCACATATAATATGGCCCTGGGAGATCCTATAGGTAGAGCTGTGTGCTCGTAACAGCCTGGGATGCTGTTTTGAGTTTTTGTGATGCACATAATAAGTCCTGAGGATTCCACAGTATGGCCAGTGATGACGAAGACCTGTAGGTGGTGGGCCTACATCCAGTATGAAAAAGGACTGGCTCTGTAGAACTTCCTATGACGAGTACAGTCAGAGATTGGTTGAGATAGCAGTAGCGGTGACGATGCATCGATGACGATGATCCCGAGAAGAAGACTTGTCTAGCAGATCTGTGTCGAGAAATACCTTCCTAGTTAAGAGGGAGTGTTGATGTATATGTAACTTCAGAATGTATTTCATCTATATTTATTGTACCCTTATTAGAGATGTGTTATTCCTCTATAAGGAAGTGTCGTCATGTGGATTGACAAGTGTCACAAGTGTGTGTACTTGCCGATGGGTTATTAGACCACCATGTGTGGGGTCGACCCTGATATATATATATTATATTGTGGATGTACCTAGCTACACAAGTCGGCCCCATAAGGTCACTGGGAAAACAGGTTAGTATAAATAGAGATCATGAGATCTCTATTTAGATCATTCGGAAAGTCATATCTCTCTCACTTAGAAAGTGGCGCACTAGTGAGGAGGAGGATCATCTACTACTAGGAGACTATCTCAGTGTATTTTGGTTGTACTTTGATTGAGCCATTGCTCTCTCTATCTCTGAGGAAGTTGTGGGGTTTTTCACCTTAGGGTTTTCCCCACGGAAACTCTGTGTCTCTTGTCTCTCATGCTTTTGATTCTTGTGATGCTTGTCATGCTTATTGTGATTGCTATGCATTGATATACTGTATATGTTATTCTCTCAGTGAAGATCCTAGAGTATTGTGAATTAATGCTCAAAATTTAACAGACCACAACAGACAGCTGACTACCGGAAAATAACTCAATTCCCAATATAATGCAATATAAATGACAATGCTAAGATAATGAAGAAAAGACCAACATTCAACCGTATGTTTGAAGTAGATCTCCGTTGAGCTTTCAACTTCTACACTTGAACCTACAGATTAATCTCAACAACAAGTACAAGAAAGTGCATATAACATGTGAAAGACATTAGCATAATCAATAGCATGATCCATGATATCATAAGCAAATATAACCCAATGTAATTTAACAATATTCACAACATCAATTGGATGAGAAAATGAGTATTTCCATTAGTGAATAACAAGAAGTACAATATACGAGATCTTGCCGACAACCAATATGAACCAAGAATTGGGTCTCTCCACTTGTGCCTCCACCACTTCAATCCCCAATGCAATGAAAAACTCAAACTATGAAAGGAGTTTGGTAGGTGAACATAAGGAGTTCACAACAACAAGGATCAATGAGTGTAGACTCAAGTCATGACAAAAATCCACTAGAGTTATCTTGCTCTCTCTTTCTCCTCCCTTCCATACACCATAAGAGATCAATATATAGCCTTCCAAAGGTAAGTGAAGGTCGAATCGAGTCATTTTGGGGTATATGGAGGGCCAACGGTCACCCTAAGACTGCTTTTTGGGAGTAAAAAGTAATTTTCTATTGGTTTTCACCATTTTACTTGATGTCTGCAGGCTATAGTGGAACATCCTGCATGTACGCTGGCTATAGTGGAACAACTAGTGTACAGGAACAAAAATAGGGATTTGTGTGTTCCTAGAGGGAAAATGATAGATCTGAGTCAGTAAAATGGATCCTGAAGGCCAATCAATGCTGATGCTCACAAGGTGGAAAATTACGCTGTAACAGATTCCCCCTAATGTGTGAGTTCAGAGAAGGTACTATGATGGCCAAAATACATTATAAATCTCATAAGTGGAGTGATGGAGACACAAATGGAGAGAGTAGCTCACTCGTCATGATACAATAATATCTCTGAATACATGTCGGTACCATACAGAAATTTGATACAATGGCCATGATAGGCAGTATATAGTGAATAGATGTCATGAGTGGTCATAGCCATGACCCATACAGTAAGATATGGTCTCCTGCTGAAAAGGAAACAACTGGTGCAATACTAGAGGCACAAACTACTGATGTATGAGAATAAGCTCTCATGAGTACAGTCACGATCAAGAGCATCATACTGAATGCTACTAATGTCTGGGGTCTTCTACACAAATCGTCTGCGGTGCAAGTCCCATCAAGTGAATAGAGGTGTTGAGGTCGAACCTGATGTGACATCGTTTGATTACCGGTCAATGATTTATACTGTTAATAGACGCGAGATAACCCACTAATAATGAAAATGGGCATCAAGGCACAGAGTACAATCATCAAAGTGTGAATAGATGTGTTGAAGTTGAACACTCAGATGAATCCATCGATCAGGGGACATTGAATGTATTCCCAAAACTGTCGATGGTGAGAGAACCTACCACTAATGACTGCAAGCCTCAAGGTACTCAACTGACTCTAAGTCTCAATTCCAGAATAAATGAATTGAAGTCAACGGAACGAAACTCGCTAGAAGGAGGGCATTAAGGAATCCCCCATCAACCAGCAGGAGGCAACAACTACACTGAAATATTTGGAAGAACTCGGACGAACAGACTGACTCAATAAGGATGGTCGACATGTAATGGTCAAGAGATCTGAGGAGTGTCCGACTCTGGTTTCAGGACTTCCTTTAAACAAGAGCATGAGCAGATGGATAGACTCAGGCAGCATGGACTCAAGATAACAACCACTATGCGATGCAGGAGGCATCGACAAAGGGCTCCATAGTGACTGGAAGCTTAACCAATCGATGGAGTGAACTGAGAAATGAGTACAACTCCTATGGTCCTACTATAGTCCCGATTCATGATGGATGGAGTGGAATGAATGCTCTGTTCAAAGGCGACACAACAGCTGCCAACAAAAAAAAGTAAATATTCTCCCATCCAACTTTTTGGAATATTTGATTTTTTTGGTCTTTTTCATATTTGGAAAGCTTGAAAAAGAATAAAATTGCTTATAGTACAACAAGTGAGGGAATGAGTGTCAAATAGAGAGCAGACTAGTCCCAAGTAGTGGAACATACCTATGATCAATGCAAGGAAGCATGTGCAGGGTGTGGATACTCGGGGGGGTGTTCCCTCAAGGTCAAAAGGTCATCAAATTGCGAAAGGAAAATAAAAGCTCTGCAGGGCTTGACAAGGGAAGTGCTCAAGAACCAGGCTAACAATTGAGTATGCGGGAGCCGGCACAAGGCTCAAGCGGCAAGCTGGATGATGCAATGCAATCACAACTTGGTAAAATTGGGGGAGTCCTTCTGGAAGATGGCCAACATAAGATAAAGTAGAGTATGAGTCTTTATCTCAAAGTCATGGCGTAGCTACAAAGGACTCCCGATCCTAGGGAGAAACAATGGCATGGGTTCCAAAAGGCATAACAAGGCTCTAACTAGGGCACCCATGTTTCGACAATCCCCACCGCTAAATAACGACACTTCTATAACAATGTGAAGGTTCCGTGTCAGTTAAAAAGTGAGGTCGCACCTAGGGTTAATGACAAATGGTCAGAGGTCAAATGCATAATGTAGGTGAAAATGACATCTAACCTATATGACGGGTGTGAAATATACCTGCCGTAGGCGCGAAACGGTAAAAAATTCAACTCTTCTCGAAAAAAAATCTATTCAAAATAGTGCTCCAAGACATTTCATTAGTTCAAAACAGCTTAAATTGGCGAAAACTATAGTAAAGTGGGTTTGTAAAACATAAATAGTAAAAATAAATTACTATTTACCAATTCATTTTCATTTTCATCCAAACAATGGTTTTGGTTAGTTTTCACCTCCGAAGTTCAGTTGCTGATTCTGAAAGCTGTGGGCGTCCATTTCACGAACCGTCTGGAGCAGGTTAGTCATCTCATCCCCCTCTTTCATTTAATAGTTTTTATTTTAGTTTTCAGTGGTCCAATTTTTTTATTGGGCAAGCCCTACTTCTCCACGGTGTTGTACGCGGGCTATAGCTTTGCGGGTCGTGGGTAGGGCCTTCTAGATGCAGTCAACGCTTGCGTTGACCGTGGGTAGACGCCTCTGTTTGCTCAATTGCCCATGGGTATAGCCGTAAGTTTGGTTTTTTAAGTGTTAAAGGCTAAAAAATATTTTGTTTCTTCCTCTAGGATGGTTCCAGAGTGGAGGGAAAGAGAGCATGATGTTGTGGATGAGATTGTTCGCCAAGATTTTCCCACACAACAAGCACTACAAGCATGTGGCCTATATAAATTCTGGAACATTGGGGGTTTAAGGTGACAAAACCAATTGCTCCATCGGTTGATAGACTACTGGGACGTAGACGCACAAAAATTCAACATGGATGGTCAAACAATCTACTTAGAGGTGGATGTCATATATTTCATTACAGGGTTATCCTGCCGAGGGGAGGTGGCTAACATTTGATCTCGCATTGTTGGTGGTGGGATCACCATTCCGGACTACATAGAGCTGTACTGTCCTCCCGACACCCAAAAGGTGGGGAGTCAGGTAGCCATTAGGGCTATAGTCAGTTTGAGTATGAAGATCATAATGTCCACTCTCGTCAGGATCACAGCTTCAACAACTCTACACCAGGATTCGAGGCCGGTGATGTTTTACGCCTCATAGTGCATGAGTCCCATAGTATTTGACTGGTACACAACATTACTGGTGTCTATGAAGACCCAGTTAATGGAGTGCAAGCGTGGGCAGGCAAAGAAATTCTGGTATGGAAGTATACTATGCATCTTTTTCTTAGAGAGAGTTTTGAGGCTTAGTCCGAGGGTTGAAGTCCCTCCACATACTCTCCGTGACCCAGCCCTGACCCAGTGGGAAGAGGTTCTTATGCGACAAGGTGGTGGCCGATAGGCCTCACCATATACAGATGAGTTCTTCCACTAGTGGGATCGGCAGGTAATTTCCATTGACGACTAACCATATGCCAGGATAGACTTCCGTGGCGATCATGACATGCCGCTTCCTCTAGGGGCCGCGTTTAGAGATATCAGTATGTTACTCTTTTTATGTTTTCTATATTTAATTTTTTTGGGATTTTCGATTATATATGAAAATGAAAAAATATTTTTGGTGTAGTATCACATATTGACATTCCACTGTTTGTTCGAAGATGTTGGTCTGCGAAGACCAGAGGGCTTCCCGAGACATCATCGATGGGGCAGGGGTGGAGAGGTAGCTAGCGCTGCAGCAGAGCGCACATTAGAGACCGTGCGGGTCAACCTGTCCCGCATGACCAACAGGGTAACCATGGTTGAGGTGGAGCATCTGCCAGAGGCGATGCAACAACATGTTGTGGGAGTACCGGGCACCTGGGTGCGACTAATATGGCGCATAGCCCAAGCAGTCCACTAATACTATCAGACACATCCTGTCGAGGCAGCTAGGCCTCCTCCTAGGGCTGAGATATCTCAGAGTCCCATATTTTGTATCGATTATGTATATTTTTGAGAGCTACGGGCTCCAGTTTTGTATTGTGACACTACCTTTTTGGACATGTTATTTATAAAAAACTATGATTCTTCGGTTCTACTATATGTGTATGTACAAATGTGTGAATGAATGTTTATTTGTGTGCTTCTTTATTGATATGACAAATTCCAATCTAGGACATAATTAGCATATGCATAAGATACATGATTAAAACATCTTGGAACATGAATGTATGTAATGGAAACAAAATTACACTCCAAGAGTCTTACCCTTAAGAACATCCGTAGTAATGTAGGATCCCTCACGTGATACCGACCATTCAATTGAGGCACAACCAGTTGTGAATCCAGGTGGACCTCTAAAGACCGGACATGTGAAATGGCATCCTGAAGTATCTCAACTACAACAATGTACTCAGTCACATTGTTGGATGTAGGGCTGAGACAAGCACCTCTCGAAGACACAATCTGATGGTTTGGCGAATAAATAACCGATGCAGCAGAAGCGAGTCGCTGCATATGACAGCTAGCACCATCCGCGAATCCTAAGAACACAGGAGATTCCGTTGACATCTATCAACCAAATGAAAGCAAATCAACAGACCCGAAAAACCAAAAGAAATCTAAACTATGTACAGAAGAAACTATACAATAGTATACAAAAGTATTAGCTCCAGCTAGAAGCTCAAGCGTAATACCGCTTGAGGTAGAGCCCATTTCTAGGCTCCTTCAAGGCGTTCCCCTCATAATCTTCCAATTCGTAGGATCCTTTCTCAAGGACACGCCTCACTATGTAAGGACCGTGCCACAAGGGGTTAAACTTTCCTGCCCCTAGGGGTTCCTTAGCTTGGTCATACAAGAGGACCAAGTCACCTTCAGCATACTGCCGGGGATGGATAGACCTATCATACTAAACCTTGACACGACGTTTATTGGCATCTATAGCCATGGCGGCATCTTGACGCTGCTCGTCAATATTCCTAATGTGGATCAAATGTTGCTCAACATCTGACGTATCAGGTAGGAGCTCTATGGCTAGTTTTAACGAAGGGATTTCACATTCAATCGGTATTATAGATTCCACACCATATACTAGCTGAAACGGTGAGAAACCGGTGCTAGTCTTAACTGCGGTTCAATATGCCCACAAAGTAGGATATAACATAATATGCCAGTTTCTCTTGCTTGCTGGATGGTACATTGGAGAATGGTATTTAAGGACTTATTGACTGCCTCAACTTGACCATTCGCTTGGGGGTAGTAAGAAGATGAATGTTCTTGACGAAACCCAAGCTTGAGTGACAAATCCGCCATCATCTTGTTCTGAAAGTGACTACCATGGTCAGTGGCAATCTATGTCAAGATACCAAAACAAGTGATAATCCGATTGAACACGAAGTGGGCTGCTATAGCACCATCGAATTTTATGGTAGGCATGGCCTCAACCCATTTGGAAAAGTAGTCCATGACCACTATGATATAGTGATGCCCCCTAGCCGAGGCTAGTTTGCAATCCATGAAATCCACCCCCTACTTGGTGAAGGGATTGACGATGATGACCGGGTGAAGGGGCACTGGATGTGAGTGTATATACTGAGAAAACACCTGGCAAGGGTGACATCTCTTCACAATGTTCATACAATATTTGAAGATCGATGGCCAGAAGTAACTTGTTAGCATGATGCATTGGGCTGTCGCAAGCCTAGATAAATGACCACCACATGCCCCAATGTGGCAGTCATTCAGTACTAACTCCGCTTCTTCATGAGTCAAACAATGATGAAGGCTAGAGTCCTTTCCTCGACAATACAAAGTGTCATCGATGATGACATAATAATTAGCTTGGTGTCTCACATGCCGTCGTTAATCCTGTGAATAGTGCAAAGGGAACTTCAAAGTTTGGAGATATATGATGATATCCCCATACCAAGGGTCCACTGATGAGATAAGAAACAAATTCTCATCCACAAAGGAATCCTCATGGACGATGTCCTCATCAAGTCGTGGAAAATTTGACATGAGCTCAGCAAAAACCAAGGATTTCATCGACTTCGCCGAAGCAAAATCGAGATCAAATTCCCGAAGAATCACAATCCATTTATTGTACTCCCCACCTATCAGACATCGTGATAGCACGAACTGAAATGGATTGATATGCGCTATAACCGTGGTTTTCCTAAGCATGATGTAATGTTGTAAACGTTGGACTGCATGGACAGTCGCAAGTACCAACTTCTCCACATGAGTGTATCTCAGCTCAGCGTCTACTAAATTTCGAATAAGATAATAGATGACATGCTCTTGGAGCACATCATCTACCTGAACTAAGACCATACCAATCGTCTCAAGAGACGCGGCCACATAAAGCAGGAAATCTCTAGAAAAGTGGGGTGGACTGAGCAGAGGGGTTGATACCAAAGCTTTCTTCAAATTGTCGAAAGACTACTGGTCTTGCTCATCCTAGATAAACGGTGTGTCCTTCTTCAATAGGCACGCAAAACCTTTGGTAAGACTAGCATAATTCACTACAAAATGTCGTAGAAAAGTGGCTCTCCCTTGGAGGCTCTGAAGTTGAACTATGTTACGTGGGGGAGCCAACCGAAGTATTGCCTCAACCTTAAGAGGATCGACTCTTATACCCTCTTGTGAAACTATGAACCCTGAAAGGGGACCCATTCTCATGACAAAGATGCACTTATTAGGATTCAAACGAATCTTGTAACATTGACATCTTTCGAAAATTAGGCGAAGGTGCTTGGGGTGGTCCACTCTCTTATGAGAATGGCCCGCAATATCGTCCAAGTAAGCCTCCACTATATGCTTAAGGTCATGAAATGCATAGGTCATAGCACATTGAAACGTAGCTCCGATGTTTTTAAGGCCGAAGGGCATTTTTCGGTACACAAATGTACCCCAAGGAAATATGAAAGCCGTTTTATGTTGGTCCTCAGGGTTTATCTGGATATGATTATATCCAGAGAAACCGTCCATAAACAAAAAAACTTCGCTTCCCGCACACTCATCCAAGATTTGATCTATGAATGGCATGGGAAAGTTGTCTTTCAGACATGCGTGGTTCAGATCTCTAAAGTATGTGCATACATAGATGGTTCCTTCTTATCTACAGGAACGAGATTCGACACCCATTCAGTAAGGGGAACCGGGTAGATGTAACCAGCTTTAAGTAGTTTCTCCAACTCTTCCTTGATCACAGTTTCCTTCCTAGGATTCACAACACGAAGTCGTTTCCAAACCGGCTTGGCATTGGGATATGTCTTAATCTCGTGTTTGACAATACTAGGGTCTATTCCTAGCATCTCCTCATATGACCAAGCGAAAATGTCCCCGAATTCCTTGAACAGTTCGGTGTAGATAAGGATCTCCTCGGGAGAACAATCAACACCGATATAAACGTTCTCTATCTTCCCGGATGTGCAAGAGATGTTGATCGGTATGGTCGGGGAGATATTGGCCATATTCCCCTCCGCGTAAATCCCAAGTGAATCCAAAGGAGCCACAGGGTGACCAACCTTCTCTGCAAGAGTCATCCTAAACTCTTCTCACTCAATGAGATCGAGGTTAGGAAGAAAATAAGATCGATGATGCAAATCTTCCCAAGGCCTCTCACTACCACACATGGCCTCAATGATGGATTCATCCGAAGGAAAAGTACCATCAAGACAATCATGCGAGAAAGATGAGTCAGTTTCCCATGCCGGCAGCATAACGGGATCTTCCTCCTCTGTCCGTGAAGAGGGTGGATCCGGATTTGCAGTGGCTTGTTGAATTTCATGGTATGCAAGCTCAGCTGTAGATAACGGCATAACCATTCCAATGTGCGAAATGTCTCCAGACGATGTACTCGTGGATGGTACAGTCCACGAATCATTAAAATACGATGTCCGGAATGGTACATTATTCAATGAGGAGGACGCACTATCGAAAATGGTTCCAATAAAAGCAATTGGTGCAATAAAGTTGAATGTTCCCAACAAGGATGAATATAATCCTACACCAATGTTCCCAGTTTCCAGTTGAGAATCGTTGATCTAGGGAACGACAGTTCCTGGTGATGCTACGGAATTAGAATTAGGGAAATCTAGCTGATCGACCGTCACGATTCTACCTTCATGAGGAAATCAGATAACTCTAAATAAGGAGGATACGATCGCTTTCATTACATAGATCCAATTCCTTTGTCACGATTCTACCTTCACGAGGAAATCAGATAACTCTAAATAAGGAGGATACGATCGCTTTCATTACATAGATCCAATTCCTTCCCAGAAGAAGGTTGTAGTCGATGGGCACATCAACCACCTCAAATTCAATAGGAACGGATTTCCCACCCAAGTGGACCTCAAGTGAAGGGATAATACTATGCGGCCTAAATGACCAACTGTTGAACGCAGTAAGCATGGCCATAGACTTGGACAGGGGAGGAGAGCCAAGACTTTCTAGCAATCCAATGACATTACCGAGGTGGAAGCACCTTCGTCAACCACCGTGCGTTTAAAAAACTTATCCAAGCACCTTACATGGATTTGAAAATCTACATGGTAAGGTAAGAGAGGTTGGACATTAGTAGTGTCGAATTTAATGATGCTAGGGCTATTCTCATCCTAAACTCCCAAAGCAGATAAAAGGGTGTGCCATTGTGAAGGACATGCCTGTAACACCTCAAGAGCCAACATAGCACACAAAGTTTGACCCAAATCTTCTACAATAGAGTAGTTCTGGGTGGCTCGAGCATTGGGATTGTGCGCCGAGCTCTTAAGAACACCTTTTGGTATCCACGGCATAGTAGTGGGCTTCTTGATATGCAGTGAAGTATTAGGAGGAGGAGGAGGCTCATTCCCCATATTCAGTTGTGGTGCACCATAATTGCATTGACGAGTAGCAACACTAACTTGATATTGGACCATGTTTACGCATCTGTAGCTACCGACATGAGAAGAAGACGTTGTAGTTTCATTAGTTGCATAGCCAGTAGCGGGAGCATTCAAAGCCATATTCTGATGATGCGGAAGGGGATCTTTCAACACAACTGGGCTTTGTGCAAGATGATTCAATGCTTCTTCAATTCGAGGACACAAGTGAGTTAGGTGATCCTCCCCACAAAGTTTGCAAGGGAATTTCACTTTATGTCTCGACTTACGATCCCCACCAACATTTTTTCCATCCCGAGGAGGGTTGGTGTTCTCTTTCCTAGGAGTGTTTCGATTACTTCCATTGTTCGAATTATTCCCACCCTTATGGTTGTTTATCCCCTTCTTCTTTCCACCAGGTTACTGGTTACCTGATGGGTTTTCCGTTTGTATAGAATGAACATCGGACGACTGGGTAGGAGTGGACGAGGCATGAGCCTGTCCGGGGGTAGACTGGCTAATAGAAATTTTTTTCATTTGATTGGTAACCAAGTATAGAGGTCGAGTACTTGTGAATCCCAAAATTCCATCAGCATGTGGTCCAGGAACAGGCTTGGCTTCATATTGTGAACGCAGTGAGTTAGGGATAATATCATAGGATGCCCGATTGAGCATAGAGTAAATCTAGCTTCTGGGCTTTGAATATAGCTTGTTCCTCCTTTGTAATTCCGGACATCGAAACGCCCTTTGATATGTATGTAAGCAAAGACTTGAGGAACCACTCCAATGGAAAATCTAGAGCCAATGTTGGCTTTCACTAGCCTCTTCCGTCGACGCCATCTTGAATATGATCGGATATGTGCATGACCTTATTCGGGTGAAAGGTAGATATAATCTCGGTGCCAGTGTCATAGAGAACCGGCAACTGAAAGTGATCTAAGAAAACCAAAGATATCTCATTAAAACCCCTGTAGGTGCCCCCAGGCAACTTGACATACCATTTCGTGGCTACCCCCGTGAGGGTGCGTTGAAATAGTCTTAGACGGATAGAGTCATGATTTAATGAATTCGAGGAGCACCAAAGGTGAAAAGTTGTAACATGATTACCCGGATACTCACCACTCTTACCTTCAAACTTCGGAATGTCAGAAGGGAGCTTGGTAGGGATTGGAGGCAAAGAAGGATTGTAACACACCGGATCATTCGTCATCTTCGAAAGATTGGGTAAGTTCAAATGAGCAAGAAACGAGAGCGGTGGTTGTGAAGCTGGATTAAAGGCTCCCAAAAGAGGCTGACCTTGCAGACTGTAGGGATGATAGGAACCATGACCATGACCATGACCATAGGGCTGATAACCGCCCCCACCTTGACCCGTATACGGGTACGAAGGCATATATGTGTTGTGAGTACCATGGTGAGGAGGGTTGTAATAAGGGCCATAACTAGTTGCATTATAAGAAGGATTGCCACCATATTGATGGGGAATATACGTGCCAGTTGTAGCAGGAGTAGTTGAGTAATGACCGTAATTATAGGGTACATTTCCACCCCCAGCATTAGGAATGTGCCCACCCCCAGCGTTGGGAATGTGCCCACCTCTAGTGTTGGGAATGTTTCCACTCCCGGTGTTGGGAATGTATCCACCCCCAGTGTTGGGAATGTGTCCACCCCCAGTGTAGGGTATGTGCCCTCCTCCCGTGTTGGGAATGTGCCCACCCCCCAGTGTTGGGAATGTTCCCACCCCCAGTGTTGGGATTGTGCCCACCCCCAGCATGAGGAATGTGCCCACCCCCAAGGTTGGGAATGTACCCACCCCCCAGCAGGAGGAATGTTCCCAACCCTAGCGTTAGGAGGGACATGCTAGTTAGCAGTCGTGGTCGTAGTCATAGGTATATGTGTAGAAACATGCGCGTTAGGTTGTGTAACATGATCTGTGTTATGTGAAGTGTTCCCACTAAAATGAGGGGCAGTCCTAGGATTTGTTCCTCCCCCCAACAACCGTAGAAGCTGAAGGGACATGACCAGACGTAAATTGAAAAGGAGCAGAAAAGGTCACGCTACCTCCGGACGGAGCGAAAGTAGATGTGTTTCCCCTGGAGGGAGCAGAAGAAGTTGTGCCTCCCCTAGAGGGATCAGAATGGGTGGCACAGTCCCCGGAAGGGACAATGCTCATAGGTCCAAGGCTAGTATTAGCTTGACTGCCTGACAAAGTGGATGTAACAGTCAAATTAAGGCTAGGCATACCAAGTGAAGAAGGATTAGTGGTCGAAGGGTTCATGGTGTCATTAAGATCTGGCATCCCATATTGGAATCCCTGTGGGTAAGTATCATAAGATGGATTTGTCTCTGGGGGTGGATATGGCCCAAAATTTGCAAAAGTGATGTGTGGGGGTGAACCTTCTCCTCCAAGTTCCCTAGGAGTGTAAGGAACGGGCTGTCCATTGACATCTACTGATGGAGTCACGGGAATTCTTCCCGGTGTCCCAGATGCAGAAGTCATAATGCAGTTGTGAAGTTCTTCGTAATTATCAAAAGTATTGGAGGGGATCCTCTGGTGTCTCATATGAAAAGGACATGCTACCTCGTCAGCTGGAAGACCAGCTAAACGACGAGACCGATGGAGAGGTGGATATTGCTCCACGATAACTCCACATAAAAAGAACGCCTCCTAACGACCAACTATTGATCAAAGAGCACACACCTAAGGAAACTACAATGAAATGCACACAAACAGGACTGGCTCAAGGGACCTGCCAACACTACAGCCAGTATGTCTCACCTAGGAGAGGCTTGAGACTCCCAAAATATAACCAGAGGTAACATAATCGATTATAAGGGTTCCCAGACTTCATTGCGTGCACAGGGTCAAATCCCTATACAGCAGGCAACTGTGCTGTCCAACCCCTATCTGACTCATGATACGTACAGTATAACCACTGCAAGCACCCTATGCTATACCGAGGTAAAGCAACTAAGGTCACCACAATAAGCAATGCTCAGGGGGACAGTCGCAGGTGGGATCCGTCGTATGGTCAGGGTAGCTAAGCCCGAAACTCAAGAGGGTCAAATCCCCGAAGAGTCCCCGTACATGAACAAATCTTGGAAATATATCTCACGTTCAGCCAGTATTGGAGGGCTATCTCCGCAACCAACCTCCTGTGACCTCATGCTTAACTCTGGTTTGAGTAGAGATTCCTGAGAACACTGATGTATATCATGGGTTTCACCATTCCCTGGTCAGACACATAAGGTTGGTTCAATAGTCTTGGATTGTTAACTCACAATGATCTATTCCAAGACTCTAAACCTAAGCTAGTTGGTGCACCCTATAAAAATAAAAATCATTTCTGATCAATTTTAAGATTAAGTATTGACTTCAATGGCTGTAATTAATCAAAGGATATGGTCGTGAAACTGATGACGTATAAGACTCAATGGTATGCACAACCAGAAAACACTAGACTCATCTAATTAATAAAAGAGCATGCCACTAATATGATAATCAATCCAATGGTTCGAAATAAAATACAATCTCTTTAACGTTTCAATGCACAAGCAAGTCCTAGATGAAATCACAAGCACTTAGATGCAAAATGCAGTACATAAATCAAATATTTTTGTATTTTCTCTTATAAACGCAAGGAAAATGCAAAACAATGTTTTTTGTATTTTCTCAATATAATGAAATGAAAAAATGCAAGCAAAATCTGACTATTCAATAAAAAAATGCAGGGCATATCAAATAGACAACCCAGCAAGACCCAAACAGTAAGATTCAACCAAGCTAATGAGTTATAAAACAAGAAATTGTGAAAAATATAAAAGATCAAAAACTAAAAGAAAGAGGATTTTCTGGTCACAAATAAGGCATGGAACAGTCACGAAACAGGCCAACTAAGACTCAAGAGCACTCAGAATCAACCCAACAAACACCCAAGGCCAAAAATCAAACAATCCCGGAGTTGTACGCAACTGTTCAAAGAATAGCTGCGGGTAGACGTGGGCTATAGTTCACACAGAGGTGGGTAGACGCAGTCAAAACAAGGTTGTCCCATGTATAGGGAAAAGAAAATGAGCCCAAGAAAGGTCAAACAACCCAGAAAAATCTAGTTTTCTACTGTAGATCCTGAAGACCAATCAATGACACAAAAGATTGATAAACAACAACTCAAAATAAGGACAAATGCCTAAAAATCCCCCAAAATGGATGTTCTCCCCAGCGGAGTCGCCATTTCTGTTATGGAGAAAACTTTCTATGGCTTGGGGTAGACCACAATAGACAGCCGACTACCAGAAAATAACTCAATTCCCAATACAATGCTATATAAATGACAATGCCAAGATAATGGAGAAAGGGCCAACCTTCAACTGGATGTTTGAAGTAGATCCTCGTTGAGCTTTCAACTTCTACACTTGAACCTGCATATTAGTCTCAACAATAAGTACAAGTAAGTTCATATAACATGTGAAATACGTTAGCATAATCAATAGCATGATCCATGATATCATAAGCAAATATAACCCAATGCAATTTAACAATATTCACAACATCAATTGGATGAGAAAATGAGTATTTCCATTAATGAATAACAAGAAGTACAATATACGACCTCTTTCCGGCAACCAATCTGAACCAAGAACTGGGTCTCTCCACTTGTGCCTCCACCACTTCAATCCCTCATGCAATGGCAAACTCAAACTATGAAAGGAGTTTGGTAGGTGAACATAAGGAGTTCACAACAACAAGGATCAATGAGTGTAGACTCAAGTCACAACAAAAATCCACTAGAGTTATCTTGCTCTCTCTTTCTCCTCCCTTCCATACACCATAAGAGCTCAATATATAGCCTTCCAAAGGTAAGTGAAAGGTTGAATCAATTCGTTTCGAGGTATATGGAGGGCCAAAGGTCACCCTAAGACCGCTTTTTGGGAGTAAAAAGTAATTTTCTATTGGTTTTTACCATTTTACTTGGTGTCCGCGAGCTATAGTGGAACAACCTGCGTGTACACTGGATATAGTGGAACAACTAGCGTATAGGAACAAAAATAGGGATTTGTGTGTTCCTAGAGGGAAAATGATAGATCTGAGTCAGTAAAATGGATCCTGAAGGTCAATCAATGCTGATGCTCACAAGGTGGAAAATTACGCTGTAACAATGGAAGGAAAGCTATCAATCATCTCTTTAACTCTGCATACCCATTGGTCAAGATGAAGAAATTTTAAATTTGGACAGCCAGATGCCCATTCAATTATTACTTTGGAATCCCCTGCAATCTCGATATTGAAAACACCCCTCTTCTAGGAAAACCAAAGAAGTCCCCATAATGTAAGTAAACTTTGAGAGTCCTTCTGACATTTGCATTTAATAATTATCCCTATTCTAGATAAAGGAAATATTATTGAGCACATGCTCCCCCTTGGAATATGCTTTATAAATGGCAAAGAATATTTCTACTGATCCTTGGTCTGTACTATTATATTCTCCCCTGAGTACTCCATGGAGTAACTCAAGCCTATCAAATCACTGTTCTCCAAAATTAAGTTGATGAAGAGGGCAGTTCCGGGTGAAATGATAAGCACTTTACTGCTCCCCCTATCTGATATCTCCTCTTTTGGGTCTACTCCCCTTTTTGCCGTTTTCTTTTGTCTAATTCTTGTTTTAGGCAAGTTCTTTCCTCAATATTTTTCATACCAAAATCCTAAGACTACTAATATTCTCCCCCTGTCATGGTTCACAAGATAGTTATATTTTGCCTTAAGTTTTCATAAGGTGATTATTGTTTTCAAGCTAAGGTTGTTGGTCCTTATCGACATATTTTGGCTAAATGGTGATATTGATCATAGCTTTATAAGTCACAGGGTTTGACAATGGGCACAAGAAATGAAAATCTATAGTTATCAAATTTTACTAAAACATATTGGGAGGTTCTGGCTGTATGTTGCACACAATTTGTTCAACAATTCCAAGATAACCATTGACAAGTCCCATGGTAGTGTATAAGTTTTAAGCATCAGTCTAGCTCCAACTACAATAAGCAACTCAAATTCTCTTTTTCCAGTGTCAATCCTTGTGTCTACAACTATATAGTGCTGTATAAATCCTATGTACTTTGCATTTGATGATAGACCTTGTTTGGATATTCCAAGGACAATTAAACTTCAATTATAATTTATTTATTACCACATTCCTTTATCCAAAGTAGTTGGTTTATGCAGTATTTCCCTCACCATCTTAAACTAGATTCTTGTTAAACTAGATTATTGCAAACCTATCACATTTTTTCAAGAAGGAATATGCTACAAGTTCATGGTTGGAAATTGGAATGTATGTTTCATGTTTTATCCTCTTGGATGCATTAACCTCTATATCTCTGACAAGTCTCCCAGACTAGTAGATTTTGCAATACTTTTGGGTCATCTTCCCTATTTTTGGCATAACTATCTATTTTTTCATGGAACCCAATCAGATGTTTGATTTTTCAACATTAGGATGCTAAATATCTCACATGATTCTTTTAACCATAGGATATTTTGATGTTGATTTTATATAACTCATCCCACAAATCATTATGATACAATTATTTTTAATTAAATTTCTCTATCCCACTAAATGAAATCACTAGATTTATGTTCTTGCTTAAATTTATAATGTATCTTTACAGCCAAAATTCTCTACAAGGATGAGAAATTTTCACAGGAGTTGCAAAACATCAAACTGATGATACATAGAAACCTTAAAAAAATACAACATATTGCTTGAGGGGTCTGAGGTCTTTGAAAAGGAAAGCTTATCATATATGATAGGTTGCATTGTACATGAGCAAGTCTCTTCCCTAGGTATTCTACTGGAATCCTATCACATACCTTCAATTTAATTGATATTCCATGTTTTTGGGCTCAAATGATTTTTTACAGAGATATTTACACTTCTTAAATGATATCATCAATAATATGTCAAACATTGAATGATATGTTGTTTCCATGTAGTTTATGTTGAAATTTGTCTTGGTGCATTTATGTATGTTTTCTTAATATAATATGTAGTCAAATTTCTTGATCAAGTTCCAGGTTTTTCTTGTAATTTCATTCTTGCTATTAGCTATGGAATAATGATAATAGCCTTAAGCTTTGAAGTATTATTTTGGTTGATCATATATCATTTTTCTCATGTAGGCTTCACTTCTGGTTTCTATATTGATTTGGAATTTCAATTGTGGAATATTAAGTAAGATGTCAAACATGGATCGTGGAAATAAAAATAAAACATTAGAACAAAAGGATGTAATATCATATTTTCAAAAGCCTCAATCCAATAATCCACATCATATTCATGCTTCAATCTCCCTTGAGCAATGTATCAGTAAGAGAGATTTCAGCACTTTTGAGAATGCATTTGCAACCCATACAATGAATGGTAGAATAAATTCCTCTAGTGATCAAAGTGAGACAAATGCATTTTCAACAAAAATTGGTAGTTCAAATGTTGAAGATTTTTCCTTGCAAGGTGACACAGTCCATTCATAGAAAAGGAAAAAGGGCCAGTGGGACATAGGGAGAAAATTCCAACTTGATTGGGTCTCAAGATACCCATTTATTGAACCAATACCTCCAGAAAATGAGAATGAGACCTCACGAGAAGTTAAATGCATTTCATGTAGTTGGAAAGTTTGCAAGGTAGTGAAGTTGCAGATGAAGCTAGACACAATAGAGAAGCATGTTGGAAAGGTGTATGATAAGAAAACTGTAAATGGTGAGAAGGAATCTACTGCTAGATGGAAATATCTTAGCCAATGTCGACATCTTCAATATGAAGAGGAATATAATAAATTCTTAATAAATAAGAGAAAACTTGAGGAAAGTGGAGGAACCATCACATCTCAATTTGGAAAGATGATGGAAACAATTTTTTTATCAAAGACGATACAATCAAACACTGTATTTCACATCCTATCCAATGGTCGTCCTATAACAGATTATAAGAAAAGGATGATAAGAATGAGAAGATTGCGAATGCTATATTTTTGTCATTGTATTTGGATGAGGTTATGGCTGTTGATAATACTTCATGGATTTGCATGAGCATTTATATGGCCAATGACCATATCAGGCATTCCTATCTACTTGGAATTCATAAAATGAGCAAAAGTTCTACAACATAAAATATTTATGAACTTGTTATTAATAGTTTGAAGGAAATTGGTGGTATGGATCATTCAATGATCGCAAAAAAGTTGGTATGTGTTGGAGCAGATGGAGCATTAGTAATTCAAGGACAAAGAAACAACCTTTGTGCTAGAATACAACTCTCAGCTTCACCATATATGCTTAGCATTCATTGTATGGCTCACAGGATGAATCCTTCATTTAAAATAGTGAGCAAATTTGCATTGGTTTCAAAATTTGAATATCTTGTACGTGAGGTTCATGCATAATTTTGTCGGAGTCCCAAATGATTTTTAGAGTTTAAAAGTTTTTCCGACGGTGTTAAAAATGGAAAAAAAAAACTATTAAAAGTTGTTGATACAAGATGGATCTCACTGAAGGGACCAACTGAAAGATTATTCAAGGAATATGCATCCTTGGTAGGGGTAATGTATGAACATCGCATAAGTGTAGAAAAATCTCAAACTCTTCTCCTTATACTAACTGATATAGATACATTATTAACATTGGATGGAATTCTTCCTATGCTTCATGAAATGAATAACCTCATCAAGATGTCTCAGAGTCGCACAATATATATTGCTGAATACACAAATGCAAGAAAATTATCATGCCTTGCATTGGATAATTTGTATATTATGGCAGATTCTTTTACAGGTCTAACATTTACAAATTGGACTAAGATAATCAATATAGAAAATGGTGATTTTTTTTTGAAGTTTGATGAAAAAGGGATGCTATGTATGGCAATGCGTGGGCATATGGTTCCCTTTTATTATAACGATAAGATAGGAAGATCCACCAAAGAGTGCCCTGTTTCAAGAGAACGATTTGATAATGTTGTGATTTCAGTGAGGCACAACTTGATAGAAATTGCAAAATTACTATCATCAGAGATAAGAGAACGATTTCCTCGAGATGAATTGTTGGAGGCCATGTCTGTGGTATACACTCAATATTGGAACCATCGTCAATGTTCAAAGACTTTAAAGGTTTACTTTATAGGGAAATGCAAGACTTTGCATAGCCATTTTTGTCGAGAGGCCGAGACACAAGGATAACATATACAAGGAATTTTAGATTGAAATAAATTGTTAGAACAAGCTCAATGCTTTGCTAAAACAATGTGGGAGAAATTTTATGAGTTGGATAATCCTATAGAATATGGTGCAATAACAAGATTATGGACTAAACTCAGTGGTAGAGAAATCCTACGACAAAGAATGTCAGAATATTTCAAGTTAGCGGATTTATGTCAAACTATGATTTTGGGATCAGTGGATGATGAGAGAATGTTTAGTGCACTATCATTCTTGAAGTCAAATTTGAGGAACAAGCTTGATAAAAATGTGGATACATGCTTAAGATTATATGCAACCAAGTATGAGGTTGACAATTTTCCGTATGAAAGAGCACTAGCTCTTTGGCAATCAGATCGTGAAAGTAGGGGAGAAAACATTATAACAAATTTCTCTAATGAACTTGATATGGAACATAATGTTTTTGAGGATCATAATGATGTTTCATATGGAGAAGATCATGTTGAGAATGTTGAAAATGAGGAACAAGGCCAGAATGTGAATTGGGAATTTGATTTAATCGGCGATTTATGATCCAATATACATGAGGGACTTGAGTCTTATTTTGGTATAGGGTGTTCCATGGACCCTTCCCGGTGATTGCTATATGTGAATTTGAGGCTGCGTTTCAGGTAAAAATAGATTCTACATTGTACTTTTTTGTTGTAACATTGATTATTTGAGCTACATTTCCTTCATGCAATTTATTTTAAAATCGATGTTTTGATGTTTATCTCTTACATTGTCCCTTTCTTATATGTGATAGGAAAAATGTCGGAATTTGACAAAGCTAGGCCTAGGAGCTATCTCTTCACATAGATAGTGTCCTAGTATTACAGGATAAATAACTAATTTGACAACACTTTCAATACAATATTCACTTGAATCTCAACACCTACAGGGAAACATACTGTCAAAGGAGCATTCCAAACCTTGCTACTATACAGGTTAGCATGTTTCTTGTCTTATTTGGTGGTGTGTAGCAGTCATCTTGTTTTGGCCACTAGTAGTTAGATTGTTTTGAGTATATCCGAAATTGAATGAATTTATTGCATGTTGCATGTCTTTACGTGTTTATATTTTTGATTTTTGAATATAGTGAATTAATTCCACTACCATTCTTAAGAGATTGGATTACATGCACAAGGGTGCTCATAATTACTGTTTACATCCATGTAGCCTCCTTTTAGACTCCCAAAATGAGGATTGGATGCTGATAAGTCTACCCAGGCTTGTTTTTGTCCCCTTTTTATGCCTAGAACTGTGATTAATGGTTTTTATTGCTACTTTAAGGGCTGCCACTAGAGGAAGGTCATTGCAGGATTCATTTTCATGCCCATAATTGCCAATGGTTGCTGCATGAGGACATGAATAGTTATAAATTGCACCCAAGACACACTAGAACCACTTCTTAGGTTTTTCTCATCCATAAAACTAGCCCAAAACTGAATTTTAAAGCTTCTTTCATGGGGAAACATGCTATTTTCAGACCAAGAACCTAGAACAGACTTGAAAACACAACAAACCCTCTTCAACTAATCAAAGGAGAGGAAAACCACCCCAAGCATGGCATAAAATTCCTCAAATCATTGGTTGTTTCTTAGGAGGTCACCACATACCCTTCTCTAATTTTCTGCCCAAATCTCAGAAAATGTTTTTTATTGTAGTTGGAAAGGGCTCAAAATATGTTTGAGCATCGATTTACTAGCCTAAGTTATACCTAGAACTTATCCTTTCATGCACAAATCTACTTAGAACCCATGTTGATGTTTACTGACTTTCTATCTTATGCCAAGGTTTGGAAGTGACAACTATTTGAAGGTCAAACAACGTTGTACATGCCCAAAGATAATCATGATGGAACCTCTCAACCAGTTCTTTACAATGAGCTTGACTATATATACTATAAAAGTACTTGTAGTTTCCACTTGATTCAAATTGAGTATTACATGAATTGATTATATTTCATTAGCCTTGGGTATAAGGATGATAGTCACTCATTAACTATGAATTAATCATCGGGAGCTCCATTTTCATTGAAAAAATTCTTAAAATGAGGGTCATTTTCCAGAGATTAACTTCATCTTCCTAGGGAAATATCCATTAAACTTGTCTGAATTTATAGTTATTGTTTTGTGTATTTTGAGAATATAAATTTAAGATTATATATGCAAGGAAGATGAAGTTAACTATCTTCCCATTTATTGCAAGTTTTCTTGTTCACTGAGTTAACTATCTTCTTCAACCTGGAAACAGATCTGGTGAACAAAAATAAATGTAATTAGGTGGTAAAATTAGCATTACTGGATTTTGCTGAATTGCTGCATATTAGTTACTGTTTGATAATATTGCTCAGACATCTCCAGAAGCATTGTCCTTTGGATTTTTTTATGGTGTTAGCTTAGACCTTTGTGTGGATAAAGACCATAGAATCTTGTAGGGGCTCTACCCTTTGGATGCATTGAGGTTGAGGTGTGCTTGCTGGAATGTGCATCAAATTGCAGTGATTTGAAATGGATAGAATTTTTCATATGTTTTGGTACTTTATGAGTGGAAAATTGGAGCCATGGACTTGTAGGGCCCATTTTAGGGGCAGAGCCTATTTTGGTGATTTGGGGTCTTGAACTTCTATACCCTATTTTGGGCCCATAGGAATGGATCACCAAGGATAATGATGTTCTAAGTAACATATCTTGTAAGGTATTGATCACACACAGTTGCAATCGATTCCCACATTGCATTAGAAAATGTATAGTTACCAAAAAAGATGCTTCAATATTTTGTCAATATTTGAAACTTCATCTTATCCAACATGAAAAGTACAGTGGGTTGAATTCCAACTTCCAAATTGAATAGAGACTATACAATAGGACGATGTTCACTTCCTATTGCTTGTTTGATTTTTTAGTTTAAAGGATAATAGTTACACCTGTAAATAAAATAATGTCAGGCGTGTGATGACAACAATTACATATTATAGATTCAGTCGTTTGAAGTAAATTGTGTGCATTAGATTATTGATGATAATGATGATGAGAACACACCAATAGATAATTTTATCTATATTCTTACACAGAGATATTTCGTATCTTACAATTGACTGGTAGATTTTGTGTTGAAATGATGTCATAAGGTTGGACATAGTTTACAGGCATTTTTGTCACTCTACAACAATTTGGGAACATTGACGATTGAAATTCAATAAGAATATTTTAGCCACACAAAATCTATTTGTTGTGAAATAATAGGAGATAATATTGGAGATTGGAAGTGGGTGAGGTAGCGAAATATAAATCCAATTGGATTTGGAAGGTTAAGAATCCAATATGACAGCTTGTGCTCCAATAATGAAAGACATTGCTCAGCTCTCCCCATTCTGACATCGTTGGAAATCCTTTTTACCCTAATACAAAGCATGATAAGCTTGGATAGGATTAATATACCCAACCATAAACATGATAAGAAAGGGAGTGATGACACTCCTTTAGACTTGCAGTCAAAGAATGGAAAATGCTGGAGGGTATGCTGGATGGAGTTCATATATCACCTCCAAAAGTGCATTTTGAAGGTTTAGATTCAATGGGGATTGAAATCCAAAGACGTTCACGTCACCTTTAAGTAATCACCTTTTGTAGACTTCAAAATAAATTTGACACACTTTTAGTCACAATATGTGAAACTAAAAGCATAATGAGGTCTTTTACTTACATAAAGTGCCACACAATATAGAATCATTGCAAAATATGACAAAACTACCTATATTTCTAGAAAATGCAATGAAGACAATATTATAAATCTAATTTATATAGATTTTTAAGAGAGTACATGACCTCATGAAAACTTGTATGAGAGAAAAATTAATCCCCAAGAGCCATTAATAGATTATATGCTTGAAAACCGAGTACTATATTTCTCTACAATAAGAAGGGACTAACAATATATTGGGTAATATTGGATGGAATGGAAGAGAGAAGCTCTTTTTACTGAGAGAGTCTGAAAGAGAAAAAATAACAAAACATATTGGTAGAATAGGTCATCCCTTAAAGACACAAGTTGACCCCATAGTGTCTCTATTAAATAGGTTGGATCTCATAATTTTGTATGTCCAGTGATCATATATGTTATGTGACCATTAATTAATCCCCAAGAGCCATTAATAGATTATATGCTTGAAAACCGAGTACTATATTTCTCTGCAATAAGAAGGGACTAGCAATATCTTGGGTAATATTGGACAGAATGGAAGAGAGAATCTATTTTTAATGAGAGAGTCTGAAGTAGAAAACATATCAAAACATATTGGTAGAATAGGTAATCCCTTAAAGACACAAGTTGACCCCATAATGTCTCTATTAAACAAGTTGGATCTCATAATTTTGTATGTCTAGTGTTCATATATGTTATGTGACCATTGAGAAAAGGATGTCATGTTGAAGAGGGGACTGATCTCTAGTCTGTGTTTTAGTCCAAATGGCTCATCATAACTGCTTGCAGATTATTGTACATGACTGTATCTAGTTATCTAATTGTTATATCCCCCAGAAATTCCTAGTTATGAGGTACAGGGACTGCTTCTATTGGAAATGGTCTACAGGTATCCTGCAAGTATCCCTATGCTTGTCTTCCTTCTTGTGTTGAAAAATGCCTATGGAAACCCTAAAGTGCATGCCCCCTTGCTAGGAAAATGATCAAGCACATAACCATTTCCCATAATTCAGTTTAAACTCTAAAATGCAGTTTGGTGGTCAATGACAGGCCCAACATTAGCCCTGAACCCTCCAAGTGACCACCCATGCAAATAGGGTGGTAACAAGGTGCTCAAATTACATTGGGAAAATTTACAATGGAAAATTTTAAGATGCAAAGGAAGCTATTATTTGCCAAAATATATTATTATTTGCTAGGGTATGTGAGCAGTAACATGTTTAGATAGTTGATAAAGCAAGAATCGGTCAACCATTGGAAGGATAGAGAGTATTGGCAATGTTTTAAGTCCTCTTTGTAGCTAGGTTTTGATTACTTACACTTGGAAGCTGGTTTGGATTTCCCTGGTTGGACTTGAAATTTACTTGCACAGAACATCAGAAGCATATCCAATATCATTTAGTTAATAAAACACTTGAGGTTCATCGCTAAATTTGCTCTTTTCATGCTTTTCTTTGCTAAATTTGTCTTGAAAGGTAATTGCTCTAGTAATGGCTCTTCCTCTAGATCTAGAAGGAAACAATTAAATGCTTAAATTAACAATTAACAATTTCAAGTGGCTTGTAGATAAGCCCAAGGAAGGAGGAGCACCGATAGGGTTGTCAGTATCATCTTCTGTGCAACAAGTTGTTATGAAATTGAGCCAATTGTTAGCTTGATATGGGGGAACTGGGCCACTATGGTTGATTGGCATTTCAACGTGTGAAACATACCTGTATTTTCAAGTATATCATATCCTTCTATGGAGAATGATTGGGACCTGCAACATCTACCTATTGTTTCCAAACCAACTCCAAGATTATTTCCTAGGTTCTCCCTTGTTTCTTCATTCTGCTTTCCAAGTTTTGTTGTTATTTTAGTGTTTAGAAGATCTGTCTTGGAATGCATCAAATGTGACATCATTTTAGATTTGGGGATCATAATCAACATCTTGAATTTTGGTTTTTATTTTTTGATTGATCTGAGTATTTCAGGAGCACAATAACGACCTAAACATTGCCCATCCATCCCTTGATGCACTTGAGCTGAGTGCTGAGTTGCATTTCTAGTTTTGTTTAAAAATATATTGTATGGTAGTCGATGTCCAATTTACGAATGTATTTTGTTTGGCATTTATGCTAGTTGCATGTTTGTGAGTATTTGCTAGTTATTAAAAAATAATAAAATATTGATGTTTCCTTTCGAAACAATACTTTTGTCTAGACAGTTACAATAAGTGTATTCTGATACAATACTTTGGTCACCTTTATTCCTTGTATAGAGGCTTCTATATATGCCAATAGCCATATATTGTTATGGCTATGATACGATTTAATGCTCAGCCAACTGATTGCTCTTTTCGAAATTGGATTTGTATTCTTGTTTACAGCTTAGTGGTATTCATTTTATTGCTTTTGCATCAGACTTTATAACAATGGTTTCTGATACTGAAAGACATCATACTTCACAAAATTATGAGGTTCACAAAAAAGTATTCATTCTACATAGTCCCAGGTCCATTTTAGGAACAAATTTATTTAGGGTATGTTTCCCCGGGTTGATTACTGTTAGTACCCAGAGCTGTTGATACAGTTCTAAGCCATTCCAAGAAGAAAATTTAGTGATTCCCATAAATTGTCCTTCATAAAAATTAATTGTAAAATGCAATCAAGTAAGCTTGACAATATAATGTTGGGAGCATTTTGAAAGCCTAATGTGTAGTCCTCCGGTATGACTTGTATGTTTAATCTTTAAAGTTAGTATTTGATCATGTATGTGATTTATCTATTGGTTTTATATGAAAGGGTGCTTGACTGGTATATATTCATTTCCTTGTGTTTACCAATATATGTTTCATACTGAAAAGGAGGTTATGGAAATCCTAGGTCAAGGGAATTCCTCCACTCATGCCAAAAAAACTTCCTCCATAAGGGAATGACCTGACTTCTCCTATGCTATCAAAACTACTCTACTAATGTTGCATATTCTCTTGATGATGATCAAACTCCTTGAACACATTTGCTGGAAATGCATTTCCAGATTTGGAATTATCCTATTTTTTCAATTGCTTAGGGAAAATATGAGCAATGTCTCTATTGGTCACTATAATCATCCAATATTACATCACTTGGAACTCTAGATTATACAAATGGAAACAAATTCCATTGGTTTTGTATATGAATAATTTTGATCTACAAGTTTCAATGAAAGAATGTGGAAGCATATTCCTATCTTTATGAATAATATAAATCTAGAATTGTTGGAATATTCTCACCATCATTTTTTGCATTTTGCATGCCTTCATGCATCCAGTCATTCTGCATGCAAAATGCATGCATCCAGTCATCAATATGGTAGTCTCCCAGCACCTAGTCCTCAGTATTTCAACCCCAAGAGCTTGGTTCTACTCAGTTTTAGCCCTCCTAGCCACATATGCACACTTGTTTTCATCACTAGAGTACAAGTGCACCCTCTTCCACCTATTTAGGATTTACTTCAGTTAGTTCCATGATTAGTGGATATGCTCCTTGTTTTGAGGACTGATTGCTAGTTTAACTAACTGAACCACTTAGATAGACCTCTAGAGAGACTAGATCAGCTATAGTGACTACTGACAGCTCCTCATGCACCCACATTGGAGTCTCCTTCCCTATATTAGTTCCCATGCACTCAGTTAGACTCATTTCATTGACTATTTCACTGTTGTGACTACTGCCACTGGTTTGGATGATGTCTCCAATGGTATCCAAACCACACATTGAGGAGAATTCGAATGAACTTAGTGGAATTCGAATTCATTTGATTGTATTAAATTATTATTCACTTTACAGAGTGCCAGTTCATAGTTGATGTATGATACAACATTTTTTGTCATTTCTTATGTATGAGTGATTATTGAATCTCCATTTCTTCTTCTTCTTTCTGCACTTCTTGAGTGAGTTTTAGTGAGGTCTTCTACTGTTGAGTGATCCTAATCCTAAAATATCACATGGTATCAGAGCTGACAGCAGCTATTTGAATTGCAACAACATCAGTTACAGCAATTCCTTGAGCATATGTATTTCATTGAGCACTAGAAGCCTTTGGGTTTCCACAACAAATCCTAGTGCTATTTCATTGAATTCACTGGAGCAATCCAGTGAGGTCTATCTAGGTGTGAAGGAACCAATCATATGTTCTCAGTGTCCTAAGGCAGTGTTCAATTCGAATTGCAGCAGATCTCCATTTCATAATTCTCATTTGTTTTGTAGGAATTTCCACTATTCAACTTCGAATTTGTTGGGTAGAATATGCACTATCTAATTCAACACTTAATTGTCAACTCGGGAAGGTAGCTTATGAGATGCAAACACTATATGCGCAGGATTGAAGGCTTGAACTAATCTAAGCTAATATGAAGCTGGTAATCTACCTAAAATTGAGTAAGGGTTCTGAACTATCAAACAGATAAGAATAGTATCAAGCTATACTACTCTACCTTATAAACAAGAATTGGAAATTGCGAAAGAAAATACTAATCTGAAAAGTGAGACTTAATTGAAAACAAGCTACTTACGAAAAATGGAAATTACTTAAACAATTACTGAAAATGGAAAAGGCTATTCAAACTTAAACCATGAGATAAATTTAGAAATCTAATCTTACAAGATAATTTGAAGTACAACTAATATTTAAAACAAGAGACTATTCTATCATGGTAAGATGATTGACTTAGTTAATCTAAAGAAATACAATTTAACAGTTAACTATCAATTCAAAAGAATGATGAACAATTCATAAATTAATCTATATTATCTAATTCCACTCTCCTTGAGGATTTTGAGGGAATGTATCAAATGTAATCAGAATTGGAGAAAATGCATCTAAATGAATTTCAAATGCGATAGATAAACAAAACGGAAGTAAATCAAATTTAACTTCTACGAAGAGGTGCAAACTGAAAAGTGACCAATTACAAGTGATTTTAAACATTGCAACTATTATTCATCCATAAGCAAATGACATTCAGAAACTCTAGTTATGCTACCTAAGACTGATTTGAAATGAGATGTTATTAACAATCGATCTATTAACAAGAAACCAAGAACATGTATTTCTAATTACTACTTTGAAATTGAAGGCATGCAAATATCTATGATATCCTACGAGGGTAAAGCATGAAATATATTTACCAACACAAATTTAAGGAAATCTAAGCATATGCAAATGACTTGGTGTAACGCCCCATATTTTGACTAGGCGCGTATATGGGGTAGACACCTTTCACTTTATTTGCTTGTTATCTGTTCGACTCAGCTAGACAGAGTGAACTATATTTTCGGCATGTTAGACATAATGATGTGTTGCTACTATGTTTAGGATGTTACTATGTCCATGCTGATACTACGGTTATGATGTTACTATATTCATGCAGTTATTAAGTTATGATTATCATGAGATTCATTGCGTTTATGATGAAAATATATGTTTTAGCGTTTTCATTAATGAAATGTGAAATATATGGTGTTGTACGTGGGTGCCATCCTGTGATGAAATTGATAGAACTGTTATATTCCATACATACCTGTGATGCGATAAAATTGTGACGTGAAATAAAATGATGTTGATGATATGGATCAATTGGAGATCGAATGGAAATGCTTGTTATAAAATGTGTATTTTGCGGAATACTAACCTACAGGACTCAAGGGCTATGGATAGCCGGATACTTGACCTGATAAGAACCTATCCATGCAGTAAACCTTAGCAACCGAAATTGATGATACGATGACATGGACCGATAATCTTGATAGCAGCAAAGTATGATTCGACAAGGGTGTAGACCTGGTATGTTGAGAGGGATGGATGTGTTTCCCACCGTATGTTCCTATGATACCCGAGGTCGTGGGAGGGCCGTGCTGAGACACGCTCCCCATGTAGTTGTGATGACGATGGTCGGATGCCTGCTAGGGGAGGATAGGTCCGCTGTTCAGCCGACGCTCTCAAGTTCTATGTGGTTAGGTCGGTGAGTCCGACACCCACTTTTGTACTAGCAGAGGAAGGATAGGGAGGATGTGGACGTAGGTTAGGATGGGAGGATATGATAGTTAGTACTGCTGAGGGTTGGGTATTCATTGACCTGGAGTTAGTGGTAGTAGGTAGCTTTCCTTGTACCCGATTGATTAAACAAATGTAATCATAAAAATAATGAAATCAAATCTTAAAGGTTAAATGATAAAATGACCGATGATGTTTTAGTAATATTATGATGAATGTATACTTGTTCAGTTTGCATAAAGTATTATTAGTGTTAGTTAGCTGTTATGCATAGGATATATGACATATGTTTATAGTGCATGTCCATCTTGTGCATATGCTGGCCACACATGTACATTATGCACATGTGCGATAATATTGGTTTACAACATACTGATCAAGATTTAACAATGGTATAAGTTATCATAGATAACTCAATTAAGTATTTAGTGAATGACTTAATTAGTAAAAGATCATCAAGCTCTAATGTGTAAAATAAGTTAATTAGTCTTTGTATGTAAACATTGTAATGAACAATTAAAATAAGTGTCATTAATTGTAAGTATCCTCGAGTGACGGTGTATTCAATATGAAGTATAACAGTTAAACATTAATACTAGAAGAGTGTACTATAATTGTTGATTATGATTAATTAAACCATTAAGTATATTTCATTATTTATACATAGAAATACTATGTTGACACTTATCGATTAAACAAATAAATATTTTAATTACTATTCACAATTAATTTAATTACTATTATTATTGTTATTATTTAATTAATAATAATAATGATAATAATCCTTTTTATAAAGCATAGTGGATTGAATAATTTATTAAATAGATTATTCATTTAATTAATGGACAGAATCATTCCAAGTAAATTAAAAGGGTTTGTTTAAATAAATTATTGAATAATCCCACTGCTCGAGAGAAACTTGGATGATTAAAAATAATATATATAATCATCATTTTACCTTGAAAAGGGTGTTGCATTAATGATTTGTACTTCCAAATACCATGACAGCTAGGGTGGTGGAGTGATAAGGAAGTTATGACTTTATGAAGGAGGAGGATTTCTATAAAGAGAGGATTTAACAAAGTAGTAGGGGGGGTTATTGTGGGAGAACTGTGAGGATTTGTAGGGAGAAGTGAAATATTTCGAGGAGGGGTATAACTCGAGGAATGGAGGAGGCAGAAAACTCCATTGAGGAGGGGGAAAACTCACTGAACAGTATGGTTATTGAACTAAGGACAAGGCTGCTATGGGGATTATCGGTTTGTGGGCTCGGGGGCTAGGCAATCCATTTATTTCCTAGGGTCAGCATGATAATAGCTGATCGGCAGGGTGGACACATCATTTCGGGTTGCTAAGGGAACCTACAAAATCCACTACAGAAATCTTCTTATCTTACTGCAAATCTACGGATCCAGGTATTTTACTGAGCTAGCTTAAATAAATTGTATTTTCTTTTATTATCAAATTATACATGTTAAAAGAAAAGAATTAAAATGAAAGTTTTAAGTTTATGTTTATTTAAATTGCAGAGACATATAAACATTTAGATAACAGAAACATAGACGGTGGATTCTTTTCTTCTAGAAAACAATAAGGGAAAAACTTGGTATTTACATGAACATGGAATAGAGACCCAGTGCCTAGCAGGGGCACTACAGGTGGTATCAGAGCGCAAGGTTCAGACACTAAGACCTTAGGGCCTAACTACACCTGGAATTATAGTAAATTTACTAGAAAATAACAAACAAATATGATGGCTGCAACAAAAGGGGAGATAACTTGAAGAGCCTTTTTTCGGTGTATTAACAAAGCATAACAGAAACAGAACTTGAACGATATATACATTTATAACTGCTTATGAAACTAATATATATTATGATTCAAAGGTTATTTCAAAACCCTAGCATAATTATATGGCATCGTATAGGATAATATATAAATAGACCAAACTAAAACTTAGTTCTGAGAACTATATTATACGGTGTATGATCACAACCACTAAATCAAATTTAGACAATACCAATGTTGTTTCAGAAAAATTATTAAATTATGAGTACAAACTAAAAAGGCTTGGAAGTAATACCGGTGATAGAGTTTACAACTAGGGTAAGTCGACGTCATCCTACATATGCATCGATATATTCTTTTCACTAAACAAAATTGATAACAACACATTGTATATAAAAGATCACATGGCCAAATCTCATTAGAGAGGAGCCCACACAAGACACACTTGCACCCAAAGCTCACTCCCGAACATACCTTCAATGCCAAATAAAACCTAATTCTCTTCCATAAATAGGGAATAGTTGATGCCACGTAAGGCGGTTTCCGCATTGTCCCTTGAGCAGTTTGCCATACCGTTTTTTTTATATACGGATGTGTAAAAAGTAGACACGTGTGATGGTGGTATTTTTACAGCAACCACCAACCACCCTTATCTTGCGTGCATGTTGCCAATGCGGAATAAAAGAGAGCTGTCGATCTTCCTCTATGGCTCTTGCAAACCTCCAAACAAAATGAACTTTACCAGGTCGTAACAATTGCAATGTCCCCAATTTGCTGCATCAAATTTCTAATGGTTGTCACCAACACTCGAAATCAAAGGTGGAATTTAGTAGATCTTCATCTTATATAAACCGTATTGGACCAATTATAGCAGCAACAAATAGCTTGCAACAGTTTTCGGTTTCTTCTCTGAAAACCTGAAGTCGTGCAAAAAAAAAAAGAGAAAAAAAAGCAAAATTTAGCCAAGTTATGGGCCATCCACAGCAAAATGACCAAAAATTTCTAGCACCCAGTCCTGTCAATAAACGCAATAAGAAAAATAAATGAAAAGAAGAGTCCAAATCCATTACAGAAGGTTCAAATTCATAAAGAAACCGTATTGAATAGATGTAGATAGGACATGGTCTGATTGCCAAATCTTATCAAGCTATGAACAAGTTTTTACCTCTAGTTGCAAAATTTTGTAACTCCTATCTAGAATATAGATAAGTGTTGAAGCTCCAAATATTATATTATAAGGAAGGTCTTAGTATAACATCCAAGAAAAGAGCTCAAGGAGAAGGGTCGATGGAGACATTAGGACGCCAACCCTGGTCAAGCATTTCGAGGTTGTAATCGACGGCTTCCCCAAGCCTTCTGTCTCTGCACAAACCTTGAATCAATACGCAATAGCTGAAAGCATTCGGCACGACGCCATTGTCCTTCATTTTCTTGAATATTCTCTTGGAGTCATCAAGCTTCATTGCCCTGCAAAACCCTTCAATGAAGGCCGTGTAGACAATGACTTCGGGTATGGTTCCCTTCTCCTGCATTTCACCGAATAACTTCATGGCCTCCTACACCAGCCCGTCCTTGGAGAGGCCGTCCAGCATGGCCACGAAATTTGGGGACGAGGCCCGTCCACCATCCAGTCCCATTACCTGAACACGTAATGCTGTCTTTATCTTGGTTCCAAAAATAGAAAGTGGATATCCCTGTTTTATTAAGAAGGATCTGAAGCTGCACCAGGGTTTCACCTTTTTCTATTTTCTGCACAAGTTTTTTTTTGCAAACAAACTATTCTCAGTCTTCAATATCACGTCTCTCCTTTAAAAATTACCACTGATGCAGTCCAAAACCCCAATGAAACCGCCAACTGAATAAGGAACTGGATTCCGACTGGCTGGGGGGGAATGAGTTCATCTCGGGCTGCATCGTTTCCCCTATCAGACCTCCAAAGCTTCGACAAATCTTCTTAGACAGGATGAAGCTGATTTAGCCACTGGAGGAAGAATGAGCTCGTGGCTAGCTGCGTTGAAGGCGTTAGTGTTAGGGTTTGAAGGCGTTGACACCCCGGTTAAAAAAATGGGTTTCCGAAAAGAACTACCTCACTTTCTATAACATCCCCAAGGGCGGTGTTGCATGGGTCATAGGTGGTTTCTAATACCACTTTATGAGCATGCGGACGAGCTAGGAGCATGACACGTATGAGGGTGGTATTCTTAACGCACCCGTCCCCTTCGTTATCTCCTAAGCATCTTGATGGCGCGAGGTCCACCGTGAGCCATTGATCTCCTTCCCCATTGCTACGTCTATGATCTCCACAATGCCATGTCATTCGTAAAGGGCCCCATGCATTACCCATCCCCCATCATCCAAGTTCGAGCCTCTCTTTCATTGATCGTTTAGATGACCCCAACGTGTCGCCCGAATGCTGCTTAGCATCGGTGGTGGCAACACCCGTGGAAACCCCTGCTGGCCATCTACGCCCAGGCCCAGGAGCATTGTAGTAAAAGGTATGGGTACCAGCCCTAGCTTTCAGCATCCAAAACTCATCATGTGACCTAACGCCAAGTCCAGAATCGCCCAAGCAAGCCATTACACCCAAGAACATAGCCTTCATTCCCAGCTGGTAGGTCGAAGAGGGGTTCACGCACCAGCCAATACACACAAGCGACCTAGCTAAACAACATTCCTACCGTCTATTAAAAAAAAAAACTTTTCTGCTCACGTCAAATAGCTGAGGATAGCTCCCACGCTTCTAGGATTATCAGCCGTCTCTCGCATTTCATTTCCTCCATGTAGATGGGCGAGAAAGATAACTGCTGAAAGTTCACTCGTCTGCTGAATATAAACCACGTCAATTTCTTTTGCTGGATATTAAAGCTGTAATGAGGTCAACGATATAGATCTCTTTACAATGTGACACTTCCCTCTATGTGATATAAACCTCTGCGACCAGGTGAGAAATTTTTCAAATGAATATATATAAAGAACATGTTGATGACCGTCGATACAGGATAACATTATCAAAATCCATTAGTTGTAGCCAACATGGCGGGTTTTGAATGACTTTATTCTAACCGGATGTAAGCCCTTGCTAAGAATTTTCGAACCTTCATCATCCCTGCCATAATTATATATAAAATAAATAAATAGATAAAAGAAAATAAACCAAACCTTTACTTCTACTTTAGAAATGTTCATAAATAATATTGAAAATAGACAAAATCAATAAGCTCTACCTCCAACACAAACTAATAATACTTAATATTTCGCATTTATTTTTTCTAAAAATCACAAATAATATATCAAAAATATTGATTATACTAGGCACAATGTTGTATTAAAATATTTAATTAAAATAATTTACTCGCTTCCGCATGAAAACCTTAGTTAATACATGGTCGTGGCAAATGTGATAGATTCCCTTTTAACAATATTGTCATCTTCAGGAAATGTGATTTAGCATACCTAGATATAAGGGCTATTTGATTTTGGCTTTCACACGCATTGTGTGCTGGTTCATCACCTTGATCTTTCTCGTCTCCCATTCCATGGTTATTAACCTCATGTCTTGATTTTGGTTGGCAATGTATGACAAACCATTTTTTTTTCAATTTTTAAAAGGTTTAGATAGAAGAATAAATACAAAATAACATTAAAAAAAAAGAAAATAATGTGTCTTTTTATTTAAATATATAATATACTTTTAACAATAAATTATAACCATAATATATACACATAAAGAAAGATGCTCAAAATGGTGTATGGAAATGGAAGACATTTTGTTCTTCAATAATAACTATATAGAATATAACACATACAAACTATTAGTCTTCACAATTTCTTATTATATGTTTTGAATTATTTATATTTAGAGGTTATCAATTCAAAAGTAATTTAATTTAATAATTTGTTGGATTTACAAATTAACATCTCATATACATTATACAACATTATAATATACTTTTGAGGTATTCACTAACGAAAAAGAATGATTTATAAATCATATTGTAATGACTCTAATATAACTCGGTCTAGAAAAAAAAAACAAAAAACAAAAAAAAAACAGTAAACAAAAAAAATTGGAAATGCATGACTAAAATGATGTAAAAGAAAAAGGAAAAGATCATCCTATCATTAACACTTTGAAATATATGCAAACAATTTACAATCACATTTAGCCATGTGTCGATCGATCAATTACAACAGATAGCATGATATGATATTATACATAAAGCTTTAATTATATAGTGCTTATAACATACCTTCTCCCACATACAATATTCCTTTTATCAAATGTAATATAAATATGAGTTATCGATTTATATAAGTGACACACACACACACACACACACACACACACACACACACACATATATATAATTAAATAAATAAAATTCCTCGATAACTATATGGAATTTCCACAGTGATGTAAAATGGAATTTTTACAGTGATGCAAAATGGCAAAGGTAGAAATGAAGTCCATTATTTTCTTATATTTCTTCTCTAATTTCGATGTAAACTAGGAAGGGGTACTTATGATACACTCGCTTGCATCATTTCAAAAAAAAATTATTATTAGTGTTTCATATACAAAGCTTATTTACTTATAGTTTTAAGTTTACCGTAGACTAGGTTGACAATATTAGGATAAAAGAAACACATGCCAAAAGTATAAGACCTTCACTCACGTCAAAAGATCCAATTAAAAGTTAACACTTTACAACCATCTAGAATAATTCCAATGAGTATTACAAAGAGTGGAAATTTTTACATATCAATTAAGAAAGGAAAATTGGTGTTTTAAATCTAATAATGAATTTCGTAGAATGCATTAGTTGCAATGCTAAGTAACATCATTTAGTTTTATTGAATGGTTTTACATGTTAAGTAATTGACATGTTTAGTGGTTATGTGAAGGTGTCATTTGTTAGGTCGACCACATCTAAACTTTGCTTATGCGGAATAAGAGAATATGGTAAAATAAACATGGAGTGGTGTTTGAATTGTGAGTTCCTAGGTCCCCACAACAAATTACACAAACATCAATGTGTGTGTATATAGATAACTTGGTACAAAGTACAAATTAAAGTGAAAAAACTCATGAACACCTCATAATTATGTTTACAAATAGAATTTTCATTTAAAAATATAAATAAATGTAATAATATACAAGTATTTTAGTTGGGAAAGGATAAGATATGAAATGTTATGAAGCTCAGAGATAGAGAGAGACTTAGAAAATACATTATATATTATTTAGATAAGATAAAGGATGGAAATAAATTTGCTCGATACAAGGACTAGGTATCCTTTTGAATCCCATTAGGGAAAACACCATGTACTTAAACCAGGAGATTGCATATAAAGCTTATTAAAAGACTATTTTATTAAGGGGGAACATGGCTTTAGACTAATTAAGTTAAATATTGGTGTAATGGTGCGAAAATTTTTTGAGAAAATTTTTGGGATTAATCATACCTCATATAATGATGAACTCGGGTAATAATAAAAGAGTCATAAGAATCACAACACAACCCTCAACTTAACTCAATTAAAGCGGTTGTTATGAAGTTCTAATATGATTGAACATATTAAGTAATGATGTATTCGTTCAACTTGTAGGATTAGACTAAGGTCTTTACAAAGTACATAAAGGTTGCTTGTGTGGGTAGAAAGAGTGGTGATGTACAAATACAATGGCATACTAGGATAAATGCTAGTAATTACCTTTGCGATGGTAAGGGTGGGAACAAAACTAGCTATGAGATTCTTAAGGAATTGAAGAAGTAATGGTTCCCCGACAAATTATATTGGTTTGAAAATGAGAATAATAAATAAACACGATAACAATTGTATTTTGATAAGAATTAGCCATGAAAACCTTGTAAACAACAATAGTTCTCCTAATTTAATGATGTTACGATACTTTTGTTTTGTTTATTACCGATAAGGAAATAATAATGTATGACCTTAGGGTTTTAAGGACATGAACCTTCTTCCCTAAGAGAGGTATGCAAACCTTAAGGGTCCTTGGTAGTTACGTGTTGAGTGAATACAAATTAAGAGTTCTAATGACCTCTGATTTAAATCGTTGATTATTTCATGCTAAGTTGGATCAATATAAGCTTTTGTGATGAGTAAACCTCTCTGGATGTTATAACTTGAAGGATGTTGCTAAACGGTAAGAAGTAGGGTACTAAGGTGGATAACACTTGATTACAACCTTAGGGATTCTAGAGATTCAATAGAAGGATTAATCTAAATGTTTCTTAATTATTAGAATACACGTCAGGGGATAAAAGAAGCAAAGCCATAGGATAATATCGACATATTCGGTCAAGTCAAAGCTAAGTAGGACAAGTATGGCCAACACCTGCTACTTGCAAGAATGAAGAGTGTATGTGTCAAGAATTTCCCTGCATTATTATGACTATAACTTCGGGACGAAGTTTCCTGAAGGGTGGGTGTATGTAACGCCCCATATTTTGACTAGGCGCGTATATGGGGTAGCCACCTTTCACTTTATTTGCTTGTTATCTGTTCGACTCAGCTAGATAGAGTGAACTATATTTTCGACATGTTAGACATAATGATGTGTTGCTACTATGTTTAGGATGTTACTATGTCCATGCTGATACCACGGTTATGATGTTACTATCTTCATGCAGTTATTAAGTTATGATTATCATGAGATTCATTGCATTTATGATGAAAATATATGTTTTAGCGTTTTCATTGATGAAATGTGAAATATATGGTGTTGTACGTGGGTGCCATCCTGTGATGAAATTGATAGAACTGTTATATTCCATACATACCTGTGATGCGATAAAATTGTGACGTGAAATAAAATGATGTTGATGATATGGATCAATTGGAGATCGAATGGAAATGCTTGTTATAAAATGTGTATTTTGCAGAATACTAACCTACAGGACTCAAGGGCTATGGATAGCCGGATACTTGACCTGATAAGAACCTATCCATGCAGTAAACCTTAGCAACCGAAATTGATGATTCGACAAGGGTGTAGACCCGGTATGTTGAGAGGGATGGATGTGTTTCCCACCCTATGTTCCTATGATACCCGAGGTCATGGGAGGGCCGTGCTGAGACACGCTCCCCATGTAGTTGTGATGACGATGGTCAGATGCCTGCTAGGGGAGGATAGGTCCGCTGTTCAGCCGACGCTATCGCTCTCAAGTTCTATGTGGTTAGGTCGGTGAGTCCGACACCCACTTTTGTACTAGTAGAGGAAGGATAGGGAGGATGTGGACGTAGGTTAGGATGGGAGGATATGATAGTTAGTACTGCTGAGGGTTGGGTATTCGTTGACCTGGAGTTAGTGGTAGTAGGTAGCTTTCCTTGTACCTGATTGATTAAACAAATGTAATCATAAAAATAATGAAATCAAATATTAAAGGTTAACTGATAAAATGACCGATGATGTTTTAGTAATGTTATGATGAATGTATACTTGTTCAGTTTGCATAAAGTATTATTAGTGTTAGTTAGCTGTTATGAATAGGATATATGACATATGTTTATAGTACATGTCCATCTTGTGCATACGCTGGCCACGCATGCACATTATGCACATGCGCGATAATATTGGTTTACAGCATACTGATCAAGATTTAACAATGGTATAAGTTATCATAGATAACTCAATTAAGTATTTAGTGAATGACTTAATTAGTAAAAGATCATCAAGCTCTAATGTGTAAAATAAGTTAATTAGTCTTTGTATGTAAACATTGTAATGAACAATTAAAATAAGTGTCATTAATTGTAAGTATCCTTGAGTGAAGGTGTATTCAATATGAAGTATAACAGTTAAACATTAATACTAGAAGAGTGTACTATAATTGTTGATTATGATTAATTAACCACTAAGTATATTTCATTATTTATACATAGAAATACGATGTTGACACTTATCGATTAAACAAATAAATATTTTAATTACTATTCACAATTAATTTAATTACTATAATTATTAATTATTATTGTTATTATTGTTATTATTTAATTAATAATAATAATTATAATAATCCTTTTTATAAAGCATAGTGGATTGAATAATTTATTAAATAGATTATTCATTTAATTAATGGACAGAATCATTCTAAGTAAATTAAAAGGGTTTGTTTAAATAAATTCTTGAATAATCCCACTACTCGAGAGAAACTTGGATGATTAAAAATAATATATATAATCATCATTTTACCTTGAAAAGGGTGTTGCATTAATGATTTGTACTTCCAAATACCATGACAGCTAGGGCGGTGGAGTGATAAGGAAGTTATGAATTTATGAAGGACGAGGATTTCTATAAAGAGAGGATTTAACAAAGTAGTAGGGGGGGTTATTGTGGGAGAACTGTGAGGATTTGTAGGGAGAAGTGAAATATTCCGAGGAGGGGGATAACTCGAGAAATGGAGGAGGCAGAAAACTCCATTGAGGAGGGGGAAAAATCACTGAACAGTATGGTTATTGAACTAAGGACAAAGCTGCTATGGGGATTATTGGTCTGTGGGCTCGGGGGCTAGGAAATCCGTTGATTTCCTAGGGTCAGCAAGATAATAGCTGATCGGCAGTGTGGACACATCATTTCGGGTTGCTAAGGGAACCTACAGAATCCACTACAAAAATATTCTTATCTTACTGCAAATCTACGGATCCAGGTATTTTATTGAGCTAGCTTAAATAAATTGTATTTTCTTTTATTATCAAATTATACATGTTAAAAGAACAGAGTTAAACTGAAAGTTTTAAGTTTATGTTTATTTAAATTGCAGAGACATATACACATTTAGATAACAGAAACATAGACGGTGGATTCTTTTCTTCTAGAAAACAATAAGGGGAAAACTTGGTATTTACATGAACATGGAATAGAGACCCAGTGCCTAGCAGGGGCACTACACTTGGAAATAAGTTCGATCTAGAAGCAAGTAGAAAACTTAATAACGTTATTCTATTTCTGAATCAAATCCTATCCATGAACATCTTCATTAATTATGTAAATGAGAAGAGCAGATCCTATGCTTGAACTGAGATTTATGATCAAACCATGAAAAACTGATGTACTTTTTAAAATGAAATTACTAAGCTTTAATCCAAAATCAACCTTGACAAAGATGAAGTAAACTAAACTAAGAATGAAATTGACGAGTTCTAGAACAATAACAAGTTAAGAAATTAGACATAAAGTATTAAATACAGATCAAAGTACAACTAAAAAGGAAAACTAAGGCAAGCTAAAAGATAAGGAATAACTAAAAATGAATATGAAGCTTAAGCAAAAAATTATGCCATTCAAAACAAGGTTCTGACTACATATACAAATGCTGGTTAACTACAAGAAATAATACAATTTGAAAACTTGAGAAATTGAACTTTAAACAAGCATAAAAACAGAATAGAAAATATCAAAGTCTAGATGACAGTCAAGAAGACAGTCCGGATGACAAAAAATGATGTAAACTATGAAAATAAGCAAACTAAATGATCCTAACGCCAGCTGGTTTGTGCATATTAGTCTATGGCTCAAGCAGAGCAAAAAATAAACTGTTAAATTGAAATAATGAGAAGCAACTACACTAATCTATATCTAAGGAAAGAAAACCATTTCTATTGCATAATAAATCAAAGCTGGAAGGTAAACAAATTTAATCTACATCTACAGGAGAATTAACAGAGCTAAATCTATCTATAAACTGAACTTGAAATACTGAAATAATCAAACTCTATCTAATTGCAATGGAAAATCTAAAAAGCAAGCTGAAAGAAACTACACATGACTGGTCATTTAAATTCTGGAAATATAAATTGTATTAACAAAGGGGAATATATTACAGGAAACAGAAAAATTCCATCTATAGGAAAACCAAGTTAAATACATACACTGAAAAATGAAAACTACGTATCTACAGAAAAGAGATAACAAAATATACATAATGAAAAACCTCTGGTTGTTAAGGGGCCCTTCTCAGCAGTTAGGGGTTGTGTCTAGCTTAGATCAATCACCAACAGAACACGAATTTACTCATCAACAACTGAAAACAGAGACTTTTTTATTAAAACTAGAACAAAGCTTATACAACGTTTTCCTGTCTATTCTTCACAACCTTGGGCATGTTTATATAGTTTTTTACAAAGGAGAGCAGGTCGACCCTTTCAGTGGTTGACCTCTCTAAAAATAGAATGTCTTTACTGCTGCAGAAACGACCCATCAAAACAGGAACAACTTAAAAAAAACGGCCAACCACGTTTTGATGTTTTTTGGGCAAATCTGTTTCAAGGAACCATGAACTGCTCCCAAATGGCTTTTAATTTCCACAAAATTCCTCACATGGACCTAAATGGGCCTATAATGCACAAAACACATGTGCCAGAATTTTCAGTTTCACCTCTGTTTGCTCGCAAATCCATCCCAAAATTCTGTAGTCTGTTAAAAATATGTTTTTTGGGTAGAATCTTTGAACGAATGAAGGTTCGAATGGCGTCCAGATGAGCGTCCGAATAACCTGTAACGGAAATTAGTTCATAAATCTGGATTCTGAGCGGAATTTCTGCTGGGTTGTTGGCCACATTGACGTTTGGGTGCTGAGTTGCTGACTGATAATTTAATTATGTGCTAGGTTGGAAGTATCTTGATCCCTTTGTGCTCTCCATTCCTCCATCACGTGAACTTGTATAAAACATAAAACAATTAAATTAAAACCACAACATATAATCAAAATTCATTTGATTATTTATAAGTGGATGCTTTATGGTCAAACCATTAAAATTATGATTATTTTAATGTAAACAAATTTATTAATAGTTTAAGAATGATGACTATTCTATTTGTTTAACATTTAAAATATTCTAAATTTTATCATAGAGTCATGGTTTTGCAGGATTGACAAGACTAACGAGAAGTGGAAGACGAAGATGACATGCAGCAGGATGTTGCAGTGATGATGATCAGGATGATCATGTGTACATCAGGATGATGTATGGTGAGTATCAGATGATACTTTGTGGCCGTGGATCAGGTTGTGAAGATGAGCATGTCTGGGAGATCCTATAGGTCGGATTTGCGTACCCATAATAGCTTGGGATTCTCTTTTGAGACATTTCTCTGGGAGGACATGTAATTTGTGCCTTGGGAGATCTTCAGGTCAGAGTTGTGTACTCGTAACATCCTGAGATGCTCTTGTGAGGTTTTTTCCTATGGCATGTAATTTGCTCCTGGGAGATCTGGATAGGATGAAAAAGACCTCACATGCTTCAGCCAGGTTTTTCCATGACCACATGTAATTTGCTCCTGGGAGATCTGGATAGGATGAAAAAGGCCTCAGATGCTTCAGCTAGGTTTTGTGGTGGACCACATGTAATTTGATCCTGGGAGATCCGACAGGTAGAGCTATGTGCTCGTAACAGCCTGGGATGCTTCAGCCAGGTTTTGTGGTGAGATCACATGTAATGTGCTCCTAGGAGATCCGACAGGTAGAGCTGTGTGCTCGTAACAGCCTTGGATGCTTCAGCCAAGTTTTGTGATGGGTCACATGTAATGTGCTCCTGGGAGATCCGATATGTAGAGCTGTGTGTTCGTAATAGCCTGGGATGCTGCAGCCAAGTTTTGTGATGCACGTAATAAGTCCTGAGAATTCCACAGTATGGCCAGTGATGATGAAGACCTGTAGATGGTGGGCCTACATCCAGTATGAAAAAGGACTGCCTATGTAGAACTTCCTATGATGAGTAGATTCAGAGATTGATTGAGATAGCAGCAGCAGTGATGATGATGATGATTCGATGATAATGCATCAATGATGATGATCCAGAGAAGAAGACTTGTGCTAGAAGATCTGTGTCGAGAAATAACTTCCTTGTTAAGAGGGAGTGTTGATGTATATGTGACTTCGGAATGTGTTTCACATATATGTATATTGTATTCCTATAGAGACGTTATTATTCCTCTATATGGAAGTGTCGTCATTTATATTGTAAGTGTCGTAACTTATACTTGATGGGTTATTAGACCACCTTGTTGGGGTCGGCCCTGTATAAGTCATGTGGGTCGAAGGGTTATTAGACCACCCTATTGGGGGTCGGCCATGTGGGTCAAAGGGTTATTAAACCACCCTATTGGGTGTCGGCCCAGTCAACATTATGTTAAGTGGTTAAGTTGAGGCCGACCTAGTTGAGTAAAGGTCAAGTCAAGTTAGTGTATAAATAGAGAGTGTGTCTCTCTCATTTTACACATTCTATTCTCTCACTCACACTTTGGAGAGTGGCGCACTTGTGGAGGAGGAGGCTCTGCTGCTAGGAGAAGACTATCTCTGGTATTCTGGTTGTATCATTGCTCTATCTATCTTTGAGGAAGTTATTGGGCTTTTTCACCTTTATGGTTTTCCCCAAGTAAAATCCGTGTCTCTTGTGTGCTTGCATTATTGTGTCCATGATTGATATGCTGTAGATTTGCTGTACATGTTGTTCTCTCAGTTAAGATCCTAGATCAGATTGAAGTAAATTATGAAAATTTAACATTCTCTCCCATCATTTCCCCCCTAATACCCCTCCCCTTTCGTCCCCCTCCACCTCCCTCCCCCTGCCCTTATCCCTCTCCTCCTCCGCCTCCCCACTCCCCCTCCCCCTCCCCCTCCTCTCTTTATATCCATTCCCTCAGCCTACCTCTCCCTGTCCCCAACATCTCCCTCCCCTCCACCTCCATCCCTCTCCCTACACCCTATTCCTCCCCTACCCCAAGCCATCCCCCACCCCTCTCCCTCCCCTTTCCCTCTCCCCCTCGATTCACTTCCCCCTCCCCCTTTATCCCTCCCTCTCCCCCTCCCCCTCAACCCCCGCTCTCTCTCTCTCTCTCTACCCCTAACCCCCCCCCCTCTCTGTCTCTCCTTATCCCCCCTACCACTGACCACCACTCATCTCTCATATCTCTCTCTCTCTTTAAGACCCCATATCTCTCTCCCTAACCCCCTCCTACTCCCCTTACCCCTAAACACCCTCCCCTCTCTCTCTACCCTTAAGGCACCTCCTCTCCCTCTCTCTCTCTACCACTAACCACCACCCATCTCTCTCCTTAACCCCCCTCCTACTCCCCCTACCCATAACCACCTCCCCCTCTCTCTCTCTACTCGTAACCCCCCTTACAACTAACCACCACCCATATATATATCTCTCTCTACCCCTAACACCCCCTCTCAATATCTCCCTATTTCTCTCTCCCCACCCCAACCATAACCCCCCACCTCTTACTCTCTCCCCTCCTACTCATGCACCCCCCTCTCTCTCATACTCCCCCTACCCCTAGGCCCCCCTCTCTCTATCCTACCCCCCTCCCCCTACCACTAACCATCACACATCTCTCTTTGTATTTCCTAATCCCCCTCTTTCCTACCACTAACCAACCCCCATATCTCTCTCTATCTACCCTAACTCCCCTCTTCTCTCTCTCCCTAACCCCCCTCCTACTCCCCCTACCCCTAACTACCACCCCCTCTCTCTCATACTCCTACTTCTAACTACCACCTAATCTCTCTCCCTCTCTTCATGTCTTTGTAGCCCCACTCTCGCCTCCCACCGTCTATTTATCCTTCTATCTCGTCCTCCCCCCTACCCCTAACCTCATACCCTTTCTTTCTGTCTGTCCCCACCCCATCCATAACCCCCCTCTCTCTCTCTACCCCATAATTTTACAAAATTAAATCCAAATTAAAATAGTAAAGCAATTCTCCAAATAATAACAATTTTTTTTAATTGAAAACAAAAATCTTACATAATATATATATAACAATTTTATATACCATTTTCAAAAACAAAACTACTTTTATGGAAACTACTGATTAATGATTTAAACTCTAACCTAGGAATTAGAAAGTAACAACTATAAATGAGTTTAGAAACCTATCTATGGAATGATTCAATTGACAACTAATTATGGAAACAAGAAACTATATTATCTTAAAGCAAAATTACAAACTATTTATAAATTCAATAGTTAACTATTCATGCATTCAACAAATACTCAAAACTAAGCTAAACTACCTAATTCCATTCTCCTTGAGGATTTTGAGGAAATGTATCAAATGTAATTGGAACGGGAGAGAATGTATCAAAATGACTTTCAAATGTGATAAGGAAACAAAACGGAAGTAAATCTAGTTTAACTTCTACAAAGAGATGCAAACTAAACAATGTCCAATTACAACTAACTTTAAGCATTGTAATCTATTCTTTATCCATAAGCAAATGACATGGAACAAATATAATCTAGAAGTAAGTAGAAAACTTAATAAAGATATTTACTTGAAAGTGAATTTGATCTAGAAGCAAGTAGAAAACTTGATAAAGATATCTTATTTCTGAATCAAATCCTATTCTATGAACATCTTCATTAACTATGTGAATGGGAGAAGCAAATCGTATGCTTGAACTAAGAACCATAAAAACTAATCTACTTTGGAGAATGAAATTACTAAGTTTAATCCAAAATCAATCTTAATAAGAATTAAATAGACTAATCTAAGAATGAAATTGATAAGTTCTAGAACAATAAAGTATTAAGAAATCAAACATAAAAGAAACATAATTTGAAAAGAAACTAAAACAAAGTTAAGGAAATGGAATGAAAACTAAGAATGAATATGAAGCTTAATTGAAACTCTATGTGGTGCAGAACAAGGTCCCAATTATATATATAAATGATGATCAATTACAAGAAATATTACAATTCGAAAATCTAAGAAATTGAATTCTAAACAAGCATAAAACAATGCAGAAAATATTAAAGTCTGTATGACAATCCGAATGACAGTCTGAAAGATAGTCCAAATGACAGTTTGGATGACAGAAAATGATATAAACTAAGGAAAGAAGCAGACTAAATGATCTTAACACCAGCTGGTTGATGCATATAAACCTATAGTGCAAGAAAAGCAGTAAATAGACTGTTTAAAGCTGAAATAGCAAGAAGCAACTTATACTAATCATTATCTAAGGAAACGAACTACTTCTATTGCATGATAAAACAAGGCTGAGACATAAATAAAACTAATCTACAGCTACAGGAAAACAATCAAAACTAACTTTAACTACAAACTGAACTTGAAACATTAACTAGTTAACCTTATCTAGTTGCAAATAAAAAGACTGAAAGCAAACTAAGAGAAACTATGCATGACCGGTCGTTCTAGATTCTGAAAATGGAAATTATATTAGCAACATGAAATAAATTACAGGAAATAAAACAACGACGACAAGAAACCAGGTTGAATACATGTACTGAAAAATAAACTATTTACTTGCAGAAAAGAAAGACAAAATATATAGAAAAACCTTTGGTTGTTGAGGGGCCCTTCTCAGCAATCAGGGATTTGAAACTAACTCAGCTCAATCACCAACAAAACATCAATAGCTAAAAACCAGACACTTCCATTAACTGAAAAAGATTATAGAGCGTTTTCTAACTCAGCGTCTCTATCATAAAATTACTGCTGCGTTTTCTTCACCTGAGGTGCCTTTATATAAGTTTTACAATAAGAGAGAAGGTCGACCCTTTCAGTGGTCGACCTCTCTAAACATAGAGGTCTTAATTGCTATAGAAACAGCTTAGCACAGCACACCGACCATCTGCTTGAATCCACGGGCGTTGGTTCTCCTTGACGCGAGCAACTATGTGTTAGTTCCTTTCAACGTGGGTAGAAAATGTGTTGTCAAGCTAGGTGGATAGGAGGACGAATCTTCTAGAATGGAGGCTCACGAATCATGAAGGACACGTCGCCAACATAACCCATATCATTGTTTTTGTCTTTAATGCCCCGAAATATTCTAACTGATGATTCTGCGGGTGTGAATGGAGGGCTGAACGATGGTTTGAATGCGGCTAGATGTCTTCAGCGTGAACACACGTCTGAATGAAGGTCCGAATGATGACCACAACCTGTTGAACAAAAACTATATGCCAAGCATGTCTAGAAATATGAGATAATTGTCAATAAACCATAAATGATGAGATTTAATCAAGATTCATGTGATATGTAAATAAGTTCATACCTGGGTCTGATTGACGTTCTGAATGGAAAAAGGTATGAATTAATACACCAAAATTGACAAAAGTAGTGGCAACAGAGTACGTTTAATGGCCAGAAATGATGACAAAAATGGACATCAACATTCCCCCAAACCGGAGATATGCCAGGTCCCATTGAGCAAAATAGAGAGGAATTCAGGAAGAAGGATGAGCTGCAGTAGCAGCTGCCTTCGACTTGGAAGAGGAAGTAGATTTATCCCTAAGCCTCTTGAACTGGTCCTTCAAGGAATCATGCCTCAACCACATAGATGTGTAGGAAGCTGTTTTGGCATTGTTCAAATCTTCAACGCTCTTCACTTGTAAGCGTAATTCTTTGTTCTCTTCATGAAGCTCAAAGATTATTTCAGCATACCTATGATTCTGGTTTGTTAACTATGCTATGTCTTGGGTTAATTTGTCCACGGTCTGATGGATCAGAGTGGATGCTTCTACAAAAGACTCAGGATATTTTTGAGGGCTCGATCCCTTTAGAAATGGTTTTGGATCAGCAGATGTAGTATGTTCCTCAGGAGCCTTATCTTCAATGTGTGCAGGGGCAGGTTCAAAGACGGGATCTTCAAGTAAACGGGCATATATATTGGCTAATGCAAGAAGGGGTGATTCAAGGACAAGGTCATCCATCTGATCATCAAGACTGTTTGAATGCATTGGATGAATGACAGACTGATCGATAGACTAGACGACGGTCTGGTCGATAGACTGATCACGATTTTCCTTTCTTGACTTCGTGGGTATTGGTGAAAAGAATGGGGGTTTTGTGGACGTGTCCTCGTGGACAGGCTCGGGAGAGGATGAATGAACAAGGTGCATTTCTCTTGAGGCACCCTCACGAAATCGTAGAGACTTGGTGTCCCTTTTTGCTTGGGCATAGGTTTGAATGGGCTCATTAGCACGAGTTTGAAATCGGTGATGCTTGTAAGAGGAAGAGGCTTTGATAAGGGGCTTCTTGACCAAATTGGGGTTTAGTGTTTCGAACACAAAGCTATCCCATGTTTGCCCCTTTTCCTTCAATTGATGGATGATCAGGATTTTTATGAGACAATGGTGATATAAACTACCAGAGGGGTTAGTGATATTCTTCCTAACTTGGCTCGACATTTTTTCTAGGCTCTTTAGAAAATAAAATGGGAAATTTAGGGCTTGATTATTAACAAAATGTGCCAATAATCTAAGGTGACAGGCTTTGAAAATGGTGTACTTACCCTCACAGGTGATCAACTAGATGATGACAGTCAAGGGCTCGAGATATTCTGGCTTAACCCACTCCCGGTGGAATCCTTTTGTGCCTGTAACGTGTTGATATTTGGACCTGAGAGCGAATTCATGAGCTATCTGTGGAAGGAAAAGGTGCTTGTGCCAATGGGCACCCTCCCTGGGAAGTTTCATGGCCAACGCAATAGACTCCTATGTTACCGGAAAGGTAAGATGGCCAACCTTAGCTGTTTTTCCATCAAATCCTTTGGCGAATAGTAGTGAAATCGCATCATCGTGGCCCTCAAGAAGACAGAGGAACGAACCCCAACCCGCTCGATGAAACACTTCACGACACGCTTTGAATTTAGGGATGCGGAGAATATCCTGGTAGCTGCCAGGATCATAGTGGATCGGCATTGTTAAGCAGAGGTCGAGGGATGCAAATGAATATAGGGGATGCAAGAAATTGCAAGAGATATGACTTGATAGACTCCACAAAGATAAGGGAAAGCAGAATGAAGTAGAATTCACGCAGGCGTTGGTTTAAAATGTGATACGTTCGAACAGTTGAATGATCATGAGCAGAGATTTAGCACATTCCAATGATCATGCTATCATGCAAATATATTGAATTGTGTGCCATCATAAAAATGTGTGCATTGGTGAATTCGTATGGGTATGATATATTTAACCATGTCCAAAGTAAACTTTGGACAGGTTGAATGTAATTTTCATCATGAGATTATAAGCATAAGTAGCATAAAAGAACATGATGCCTTTTAATTAATACAATGATATATTGCATGCATATAACTTAATGAAGAGTTAAAACCATATGATAGCCATAAAATGATTCTTAAAATCGCAATAATGCATGATTAATTGATTTATTTGATGAAGTCGAGATGAGCAAAGGAATGGGATCGAGTGCAGAAATGACATTTGATTGATCCTTGGTATGGTTAGTCAATTAGATTTTACCAGCAGAATTCAAATATTAGATCCCTTAACATACTTAATCATGCTTTATAAGCTATGGTTTCATTCGGGTCACCATTCGACACTTCATTCGGATCGTTGTTCATTTGCCTCATTCGTCACTTCATTCAGATTGTCATTCGACCCTTCATTCGATCCTTCATACAGACCTTCTATACAAAAATGTGCTTTGTTGGATCTGAGTACTACTAATTATGTAGAGAATTGTTTTTCTGGGGCTGCCAACACACGAAAGGATGATGCAATCCTGCTTTTCTGAAACTTTAGTCGCGCTCCTCTTTATTTATCATGGATCAGAACAATCTTTTACTACTTGCATTATCCTGAAAACACCTATCATTTTGTCAAAGATAAATGAACTTTTTATAAATAATCAGAAAGTACAAACAGTTCTGAACCTCCCCCAAACCAAAAATATGGCATGTCAAGCCATCAAAGAAAAACTGATTAATATTCAAATATTTTCAATTAACAGTTTAGACAATAGCTCTAAAATGCTGTTATTATTTTCACAAGAAAAAGAAATACTAGCTAATAAATGGAGATGATTCAGTTATGTACATTCATAAAAAAATAAAAAAATAACAGTGCTTAGGAAGACCATATGAATAATGATAGTACAATTGATGCGAAAAATGCCACAGGAAAACCAATCATCCATGACTCATTTTAAAGATCTCTTGTCATCCAAAGAATATAAATAAATTTCACCCTGTAGTTTGTGAGATTTCTATAGCTATAGGTCGCATTTCTAGGATAATCATATCCTAGGTATTATTTGAATTAGATGACAGGGTCCAAGTCCAACTTACAACCATTCTCTAATGACAATATAAATAATTGGCCTAAACATGTATTTGTATACTCAAGTTTTTTTAGATGAGCCATGTGCATAGTGATGCATTAACCATATTTCTTTTACTCGATATTGCCCCACTGCCAGCAGGCCTATTCAGTACCCCGACGAGTTTATCTTGGTACCATGCAAGCATAGCCCCGCCGCCAGCGAGTCTATTCAGTATCTCAATGGGTTTACTTGCATTTACCTAGCTTCCTTGTTTAAGATTTTACTTAGCACGGACCGGCTGCCAGCGAGCTTGTTCAATACCCCGATGAGTTTTCTTCATATAATGATTTTAGTATGTGGAAGCCGGTTGGAACTAGAGTGGGTTAGGCCCGCTAATCACATAATTCAAAATTTTAGAGCGAACCTTATGATTAACTTTATTTATAATGGCCTGGATTATAGATCATGTCAAAAGATAATAACCTAAAGTTGTCCCTTGACCTCTCAGTCTATCTTCTTCATAAAAGATCAATAATGTTCCCCACAAGTAGAAATATCACTCACTCTTGGGTTACCTTTTTAAAGAATGCTTAAGAGACAAGTTTTGATAATGAGTCTAGGATGAACTAGTATTCCATAGGTGTAAGATAGAACTTTGAAAATCATGATGATTAGAGTAGGTCTTAAGCAACTGTTCTAATGATAAATCAGGAATGCACGTGTCTGAATCAAATACCATATATACAAGCATAAAAATGGAATTAATAAAAAATAATCAAAGAAGAAAGTGGTTAGAAATGATATAAATAACACTTTAAATTTTCACTATAAATTTTCAATTTTCAACAATAATCGAAAGAGAAGGAGTTAAGATACATTATGAGTTTTTTTTTAGAGCACTTCCCTTTTCAGATAATATTTCATGAGTTGATTATAGAGATAAGGTTCTTGTAATCAAACTGCAAAACCACTTGTTAGATAATTCGAATTTATTCACAACGAAAACATATGTACAAAGAAAAGTCATATGGAATTTATCAAAATTAGGGAAAGGAAAAGAGTCTTCCTATTTTAATTGAAAAAATTCCATAATTTGATCATAAGAATGAATTTCCTATATAAATGCAATCAGCTGTTAGAAATGACCCTTATTTATTAAAAAAACAAAAATATATTTACATATATACAAATGAAGATAACCCAAAATAATTCAAGAACCAGGAGAAGGAGGAATGACTTCCTCTTCAACCAGCTCCATCTCCTTCTGTTGTAAGGAATTTTGCACAAAATCTTGTTTAGATATTTGGTGATGATAAAATCTAAGCCTATGTCCATTTACAACAAAGAAAATTTGCAAATCATCAATTGTCTTAATCTCGACAGATCCATTATAAAAAATTGTAACAATTTCATATGGACCCATCCAACGAGTGGTTAATTTACCTTTAAAGTTTTTTTACCTTGAATAAAAAAGTAATGCCCAGTCTCCAGTTTTGAATTTTTTTTGTTTAACATATTTATCATGCCACTTTTTTCCTTGGTTTTGTATTAAAATTGTGCGTTGAATATCATCTTGTCTAATCTTGTCTAATTCATTTACCTACAGGATTCGTTGTCTCTGTGCTTCTTCTAGATCCATCGCTAATTGTGCAGCCATACGAAAGGTTTTGACTTGAAATTCAATGGGAGAAGAACTTGTTTACCGTAAACAAGTTCAAAAGGTGTGTGGCCAGTGGTATTCCTCCAAGTTATTCTATAATCCCACAAGGCTTCTGGAAGCCTGTCTACCCAGTCTTTGTGGTGTAACTGGATAGTCTTAGTTCGGATGGCTTCTAATACTTTGTTGGTAGACTCTACCTGACCATTGGCTTGTGGGTGATATGGTGAAGATTTACAATGTCTAATACCATATTTTTCAGTAAGCTCTTTCATCAAATTGGAGGTGAACTGAGATCCTTGAGCGGTTACAATTTCCCTAGGTACACAGAATCGGGTAAATATTTCTTCATACATAAACTCTACTATAGATTTCTTTGTGGCTCGGAATAAGGCTTTAGCTTCCACCCACTTGGTGACATAGTCTATACAGACTAGGATGTACTTCTTCTTGTGAGACATAGGGGAAATTGGCCCAACGAAATCTAGAGCCCATTTTTCAAAAGGCTCAATCATAACCTGGGGCTGTAAGGGCATCTCATTGCACGGTGTAGGTCTACCCATTCTTTGGAAACTTTCACATCTCTTGACATACTTGGCAGCATCTTTAAAAATGATTGGCCAATAATATCTAGAGTGCAACACTTTGTATGTTGTTCTCTTATCAGAAAAATACCCACCACAAGGTCCACCATGACATGCATGGAGGATCTCTGCCATCTCATCCTCTCGTACATATCATCTAATAATAAGATTAGGACCAATATGAAAAATATCATTGTCCACCCAAGAATAATTAGAAATTTGAACTATGATCCTACGTTTCTCGGGTGGGGAGAGATGGTTTGGTAGCTTTCCATTTGCTAAATAATTGGCTATGTATGCAAACCAAGGGGTTTGAACAGACACAGCGAATAGATGTTCATCCGGAAAGCTATCGTCGATAGGACTGGCATTATCGTCAATTTGAATTCAAGAGAGAAAATTTGCTACCACATTCTCTCGACTGGGACGATCAACAACAGTAATGTTAAATTCTTGTAACAAAAGAAGCCATTGAGTCACCCTGCCATTGGTGATTGGTTTATTTATTAAAAATCTAATGGCGGAGTGGTCTGTGTGTATGAAAACTTCATATCCTGTGATATAATGACGAAACTTGTTGATGGCATAGATTATCGCCAGAAACGCTTTTTCAGTAATAGTGTATTTCGATTTTGTAGGATCAAATTTTTACTATCAAAATAGATGGCATGTGATGTTTGTCCCTCTTTTTGACCTAATACTGCTCCTATAGCCATGTCGGAAGCATTAGTGGATATATGGAAGGGAAGGGACCAATTGGGGTCCCTAAGTATTGGTGCCACTGATAGATTTTCCTTCAAAGTTTCAAAGGCATGTTGATAAGGTTCAGTCCATTGAAATTCTTTATCTTTCATGAGTAACTTGGACATAGGGGTGCTATCTTAGTGAAGTTTTTAATAAAATGTCTATAATAGCCTTCATGGCCAAGAAAGCTCCTTACCTCCTTCAGAGTTTTTGGAGGAGGAAGATTAACAATTATTTCTATCTTGGTAGGATCCACCTTGATACCTTGAGGAGAGACATGATGTCCCAGAACTATGCCCTCGATTAGTAACATCTTATATTTTTCATGACTAAGGTCTAAGTTCATCTCTTGGCACCGAATAAGAACTGTTTCAAGGTTATCAAGGGCTTCTTGGAAGGTATTACCATAAACTGTAAAATCATCCATGTAAACTTCTACACATTTGTGTATAAGGTTGGAAAAAATTTCTAAGACTGCACGTTGGAAGGTGGCAGGTGCATTACATAGGACAAATGGAAACACTCTGTAGGCATATGTCCCCCAAGAACAAGTAAAGGTTGTCTTATCTTGATCCTCAGGTGCTATTAATATTTGGTTGTATCCCCTATACCCATCAAGGAAAGAAAAGTATTGCTTCCCTAACAAGGTATCTAACACCTGGCCAATGAAAGGTAAAGGGAAGAAGTCCTTAAGAGTGGCCTTGTTCAATTCTCGAAATTCAACACAGATACGCCATTTCCCTATAACTTTCTTTGGAACTACTACCAGAGGAGACACCCATTTACGGTTAGAAATTCGGTAGATGAAACCAGCATTAAGGAGTTTTTGTAATTCATCTTTTACTATATCTTTTAGGGATGGATTCATTCTTCTCTGGGGCGGCCTGACAGGAGGTATGTTTGAATCTGTGTAAATGTGGTGAATATAGGTATCTGGGTGTATACCTTTCATATCGGTGTATTCCCATGCAAATGCTCCATTTTGACTCTTGAGAACTTTTAGTAATTGTTTTTGCTAACTCTCATCTAAACCTGCATTTATATGTAGAAATTTTTCGGAACTAACCTCACAAGGTATGGTATAGGATCCTATATGTTCTTCGATTGCGAAGACACAAGGTGTATTTGTAAATGTTGAGAGGCTCTTGTTTTCTTGGAATTTGTCTCCAAATATTTGGTCAAGTTGGGAAAAAGACTGAGGAAAGTCTATACATGTTGTGGAAGAGATAAATTGGTTCAACACATTGTCGGTATTTTGTTCTTGAAGTGCCCAGGAGAAATCACTAACAATGGAAAGTTTTTCCAAGTTCTCATCCCCAAAAGGACAATCTAACCAAAAAATATTTCCAGTCACTAGCTGTGCTGGTGGGTATAAAGCTAGTTTTCTTGTAGATAACCCATTAGGGATAATCATCTCTCCATCCCTGCATCCTATAAATGCATTCATAGTGGCTAACCAAGGTCTTCCCAGAATAATGGGGTGGCCTTTGGAAGGGTCCTTTGATTCTATGACCATTAATTCCATGGGATATTCCCATGAAGCCACTGATACAATGATATCATCTAATATCCCCATAGGTTGCACCATAGTGCGATTTGATAGTTCTAGCATTGTTGGGGTAGGGCGGAGGAACTGTCCTAAATGGAGAGTTTATAAAACTGTGGTAGTCATCAGGTTAATAGCAGCTCCTAGATCAATAAGTGTGTTTCCTATGGCAGTGTTGTTGATGATAACGGTTACCACATGATTTCTTGTATTTGTATACTTTGGAATTCTAGGTTGGTTTGCTATGTAATCTGACATTTCACCTATGACATGAATCGTCGGAGGGTCTTTTTGCTTTTTACCTGATATTTTAATACAGAGTTCCTTTATCACTTTAATATAGATTGGTATATCTTTAATGGCTTGTAACAAAGGGATCTCTATACAAATATTTTTCAATTTGTTAATGATATCATACTCTGGATAAGTTACAGGTTTCTCTATTACTAGACGCTCCGGATATGGGGGTGATTTTTCTTTTGGATTTACTTCTTCATGAGGATGGTTGTGTGTTGAATCTTTAGAAATAATCACATCTTCCAGAATGGCATCATTCACAATTTCATTAGGTATGTCTTCTTCTTCATTTTCCTCTTGAATAACAACTGATGATTTGGGTTGATCTTGCAAAACTCTTCCAGACCGTAGTTGAATCTCATGCATTGGTGCAGTCGAAATGGAATATGATGGAAGAGGTAGCAACCCAATGTTGTTAAGATCTTGAGTTGTCTTGTTGTTAGGATTTGGTATCGATTGTGCAGGTAATATTGTGGGTCTTGGAGGATTCATATTCTGGAAATGGTGAGGTTGATTTGTGATAGGGGGTAATGAACGAGGTACAAATCCAGGTAAGAGTTGCTGGATATTAGGTAGGTAAGGATAGTTAGGCATAGGAGGATGTGGTTGAGCATAATATTTTCCTTTCCATCCATGTGGCCATTGTTGTTGTTTAGCATTCTGAGGAGGGTACTCCGGTGGCCAATTTTGCCAACCTGAAGTGTTCCACTGTTGAGGAGGTTGATAAGGATGGTAATAGGGTGGAAATTGTGATGATGTATTCTGATATGATTGTTGATCTCTAGGTTGCGAAGGCCTCCTATATGTTTCACCAAAATTTACACTCTTATATACAACTTGCAATCCAGGAAATGATGGACAATTATCAGTTGGATGTTCTTTTGTACAAAGGTGACAAACTGAAACATTATTCAATGGACATTGCCATTGGGGATGTTTAGTTCTACACCTAGGACAGAAAACACGCATTGATGCACGCTCTTCATCCTATCTCTTTTTAGCTTGTAATGCATCTAATTGAGAACCCATGGCTCCTAAGATATCTGTTTTAAAAGTTTCTAATAGGTTTCCTAATTGTACCCTTGTAACTCCACCAGGACTGGATGTATTTCCCTTCAGGTTCCTAGTATAAGATTCTTGAAAGTGTCTTCCACTTTTTCCTCTGCTCCTAGAGTAATTCCTACATAACTCACAAATCTGTGCAAAAGACTTATGAGAGATGTCTCCTGCTACCATGAGATTAAGGTTTTCTAAGAATTCTTCTGAGATTCCCTTAAGGAAGAGTGTTCTTACTGCATCTTCCTGAAGATCACTATACTTGGATTTATGTAACACATAGTTAAATATTTCAAGATAGTCTTCTAGGCTCTCATCTTCAAGTTGTTGTATTTTGAAAATATCACTGCGATAGTCTTTAGGTTTATAGTAATCTTGATATTTTCGTAGAAATGCATTCTTCATGTCTTCCCAAGTTCTAATACTGTATTCTCATAACCCCATAAACCATTGAAGAGCAGAATCTTTTAATGTGGTAGGAAAAAGTTTGAGCTTTTGGCCATCTTGTAGGTAGTTATAGATCCTACACAAAATGTCAAATTCGAATAAGAATGTATCTGGATCCTCACTACTCTTCCCATAAAAGGCCAGTAGTGAGGATGGAGGAATGTTTTTCATGGTTACATCTTGTGCAGTGTCTAGGATAGGGAACCCAAAAGTACCTTCAGTTCTAACTTCTCCCTCTTCCTCCTCTTGTCAGACATGATCTTCATTTTCATCCTCCATGAAGACTTGATTTCCAAAGAGAGTGTACCTAGGTGGTTCCTTTATTGGTGAATATGGAATGTCCCAACGCTCTGTTTCAGGAAGAGTATTTCTCTTTTTAGGAGAAGAATTACCAGCTATGTGGGAGTCCAGTTTTGAAGGTCCTACAGTTGTTGTCTCAATCTGTGAAACAACTATGTTCATAGAATTTTCAAAAAGAGCATCTACTTGTACAGGATCAACAAAGTCTACTAAGTTTGGACCACCTACTATTGAAAAGGTAGTGTCTTGGGTTTTTGATCTAATGGAGGGTTTAGAGGTTCTAAATTTTTATCCCTTTGAGTTTCCTCTTATCTAAGTTCAGTCTCAATATGATCTTGAGGTTATTCTAGTGGAATTTCCTTATGAACAGACTTCTTTGATGTCTCTGTGGTTTCCCCTAAATGATTTTCAGAAAGGATTTCCTTAGCTTTCCAAGTAGGACGATCCCCTTTAGGTGTCTTCTGATACCTTTCTACTGAGTTAGTAGTTGGGGTGGCATGCCCCTCGTATAGGATAGTATGGATTTTAGTAGGAAGGTTAGTTTTAATCTATCTACCTTTTGAGTCTCTAGACCTATTCATGAAAACAAAGCTAAAACTAAAATAAATTCTAATTGCATTACTACTATTGCTGGGTTTTGGGGATGCCTATTATAACAAATGCATAGGTTCTTACCTCTCATCTTACCGCTCACCCGCCACCAGCCTATTTCTAAGTTTCAAAAAGGAAAATTCAATCTACCACTAAGTTTTAAGAGAAAATTCTACCTACCTACAACTGGATTCTACCTATCTACAACTGGATTCTACCTATCTACAACTCCCCGACAACGGCGCCAAAATGTTGGGTGTATTTACTGTCTTAAGGAATCACCAAATATTTAATTATCGACCAGGGTTGGTAATATTAGAGTTGTGGCACAGTATATGCTAAGGTAGAATGGTACCTAAGACATTGGCTCAACCGACCTTAGAAATATTTAATAATGAAAAGATCGAAAGATCTTTCAAAATGAAAACCCGAGTCCAACTTCAAAAATACAACTACTAAACTGATTAAACTTAACTAAACCAATAAATCAGAATAGTATCAATCTATACTACTCTATTCTATGAACAATAACTGAAAAGATGAAAACAACAATACTATTCTCGGAAACAAGACTTAATAAAAAACAAAACTACTTTTATGGAAACTACTGATTAATGATTCAAACTCTAACCTAGGAATTAGAAAGTAACAACTATAAATGAGTTTAGAAACCTATCTATGGAATGATTCAATTGACAACTAATTATTGAAACAAGAAACTATATTATCTTAAAGCAAAATTACAAACTACTTATAAATTCAATAGTTAACTATTCATGCATTCAACAAATACTCAAAACTAAGCTAAACTACCTAATTCCATTCTCCTTGATTATTCCGAGGAAATGTATCAAATGTAATAAGAATGGGAGAGAATGTATCAAAATGACTTTCAAATGTGATAAGGAAACAAAACGGAAGTAAATCTAGTTTAACTTCTACAAAGAGATGCAAACTAAAGAGTGTCCAATTACAACTAACTTTAAGCATTGTAATCTATTCTTTATCCATAAGCAAATGACATGGAACAAATATAATCTAGAAGCAAGTAGAAAAATTAATAAAGATATTTACTTGAAAGTGAATTTGATCTAGAAGCAAGTACAAAACTTAATAAAGATATCTTTTTTTGAATCAAATCCTATTCTATGAACATCTTCATTAACTATGCGAATGGGAGAAGCAAATCCTATGCTTGAACTAAGAACCATAAAAACTAATATACTTTGGAGAATGAAATTACTAAGTTTAATAATCCAAAATCAATCTTAATAAGAATTAAATAAACTAATCTAAGAATGAAATTGATAAGTTATATAATAGTAAAGTATTAAGAAAGCAGACATAAAAGAAACATAATTTGAAAAGCAACTAAAGCAAAGTTAAGGAAATGGAATGAAAACTAAGAATGAATATGAATCTTAATTGAAACTCTATGTGGTGCACAACAAGGTCCCAATTACATATATAAATGCTGATCAATTACAATAAATATTACAATTCAAAAATCTAAGAAATTGAAATTTAAACAAGCATAAAAAAATGCAGAAAATATTAAAGTCCATATGACAATCCGAATGACAGTCTGAATGACAAAAAACGATATAAATTAAGGAAAGAAGCAGACTCAATGATCTTAACGCCAGCTGGTTGATGCATATGAATGTACAGTGCAAGAAAAACAATAAATAGACTGTTTAAAGCTGAAATAACAAGAAACAACTTATACTAATCATTATCTAAGGAAACGAATGACTTCTATTGCATGATAAAACAAGGCTGAGACATAAATAAAACTAATCTACAGCTACAGGAAAACAATCAAAACTAACTCTAACTACAGACTAAACTTGAAACATTAACTAGTTAACCTTATCTAGTTGCAAATAAAAAGACTGAAAGCAAACTAAGAGAAACTATGCATGACCGATCATTCTAGATTCTGAAAATGGAAATTATATTAGCAACAGGAAATAAATTACATGAAATAAAACATCTACAAGAAACCACGTTGAATACATGTACTGAAAAATAAACTATTTATTTGCAGAAAAGAAATACAGAATATACAGAAAAACCTCTGGTTGTTGAGGGGCCCTTCTCAGCAATTAGGGATTTTAAACTAACTCAGCTCAATCACCAACGGAACATCAACAGTTAAAAACTAGAAACTACCATTAACTGAAAAAGATTACAGATCGTTTTCTAACTCAGCGTCTCTATCATAAAATTACTGCTGCCTTTATTACATGTTGTGTTTTGTTTACCAGAGGAGTCTTTATATAATTTTTACAATAACAGAGAAGGTCGACCCTTTCAGTGGTCGACCTCTCTAAAAATAAAGGTCTTAATTGCTACAGAAACGACTCATCACAGCACACCGACTGTCTGCCTGAATCCACAGGCATTGGTTCTCCTTGGCGTGAGTAGCTGTGCGCTGGTTCCTTTCGACATGGGTAGAGAATGTGTTGTGAAGCTAGGCGGACAAGAGGCTGGATATTCTAGAATGGAGGCTCACGAACCATGAGGGACACGTCGCCAACATAACCCATATCATCGTTTTTGTCTTTAATGCCCCGAAATATTCCAACCGACGATTCTGTGGGTGTGAATGGAGGGCTGAACTACGGTTCAAATGCGGTTGGACATCTTTAGCATGAATGTGCGTCTGAATGAAGGTCCGAATGACAACCACAACCTGTGGAACAAAAACTATATGCCAAGCACGTCTAGAAATATGAGATAATTGCCAATAAACCATAAAATGATGAGATTTAATCAATATTCATGTGATATGTAAATAAGTTCATACCAGGGTCTGATTGACAATCTGAATGGAAAAATGTATGAATTAATACGCCAAAATTGACAAAACTAGTGCCAACAGAGTACGTTTAATGGCCAAAAACGATGACAAAAATGGACATCAACACAATGGTTAATTTTGGTTGACCATGATTCAACATAGTTAACTATGGTTGACTTTGGGAAACCATGCTTGACTATGGTTGACTATGGTTGACTTTGGTTCACGATGGTTGACTGTGGTTGACTTTGGTTGAGTTCGGTTGTCCATGGTTGACTTTGATTGACTTTTGGTTGACCATGGTTAACCATGGTTGACTTTGGTTGACTACAGATGACTATGATAGAACATGGTCGACTATGGTTGACTTTAGTTGACCATGCATGACTTTGGATGACCATGTTTGACATTTGGTTGACTTTAGTAAACTATGTTTTACTTTTGGTTGACTTTGGTATATTGTGGTTGACAATGGTTTACTTGGTTGAATTTTGGTTGACCATGGTTGACTTTGGTTGTGGTTAACTATTAACAACTAATCATAGTCAACCATGGTCAACCAAAGTTAATCATAGTCAACCATAGAAAACCATTGTCAACCAAAGTCAACCATAGTCACCCATGTTCAACCAAAGTCAACTATGGTCAACCATAGTTAGCCAACTTAAACCATACTCAACCAAAGTTAAGCAAAGTAAACCATGGTTAACCAAAGTCTACTTTGGTTAACCATGGTTGACTTTGGATAACCATGGTTGACCATGGTCTACTTTGGTTGACCATGGTTGACTTTGGTTGACCATAGTTGACTTTAGTTATCAATGGTTGACGTTGATTGAATTTTGGTTGACTATGGTTGACTTTAGTTTACTGTGGTTGACTATGGTTCAATTTAGTTGACTATGGTAGACCATTGTCAATATTAATTAATTAATTGACTTTGGTTGACGTTTTGTTGAACATGGTTGACTTTGGTGACCATGGTTGACTTTGGATGACTATGGTTGACTATGGTTGAACATGGTAGACTATGGTTGACTTTGGTTTACCATGGATAACTTTAGATGACCATGGTTGAATTTTGGTTGTCTTTGGTTAACTATGTTTTACTTTTGGTTGACTTTGGTTCACTATGGTTGACCATGGTAGACCTTGGTTGACTTTAGTTGAATTTTAGTTGACTTTAGTTTACCATGGATGATTATGGTTGACTTTTGGTTGACCATGGTAGACTTTGGATGACAATGGTTGGCTTTTGGATGACCATGGTTGAATTTGGTTATGGTCAACCATGAACAACCATAATCAACAATGGTCAACCATAATCAACCATGGTCAACCAATGTTAACAATAATCAACCATAATCAACCAAATTCAACCATAGTTAACTATGGTCAACCATAGTCAACCAAAGTCAACCATGGTCAACCATCATTGATTTTGGCTAACCATGATTGAACATGGTTGACTTTGGTTGACCATTGTTGATTGGTCGACCATGGTTGAATTTGGTTGACTTTGGTCGACCATGGTTGAATTTGGTTTTCTATGGTTGAATTTGGTTGACCATGGTTGACTTTGGTTGAATTTTGGTAGACCATGGTTGACATTGGTTGGCCATATTTGACTATGGTTATCTTTGGTTGACTATGTTTGACCATGGTTCACTTTGGATGAACATGGTTGACTTTGGTTGAATTTAGTTGAACATGGTCTACCATGGTTGACTTTGGTTCACCATGGTTGACTTTGGTTGACTATTATTGACTTTGGTTGACTATGGTTATATTTGGTTGACTATGGTTGACCGTGGTTCACTTTGGTTGAACATGGTTGACTATGGTCGACTTTGGTTGGTTATGGTCGACTTTGGTTGAACATGGTTTACTTTAGTTGATTATTATTGAATTTGGTTGACTATGGTTGACTTTTGTTGACTTTTTTTAACCATGGTTAACGTTGGTTAACCAATGGTCAATCAATAGTCAAACATGGTCAAGCATTGGTTAAGAAATAGTCAACCATAGTCAAGCATTGATCAACCAAAAGTCAAACATGGTTAAGCATTGGTCAACCAATAGTCAACCATGGTCAACCATCAGTTATGAATGTTCAACCAATTAGTTTACCACTCGTCAACCAATTTCCACCATTAGTTGAGTCAACCATTGGTTAACCATGGTTAACTAATAGTCAACTAATGTCAAACATGGTCAACCATTGGTCAAAAAATGGTCAACCATTGGTTGACCATAGATGACTTTAGATGACCATGGTCGACTTTGGTTAACTATGGTTTACTTTTGGTTGACTTTGGTTCAGTATGGTTGACCATGGTAGGCAATGTTTGACCATGGTTAACTTTCGTTGAACATTGGTTAACCATGATTGAGCATGGTTGAAAATGGTTGAATTTAGTTGACCATGGTTGATTGTGGTTGACTTTTGGTTGAGCATGGTAGACTTTGGATGATAATGGTTGGCTTTTGGATGACCATGGTTGACTTTGGTTATGGTTAACCATGAACAACCATAGTTAATAATGGTCAACCATAATCAACCATGTTCAACCAATGTTAACAATAGTCAACCATAATCAACCAAATTCAACCATAGTAAAGTATGGTCAAACATGGTCATCCATAGTTATCCAAATTCACCATAGTCAACCATAGAAAACCATGGTGAACCATGGTTACCTTTGGTTAACCATGATTGAATATGGTTTACTTTGGTTGACCATTGTTGACTATGGTTTACTTTGGTCTATTGTGGTTGACTTTAGTTTCCATGGTTGACTTTGGTTGAACATGGTTGACTTTGGTTGACCATGGTTGAATTTGGTTTTCCATGTTTGACTATGATTATCTTTGGTTGGCTATGGTTGACTATGGTTCACTTTGGTTGAACATGGTTGACTTTGGTTTACTTTAGTTGAACATGGTTGACTTTGGTTGACTATGGTCGACTTTGGTTGAACATGGACGACTTTGGTTGACTATGGTCTACTATGGTTATGTTTAGTTGACTATAGTTGACCATGGTTCACTTTTGTTGAACATGGTTGACTATGATCGACTTTGGTTGGCTATGGTCGACTTTGGTTGACTTTGGTTGATATAGGAACCAAAGTCAACCATGGTTAACCATCGTCGTATATCAACCATGGCCACACATTTAAATGAACCAAATCAATATCAAGCCATACATTTAAATGTGGCCATGGTATATACGATGATATAAATCGATCACCGATTGGTTTGGATGGTTGACCTTTGTGCAACCATGGTTGAATTTTGGTTTTATATGGTTGCACATGTTTGACCATGATTCACTTTTGATTGTCCATCTTTGACCATCATTAACTTTTGATTACACATGTTTGACCTTAGTTGAATATGGTTGGCATGGTTTTCTATGGTTGCACATGTTTGATCATGGTTGAATTTTGGTTTATAATGGTTGACCATTGTGCACGCATGTCTCACCGTGGTTCATTTTTTGTTGACTATGGTTGTGTGTGCTCAACTTTTGGATGTGGATGTTTGACCATGGTCGACTTATGGTTGTGCATGTTTGACCATGGTGGACTTTTGGTTGAATATTAGTGCTTATGTTTAACTTTTGGTTCTCTATGGTTATGCATGGTTGACTTTTGGTTCTCTATGGTTGCACATGTTTGACCATGGTATACTTTTGGTTCTCTAAGCTCGTGCGTGTTTGACCATGGTTGGATTTTGGTTATGCATGGTTTAAACACCATGGTTGACTTTTGGTTGTGCATGGTTTGTCCATGTTTTACCATGGTTTTCTATGGTTGACCTGGTTTGGACATGATTTAATGTAGTTGCGTATAATTGACCATGTTTTATTATTGTTATCCATAGTTGGCTTTGGAAAAAATATAATACATGAACTATGAACATGTGATATGAAAAAAATTTATATTCATAATTGTTACTTTTTTTTAATAAGTTTTTCTATTTATATGAAAAACATAAATATAAGTTCAAGATGATATTATAGACTTGAATGATTATATTATCCAAAAAATTATTATAAATATTAATTTGTTTCTTAACATTAATGTTGATGTTAGTTATTAATATTAATATTAACATTAATCATATTATTAATGTTAATATTACGCTAATATAATTAATTCTCTTAATGTTATTAATTGACATTATTAGTTAACAATAAATATTAATAAGAATATTAACTTGAAAATTACTCTGTTTCCTAATTAATGTTAATATGATTAATGTAACTAATGTATTAATTGATATTATTAGATACTATTAAAATTAAAATTAATTTATGTTATTAATATATTAATATATTAATCAATTAATATTAGTTTATTTGTTTCATAATATTAATGTTAATGGTAATCTTTTCTAATACTAATGCTATTGTTAGTGTTAATTATAACATTAATAATATTATTAATGTTAACATAATTACTATTATTAATGATGGTGATAATATTATTAATGATATTATTGTGCATGTTTGACCATGGTTAACTTTTGATTACACATGTTTGACATGTTTGACTATGGTTGCACATGGTTCTCTATGGTTGCGCAAGTTTGATCATGGTTGACTTTTGGTTTACAATGGTAAGCCATGGTTGACTTTTGGTTTATAATGTTCGACCATGGTGCATGCATGTTTAATCATGGTTGATTTTTGGTTGACTATGGTTGTGCGTGTTCAAATTTTGGATGTGGATGTTTAACAATGGTTAACTTATGGTTGCTCATGACATTTGACCATGGTCGAATTTTGGTTGACTATGGTTGCACATGTTTAAATTTTGGTTCTCTATGGTTGTGGATGTTTGACCATGGTATAGTTTTGGTTCTCTAAGCTTGCACGTGTTTGACCATGGTATACTTTTGGTTCTTTAAGCTTGCGTGTGTTTGACCACGTTTAACCTTTGGTTGTGGATGGCGTGTTTATGTTTTACCATGGTTTTCTATGGTTGACCTTGTTTGGACATGATTGAATGCATTATAGTTGACCTTGTTTGGACATGATTGAATGCATTATAGTTGACCATGTTTTATTATGGTTATCAATAATTTGCTTTAGCAAAAATATAATATGAACTATGAACATCTTTGAACATGTGATATGACAAAGTTTAATATTCATAATTTTTGTTACATTGTTTTTTTAATAAGTTTTTCTATTTATATGAAAAACAAAAATATAAGTTCAAAAAGATATTATAGGATTGAATCATTATATTATCAAAATCATTATTATAAATATTAATATTAATATTAATGTTAATGTTGATGTTAGATCTTAATATTAATATTAACATTAATCATATTATTAATGTTAATATTAGTGCTAATATAATGAATGCTCTTATTGTAATTAATATATTCGTTAATATTATTAATTAACATTAAATATTACTTTCAAAATTAATGTTAATATTATTAAATTTTTTTAAGAAAAAGAGAACTTCATTATATTCCATCCAAGTCAAGATTACATTCACAGAGTTTACAATGCATAAGGCGCTTAAAAAATAGCCCCGAAGACCCCAAATCCCATAACTATCCACAGTAAAACCTTCTCCAGGAGTACCAGAATTAAAAAACATAACAACTCTGAGCAGTACAAACAGTCCTATCCATACTCAGTAAAGAAGCAAAACAGAGTTCCAAAACAAAACATCTCTAAGTAGTACAAGTAGTCCTTAATCGGTACAACAACAAAAAAATAATAGTGTTTCCCACAGTCCCCAAACAAACATAGTTCGACATCCCATTACATAACAAAAGCCTCGAGAGGCACCAACCAGAAAAATGGATCCCAAAGTAAAGAAGCATTAGCAAGCTGAACCAGCCCGACGACACGATCAAAGACTCATCCCGCTGGCCCCGTCTCGTCATCAATGTTCACAACCAATGGAGCTTCCGTTCCAGCAGCCTTGCCTTGAAGATCAATAACTTTTGGGTTATCCACTTTCTTAGGATGAGTTAAGTAATAAATGCCCAAATCCGCCACAATGGCATCCAATTTCATATGGATCTAGTGGGTTTCCTCCGCATGATCCTTGCAGTTATCCTCGAGCTTCTTCAAACGCTGCGAATCCTCCAAAATATCAACCCGGGCGTCTAGGGTCTGGGAAATGAGCATTTTAGTAACCCAAAGAATGACCACCACTCTGTTGTAAAGAGCCATATGGCCCCTAGTGTTTCATGGATCATGAATCCAGTCAGCCATAGCCACTGCTTCCAGCAGTAGCTCCTAGTCCCCCACCATTCTCCACAAATTCGCTTCCATCTCTTCTAATTCCCTTTGTAACGGCTGAGGAAAGAGGTGACGTAAGAACACCGCAGTCGAAGAAGCTCGCCATTGCTCCCTGCTAGGCCCAGCCTGGGGTTCAATGCCCCTGTACAGATTAATCGATTCACCCTGACTATGATGACCCCAACGAGCAGGGAGACCTCTTGGAGGCATCCTCTCAGCAACACAATTGCCACACTCAACCCATCAAGAACACACAATAAAGCTCAACAAGATACCGACCTTCTCATACTGACTGCAGAAATGGTGAAAGTCGACACTATGCAGAGAATTTAAAGGCAAGACACCACTCGCAACCATGAAATTCCCCATAATGATATGAGCCCTATAGTAATTCCCTGCATCCTTGGAAAATGTCATGATATCAGAACCTTGATCATCAACCTCCATTCTAATCATGGGGACTCAATTTCCAGTCGCCATCCCACACTTTAGATCTCTAATCATCAGTGGTATCGGGGATGATGAAACCAATAAAGGACAATTGGTTAACTTTTCCAGATGATTACCATAAGGCCTCCCGTTACCTCTGTAAGCAATAGTACACCATCGTTTATGAACCATCACTTCACATTATTTCGAATGCAGGCCAACGACATCATTCATCGCACATATGTCGATTTCAGCAGTTTGCAAACATTTATCCCAACACGTGCTCGCTGGCATGTTGAGGGCCTCTCCATCCCATCCCTCATCGTGGTAGCTGGCACCCTGGTTAGCAAGGACATCAGCCAAGCAATTTGCACTCCGCTTTACGTGGTGGAAGGTGACGGAGTTCATCAATGTTATAATATTTTCCAAACATGTCATATGCCATGCCAACCACCAAAAAGGGTCCAACTTGGCCGCACGAGTCCCGTTAGCCAAACTAGTGGCTAGTTGAATAATGAGTTTTGAGTCACCCTCTATGTGGAGACAGTTGATGCCACACCGAGTTGCCATGCATAAACCCTGTAGCATCGCCTCATACTCGGCCACATTATTGGTTTCCAGGCCCAGATGGCCATAATAACTATACAAAATATTCCCTTTATCATCCCGCATGACACCACCATAGCCAGCATTCCCAGGGTTTCCCTTCGATGCCCCATTGAAATTGAGTTTAAGCCAGCACAGTAATGGAGGAGACCAGACCACCAAATTTTCCAGAGATGTTCGATGAGGGAAAATGCTGCCAATATGGTTGGGTGGTGCCCAGATGCCCCATTGTACTCACTTCATTAGCCGGTATGTTCATATCTTGCTCTGTCCAAGAAGTTAATTGTAGAGTCTCAAGAATGCCACGTTGAATTTGACTCCATATAACTTTTCTTGTCTAATGTTTTCCTGTTAAAATTCTTTTATTACGTTCTTTCCATACTTCCCAAATAAGAAAACCAGGGAATAGTTCCCAAATTCTATTAAGAATTCTCCCCTGGAATGGATCCTTCCTCCAACAATTGATCGTTCCCGCAAGGTCAGTTCGAGTTCTATCCAACAAATGAAAAATCATGGCTCCCTTATCCCATAAGCCCGAGGAGAACCTGCACTCATCAAGAAGATGGGCAATCGTTTCCCCATGAGTCCCACAGAGAATGCAGTAAGAGGGTTCCTCAAAGCCCTGCTTAGTGATATTGTCCCACATCAGAATTCTGTCTCTCAACACCAACCAGAGGAAGAGAGTGATTTTAGGCTAGAGTTTAGCTCCACAGAAGTGCTTCCATTTGCTGTCGACAATGGGATTATCATGGCCATCCTGGATGTAGTACGCCTCCTTCATAGTAAACATACCTTTAGGTCGATGTCACCAGCGCAGAATGTCCAATCCTAAGTGAAATTTGATCTGACGCTGTTGCAAGATTTCATGAATGTGCTTGCCAACCTCATCCCCATAGATACCTATTCACCAATTCAAAGGCTTCCACACACGAAAACCTCTATCATTCGGTTCCTCCTACCAATAATGCTCAATCATCTACCAGTTATGGTTGAAAGCAGGTGAGTCAGGAGGGATATCATTCACAAGAGTTAGAAGAGACGGTTCTTGTTGCCACGCATCTAACCACAGATTAGCCGAAAATCCTTGGCGAACCTCCCAAAAGATGTGATTCCTGATCAAATCACGCCCCTTCCTAGCCATATTCCAAATATGCGACCCATGCTCCTGACCAACCATCCTGACCTAGTCCTGTTTTTCAAACTCCAGAGCATACTTCTTACCCCAAAAACTATCCCACTGCTCATTTGTATGATTTAACCATCACCACCAAATCTTAGCTCCACATACAATACTTAGCTTCTCAAGATCCTAGAGCCCAAGATCCCCTTCCAGTTTAGATTTACACAAAGTCTCCCAATCCACCAGGGGCCACTTTCTATGTTCCGTAGTGCCTCCCCAAAGGAAGGATCATTGGATATCTCTTATGTCCTTCAGAACCGATTTGGGAGCTGATAAAACAAAGAAAAGATATAGAGGCATCACTTGTAGCACAATTTTAACCATGACAACTCTTCCCAGAAAGTTTAAAGCATGAAGCGTCCAGTTTGAGAGTTTCTCATGCATTTTATTTAAGAGTTCCTTCCATGAAACCTTCTTTAGAACAACATCAGATAGGGGAGCACCCAAGTATTTGGTTGGAAGGGAACTCTTCTTGAAACCTAAAATCCTTACAATGTTCCTTTGACTAGCAAGAGGAGTATTAAAGAAGAAAATCAAGGATTTATCCATATTAAGAGTAAGCCCCAAGGCTCTTAAGAAGAGATTCAAAGCCTGCTTAATTTGTCTAGCTTCCTGAACAGAGGAATGTCCCATCAGAAGAGTGTCATCAACAAACTGCTGATGCGTTATAGCCTTCTCATACGGTTGGAACTTGAGACCTTTGATTTTCCCCTGTTCAAAAAAATGCGAAATGAGCCTGCCAAGACCTTCAGTCATGATCACGAAGAGAAATGGCGAGACAGGATCACCTTGGTGTATGCCCCATGTAGGCTTGAAGATAGCATACGGATGCCCATTGATCAGGATATAAAAGAATGCGGTGGAAGTAAGATTAGTGATCCAATTGATCCAAACCTCGCTGAAACCAAAGGAGCTCATAATCTCTTTCATGTAGGTCCAGTTAAGTTTATCATAGGATTTGGATAATTCTAACTTCAGTAACATCCCAGCTTTCTTAGTGCTCTTAAGGGAGTGCAAGACTTCCTACGTTAAGATAATACCATCGAGAATTTGTCTTCCTTCCACAAATCCCATCTGTTCCACGGAGATCAAAGAAGGGAGAAGGGGTTGGAGTCGATTATCCAGGACTTTCATTATGAGGTTATAGATGATGTTGCACAAAGAGATAGGTCTATGTAAATTAGATCTCTCAGCCATAGGATTTTTCGGAATCAAGGTGAGAAAGGTAGAGTTTAAAGCAGGGAGAACCCCTCTCATTCTTCATGATTCTTCCACCACCTGCCAAACTTTAGTTTTAATCAAATCCCAAAAGTGGTGAAAGAAATTGTCTGTAAAGCCATGAGGCCCAGGGGATTTACCATCCTCCATTTGATTAATGGCGATTTAAACCTCCTGGAATTCAATGGGACGAATTAGCATCTCATTCTTCTCATCAGTAATAAGCCTAGAAACTACATCATTGATCTCCCTACAAGCTTCAGAACGGTCCACCTGAGGTTCCGTAGTCACTTACTTAAAATGAGAGATGAGTTCCTGCTCGATGTCCTCATGAGAATCAACTAAAACACCCTCATTGGTACGGAGATTACAAATATGATTCTGGTGTCTGTGTTGGATGGTTGCTCTGTGGAAGAACTTTGTGTTCTTATCCCCATCCTTTAGCCACTGGTTTTGAGATTTCTGCTTCCATAAAAGTTCTTCTTGAGTCTATCTCTGATATAACTATTCAGAAAGGTTTTTTTCCTCCATAGCTAATTCAGCTGTCAAGCCAATCCGCATGATGCTTTCCTGGACCTGTTCTATCTGTATTTCAATCTTAGCTTTATCAACCAAAATGTCCCCGAAGACATCTTTAATCCAACTTTTGATTTTTTGTTTCAACAATTTCAATTTTTGTTGAAAACAATACATCTTGGTGCCATGAGGGGGGATAATATTCCTCCACCATTCCTCCACACGAGTTTGGAAATATTTATGAGTTAACCAAAAAATCTCAAATCGAAAAGGCCTAGTCATTCTTGTCCCAATATTATTCCAGATAAGGGAAACCGACCAATGGTTGGAGCCTAAAGAGGCAATCGGGCACGATGACAGAGTCCCCCCTAAAAGCATAATTCTTTCGGAAATGAGGAATCTATCCAGCCTCGCAGCCACCAAATTCTCTCCTCTTCGTCTGTTATTCCAGGTGAAACCATTTCTCCTCATATCAACATCAATTATATTACTTGTCTCAATGAATTAATCAAACAGGGTATTCTCCGGAGTTAGGATTCTTCTGCCGCCTTTTTTCTCAGACAGTGACCTGATCAAGTTAAAATCTCCTCCTACAATCCAATGAGTCCCTTCAAACATGGTCATTATCCTAGTTAAATTGGTAATGAAATTAGGCTTCTCTGGATAACTACTCGGTCCATACACATTGGTAATAATCCCTCACACATTAGAGCCTAAAAGGTGAAATGCAGCAGAGAGACTAAACTTGGTGGATAGAAGGTTAGTAAGGGACACAAGCCGAGGGTCCCACAGGATCGCCAGTCCTCCATAATGACCAACAGCATCCAGCACCATACACTTACACTGTTTCCATATGCTACGAGCATTTAGCTCCATATATGCTCTCGAACACTTAGTTTCTTGTAACATAACAACAATAGGTCTTTCCTTCAAAATCTTGCTTTTCAGAGTTTTTCTTTTAAGAGGACCATTAGTCCCTCTAATATTCCACAAAACAATTTTCATCAAGCATTGTATCTCACAGAGAGAAAAGCTTCCTGGATCATGGGATACTGACCCGAGTCAACCAATCAAGCCTAGATTTCCCCTATTCGCTCCCTGTTGGATCTCCCTCCTCTCTTCGATCCTCCTTCTTTGAATTTCCTTTTGCTCTCCTTCAATTTTAGGGGACCAATCCCCAGGATTGGGGCAGGTTTCATTTTAAGAATGACGTTCTTCAATAGCTTAAGTTGATCATCCAGAATGGAATGAACCTCAATATTTTGTAGGCCTCTTCGATGCTATCAAGATCCAGGTCTCCTAGTTCCATCTCCTCCAGTTCCTCCTCCATATGCTCTGCTACCAGAGGGATTTTCCTAATAGATTTACCCTTCTCACTGATCTCTGGTATCACTGCTGGACTATCAGCCTCATGACGAGGAGATTCCTGCGCTTCCATAGGAATAGGAGGCTCTGGAAAATCGGGATCCAATGCAACAAAGCAATTTGTACTAGGTCCTTTATTCCTCGATTCAAAACCATTATGCCTCCTTCCTGCTTTTCGCCGATTATAGATTTTGGTAAAACCTTCCGAATCAAGCTGTTCCTGAGGTTTGCTACCGAGTATTCCCACAGGGAGGTTCAAATGACAGTCCCGAGCTAGATGTCCATGAGTATGACACCGTCGACAGTGGAAAGGAACATGTTCATAATCTAGGGTTTGAAACCACTTAGATTCTTTCCATGTTACAGTGATCTCCTCACGTAGGGTTTTAAAATATTCATGTAAACACGTATATAGGCATATGATACATATCTTCCCTGCTTAGTTTAATTAGATATTTTAACAAAATGCCCTAGGGCACCTCCAATAGCGTTCAGTATGTCAGGGTCCCAGTATTCAGTCGGTAATGAATAGAGTCTGATCCAAACCAGAGCTATGGACAGATCTTCCTTTTCAGGGTTGAAATGATCCTTCCACATACATAAAAATAGCCCCGCTGAGTAGTAGAAATATGGTCCTCCCTCAAAAACCTTGTCTTTATCTTCCACATTTAGAAAAACCACAGTAAAGAAACCCTTAGAGCCCACTAGGAGATCAAAGTGTCCTTTAGGTTTCCAGGTTGAATGAATCCACCATGTTAGCGCTTTCTCTGAGGGCCAGATGCCCATGAATTTACCAATTAACGCATGATCCGTCATGTGTTGAATTCTCTCCTTAACCCGCGTTGGATTCATCGATATGGCAGGAGTACTCAGCGACTTAGGAATACAAGACCCCTACCCCACATTTCCTCGATCAGATGTTGAAATCTCCGCCTGAGGACTGCAACCCTCTCCTCCGATTCGTTCCTCCTCAAGTTGCACCTTCTTAATATCCTTCATCGTTTCCTTCTCATGTCATGGAGGAGGAGAGAGGCCCCTCCCCTGAGTACGAACCATCCTACCACCACTTACCTCGAGCCTCGGCACCACGCCCGATATTCAAACTTCAGGCACGCGATCGTTGGAGGTAAGCTCTTCTTGGAGCCACTTTTTCAGCCATGCAATGGTTCCAAGATTAATGGTTAGAGGATGTTTAGACACCATTGATCATGTTTACAAGCTCTCATTATTTTAGATGAAGTGGGTCATGGTGAGGAGCTGTATGCATTATTTTCACTAGTGAAGAACATATTTCGTTCACTCTTCATTCTGGTAGCCTTGTTAATATGATTAATATAAATAATGTATTATTGATATTATTAGATAACATTAAAATTAATATTAATTTATGTTATTAATACATTAATATATTAATCAATTAATATTAATTAATTTGTTTCATAATATTAATTTTAATGTTAATAATAATTTTTTGTAATACTAATCCTATTATTAATATTAATCATAACATTAATAATATTATTAATGATGATATTAATATTATTACCAATATTAATATTAATTATAATAATTGCTTATTGCTTATAACATCATATAATATAATTTCATGTATTTTTATCAAGGAAATAAAAGATACGTCAAATGTAACATGCATAGTAGAAAGACACTAAAGGTTAAATATTGTGAAACCTAAAACTTAAAGCTCTAACATGAATATGAATGCCTTTCAGAGGCTCTAACATGAATATGAATGCCTTTCACAGTCAATTAATTTAAATTAAAAAAATGTAAAAACAAAAAGAAGGTTATTGGAAAAAATGATTTATTTATTTCATAATATATATGTTTGTGGATTTTTAGAAATGAAAAACCGATTTCCATTTATTCCAATAATGGGTTATGAGTGCTTGCTCATCGTAATATTCAAGTCACCAACATTTTAAATAACATAACCTATTAAATAAAAAAAAATATTATGTGCCAAAAAATTAATAACATTTTCAATGCGAATAAATAACTGAAAGATTATTTCCAAAGAGACATCCATTCCATGATAATTATGATAATCAGATTAAAAAAAAAAAAAAAAACATGTAATTTTACAGTTTTATGAATTCAATAGATTCTAATAATTTTAGTTTTATTTTGCTAATACAAATTAAAAAAAATATTGTACAAAATCTAAATAGTAACCAATAAAATCTAACAATCATCACTTATAAATTTAATTACTCAACCAAATGTAAATTTACATAAATAATTGCTCAGACATAATAATTCAGTCAGAAAGATACAATAATTAAACGTACACAATATTTCAATCACAAACATTTAGATATTTTTTTATCATTCTGGGGTTAAGGTATTACATGAAATGTCAGGGGTTTTGGAATGCTATACTTCCCTGCAGCTAAAGAGTCTAACAAATCTATTATCCTCAAAATGTATAGTATCAATCTGTTTAGTATTTGAGATTTTTTCTTTTTGTAACAAAGAATATATTAAAATTTACACATGTACTCACATTTGAAATTGTTTTTAAACCTGTGTTATATTAAAATTTACATATGTACTCACATTCAAAATTGCTTGCTTTTAAACCTGTGTTCATATAGCCTCAAAATGTTATTATTTGATATTTTTTCTTTGTGTAACAAAGAACAAATTAAAGAACATATTAAAATTTACATATGTACTCACATTTGAAATTGTTTTTAAACCTGTGCTCATATAGCGTCAAAATATTATTATTTGATATTTTTTCTTTGTGTAACAAAGAACAAATTAAATTTACACCTGTGCTCATATAGCTTCAAAACGTTCAAAACGTTTAGTATTTGAGATTTTTTCTTTGTGTAACAAGGAACATATTAAAATTTACACCTGTGTTCAAATTACATAGGGTAATAAACAACATTTTCTCATAAACCTGTTCTCACATAACCTCAAAATGATTAAAATTTACACTTGTGCTTACATTTGAAATTGTTTTTAAACCTGTGCTCACATAGCCTCAAAATGATTAAAATTTACACTTGTGCTTACATTTGAAATTGTTTTTAAACATGTGCTCACATAGCCTCAAAATGTTTAGTATTTGAGATTTTTTCTTTATATAACAAAGAACATATTAAAATTTACACACATATACTGTTTTTTTAAAATACATGATATTAACTCTAAGATATAAACTATAAAATTATTGAATAAATTAGCAATGAAGATATTAACTGTTTTTTAATGCAATAGTAGCAATAAATACAACTATAAGCCAACATTTAGAGGTTCCCCTTCGAGAAAGGGATAACAATCTATATATATATACACCCTTCCTTTATCATGTTGGTTTCAACGGAGAAGGTGGTAATGCCCTCTCTTTAACGCTGTGCAATTTAATGCATTAATGCATTATCCTCAACAAAAGGATGGGAACGCCCTAAACAATCTCAGGTATTCAAATTAAAATCAGCAATGAAGGCACATTACACAATAGACAATGCCCTCAACAATCTCAAGCAATCAGCAATGAAGGCACATTGCACAAAAGGCAATGCCCTCAACATTTTCAACCATTCAATTTAACAATATCATTAAACAATCTTAGGCATTCAATTAAACATGCAATATCATTATGTTTATAATGATGCACCTTCCCAAGAAGGTTGCCCTCCTCAAACTCGTTAAACATGCAATATCATTATATTTATAATGATGCACCTTCCCAAGAGGGTTGCCCTTCTCAAACTCTTGGAAATATGGATGCTACACTAAAAAAATATACAATACATGAACTCCATTAACAGGATGCACTCTAGCAAGACGGATCGCCCTCTCAAGCGAATGAGCAACGATGCATCGGCAAGGCGGATGCCTTCTATAAACAATTGCGAAGAGACCTATAAAAGGATGATCAAAATTCAATTATCTATAATCCTGTATAATACTCCTATTATTTAATAATCTTGTATAATACTCCTATATATAATCCTTTATAATACTCCTATTTAATAATGCACATTCATATCTCTGCATATCCTCAATTAAAATAATTGTACATAAATTCAAAAACCCACAACATTTACAGACAACAGATGAGTTGCTCACACAGAAAAGTAAACTGATTAATATCTAACTTGACAATGTAAAGAACAATCAATCAATATCAATGAGCATAAAAAGTCAATGATAATCTAACTTGACAATGTAAAGAACAATCAATCAATATCAATGAGCATAAAAAGTCAATGATAATTGGAAATAAATAAGATCCAAATCCTAGGCTCTATCAAGCACCAAGAGGGATTAAATCTTCCGAGGTGCAAATCTCTCCTCGAAAAGATCTTTGAGTGCAATACCTTAGAAGAGGTTTGCACCTCGGGAGATTTGATCCCTCTCGATGATTGATAGAGCCTAGGATTTGGATCTAGGATCTTCCAATCGTGGGCGGTGACACAAAATTGGAGTTTGATCAGCATTGTAAGGAACAAGTTAAGTTGAAAACACAGATAGAATTATGAGGATTATCATAATGTAAGTAATAAATATTAAGGATTGAGTAAATTGTTAAAGCAAAGGTTTGCACCTTTTTTTAGTGAAGGAAAGAAAAGGTTTGCACCTCAAGGGATTTGATCAAATATATTACAATGTGATCAACTTTGATATTTATTCTTCATTTTTTCTTGATTCCATTCCTGCTCCCTTTGGCATCTTCTAGTATCGATCATATGTGAAAAGAGGAATACCATCCAGACCTTTTACTCATGATATTGTTTTAAATGGGAGTCCCTGTCATTCTTTGTTTCCAATATTTAAATTTTCCTTCTCCAATGTTAATCACCATTTTTTTTTGCAGTGTTGATATAGATATATTAAATGTTGCAACACGGGCTGGGGCCAAAAGAAGTAATGGTGACTTATCTGAAAATAATCAATTTCTAGTGTTTGTCTAATAGCTCCAATCAAGTAAGATTTTATTGTACATGTAGTTCCTTGGATAATCATTCGTAGTTGTTCCCCCCTTTGTAATGCTCAAGAATAATCTCAAATGATTTTCTTTGCTTCTCCGGTAAGATTTCAATTGAATAATTTTGAGTACGATTATTATGAACAATGACATTCAATTGTCGGTTTTTGTAGTGCACGATTGGAAGTTTCCATATCAACAAAATTATAGTTCCAATATATTTCTAATTTTTATGTCAACTATAATATTTTTTACTTCTTATATTTTTAATATTTGTTTTACCCATTGTTGAAATCAATGCAACCATGTTCCTACTTTTTATGTGATCTATTCTTTATCTTTTTTACTTCTTATATTTCTAATATTTGTTTTACGCATTGTTGAAATCAATGCAACCATTGTTTTTTATTAAGGTTCAAATCCCTTCTATTTTTTCTATTTCTTAAGTCCGCTATAGTAATTTTTTTTATTTCTTTTGTTTCTACTTCTTATGTCTACTATAATATATTTTTTACTTCTTTGTTTTATTTTTTATATTTCTATTTTTCATGTCAGCTATAATATTTTTTACATCTTTATCTTTTTTACTTTTTATATTTTTAATACTTGTTTTATGCATTGTTGAAATCAATGCAACCATGTTTTTTATTAAGGTTTAAATTCCTTCTATTTTTTCTATTTCTTATGTTGGCTATAGTATTTTTTTTTTTTTTTTTTGTTTTCTACTTCTTATCAATGGCGGACAAAAGATTTTATTACTTTTTACTTTTTATTATTACATTTTATTAACGGCCGATAAACGTTACTCCACAAATGTTACAAGATCTCCCTCATATTATTACTTTTTACTTTTTATTATTATATGTAAGGTTACATGTAAGGTTACAAGATATCCCCATATTATTACATTTACTCCACAAAACGTTACAAGATCTCCCTCATATTATTACTTCTAACTTTTTATTATTACATGTAACACAAATGTTACAAGATCTCCCTCATATTGAGTTGTAGAGCGCCTCTCGACGCGAGTATTCATTATCTATGTCAACAACTTATATCATTTAAATACAACAAAATCTAATATAACAACCTAGTTCGGCTATAACTAAAAGTAACCACATTCAATCATACTAATCACAATTGACCAGGAGAAAATCCACATCAATCTTTAGTTGGGGTTTGTTTCTATGGGCAATGAACTGCCATTTCACTGCTCTCCACATGGACATAGCTGAAATCAAAGAGTTTAATTCTGTAACATCAACATTCATGTAACTCCTCCATGCTGGTATAGCCTAACTTAGAATCCAGTTAACACGGCGACGACTATAGAATTGAGGCCTTAGTGTGTTAGCGCAGATTTGGATCACATAAAATTATATAGTAATTCTTTTCAACCATGACTCATTTTTTAAATCATCGTGCGGAACTTTTAACATTGCATTAAGGTATACAAGGTAAAATTTGAAACAACAATTGGTCCTATTTGACTAATTAGCATGTGCGTTAAATCGAGGAGACAAATCTGCTCTCGAACAACACGATATAATAGTAAATCGTCTATAATGTAACAACATATGAATTATTGGGGTAAATTGTTTTTGAAGTTGTTTTTAAAACTGGTTAACATTGGGGTAAAATGAAATTGCAAGTCGGCGAGACTAGAGAGCTCGTGGAGAAGGAAATTGCAGCTAGGCCAGAATGAAATGTAAGGTTTGTGCAGAGATGAGAGCTCGGGGAGAATGAAATTGCAGGTCCGAGAGCTGGGGAGAATGAAATTGAAGCTAGGCAAGAATGGTAGAGGTGGTATGATGCCCAAATTCTTCAAATTGCCAACACAAGGTATCTGATACATTTCAACCCGTGTTGGTTTAATGGGCAACTGCTGAGTTGAATTACATTCCACAGATCCTCTACAAATGATTATAGATATTCCACAATGATTAATAGACTAAATTTACAATAATCAATTACATGCCATTCATAATTTCCTTTGGTTTCTTGGAGTTATCAAATTTCTCCTCGAACCCTACTTTGCTACATGAACATTAAGGAATCATCATGTTTGCATTCCAATAAATTTGACAATCACGACTTTACCTTTACTCGATTGATTAAGACCTAACTAGGTTGAGCAAACGATAAGGTCTGTGCAAACTATAAGAATTTCATAAGGTATGTGCAAACGATAGGACCTAACTGGGTTGAAATCTAAGGTCTATGCAAAAGATAAACATTTCATAAGGTCTGTGCAAACGATAAGACCTAACTGGGTTGAAATCTAAGGTCTGTGCAAACGATAAGCATTTCATAAGGTTTGTGCAAATGATAATACCTAACTGGGTTGAAATCTAAGGTCTATGCAAACGATAAGCATTTAATTTAACACAATATACCTCTGATGAAGATGCTGCTGTGCTGAGGTGGGGGGAACATTTGTCGCTGCTGTTTGATGATGATGGTGCTGTGCGTGGTTTCTGCAGAGGATGATGTTGTGCCTGGTTGCTGCTGCAGATGCTCATACTGTGCAGAGGATGATGTTGTGCCTGGTCTCTTGTTTGTTGTGCTGGTTTCTCCTGGTTGCTTGTGCTAGTGCCTGGTTACATGCAACTATATGATATAATAGAGGCATGGATGTTGAAATATTGTAACTTCTAAGAATATTATATTTGTACTTTATTATTTCGGAGATGTTTCATTCCTCCATGGAGACCCTATTGTATATCCGGAGATGTTTATTCCTCCAAGAGAGTGTGGTAACTAGGGTTATTATATCTCCCATGTGAGGCCGGCCCTGAGTTAGCTGTTTAGGGGTTATTAGACTCTCTTAGGAGAGGTCGGCCTAGTTAGGGTGAACAGTCAGTTAGGAGTTGAGTATAAATAGAGGAGGTGTGTTCCTCATTTATCTCATTCATTCACTCACTTGTGATTGGCACATAGGAGAGAGAGAGATATGCATAGGAGGACAAGGAGCTCTTGTTGAGGACTACATCGTTGTATTGGTTGATTATCTATATTGAGGAAAGCTTTGTTGGGTTTTCTACCTCATGAGGGTTTTCGAGGGTAAATCTCTGTCTATCTTGTGATTTTGTTTCTTTCAGTGATCTTGCTTGTGAAATTACGCTAATATTAACATTGTATCAGAGCTAAAGTGAATGACATCTTTCACAAGGTGAAAATACCTCTCTCTCCTCCTCTCGTGAAAATTAGGGTTTATGCAAAAGTTGAAATTTTTGGAATTTGATTGCATGGCTGGATAGCCCTCCTCAAAATCGAAGTTTTGAGCCCTAGATTGAACTTTTTGAGTGGGTATAACCCCGGGCTTTGTGAAAACCCTAGTTTGACTTCTCGACGAGAAAACCAAAAAACCAGTTAACCATAAAAACTGCGCATTTGTGCACTAGTGAACCAGAAAAGCTGCGAACCCGTGCATCAGTAAACCAGAAAAGTGAAGATCAGAAAACCATAAATTCTGTCGCAGATTCGGAAGGTGAAAAGTTGAAGTTTCTAGAAATAGAGCACACCAGTAATCTCAATTCAATCAAGCTCATCTCCTGGTAAGTATTATTCTATATTTTGAGAAACTTCAATCTCTATGACCTCCTGGATAAGATGGCTCCAAGCATTAAGCTTGAAAACAAGCTAGAGGGTATAGAGAATTTTCGGGCATGGAAATATAGGATTGGTCTCATTCTTGAAGAGAATGATCTTGCCCAATATATCAAAGATGAGGTTGCAGAACTTGAAGAAGATGAAGCCAAAGAGAAGTATAGGAAGGACTTGATTAGGGAAAAGAGAATCATTGATGATTCTATCAAAGACCACTTGATTCCCCAATTGGAATCCAAGAAGACCCCAAAGGAAATGTATGATGTCCTTTCGAGAATGTATGAATGAAAAAACATCAATAGAAAGATGAACCTGAGAGCTCAATTGAAGAGCACCAAGATGAATCAAGGAGAATCTATTCAAGATTATTTCTCAAGGGTTTCCCAGTTCAAGGAACAAGTAGATACCATTGGAAATACCCTTGATGAATATTAACTAGTCATGACTGCTCTAAATGGTCTCACTAAACCTTGGGAGTCATTCATCCAAACTATGTGTGTCAGAAAAGAAAGCATGAAGCTTGATGTGGTATGGGAGGATTGCATTCAAGAAGAATCTAGGGTTGCCAACAGAGATGCCTTGCTCAAAGAAGATGACCAAGCCTTGGCCACCCACACCAAGAGAAGAAGGAATCAATCCTACTTCAAGAAGGATAGTCACAAGGAGTATCAACCTCCACAAAGATTTCAGAAGAAAAGAGGAACTAATCAAGGAAGAGATTACTCCTCATTCCAATGTTTCAATTGTCATAAAATAGGACACCTTGCTAGAGATTGTCCTTCAAAGAAGAAGAAGAAGGGTTTCCATCATAGAAGACATCAAGCACATCTAGCAGAAGATGATAGTGAAGAAGAAGAAGAAGAAGAGGAAAGGCCTCAAAAGAAAAGAGCTGGAATAGAAGAAGAAGATGCAGAAGAATATGTTCTATTCTTTGCACTCTCTGGGTCTGTAACACCTGGAGAAGATACATGGCTTATTGATAGTAGTGCTTCAAAGCACATGACAGTTCAAAAGAAAACTCTTTCAAAACTTGAAGAGAAGACTTCTCCATAGACAGTATCTTTAGGAGATGACTATCAATATCCCATCAAGGGAATTGGTGAAGCAAGCTACAAGCTTGACTCTGGAACTCCATTAAAGATGAAGGAAATATTATATGTACCAGGTTTGAAGAAGAACTTACTGTCTATCTCAGCTTTAGATAAAAAAGGTTATAGGGTTGCATTCATAGATGGACAAGTACTCATTTGGTCCAAAGGAAAATCAATTGAGGATGCAATTGTTATTGGTGAAGAGGAAGGAGGTCTATACAAACTCAAGGGCCATCCAAAATCTTCTCTTGTTCATGAAGCCACTAGCCCAAGAGAGATATGGCATAGGAGGCTTTCTCACATTAACTACAAAGCACTACCTCATGTGAGCAAAGTAGTCATAGGACTACCAGATTTGAGATTGATCATAATGGCACATGCAAAGGATGTGAAAAAGGGAAGAATATCGAGATCCCATTTCCAAAGAGTGAAACAAAGACTAAAAATATTTTGGAATTGATTCATTCAGATGTATGTGGACCAATGCCCTCCACATCCTTGAGTGTATATGAATACTACGTTACATTTATTGTTGACTATTCAAGAAAGACTTGGATATACTTTCTAAAAGGAAAGAATGAAGTCTTTGGAAAGTTCAAGGAGTTCAAAGCCTTGATAGAAAATCATTCAGAAAAGAAGATCAAAATACTCAGGACAAATAATGGTGGAGAATACACTTCAAAGGATTTTGAAGTCCTTTGTAAAGAAGCTGGAATCAAGAGGGAACTAACCACTCCCTACAATCCTCAACAAAATGGTGTTGCGGAAAGAAAGAATAGAACCATTATGGAAGCAGTAAGGACAATGATACATGATCAAGACCTACCTATGTATCTATGGGCTGAAGCAGCTCTAGGACAACAATCTATGTGTAGAATAGACTATCTCATAGTGCTCTTGAATCCAAGACCCTAGAAGAAGTGTTCACAGGGAATAATCCTGAAGTAAGTCATCTCAAGATATTTGGATGCCCAGTATATATTCATATTCCAAAAGAAAAGAGAAACAAGGTAGAGCCTTCTGGGAAGAAGGGGATATTTGTTGGATATTGTGAAGCATCCAAAGCATTTAGAATCTACATCTGAGGATTCCACCATATGGAGATTAGTAGGGATGTGACATTTGATGAAGAGGCAGCTCTCAATAAATCTAGGAAGTGCCACTATGAAGAAGTATATGAAAAAGATGCACCTCCCAGAATTGCAGAGACTGTACCCACCCCTGAAGATATAACACCTGAAGACCATAACATGATAGAACCAAAAGAACCCCCTATCACAAACATATCAAGAAAGAGAAAGCCAGCATGGGAAAGAGACATTATACTAGGAGCAGAAAAGTATGGAGCTCCTGAAGGCTCCACCAGAGTGAGTAAGAAACCAAAGCCATTCACCAACTATGTGGCTTTGATGTGTGATCTTGTAGACCAAGAACCTACTAGTTATGAAGAGGCAGTTAGGAGTTGAGTATAAATAGAGGAGGTGTGTTCCTCATTTATCTCATTCATTCACTCACTTGTGATTGGCACATAGGAGAGAGAGAGATATGCATAGGAGGACAAGGAGCTCTTGTTGAGGACTACATCGTTGTATTGGTTGATTATCTATATTGAGGAAAGCTTTGTTGGGTTTTCTACCTCATGAGGGTTTTCGAGTGTAAATCTTTGTCTATCTTGTGATTGTGTTTCTTTCAGTGATCTTGCTTGTGAAATTAGGCTAATATTAACATTGTATCAGAGCTAACATGAATGACATCTTTCACAAGGTGAAAATGCCTCTCTCTCCTCCTCTCGTGAAAATTAGGGTTTATGCAAAAGTTGAAATTTTTGGAATTTGATTGCATGGCTGGATAGCCCTCCTCAAAATTGAAGTTTTGAGCCCTAGATTGAACTTTTTGAGTGGGTATAACCCCGGGTTTGTGAAAACCCTAGTTTGACTTCTCGACGAGAAAACCAAAAAACCAGTTAACCATAAAAACTGCGCATTTGTGCACTAGTGAACCAAAAAAGCTGCGAACCCGTGCATCAGTAAACCAGAAAAGTGAAGATCAGAAAACCATAAATTCTGTCGCAGATTCGGAAGGTGAAAAGTTGAAGTTTCTAGAAGTAGAGCACACCAGTAATCTCAATTCAATCAAGCTCATCTCCTGGTAAGTATTATTCTATATTTTGAGAAACTTCAATCTCTATGACCTCCTGGATAAGATGGCTCCAAGCATTAAGCTTGAAAACAAGCTAGAGGGTATAGAGAATTTTCGGGCATGGAAATATAGGATTGGTCTCATTCTTGAAGAGAATGATCTTGCCCAATATATCAAAGATGAGGTTGCAGAACTTGAAGAAGATGAAGCCAAAGAGAAGTATAGGAAGGACTTGATTAGGGAAAAGAGAATCATTGATGATTCTATCAAAGACCACTTGATTCCCCAAGTGGAATCCAAGAAGACCCCAAAGGAAATGTATGATGTCCTTTCGAGAATGTATGAATGAAAAAACATCAATAGAAAGATGAACCTGAGAGCTCAATTGAAGAGCACCAAGATGAATCAAGGAGAATCTATTCAAGATTATTTCTCAAGGGTTTCCCAGTTCAAGGAACAAGTAGATACCATTGGAAATACCCTTGATGAATATTAACTAGTCATGACTGCTCTAAATGGTCTCACTAAACCTTGGGAGTCATTCATCCAAACTATGTGTGCCAGAAAAGAAAGCATGAAGCTTGATGTGGTATGGGAGGATTGCATTCAAGAAGAATCTAGGGTTGCCAACAGAGATGCCTTGCTCAAAGAAGATGACCAAGCCTTGGCCACCCACACCAAGAGAAGAAGGAATCAATCCTACTTCAAGAAGGATTGGTGAAGCAAGCTACAAGCTTGACTCTGGAACTCCATTAAAGATGAAGGAAATATTATAGGTACCAGGTTTGAAGAAGAACTTACTGTCTATCTCAGCTTTAGATAAAAAAGGTTATAGGGTTGCATTCATAGATGGACAAGTACTCATGTGGTCCAAAGGAAAATCAATTGAGGATGCAATTGTTATTGGTGAAGAGGAAGGAGGTCTATACAAACTCAAGGGCCATCCAAAAGCTTCTCTTGTTCATGAAGCCACTAGCCCAAGAGAGATATGGCATAGGAGGCTTTCTCACATTAACTACAAAGCACTACCTCATGTGAGCAAAGTAGTCATAGGACTACCATATTTGAAGATTGATCATAATGGCACATGCAAAGGATGTGAAAAAGGGAAGAATATCGAGATCCCATTTCCAAAGAGTGAAACAAAGACTAAAAATATTTTGGAATTGATTCATTCAGATGTATGTGGACCAATGCCCTCCACATCCTTGAGTGTATATGAATACTACGTTACATTTATTGATGACTATTCAAGAAAGACTTGGATATACTTTCTAAAAGGAAAGAATGAAGTCTTTGGAAAGTTCAAGGAGTTCAAAGCCTTGATAGAAAATCATTCAGAAAAGAAGATCAAAATACTCAGGACAAATAATGGTGGAGAATACACTTCAAAGGATTTTGAAGTCTTTTGTAAAGAAGCTGGAATCAAGAGGGAACTAACCACTCCCTACAATCCTAAACAAAATGGTGTTGCGGAAAGAAAGAATAGAACCATTATGGAAGCAGTAAGGACAATGATACATGATCAAGACCTACCTATGTATCTATGGGCTGAAGCAGCTCTAGGACAACAATCTATGTGTAGAATAGACTATCTCATAGTGCTCTTGAATCCAAGACCCTAGAAGAAGTGTTCACAGGGAAGAATCTTGAAGTAAGTCATCTCAAGATATTTGGATGCCCAGTATATATTCATATTCCAAAAGAAAAGAGAACCAAGGTAGAGCCTTCTGGGAAGAAGGGAATATTTGTTGGATATTGTGAAGCATCCAAAGCATTTAGAATCTACATCTGAGGATTCCACCATATGGAGATTAGTAGGGATGTGACATTTGATGAAGAGGCAGCTCTCAATAAATCTAGGAAGTGCCACTATGAAGAAGTATATGAAAAAGATGCACCTCCCAGAATTGCAGAGACTGTACCCACCCCTGAAGATATAACACCTGAAGACCATAACATGATAGAACCAAAAGAACCCCCTATCACAAACATATCAAGAAAGAGAAAGCCAGCATGGGAAAGAGACATTATACTAGGAGCATAAAAGTATGGAGCTACTGAAGGCTCCACCAGAGTGAGTAAGAAACCAAAGCCATTCACCAACTATGTGGCTTTGATGTGTGATCTTGTAGACCAAGAACCTACTAGTTATGAAGAGGCAGTTCATAAGAAAGAGTGGGTAGAGGCAATGACATATGAGTACCAGTCAATAATGAAGAATGATGTTTGGGATATAGTCCCCAAACCAAAAGACAAGAGTGTGGTATCCTCCAAATGGATATATAAGATAAAGCATGCTGCGGATGGTAGCATTGAAAAGTATAAGGCAAGATTTGTGGCTAGAGGATTCTCTCAGAAAGAGGGAATTGACTATGAAGAGACATTTGCACCAGTTGCAAGGTACACTTCCATTAAAACCATCATGGCACTTGCATCCATGATGAATACACCAGATGGATGTAAAGACAACCTTCCTGAATGGTGTGATTGAGGAAGAAGTGTACATAGAACAACCACAAGGATTTGAGATTGAAGATAGAGGAACCCACTTATGCAAATTGAAGAAGGATTTGTATGGGTTGAAGCAAGCTCCCAGAGCTTGGTATGGAAGAATTGATAGTTCTTGACAAGTTTGGGCTTTACCAAAAGTAAAGTTGATCCTAATATTTATCTCAAGGTTATGAATAATGAACCTGTCATATTGTTGCTATATGTGGATGATCTATTTCTGATTGGAAATGAGAAACAGATTGTCGAGTGTAAGAAGAAGCTCTCCTTATATTTTGAGATGAAAGATCTCGGATTGATGCATTACTTCCTAGGTCTAAAAGTATGGCAAGGCCCAGAAGGAATCTTTCTCAACCAGGGAAAGTATGATGTGGAAATCTTGAAAAGATTTGATATGTTGGAATGTAAAGCCATGGCCACTCCAATGGATTCCAACTTGAAGCTATTAGTTGATGACTCCTTAGAGTTAGTGGATGTGACTCTGTACAGACAGATTATTGGGTCATTAATGTATCTGACGAATACCAGGCCAGATATATGCTTTGTGGTGAACACCTTGAGTTAGTATCTAGTAGAACCTAGATGAGTTCACCTGATAGTTGCAAAGCATGTGATGAGGTACCTAAAGGGTACGATAGATTTTGGTCTATGTTATCATGGAGATCATGACTTCAGATTGTATGGCTACACAGATGCTGATTGGGAAGGAAGTGTATCAGACATGAAGAGTACATCGGGTGGATGTTATTGTCTAGGATCTGCGATGATCTCGTGGTTTAGCAGGAAGCAGTCTAGTGTGGCTCTCAGCACAGCTGAAGCGGAATATATAGCTACTTGCTCTGCTAGTTGTGAAGCGATATGGATTCGGAAGTTGTTATCAGGATTGTTTGACTTAGAGATGGACCCCACTATGATCCTGTGTGACAACCAGAGTTGTATCAAGATGAAAGAGAATCCAGTGTTCCATGATAAGTTAAAGCACATAGAGATCCAATATTTCTATATACGGGATATGTTGCAGAAAGGAGCTATCAACTCGAGTATATGAGCACCAACGAACAAGTTGCTGATGTGTTTACCAAACCTCTGTCTCGAGTAAAGTTTGAGTATTTCCGAGACAAGCTTAGTGTAGTTTAGAAGGACCCTCCTCGAAAGGGGAAGTGATATGGTTGATGATGATATTTTTGGATACTTGTATCGATGATGAGATTTCCTATATCGATGGTAAGGTCGATGATAAGGATACCTATATTGATAAGGATACTGTATTGATGATGTGGATACTTGTATTGATATTGAGGTTACCTATTCCGACGATGAGGTCGATGATGAGGTTGTCGGTTACGACAATGAGGTCGATGCATGGTCCTTAGACTTTGTCTAAGTGGACGAGGAGGGATTGTATCATCCCTGGACTTAGGTCCCTGAATAGATCCGTAGACAGTTGTCTTCGAGAAGTGGTCCCTAGTGGACGAGGAGGGATTGTATCATCCCTAGAATTAGGTCCCTAAACATATCCATAGACAATTGTCTTCAAGAAGTGGTCCCTAGTGGATGAGGAGGGATTGTATCATCCCTGGACTTAGGTCCTTGAATAGATCCGTAGACAGTTGTCTTCAAGAAGTGGTCCCAAGTGGACGAGAGGATTGTATCATCCCAGGACTTTGGTCCCTGAATAGATCTGTAGACAGATGTCTTCGAGAAGTGGTCCCCAGTGGACGAGAGGATTGTATCATCCTAGGACTTTGGTCCCTGAATAGATCCGTAGACAGATGTCTCCGAGAAGTGGTCGCCAGTGGACGAGAGGATTGTATCATCCCAGGACTTTGGTCCCTGAATAGATCCGTAGACAGATGTCTCCGAGAAGTGGTCCTTAGTGGACGAGAGGGGATTGTATCATCCTCAGACTTCGGTCCCTGAATTCATCCGTAGACATATGTCTTCGAAAAAGGGGTCTATAGACTTTGTCTAAGTTGACGAGTGGACTGCATCGTCCCTAGACATGCTATGGTGTCTTAAATGGATCATGTGTATTGCAGGGTATGCTGCTATGATGTTGTTGATCATGAGGATCCAGATGACGATGATGTTGATTGTGAGGATCCAGATGATGATGCTGTTGATCGAGAGGATCCAGATGTTTATGTTGCTGTGGCTGTTCGGGTGCTGCAGAAGATGAAGATTCAATACTGAATATATTGATGTTCCAGTAACTCCTTGAGTTACTGATGATGTATAAAGAAAACTTCCAATGATTTATAGATGTATCATGTATTATGTAGTTGATGACTCCTTGCTCCTACGGATGTTGTTATAATATCCTTCTTGTTAAGGGGGAGTGTTTAAATATTGTAACTTCTAAGAATATTATATTTGTACTTTATTATTTCGGAGATGTTTCATTCCTATCACTACAAGAAAAAGGGTATTTTAGCCTCACATTAGCACCACTATTTGTAAAGGATTTGGGAAATCCTCAATTTTCAGATAGTAGTGCAAAAGTGGTGATAATGTGGGGATACGCAAGTGGTGCTAAGATTTATGGTGCAAAAGTGGTGTTTGTAAAAAAGTTTTTTTGGGGGTTAAATGAATATGTGGCATTCCATGGTGTATGGTGCAAACCAGCAAAACCAATCTTAGGTAGATTGAAGTTTTGTGGTGCAAAACACCAAAATCAATCCAACATGGATTAAGACATTTTGGTGCAAAACACCAAAATTATTATTATTATTTAATATACACAAACTTGTAAATGGTGCAAAACACCATAAAAAATAACAAGTGGTGCAAAGCACCATAAAATAATAAATGGTGCAAAAAAATATAAATCACATATTATATATATTTATATATAATATGTGATTTATATTTTTTTGCACCACACACATATATATACTTCTTAACAAGGTTAAAAAATGTATATTAAAACATTTTCTTACAGCTTATTTCATTTTAATCCATCATTAACAAAATCAGTAATGCAGTACATTAAATAGACACAAGTGAAGAGCCACAGAGTGGCAATTTCCCTGCAATGAGTTATAGCTTTTGCATGTCATTAAGCATGTTGTTGGAACAAAAAATCACTATTGCCATCAGTGGGCATTTAAAATAGCAAAATTGAATCAGACAATGAAGTCATAACAATGTAATTTGCCAAAAATGTTGTCATAAGTTTGCACAGCCTTGTTTCAAAATTAGCAAAAAATAATATTACAATCAGAACATGAAGCCATGCCAATGTGAATAGCCAAAGATCTGGCCAGGAAGTCTGCCACGGTCTTCTTTCAAAATAGGAGATGGCACTTGTTGCAATGCAGCCGCAAGTTTTTTTGTTCTATGTTTTAACTGCTCGTACATTAATGAGCTACATTTGATACTTTTTTGTTGCTTTGACTCTTTATCTGGTATGCTTGAGAAACCAAATCCAAATGACTGGTATAGCAATCTGCTCCAAATCAATACTAGTACTTAATACAATGTATGATATAAAAAAGAATGCTTTATATAGAAGATCTTATATCAATGCAAAGTGTTATTTACCTCAATTTTAGTCTCATTTACATGAGGCATGTGCCCTGCGCAAAAGCATGTAGATCCTGGTCTGTGAACAACAACTTTAAAAAAAAATTGGATGAATCAATTATCTGGACCAACCATTTTTTTGGTGGATAAGAGTTGCAAAACAGGATGTTATATGGTTGTATGTGTTTCTGCAACCACAATTCCAAGCAAAAATCAACAATGTCGGTTAGTCTAAATCAGAAATCAACTTTCAACATATATACAAACAGAATAATTTTGAAGTAGAACCACTATCAAAATTATCATTAGATTTGAAATTATCATTAGATTTGAAGGAGGGATTCATCTTTTTTAAGGAGAGAGTTGATACTACTATGCTCTATGAAGGCACTATGGCAGGACATGACATTTTATGTGTTAGGCACAGGAGTGATTAGAGGAGTAGTAGAAGGCACATGGGGTAGGAGAAACCCGCAGTGGTTAGTGGGGAAAGAGAAATATGAGAGTGAGGACACTGATATGGTAGCATTTATGGGGATCTGAAGCCAGATCCCTATGCTCATTCTAATCTCGTTCAACTTTGCTAACTTCCTCTTCTCAACCCGTATCTTGCAAGTTTATTAATATTAGCATGTATGTTCTAGAGATTATTATTACTAGCTTAAAGTAAAACTTTTATTTATGGTTAAATATATAATTTTTTTATTACTATGTTAATTTTGTCATAATCTCTTCCTTTCCTTGTTATTAGGCTTTCTTTTAGTCACATTGTGAAGCTGTGCACTCATCCTTTGTATTTTTTAACAAGTTCATACTTTGGCTTATGTACACGTCCTAGTTTTTTAGAGATTATTCCTGTATTTGCTTTTACTAGAAACGTGGAACTGGTTACTTAAATTCATGCATCTAAATTTATATATCCATGGGAATGATGCTAAACTTGCTTCATGTCAGAGATTCAAAAAAGAAAACATATGAAGATGGAAATATACCTAAGAATATATAAAAGCAAGAATGGAAATCAAAAGCTAGCTGCTAGATTGATCATTGTAGATGATTCATCATAAAGAGATACATCTTTTATATATTTAATGTAATTTTGAATTGTGTATTCAGTTTTGAGGTAGTGTATCTAATAAATGGGTTTGCCCCAGAAGCAGTATACAGTACAGCACATGCTTGACAGAGATGATAAAGATAGGCAAGTCAATTCTCACCATTTAGTTTGCCTCATTGCATTGATATGAATTGCTTGTTTTGACCACTCAAATTGATCCCATTCACTTGTCCTCCCATCACAATGGAAAAGAAGAATTGTAAAATTTCCTGAAAACTGGTAATTAAGATCAAATTAAAAAAATGAGTGCTTGCAATCTAGGAAGAGAAATAATGAATAGTGATGTCATAGTAATTAATATTTATAATCCCTATAGTAAAAACTAATGGTGAAGTTGTAAATTTTCAGACTCAGAATTAGAAATGGGTAAGCACAGTCAACTAATTAGTAAACAGTATAAATATTAAATATATACCTTGGAAATAGCAGTATTGACAATATCCTTCTGTTCAAACCCAACAGTGAAAACCACTAGATACTTTTGCTTGAATGGTAAGTCCTGCACATTTCCATCACAAATAAATCAAGTTTGAATTAGCTTCCAGAAATTAAGGAAAAGAATTATCAGACGAACAGATAGACACTCAAGGCATAAGTTGAAGTAAAGAAGAATATCCTAAGCATAATGCTCCGGTAGAGAAATTTGTTATAGGGAAGAAGATTTGGATGGCCAAAATAATAGTTGTGTATGGGAAATTTATTGCAAGGAAGAGGATTTGGAGCAACCAATATCACCATTTAAAAACAACTTAAATTCTAATCTCCAGTTTCTTGGAAAATTTATTTTGCACCAAATGGATATGAAGTACTCTTACTGTGATCTCATGCTTACATAACATGTTTGTTTGGTGTATTCATTTTTAATATAAGTCCTCTGTTTCCACAACGGCGCAGCAAACGCACAATTCTTTGACTGATTTGTAAGTGTTTTGGTTGTGTGTGCATTGAAAGTAGGTGGAACAACACTTCTCATTCATACATTCATACTGCCCTTCATACATAGAATAGGGTTATTTTCTACACAGAATTGGTTCTACAGTGCCAAATCTCATATTTTGTCTTGAGGAAGGGCTTGAGGATTTGAAAAGGGTCGACAAAATGACTTTGATAGTCGATTGAATTTCACAATCTCATATTTGATATTTGTTTAAAGATTTAAGATTTTTCATTAAATTCCAATCTCAATATTGCGAAATGGAATGTTACCTTCCCACCTAAATTATAATTATATATATCTACTCTCTCTTGGTATGACTTATAATCTTAAAATCCAATCTCAATATTTCAGAAATGGAACGTTACTATCCTACCTAGATTATAATTATATATATCTACTCGGTATGATTTATAATCTTAAAATTGTTCATTAGATGTAGTTGGGCCTACCTAAATTATAATTATATATATCTACTCTGTTGGTATGATTTATAATCTTAAAATTGTTCATTAGATGTAGTTTGGCTGAGAGGAATTATAAGTTCAATTTTTGTACAGGTATTGACATATTTGACATATTTACAATTTACAAGTAAAAAATAAATAAATCTTAAAATGTACTTAACCCGGTATTGTATACCTAAGAGTAAACACCAACTCAAACTGTATACTAAGAGATTATGGCCACTCTCCTTTAGCCATATTGGTCATGAGTATATCCCAGTTGAATTAAAAACTTTCATGGAAGGAATCATGAGCTGGGCATGTCAGCAATGGTATCCGCACGCTCATGCACCTGCCACCACCCTGATCTGATATTATATAAATATGAATATGAGGCGTTTTATATATATATAGCTTTTCAAGATCGTCTGTTCATCTGTATGTTTTTGTTGCTATTCTGTAATCGGTTATACTTGAATTCTTGGTGCCTTGTTAATCGAATTGGAGCAACAATGCCTGTGTCTGAGAACGGTGGGGATGTTAAGGTCCATGAGCTAGATGGGTTCAGGAATATCACCAACTCCAGCAACAAGACTGAACTCAAAGAAAAGTTCAAGCGCATGTGTAAGATCATGTCTTAATTTGTTTCCATTTTCATCATCGTTGTGTGCATCCAAGGATTTATTTTTCTTGTTTAGTTTATGAAATTATCTGAGACCAGTGCAAGAAAGAAACGAGCAGAAGTATAAATAACTACATAAAATCCTAGACATAGATATCTCTGTTATTTAGAATCATTTTCAGAAGTGTTTTTCTCTAACTTAATGTTGTTGTTTGATTTTAGCTAATAATACACCTCATTCTTTCATTTTTCACTGAAATCCTTTTGTTTTAAGTCAAGCACATCCAAAGCATAAGTCAAGTACAATCCAAAGCATAAGCATACCTCTTTGATCAATTTTCTATGATTGTAATTAATTATCCAGGTCCGATTACTTTTCATAGACATTAAATACAATTGAGGCTTTTCTAGTACTCCTGATATGGCAAGCTATTAAACAAGACAGCTATTTGATACATATGTTCCAAAAACAGGATGTGCACCCAAGAGAAGTTGAAATGGATAGGAAATGCTTATATATAGAAAGAGTAATTCAATATATATGATTCACTACAGATAATTCATACTCTATCTCCGTACTTGTAAATAGTCACTCTGGATAGATACTAAACAGACCAAATTCCACGGTATTAATTTTACTTTGCGTAGCCAAATTCATACTGAAATGCAAGAGATATTGATGGCTAAAGAAAGTAACAAACCTCACTGGGCTTACCCTACAATCTGGGGAGGTATAAGTCAGTCTCGGGCACAACAATGCCTGGAGCCAATGTCTCGCACCACGAGGGAAGAATAGTAATAAAGATACAGATCTTACACCCTTATTCTTAACTTACACCCTCCAGCCAAAAGACCATCTTTCCAAGCCTTGTCAATCGGGTAAATTCACTAATGAAAGGGTGGCGTTGCTACCCCGCGCATTCCTCAGTTGATCCATAAAACCCAAAATGGGTAAGGTTCTGGGAACACCCCATACATCATCGAATCCATTGATGAGTCTCTATGACTACTGGATTTAGCCCTTATAGAGATTCAAATAGTCCTTTCCAAGAGTATCATGGCTTCAAGTTAGATTCCTCAAGCACTCCTGAAGGATCTCAAGTTAGTGAAAGGGAGGGCCAATCTTCTAATACAATCAGTGATACAACATCCTTTCCTGGGGAATTAAAAGGATCCGATATTACCAAGAAACACGTCTCCACTCTTCAGTGGGATAGCAATGACCCCATCGAGGACTCGATCAATGCTGAATTCCTAATGGGAGAAGCCATGCAAAACATGAGCCTAATTAAGGAAAATGCAAATCTTTGTGTAGAGTCCACTATTCATGCATGCACACTAGATTTTCCGGATTGGAATACTCCACCATATGAGTCTCCCATCTCAGAACCACAAGGAGGTTGTAACGGCCCTCTTGCTGAACCACTTCAGAGCAGGAGCAGGGCAGAAAGTAGTGCTTCTTGTGTAGAAGATTTAAGGTATGGGATAAGATTGGATTGCAAACAAAATGAGCTAAATACACAGAAGAACCCTGTGTCTTCACCAGATGGAGTGCATCAAAATCCAAGTCCAGAATTTAAACCCAAAGAAGAAACAAACTCAAACCTAAAGCAAAAAGCTTCTGTAGAGGACTTCAGGGAATTCATAAACCAAATGCTGCTGGCCGACGAATTCTCACAGGGTTTTGAGGTGGGCTCTTTGCGTCCTAAATTTGAAGAGCAGACAGGACAGGTCCTTGATGTCAAGCATCTTGGATACAAAAAACTATCTAAACTTGTTGCGTCATACAGTCACCTTCTATTAGTGGACAATGGTGTCATTGGATTCAGTCGAATATTCCCTGCAGGTTTTGTTAGCGAAACTGTGCCCAGTAATCTTAATTCCAATACAATAAGTGAAGTAACCTCCATGAACACCAACCATGATCTCGCTCAACTGAAAGAAACAATGGAAGTAGACTGCCCTTCGAGTGCTCTAAGTGTAAGGAATTGTTAAAAAACAGAGCTTGGGAGAAAAATATATTTAACAAACAATTGCCTTACATGAACACTGAAAGCGAATGGTTACCATCTATGACTACTGGCCCATGGGCATCATTGAACTTTATCCCATATAGAGAAGCAACTGGTCCTTTCCATGAGAATAATAGCATCAAGTCAGATTCCTCAAGCACTCCTGGAGGATATGAAATTAGGGAAAGGTAGGGCCGATCTTCTAATACAAGCAATGACATGATGTCCTTCCATGGAGAATTAGAAGGGTCCGATTTTATCAAGCAACATATCTCCACTCTTCGGTGGGAGAACAATGACCCCATCGAGGACTTGATCAATGTTGAATGCCCAATGGCAGAATCCATGCAAAACATGAATCTAATGAAGGAAAATGCAAATATTCGTGGACCCAGTATTCATGCATGCACACTAGAGATTTTAGATTGGAATCCTCCAGTCTGAGTCTCCCATCTCAGAACCACATGCAGGTTGTAACAACCCTCTTGCTGATCCAATTCAGAGCAGGAGCAGGGCATAAAGTAGTGTTTTTTGTGCAGAAGACTTGAGGTATGGGATAAGATTGGATTGCAAACAAAATGAGTTAAATACACAGGAGAACCCTGTGTCTTCACCAGGTGGAGTGAATCGAAATCCAAGTTCAGAACTTAAACCTGAAGCAACAACAGATCCAAAAATAAAACTAAAAGCTTCTGCAGAGGACTTCAGGGAATTTATCTACCAAATGCTGCTGGCCGGCGGATTCTCGGAGGGTTTTGTGTTGGGCTGTCTATGTCGCAAATTTGAAGAGCAGACAGGAAAGGTTCTTGATGTCAAGCATCTTGGATAAAAAAAGCTATCTAAACTTGTTGCAGCATACAATCACCTTCTATCAGTGGAAAATGCTGGCACTGAATTCAGCCGAATATTTCCTGCAGGCTTTGTCAGCAAAGTGGCGCCCAGTAATCCTAATTCCAATCCAACAAGCAAACTAACCTCCATGAACACCAGCCATGATCCCACTAAACTGAAAGCAAAAGTAGAAGCGGACTGTCCTTCGAGTGGTGTAAGTGGCAAGGAATCGTTAGAAAACAGAGCTTGGGACAAAAATATCTATGTCCAACAGTTTCCTTACATGCACTCTGAAAGTGAATGGATACCAGATATGACTGGTGGGTCACAAGCACCAGCAAGCAAATGGTCCTGATTTTCAAGAGTGTGACGTCAAGTCAGATTCGGCAAGCACTCCTAGAGGATTTCAAGTTAGTGAATGGGAGGGCCAGTCTTCTACTACAATCAGTGAGACAACGTTCTTTCATGGGGAAGGATCCGATTGTATCAATCTTGTCTTGGCTCTACAGAGGGATGGCAATATTTCCATCAATGACTCGGTCATTTCCAAACACTTGATAGTAGAAGCCATGGAAAACAGGAGGCTTATGATAGAAAATACAACTTCTTGTCAAGAACCCAGTATTCCTGCTGGTACAGGGCTTCCGGATTCGATTCCTTCAGCTTATGACTGTCCTAGCTCAGAACCACAAGTGGATTGTATCGGCCCTCATGCTCCACTGCAAAGCAAGGGAGAAAGTAATGCTGTTTGTGCAGAAGACTCATGGGATAGTATAAGATTGGATTGCAAACAAAATGAGCAAAATACAAAGAGTGGAGGGAATGAAGGGAGTATTCATATGATTAGTGCAGTTCCTTCAGCAGGATCAATCATTCAAGTTGTTGGAAGAGGTATGCTTTTGGCTCTCTCCAGTTCACAATAAAGCTTGCTTGCTGATATAAATGAAGTATTACCAATACCAATTCAAGGTTTAGTCATGTTTGAATTGGTGGACTGTGTAGGGCTAAAGAACATTTGTGAACTCGCAATGTGGATAAAGAATCGATGAAATGAAAAACAGGTTATGAATGGAATTAAGACTCAATGATCAGTTAAATGTATCATGGTTATTATATTCAGAAATAAAATACTTTTTCAGGTGCAATCCGGTGCTTGTGGATGCCAATGTAGTAGAATTAGCATGGATCCATGTTAACCGTAGATCTATCCATGTTAACCTCAGATCTATCAAGCATCAAGAGGGATCAAATCTATTGAGGTATAATTTTTTTTGATCATTTAGAATGGATCTAAACTCTGTGTACTCTCACTCAACTCCATATAACTATGAACTCACAACTTTTGTAAAGATGAATATGTAAAGATGCAATTTTGATTAACAAATATTTATATTTGCATTATTGACAATTTTATATGTAACTATCATATCTATGGTATGTCTAATTATATGTGACAATCTAGTATCTCTCTATGTAGCACTTTTATATTAGGTGTGCATATCAAATATCTATATATATTTAGAGATATTTTATTTCAGTTTGTATCTATATTTGGCTAACATATAGCATTATTATTATTATTTGTTGCAAGTATTATATTTTTTAACCCAACATATCACAACGTAAGCATTATCCATGGGACAACATCTCTATCATATTGGGCTGTAGATGCACCTCGCCACTCTGGTGCAACAAGGTATACGGTACACTATTGTAAAAACCAAAATTTAAGTATTTGAAACTGAAGGAAAACAAAAATAGTGGATATGCCTTGGGTGCTCAAAATATTCTATTGAATGTTATTCATTGTCTTGTTGTTTGTGTTAACACCCAAAAAGTGCTCACTAGCTCATTTCCCTATTCACATGACCCATTTGTCCACTTTTTCACCATCTGAGCCTCTGAAACCAACAAAAGGTCACCAAAAGACCCAAGTACACCCCTTTTTCCATTTAAAAAGATTATTTTTCCTAAAAAAAGCATAAAAAACCCTCAAAAAGGGTCCAAATTCCCAAAAATATTAAAAAGGGAATAAAAATATTAATTTTATTCAAAAAAGGAAAAAGGAGGGAAAAGTACCTAAACCATGTTGGTCAATACCATTTGGTTTCCACAAAACCACAAATTGTATTCCCCACCACCAAAACCTATAAAAAGGTGGTAGGGGCTCCTCATTTGACATCCATCCATTATCTCATCCTCATGCTGCCGAAATCTTCCTTTAGCATTTTGGCCATTGTAAGCAACCTTGGAGAAGGAGACCTCTTGGATCTTGGAGCTACTCATCTTGGGAGTTGCTCAACATCAACCTTCACCATTGAAGGTATTATCGCAAGCACTTGCTTGCCCCCCATTTTTCAATACAAATTCATTCTTTAATATTTTCTTGTTCTTGTTTTTTAAATGTTTACATTATTTGCTTATATTCTTGCATAGATCCATGATTAGTTTTGTTTAGATTAGTTTCTTGTTTAATTCTATTGAAACTGCTGCTACTAGTTAGCAGGTGCCCATAGCACTAAGCCTAGTTGCAAAACCGGGCCAATAGTTTTTTGCGACTCCGCTGGGTTTGAACAATAGATCTCTAGTTTTGTTTTTAATCTTCGTTTTTTATTAGTTTTTAACCTTTAGATCCATAGATCTGCCATCTTAGACAGCAGATCCATTGCTGCTCTAAGTTTTGGCCCCATCCATTGCCATTAACAGCCCGGAATTCTCAATTTTCGGGTTCGTTTTTCGGCTTCCGTGCACGGCTTTCGCATCGCGGTTTTTAGCCTGACAGTCGCGCGGCTCATCGCAACTTTTCGGCTTTTTTCCGCGCGGTTCACCGCGGCTTCGCGGCCGGTTTCGGCGCTGCACATCGCGGCTTCGCGGTCAATTACCGCGCTGCACGTCGCGACTGCGCGACCCTTTTCCGCGCAGTTCACCGTGGCTTCGCAGCCTATTTGCGCGCTGCACATCGCGGCTTCGCGGACATTTTCCGTGCTGCACATCGCGACAGTGCATTGAAATCCCGCGCGGTCCATCGCGACTGTGCGACAGAAACCCGCGCGGTCCATCGCGGCTTCTCTGTCAAAACCCGCGCTGCTAATTTTTTCATTCGGCCATTCTGATTTAAAAAATTATTTTTTACTGTATTTTCTGCCCACATAGTACATTTTTACAATATTAAATTCTGCATATTTTACAGCCATAGAAATTTTTTTCCTATTGAAATGCACATTTAGAAGTCTTTTTAAAAATTTTCAAGAAAGTGAAAGAAAGACTTATTTTGCAGTTTATCTAGATTACAAATTTTTTTCCTGTTTACTTCTTTAAAATCTTGCCCTTAGCAATTTCCTTGAAAAAGAAATCCCTTTGTTTCTTTAAGAAGTCTATTATGTGCTTTCATGATTCAAAAGATCCTTTGTTTTTTGAGTTGATTGTGCAAAAGCATTTAATTTCCATTTATATTTGCTTTTTTATTTTCGAAAGATCCTTTATTTTTTGAAAATTTTCAGTAAAGCATTTACTTTTTGCAAGTTCAGTTTACAATACCACACGTGCACCCACTCAAACACTTAATTGAACTGAGCCTTAAAAATTATCCTAATTTCAACACACTTTTAACCCCACTTGGGGAACACTAAAAGAACTTTGTAGCTACGTAGTATTGGGGGGATAGGTGTTCCAATAACACCCCTCAGTTATTACATCTGAGACATAGAAGTTGTCCATTTAGGGAGCTAAAATCTCTTAGTATTTATTGGCACGGTCACAACCGGTTTATGGGAAGGCCTCTCCCCTAGGAAGGTTGAAGTCGCGAGGATGGTTCCGGAAGCTTGAGTGGAATACCGAAATCTATTCAGTAACCGAAGGGCTACCATTCGCAGTTCTCAGGATATCCCTGTATTGGGATATTGCGATCAAGGACCAAATGGCAGATTTACCTTTTCTCGACGTGTCATGAACGGAGTATCCTAGTAGCCATTCTTTAGGATTGATTACCCGGTGTCCCTCCCGGTAGGGGGATATCTAGCCGTGGACTTAACACTCAATATTGTCTAACTTGGATTTCATCACCTTGCAGAGAATATAGTTTGTTGATTCACAATACTTTTAGTTAGGTGTTTGCTTGATTCAACCCACCTTTGGTCTAGTTACACCTATTTTTTCTATAAGCTGTTTGCATGTTGGTACTCTGACCATTTGTTGCATCCCTCCACTTATTGTAGCACAGTTGCTAGAATAAGTGCCCTTTTTTGAGGTTGATTTTTTGGCCTGAGAGCCTTCATTTTCACTCCCCTTCTTGCACCCTTGGTTGCATTAGGGTTTTGAGTTTTTTATACATTACCATTTTACACATATAGATTTTTACACAAAAACTTATTTTCTCACCATTGAGAATTTTAGACGTTCTCGTCGTCTACAGGGCGAACTCCCAGAGTTCAGTCTACTTGGCTCACCATGTAACAGACACCGAGCCTTATCCCTTGACTCGACACATCGTCGGTCAACTAAACAGTCATCCGATTCTGACATGCCTCGCTTCACCTCCGATTCTGAGGCAGAATATGAAAACCCCACTGAGTTTTTCCCAACCAACCTTATGGCTGGAACTCCATTTGACCCACTTTTTACCAGCACCATAGGAGAGACGTCTACTGACCCTTCTACTGCGGTGCCATCCATGGCAACACCTACCACCCTAGGTATGCCTAATATGGCAGACACTCCACATTTAGGAATGCCCAACACAGGGCCACCTCCTGTTATAGGAATCCCCAACATAGGTCCACCACCTGTTATGGGTATGCCCAACATAGGGGTCACACCCCCTCTGATTCCCACAACCCAGATTCCAGGAATCACCACTACTATTCGTAACCCAAGTGTAACCCATGTTGCACTTGGAGGCGCTGGCCCATACCAGACCACACCTATTGCAGGACACATACCTGCAATACCTAACATACCTTTAGGCGCTATTGGACCCCTACATCATACCACCATGACTAGGCATGTCCCAGTCCCCGTCACTACATCTTCTAGCTTACCGTACATGGTGAGTCTGAACTTACTAGACTTAGCCAGACTCACCAATGACCCTATCAGACACGATCCTGCGTGGCCTCACATGCCCACCAAACTCCCCTCCGACATCCCTAAGTTTGAGGGCAAGGCAGATGAGGACCCCCAGAACCATATCATGTCCTTCCATCTATGGTGTTCCTTCAACTCCATAGTGGATGACTCTGTCCGCCTCCGTCTATTACAGCGCACCTTCACTGGCTTTGCAGCCAAGTGGTATATCGAGCAACCCCATGGGACGCATGCCACCTTTACCTCCCTTGCCTCGACCTTCCTGCAGTTCTTTCAGTTACCTGTCCGCTATGATGCGGGCGTCGAGATCCTACTGTCTTGCAGACAGAACACGGCCACCCACATCACTGACCACATTCATGAGTGGCGTCGACGCCGAAGCCTCTGCAAAATCAAGTTAGACGACCTTATCTTCCTAGATTGGTTTCTAAAAACCCTTCTCCCTCTCATTGCGAAGGATGTGGCATCCAAAAGACCCCAGTCTGAAGAAGAGGCCATCCTCAAAGCCCAACAGTTTGATCTCATTTACGCCCAATCGGGTTATTTGTATACCATTATTCCAGATGCCCCTCGGGGCGAGTCATCCCAACATGATGCGCCGGGGGCATCCCATGCCGCTGATGGCATCATTAGTCGTATGGACGCACATCCCCAACCCTTTTCCATTACACATCCTATCCATGGTCCCGACCTTTCGCGGGCTACATCTCAGTCTGGAGCAACCAGTTCATATGCTCCCATGGCACATCACCACCATACCCATGGACCTTCATGTCCACCTCAGTGTTTTGGTCATGCACCACCTGCATACACTCCCCCAGCTGCACCTCAACCCATGTACTATCCACAGCAAGCTGTGGCAGCTAACCCAACACCTCCAATAGCTCAGGGTTACCAACAACCCCAGCAGGTCACTGGACCACCTCCAGCCCCACAAGCTTATTATCCACCACAACCTGCTCCCGCACCTGCGGCGAACCAAAATCCTCCCACTGCTCAAGGGAAAGTGTACACACAGCACAACCAGCCCCAGAACCAAAATAACCAGTGCAACCAAGGTGTGCAACAAAATCGTGGTAGAGGTCGTAACCACGGTAATAACCAACAACATCAGCAAGGTCCTCCACCTCCTAATCCTCCGCAGAATAATGATGCTGCTCCTCCCAACTGCAATGCAGATTGGAATCCCAATCAGCCTAGAAATAATAACCTCAGAACAAACCACCCTTGTTCTATCTGCGGGGTATATGGTCATTACACACATTCTTGCCCACATTTGGAGCGAGCTCGGCAACTTTGGACCGACGATGCACATCGTCAAGGGAAAGCGGCTCCTCAGCCGCCACCCAACCCTCCACCACCTCAACATCAACCCTTGGTGCTGCAAAACCCCTTTCCAAACTAGGGTGTAGTGAACACTCAGCCATTAGCCCCCCCTCAGGGCAACGTGCCACCACAGCAGATCACTTATGCAGCCCCTGATCAACCCATGTTCGATTCAGGTACTCACCATTTGTTGATGATGTCGACTGCCGCTGCCAACCTCCAAACCCGTCGGAACCAATATGGCTCCACCTCTGAAGTCCCTCCCGCCGACAAAAACACTAACGTTAATCCCACAGATCAAACGTTACGTATACCTCCAGCTCCACTTGATGGCGCTTCCAAAGCACCTCGCTTCCCACTTCGTCGCATCAACAGTAATCCTAATGCTCGGGTTGCGTCGAATTACAACATTGTCGACGACTTAGCCCAGTCTCCTGCAGCCATGTCTGCTTTAGAAGTTTTGAAAAACTGTCCTTCGTAGCACAAAACTTTTCTCTCTGCCATTGGCGCCATTGACCCCAATGATTCACAGTTGATCACATTTGATTCAGACCAGTCTGAACCCCGCCTGCCTTCCTCTTTAGCATTCCAAGTTTCCGTTTCTGTTCGGAATCTTGTCATCCATCGGTGCATTATCGATGAAGGGGCCTCCACATGCGTCATGTCCACATTCGTTTGGAAGAAGTTGGGATCCCCTACTCTCCAGCAGTCCACCACTGCATTACGAGCCTACGACGGCCGTTCGGCTCAACCCCAAGGTCTTTTAGCCAATGTCCCTGTCCAGCTGGCAGGTAAAACCGTGCTCATTGACATTGAGGTCATCAATGCCCAACTAGACTATAACCTTTTACTTGGTCGCAGCTACATGTATGCCATGCGGGCTGTTGCCTCATCCGTATTTCGCACCATGCAGTTCCCCCATGAGGGACACATGGTCAAGGTCGACCAGCTCACCTATTACAATCCCAAGGCCCCCGCCACACCTGAAAATGTTCTCCCCATGGTTGAACAACCTGTTTGTGGTGCAACTACCTCATTCATTCCCTCGGTAGGACCCAAAATTTACTCTGAGGCGCCGATGACCTCTACATTCCAGGCCATTCCACCACCATCACCGGAGACCCACATTGCTAACCTCTGCACCCTTTCACAAACACCCGGTAATCAACCCTCCTTGTTACCCAAACCGCCATTGGTCCCTAGTCACATTGGGGTTACACCCATCCACACAATCCCCTTTCTATTTCCTCCTTCGGGTGTAGTAAGCGCCTTGGTTATGGCTACCCTTAGTCTACCCGGGTTAACATTGGGATTACCCGTGTGGTATATTTCGCCTCCAGTTCCACTGCCGACACCAAATGTCATCCTGCAACCGGTGCAACCCATTGTTACTTCTACCCAACCACCTCCCGGTATCACTACTCCTTCGTCATCGACGAATCCCCCTCCACTCATCAGGCCCACTGGGGGTAGAGGCCCACAACCATACACTATGGTACCCCCCACCCAAGGCAGTTAAACCTCCCCTCGTATTCCGTGCTCCTCCAAAATGCTCGCTGTGTGATGAGTTAGGCCATCCAACCCATCAGTGTCCACAGTTACCTGCATTGCAGGAACACATGCAAATGTTGGACGACGACCCCAACATCCCGGTGGTCAAACTAGATCCAAACCCTATGCCTCGTGATAAATCACTGCGTACCAACCACCCATGTGCGATATGCGGTATTTACGGCCACTACTCCCACAACTGTCCTGACATCCCAGACTACAGAGTAGCTCTCTACGAGATGAACAATTTGGACCTGGAGACGGCACCCCCTACTATCGAGGAAATCTACCCTCCCGCATCATCCTCATCCGGAGAGATTAACACCATCTACATGATCTCTTCGACTACCACTACCTCATCACTCGATTTGACCACTCAAAGCTCCCGCAATGATGAAGAGGTTCTCGAGACTCCTACTACCTTTGATTATCCCCGGGAAGACATGCACCATCGTCCATACTTCCTCCCGGAAGAGACTTCATCCACCACCGCTACCCAATCCGCGGTTGAGTCCAAGGATTTCCTTCCTACTAAAATCGACTGGTTAACGGATCCCATGGCCGATATTTCTCCCGTCATCCACATTGACATCTCTGACCCACTTGGTGCCCTTCATACCATCATATTAGGAACCTCCCACAGTGAGCATGAGATTGGAGAATACCAACAACTGTTCCAAGAATTCACTGATGTCTTTACTTGGTCAGATACCGAAATGCCTGGCCTTGACCCCGCCATTTATACGATCTCCACTGGATACCCCTCTGTCCGGTCGGCCCCTTCCATTGATCCCTTTGACACACAGGTTCAACCCTTTCAAATCGACCAGGAAACCACATGTCCACAACATGGGGGTAGGCCCAAAACCTTGCCTACTCATCATCATCGTGATCCTCGTCGGAGATACTGGGGGCATCCACCCCACAAAGGGAATCCCCCATCATCATATCATCACTTCAGTATGCCACCACGACCCACAGCCTCATGGTATAACGCCCCGCCAACAGTTGCTCAATGCCCTATTGATCTCTCTCTGAGACAACATCTGCACCACATTGACACCTCTGAGTTAGGGGGCATAATAGATTACCTCGACCCCGGGATAGGGGGCATGATCAATCATTTTGAACCTTCCCCATCATCTCTATCTCAACACCTCAATGAGCCCATCATTCAAACCAACACATATGTGATCCACAATCACAAACCCCATGCACATAGCATGGGGGCAGGTCATTAACCCTGCTCACTTTTTCATATTTGTGATCTCAACCATTTTTGAGGTCACGTGTCACTTGTATATTTCAGTTGATTTGATACACCTAGTATTTTGCCCCCACGGGTCATCATTTCTCCCCACCACTGCATCCTTCGCTTGGTGGGATCACCTTTATTTGTAGCCATTTTTTAACCTAGTTCTTTCCTTTAACCATTTCGGAGTCCTTATGACCTCCGTTTTTCGCACCATTTGCACTGCCGGATTCATATTTCCGTGCCTGTGATGATGCTTGAGATCATTTCTCGCTCTCACCAGGACCAATATCAACATTGTGTCTCGACACCTTGTCGCCCCAGTTTGCGTACCACTTCGGCTGCTCTCCGTTTTTGATATATTTGATATCATCGGATTTATTTTTCCGAGCCCGTGATGATGCTTGAGATCATTTCTCGCTCTCCCCTTTATATTTTTTGGGCATTTTTCCCATACCCCCCTCGTCACCTCGGTTTGCGTGCCACATTGACCGTTCTCCGTTTTCGACGTGCCTTATATCGCCGGATTCAGTGTCCCGCGCTTGTGATGATGCTTGAGATCATTTCTCGCTCTCACACCCATACTTTTCGGCCATTTTTTCAAAATGCCCTCTCATTGCCTCAGTTTGCGTGCCACAAAGCCGCAGCCCCCCTTTTGACAATCTTTATGTAACCGGATCCAGTATCCCACACACATGATGACGCTTGAGACCTTTTCTCGCTCCCATCTATCCATTTTTGTTCGAAATAATTTTATCCCTTTTTCGGGCCGAGCAATCCCTTTTTATGAAAAAGGCACTTAGGGAGTTTTTGTTAAGCTCTTTTCTGACTCCTAAAACAATGAAAAGATCGCCGAGCAATCTTGCTTCCTTTCATGCTCGCTAAACGTATCTGAAAGGGTGTCTACCTGGTATAAGTTTACCCCTTTTCCGGACCTCGTAGACTAATTACGAAAAAGGTATACTCTAGTCACATCGGCTAGAAGAGTTCTCCATCCGCATCATTTTATACTTTTTCGGGCCTTGGAGACTAAACTCACGAAAAAGAACACCAATGGAGTCCCCTTACCGCTTTCAGACTCTCTAAATATGAAAGCGACCACGAACAATCACCATCCTGGGCTCGTAAAACCAACAGGACAGTAGTCATAACCACTGCAGAGTCTTCTTATCGTTTTCAGACTCCTTAAAAATGAAAGCACCAATGAGCACGAACAGTCCTGGGCTCACACATCCACAGGACAGTACCATTTCAGAGCACACTTTTATACCTTCTTGGAGCTCATTAAAACTACGAAGAAGGACCCAATGGTGCTTCTCGGCGCCACGACAAATCACATCTACTCATATGACAGCTTCCCCATGATTGGTCGCCTTTGTTCAGAGTATTCTGCAGTACGTCACCTTGAAAATCCCTCGACAGCACCTATCAGCTCGTCCTCCCCCCCCAGAGTCAATATATACCATTCAGTCAATCAAAGCAATGATCCCCTCACCTACAAGTCAATTCCCTACGCTACCAAGTCAACCATGTCATCATGCTCTGAACAAAGGAAGTTTGAGTCTACCCACTCTTTCACCCAGTTATTTCCCATCCCCACAAGTATGTCGGTCCTACCATCAGTACTACAACACTTCAGTTCTACACCTCGTGCTCCTATCAAGGAAAAATCATTGCCTTGTTAGCTGCTGGTCTCCCTCTGTCGACGACAACCACATTTATTCTAGAGGATAGACCTAGAGGTCCCTGTGTCTTGGACTCATTACCATTTATGATGAGTGCCTACGAGTCATTTCGAGAGGAATCCTCAGTGCCTTTCCAAATGATTGTTTCTCACATGCTTGAATTCAACACCTTGATCGCATCGTTGAGATTCGCACAGGACATTGACCCTTTCAGTGATTAGTTGAAGACCCCAGATACCTCCTGACTCCTCAACATTTGAGAATCTTCCTATGGATAACAGTTACACTTTTTCTAGAGATATCCGGGTTGCGCATGGCGACAGTATTCAGAAGTACCCCAGTTTCATACTCCCTTGAGTATACAGTTAACATTATTTCTCAGAGATAACTCATAGACTTTGAGTCCCTACAGATGTTGGACACCTTCAGTTTCAGCAGGTCATCAGTTAACCCAGTGTATCAGTTATGATCAGGAGTATATTCCAAAATAATGTCCCCCCTGGACCATTATGATGTACCAATAGATTCTTTATGTATTAGATCCCCCTTCTTGGGACTAATTGTTATGTATATGTCTTGATACGAGCATGGGAATGCCCGCCTCATCCATTATCAGAGATTCTACCTCATTCATATTGAGGCCATGTAATATGTTTTGTTTTTGCAGCTTCCAAGGGCCGTGGCTCCAGTATCCAACCGGTCTCTTCTCTCCCCTAAAACCCCAGAAAAAGACAAATGAATTATGATGTCTATCGGCCATACGATGAGCTTCTGCCCTCACACATCAGGGGGCAATCTGTTAACACCCAAAAAGTGCTCACTAACTCATTTCCCTATTCACATGACCCATTTGTCCACTTTTTCACCATCTGAGCCTCTGAAACCAACAAAAGGTCACCAAAAGACCCGAGTACACCCCTTTTTCCATTTAAAAAGATTATTTTTCCTAAAAAAAGCATAAAAAACCCTAAAAAAGGGTCCAAATTCCCAAAAATATTAAAAAGGGAATAAAAATATTAATTTTATTCAAAAAAGGAAAAAGGAGGGAAAAGTACCTAAACCATGTTGGTCAATACCATTTGGTTTCCACAAAACCACAAATGGTATTCCCCACCACCAAAACCTATAAAAAGGTGGTAGGGGCTCCTCATTTGACATCCATCCATTATCTCATCCTCATGCTGCCGAAATCTTCCTTGAGCATTTTGTCCATTGTAAGCAACCTTGGAGAAGGAGACCTCTTGGAGCTTGGAGCTACTCATCTTGGGAGTTGCTCAACATCAACCTTCACCATTGAAGGTATTATCGCAAGCACTTGCTTGCCCCCCATTTTTCAATACAAATTCATTCTTTAATATTTTCTTGTTCTTGTTTTTTAAATGTTTACATTATTTGCTTATATTCTTGCATAGATCCATGATTAGTTTTGTTTAGATTAGTTTCTTGTTTAATTCTATTGAAACTGCTGCTACTAGTTAGCAGGTGCCCATAGCACTAAGCCTGGTTGCAAAACCGGGCCAACAGTTTGTGTTCTTGACCTCCTACAATTCCAACTTTCAAGCATAAAATCACTTGAAAAATCCTAGCCCCCACCCCTTCAAAATGTCAAATAAGCATAAACAGAAAGAAATAAATAACAAGCTATGAGATGTAAAATTCAAGAATCAAGAGTCACAGAAGTTTGTTTTTCCTACTCTTTTCATTCCCCTCCTTACAAATGATAAATTTTTAACTACTAGGTGAGGATGAGATTGCCAGGACCTCTCCAGCCCCAATCAACAGATGGCTCATGAAGAGTGAACATGTCACAAAGTGAGATTTGAACCTGGTTGGGGAGGATAATGACTTCTCCTCTCAACAATCTCAACCATCTAGACCCAATTCACATAACTGCTAAAGCTCTTAATGTAACTAACCTAATAAAAAAATCATTTTTTCACTGAGCTAGTGATATGTCTCTAAAAATAACACTGATACTGAGGAGAAGGAGCATCTTTCTCGCTAAAGTTGAGCATTTAGCACATGTTGAAAGAAACCTATTTAGGTCTTGAACACAAAGAAATCAGATACTGCGTCTGACAATCAGCTTGAATCATTTCAGATAATTAAGAAAGATGCAAATAATTTTTAATTTTTTACAAAGCTTACCGTGCAAGTTGGAGTGCTAAGAGATCGCTGAGCACCACATGAGCCATTGACTAATATGAGCTTAGTACAATGTAGCCTTTTTAACTAAATCCATGATTGCAAGGTTCATCCAACTTTTCAGGAAAATATGCAAATGACTCCACAATTCAAGTCGAACACACAGAGATGTTCCAAGACCTGCATAAAGTGTTATCTTGAGGACCAATACTATGTATAACAAAAACCCGCTACAAGGTCAGAGTGCACAGCTAATTTGGAAGCAATTTGAATTCGTCGTCTTCACTGGAAATCCAAGCATCCACCCATGCTCATACCAAGTCTCAAATATATTGACTTAATACACAACAGTAAACAATGATTTAATGCACAACAATTAAATCACCACCACAATTTAAATTTAAGAGACACATGGTAGCAACCACTCTTCAACCAGGAACAACAATAAAACAGATTTTAACTGACATCCACAAACTGACACCTACAGCAATTTACTCATACACATGTAAATCTTGAATGGATTCGCCACATTAGATATCTCATAGTTGCAAATCGAGTCGCAATAGAGCCAGTAAAATACCATTTCTCAAAATTTAATGAAGTGAATGCGCAACAGTGACTGAAGGGAAATGACTTCCAAGGGAAAGATTTGACAGGCCCTTGACTCCTTGAATGCGCCCTCCTGAAGTGTATTCCTTCCAGAAATAACCAATCACTGGAGCGTCCTAAATTTTTGTACTTATCCTTGCCTTGTATGTGTTTTCATGAGGGAAGCTGCGGCAACAACAATACAAAGGCAGAGCCGAAGACACCTATTCCTACTGGTGTAGTTGGGCTTATATACCATGGTTGCACCGTTCACAACCCAACTACAGCCTCCATTTGAATGCGCCCTCTTCAGAAGTGATAATGGTGGATAAAATGTGCTCTCTCTTATTGCAGCAGAGATGAATACTCAACGGGATATACTCCAATGTTCTCCTGCAAATGTGCCCTCCTCACCAAATCTTTGAAACCCAGCTCAAACAACACCAAATAACAGAAGCTAGGAAATGAACTCTGGGCAGACAATGAACTCTCTTTGCCAAATGAAAGAAAACCAGGGTTTTTAAGGGGACTTAATGTTTAGGCGCGGGCTTTATTTTTTTGGTATACGAAATGTTGAAAAATTGGGCGGGTTTTGCTTAAAAAAATTTGCAGGGTGTCTTTCCATTAAAATATAATAACTAATGAGTTCGTTTCAATTCATAATTACAAGTGGTTTCAATAATATAAATAATGGGTAGAAATATGAAGCAATGTCAAAGTCAACTTTTGACTATTTTCATTTTTTTAGGTCCTTGGTTTTAAGGGAAAAAAATGACCAACCAACAAAAAAAAAACTCCAAATTTTCAAAGTTATACCTTCAACAACATACATAAAGCCTCTAACAACTATATATCATAGTGATAATCTATGTATTTTAAGCACATCTATACTATGCAACTAGCATAAACAATTAACAACTAACATCTCACGTAATTAACATAAACAATTAAGTGTTATACAAATATATGTATCTAATACATCTACCAAACTAGCATGGATCATTCATGATGCGCCATAACACATCGTATAATGAAACAAATGAAACTTATAGTCAACATACAAATGAAAATGAATGGGAAAATAACAAGGACAGTTTCATTCTAGCAACAAAATCATTTTGTCTTTGGGAAGCATAAAGGGCATTTCCTCTCATAGAATTTCCCCCTCTATTATAATGAATGGCTTTATTTTCATAAAATTTATGCTTCTATTAGTTTAAATAGAATAAGAACGTTTATAGTTGCATTATAAAATTATTTAGTGTGTTAAACTCAACATTACATGTCCTCCAAGCATTTGCAAAGCTTGACAAGATTATCTTTTGAGTTGAGAGCAACAACTCCATGTTGTTCATGGATCTTCAACATCACTCAACAATGATGAAGGGTTTCACATAATGCATCTTTTAATGTTCCTGTAGAAGGCATGTGAATGGTTTGTAAAAAATAAACATAATTTTAGCATAGATCCCTTCAACAAGAATAATATGGTGTTTAGGGTTTCAAAGGGGTGGTTGCCACCTCGTATTTTGGTCAAGTTCTTTGTGGGAATGGAATCAGGGGTCCAACTAGTGGACTACTCCAAAGACACATTGTCATAAGCCAAAATATTTGTAGCTTATGTGGAGGTTAGATCTAGGTTTTTCTCTGAAGAGGGTTGTTTCGTAACTCCTACGAGGTATGTGAACTCATGTGTTCAGAGTGAAGAAATGTATTGCACCTCTGATCGGCTCTTTATTAATGGATACTTCGCAGATCTTGGCCTTCTCTTCGGATATGACATGAAGACGGTGTTCAAGAGTTCCTTTCTTTGTGAGCCTGACAAATCCATGTAATAGGTAGGGAATGGATATATCCACTGAAGAAAATCCACATGGATTTCTATAATCTTCCTTTAGGTCCCTATGTTTAGGCCTTTTTCATTGACCATGTTGAATGCCCTAAGGCCACAAGACCTAGATACATGGTGCCATGGATACCCTTGCAAATCCATGTGTTGTTCTTCAAGGCATTGCTATGGATTTGGAATCCTCAATTATTTCTTTAGGGCCAAAAGCATGGTCTTCCTCCTAAGGAATTCATTACCAACACCCCAAGACATGTACATACTCCTACAAATACCCTAATGTCACTGACATCCTCAATCATAGGCTAATGACCTTGAAAATTCCAAGTGTTGTTGGTGGAGACAACCTTCCTAAGACACCTACATACTTCTCAAAACCACATAATGGCATTAATATCCTCATTCACATGACAATGATACTCTCGAGAGGACATGTGTGGTTGGTTGAGGCAATCATCTTAGCCTTTGATGGCTATAAGATTCCTTTGGAGCCATAGGTTCAAGTCTCTTCCCTTGACCATGTCCAAGGCCCCAAGACATGGATACCTAGTGGCATGGATATCCATGCAATGTCATGCATGTTTCTCTAGGCATTATTCATCACTCTAGATGCCCCAATCATTTCTTTAGGGCCAAAGGCATGGTTGATTTCGCTTAAAAATAATTCGCAGGGCCCTAAGACATGTATATACTACTCAAAACCACATAATGGCAATGACATAATCAATTATAGGCCAATGATACCCTCAAGAGGCCATGTGTTTTTAGTGGAGGCAATCTTCTTAGCCTTATATGGATAGAAGAATCATTGAGAGCTCAAGATTGATTTCTCCTCCAATAACCATGTGTAAAGGCCCAATGCCATAAGACCTAGATACATAGTTCAATAGATATCCCTCTAAAGTAATCAATGGTGCTTTTAGGTAGTGTTCATGGCTCTAAATTCCACAATGATTTCTTTAGGGACAAAAACACGGTCTTCTTCCATGGAACATAATTCCCAAAGGTTTAAGACATGTACATACTACTTAACACCACCTAACAGTAACAACATCCTCAATCATAGGCCAATTATACAATTAGGAGGTGGTGTATGGTTAGTGGAGGCAAACTTCTTACCCCTATATGGCTACAAGCTTCATTTAGGGGTGAAGGTTTAGGTATCCTCCACTAACCATGTCGAAGGCCCCAAGGCCACGAGACTTAGATACATCTAGGCATCAATGGTTTATCTAGGCCCAAATGCATGATATTCTTCCATTAAATGTCTTTCCCAAGACCCATGGACACCTACATAATTCTAAAAAAAAAACTAATGGAACCCACATTCTCAATCATAGGCCAATGGCACACTCAACAAGCCATGTGTGGTTGGAGGAGGAAACCTACTTAACCCTATATGGATAGAATATTATTTTAGAGTTAGAGGTTTAGGTCTCCTCCACTAGCCATGTCCAAGGCCATAAGATCTACATACATAGTTCCATAGATATCACTACAAAGCTATGGATGGTGCTTTAAGGTAGTGTTCATGGCTCTAGATGCCTCAACTATTTATTTAGGGCCAAAGGCATGGTATTCTGAACCCTAAAAAAACGCCATTCACAAGGAAATAAGACACCTACATACTTCTCAAAATCACCTAATGTAACTGACATTATCAATCATGACCAACGATACACTCAAGAGGAAACCTCAGACCTATATGGCTAGAAGATTCCTTTATGGCTTGAGTTTGAAGTGTCCTCCACTAACCATGTCCAAGGTCCCGAGGTAAGAAAACTACATACATAGTGCCATGGATATCCCTACAAAGTCGTGCATGATTCCTTAAGGAATTGTTCATGGCTATGAATGCCTCAACAATTTATTTAGGTCCAAACACATGGTGTTTTTCCCTAAAATATAATTCCAAACCCCCAAGACACATATGCACTACTCAACACCACCTAATGGAACTGACATCCTCAATTATAAGCCAATGATACCCTCAGGAGGCCATGTGTTGATGGTGGAGGAAAAATTCTTAGCCATGGATGTATACAATATTCCTTTAGGGCTCGAGGTTCATGTCTCCTCACTTGACCATATCCAACAACCCAGTTCTCCAAGCTTTGATACATAGCTCCATAGATACCCATAGAAGTTATGTGTGTTTGTTTATGGCACTATTTAGTGGGTTTGGATTCTAAATGGTTTCTTTAGGGATTAAGGAATGGTGTTCTTCAATGGAATATAATTCCCAATGCATTGAGACACATAAATATTGCTCAAAACCACCTAATGATATTGGCATATCCAATCAAAGGCTAATGGTACCCTTAGGATTCCATTTGTGGTTGGTTGAGGAAACCTTCTTAGCCACATATATCTAGAAGCTTCATTTAGGTCACTAGGTTTAGGTCTTCTCCACTCACCATGTTGAAGCTCCCAAGGCCACAAGACCTAGATACATAGTTCCTCAGATACCCCTGTGAAGTCATCCATGGCATTGTTCATGGATTTGAATTCCTAAATAATTTCTTTAGGGATAAATGCAAGGTATTGTTTCCACCAATTCCATTCTAAAGGCCCTAAGACACATACATGCTACTCAAAACCACCTAGTGGCATAGACATCCTCAATCATAGGTTAATGATACCCTTACAAGGCCATGTGTGGTTGTTATAGGCAACCTTATTAGACCTAGATGGCTAGAATATTCCTTTAGGGATTGACCTTTAGGTATCCTCCCATGACCATGTCGATGCCCCCAAGTCCCCAACACTTGGGTAAATAGTGCCATGGTTATCCATACAAAGTCATGTGTGGTTCTTTGAAGCTCTTATCATGGCTTTGGATGCTTCAATGGTTTCTTTAGGGCCAACGACATGGTCTTTTTCCATATAATTCCATTCCCAAGGCCTTGAGACATGTACACATTTCTCAAAACCACCTAATGGCACCACCCTACTTAGTCATAGGACAATGAGACCCTTAGGAGGCCATGTGGGGTTGGTGCAGGAAACCTTCTTATCCTTGGATGGCTAGAAAATTTCTTTAGGGACCAAGGTTCAAGTCTCTTCCATTAACAATGTTGAAGGGACCAAGACCCAGAGACCTAGATACAGAGCACCATGGATATTGTTGCAAAGTTATGCATGGTCCTTTGAGGCATTGTTCATGGATCTAGATGCCTCAATGTTTTTTTTAGGGAAAAAATCATGGTATTGCTTCCTAGAGCATCATTTCCAAGGCCCTAAGACACGTACATACTGTCCAAAACCATCTACAGACACTAATATCCTCAATCATAAGCCAATGATACCCTCAATAGGCCATGTGCAGTTGTTGGATAAAATATTCTTAGCCTGTCTAGAATATTATTTTTGGTCCAAAGGTTTAAGTCTCCTCTCATGACCATGTCTAATGCCCCAAGGACCCAAGAAATGGATACAGAGTGCCATGAATATCTCTGCGAGGTCATGCATGGTGATTAGAGGCATTGTTCATGGCTCTGTATTCCTTAATGATTTCTTTAGGTCCAAAGGCATGGTACTCTTCCCTAGAACATCATTCCCAAGGCATTAAGACACATAGATACTACGTAAATACACATGATGGCATTGACATTATCAATAATAGGAAATTGGTACCCTTACAAGGTCATGTGTGGTCGCTTAAGGCTGCTGTCTCAACCCTATATGGATAAAATATTCCTTTAGGGCTTGAGGTTCATGTCTACTCCCTTGACCATGTCCATGGCCCTATGTCCCCAAGACAAGGAGACATAGCATAATGGATACCCTTGTGAAGTCATGTATGGTGCTCTGAGGCACTATTCATGGCTATGGATGCTTTAATGGTTTATTTAACGATAAAGGCATGTTCTTCTTCCATATAATGTTATTCTCAAGGCCCTGATACATATGCGTATTCTACCCTAGAATGTCATTCCCAACGTGCTACAACACCTACATAAGGATATTTCTTTCCTCTTATGACTCCATTTGAGGCCTCAAGATCCATCCTACTATGCAAGAACCCTTGATTATGCCCATATCCAACTTTAATGGAAAAGATCCACTTTAATGGGTTTATTTTATGGTTCATGGCCTTAATAATTTCTCATTACGTCAATAATCTTATGTTAGGGTATAATTCCCTCAATTTATTCCCCAACCATGGTCCAAGACCCATCCTTAGTGCATAAAACTACATATTGCCACCCATATCCCACTTTAAGGATAACGATATTTTACAGAATGTATGATCTCTTATGTGATAGTTTGAGTCATTTCGCTTAGCTCGATCTTCCTAAAAACTTCATTTAGGGCTTCAGTCTTGTGATTCCTCCCACAACTATTTCCAAGGTTCTAAGACCCATATCTAGTGTTACTTATATAAATACTCAAATGTCAATGGTGGCAATGGTTGAGTGTGTTTCAAAGCCTCCCTTAGGGATTAAGACCCATGTTTCCTCATATGACATTATACAAAACCATGAGATCCATATATAAGTTTGGAAAAACCTCATAATGGCTTGATTTCCTCACATAGGTGTAAATAATACCCCTAGTCGGCCATGTGTAGTGGTTTGAGGTGCTTCATTTTGGCCTTGGATGCCAAAAATATTTTATTAGGGGCTAAGGCCTGGGTTCCCCCCCTCAAACATGACAAGGGACTTGAAACCCATATATAGTGCTTAAAACCCCTTAGTGACATTTATACCCCCAATATTAGGCGAAGGATACCCTTAAGAGGTCTCATGTTCAATGTTTCAAGGTATACTTGTTAATCTAATATTTCCAGAGGTTTCCCCTAATGTCAAAGGCCTGGGTTTGCTCCTGTAATCATGTTTATGCCCCGAAGACATACACCTAGTTTTATTTCCTCTAATTCTCCCCTATATCCCTATTATAAGGCCATCGATCATCTCAAAAACTAATTTGTGTTGGCTCAACACATCATTATTATCTCTACATGCCTAGAAGCTTCATTTATCCCAAGTATTAGTTTTCTTCTTTTAACTACGCCAAGGGAAAGTAGACCTATCACTACTGATCAAAACCTTATAATGACATCAATTCCCACACATAGCGGCTAAGAATACTCTTATGAAAACATGTGTGATGATCATCCTTCTTGGTCCTAGATTCCTAAAACCTTCATTTAGGGCCCAAAGTAAATGTTTCCTCCCTCAATCATGTCCAAGAGAAATTTAATAAGATCAATATACCTAACGAATCGAATAATCGAATTTAAATTCAAATCACTTTTATTACTATTTTATAATAGTAATAAATTAAAAATAATTGACTTTAATTATTTTTCAATATTAATAATGATATGTATTTATCTCCTTAAATAATATTAAAAATGAATAATTGACTTGTGGTGCAAAGTCTCATAAATGAATCATGTGAATATATTTGTTTAAATAGTAAATAATTGAATTTGGTGTGATTGTGGTGTAAAGCCTCATAAATTACTCTTGAGCATTTATTTGAATGAAAAAAAATGAATTAAATTATTTACAAAATAATTATTTGTGAAGTTATTGTGTTTATGGTGCAAATCATCATAATTAAATCATATTTGTACATGTCCATGCAACAAATAAGCACTTAACACCACTATATGGCACTTGCCAACATGGCATTTCTCTAGCCTTAGGATTCCTTTAACCTAAGGTCATGTGTGGTACTAAAAACCTAATAACTATACTGATGTCCATAAAAAAATTTAATAAGATTAATAAAAATATTCTAGATTGTTTTTAATTATTTGTCATTATTAATAATTGTAAGTATCTATTTGTTTAAATAATATTAAAAATGAATAATTGAATTGAATTATTTACAAAATAATTATCTGTAAACTTGTTGTGCTAGTGGTGAAAAGTCTTAGAAATGAATCATGCGAATTTATTTGTTTAAATACTATAAAAAATAATTGAATATGTTGTAATTGTGTTGCCAAAAATAATTAATTAATCTTGATCATTTATTTGAATGAATAAAACAAAAGATAAATAATTTAATTAAGATATTTACAAAATAATTATTTGTGAAGTTAGTGCTTATGGTGCAAATCCTCATAATTAAATCCTACTTGTACATGTGGCAAATAAAAACTTAGCACCACTTCATGGTACTTGCCAACAAGGCATTTCTCTTAACATAAATAAAGAAAAGCTCAATTTCCAATAATATCAATAAACATTGACACCACATTAACACCACAAAATATAAGTGGTGCTAATACCGCCACATTAACACCACAAAACTATCACTCGTGCTACTACCACCACTTTAGCACCACAAAACATAAGTGGTGTTAACTTGTGGTGCTAAAAGATGGATTTTCTTGTTGTGTATGTGGAGACCCTGTTGTATATCCAGAGATGTTTATTCCTCTAAGAGAGTGTGGTAACTAGGGTTATTAGATCTCCCATGTGCGGTCGGCCCTGAGTTAGTTGTTTAGGGGTTATTAGACTCTCTTAGGAGAGGTCGGCCCTGTTAGGGTGAAAAGTGAGTTAGGAGTTGAGTATAAATAGAGGAGGTGTGTTCCTCATTTATTTCATTCATTCACTCACTTGTGATTGGCGCATAGGAGAGAGAGAGATCTGCATAGGAGGAGAAGGAGGTCTTGTTGAGGACTACATCTTTGTATTGGTTGATTATCTATATTGAGGAAATCTTTGTTGGGTTTTATACCCCATGAGGGTTTCCCAGAGTAAATCTTTGTCTATCTTGTGATTGTGTTTCTTTCAATGATCTTGCTTGGGAAATTAGGCTAATCTTAACAATGGAGGGGGCTCCAATATTTGACATTTGCAATTGAAACTGCCACCAAGAATCTGTAAAGCAGAAACACGAGTGGAGAAACTGGAATATGTAGCCGAGCATGCAAAACATGGCCACCATATTGGTGGGAAGAAATGTGATGGGGAGGTAGTGGAGCAATTCTATTGAAAACAAATCAACAAATATGAATCATCGATCATTGAAGCGACTAAGAATATTCAGGGTTCAATTAATCTCGACTTTTGATATAATTTTTAAAAAAAATTCATTAACCCCACCTTCACCCCCAAAATTGAAATAATAAGCTCATCGACATAAATATATATAAAAAACATTTTCATATAGAATTTTTTCAAAACAAATCACTAAAAATCCATCCAAACATAAAATCAAAAAATCATTTCCCTCAACTTCAAAATTGAAGATGGTTATATAAATAAATAACTTCTCTAAGAACAACTCTTTTGGATTGTGTGGTTTACATCATAGAGCAAGAACAAGAAGGTAATGATAGAAAAACATAAACAACAGATTTTGCAAATAGATTTAGAAGATTTTATTAGGTTAAAGATATATTTAATATCTCACTCCACAACCAAACATTCTAGGCCTACCTATCCTATTTGAAGGATCACATCGCATAAGAAATGGCATTTTTTAAAGCTTAAAAACAATTTCAGATCCAAGAGAAGGTGAATCACACTGAAGGCTACCAGCACTGGGCAGTGGACTAAGCTCCCACCCTCACTATTTTGATAATTTCAGGAGTAGACCTCGTGGGAAAAGGCATCGCAATTAAGGTGTGGGTCATTTGATAGGTGTGGGTCATTTGATAGGCTAAGGCTTCCACCCATGCACATGAAACAGAGAGGCTCGGGAGTCGACATAGTGCAACAAAAATAAATAAATTGAAAGAAGTAGATAACAGATTCATGACGTGTTGTCTGTAGATAGCAAAAGAAACAATGACTATCTATAAAATCAATATAAACAAAAATAGAAAAAAATAAGAATATATGTCATAGTATTTGAACTAATTTTTTTCTAGGATAAGAAAGAATCCATTAACCTAACAAAACTAAAGAGTAAAGAGTACGTATGATCAAAATTTCATCTATTCGCTTAGGGCAATCCATCCATTGAAAGAAGCATCCTACGAGCTCTTATAAGTGGTTGTTTCAAGGGTAGGATAGGTTCCAACTTGTTCCACTCTACAAGGGACATCACCTTTTTGGGAGTTGTTTCAAGGGTAGGATAGGACATGCCCAACATTCCAGAGACAATCGTTGGCAGCCCATGGAGGGCAGCACAATCATAAACACTCAGCACTGAACCGAGCAGCTCGCAGGCTGCCAAGAGAACAAAAAACGTTCGGAGCAGACAAGATCGATCAGAGAATATGACATAACAGAAAATGAGTACAGAGGTAGCAGTTTCATTTTAAAAATGGCCTAAGAATTCAGTGGATTCTTGTTCGAATGACATTCCTCATCGTTGATGATTTGTAGAAGAATGATAGCGTGTTGCTAACAGTTACAAATAATCACCATCAATGACCACAACACCAGGCCTAGAGAAAACCCAAAACATATTACACCGTGGCTACTTACTGACAGGGACAGGGAGAGAGAAGGAAGAGAATAAAAATAATAACGTAGAATGAGCAGAGATCCTACGCAGATAAGCAGAGTGGAAGACGGGCAGGTTATGAGGTTGAGAGGATTGGAAAAACAAAATAACGCAGAACCCTAGCCATTCAGAGCAGATACTTGTGGAAGCAATAGTGCAATGACCTTAAACACAGTCGAATCATTACTGAAGACGCTGTATGGCGCGACTCCAAACTAAATGATTCTCCCTCTGTGAGTACTTTACAGAACATTTGAACTCCCAAGCTCTATTATCATGAATATGGCGCATAGTAGCAGTCATTCGCATTCGAAGTGGTATTTTTGAATTCGTTCAACAGACGAATTGAGCTTGCAATCAACAAACACCTTGCTGTATATGGGGAATGCACATAATGTTAGTTGGAACGATTCATAGAACTGACCATGTTGTTGTTCCTCCTTATTTTCGCTGATGGGGCTCTGTTCGAAGTCGATCCTGAAACTTTCTGCGCGCTTCTTTATGAGCCTGGGAACCTGTCCGTTTGTGCTTCTTTCGAGCATGATTATCACCTGGCCGTGACTAATTTTACAGAACCTGCACGATCACACGGCCTGCCATCCAAACAGTTCATAGCCCACAAAAGCTAGACTGCGACACAAACACATAGAGAAAGTTCAAAGCAGAAATTATGTTCACGCGCAGGGAAAGCCCATAATCAATGGCAGTTTTGGTAGAGCAAATACAACAATAACGAATCAACGTCTCCCACTTTTAAAAAGTCACTGTCAGTGTGTCAGAGAGTAGTTGTTTTTGTGATTGATGTCAGATTCTATCTTCCATATTCTATTTTATTCTTCCACTGGCATCTCGAAAGATCTCAAGACATGGCAAACGGTTATATATTCACGGTTGAAGAGCATATTTACTTATAGAGGGCTGGAAGCTTGTTTGCTTTCGTAAGAACTTCTTGTTCTTTTGCTTGACACTTGGCTTGCGTCACTTGCGTTTTCTCTCGCCTCTCACGCCCTTTCATTCTCCCCTCTTGCAAGCTCCGCCGCTCATTCAACTTGCTCTCAGAATTTAGTCTGCCTCGGTTATTGAATGAATGGCTCTACTTATTGAGCACTACTCTTCGCGAACAGCTCGACTAATCATTTGGTATAATTGTAGCTGATACTAATGGTTACTTAAAAAGGGTCGTGAGGCGCATTAGAAAGAAGGGAAATAATGGCTCTTTAAAGACACATATATGTAATTAGCGAAACACATTGTTTATATAGTTGTGGGAAAGATCAGCCAATAACACCTAATGCGCCTTGCGACTACAGGAGCAGAGACAAATACTTTTCTTGGCATCTAAAATATGGAAAAAGGTGTTAAATTAACTAAGTTGGTAAAAGGCCCACCACTAGCCTTGAGCGTCTTAATGTTAGTTTATAGATCAACTAAAATGGACACCTTGGAAATCAATTAGTTAGGCTGCTTCTCATGGTCGAGTGATGTATGCTCAATCCAAAAGATTGAGTGTGCCATGTAGACATGTAACTTATGGGTGAAAGTAGGGTTAGTAAATGGAGCATTAGGAACATTTCAAAACATTTTCTATTGTTCTAGATCAAGACCATCTTAATTACCAATATACACTACAATTTAATTTTATAATTACATTGGTATACCATGAAACATCAAAGATCCAAGGATTCTACCAATAACACTTATTGCTAAAGGAAATTGTAAACAAATCCCATTGCATATGGCCTGGGCTCTCAGTATACACAAATCATAAGGCTTGACTTTAGAAAAAACAACAATTGATATTGGTAATGTGTAGAGAGACAAGGTTTAATATTGATATGAATTTTATGAGTTAAATCTATATATGGATAAAGATATCACCACTATTTTTATTTGAAAGGTATGCAAAGATGAGTCAAAGTGCATATGCTACAATTACATTTGAAAGGTACATAAATATGATACAAGTTGCAACATCTACATATGTTAAAATTATGAATTTAAGTTATATTATGACAACTAATCATAGGCACAATAAAAAAAAGGCACATTTTTCCCACAATATAGTTTCATATTTTTCAACAACTATAACTTTTACTTTTGATAAATAGCTTGTGCACCAATATTAAACTTGGATATCAAAAACTCATTAATCTTTCCTTTAACCATTGTGGCAAATCCTAATGGGCTCAACTTAGGGTATCTTCAATGCATCTCATAAAAGGAGATGAATATCCAATTGAGGTTCCAATTATGAAATATTTTAGGGTATATTTATGAAATGACATGATGGTTGTTGTTACTAGATGTTTAGACTACAAAGTCTTCCTAAAATTGTTCATGAAAAGTGTTTTATAGTAATTACTCATATTTTTGTTTCTTCTTGGTTAGGTTAGACACAATATTGTTTGAGTTAAGTATAAATTATATATTTTAAGCATTAAGAATGTGTTTGAAATATTCTAGAAGACAATACCCAAGTTGTTTCCAAATCTATGTGGTAGTTGTTTGGATTGGATAACGTCACTCTTCTGTATTGATCCCCACATTAAAAGAAAAAAAGTTTATTCTCTTTCAATGCCAGCAGATATGGCAAAAAATCATATAGTAACATTACATCATAGTAATAGTTTATAGTAGTTGTTCCATCCCAAGTAGATTCACCAAGATTCTATTAGCCCACCTCTGGCATCAGGGCACCAGGCTTTGTAGTAGTGGATCTCCACCAGAGAGAGCATCAACTAGTTCGAACTAAGATGGCACTAATATGATGGGTTCTACCAATGTCTTCATGCGAGTATTGTATAAAGTTTTCAATCTCTATGCAACATCGTGTATCGATGCAAGAACTTCTCCATGCAAATTAAACCTGCTGCCATAGCAACATGCATGACCAGGTAGACAAGGTAGATATGATGGTCAATATACATGCTTTTGTTCAAACCACTATGCAAACCTTCAACTTGTTTTACAATTATTCCAAAACTAAACAATGTGCATATATCTCGCAATCAAAATATTACATATATGTGTGTAAAGTCTTACAAAGGGATAGCATAGTTTAATGTTATTCTAAATACAAGGACATGCATTAATATTAAGGCATGAATTGATTTTTTTTAATGAAATGGATCTCTTGAAAATAATTGTTTATTTTACCTTGTCAATACAAAACAATTAAACCAATAATAATCCTTCCAATTAAAATATAACCCTCTAACTTTAAAATTTGATTTCCGATAAAAACCTTGAAGTGCTAATTTTTTTTTGATGAAATGGATCTCTTGTAAAACATTGTTTATTTTAGCTTGTCAACATAGAATAGTTAAACCAATAATAATCCTTCCAATTGAAATATAACCGTGTCTTTTGAATTTGATTTCTCATAAAAAAACCTCTCTACTAATTTGAGATATGAACTACTTGTGAAGCATGCCTTACCTAGATTAATAAGAAGCTATGGTACAAACTGTGTAGTTTTTCTACGCATGATCTTGGGGAACTTTTCTACTCAATAATAGATATCATAAAAGTAGGTTATGTTTTGGGATATGAACCACTTGTGGAAGCTTTCCCTACATTCAAAATTATATATAATAATGAGAGTAACTGAGGAAAAAAAATTGTCAACCATGGTAAATAAAGTCAAGTATGTTTAACTAAAGTCAACCTTATGATATTTTTCAATTATTATGTGGCATTGTGACAACCATCATGGCTATAGTGTGTAAAACTAGGGTTTGTCCCATTCTGAATTTCCTCAATGGTTATGATACAATAGTATGTAAAATTGAGGTTATGTCCCATTCTAAATCCTAGATGGTTATGAGACAATTTGATGTTTGTCAAAGGGTCATGTTACATCATGAGTTCTCATCTTCATGTAATGTGACAAATACAATGTATGTGTAATCATTAAGGTAACATTTTTTTGTGATGAAAAATTTTAATGTTCTCGATAGGTTATGTTAACATAGTAGGTTGTATTTTTTATTATGTTAAATATTAAATATTATTTTATAAAAACTAAACTTTTTAAATTTGAAGTAGTGAACTTAAAATTATTAAAAAATATTAAAAATATAAATAACTAAATATTTTTATTATGTTAAATATTAAATACTATTTTAGTAAACTTTTTAAATTTGAATTGACTAACTTAATCGCCTTCCTTTCCTACTAATTAATGTAAATTTATATTATCAAATGTTTTAAATCCTAAATATAATAGATGATATAAATATTTTATAAAAGTATTTAATAATTACTGTATATAATAATAATGCATGTAATAATGAAATATATTGAATTTGATTGAAATAATTTATAAATTAAATGATTCATTTTCAGTGTTGATTTACAAATGATCTAAATTCATGTTAATTTTATATTTACAAATAATAATGTTTTTAGTTTTTTTTTTAATCTTTTTAAAGAAAATATTTTAAAAAATATGAAAAAAAACATTCATAAAATATTAAATATATAAATAATTAAATATTAAAAATATTTAATATATAAGTAACTAAACAAAACCTTAAACTTAGAGTATACTTATGTAAAAGATTAGATATATTACGTTATAATTTATTAATCATTTTAAATTTAAATAGTCAAACTTAAAACCATTAAATATAGAAATAACTAAATAGAAATTTAAATGAACATGAGTGAAACCATGGGGGGTTCACTAGAGAGGCAATATCATATCACGTTCATTCATATTGAGGGTTTGAATACTCTTAAAAATCTCAAAAATGTATTGCACCATATTAAGGGGTTAAGGGTTTTTTTTAACTTGACATAGTAATATAAATACTATGGGTTTTTTTATTTGGGTGGGCTAAGGAATAACCTCCAAATCGTGGGATGGATTCATACCTCCAAATCGTGGGATGGATTCATACCTCCAAATCATGGGCTCAATTCATACCCACCTAAAAATCAAGGACCCTGCATTTTTATTTGATATTGTTTATGATCCTAAGTTTTGCATAAATTTGATAAAAGTGTACCAATGATAATATCGATGGAAGTCTATTTGGATTACTGGCCTTGAGAAATCCCCATTTAATAGCTTACTTAGGCTTGGTTTGAATTGATGTTATATTGTTTTTCATGTTTAAGTTAAGAGATGTAGCTAATTAGGAGTTCCATAGTTGAACAATTGTAATGTATTTTTTGTAGGAATTCGAGTAAAAGATCTAACTCTTCAGTTTTTAGGCTGGGTTTTAGGTGGGTATTGAGATTCAATCAAACCTTGCTCCATGACAACCAAGAAAAGTGAGATCAATATTTTTTGGCTTAGAGGAACTAAGAAAAGTTAGATCAATCTTTCTTGGATAATTATTTCTTTCACTTTTCGTATTCTTCTTTAACATTTTCACATTGCCACTTATGAATAATTGTTAGATTGAGTTATATTTGACACATTCATAATTGTAATTTCAATTATTATATGCAAGGCATCGTCTTAATATTATATTGGAACTGACATGAACATAGACTTGAAAATCTAAATCCTTATTTACATACCCTATGTGTTATCGTTACCATGAAAATGTATCATATAAGTTTCACCATTGGTGTATATTTATAACTATTGCATGCTTGAAACCTAACAATGGAGATTTTTCCCTCTCTTGTAAAGAAAAAAAAAAGATATAACCCAAGAAAAAGTAACTAAATGTTGTTAATTCCCTTGATTGCAAGAATAAATGTAGAGGAAGTGAAGGAAATTCATTGCATCTTGTGAATGACCCAAATCCAAGCTATGCACATGATCATATGGTGTTATTGAAAAGTAAGAGGAATTTTTCTATGTTCATTTGGGTTCAAACATCAATGATGTTTGTTTTGATAGGAAGGTGGGGGAGTCCATCCACGAAAGGGTTTCAATTTTGAATTTTTTATGGAGTTTAATTTATAAAGCTTATAGAGAACATGAGATCTCCATGGATATACTTATATTTACATGATATAAAATTGGTAGATTGGTAGGCTTTGATGTGACATCTGCAATTCTCATATTTTCTAAGCATTTCACTAACTATTGGACTATCATTCTTTTACAGTCCCTGTTATGTTGATCAATTGACTGGGTTTCCTTTTATGCATTTTGCCTTTCCCAATACTATTTCATTGGGTCTTCCACTATCCAACACTACAAATTGATTAGTCACCCCTACAATCTTGGTGGGATCATTATTAGCATTATACTATTATTTTATTTAGTATCATGTTTTCTTATACTAAGATGTGTTAGGGTTCTTTTTTGTTACAAATTGATAATATGATATAAAGAGGGTATTAAAAATGGGTTGATAAAATTGGATACATACAATATCTGGTGAAACTAGGGGTTTTCTTATTTGGAAAGGAATATTGGGAGGGGGATTAAACAATAAAATTTTAGGAGAAATTTTTCAATATTTAGTGAAATTAGGGATATTCTTTAATATCATGTGAACGATCGTGTTATGTAACAAGTTCAATGAATGAACCCTCGTGAGTGAAACATACTTTGATTAATTATATTTGACTATCTTTACATGTACTCATTAAATACTTTATCTAAAATATACATTTAAAATATTTCTAAAATTTAAATTAAAAATAAAATTAAAGTAAAAAATATTTTTATTTTATTTTAAAAGATGTTATTGAAAGATGTCATTTAAAACAAAAATATCTTTATGAAACTAAAAGGGCTGAACCTAAAAAACCATTTTTAATGGTCTTTCAATCAATAATTATTAATGTAAATTCATATTAATTTATATTATCAAGTATTTTAAATCCTAAATATAATCTATGATATAAATATTTTATAAAATATTTAATAATTGATATACAATATAATAATTAATATCTTGAATTTAATTAATTAATTTATAAATTATTTGATAATTTTTACTCTTTATTTAAAAATTATCTAAGTTCACGTTAATCTCATAATAAAAAATAATGATGCTTATCATTTTTTTATATTCTCTTATAGATAAATATTTTTAAAAATATGAAAAGAAAAGCATTCATAAAATATTTGAAAATTGATTTTTTTTAAATTTAATAAGTTTGAAAATTATATATTAGTATCATAACCTCTTCACATTTAAATAAAAATAGTAAATTAGAAATATAAAATTTATTTTTCTTTATTATTTATTAAAATTTACAAATTATTCATTAAAAATAATTTATGATATATCTAAATATTTGATCCAAAATTCATTAATAGTAATATAAATAAATTATTATTATTATAGTTTAATGTATAGAGAATTATACTAGAAAAACAAATTATAACAAAAACATGTTACATGTTTAAGTCAGCCTTAAACAAGCCGCAGCCTTAATATAAGGCTTAAAACTATAGTAGCATGATTTGGGCGCATTGGCATTTCATGTATTTGGTGTAGGTCTAATACACATACACTCGTGGACAATACAATTATGAAAATCAATTTAAAAAAAAAACTTTAATTAGTTAAATAATATAAAACATAAATACCATTCAATTCATTAGTTTCTTATTAAAATAATTATTAATAATTAATTTCCATTCTTCACTGACCGTATGGTTGTTAAGATTTTATATTTTTGTTTTTTAAATATATGTTTTATTTTATTATATAAATGTATATGTATATTTATGGTATAGTTGTGATTATTTTATTAAAAGCATTATATATAAGGAGTCTACTTCCGTATTTTATTTATATTAGATTTTTTCAATACGTATTTTTTCTGTATCGAATTGTATTTGTATCCATATTCGTACTCGAATTATGCTACTATGCTTAAACCATTCAATTACAAAGGCTAGGATTTCTAGTAACCATTTCTATGTCATAGTTACCAACAACATGATTCTAAAAATTCGTTAATAACTATGTAGGAACTTTAATAGACAAGGGAAAAGTTTTGTGTATGAAAAGTGTGACACCCGCTCACAAAACAATTTTTACTTAAAGTAAAAGATTATTATTTTTTAATTGTTTTATTATATGAGTTATTAAAAGTCACTAACTATAACCCACACTTATGTGAGAATGATGTGCACAAAAACTATTTTATTATTATTATTTTTAATAAAAGAAATCAACATTGGAGAGGATCAATTGAATGAGGGGACACCACCTACCACTATGGACAAGAGATAGCACATTAAGAAGAAAGCCAATCAATCCAACTTGAGACCTCAACACTCCAACGAGATCCACCACAAAAATAGGATTTGAGGATTGACTTAAGATTGAGTTGGTGATGGCACAAGACCTAGGCAAATACTACAAAGAGGGGCACTGAGAGAGCATCAGGGATGTTGTGCAAAGGAGTACCATTATGCTGGAGCATTTTTGTTGAGTCCTCTTATTTGATAAGTCCATAGAGTTACGCTGTTAAAGACTCCAAGAAAGGAGTGCCGCGTTGCAGTAGTGCTGGTTGAATGATAGAGGTGGTGATCCAGCTCAGGGGTGAGATATGGCGGATTCCAAAATCTCTATGGTTGGGAGGAATTGACACCTCTCCCGTGTTTTTCCAGTTCGGCATAGTTATGTTCAAGTAAGTACTTGTCACTTTATGTTCTGGATTGTGTTATATGTACATATTCAGATGCAATTCGTATAACCCTGTAAAGACATGAACCGATAGCTGCATTGTAAATGAAATGATAGAAAGGCCAATTATACTGCAGATTTCCATTTTATAAATCTAATCATGAAAATAATTGTAGAATCTATTTTATGCTTACGGATTTTATTTATGCTGGTAATACCGTTTCCTTTTATTATTAGATTATATATATGAGACTGTATTATTTGTTTTGGATTACGGTCTGCTCTGGGGTATTGACGCCGGTAGAATGCCATAGATCCATGCACTATCATATTTTTGTTACAAGTACAGAGTAGTTCTTTTTTTTGTATCCCGTCGACCTTCTACAGAAGTGATGATGTATGTGGCTGCTGTAGTCTGATTGGTATCTCGTTTGCATGTGACTTGACTCATCTCTCCTTTATCGGGTTGTTGGGATGGTCTCTTATGCTGCGATCTCGATTCTTACTATAGAAATGTATGTATGCTATCGAGATGGCCTCTGTAGCCGCGAGTTCAATCCCTTTATAACTCCGGATTCCGATGGCTTTCTGATGGCTTTTGTCTTGTTTAATTTTTTTTTTAATCATGGGAACAGTAACTTTTCAAGGGTATATTTAACAGCTTGCAAGTCAGATATATCAGAAATTTGTGATTCAGTAGGGGCCGAGATGTCCGGAAACCCTTTATCCCAGGAGAGAGCCTCTATCCCAGGGATTATCTACCCTTCAAGAACCTTATCACAACCAATCAATGAGCAACCCTACCCCACCTGTTTTGAACCTGTGACCTCCTCAAAGAGGACACATGTTCTTAACCATTAAGCATGGTCTTAACAGCTTTTTTTAATATTGACATACTGTGCGACGCCGGATTCCGATGGCTCTCGTCTGGTTTTATGCTTAGTTCCGTTGTCTATTATTCTGCGTGCAGGGTTGAGTTAGTTAAAAGTGGTTTGATTGAAACACTGTGCGTTGCGCGATCGCGATGGATTTATCCTTGCTTAATTCTCGGCCGTATCTTTTGTGTTTTCCCTGATTATTGTTGAACGATTAAGCTTTTGCCAGCAAACCACTAATGCAATGGTAGGACCTTGCTCTGCGACTATCGAGTCCTTGTTGATTGCATGTAAACGTTCACCCATGCTCGGCGTTTAGACGAGCTAACAATAAATTCCTGAGTTTTATCATATTTCGGCGACCTTCCTATTTCCGGTTGACTGCATGTCTGTTTTTAATTGTCTTTGCTCATAAATTAGATATGTATATGCATGGTAGAATGAAACGGCTAAAAGATTTTAGTTTAATCATAAACACTTTAGCCGTAAGTGATCATGTTGTAGAGTTTCGTAATATTTATCTTGTTCAAAATTTTGAAAGTTACATTAGTATGGATGTGCTTTATAAAATTTCTATGAAATACCTTTTATATGATCGTCGGGATAAATTATATGGTTTCAAGTAGCATGGTATATGGTAGATTTTTAGTTTTCATAAGTATGAAATATAGTTAAATTTCCATAATCGTCTTGTAGGATGTATTTATATTTCTTTTAGTATATTGTTCATAATTATGAGATATAGTTAAAATTTACATTATATATATTATGTTTCGTGTATAATTATATTGTTTCATATTGCTTTATATTCATGAAATGATATTATTTGAATAATGATATTATTTTTACAAATATTGTTATATTGTTATGCAAATATATTGTCTCGTTGTTAACCAATGGAACACATTTCTTATCCTATAAAATGCAAGTAGGTTTGAATAATTAGTTTGTTGAAAAGGTTAAGAGGGTATTTATAAATACTTATGTGTTTGGAAAATTAAAATGCTCAAACATTTATATGCTCTATTCCATAAGGAGTGCATAATACTTATGTGTTCTGTAAATGAAAATGTTCAAACATTTTAAATTCTTAAAAGTTTTATGTTAACTATATATATTTATAAATGTATATTGGATATCATAGAAATGTCATCATACATGTATTGGTATGGACTTTTACACCATTAGGAAGTTGTGCCTTAATTTATTTTAGTAAGTTTATGAGTGAGATGTATTTGAATTCCTTTCTATTTTTAGAATTATGATTTAATTGTTAAAACTTTCATAATTTGTTAAATAGTACAATAATAAGTTAGTAGTGTGACAAAAACTATATTGTGAGATAAAAGCATTATAGATATCTCATCTTTCAATATTTATGCCATCCACTATTGAGTTGTAGTTTCCTGGTTTTGATCGTTATTATTAAACAATGCATAAACCTAAAATTCAATCCACACGTAGAGCCATGTGTTAGATTAACTGTTAGTTAAATACCACTGCATGTCACCCAATCATGTATCATAACAAACTATAACCACGCAGAAGCAGGCTAGTTGGATCACGTGGAATTAGGCCATTTGGCTAATTGAAGCTTGATTGAAATGTTAATCAAGATGCATTTAACCATAACTACATAGGACGACCATCTATTCAATATAGGATGTACACTTGTTACATCCTCGTTAATATTGATGATACACTCAATGAAGTAAAAAATATAAGATATAAACTCCTATATATCGGCGTAATAAGATAACTAAATTTATGGTTATCCAATAAGAAGTAACTACATTTGAATATGATGTCACCTTGAGAATGCATTTGTGCCTTTGTAATCCTCCTCAACTTGTCAATGGCTTGAACCTTCCTATGAACCAAATTCAATATTCCAACACCATAATCAAATTCTTCACACTATATCTTATCAAAATTGAAGTCATGGAGTGAAATCATTGTTGATTATTCCCAAATTGGCATAAAACCAACTCAATCACCATGTTTAGTGGAATGCTTCCATATGCAGATTTATTAGCCTTGAAACAAATTAACAAGAGCCCTTGTTATGACATAAGAAGTGGATTTGAATATGTACATCACAATTTCAATAGTATAGGTGGTAGGGAATGCACACCTTAATAGATTAAACATTTAAATAATTATACAGCAATAAAGTTTGTTAATAGACTCATTTATAAGAGAATAGATCTATGTTGAATATGAAGTAGACCATGGCTACTTGAATAAATCACTAACATGTATAGAGTGGAACATCAATTAAAATAAAAAAATTTAGCATATAATTATTGAAAGGGAGAATGTTGATATAGTTTTGAAATTTATTGTATGTGAATACAACCAGCCTAGATCCAAATCCTAGGCTTTGTCAAGCACCAAGAGGGATCAAATCTCTCGAGGTGAAAACCTCTCCTTGAATAACTCCTTGAGTGCAATACCTAAGAAGAGGTTTGCACATCGAGAGATTTGATCCCTCTTGGTGCTTGATAGATCCTTTGATTTGGATCTAGGATGGTTCCAGTCGTGGGTGGTGACACAAAACTGGAATTTGATTAGCATTATGTAATTATATATATTTGACAATTATCATATTGTAAGGAATATGTTAAGTTGAAAACACATATACAATTATGAGGATTATCATAATGTAAGTAATAAGTATTAATGATTGAGTAGGCTATTAAATTGGAAAACATACACAATAATTTTGTAAGGAATAAATTCATGAAAATATAGTTTGCATTGTGATCATTCTCAATATATATTCTTCATCTTTTCTTATCTTCACATGTTGCCCTAGTTTTGACATCTTCTCATATCGAACATATGAAAATGGAGGTTGAAATCGTAGAATTGCCAAATATTTAACTCGAGATATTGTTATAAATGTCATACCATGTCTCTCTTGATTTCCAATATTAATAGTATCTTTCTCCAATGTCAATCCTTGTGACTTATGGATTGTAATCCCCAAGCGAGTTTCAATGGAAGTTGTTTTTTATTACCTCTTTCAATAGGTGTAATAGGAACAACTTGAGCCAATGTTTCATCCCATGGAAACCCCACATAATTATCAAATTTTATTAAAACATATGTGGGTGGTTCTGGAGGTGAACTTCTAGGGTTATGTACAATTTGTTGTATAACTCCAAGAGCACCATTGACGAGTCCTGCATAAGTCCACATGTTTGATGTGAAAATTTCCCTTGCTCCTATAACTATAAGAAATCAAATTTCCAAGTATTCTTCATCTCTTTCCATAGAATAGTTTCTTCTTACATTATGTATCAATACTGGTTGCAATGGGATAGTTCAGGCTTCTTATTAAATGCTTGTTATGACAATTTACATCGTCATTTGTCACAAACAAATGTATCGCCTCATCGAAGGAATTTTTCATTGAAGCATATAAGGAAATAGCTATTTGAGTCCTCAATAATTTCCAATCCTCTATTGTTGGAATTGCAAAACATTGCAAATATAGAAAATTGGGAAGAGGTCAGAGAAGTACAGAAGCACTTGGAGCAAAAAAAGGAGAAGGAACAACAGGTTGGCCAAAAGAGGGGAGCATAAGAGATGTATGCAGACATGGAAATAGATGAGGGTGAATAAGGTCAATCATCAAAGAGGTCCAGAACATGGGAAGGAAAATATGAAGAGGAGTAGGAGATAAATCTTCCCCAAGAAATACTATACATGATATCACGCTCCCCTCACAAAGGGACAAGGTCAATAGTTAGATTTGCTAACTACCCTTATCTGAGCTTTATAGAACCAAGGATGCTGCAAATAACAACCTCTGAATCTCCATCATTAGGATTTCTTCCAGTACATACAAATATGCAAACTAAATATCAAAACTTAAAAGAGAGAAATGAGAAGTTGGTAGACGAAGACAAGAAACAGATAATGGTCTCAGGAAAGAGGTTGATTATAGTTGCAAACAATAGGAATGATATATTGAGATGGTCAATAGTTAATCCAAAAATTCCAAGTCCTACCAGTTTAAATGATTTTATACATGATGGATATAATTGACTTTAGTAAACTTGAAAAGATTGATAAAGTAGATTTCTATAAGCAAACAATTGGGATGATATGCCATGAAGTGGAAAAACAAGATAAGGCAGAAAGAAAACTGAGGAAAAATCTCAAGATATTTGAAGAGATTTTGAAAGAGAAGAAAGTATCAGTTAGAGACAAACAAGTGACCATCAAGAGTCTAGAATAAAAGGTGATATCATTAAGTGCCAATCCTAGTGACAATTCTCATGCTGCAGCTGTCCTTAAGGAGAAAGATAGTGGAATAACAATATTGAAAAGATAGTTAAAAACCCCAACCATGGAGCTAGTTCAAACTCTAGAGTTGAGACAAGCTCAAGAGGAAAATGAAAAGATATATGCCAACATTATATAGTTTAAAAAATTGGTTGAGGATAGAGGATATGAGATAAATGAGCTTAAACTGCATATTGCCTCATTGAAACTACAAAAGCCTACTATAATAGTAGAACATGATATTGAAGATCCATATTTTGTTGCTCAAAGGAGAGAACAACCAAATGAAACAACAGGACCTCAAGATCCAAATGCTTAGGTAGAAATGGTGGTTGTGGATAGTATGGAAGAAGACCCCCAAATACAACAAACAAAAAACGATTTGATTGATAAAGATGACAAAATCACATAATTAGAAGCTTAGTTGACCCAAAAGGATGAAAGGATAGTTGAACTGGAAGGGAGCATATCAAAGCAAAAAGATGAAATCCATGAAATAAATAATAAAATAGACGATCTTAAGAGTCAAGTAGCCAGTTTTGAGCTTGATGTAGAATCATAATCCTTGATCAGACGGACTAATATATCTCAGTGGGACAAAATAAATCAGCTGATAGTAGATGAATGGGGCAAATTCGAAGTTGTCCAAGAAGAACTTGGCACCTTCAAAGCCATAAAAGAGGAGACAAAGAGGGTAAAAAAGGAGCTAGGTCAAATGCCAAGAACAATATAACAAGTCATAGATTATTTAAATGGCATGAGAAATACTGAATTGCGACGATTGCAGATACCAAGTAGAACTACAATCATAAATGTAGAAAAACAAATGATATTCAAAGAATTCCTAATCAATAGATTATAGATCAGTATGCATATGCTTGATCCCAATATTGGCAATTTTAAGAGATTGTTTTACAAGGTGACTAAGCTAGGTTTTCCCTATCCTTGGGATGGAAATGGAGATATCATATCTAGAGATGCATTCAGAAAGAACTTGTAGCAGAAAAAGAATGAAAAACCTTAAATAGAGCACTTGGAAGAGTTTATATCACAAGAACAAGTTATTGAATCTAGCATCCCAAGAGTTTTACCCTAAATAATAAATCTACATGTAAATATGTTTTGAGACTTGGACCTATAAATGATGCAAGGCATCATGGAAAAATGACACTTTATGATATTAAAGTGGTTTATTACTTTTATATTGTTCTAACTACTTGCTATGGGACTACTTTTTAAATGAGAGACCATGCTCACTAGGGAATTAGGACTAGAGAGTAACTAAAATTTAAAAAGAGAAAAGATAAATAAGATGAGAGAAATAATAAATTTTTATTTTCAAGAATTGTGAGGAAAATAAAATAAACCCTAACTACTCTTTCTTGAAAGAAGGAAATGATAAAAGGGAAAATAATAAAAGGGAGAGGCTGCTCTTTGTTTCTTTTTATCTTGAGAATTTTCTGAGCTGCTAACTTTTCTTAAACCAAAAAATGGAGAGAAAAAACCTTCTTGAAAATGAATTAAGAAGAGGAAAAATGAATTGTAGATAAGGGAGACTGTAGAGGAAGGGCCTCCCATTGCCACAATACGGGTCCATCCTAGTTTCCTAATGGGCTCATTGATTTATTTTGGTCCAAGCAAAGGCCTTGGAGTGTACATTCCTTAAATAAAAAGAGGAAATTATTTACAAGAACCAGAGAACTAATTAAAGAGATCCTATTGGAAAGTCTACATTAAAGAATAATACACACATGAAAACAACCCTAGGTTCTAGTTTCTTAGTGATATTGGTCTAGCTCGAGGGTGATTATCTAATCAAGTTGAGATTTTATGAACATCAGCAGTAATATATAGCAAAAAGGAACATGGCAGTTCCATAGCAAGTTGGCAGAAAACAAAGGTTTTACAGATAATTTGTTTTAAGTTTTTGTTTATTTGCAGTCAAGTTATTTAATGGTTGGCTGAGCCAAGGGCTTGAGTAAAAGATTAATATGTTCTATTCAGATAAGTTGTTGGGATAATATGTTCATGATTATTTATCTTTGTATAAATTACTTAATGGATGGTTCTACTAAAGGTTTATGATAATGATGAGTATTCTTTATTTAGGTCTATAAATGTTTTCAAGAAATTAATATAGGGCCTGATATAAATAGCCTAGCATTGTTTTTCTATTTATTAGACGATATTAAGTTTGTTCTTATTTATTTACAGTGATATAAATAGATTAGAAAATATCAGAATACCTATAGTTAGGTCTATATAATTTATTTAAATTTTGCTATAAGTAAATGATGCATCTTTACTAGGTCGAATGAATCAAAAGTGATGGAGATTCTAGAAATAAAGTAGTTAAATTCATTCAGATTTATTAACTGTTTTAAATAGTTGTTTTTTTTAGTTTCATTGTGTGGCTAAATAGTTATTTTCAAAATAACATTTATTTTCTCAACAGGAACATAAAATAATAAAATAATAGTAATTATATACTAAATATATTATTACTTATATTGAAGAAAGATCCTAAAGTTAACCTCAATCACGATAGGCATAGTGTAAACCCTTCGTAGGGATAGTGTAAACCCTTCGTAGGGTTACTATACCTATGTTCACGATGGCGGAAAGTGAAAAAAATACATATAATATATATATTATATTATAACATCAATTTTCATGAACAAAGGATAACAAAACCATATATGAGGGAGATACAATTTAACTATAACATGAATATAGATATCATATCGTATTCCTCATGAGTATGATTCAAACTCATCAACGCATTGCAAACAGATCCATAATGCAAACAAAAGATATTTATCATATAAATATTGAGGCTGACTCGCTTAAATACTAGCGAGCTTCAGTGAACAATATAAACTTCTTATAAATAGATTGAGGTGTTACAAAAGGATAGCGCGCCACTCATTAAACACGATAATCATTAATATGACAAAGAAATGCATGAAGTGTGAAATACATGAGGTCAAAACCTTTGTTCATAAATAATAAATAGAGATAGAATATAAAATAAATAGAGATGAAATGCTCAATATAGGATTCGATTTAAACACAGTAATAGATATAAACGACGGAGAAAGACATTCATATATAATTATTAATATGGTAACGATATGCTTGATTCTTGAAGGTCGAAGCCATGAGAGGGAAACGAATTCGCAGGTCAAAGCCAGAGCTTCGAATCATATTCTATACTTAAATTTTAAATCGCATAATTTCTATTTACAAACAGAGGGATTCAAACCCTTAAGAAAAACACAGGCATCTTAACGGACTTCATTAAGGAGTTGGAATACGATTATCTCACATATAAATATTAAGTTAAACAGTTTAATATTGAAATTCTCAAAATAGACGCATAAACCCTGTGTGAAATCACCAGTCGAAAATATAAATGCATAAGAACCCTCAGAGCCAAAATGGGTATGAAAACCCTGTTTGTATTTATCAAATAACCACAATGGAAAAAGGGTTACAAGGATCGAAGGCCTGAGCTCTTACATAGAGAATATATCACTATATATAAACATGATAAACGATGGGTCTTCCATCGTTGAGGCTCGAGTAAGGGAGGCTTACCCCAAACGCTCCCTTGAGAACCTCGATTTTGTTTATGCATGGCGCCATAGTAAACGAAACCTGATACATCAATAATGATACTCAATACATTTAAATAAACAAATGTAAATTAAAAAAACTGTGTTAAGGAAGGTTTAGAGAGCACGATACCTTCATTAGCCCAAGAAGAGGATTTCTTCAACTTGTTGAAGTGCAAGGTCAAGCACATAATCTGTACAATCCTCCAACTAGAGAAAAAAGAAAATGGTTCACACATAACATTGGTTATAAATGTTTCTCAAAGCGAGGGTTATCCTGAGCAAAGCTCAAACCCTTCTCATCACTTCAACATGGCTGTAGAGAAAAACTCTTACTGGTGAAACACAAGAAGAATGTCTCGTGAAATTTCGATGGGAGGAAAACCCTCCATGCTCTTTTCTAGGAGATGGTACGAGTCTTTAATAAGATATGACTTCCAACCAAGAATTACATGGAGTCGAACTACTAGTTAGTTGGAACCATTAATGCCAAGTTCAATTTATGCTACCACATCTTGACATTACCTCCACATTAATAGCTTGATCGATCCACTCAGATCGTTAAACACTAATGTTGCATGATCCTCCTTGTTAATAGTTACAACGATACACCAAGATCGTTACACAATAACATTGCATAAACTTCCGCGTTAATGGCTAGAGCGATTCCCTATATCGTTGAACAATAATGATGTATGACTCTTGCATGAATGAGTTCCTTCAACACGATCTAGGATACTCGTGACACATCTGCATAAATCATTAAAAGTGTTAGCATGAGCTAAGTAATCTCCCTTCGTTGAGCACAATTAATGAAGATTCCACGTTTACATGTTATAATACAAAATCAAAATAAATTATAAGACAAGCTTATAATATGATATTGATTCCTTAATGGGAGTAAACAAATTCATAGGATGAATAATGATATTTATCCATATGTCGATGATATAATATAGACAAATGAAAATACATAGATTGATAAAACTATGAGTAAGTTGGCGATGATCAAAATACTATGATAACACAATTTTGTTAAGTGCAAGCATATTGGAAAATATATGAGACAAACTCATGGTTAAATATGATCGAGAAAAAACACATATGTAAAGGACTATGCTGCTGTGCATGCATATTATTGTGCATGCATATTATAGGATGACAATTAAACATGTGAAATAATGAAGTTAGAACAAGTCCAATATTTACTTGATTAAGATAACTTTATGAAAAATTGATGATTTAATAATATGTGGAGATTCAATAACCAAATTCAAGTCAATCAAAAAGCTTCTACATTTTGAAAGTATGTAAAAAATAAAAATTATAACAATAAAATGATTCATGAATTTCCTTACGCACATAACATTTATCATAGAATGATCATTCTCATAGTGGCATGGTAAAGACTAATTACATATACAAAAAAAAATTATGTGCATAAATAAGTGTAAATTATTTGGGGTGTTACAATTGGTATCAGATCCTAGGTTGCAGCACTATGCGACCTATGAGCTTAGCAACACTTTTTGCAAAATTATTTTTGTGCGTTAATGAAAACTAATCAATTTTATTTTCTGCACATAAGGTAGATATATGACAGTACCTGAAGCAACACAACCAAATCTTCTGTTTCAACTTGGAAATCAAAATTCAATTTCTGGACAGCTATACAATTTAATATTGAGGACAACTAGAAATAGAACTAAGTTGGAGAGGGCTTGGGAAGCCATAGCAAGGAAAGAGGAATTGGCGGATCAGATTCAAAATAAAATATAGCAGAGATAAATAAAACTATAAAAAATGAGCGCAGAAGGGGATTCTAGTCAATAGGGACAACTAAACCCACCTCAATACGAAGGGGAAATTTGGGTTAGTTTAGAGGGTGAACAATGGACTATTACACTTTCTGAATTATTGAAAAAAATGTAGAGTTTAAAATATGAACTTCAAAGCTTCAAAGAAGATAATCTTAAAGATAGACAAGCACAACAAGAATTGAATGCAGTCTTATTGCAAAATTTGACTAAAATGAAACATAATCCAACTCATAATTCTAGTACACAATGGAAAGATCACCCCCACAAGAAAAGGGAAAAGAGAAGGAAAAATATGAATCGAGTACTTCTTATAAATAAAAAAGAGATAGCTATAGTACTAGTTTTTCAGAGTCCTCATCTCCACCCCAACATTATAAAAGACCTAAGCATAAACACCACTCAGAATTGAAGGGTGATTTTAAAAATATAAAGGCACCTACATTTGACGATGAGGAGGAATCGAGAGAGAAGGCAGAAGAATGGCTACTTGGAATGTCAAAATACTTTCATGTATATTCCTATCTGAGTGAGATGAGAGCTCGATTAACCATTTACAATATTAAAGGAAAGGCTGATCGTTAGTAGAGGGATTTGAAACTCACTAAAGGAATCAAAGCAATAAAGATAAATTGGTTTGAATTTAAAGACCGTTTAAATAAAAATATCTTTCGGAAATATTTTACGATAAAAGATTAAAGAATTTCATGAACTGGAAGTGGGATCCATGACTATGAATGGGCTGATTACTAAATTTTTGGAATGACCGCATTATGTTCCTTACATCAAATAAGAGAAAATAAAAATTCAAAGATTTCTAATTTGTTTTCTGGCATATTATACAAACATAATAGAATTTGATGCTCCTAAAACTTTAGATGAAGCCTTATATAAGGCTAGATTGTGATATGAGCATAGTCAAAATAAAGCAGAGCAGAAAGAAAGAATTCAAAATGTTAAGAGGACATTATCTGAACAGAGAAAGATGGGAAATAAACCATCCCCTTATCGAAATCAAAGTGGAAGATTTTCAATGAACAAAAATTTCCAGAAAACAAAAACTGTTACCAAGAGTGAATATCAGTCAGATATTCTAGCTCAAAGTGGTACAAAACCAACAAACAAAATAGTACCAGGGACGGTACAGTGTTTGGAATGTCAAGGGCCTCACTTCCTTAGAGATTGTCCTAATTGAAAGGAAAAGGTCCTAAACAATTTACAATAAGAACCTACAGTGAATGATATGGAAAAGACTCCTCAAATTTGTGCAACATTAGAGGATCGCCAAGATGAATTTCAGCCAACTATGATAGATATAGAAGGTAAAATATATATGCATTTTGTTTCTATTTTAATTGATCCGGGTGCATGTAGTAATTACATCTCCCCCAAAATAGTAGAAAAATATGTTTTGGAGAAAATTAAACATCCTAAACCATGGATGGTACAATTAGCCACATGCACTAATAGAAGAGTTTCTGAGTTGATTAAAGATTGTTTGCTAGATTTAAATGATCTGAAAACTGATATAGATTTAAACGTTTTACCTCTTGGTTCCTATGATGTTTTGATTGGGATGGATTGAATAGAGAAGCATCATTAAATTCTAAATTGTCTAGAGAAGACTATCACATGTAAATATGATATAGGAAATTCTGTCTTAGTAAAAGGGAAGCCTAAAAAGAACACTGTGAGACAAATTTCTTCTTTACAACTTAAAAGAAATGTTCAAAAGGGTTGTAAACTATATGCAATGAGAATTCAAAATTGTGTAGATGAGACACCATATAAAATAAAGGACCTTCTATTTTAATGGAGTTTAAATATGTATTTCTGGATGAAATACTAGGTCTGCCACCTAAAAGAGATTTAGATTTCTTTATAAACTTAGTTTTGGGAGTAGTTCCTGTCTCAAAAGCACCATACTGAATGAGTACTCCAAAACTGGTTGAACTCAAGATTCAATTGCAATATTTTCTTTAAAAAAGATACATTAGGCCAAGTGTATAACACTAGGGAACACCTATTCTTTTTGTGAAAAGAAGGATGGGACTATGCGAATGTGCATTGATTCTCGTCAACTTAACAAAGTGATGATTAAAAATAAATATCAATTGCCAGGAATTGATGAATTGTTTGATCAAGTTTGAGGAGCTAAATTATCTCAAAGATTGATTTAAGATCTGGATATCATCAGGTGAGGATTAGAGAAGAAGACATTTGTAACACTACCTTTAGAACCATAAATGGTCATTATGAATTTGTTGTGATTACGTTTGGCTTAACAAATGCACCTGCAACCTTTATGTGCACGGTGAATAGTGTTTTAAGCCAATATTTAGATAAATTTGTTCTTTTGTTCATCGATGATGTTTTAATTTATTCAAAAAGTGAACAAGAACATGAAGATCATTTGAGAATAGTGTTGCAAACACTACGAGAACACAAGTTGTATGCTAAATTTTCGAAGTGTGATTTATTTAAGAAGGAAATCCAATACCTTGGACACATTATTTAAGAAGAAGGTATAGCTCTAGATCCAGAAAAGATCAAGGGAATCATGGATTGGCCTACTCCACAGAATATTTCTGATATAAGGTATTTTATGGGACTAGCAGGTTATTACAGGAAATTTATAGCATTTTTTTCTAAAATAGCATATCCTATCACTTCCTTACAAAAGAAATAAGTTAAATTTATCTGGAATGATAAATGTGAAGCAAGATTCCAAAATATTAAAGAGTTGTTGACAAAAGCACTAGTATTGAAAATTGTAGATCCAGATAAATATTTTGTAGTATGCATAGATGCGTGAAAATAAGGCTTAGGAGGTGTTTTTCTTCAATATGATCATGTGATTGCCTATGAATCACGAAACATCAAGGATTGTGAGAGAAACTATGCCACACATGACCTTGAAAGAGCTACAATGATACATGCCTTGAGAATGTGGAGGCATTATCTCATGGGAAACAAATTTATGAAAAACTGATAATATGAGGCTAAAATACATTTTTAAACAACCTAATTTAAATGCTAGACAATCACTCTGGTTGGCCTTTATTAGTGAATATGACTTTGAGGTAAATCATATTAAAGACAAATAAAACAAAGTAGCAGATGCCTTGAGTAGGCGGGTCCACCTACTTTATGACATTTCCTTAAGTAAAACCAAAGAAAACTTAAAAGAGGGAATTAAAAAAACCTTAAAAAATGGCATGTTTTATGCAGAAATAAAAGAAAAATTGCAGAAAAATGGCTTATGACAACAATATAAAAATTATAACATTGATGAAAAGGGCCTCCTTTGGTCAAAAGGAAGGTTGTAAATACCTGAAACAACGAATTTCAGGCATCAAATTATGACATAATTTCATAAAAAATATTATTCTTGACACCTTGGTTATCAAAAAATGATAACAACCATTAAAAAGCATTATTTCTGGCAAAATATTAAGGTAAACATATCATATTTTTTAGTGATATGCTTAGAATGTCAACAAATCAAAACTAAGCACCAACATCCAGCTAGTTTACTTCAAACCCTACCTATACCTGAGTGGAAATGGGAGGTAATCAATATGGATTTTATCATTGGTATACCTAAAAGTTGAAGGAAAAATGATTCTATTATGGTAGTTGTGGACAAACTATCAAAATTTGCACATTTCATTCTAGTAAAATCAACTTACAAAGTTGTTAATATTGCTGAAATCTTATTGCGAGAGATTTTTGGATTGCATGGAATTCCAAAAGCAATCATATCTGACAGGGATTCTAAATTCACAAGTAATTTTTGGAAAGCTTTGTTTTCTGGTTTGAACACTCAATTAAATTTTAGTACATCTTACCATCCACAAACTGATGGTCAAACAGAACATACTAATCAGATCCTTAAAGACATGTTGAGGATGTATGCTATGCAAAAACACTCACATTGGGAAGATTACTTGCATTTGGTAGAGTTTTCCTACAATAATGGATATCAAAATTCCACTAAAATGTCACCATTTGAGATTTTATATGGCATAAAATGTAGAACACTGGTCACATGGGATGACCTAGTAGATAGATTGATGCTAGGACCAAATCTATTAAAAGATTTGGAGAAACTAGTAGACAAACTCAAACAGAACTTGAAAGAAGCCCAAGATTGACAAAAGAGTTATGCTGATAAGTTTTGTAAATAAAATGCGTATCAGGTGGGTGATGATGTGTACCTGAAAGTAAAAGAAAAGAGGAGAACTCTTAAATTGGGGAAGTGCAGCAAATTGGCCCCAAAGTATTGTGGACCATTTGAAATTTTGGAAAGGATAGGCCTGATGGCATATTAGTTGGAATTACCATCCTACATTAAAGTCCACAATGTGTTTCATGTCTCTCTTCTAAAGAAATATGTGTGTGATCCTATAATTGTTGTTGATTGGAACTTATTGCAAGTAGAACCAGAGGGGGATTTCCTGCCATAACCACAACATATACTGGACCGGAGAGACACTCTGCTCAGGAATAGAACTATCACTCAGAATGTTGAAGAACATGCTTTCTTTCCAAAACTTTCAACACATGAATGTTGAAGAACCTACTTTCTTTCCAAAACTTTGCTTCTCGAAACTTCTCTTCTAAAACTTTCAGTAGTGGCACTTATGCACTACAATTGTGTGTTTCCAAAAGCAAGGAGATGTGGATTTTATTTTTCATTTTGATATCCCCTATAACATCACCTCTAAACACCAAAATATTAATTAAATCCATCAAAACAAGTTTGCACAATTACTCTTTACCTCTTTATTATTTTGGAAACCCTTTCTAATGCCACTGCATAATTCTTTGAAGTTGCCACTGAGTTTCCCAACTTTGAGTCTTCAAGGTCCCATGAAAATTTTAGACAGGAACCACCATTCTTTATGTTGCACTACTCTGATTAAAATCACCTTATTAAGTGGGAACTCAATCTCCCATACTACTTGTTTCCCCCCCAAAAAATTGAAACCAATGAGACTAAAAATTATTCCAGGGTCCCATTGCTTGTATTGCTCTCCAACAATTAGGAGTGCTCTCCAACCCATACCATTAGGAAAGAGAATTCTTGGATCCCATTTCCTTTTATGCATTCTTCCAAACATCATAAGTACAAAAGATAGATCATCAAAGTACATAACAACATAATAAAAATGTACATCAAGGAGGTGCCTCATCAAAGAATCATGAAAGTGCTTGTACCTCCAAGTAAGTAGACCACCATTTTCCAAGTGCATACAAGCATCAAGTGACAAATCAAACCTGATCCAATGACATAGGTGAGGATCCCATGACCTATAATTCTACTCTAAAAGGATGCATGATGCATCAAAATAATCATCCATGTGTTCTTTCATCCAAGAAGTGAATGAAGAACCTCCACTCAAATCTAAACCAATTAGGGATCAAAGAAAACAATGAGCCTTCAAGGGGCTCACATAAGTACTATTTATGCATCCATGGATATGTGTATCATAAAGAAATAACATAGGATGTTTCTTCCAATAAAAATTTGCTCCAATCATATATCTCTTCACCCAAGTAGTTGATGAAGTTCCTCCAACATCAATTGAACTAAGCAAGGAGCAAGTAAAATCATGAGTCTTCAAGTGACTCAAGTGAACATCATAAGTGCATCCATGTAGATATGTATCATCATAAGGTAAAAGAAAATTCTGCTGCAAATGTAAATAATAAGTTTCTCTATTCATGTGATCATCAAAAGGAGACATAGAAGTTTCATACCCCTCATGTGGCACCATTAGAAAGAAACCTTTCGCCCAATTTTCATCCCCAATTGATGTGGCTCAAAAAAAGTAGGGGGTGAAGAATTATGAACCAACCTTAACTCTTTTCAAATCTTACCCATCGAAATATTTAATTCATCTTCTCCACCATTGGCTGGTCCAATTATTTTGAGATCATTTTCCTCCTCCAAGGCTTTCCAACTCTCTCCAAGAGGCAAATCATAATCCCTCTGAACAAAGACAAGTGATTGTCTTCCTTCTTGTTTGAGTGTAGCATCTTCAAGCACCTGCATATCAACATGTACCACATGTTCCACCATGACATTAGGTTCCTCCTTTGTAGCATAAATTATTTCATCCATTGAATGATTTTTTGATATGTAGGAGGGTGTAAAGGACATTTGCAACTTCTCTTGAAGTTTCTCAATATGCACCATAGATTTTTGGAGTGTATTTTGGGTGGAATCCAACTCATTTGAGAGCTTGTCATTCTCTTCTACATCCTTCAAGGTTATTCCATGATACAAACCAATAATCTCAATTAAATAATCTCTATCAGAAAGCAAATTAAAAAAATTACCTTTGGTGTCCAACATTTCCTTCTGGATTTTCTCCATGTCTTCAACGGAATATTTCTCCTCCACACACCAACAAAATTTAGAAACCAATGTATGTGTGTCATGGAGAGTTTTTAAGGCCTCTTGAATATTATTTTCATCCATATTCAAGGATCCTTCAAGAAAATGAGGCTCTTGCACATGAAATTCCTCATCTTCTTCCTTCCTGCTTCGACCGACTTCATGAAGCTCAAGTGGTGATGGGGAATTTGATCTTGGTTCTTCTTCAACTGCTACAAGGTCTTGATTTTCATGCTTAATGGAAGTTTGGCTTGCAGAAACACTTTCAAAAGTGATCTCTATGTCACCAACATAGAGGTATGAGCACCCATCAGTAGGTACTACTTCATCGTTCAAGCATCCACTAGTAGATGCTCTTTGATTCATGTTCAAGGTAGAATGTGTCTCAAAATGATCTTCAATATTTTCAATAGAGTATTCTTCATGCTCATGTGATGTTTCTTCATATTTTTCAGAGTCACTTGGGAGTGAATTTCAATCCTCTTCATGTAATGCTTCTTCTACCTCACCTATTTCAGAACTAGGTGGCTCATTGGTCTCCTCATTTCTCTCCTTCAAGCAAGCTGATGCATCTTGCCCCTTGGTTTCCTTACGATCAATATATTTGGAGCCTCTTTTTGAAGAAGGCCCAAAAATTATCTTCAAATAGGAAACACATGCATTCCATGAAGCTTCAGATATTTCACTATTCTTCTCACAAATAGGATGATTTTTAATCCTTTCATGCTCCCCCAAAAATTGATCTTTGATCATGGAACATATATCTTCTCCATACACATGGCTATAAGAATAACTATCATTTTTTCTTCCCAATTTGATGGGATATACTTGTAGAAGTTACCTCCTGGAAATTATATTCCTCATACTATTTGCAATACTCCTCATATTGCTCATTGTAGTCATCATCATACTTATCATAGAAATCATTTTCGTTTGAGGCAGATTAAGAATACTCCTCCTCATACTGCTCATAATCTAAATCTGAATAAGACATGGCTGCAACTTATTCTTCAATGTATGATATTAGAAAACAAGTGCAAGGACCATGCTCTAATATCACTGTAATGTCCCCAATTTGGCCAATTTTGGAAACTTGGACTAGTGAAGCTCCAAATTGTCCCAAATGATCCCAAATGGTTTTGAATTATGTCCAGAGTGGATTGAGGTGTATTAGGAAACCTTGATTCAGCTAGTATATTATTGGACACCTTCTAAATACTTCAGCAACTTGCATTTACAATTAGAGAATGAAAGCCAAAATTACTAGGAAAATCGATGTTGAAACCCCCAAGGGTAGATGGCTCCAAAAGAATCCTAAGGATTTAGAATTGGGAATAAGAGTGTTTGAAGGTTATTAGGACATATCAATGAGTCTTATAGGTGATTGTAAACTCTCAAAATACTTCTGAAACATTCATTGAAGTTTAGGATAAAATAGAGAAATTTGCTAATAAATTCGATGTTCAAATCCCACAAGGGTAGAGGTCACTATCGGCTTCCCAAATGGAGTAAGAACCTCCAAAATTTCAGGAAAAAATACATGGATTAGTTAAAGGACTTAAATGGGAACCTAAATGCATCATTAATCAGTTCCTAAAGTCTGCTTCAACTCCCATAAATTAGAGGTTTGTAGACATGTCTTCACATAGGGGGAAAAGCTAGGAAACTCCACCACTTGTTATTAATTTTGAGATTTATGTTCCAAAGACTTATCCAATGTGTATGAAACTTTTTTAGGACATTAATGGTTATCCATACATAAAAAAAACACATATATTGACTGATACAAATTGAAATAAAGCAACTTCAAGCTCTCACAACAAGATATAGGGAAAATGGCACCATTTATGGATTGTTTGGTATTTTTACATAGTTTCACTTGGTATTTCGACTTGGGGATATTTTGAGCATAAAATACAGAGTGAATATATCATATTACAAATAAATTGTGTATCTTGGGCTCTCACAAAGAGATCATCATCTCACCATGTGCGCCCTTCCTCCAAGAGCCAAAATATGAAGAGAAATGTGAGAGAGATGGGAACAAATTGAACAAGAAAATATCAGGATCTGCCCTATAGCTTCAACCTGAAACAAATGAATCCATTGTAGCTCCAAATGAAAGGTATGAATGGCCTCTCCAATTTCCAGTTAGTATGGGAATACTTCACCCTCAAAATTGGTACTAAGGCAAGTAGAGTAAACACTCCACTAGCATGGACAAGCTATGCTCTCCAATTTGCAGAATGAGAAAGGATCAAAAGATGCTTTCCTTATTTGTTCTTGTATTTTATAAACTTCTCAAGTCCTCCATTGTTCGAATTCCTTCCAAAATCCTCATGCCAACTCAAGTTGGGAAGAGATTCCAATGTGTGCCACTTGGCCAACAATTCCTAGTCTCCATCTTCCCTCAATTCGAATGGGGAAGATTCTTGGCTGCCATAAATCCCTTGTGCTCCCCCTTGGAGGCTATATTTATCCTTGACATGTCATATATTTCATATTTCAGCAACAGGTCTGAAATGTTTCATAAGTGTCATAGAATCTTCACCATTGTTGTCATATGAGTTAGGGAATCTAGCTCCAAGTGTCACCATTCTTCTAAGATGCCTCTTCCTCTTCCATGGGAGTTTATCTTCCACTCCAATTCGACCTTAGATGATTCATGCCATGAATAATACCTCTTAAACTCCCCCAAGTATGTTACCCTTCATCTTGAACTCGAATGGGTGAGAGAATAATGCGAAGTGTAGTGGGGAATCTTACCACATGTGGGTCCCACATCCTCTTATGTGCCCTCATGATCCAATGCCACCTTATTTTATTTTTATTATTTTTTGTTTGACCCCTTTAATGTGAATTTGTAAGTTTAAGTTCATTTTGGGTCTTGTAGCTCCCTTATTCCAACTTTTAATGCTTCCACCCCCAACCTAGGGAACCAGTAATTTTCCTCCATGATAGTTCATTTGGATGGGTATATTACAAAATTTGAATTGAGAATTTATCTTAATGTGACCCACCTTGTCCATTTGGATCTAATTTTACATTATTACTAACTTGGACATCATTCTTGGCAATTATTTGACCCTTAGAATCAATTTGACAAACTATCATGAGTATGGCCAAGGGGCTTAGGCCATTGTGACCCAATGAAAAATTTGGGGACATGACACTCTGGAGTGTGCTTTTTTAGGGAAAATCCACGCTCCAAGGTGCAACTATCTGGCCCACAGGCATGCTTTTCCCCTAAAAAATCTTCCTACGAATTTTTAATCCCTAGCACACCTCAAAGGGGTCCCTCAGGGTTCCAAAACACAAAAATAAACCACTAAAATTGATGAGAATGGAATAAAGGCTTACCTAGAATTTGAATCCACCAGTCCGATCAGGAGAAATCAACAATTTTTTTTCTAGTTCACTACACACACCTCCAACTCTCAATAGTGAAAATGACGTGTGGAAGGTGGGCTCCCCCTCATTTATGGGCCCCGATGGCCTCTTTTTCTCCTTACGACCATATCGGAGTCCTCCGACATCCATTTTTCACACCATTCACACTGCCAGAATCAATATTATGTGCTCGTGATGATGCTTGAGCCATTTTCTCACTCTCACTCACCTTTTTTCTAGGGCCATATTTTGAGCACTTCTACCTCAATTTGTATGTCATCATGAACGTCAATGATTTGCTATACCTCTATACATTCCCCTCTACTGTTCCCTATTCATGAGCCCTCCACTCCCTCCATACTGTAGTACTTGCGTTGTTTTTCCGCCATTCATCCACCTGCAAGGAGGCACCATCAATGTTCTACCCACCCTCTCAATCTTCCACTCATACCTCTCCCTTGATTTGAACACTTCCTCCTTGTGTGACTTTCATGTCTGTTTGGTATAATTTTATCCCTTTTTTGAGCCGAGTAGACCGTGTACAAAAAATGCACTTATGGAGTTTCTATTGAGCTCTTTTCTGGCTCCTTAAAGACTGAAAATATCATTGAGCAATCTTGCTTCCTTTCATGCTTGTTAAAGCATTTGAAAGGACATCTCTCTAGTATACGATTATCCCTTTTTCAGTCCAGATGGACTAATTATGAAAAAGGAATACTCTATTCCCTTTGGCTATAAGAGTTCTCCATGGAATACTTTTATGCTTTTTTGGGCTTTGGGGACTAACCTATGAAAAAGAACACCCTCAGAGTTTTCTTCCTGCTTTCAAATTCTCTAAAATTAAAAGAACCAATGAGCATCCACCGTGTTGGGATCATCAAAATCCAGACGATAGTATCATATCGAGCACACTTATATCCCTTCTTTGAGATCCTTAAACCATGAAGAAGGCCCAAACAGTGCCTTTGGACGCCCCTGCAGATCACATGTAGTCCCATATTATGAAATAATTCCCCAGTATGGTCTCCTTTGTTCATATTATTCTGCGATGTGTCGTCCTCAGATTTTGCCTAATATCACCCATCGGTTCCTCCTTATGAGTATCCCCCATTTCTGTTACAGTCCCTAATCCCATAAGTTATGATCCCCTTCCCTTAAGGTTAGTTTCATATGCTTCTAGGTCATCCCTTCCGTCATACTCTGAAAAAAGGAAGTTTGCGGCCCACTACTCAGCGCCCTCATATCCCCCAACAATGTCTCAGTCCCATGTCCAGTTATATCACATCTTGGTTGTATCCCTCGCACTCCTATCAAGGAAACCTCATTGTCTTGGTAGTTGCAGGTGTCCCTCTATCGACGCCAACACATCTATTCCATAGGATAGACCCAAAGGTTCCCTGTACCTTGGCCTCATCACCATTAGTAGTGAGTTCCTACGGACCATCTGAGGGGAGTACTTAGTGCCCCTTAACATGGTTGTTTCTCATGTGCTCGAATTAAGCTCCATCATCACACTACTGATAATTGTATAGGGTTGTTAGAAACCCATGTCAACCCTTCTATTTACTTTGTTAGTATATTGTTGTTGGACGCATATGCTTTGTAAGTCATCCCGTAGTATTTGTTGATCCATAGTTTGTATTATTGTTGTTGGACGCATATGTTTTGTAAGTCGTCTCGTAGTAATTGTTGATCCATATTTTGTATTGTCCCATGGTTTGTATTGACACATGGTATTGATCCATGGTATTTGCGCCTAGACTTAGTATATAAGTTTGTGTTGAGACCAATGAAGGCACCGTGAAGTTATTTGTATTGAGCTTGCTCAAAGGAGGTTGCCCCCTCGAAGTGGCCTATGATCAATATAAAAGTGATTCTGAGTTCTGTTATTTCTGCTATTTCGTGTGTTTTCATTAATTAATTATTGTAGGTTCTTCACATCTAGTATCAGAGCACTTTCTTGGGCTCGTTGGGTGGAATTTCTGCCAAATTTTTTTTTCGCATCTATTGAAAGTTTGGATCTGGGAATAATCCCTATTTGCTTAACTGTGGGAAGTACTTGGGCATAAGCTCTAAAAATCATTGTGAGGAGTGCCATAGGAACCCCAAAGTAGCTGGCCCATTGAGATGACCTACCAGCGAAAAGGGAAATGACCCCTACCCGATTGACTAGTTCCCACCCGTGAGGTAAACCAAGAGCTGTCATTTGTGGAAAAGCAGTTATTAGTTTTACCTGAGCCGTGGAGTGAGGGGTACTGCCCTAATACGAAAGCCATTAGACAGCATTGGTGGCCGAGTGAAACCCCTGAACTATTAGGAATCTGAACATACCTGGAGTCCATATCTATTTTCAGTTGAACAGTTGCCGACCACTTCCGCGACGTTTCAGATCCATTCCAAGCCGTTCCAGATCCAGCCATTTTAGATCTATTCTAAAAGCTGTTTCAGATCTCTTCTGAAATTCGTTTCATATCCAGCTGTTTTTTATCCCTTCCACACCGTTTCAGATCCAATTGTTCTGATCCCTTCCGCGCCATTGCAGATCCATTTCTGGAAGAAAAAAAAATCCATTTTTTCGCCATATCTCCCTTGTTTTAACTCTATTTCCCTTGAAACTTTCCGAACACCCCTGCAAGCCCATTCTGCATATTTCATTCCTCAAGACCCTATACCAAATTCTCCTTCCCAAAGCCAGAAATCTCGCATTTGTCTATTTTTAGGGTTTGCCATAACTTCTTCAATTTTCACCCACTCGCCTCCACATTTTGCCACCATGTTCATTCCCTATTTCTGCTTCTTTATCCCTCTTTGAAAAATTTTCTCATTCTTTCACCCCACTTCTGAAATCCCCATTTTTTGCTTCCTTGTCCATCAGAAAGTGTCCAGAACCTAGTCAAACCCTAATTACCCATCCGAGTTTTTCCCAAATCCAAATTTCCCTTTACTAAATAGGCTTTTGTTTGTGTTTTTCTATCCATTCGCCCCCCCCCCCACCCCCCCAAAAAAAAAAAAAAATCCTGGTTATGGTTGTCACCCGCACTGGAGAAAAAACATGGAGGAAGCACTTGCAGCCATCCAAACCAAACTCCAAGATCTGGATGAAAAATTTCTTAGCCTCCATCTTCAACATTCAGCCATTAACAATAACTGACAATAAGAATCAGAATCTGCAGCCAATGGGTTCTCTTCTTCCAGCAATTTTCGTGGTCCGAAGCTTGAATTTCCTCGCTTCAATGGTACTGATCCGACTGGATGGACCTATTGTGCATAACAATATTTCAGTCTACATAATACTTTTGATGTCCAAAAAGTTCCCCTTGCATGCTTTCATTTAGAACAAGAAGCCCTTCAATGGTATCGTTGTTACATCAAGGCTCATGACGAGCCAAAATGGACAGATTTTTGTCAACTCCTTTTGCAACGATTTGGTCCTAGTGCTTTTGATGACTTCACCGGAGCACTCACTAAACTTTGTCAAATTGGCACTATGAGAGAGTATCAGACAGAATTTGAGAAACTAGCCAATCGCACAAAAGGATTATCTGATGAATTCTACAGGAGTTGTTTTATCGGTGGTCTTAAGGATGAAATCCAGTCAAAGGTTAAAATGTTCTGTCCCAACACAATGATGGAAGTCCTAGGGTTGGCTAAGTTGGAAAAAGACAAGATTGCAGCCCAACAGTGCTCCAAACCCACTTTTGTTCCCTTCCGAAATATGGGTTCTCAACGACCTCCCATCCCGCCAGCTCCTCAACCAACTTCTATCAAGCATTGGTCTGAAACAAAGATGCAGGCACATAGAGAAAAAGGGCTTTGTTATAATTGTGATGAGAAATTCACTCGGGGACATAGATGTGTTCAACAAAAGCTCTATCTCTTGGATATGGATTCTCCACCTGTCTCTAAAATTGGTGAAGAAGCTCTAGATACAATGGATGATCAAGTCGACATTTAGGAGTTGCCTATTGACCCCCCATTTTAGGATGAACAACTAGAGATATATCTCCATGCTTTATCCGGCGTCACCACCCCCCAAACAATGTAGGTCAAAGGTTACTTCAAGAAGATTCCTCTTACAATACTCATTGATTCTGGTAGCACTCATAACTTCATTGACCCTCGGATCGCTAAACAGGCTGATTTTTTTGTCCATCCTTGCTCCAACTTTGAAGTCATGGTTGCCAATGGGGGCACCTTACCTTGCAAGGGGAAGTGTCACAATGTGCGTATCTCTCTGGAAGATTATAACCTGCGCTCTGACATGCTTGCCTTGTCCCTAGGTGGATGTGATGTGGTTTTGGGCATTCAATGGTTATGCACACTTGGCCCCATCTTATGGGATTTTTCTGAACTTTGGATGCAGTTTTTAGTCAATGGGAAACAACACAAATTGAAGGGATTACAACAAGGGTCTCTCCGCATCATTAGTTCACATCGCCTGGAAAAGATCCTTAAGAAGAATTCACATGGTGTCATCGCTCAACTCCATTCCATTCATATGCACCCATTAACGGTCTCCCCTACTTTCTTGGATAGATATGCAGGTGTCTTTGTTGAACCAGTGGGCTTATTGCCTTCAAGAGACCTTTTCGGTAAGCATTTTGCTGCATCGACATCTCAGCAGGACATGATGGCTATTTTGCATGCAGTACAGAAGTGGCAGCCATCCCTACTAGAAAATTATTTGCATCAAGACTGATCTCTAGAGTCTGGAACATTTTCTGGAACAATGGGTCTCCTCACCAGCACACTGGAAATGGGTTATCCAACTCATGGGTTATGACTATGCGATCACTTACAAGAAGGGTAAGGATAATATGGTGACAAATGCTCCTTCTCGCCAATTTGATGACCCAGTTTCTCTTACATCTATTTCTCTGTTTGTTCCAAATTGGTTGTAATATGTTCAATAGGGCTATCTCTTCTATGAACTCCATGCTTCTTCATTGGTAGGGCACTCTGGGTTCCTCAAAATCTATGACCGAGAACAATGTAAATTCTTTTGGCAGGGACTGAAAATGAAAATTCACCAGATGGTGGTTGAGTGTGAGACTTGCCAGGTCAACAAGGGTGAAATTGTTAAATTTTGAGCATTAATTCACAATACTCTTGGATCTTTATTGAGAGAATAACATATACAGTATATCAATGCATAACAATCACAATCAAAAGCATGAGAGACAAGAGACACAGAGTTTCCGTGGGGAAAACCCTAAGGTGAAAAACCCCACAACTTTCTCAGAGAAAGAGAGATCAATGGCTCAACCAAAGTACAACCAAAATACACTGAGATAGTCTCCTAGTAGCAGATGATCCTCCTCCTCACTAGTGCATCACTTTCTGAGTGAGAGAAGTGTGACTTTCCGAATGATCCAAATAGAGATCTCCCAATCTCTATTTATACTTAACCTGTTTGCCCAGTTACACTATGGGGCCGACTTATCTATCTAGATACATCCACAATATAATATATATTTCAGGGTCGACTCCACACATGGTGGTCTAATAACCCATCGACAAGTACACACACTTGCGACACGTGTCAATCCACATGACGACACTTCCTTATAGAGGAATAACACATCTCTAATAAGGGTACAATAAATATATATGAAATACATGGATGAAATACATTCCGAAGATACATATACATCAACACTCCCTCTTAACTAGGAAGGTATTTCTCGACATAGATCTGCTAGACAAGTCTTCTTCTTGGGATCATCGTCATCGTCATCGTCACTGCTTCTACTATCTCAACCAATCTCTGACTCTACTCATCATAAGAAGTTCTACAGAGCCAGTCCTTTTTCATATTGGATGCAGGCCCACCACCTACAAGTCTTCGTCATCACTGGCCATACTGTGGAATCCTCAGCACTTATTACGTGCATCACAAAACCTTGAAAGATCATCCCAGGCTGTTACGAGCACACGGCTCTACCTATAGGATATCCCAGGGCCATATTATATGTGATCTCACCATAAAACCTCGCAAGAGCATCCCAGGCTGTTATGAGCACACAGCTCTACCTATAGGATCTCCCAGGGATAGATTATATATGGTCATGGCAAAACCTCGCAAGAGAATTCCAAGACTTATTACGGGAACACAGCCCAACCTATCTGATCTCCCAGGGACATATTATATGCCATAGGACAAAACCTCGAAAGAGCATCTGCCAGATATCCTAGGGCTAGATTATATGCCATTAGGCAAAACCTCCAAAGACTATCTACAGATCTCCCAGGGCCAAATTATATGTCCTCCCAGAGCAAAACCTCAAAAGATCATTTTCCAGATATACCAGGGCCAAATTATATGCCATAGGAAAAACCCCAAAATACTATCTGCAAATCTCCGAGGGCCAAATTATATGCTCATCTGCACAACCTGATCCACGGCCATAGAGTATCAACCTGATACTCACCATACATCATCCTGATGTACACATGATCATCCTGATCATCATCACTGCAACATCCTGCTGCATGTCATCTGGAGCAACATCCTGAAGCTCGTCATCCACGATCATCCTAATCATATTATGCATCTACTTGATGCATACCAAGTATCTACCTGATACATATCATCATACATGATCCACCTGATCATACATGATACATATCAACATACATGATCTACCTGATCATATAATGTATCCACCTAATACATATACATATACATGGTCCAAGCATCTAACATGATGCATATACAAATGATCCAACCGATCATATCCAGCGTCCAACATGATGCATACATACATATACATATAAATGATCCAACTGATCATATCCAGCATCCAACATGATGCGTACATACATATACATATAAATGATCCAACTGATCATATCCAGCATCCAACATGATGCGTACATACATATAAATGATCCAACTGATCATATGCAGCATCCTCCTGATGCATACACAGAGCAGTAACTGGAGCATCGTCCTGATGCTCATCATTCAGTGCTTACATCCACAACAATGTGAAGGATCCTCCTTCTAACATGCTTGGAATGGCCTCTACAAATGTGTCCATCACTTCTTCCTCAAAGTGTCATCAATCCGAAGAACACCAAGCCTCTCTCTGAAGTACTCAAACTTCACTCTTGCTAGTGGTTTCGTCAGTACATCTGCAATCTGCTCGTCCATCGCAATGTACAGGAGCTTCACAGCTCTTCTTTGCACCATATCCCTGATATAGTGATATTTGATCTCTATGTGTTTCGACCTGTCATGAAACACTGGGTTCTCATACAGCTTCACACAACTCTGGTTATCACAAAAGATACCAGTAGCATCCAACAGGAGATAAAATAACTCAGACAGTAGCTTCCGTAGCCATACTGCCTCACAACTAGCTGAACAGGCTACAACATACTCTGCCTCAGTTGTACTTAGTGCTACGCAGGACTGCTTCCTGCTAAACCAAGTGATCACACCTGATCCCATACTGAAGCAACACCCAGATGTGCTCTTCCTATCTGCAGCACTGCCAGCCCAATCTGAATCAACATAACCCTGCAGGTTAAACTTTTGATTCACTTCATACTTGAGCCCATAATCCATTGTACCCTTCAGGTACCTCAGAACATGCTTTACAGCAACTAGGTGAACACTCCTCGGATTTGTCAGGAACTGACTCAATGTGTTCACAGCAAAGCAAATATCTTGTCTCGTGTTCGTTAGGTACATCAAGGACCCAATCATCTGACGATACATAGAGACATCAACCGGCTCAAATGAAGCATCACATAGAAGCTTCAGGTTCGATGCCATAGGTGTGGCCATGGCCTTGCAATCCATCATCCCGAATATCTTCAGGATATCTACTATGTAATTCCCTTAACCAAGGAAGATCCCACCTACACTCTGCCACACCTCCATACCTAGGAAATAATGCATCATTCCCAAATCTTTCATATCAAACTCAGCAGCAAGCTTCCTCTTAGTATCTGCAATCAATCTGTCATCTCCTGTTACAAATAAGTCATCCACATACAGGAGTAGAATCACAGGATTCCCTGTCGAGTGTCTCAGAACCAAGTGGCTTCTACACATACACTTCCTCTTCAACTACACCATTCAAGAAAGCAATCTTGATATCCATCTGGTGTATCTTTTATTTCATCACTTTTATATTTTTCTATGCTACCATTTGCAGCATGCTTGATCTGATAGATCCATATGTAATTAATTACAGACTCCGCTTTAGGTCTTGGTACTGCATCCCAAACATCATTCTTCATGATCGACGGATCATGGCATTCTTCCATTTCTTCATCCCAGATCCTGGGAACTTCAATATACTCAATATCTTCAATAGATATCTTTGTTGCTGGAACAAATGTTGTAGTCCTTCTTTTGTAGGTGAAGGTATACGGTCTTTCCTACAAAACAAGTTAAATTGCATGATTAGAAATATCTCATAATTTTCAGAACAAATTCTTACACATGAGGAAATATGTCATACAGTCATGCAATTATCTTAGCCAATGCTTCAATACAACATTCATCCATATCCTATAACTTTCTAGATGCCTTCCAATCTCTACCTGAACATTGTTAAGAGTTTGCAGTACTCCCAACATGTCAGCAAAGAGGTTTCATTCTAGATAAGTAGCAATGGAATGTTGTACAGTGCCATAGGCCACTTACCCATCACATGCATATTAGTAGTATCCTGTTCATTAATGCAATCATTCTAATATGCACAATACATATCCTAAGTCTAGGAACATGAGTATATACATCATTGAACAATTTTATTTAAACAAACAAATATGCAAGAAATGATAATTAAAATACTTATCTTTGTTTGTTTGTTGGGTGGACTCCCTTTGAGTCTTTGCTTCCTTGCAGGAGATGCTGGAGTCCTAATCTGAAGTAGATTCTTCTACACCTTTCTGTTGTGGAATGTAGAGAGATGGTCAACTCCCTCTGAATATCTGCATCCTTGCAGAAACCACTGGAGTGTGCTCCCTCTTGATCTTTGCTTCCTGGATTACCTATTCTTGAACTTATATTCATTCTCGATCCTTATGCATGCTTGTTAGTATCATCATTGTGTTATCCTCGAGGTCTCATACATAATCAAACATTCATTAGTATAATCTTCATATTATCAAAACACAATAATCTCTAGCATGTATAGTCATGATCATTTCAAACAGAAATAATAAGCATTAGCATTCAAGGTTTATATAGGAATCTTATGGTTAGTCATAACATGTCTAAACTTGTGATTACTCAAACCTATGACTCTTCTGGTTAGTCATAACATTAAATAAGGTAAGACACGTAATATGCATATACCCATGATTATTCAAACCTATGATTTCATGAATAAACATCCTCAATCATGTCATGCATACTTATATAATAGATCCTATGATATAAGAAACACATACCTGGTCACCATATTTGCTAGTTATGTCTAGCAATGTGTTCTTGTTCTCTTCAATGACCTACATAACTCATTAGTTAACTTTTGCAAAAACAAATTATACATACCTCTATGTGATCCATGACTATGGATGAATCTTTGTCTTTATGTTACCATGGCATGTTCAGGTTGTCCCTTCAATTTATACAAACCTCCATCTTGCTCTCCAATCACCACTGCATCATCTATGGTCTTTCCCTTTGGCCACATTAGGACTTGGCCATCCACAAATGCAACCCTCATACCTTTTGCATCCAATGCAAAGATGGAGAGTAGGTTCTTCTTGAGCCCAGGTACATAAAGGACTTCTTTCATCTTCAAAGATTTTCCAGAATCTAGGTTGTAGGAGGCTTCACCACTTCCTTTGATTGGGTATTGATAATCATCCCCAAGTTTCACCTTATGGGGTGATTCATGTTCAAATAGATTCACAAAAGATTCCTTACACCCAGTCATGTGTTTGGAAGCCCCACTGTCAATCAACCAATCATTACAACCATGGGAGATAGTACCTGTGAGAGCAGAGATTAGAACATACTCTTCTTCACTTGATGAGTCATCATCACTATCATCACTTTCTGCCCTAGCCTTCTTCTTTGTAGGTTCATCATCCTCGGCAGCATGAGCATGGAACTTTCTTTTGCTGCCCTTCTTCTTCTTGATGGAGTTGTTGTTATTATCCCTTTTGTTATTGGGACCATCTAAAGCAAAGTGACCCTTCTCATTGCATGTGAAGCATCTTAGATCCTTCTTATTCTTTTGATAGGATCTCTTGTAGCGAGAGTGCTCCTTCTTGGGCTTGCTTCTTTTGGTGTGAGCTGCGAGATCTTCATCTTCACCTCCCATCTTTTCCTCACGAGCTACAAGTCTAGCTTCTTCTTGAGAGCATTCCTCCCACAGTTTATTGAAAGAGATCAATTTCTTTCTTGCACAGATTCCTTGAATAAAGGAGTCCCATGACCTAGGTAGGCCATTCAGGGTGGTCATAACAACTTCACCATTGTCCACTACTTCATCCACAGCTTCAAGTTGCTCCTTGATCTGAGAGACCTCGGAGAAGTAATATTGAATGGTTTCTCCATTCAACATCTTGACCCCTTTCAATTGATTCCGCAGAGTCATCTTCCAATTTATGTTCTTCCCTTCAAATAGCTTGGTCAAAGAGTCAAACATCTCCTTGGTTGTCTTTAGAGAAGACACATGGGGTATGAGATGGTCTTTGATAGAATCAGCAATGATTCTCTTTTCCTTGACCAAGTTATTCTTATGCAATACCTTAGCCTCTTCATCCTCTAGGATAGGGATGTATTCTTTTATATATGAGTCCAACTCATTCTCTTCCAGGATTAACCCAATCCTATACTTCCAAGCTCGGAAGTTATCGGCCCCTTCAAGCTTATCCTAAGGCTTGGTGTGGTGAGACATCTTAAAGAGTACTTCAAATGGAAATAGAAAAGATTTAGATCTTACCACTTGAAATGCTGAAAACTGGATTTGGTCCCGGATTAGGGTTTGTCGAAAAAACCCTAAAAATTCAAAATGTGAATTTCAACTTTCTGAAAGAATAGAAAGATGTGCCTTGATGAGCTGATCAGCCTGGTGTAATCAGAAATTAATATCATCAAAGCTTTACCTTTTAGATTTGTCTTTTTGTCCTCTCGGGTTCACTGGGGAGAGCCCTGAATTAGGGTTTGAGTTTCTCGGAGATCTACCCAGCCAAAAATATCGATCCAAAGCTCTAAACTTCGATTTTTGCAAGGAGCTTACAACTATGTCTTCATATTTCAGAAATTCATATTTTTGTGGAAACCCTAATTTTTAGGGAAAAATCTAAAAATGCTCATAATTGAATTCTGATTGGACAGATAGATTCTCCTTGATGAGTAGAGTCAATCTACTATACTACTTTTCCAAAAACTTTGGAGAGAAACCCAATAAACAAGAAACTCAAGTTTTCGTCACTGCAAAATGTCTTCTTCTCAGGTTAGCTCTCATACCATGTTAAATTTTGAGCATTAATTCACAATACTCTTGTATCTTTACTGAGAGAATAACATATACAGTATATCAATGCATAACAATCACAATAAGCATGACAAGCATCATAAGAATCAAAAGCATGAGAGGCAAGAGACACAAAGTTTCTGTGGGGAAAACCCTAAGGTGAAAAACCCCACAACTTCCTCAGAGAAAGAGAGAGCAATGGCTCAACCAAAGAACAACCAAAATACACTGAGATAGTCTCCTAGTAGCAGATGATCCTCCTCCTCACTAGTGCGCCACTTTCTGAGTGAGAGAAGTGTGACTTTCCGAATGATCCAAATAGAGATCTCCCAATCTCTATTTATACTTAACCTGTTTTCCCAGTTACACTATGGGGCCAACTTGTCTATCTAGATACATCCACAGTATAATATATATTTCAGGGCTGACCCCACACATGGTGGTCTAATAACCCATCGACAAGTACACACACTTGCGACACTTGTCAATCCACATGACGACACTTCCTTATAGAGGAATAACACATCTCTAATAAGGGTACAATAAATATATATGAAATACATGGATGAAATACATTCCAAAGTTACATATACATTAACAGAAATGAAACTCCTTTCGGGATTGCTCGAACCTTTTCCCATCCCTACACAGATGTGGACAACTATTTCTATGGATTTCCTAGAAGAGCTCCAGTGGTACAATACCACATCTAAAAGGACACCATATGAAGCAGTTTATGGACAGGCACTGTCACTTCTTCTTCCATACACGCTCAGCAGCTCCCAAATTCAGGCAGTTGACTCGGTCCTTCGAATCCGCAATCAGATTCTTCTCATTCTGAAACAACAAGCCGATCAACACCGTTTTGAGCGCACTTTTCATGCAGCTGATATGGTCCTTCTTCGTCTACAGCCTTCCAAGCAATCCTCCCTGAAACTCAAAAGGCGTTAGTGGGCCAGAATGCAACCCGAGGATGCTACAGGGGAACCATACCTTCAGATTATGGATCAATTTCCACATCTAAAGCTTTGAGGACAAAGCTTTTTCTAAGGGAGAGGAGATGTTAGGAACGCATATCAACCCTTCTACTTACTTTGTTAGTATATTGTTGTTGGACGCATATGCTTTGTAAGTCATCTTGTAGTATTTATTGATCCATAGTTTGTATTATTGTTGTTGGACACATATGATTTGTAAGTCATCCCATAGTAATTGTTGATCCATATTTTGTATTGGCCCATGGTTTGTATTAACACATGGTATTGGTGCCTAGACTTAGTATATAAGTTTGTGTTGAGACTAATGAAGGTACCATGAAGTTATTTGTATTGAGCTTGCTCAAAGGAGGTTTCCCCCTCGAAGTGGCTTGCGATCAATATAAAAGTGATTCTGAGTTATGTTATTTCTGCTATTTCGTGTGTTTTCATTAATTAATTATTGCAGGTTCTTCACAAGGGTGTTGGTCCTTTCAGTTTTTGGTCAAAGACCCCGGATGTCCCCATAATCTAGCACATTGGCGAGTCTCTTTGGAACCCCTCTAGTAGTATGTTCCTATGGATATCCGGGTTGTGTTGGAAATAGTGTTTGGAATCCCTTCGATCATATGCTTCCTAGAGTATCTAGTTTAGATGCAGTCTGTTATACCTTTGAGTTTCTGACTCTCAATCATTGAGTCCATCTAGTTGTTGGAACCCTTCTGATCGAATAGAGAATCAGTTGTTGAGATATCGCATTCAGGATGAATTCCATTATTTCCATGTATCATTTCTTCATATGAGTCATGGTTGGACCATGATTACATTCCAAATTTAAGTCCCCTCTGGACCCTTATGATGTACACACCAATTATCTATGTATAATTTAGGTCCCCTTTGGGACTCACCATTATTTGTATATCTTGAGACATTGATACGAGCATGGGTATGCTCGCCTCATCCATATAATTGAGACTATATGTACCCCACCCATTATTGAGGAGTTTAATTTGTAGTTTTGGCCCTTGTAGTTCACATGAAGCACTTGTTCCACTCTCTGAAACAATGTATTCTCTATGCCACCATCATGATCATTACCTCGGAAAAATTTAGAACCTATGATGTCTATCGGGCATATGATGATCTCCTTCCCTCACACATCAGGTGGAAATCTGTTAAGACCAAAAAATGGATCACCTAGCTCATCCCCCTAGTCACATAACCCATTCATACATTTTTCCTAACATTTGGCATCCATCAACCCAAAATCCCTAAGTTTATAATCATATGGAAAAAAAATCATTATTTCCCTAAAGAAAATTAATTAAATTCCTCCAAAATAGGAAAAATCCCCCAAAATAAAAGAAAAGAAAAAAGAAAAATGGGGAAATTATTCAAAATCAAGAAAAAGGAGGGAAAATATCAAAAACCACTTACAAATACTAGTAGTTTCCCAAAACCAAGGGAAAAATACCACCACCCAAAATTGTTATAAAAGGTGGTGGAGGCCCCCATTTGACACACATTCACTCTTCCTTACTGAAACTCTACCAAAATTCCTATAGAAACCCTAGCCTTCATTTGAGCTTAAGTTTCCCTCCATAGTTGAGTATTGGCTACTTGTGAGCATTTGGTGGAGAGAAAGAGACCTCGGAGACCCATAGCACCACCATTTCTATGGATGCAAGGGCCCATGCACATTCTTCATTCTGAGTTAAAAATCTATTGTATGTTTTACATAATACTAAAAGAAGCATTCTTTGATTCATAATCTATATGTGTTGAATGTTTAATCGATGGATTCTTTTTTATTTATGGCGGTAAATTTTGTTCTCTTTTATTTTATTTACTATTTTTTCATTTTCATGCATGCATCCCATTTCAAACTGTTACTAAGAGTTTCGCAACTCGTAGTAAGTGCATTTTTGTACTAGCTAGTGTGAATAACCTAGATACAGATCTTATTCTCTCATGCTCTTTCCTCTCTCTCTCTCTGTTTTCCTCTTACCCTCCACTTCCTTTTATACTCATGGAGTAGGTCCAAAACTGGTCCAAAACTTGTTGTAGGCATTGCCTCTTTCCCAAAACTTCTGCTTTCGTTAGGATCTTCCTTCTTTATTCTTCTATTTTTCCACCTTTTCTAGTCTTCAAAAACAAATTCTATCCAAAATCATCCTTGAAAGAGAAATCTAAGGTTCAAGTAGTGGAGAATCACATAGATAAATGGCAAGAGGTTCTCCAACTACTAAAAGACATTTTGAATATACCACACACTAGGATGGAACAAGCAGATCATCATTGCGATGAAAGGAAACTTGAAGTGGGGGATTGAATATTTTTTAGGCTAAAAACACGCAAATAGATTACCCTCAAGAAAAAAAAAGAAGGACAATAAATTAACACCTAAGTACTATAGTCCCTATAAGGTGTTGCAGAGGATTGAAGTATGGCTTACAAATTGGAGTAGCCTTCATCTTCATGTGTACATTCAATATTCCACGTTTCTTTCCTTAAAAGGATATTTGGGTATAAGATCCCACTTCAAATTATTTTACTAGATATTTATGAAGACGGTAAAATCATACTAGAACCTGAAACAATCCTCAAAATATGGATCAAACAACTAGGAAATTGAGCAATTACTAGGTAATTCATCAAGTGGTAGAACTTGCCAACAGAAGAGGTGACATGAGAATATGGTTTATTCATGCATAAACATCCACAATTAATCAAGTGTTCAGGACAACACTTTTTTGAAAGAGAGTGTGGTATGTTAAGCCATATATATTGTAGCATTTCATTTCCACTATTATATTAATATTGTATTTATTGGTCGTTTGGGACCTTAATCATAATTGTACCATATATATATATATATATATATATATACCAAGGGGACCTAGTATTAGGATCATCTCATCTCATCTTGTGTATCAGATACATTGTATAAGGTGGTTTCCCCTAAAAAAATGCTTCTTGTTCATCTATTTTCTTCATTCTTAAGGTGTTGGATCGCTCTATTTTGCTTATTTTATGCTCCCTTGGGAATTTGGTTCATAACATGCACACCTGCACGACCCATATTACTTATAAATATCACATTTTTCTATATTTGGAATTTGCAAAACTCCAATAATAGTTCTAATCCTTCCATATTTAAGAAACTAAATAACCCTTCCATTTCCTATGATTTTAGTTATCAAATCCCTTTCCTTTATCAACATTCTTATATATGCAATCTTCCTTATAATGCTCATCTTTACGACATATCCAACATTTCTTTGAAAATATTCTTAGATATTTAGATATACCTCTAGAATTAGACCCATCTCTAGAATACTTCGTTTTCCTCTCTTTGGGATGACCTCTCACAGATAAAACACCCTTGACCACACCCTTCATGTATTTTCTCCCCATTTCAATTAATAACGAGGATGCAACTACATATTCAAACTTTAATGTGGATTGATTTCTACTACGAATTTCTACAAACATATTATCCCAAGAGTCCGACAAAGAACACGTCAAGGTAATATAGTTATATTCTTCCTCCATCTTAATATCAAAAAATAAAATTTGACTTACAAGAGTATTAAAGGAATTTAGATGATCCATCATGGAATCACCATACTCCATCCTAAGATGATACAAATTCTTTCAAAGAAAAAAATTGTTTACTGGGTACTTTGATTGATACAAATTCCCCACCTTATCCCACAACTTCTTTGTGTTTTCTTATTCAGATATGTTCAACAACATTGAACCTAAGAAATAGAGTTGAATCATTGTTCTCTCTGTTTTTTTTTTTCCATTGTTTCACTGCCTTCTTTCTACATAGCTGTGGGTTTCGTATATGTATCCACAATACTACATTATTCTATGTCTACAAGCATATATTCCATCTTCAACTTCTATAACTTGAAGTTTTGTCCATTAAACTTCTCTATTTCTATTCTTGAACTTCTCACCATTTTCTTTACACAAGATTCACTACACAAAGATCCCACTCCAACACAAGTTTATCTTAGACCCAAGGTACCCTTTATCTTCATAATATGAGATAAAACCTATCATCAAATTCCCCCCCCTAAAGCCAATGACCTCACTCTAATATCAGATGAAGAGTTTGATAAAACTATGTAAGAAAAACAATACCAAATAAAATCTAAAACACAAGAATTAATAATGGCTTGCACACAATATGCAAAGATTTACTTTGGAAACCCTAAACCAAGAAAAGTAGGCTACCTAAGAATTTCTCCACTCTCTGTCTCATTGCATTATATTTTCTCTTACAATACAATATTATAACTTCCAAAACCCTAATCCATTAAACTAGATTATATTACAACAATAATTCCTCAACAAAAATTAGTTTACAATGGATCAAAAAACCATAGGAAAAAAAATCAAAATAGACCCAAAATTTTCTTGTTGGGGATTCGATGGACCCTTAGATCCCCTTTGATCTTGTTACCTACAAAGAATAGTGACACATGTCTAACAATATGGTTTAAGGATTATCACAGTTTTTGAAATAAAGGTTTTATGGTTAGGGGTCATGAGGTTTGGTATAGATGGGTTATTGATTACGAGAGACAATATGCTTAGGTCTAATGGTTTTATAAGGGTTTCTTATTTGGTGTTGTATGTTATATGATTATGGTTTAAATATTATATATAATATTTAGGTTAAGGGTTATATTTATTTATTTAGAAATTGTCACCCAAGTTGAATAGAAGTGATCTATCATTTCACCTAAGTTGGTTATGTATTAAGACAAATAAAAAACATATAATTTAATATAGATAATAGTATATACTTTCTATTGGAATGTAATACCATTTTACTCATGTGGTTGGAGCATAGTGTGGATCATCATAGAATCATAATTTTTGTTAGGCTCACATATGTTTAAGTACAAATGTAATATCAAAGTTTAAAGCATAATTTTAGCATACATGTTCTCTCCCTCATTGATGTATCCTAAGCATATTATTTATAGAAGAATAAGAGATAGAAACTAGGTTCTTCTCTTAATTTATTTTTTATTTATGGTAGAGTATTATAATTAATAGGAATTGTTGAGAATATTACTAAATACAAAAAAATTGAGTATGTATAGGTCCAAGGTTGATAGGTGGAAAATTTCTTCTACAATAAGGGGAGAGTTTCCCAATGAAATATCCCAATTAGATTTACTCTCATTTGGTATACAAACTTACAAATGATATGTGGGATTGGTTAGCTGCCAAAATAAATAAATGAAATTGATTTGAATAAATTCCAACTAAATTATATTAATGCTAAAAGTATATTTAATCTATCATTGTTAAGAGTTAGTTCTAAATATCCTATCTGGGAACATAACTTCATAAATTAGACATAAGATCAAATGGCAAGTTAATAACTTGAAATAAATAATTCATAATTCCAATAACATGTTTAAACAAATATGCATATATAATATTCAAATGAAAAATTATTAGAAAACATTCCATGGATCTTTATATCTAATTTATCATCAATTTAGGATAAATCCGAACTTTTCATAGAAAATAATTTCACATGAACAACAATAAATAATGAAACCATACGAACTCATAGCAATGCCAAAGCACAATTTGTCACATTTATTCAATTGAGTTTACCCAAAGAGATGCAATCTTTCCATCTTAAATTTAAACTGATAGAAATATATATATCTGAGTTATAGAATTCCAAACCCTTCTCTCAACGAGGAGTTTCATATTTATACATCAAAAGACTTTCTTTTCTACATCTTTATGTTACAACCAATTCTCTAAAGATGGGAAATCAGTTCCTTTTCTACTTCTTGAGAAGAGGGTTATGTTTCTTTTTGTTTCTCCTTTACTTTCAAATATAGTTCCCTTTGACCAAATATTTCCATCATATGTAAAATAAGTGGTGGATTTAAATTCTCTAGGCTTAATTCACATTGTTAGACTTTCCCAGTGATCTTTGCATTCTTCTTTTTAAAATTTGAGAAGAAAACAAAGATTTCCATAGAACATCTGGTAGGGTTCGTCATAAATTATTCTATTGCATTGCTATCCTATTTACTAAGTTGAGTGATATTGTTTGAGCTAGCATCCCTCTATTGCTCTAAATCCACAATATATAAATGACTACGAGTTGCACATCCTAGATACTTGACATGTGGCATGTTGAAATGTTCAATCTCACATCTAGAGCTGAATCCAGGGGTATAGAAAACCAATGAATAGCTTCATTGGTTAATTACCTGATTTGTATACAGGAAATTGACCAATTGTCCAATGAAATTTGAATTTGAGTCATCTTTATATAAATCATTCTTGGGATATTATCAAGAGTTATCCTGTTTTTGACTTCTCGATTTTTTACTTTATCAAAAGAAATCTAAGCTTTCTTTTGCTCATCTCCCTGAATTTCCACTTTATCATAAAACTTAAGTGTTGTGTTTTGTTAAAAAATACTTAGTTTTCTATAGAATTCTTCCTAGATATCTTTTAATTTAGGATTAATATATAAAGATTCATCTTTAAAGAATTGGACATTCCTTTGTTCATCTTTAAACTCTTGTACCTGTGTTTCTAATAAGTTAATTGGTCCTTGAAATTGATCATAAATTTATTTAAGTTATAATTCTTGTTTCTCATGAATATTAAACAACTCTTTTAAACGATCTTGTCTTATTTTAGCCACTTCCTACTTATGTTGATCTAGTAAACTGGAAACCTGGAATTGTGTTGTTTTTCAAGTTGGTTTGTTGGAATTATTCTGCTTCCATTAAATACCTTTGATTCCTCAATCCTTCCCCGAGATAAATTATCTGTTCCTTTTTCCTATCCAAATCCCTTGAAATCATTGATATACCATACATGAGAATTAGCAAAATATTTTAAGGAAGAATTTGGTTAAACATCAAACTTTTTTGGGTCTTGTTTCACAACATTCTATATTAAAACTTGTTTTGATGATTCATTTTCAATAATATCTAATTTTTTCCTTTTAGGTTTCCCTTCTTGGTTCTACTGAAGAAGTAATTACCTATGGGTGTTATTTTTTCCTATACAAGTTGTAGATCATCTAAATCAAGCACTATAGGTATTACTTCCCCACTGATAGCAACAATAGTCAGTGTACTTGATAAAATAATTTGAGAATCTTGATATGTTGTAATGGTTTGTGTACCTTTTGAAACAAAATGAGACTCTCGAGACATATTAATCTAACTTAGGCTATTCTTAGTAATTATTTTGTCTTTGACCTCTTGAATCTACAATCCTGTAGGAAATCCTTATTTAGAAAGTTGAATGAGCTCTTATTTGTTATGTTCTTCGACCTACATGTGGTGGGTAGAATCTTGTTTTCTTTGCTCATCATATTTTTTTTTATTCTAGGTTGGTTCTTCCTAAATGGTTTCATGCCCTGGATCTTTTTTTTCCCTCAAATGTCCTCTTCCTTTAATTATGAAAATCCAAATTTTTTTTATTTTCATGACTATCTTGAATGTCCTCAATTCTTTCAGAACATCTTCAAAATCTTCATCTCTTTGGAATATAGCATCAAATGAATACTTCTCATGATGATACTACTTGTGTATTTAATCAATTTACAATTCTCTTTGATGATCTCTTTTGGGTCATGCCTTTTGAAGTTTGAATAGTGCAACCAAATATATTCAAGTTGGTTTGCCTCCTTTTTGGCACGTTTAGTATTCAATAGAGTATAAATTTCAAGAGTAAAAGGAAAATAAAGCCACCATCACTTTTGATTCTTTGTGAAGGAAATAATGATTCTTGTGACCACTGTTTGTAAATCTATTTATTTAAATATTAATCTATCTGGAACATACTTTGGGATTAGATGACAGGTTGATGCACAACCATAAATTATGATATAAGATCAATGCTCATCTAGAAACCAATCTTCAATCTCACTAATGACATTTCTAGATTATGGAGAAAATATAAGAGCTTGTTGATTAAACATCAATGTATAAATATGAACCACAAAACAATAACATGTATCATAAAAGTACATGTTATACTTATTGTTCCAAATAATTGAGCAATATACATGTACATGAGTTTGGGAAGGGGTCCAAATCCATTTCAAAGGAGGAAAATGGATTTTTTCACAAACAACATCAATTAAATAAGAATGTACATAAAAAAGTCTTTGGAATAACTAGATGGTGATTCCAACAACCTATTTATAGCCTGATGAGTGATGAGTGCTTGAAGACAAAATCTCATCCCAATTCAAGATCAAGAACCCTTTTCTGTAATCAGATAAATGATATGTGCCCATTATAATTTAAAATGTTGAGCATCCTTCCAAGCATATAGTCTACATAACATAGTTGCTACCATCTTGTAAGGTTCTTTGATACCTTGGATAGTGTATAACCTATTTAATCTTTCCTTGAATGATATTAAATCATACCACTATCCTCTTATTAGTTCAACCATATCTAAGTCTTGAGCATCAAATTCCCCTAAAAATTTCTTAATTAAGTTGATTTTTAGTGGACTTATTTTATACATAGTAGCTATACCCTATGGTCTAAGTGATCCTATAGTCTTATGAGATGCATTAACTGTTGTAGAAATTCTAAGATAAACACGTGCACATATCTAACATAACATACCATGTGATAATAGGGAAAATTGTCTAGTCTTGCAGCTACTTGGTGAAGAGCTGATATTTTGATGTACATAAATTATTCTTTATGTACATCATCTTTAGAGGAGTCATCAGTTATGAACATATGATGAATTTAATCTCAATCTAGACATCCCTTACGTCCTGTGTTGTGACTCATATATGAGAAGAAGGAATAATTAGGGTTCTTTCTTTTGTTGAATTATATATCTTCTATATCCTCTACTTTAATTTGTTTCTCCTTGGACTTCATAGAAATTCTAAATTTTACAAAAAAAAGCTATAGAGAGACTTTCATGTTCCCATTTTGTCACCACCATGAAGAAGATCGAACCCCATGGATCCTAATGACAGATTGAATTAATTAATTAATGAAGGGTTAAGATCAGGCAATTAATTAATTAGGAGTGTGCCTTTAAATTTATCCATAGTTTTCTACCTACTTGGACAAAATAATTATGGAGCATTTAATATTATTGGTGCAATTAATATTTTTATTTCTTATGCTGAATAAATGGAGAAATTGTCCCACCAATTCGAATTAGTGGATAAGGTTGGAGGAATTACTTGGAGTGGAAGTCAAGTAAGCACTAGAGTCCAAAAATGATGCGAAAAATGAGAAAAGAGAAATGTTTCAGGAAAAGTAGCATAAATTGAGAAACTAGGAAATTATGAAAAGCAGAAAAGTTCAGAAAAGAAGGAAAGTCAGAAAAAGAGGAAAAAGAAGGAAAGCCAAAGCAAAGCAAGGAAAGCAAGGAATGTATGTCCACTCTTGGGTGACCTATTCTCACAGGCCACCAAGCCAAGTAAATTTCTCAACATGTCAACATGAATTCTATAAAAGAAGGATTCCAACTCCATTTCACATCTTTTTCTACTTTGAGAAAAATTTTGAATGCATTTGTCCATCTGAGACTTGGGAGATGTGCCCCTAGTCAAACAAGGGAGATGTGCCCCAGCTTTCTGTGAGAGGATGATGGAATTCATCCATTGTCATTGATTTTATTTGAAAGTCCTATAGCTTATCAAGCCGAATTTGAAGATAAGAAAAAGCATCATCCATTCCAGAGTTCAAATCTCGAAGTTTCCTATGGATTTCTAGAGCTAGTTTCTGGTGTAGAAGAAGAGAGATTTTTCTATGATGTTTTGAGAGGTATTTCGACCTATTCCTGATGTAATAACAAATTACTGAATCTGATCAGGTCGAAATGAAATTTCAGAATCATCTTTTCCAAGTTCAGAGATCGAATCCCTCTTCCTTCTTCTATTCTACAACTAGTTTCCTATATGCAAGAAGAGAGATTCTTCTATCATCTTCTGAGAGGAATATTGGCCTATTTATGATGTAATAAAAGAGTATGTAATTTTATTATATCAGTCACTTCAATACAAATTACAGAACTTTGATTTCTTCTCCAATTTATGCACCCCTTCTAGATTTAGCTAGAATTTGACTAGCCTTCAATGAATGATTCATAAGTCAATGATTAAAGGTCCAACTAAGTCATTACGGTTCCTGTAGTTATCTAACATATAATATGTCATGATACAACTTCTTTTTCATAAATTCGATTGCATTTGAGCACTGTTTGGGAATCAAAAAGTCGAACTAGTTGAGTTGTCCTCAATTGCCATTTCACTAGATTTGTTATAATACTTGCCCAGATATGAATATAACTTTATGATAATATATTTAATGATGATATGAATGTAAATGAATTTTAATTAACCTCTCTGATGTTTGCAACAACCTTTTCGAACCCTCAGTCAATTTTCCTACCCATACTAGTCTGTCTATGCTGAGAACCCCAAAAAGCATTGGAGTAGAGTTCAGATGGGATGTTCTTGCAACATAACTGGTCTCAGTATGTTGTGAAGAGGTATAAAATAATATTGGAACCTTCCATCCATATCCTTTGATCTTTCCCATCTCCAGCAATTCTAGCTTCCACAATCACTATTTTAGTCAATTTCAAGAGGTTTTTGAGTTTTTGTGCCACAATCCTAAGTTGGTACATTACAGTGGTATCAGAGAAATTTAATCCACCCCTGTGGAAATAAATAATCTCTTTGGTGAATAATATTATAGATCAAATCTTCAATCTTGTAGTATGAGGCTGCCACCAGTGATGGAAGAAGAATTTGAACAATATGAAGAAGAGGTGGTCTCTGCCAGATATTTTAAGTTACCAAGAATATATGATGGTGACTTATGTGACCAGCCTTATGATGTTGACATGAGATATGATCCACCTTTGTTTGAAATTTTTAATGGAAAAATACTCTGTGGAAGGAATCATAAGGGATCATTCTAGTACCTCATGGAATACTATGCCTTAAAGTAAGAGATCTGGGATCTCTTATCTTTCCGAGATTACTGTGAACTTGAGGTAGCTTGGATGATACATAACAAAAGTATGGATGCAATTATTTTTAACAAGGTGTGCAAAGAAGTGAATCATATGTTGTAGCAGTGAGAAGGATCAAATAGCTCTTCCAATTTATGCCCTAAGACATCAGTTCATAAAGGAGGAAATACTAGTCATAGGTATGATCGGAAATATGATTGTTCATCACAACCATCATACCATGAAGAATATCCTGCAAATATAAATAAGCCTATTTTAAGCAGCCATAAGGTTGATGAGTTATCAATTTTTTCATCAGAAGAACATGAAGAAGCTCAATGCACAATGGAAGATCCAACAGTCAAACATTTGAATGTTGGTAATGTGGAAGGTGAAATCACTCCCAATTTCTTTGTGGTTGATTCCAAGATAAGTGTAGAAGAGATTGGTACTCTTAATGATGGTGAGACATCTTTTGGATATGATCCAAAAGAGGAACATAATTCAGATTTACAGTCACCCCTTGAGCCTCACAAGGAAGCATAAATTGAGCACATCTTAGTAGGGTGTGAAGCAGAGAAATGGGTGGATGAACAAACCACCATAATTCCACCACATAAGGAGGATAACATGACACATGGTGAGTTATTAAATTCTGATTTTTATGTGTCATTATGTCAGTTTGATATGGCAGCCACTTCTAGTGCAAAGTTCAAAATGGTTGAGCCCCGTAGTGATGAGGTTCATAATTTTGGTGTCAAAAAGGAATGCAATGTGAAGGCTGAAACTTTGAGAGAAGATATTTCTAGTGCACCAAGGATGAATGAGAACCTAAGTTACATCCCAAATTATGCTGTTAAGTACCTAAAAGATGAATATATTGCAGCAGCAACATATTGTTCAGATTTCAAAACCTTGAGTGCATTGCATGAAATTGATCCGGTAATGGAAAATGCAGAAGAGTAACATCTGCAAGAACCTCATCTTCTTGCAGGTTCATTGAAGATGTATGAAAAAAATATCCAAGGGGCCCTGAAAATTATTGATGACAATCATGCTTCAAATTCAAAGTTTTGTTGGGAAGTTGCTTTAATGGAAGACCAATCTTCCTTTGAAGCCATGGAGAATATCCAGAAAGCAATGTCCACAATCAAAGGTAATTTCTTACAATTGCTTTTAGATAAAAATGACATGTTTGAGCTTCTTGAGTTGTTGCAGGAAGCATCACTGCAGGATGAATAAAGTATTTGCATATATGAATAAGAGAACTACAAGCTCAAAGGTGATTTGTTGGCCACCCAAGATTCTTTGAGATACACTCAAAGTGCCCTCTTAGAATCACAAATGAAGATAGAACAATTCCAACAAGAGTGGCAAGAATTGTCTGAATCCTCAATTTTTCCTAAGAGTCATCCATTTTGGGTAAATGACATAAAAAATTGCATGCAGGAACCTCATGAGTGGGTGGACCATGAGGATCAGTCTATTCGGTACGTGCTTGAAGAATGTGCATAAAAAGTGGATGAAAAACAAGTACATGATTTTTTCCAGAATGAACCTGAGAGGTTCATTGAAGAAAGTCCCTCTTCCAAGGAAGAGGAAGATGAGTTCACCATAGATGGTTCAACCATCAATGGATAGGATAAATCCACAACTTCAGTGGATGAAATGTCCAGAAGCATGGATCACCATCCTTCATTCCCCACTTCACATTCAACCACAAATTTTGGGAATGAAAATTGGGTAAAAGGATTCTTCCTTTTTGTGTCACATGATGAGCAGAAGGATCCTAGAATTGAGGCCGATGACATGTTCCTTAACCCGTAGCAGTTGAGGCAGCCCATGCATGTGTGTGCAGCCACTTTCGACAAAAATACATCAGATCTACACTTACCTTCAATGTGTGGGTCAATTGATGGAGTTTTGCACCCTTGGATCAATGGCAGAGACTTGATCCATTGGATGAAGAGGGGAGCACCTGTAGAGGCCCATAGAGATCATGATATCTACTCATTTGAGGAATAAAAACATATGGCTGAACATAGTCCATATGGTTCAGAAAATAAAAGTGCTTATTCATCCATTGGTTGAATGGGTAGAGGCATCATTGCGATGAAGACCTTGGGAGGTAAAAGGTTTTCTTGTTTCTGTAATACATTTCTTGTTATAATTGACATTGTCTTGCATTGTGAACAGCAACAAGGATATATGTTGCAGCTATTAGATATCTCCAGTACACATGCACAATAGATGCATTCTGATTTGCATGTATCAAGAAGTTCTATGTTTGGTGGAGAAGTGTCGCAGCTATTCAGTTTTGGATTGGGAGAGGCACACTTCAAGTTCGGTGGATGGATCCTGGCATACCCTGGAGTGACAAGTTGACACAAGTAAGAATGATGATAGATGGTATTCATCAGGGACCATGGGATCCAAGAATTCATTGGAGTAACAACTTGCCAAAGGTAGCAGAAAAGGTTGGGTCCTTACAGAGGAAGCAGTGGGACCCAGGAGTTCTACTCAGTTATCTAAACTGGGTTAAGATTTTTGTTCATAATTTAGTGTAGATAGAGTTTGCAGTGCAGTTTATTCTTCATAGTCATATTGCAATTTTTTTAGATCTTTTTGAAGACCCCAAGTTTAATTTTCAGATTGTTTAGTGGATGGGAACAATTATAATCAGAGTGGTGCAACAGAAGCTTGGTGGAATCCTAACATTGCTTGAGGACAAGCAATCTTGGGAAGGGAGGACTGTCATGTTCCCATTTTGTCAACACCATGAAGAAGATCAAACCCCATGGATCCTAATGACAGATTGAATTAATTAATTAATGAGGGGTTAAAATGAGGCAATTAATTAATTAGGAGTGTGCATTTAAATTTATCCATAGTTTTCTACCTACTTGGAATAAATAATTATGGAGCATTTAATATTATTGGTGCAATTAATATTTTTATTTCTTATGCTGAATAAATGGAGAAATTGGTCCACCAATTCGAATTCGTGGATAAGCACTAGAGTCCAAAAATGATGCCAAAATTGAGAAAAGAGGAATATTTCAGGAAAAGCAGCATAAATCCAGAAAGCAAGAAAGTATGAAAAGCGGGAAAGTTCAGAAAAAAAGGAAAGCCAAAGAAAAACAAAGCGAGGAAAGCAAGGAAAGTATGTCCACTCTTGGGTGACCTATTCTCACAGGTCACCAAGCCAAGTAACTTGCTCAACAGGTCAACATGAATTCTATAAAAGAAGGATTACAACTCCATTTCACATCTTTTGCTAGTTTGAGAAATTTTATGAATGCATTTGTGCATCTAAGGCTTGAGAGATGTGCCCTAGATTTATGTGAGAGGAGGATGGAATTCAACCATTTTCATTGATTTTATTTTTAGGTCTTGTAGCTGATCAAGTCGAATTTGAAGATTAGAAAACGCATCATCCATTCCAGAGTTTGAATCTCCAAGTATCCTATGGATTTCTAGAGCTAGTTTCTGGTGTAGAAGAAGAGAGATTTTTCTATGATTTGTTTAGAGGTATTTCATCCTATTAATAATGTAATAACATAGTAATGAAGCTGATCAGGTCAAAATGAAATTTCAGAATCATCTTCACCAAGTTCAGAGATCGAATCCCTCTTCCTTCTTCTATTCTACAACTAGTTTCCGATATGCAAGAGGAGAGATCCTTCTATCATCTTCTGAGAGGAAGCTTGGCCTATTTCTGATGTAATAACAAAGTATGTAATTTTATTATATTAGTCAATTCAATAAAAATTAAATAACTCTGATTTCTTCTCCAATTTATGCACCCCTTTTACATTTAGCTAGAATTTGACTATCTTTCAATGAATGATTCATGAGTCAGTGATTAAAGGTCCAAATCAAGTCATTCCTATTTCCGTATTTATATAACATATCATATCTCATTATCCAACCTCTTTTTCAAAAATTCGATTGCATTTGAGAACTTTTTGGGAATCCAAAAGTCGAACTAGTTGAGCTGTCCTGAATTGCCATTTCATGAGATTTGTTATAATACTTGCCCAGATATGAATATAAATTTATGACATAATATTTAATGATGATATGACTGTAAATGAATGTTAATTAACCTCTCTGATGTCTGCAAAAACTTTTTCCAACCCTCATTCAAGTTTCCTACCCATACTAGTCTGTATATGATGAGAACCCCAGGAGCATTGGAGTAGAGTTCATCCGGGATGTTATTGAAACATAAATGGTCTCAGTACATTGTTCAAAGGTATAAACTCATATCAGAACCTTCCATCCATCTATAGAATTTGATCTTTCCCATCTCCAACAATTCTAGCTTCCACAATCACTGTTTTAGTCAATTTCGAGAAGTCTTTGAGTTTTTGTGCCACAATCCTAAGTTGGTACATTACAGTGGTATCAGAGCACTTTCCTCCACCCTTGTGGAAATAAATAATCTCTTTGGCGAAGAATATTATAGATCAAATCTTCAATGTTGCAATATGAGGCTCCCACCAGTGATGGAAGAAGAATTTGAACAGTATGAAGAAGAGGTGGTCTCTGTTGGATATTTTCAGTTACCAAGAATAGATGATCGTGACTTATGTGACCAACCTTATGTTGTTGACATGAGATATGAATCATATGATCCACCTTTGTCTGAAATTTTTAATGGAAAAAAACTCAGTGGAAGGAATCATAAGGGATCATTCCAGTACTTCATGGAATACTATGCCTTAAAGGAAGAGATCCAGGATCTCTTATATTTTTGAGATTACTGTGAACTTGAGGTAGGTTGGATGATACAAAAAAAAATTATGGCTGCACTTATTGTTGAGAAGGTGTGCAAATAAGTGAATCATATGTTGCAGTAGAGAGCAGGATCTAATAGCTCTTCCAATTTATGCTATAAGACATCAGTTCATAAGGGAGGAAATGCTAGTCATAGGTATGATCGGAAATCTGATTCTTCATCACAGCCATCATACCATGAGGAAGATCCTGCAAATACAAATCAGCCTATTTTCAATGGCAATAAGGTTGATGAGTTACCAAATTTTTCATCAGAAGAACATGAAGAAGGTCAATGCACAGTGGAAGATATAACATTCAAACATTTGATTGTTGGTAATGTGGAAGGTGAAATCACTCCCAATTTGTTTGTGGTTGCTTCCAAGATAACTGCAGAAGAGATTGGTACTCTTAATGATGGTGATACATCTTTTGGATCTGATCCAAAAGAGGAACACAATTCAGATTTATAGTCACCCCTTGAGGCTCACAAGGAAGCAGAAATTGAGCACATCTCAATAGGGTGTGAAGCAAAGAAATGGGTGGATGAACAAGCCACCACACAAGGAGGATAACATGACACATGGTGTTTTATTAAATTCTGATTTTTATGTGTCATTATGTCAATCTGATATGGCAGCCACTTCTAGTGCAAAGTTCAGAATGGTTGAGCCCCCTAGTGATGAGGTTCATAATTCTGGTGTAAAAAAGGAATGCAGTGTGAAGGATGAAACTTTGAGAGCAGCTATTTCTAGTGCACCAAGGATGAATGAGAACCTAAGTTACAACCCAAATTATTTGTTAAGGACCTAAAAGATGAATATATTGCAGCAGCAACATATTGTTTAGATTTCAAAACCTTGAGTGAATTGCATGGAATTGATCCAGTAATGGAAAATGAAGAGGAGGAACATCTACAAGAACCTCATATTCTTGCAGGTTCATTGAAGATGTATGAATAGAAGATCCAATGGGCCCTAAAAATTCTCCATGACACTCATGCTTCAGTGTCAAAGTTTTGTAGGGAAGTTGCTTTAATGGAAGACCAATCTTCCTTTGAAGCCATGGAGAATATCCATAAAGCAATGTCCACAATCAAAGGTAATTTCTTACAATTGCTTTTAGATAAAAATGACATGTTTGAGGTTCTTGAGTTGTTGCAGGAAGCATCACTGCATGATGAAGAAAGTATTTTCATATATGAAGAAGAGAACTACAAGCTCAAAGGTGAGTTGTTTCCCACCCAAGATTCTTTGAGATACATTAAAAGTCCCCTCTTAGAATCACAAATGAAGATAGAACAATTCCAACAAGAGTGGCAAGAATTGACTGAATCCTTAATTTTTCCCGAGAGTAATCCATTTTGGGTAAATGACATAAAAAATTGCATGCAGGAACCTCATGAGTGGGTGGACCATGAGGATCAGTCTATTCGGTACGTGCAGAAAAAGTGGATGAAAAACAAGCACATGATTTTTTCCAGAATGAACCTAAGAGGTTCATTGAAGAAAGTCCCTCTTCCAAGGAAGACGAAGATGAGTTCACCATAGATGGTTCAACCATCAATGGAGAGGATACATCCACTCAGTGGATGAAATTTTTAGAAGCATGGCTCACCATCCTTCATTCCCCACTTCACATTCAACCAAAATTTTTGGGAATGAAAATTGGGTAAAAGGATTCTTCCTTTTTGTGTCACATGAGGAGCAGAAGGATCCTAGAATTGAGGCTGATGACATGTTCCTTAACCTACAGTAGTTGAGGAAGCCCATGCATGTGTCGACAAAAATATATCAGATCTACACTTACCTTCAATGTGTGGGTCAATTGGTGGATTTTTGCACCCTTGGATCAATGGTAGAGAGTTGATCCATTGGATGAAGAGAGGAGCACCTGTAGAGTTCCATAGATATCATGAGATATATTTATTTGAGGAAGGAAAACATATGGCTGAACACATTCCATATGGTTCATAAAATAAAAGTTCCTATTCATCCATTGGTTGGATGGGTAGAGGCATCATTGCAATGAAGACCTTGGGAGGTAAAAGGTTTTCTTGTTTCTGCAATAAATGTTTTGTTATAACTTACATTGTCTTGAATTGTGAGCAGCAACAAAGATATATTTTGCAGCCATTAGATATCTCTAGTAAACATGCACAAGAGATGCATTCTGATTTGCATGTTCTCAAGAAGTTCTATGTTTGGTGGAGAAGTGTCACATCTATTCAGTTTTGCATTGGGAGTGGCACACTTCCAGCTTGGTGGATGGATACTGGCATACCCTGGAGTGACATGTTGACACAAGTAACAATGATGATAGATGGTATTCATCAAGGACCATGAGATCCAGGAATTCATTGGAGTGACAACTTTCTGAAGGTAGCGGAAAAACTTGGGTCCTTACAGAGGAAGCAGTAGGACCCTGGAATTCTACTCAGTTATCTTAACGGGGTTAAGATTTTTGTTCATGATTTAGTGCAGATAGAGTTTGCAGTGCAAGTTATTCTTCATAGTCATCTTGCATTTTTTTAAGATATTTTTGAAGGTCCCAAGTTTAATTTTCAGATTATGCAGTGGATGGGAACAATTATAATAAGAGTGGTGCAGCAGGAGCTTGGTGGAATCCTAACATTGCTTGAGGACAAGCAATCTTAGGAAGGGAGCACTGTCATGTTCCCATTTTGTCACCACCATGAAGAAGATCGAACCCCATGGATCCTAATAACAAATTGAATTAATTAATTAATGAGGGGTTAAGATGAGGCAATTAATTAATTAGGAGTGTGCATTTAAATTTATCCATACTTTTCTACCTACTTGGAATAAAAAATTATGGAGCATTTAATATTATTGGTGCAATTAATATTTTTATTTCTTATGCTGAATAAATGGAGAAATTGGCCCACCAATTCGAATTAGTGGATAAGGTTGGAGGAATTACTTGGAGTAGAAGTCAAGTAAGCATTAGAGTCCAAAAATGAAGCCAAAAATGAGAAAAGAGGAATATTTCAGGAAAAACAACATAAATCCAGAAAGCAGGAATGTATGAAAAGTAGGAAAGTTCATAAAAGAAGGAAAGTTAGAAAATGAGGAAAAAGAAGGAAAGCCAAAGCAAAGCAAAGGAATGCAAGGAAAGTATGTCCACTGTTGGTTGACCTATTCTCACAAGTCACCAAGCCAAGTAACTTGCTCAATAGGTCAACATGATTTCTATAAAAGAAGGATTCCAACTCCATTTCACATCTTTTGCTAGTTTGAGAAATTTTATGAATGCATTTGTGCATCTGAGACTTGGGAGATGTGCCCCTAGTCAAGCATGGGAGATGTGACCCAGCTTTCTGTGAGAGGATGATGGCATTAAGAAATTTTCAAAGATTTTATTTGCAGGTCCTGTAGCTGATCAAGTCGAATTTGAATATCAGAAAAAGCATCATTCATTCCAGAGTTCGAATCTCCAAGTTTCCTATGGATTTCTAGAGCTAGTTACTGGTGTAGAAGAAGAGAGATTTTTATATGATGTTTTGAGAGGTATTTTGGCCTATTCCTGATGTAATAACAGAGTACTAAATCTTATCAGGTCAAAATGAAAGTTCATAATCATCTTCACCAAGTTCAGAGATCGAATCCCTCTTCCTTCTTCTATTCTACAACTAGTTTCCTATTTGCAAGAGGAGAGATTCTTCCATCATCTTCTGAGAGGAATCTTGGCCTATTTCTGATGTAATAACAAATTATGTAATTTTATTATATTAGTCACTTCAATACAAATTACAGAACTTTGATTTCTTCTCCAATTTATGCACCCCTTCTAGATTTAGCTAGAATTTGACTAGCTTTCAATGAATGATTCATAAGTCAATGATTAAAGGTCCAAATGATGTATTTCATGTTCCTATATTTAAATAACATATCATATGTCATGATACAACCTCTTTTTCAGAAATTCGATTTCATTTGTGCATTGTTTGGGAATCCAAAAGTCGAACTAGTTGAGCCGTCTTGAATTGTCATTTTACTAGATTTGTTATAATAATTGCCCAGATATGCATATAACTTTATGATATGATATTTAATGATTATATGACTTTAAATTAATGTTAATTAACCACTCTGATGTATGCAACAACCTTTTCCAACCCTCAGTCAAGTTTCCTACCCATACTAGTCTATATATGCTGAGAACCCCAAGAGCATTGGAGTAGAGTTCAACCGGGGTGTTCTTGAAACATAAATGGTATCAATATGTTTTTCATAGGTATAAAATCATTGTGGAACATTCCATCCATCCATATCCTTTGATCTTTCCCATCTCCAACAATTCTATCTTCCACAAACACTATTTTAGTCATTTTCGAGAAGTCTTTGAGTTTGTGTGCCACAATCCTAAGTTGGTACATTACAGTGGTATAATAGCACTTTCCTCCACCCCTGTGGAAGTAAATAATCTCTTTGGTGAAGAATATTATAGATCAAATCTTCAATGTTGCAGTATGAGGCTCCCACCAATGATGGAAAAAGAATTTGAATAGTATGAAGAAGAGGTGGTCTCCGTCGGAGATTTTCAGTTACCAAGAATAGATGATGGTGACTTATGTTACCAGCCTTATTATGTTGACATGAGATATGATCCACCTTTGTATGAAATTTTTAATGGAAAAACACTCAGTGGAAGGAATCATAAGGGATCATTCGAGTACCTCATGGAATACTATGCCTTAAAGGAAGAGATACATGATCTCTTATATTTCCGAGATTACTGTGAACTTGAGGTAGGTTGGAAGATACAGAACAAAATTATGGCTCCTCTTATTGTTCATAAGGTGTGAAAATAAGTGAATCATATGTTGTAGCAGAGAGAAGGATCAAATAGCTCTTCCAATTTACGCCCTAAGACATCAGTTCATAAAGGAGGAAATACTAGTCATAGGTATGATCGAAAATCTGATTCTTCATCACAGGAATCATACCATGAGGAAGATCCTGCAAATGTAAATCAGCCTATTTTCATCATCCATAAGGTTGATGAGTTACCAAATTTTTCATCAGAAGAACATGAAGAAGGTCAATGCACAGTGGAAGATCCAACAGTCAAACTTTTGATTGTTGGTAATGTGGAAGGTGAAATCACTCCCAATTTCTATGTGGTTGATTCCAAGGTAAGTGTAGAAGAGATTGGTACTCTTAATTATAGTGAGACATATTTTGGATCTGATCCAAAAGAGGAACACAATTCAGATTTATAGTCACCCCTTGAGCCTCACAAGGAAGCAGAAATTGAGCACATCTCAATAGGGTGTGAAGCAGAGAAATGGGTGGATGAAAAGGCCATCATAATTCCACCACATAAGGAGGATAACATGACACATGGTGAGTTATTAAATTCTGATTTTTATGTGTCATTATTTAAATATGATATGCCAACCACTTCTAGTGCAAAGTTCAGAATGCTTGAGCCCCCTAGTGATGAGGTTCATAATTCCGGTGTTAAAAAGGAATGCAGTGTGAAGGCTGAAACTTTGAGAGAAGATATTTCTAGTGCACCAAGGATGAATAAGAACCTAAGTTAAAGCCCAAATTATGCTATTAAGGACCTAAAAGATGAATATATTGCAGTAGCAACATATTGTTCAGATTCCAAAACCTTGAGTGCATTGCATGAAATTGATCTGGTAATGGAAAATGAAGAGGAGAAACATCTGCAAGAACCTCATCCTCAATTTGGGTAAATGAAATAATTTTTTTTGGGTAAATGACATAAAAAATTTCATGTAGGAACCTCATGATTTTGTGGACCATGAGGACCAGTTTATTTGGTACGTGCTTGAAGAATGTGCAGAAAAAGTGGATGAAAAACAAGCACATGATTTTTTCCAGAATGAACCTGAGAGGTTCATTGAAGAAAGTCCCTTTTCCAATGAAGAGGAAGATGAGTTCACCATAGATGGTTCAACCATCAATGGAGAGGATACATCCACAACTTCAGTGGATGAAATGTTCAGAAGCATGGCTCACCATCCTTCATTCCCCACTTCACATTCAGCCACAAATTTTGGGAATGAAAATTGGGTAAAAGGATTCTTCCTTTTTGTGTCACATGATGAGCAGAAGGATCCTAGAATTGAGGCCAATGGCATGTTCCTTAACCGACAGTAGTTGAGGTAGCCCATGCATGTGCATGCAGCCACTTTCAACAAAAATACATCAGATCTACACTTACCTTCAATGTTTCGGTCAATTGAAGGAGTTTTGCACCCTTGGATCAATGGCAGAGAGTTGATCCATTGGATGAAGAGGGGAGCACCTGTAGAGTTCCATAGAGATCATGAGATCTCTTTATTTGAGGAAGAAAAACATATGGATGAACTCATTCCATATGGTTCAGAAAATAAAAGTGCTTATTCATCCATTGGTTGGATGGGTAGAGGCATAATTGCAATGAAGACCTTGGGAGGTAAAAGGTTTTCTTGTTTCTTAAATAAAATTTTTGTTATAATTGACATTGTCTTGAATTGTGAGCAGCAACAAAGATATATCTTGTATCCATTAGATATCTCCAGTACACATCTACAAGAGATCCATTCTGATTTGCATGTTCTCAAGAAGTTCTATGTTTGGTGGAGAAGTCTCACAGCTATTCAGTTTTGCATTAGGAGTGGAAAACTTTTAGCTTGGTGGATGGATCCTAGCATACCCTGGGGTGACAAGTTGACACAAATAACAATGATGATGGATGGTATTCATCAGGGACCATGGGATATAGGAATTCATTGGAGTGACAACTTTCCAAAGGTAGTAGAAATAGTTGGGTCCTTACAGAGGAAGCAGTGGGTCCCTGGAATTCTACTCATTTATCTTAACTGGGTTAAGATTTTTGTTCGTGATTTAATGCAAATAGAGTTTGCAGTGCAGTTTATTCTTCATAGTCATCTTGCATTTTTTTAGATCTTTTTGAAGGCCCCGAGTTTAATTTTCAGATTGTTCAGTGGATGGGAACAATTTTAATTAGAGTGGTGCAGCAAAAGATTGGTGTAATCCTAACATTGCTTGAGGACAAGCAATCTTGGGAATGGAGGATTGTCATGTTCCCATTTTGTTAGCACCATGAAGAAGATCGAACCCCATGGATCCTAATGACATATTGAATTAATTAATTAATGAGGGGTTAAGATGAGGCAATTAATTAATTAGGAGTGTGCATTTAAATTTATCCATAGTTTTCTACCTACTTGGAATAAATAATAATGGAGCATTTAATATTATTGGTGCAATTAATATTTTTATTATTTTATGCTGAATAAATGGAGAAATTGGCCCACCAATTCAAATTAGTGGATAAGGTTGGAGGAATTACTTGGAGTAGAAGTCAAGTAAGCACTAGAGTCCAAAAATGATGCCAAAAATGAGAAAAGAGGAATATTTCAGGAAAAGTAGCATAAATCCAAAAAGCAGGAAAGTATGAAAAGCATGAAAGTTCAGAAAAGAAGGAAAGTCAGAAAAAGAGGAAAAAGAAGGAAAGCCAAAGCAAAGCAAAGCAAGGAAAGCAAGGAAAGTATGTCCACTCTTGGGTGACCTATTCTCACAGGTCACCAAGCCAAGTAACTTGCTCAAGGGTGATTCCACGAAGGTGGTTCACCATTTTTGGCAGATGGAAGCTAAAAGAATTGTTTTTCGAACCCTCGATCGAGGTATTTTCAAGCCCTCGATCGAGGTTTTAAAAGCTCAATTGAGGGTTTTAAAAGCTCGATCGAGGGTTTTAAAATACCTCGATCGAGGGTTTTAAAAGCTCAATCGAGGGTTTTAAAATACCTTGATTGAGGGTTTTAAAACCCTCGATCTAGCTTTTGAAAAGCTCGCAAAACCTTGATTGAGCTTTTGAAAAGCTCGCAAAAGCTCGATCGAGCTTTTGAAAAGCACGCAAAAGCTCAATCCAGCTTTTGAAAAACATAAAAAGGCTCATTTTAGGCCCTTGATCGAGGGTTTTAAAATACCTCGATCGAGGTCTTGTTAAACTCTCGATCAAGGTCTTGTTAAACCCTCGATCGAGGTATTTAGCTCGATCGAGGGCTTAGAAAAAAGGCCGAGAGCCCTTTTCACTACAGAATGAAAGTTTTGTCTTCCTTCCACAGAGTTAAACAATGTCATTAAATGCTCATTAATGAGCGGACATGATACCATTGGATTCGTCAACGAATCCTCTATCCAGATATATAAAATTTATGAATTTTTTTCTTCATATGTTTGTTGTTTTTAAATTTCTACTAAAACTTGCCCTAAAAAGCCATGCCAACAACTTCGATTGAGCTCAAAGATAAATCCACAATATTCAAAATACACATCCAAAAAATTTGAAAAAATACACAAGCCCCAGATAAACGCGTCCTCTTTAAAAGGGTATTTTTAGTTTTGCAAATTATGTAAAAAATCAAAAGATTTCGTGCATGCACACACATGTGTGCAAAATGCGACTTAAATATTCATTGGTAAGTTTCAAAAATTAATAATAAATATAATTTTTCGAGAAAAATGAAAAGAAAAATATGTAAGCCCCAGTGCACTCTGTCTAGATCATGTTCACATATTTCATTTTTTAAAATTATTACTTTAACATTAATTTATTGTGCACGCACCCAAACTACTTGTTAATTGCTCTTCAAATTTTTAAGTACACATGTTTCATTAAATGAAAATTCAACACGATATATGGCATTGGTATATTTTGAAAAAAATATCATTGGAAAGCCAACATAATTATCTACATTTCGTTTTTCAACTGCATGTCAAAATTTATGTGGCAAGTATGAGTTTCGAGGGCTTCAATTTAATACATGGGTAAAATTTCTATTTTTCACCGTCATATTTGGCCAAAAAGAGTTACCCATATTCATGGAATCACCCTCAACAGGTCAACATGATTTCTATAAAAGAAGGATTTCAACTCCATTTCACATCTTTTTCTAGTTTGAGAAATTTTATGAATGCATTTGTGCATCTGAGACTTGGGAGATGTGCCCCTAGTCAAGCATGAGAGATGTACTCCATCTTTCTATGAGAGGATGATGAAATTCATACATTGTCATTGATTTTATTTGCAGGTCCTGTAGTTGATCAATTCGAATTTGAAGATCAGAAAAATAATCATCCATTCTAGAGTTCGAATCTCCAAGTTTCCTATGGATTTCTAGAGCTAGTTTCTGGTGTAGAAGAAGAGAGATTTTTCTATGTTTTTTTGAGAGGTATTTCGGCCTATTCCTGATGTAATAATAGAGTATTGAAGCTTATCAGGTTGAAATGAAAGTTCAGAATCATCTTCACCAAGTTAAGAGATCGAATCCCTCTTGCTTCTTCTATTCTACAACTAGTTTCCTATATGCAAGAGGAGAGATTCTTCCATCATCTTCTGAGAGGAATATTGGCATGTTTCTGATGTAATAATAGAGCATATAATTTTCTTATATCAGTCACTTCAATACAAATTACAGAACTCTGATTTCTTCTCCAATTTATGCACCCCTTCTAGATTTAGCTAGAATTTTACTAGCTTTCAATGAATGATTCATAAGTCAATGATTAAAGGTCCAAATGAAGTCATTCCTATTCTTGTAGTTATATGACATCTCATATGTCATGATCCAACCTCTTTTTCAGAAATTCAATTGCATTTGAGCATTGTTTGGGAATCCAAAATTCGAACTAGTTGAGCCTTCCTGAATTACCATTTCACTAGATTTGTTATAATACTTTCCCAGATCTGCATATAACTTTCTGATATGATATTTAATGATGATATGACTGTAAATAAATGTTAATTAACCTTTGTGATGTCTGCAACAACCTTTTCCAACCCTCAGTCAAGTTTCCTACCCATACTAGTCTGTATATGTTGAGAACCCCAGGATCATTGGAGTAGAGTTTAGCCGAGATTTTCTTGAAACATAAATGGTCTCAGTATGTTGTACAGAGGTATAAAATCATATCGGAACCTTCCATCCATCCATAGCCTTTGATATTTCCCATCTCTAGCAATTCTAGCTTCCACAATCACTGTTTTAGTCAATTTCGAGAATTCTTTGAGTTTTCGTTGCACAATCCTAAGTTGGTACATTACAGAGACATTATAAAGCTATGAATGAACTCAGAAATACATTTTTTTAAAATTAATTTCAATCCTATAAAAGAATTAATATTCTACTAGATTTTTTCGTTGCTTGTAATATGGTTATTAAATTACTTAATTGTTGAAAGAGATTAAAGTGTAAACGTAGCTGATTGGACCTTCTCAAAGGTAAGAGTAGGAAAAAACTAGGATTTGTGCAATATCTAGGTGTAGTGGAAGAATGTACTAACAACTATTTTATTGAATTTTGTTAATTTCACATATTGTAAGCTTAATTGCATTTGCTCAGAAAAAATAAATGAAACAACAGGCATTCGATTTATGTTTGAAAACCAAATTTTCCACCAAAGAATCTGACTATTGAAAACTCTAGTGACGAACTAGACATTGTTAAATGCAGACATCCAATATCCGGGACTTGGAAGGCAGGTTATATCAAAAGATAAAATTTAATTGAAACAAATTTGGATGCCACATCAGGTTGTCAAATCAGAGCATCATGTTTTTTTCCATCTATCCCAATGGTTGAATTAATGCATCTCTCTGGAATATGGGAATACAATAAATTCTTAAATTAATAAAAAAGCTCTAAATTGGAAGGTCTGAGTCTAGATATCCGAAATTTTAGATAATAAACTTATAAATTATTTTCAGCTATTTGGGATTTGGATATTTGGTGTTATAAAAGAAAAAACTTAATTTGTTAGAGAGTTACCCGGGTCTGAATGATTGGGATCCGGGTATCCATAATTCAAAATATTATTCTTATAAATAACCTCCAGATGTCTCGGATCTAGATATATGGTATATGGGACATTTAAACTTTATTTATAAAAGCGCCCCCACCCCAGAAGGTCAATATTCAAGTATCCAGGATTTTTTAGAATGCATCATGAAGATCATTCCAAATATGGGTATAACAACTATAACACATGCTAAATTCCAAAAATATTACGTGATTTGTAGACTAATTAAAGGGGGAAAATATACTGAAATGATAGAGAAAATCATTACTTATTTAATCTATTAAACCAAAAATGGAAATGGAACGACATCAACAAAAGGAAATGGTAATCAAAGTCAATATCAAACTGTCCTAATGGAAAATGAAAAATATTATAAATTTTAGGAGACCCATGATTTTATGAAAATGTCATAAAATTATGGGAGTTGTTGTAGTAGGAATAACAAGTTTATATACTTAGGTTAAAGTATAGGCTATTTGATTATGATCCCACAAATTAAAGTACATGTAACATAGAATTTCAATGAAGAACATATAAGTTATTTCAATAATATCCAATGAAAGTTCAAGGATTCATTCATGTAGTATATAAATTCATACAATATTTAGGTAGTGTTTTTAATCAGGCACTCAATCTCCTAGGTGTGGTTCCTTTCATGTTAACAATGGTGATAAATGAGTGGATTGCTGCACTCAATTGATGTTTAACTAATGTTTTTTAATACTAGGGAATTTTTCTTAAGGTTTTATTGTCTCATCTTGAGAAATAACATGTGAGTTCTAATTTTTAATTCTTTGTGCATTACTTGAGGATTGATAAAATTTGGCAACATTTATTCTCTCCAACACACCATTAGAAAATAAACAAATAGCGTTAACATTGTTGGTTGATATAATTGAAACAAAAAATTAAAATTTAAAATTCTAGCATAATTGCTCTCAGTCAATAAAATTTAAAACATACAAATTAAAATTTAATTTATTGTATATTAAAATGTAAATTTAAATTTAAACAAAAAAATCGAAATTTCACTAGCATAATAATTGCCAGGAAATAAAATTTAAAAGAAAACAAATAAAAATGTAATTATAATTTATTAAATAAATTCATCACCCTTGGGGTTTAGAGGTCATGATTGAATGCCTTGGTCGAGGGGTTTGAGGGTTCCAGTGATTGGTTAAGGAGGATTTCCAATGCTTGATCGACATCTCCGAATATCAGCAATAAGTGATAGTCAATGCTATAAAAGAAAATGAGCTGCAAGAACATTCTAATTTAAGTTATATATAAAAGGAAGGAGCTCAATAAATCCTTGTGGCTTGATCAAAAGTTCTATTGGGACATAATTCCCATCTAGACCTTGGTTAATAATCCTTGCATAAGGTTCCAAGGGTTTAATGTAAGTTGTTCCATGGTTTGGCTAGTGCCTAGTCTAGGTGGGTTGTCCACATATTAGACTAGTGGTTTGTCATTATAGCCAATTTTTTCCACAAGTGTGCTCATTTACTTATTCGGGGGATTCAAAGGCACCATACTTAATGCATTTAATGAGGCAGGCACACCACTTCCCTGTTTTATGGGATACGGTTGGAACAGGGGCACTAATGCACTGGAAATGGTCAAATTACTCATTAGTGGCCACTACCAAATCCCTAAACCACCTAATTCTCCCTCATAATGATTCCATCCACATTTATTGACTTTCCTAACTTCCTCATGGTCCTCATAGGTTCATTTGAACTCAATATGGCCCAATATAGAAGTTACACTTGGCACAATGTCATAGATTGGGGGAATTACTCCACTAAGCCTAGCATTAATGTGAGCTACTCAACTCACCACTAACCCTCTCGATTTTGTCTCTTGAGAGCATCTATATATTGTACATGTGTTGTTGAACAATAGGTAATGAAATATTAATCCACATGAATGTTTTTCTCTTTTGTTCTACTTAATATTTTATTCATATTTCTTCTATTGTCTTGCCAATCTTTGGTAAATTCCAAGTGAAGCTTGCTCTAGTAATCTAGATCCACCTGTGACACATATAGAATTTGACAAGTTCATTTAACCTCATGTAAACCCTTTATTAATGGTTTGGAGTCCCACGAGGTTACCTCGATCAAAGGATTATTCATACCCTCAAATGAGCTCTTAATAACTTGATCAAGGGATAAAAATTACCTCGATTGTTCTAGTGTCATATCCTAACCCCCCTACTTTAGGCTACATAGGAGTTAGTCAATTGATGTTATGTGTATCCATCTCCCTTGAATAAGGCTAAATAAATAGTGGTGAATAATTAATTAATGTGAAAAGGGCCTCTTTGTTAATTAAGCCGTACTAGGTTGTTGGAACCCACTAATTATGGGACCACATGTAGTAAGGGTTTTGGCTATAGGAATCCTATTTAAATATCTAGGAGGTTATGGATTGTTTTGTTTAGTATTATTGTATTTGGAGCTTGGATCAAGTGAAAGTTTTACCAACCTTAAGAGTCAAGTGAGCATTTATTTTTGTTGGATTCTCACAATACAAGGCTTTATTATGTGACACCTATTTTCTATTATCTTATATGTGGTAATTCTAAACTACACTATTTGGTTTATTGCATCATAAATCTCTATATATCATATGGTTTTTCTAATTTAAGGGTTAATAACACTACAAGTGGTATCAAAACACTTTCTTGATCCTACATAACTCCATAATTTTGTAGTTGTTTTCTAGGCTAGATATGTGTTCCATTGTCCTTAAATAGCACAAAGATTCGTCATTTGACAAGTAAAACTACAGTCAAGAAATAATACACCCATGAAATACAATAGGTTTCACCTATTTGGAAACCCATGCAACCCCTATTAGCACCCATTTAGGTAGTACCACATCAAATGACATCTATATTTGGAATCTCACTTCCATGTACCCTCAAGTATATCAAAAGTCCCTTATGAAACCTAAAAATAGCTTTGTATCATCTGATTAACCATCTTTCTACTATAGTGGAACCAATAATAACACTTAATAATATTACTCTTTAGTACTAGGGTAGTTAAGTAGTATGAATAAGAGTATGGTTGATCCTCCTTAGTTAGCTCCCTAAGAAGTCGGGTCAAGTAATATTGTTGGAACCTACAAGTATATCAGAGAGATATAGAACATGAATATCCTTTTTCCTCATGACCCTAGAGACCCCATGCTTTTTTATCAACCAGGTAATTCATACATATTTTCATCCAAAAAAAAATTGGGAGTTTGATCAGTGTAGTAATATTGTGAAAGGACTAAGACTCCACGCAACATAAAAAAATAAAAATAAATAACTAAATAAAATAAATTATGGGATCCATCAACACCATTATTCTATACCTTTCTCAAAATAATCCTTGCATTTGGTTGATTGTGTTGGTATACATCTATAAAAAAAATTGTAGACCTGCCAATCCTTTTCAACCACTTATCATTTTTAGCTAAGTTGGTGCTAATAATTTCTCAATCATAAGTGATCTCATGATCAACACTCATAACAAACCAAACATGGAGGACCATAACATGGACCCACCTAAGGAAACTAAGCATTTGGAATTAGTGGTCATAACATTGAAGCTTTCAATTGATCGAATCAACATCAATATGGCTAATGAACAACAATTATTGGATTTAATCACTTAACGCATGAGGCTAGAACCCAAAAACAAGGATTCAACCACCAAATCATTTGTAAATTAGGAACATGTATTTTACACTCTTTTTTGAGTATGTAAGTATGTGATCGAAATTTGGGAAAACAAACATATAAAAAAGAGATGATGGCCTGCAGTTTATGTAATGTCTCCGAGAGATATCAAAAGGTATTAGGGACATATAATTATCTCTCTAGGGATAATTAGAATATTTTATCACAATGAAATAATTTTAATAAATATTTAATTTCATTTTCTACAATTTAATTAGGACAAAATATCGATAATTCCAAATAAATTAAAATGAAATTCATAACTCATCAAGAAAATTGAAACAAGTTTGGGAAATATTATACAACACTATATAAAATCATTATTCATCCATCCAAATCCATAACACATGTTACTTGCACCTAAAAAGGTCATTTTCACTTAATCATGATTAACTAGTAATTAACGTACTAATTGCGACACTTAGAGACACGAATTGTCGACACTTAACATAACCTCATTTTTTTATAAACTAGTCATACTTTATTAATACCAATGGATAATTAACACCTAATATCATGTAAATAAGTCCTAATTATCATTTTCCAATTAATTAAACAAAACAATTACGAAAATGACTCCATAGGACTAGTTAACTAGTATTTAACACAAACAACTAGTCTTGCACGAATTCAACACACAACCATTCCAATGAAACAAAAAGTGAACCTACAACCATTATAAATATATTTTATAATGCACATATAGCCAAATAAATTTTCCTTTTCAGGTCAGATCCTTCCACATAAACGATGATTCTTTTTAGCTAAATCAGTGCAACTAGTTAATAAACACTGCTAGGAATTTAACCCAATCAATTGTACTGATTTCCGAAGCACATAGAGGAAAGGGTAAATATCTGAAAAATATCATTCTGCATAAAAATTAATGTACCAAGAATATAGCATAGGGTTATACATTCCAAAAATTATGAAAATATAGATTCAATCTACAAACTAGTTACCAATTTCAACTGATTTGAAGCTAGTTTCCGTTTCTAGTTTCCAAATGCAAATAAATAAGAAAGTATTGAATACTTTATCTCATATCAATCATATCAAAGGTCCACTGCAGCCAAATGGATTTATCTTTCCGCTCATAAACATTCAACTTATTAATTAATCAAACTAGCTAAATCTACTTCTCCAAATTGGCTAGAAATTGAGGAATCAAATAAGATAAACGCATAAACAATATGCAGAGTCATTCGGAAGTAATTTAAACTATAAATAACATGTATTATCATTCTTATCATATTTATATCTCATGTAAACATTTTTTCAAACACTTCTCAGGAAAAGTCATAAATCCATTTAAAACAATTCTTTCGAAGGAGCTAGTGAATGGAAACAAAACTAGGATTTCGATAAGCAAGTATATAACTATATAGAAAATATTCCACACATTTATTCATAAATTTAATGTGTAATTATCATATATACTATAAATTATCTCACTCAGGCATTTTCTCAAAAATTTCACATGCCAAGTCTTGAAACTACATAAAACAACCCAACCAACGAAATAGTTTTCGAACAGAGGCTAGAAACACTATAGAGAGGCGTTTCCAATAATTCCTGAGATATTGCACAATAAAAATACACATAATATAAATAAAATAGGAACAATTATCATATATTTAGCAGAGGTTCCAAATAAACATTTTTCTCAATCACTTGTTCACAAAATACCAAAACTAGTTAGCTATTTTTCCCAAAAACTAGTAGCATAATGTAACTAAAATCTATGAGATATATATTCCATGATTAGCTCATATATTTTCTCATAAATTTCATGTGAAACCATATAAGAATCATATTAGATCCAATTAATTCAAATAAATATGAAATAAAGTACTTATCTTGCAAAATACGAAACTGAAATCGATCATGCCACGTTCCACCCAGCCGTAGACACAATGCAAGCCAAAAATCACTTTGAAATGGTCACCCCGGGCTAGAACCATGAATCTACAAGAAATAATGCAATCAAATACAAAAAATATCTAACATTTGTCCAACCACAATCCAATGGAAAGTGGATTCCGCATCACTTCCAATCCTAGATATCCAATGGCAATTCCAGGACAAAGTTTTCAGGATAAATCAGTCCAACCACAACCCAATGGAAAGTCTTCCTCGACTTTCACTCTAGGGAAATTCCAGTGGCTCTAGGAAAAAATATTTAAAAATATATCAATCCAACCTCAAATCCAATGGCAAGTGGATTCCACATCACTTTCAATCTAGGATCTCCAGAGGTAATTCCAAGACAAAATAGTGGTAATTCTAGAGTAAGTCAACTTGGGAACAAGCTCAATAAGGGTGCACCAACCAGCAAAAAATCATGTCAATATCAACTAAAACCAATCACACCAGTACCATAGAAAAAACAAGAGCCAATACCATGGATAAAAAACAAGAGAGACTAGCTCCTATCCACCCAAATCCCATTTCCCAAGCGCTATTCGAATTGGGGGAGAGAGAGAGAGAGAGAGAGAGAGAGTTACATTCCAAAAATAACAAATAGGAGTTACACATCATGAGGATACGCCAAGAGATACACTAACACAACTCAAGAGGGCGCACTAGGTGAGAGAGAGAGAGAGAGAGAGAGAGAGAGAGACTCCAATTTTAATAAAACAATCCTAGAATAATAAAATCAAGGAGGAACACAACATAAGAGGGTGCACAGGAAAGAGTGTCCACCAAGTCCAAAATAAGGGTGTACAACATCAACATAGACACAAACACAAAGGTAACACTTTTCCCACAACCCCTTGCTTGTAACATCATGGCTCCTCATACGCTCTTTTGTGGCATTAGTCGATCCAATTGTTTTTTTATTAATTAATTAATAATAATAACATAATAATAAAAATAATGTGCAAACCATAGTCCTAGAAACTCGTGCCATAATGTCACAACATAAAAATAATAATAACATGTCTAGGGCCTAAACCAGAGGGTATTACATCCCCCTCCCCTTAAAACGTGTATTGTCCTCCATGCATATTACATACATGCCTTTATAAAAGGATAATATAAATGCCCATACATGCCTCAGAAATATAACATCTTTCTAACCACAATACTTCCCACTACCACCTACTTTCATGTCCGTCTCCACTACCCATGGGAGAACTAGGACTAGTAGGGTGGAATCAAGGGAGCAAGGGTCGATCTTCAATCCCCATCATAGGTTATTCAATCCTCTTTGCAAGGCCTTTAAAACTTCAACAAATATACATCCACCTGAAAATGATATTTCAATCACTCATTTGATTAACATGAAGTATATAATATGTGATACATGATATAAAGATATTCTTCTACAAAGATACTTTTTACGTTCCAGCAAACACACGATTAGTTATAAACATGTATATAGATTGTTTATCTATATACATACAATACATCTTCAAGATACATTATACATGAAATAAATCACACGAAATACATTAGTATATACAATGTACATGAGATATAGATACTTCCTCAACAAAATACTTGAAATGCATCTACCTGGATCTTATTCTAATCAATTCAATCATATGAAATGTATAGGGTGTATCAATCAATTTCATGAAGGGCATCAAGTAAACTATTCAATCTCATGAACTGCGTCAAGTGTGTACTATTTCTTCATGAAATCCATTCCAGCCAATCAATCACATGAAATGCATATACTTTACCTATAGATACGTGAAATGCATCATGCATATGATCTATCAACCGAATACATGAAATGAATCTAAGATATATGGAATTCATTCCAATTAGTCAATAACATGAGATGCATTACCAAGATGATTTTACATGATTTATCACCCAAATACTTTCCCTACAAGGATGCATGATATTTACCATGATACTTTACAAAGATGCCTTTCAACAAAGGTATTTGATATACCCAAGGATACCCTAACAAGATACTTTCTGCAAACATCACAAGGATATTTTTCTAAAAAATATACTTGTATTAGTAATGGATATATAAGGATACATGAAGTACATCTTCAACAAAGGTACCTGAATCATACTTTAATCAGTCACACGATTAATACATACTTTTCAATAAGGTATACGAAATACCAACATGATATTACTAGGATACCTACACATGAAATGTCATCAAGATACCAACAAAATACCTTTCAACAAATATCACAAAGATACCTTTCTAACGAAGATCACAAAGATAAAGATTAGAAAGATATTTTTCTAGCAAAGGTCACAAAGATCACCTTAACATTTTATGCACTTAATGTAACTAGTAAGCGAACTTGTATGCAACATTTCCATTCTAACTAAGAAACCAAAAAGGGCCATAACAACTTGTAGCTAAACATACTACCTTTCATCTCCACACAAAGAATAATTATTCTTTAGAGAACATCCAAAAATCCATTATACATCAACTAATAGTAATTAGTATCAACCAATAACATCAACCAATATCAATCATACATCATTCATACCAGCACCGGTCCATAATAAATCAATTCATAATACATGAGCCAGAACACATCAATCATAATACATCAACTAGAATACTTCAATTAGAATACATTAACCATAAGAAAAATACATCAACCTGAATACATCAACCTAAATACTTCAATCACAATACATCAATCAAATCAAGATACAACAATCAGAATACATTAACCAAATCAAGATACATCAATAAGAATACATTAATCTTTAATAATCACATCCACCCCACATCTGATAAACATCGATTAGTTTCTCAATAACATCACTGAAGCAGATCAATCATACCCATCTCAACCAATGACAACAAATAACAACCAATAGAAACCATATGAATAACAATATCATCCATACATCATCCACTCGACACTAACCATCATTTATCAATCATACACACAACAACCATAAAAACCAATAATAGAGATACATAGAGTAATGACAATATCATACATGTATCAACCATTAATCATCCAATGTCAATCAATAACAACCAATAGTATCAAACAACATATGTTGACCACACTAATCATATTATATAGTTGCTATTTAACATAAAATTATATATAATTATTAGTACATGACGATATATATAATATACATATATTAATAATACATGTATACAACCAACAACATCACACAAATATTATCAATACTGCACTTATGTAATCACTCAACACATACACAATCATACATCTTTGCTGCATACATACTCCATCAATATCAATGTTATACATTGGCATCAATCCCATCTAATACCCATATACTAACCATACATTATGTTACTAATTATTTACACGTAGCACACTGCTTATACTATCAACCAAAGTAAAAACATAGTAACCTCAAACAACCAAACATCCTACCACCTAAATATTCTAATATTCCATAATAAAATAATTACTAGTTATAGAACACACCATCATCCACTCATACCATGCATAATACTTACTATTACTATGTATTATTTCTATACATACGCCCATTTGTCTACATACATATTATAATTCTTCAATCATATATCATATTATTATTAATCATAAACACATCATATTAGTCATATAACCTATATATCCTATATTTTATACACCCGTATAATTATTATGTTATACCATAATATCCATACAATTATAGCGGTATAATTACTTAATCCAATGCTATCATATTAGGTATGCATTATAACATATATACTAACATAATACTTATGATCACACTATACTTCCTAATACTTCCAAGAAATTTCAAATACTCCCAAATACTTCCAAACAATTTCGAATATTCCCAAATACTTCCAAACACTCCCAAATACTTCCAAACATTACACTTACTTCATTACATACATCATATCTATACATATAATATATACTCAATATCATATACACATAATACTAATATTTATTGCATATTTTAAAATACATATTACAGTATATACAAACATACATACATACATATTATATCTATTCATATATATACACTTTTAACAACTATGTATATACCACATGTATATTATATATATATATATATATATATATATATATATATATATAACATTTATATTATGCTATATTCAATATCATATACCCCCCATCTATCTTACATCACATATTATGTTATACATATTTAAATTTATGTCATATATATATATATATATATATATATATTATCATACACTACTACACTACCTACTTACACACATAAAATAAAATAAATAAAATAAAGAGAATATGAACCAATAAAGACAAGTGGCTCAGTTCCTCCAAAAATAGACAAAGAGTTACACTTCCTTTAAAAAAAATAAAAAAATAAAAGAGAATATGAACCATTAAATACAAGTGACTCATTTCCTTCAAAAATAGACAAGGATTTAAACTTTCTTAAACAAATAAATAAAATAAAAGAGAATATGAACCATTAAAGAAAAATGGCTCATTTCCTCCAAAAATAGACAATGAGTTACACTTCCTTAAACAAAATAAATAAAATAAAAAAGAATATGAACCATTAAAGACAAGTGGCTCATTTCCTCCAAAAATAGACAAGGAGTTACACTTCCTTAAACAAAATAAATAAAATAAAAGAGAATATGAACCATTAAATACAAGTGGCTCATTTCCTCCAAAAATAGGCAAGGAGTTACTCACATATATTGAAAATAAAAATAAAATAGAAAATGGAACCACTATTAAGACAAGTGGCCTATTTCCCCAAAATAGACAAGGAGTTACTCATCAATGTAACCACCACCATCCAAGTGACATAAATAAGCCTATAAAAGCATACCATCAATAAAAAATCCAAAATACATATAGGGTACAAATGCCACTTAATAAATCATATTAATGTTTAGTAATAATAAACCTATATCATATTAATAACTTAGCATTAAATCAATACTGATAATGGTACATAGTACACACTATTATAATGACAATTATTTACTTATCAATTAATAATCATAATGAATCAGTAAATAAATCATACCACAAGAAGCATTTAAATATTAACAATTCAATGAGAAGTACAAGAGGAAATGCATGATGAACACGCATCAACAAATCGCGTCATTGGACAGCAAAAGAGGCAATGCACAATCATCAACCAGTCAAGTCATTGCATAGTAAAATAGGAAATGCATAAGCATCGATCAATCAAATAACTGAAGTAGTAAAAGAGGCAATATACAAGAATTGACCAATCAAATCAATAAAGTAGTAACATAGGAAATGCAAGGTAAACATGCATCAACCAACCAATCTACTTGATTATTAGATATGCACCACATAGTACTTACCAATCAACCTATTGAACAATAAATGTGCAATATTAATTAATTCTAAAGCAAACAACAAACTGATATCTGAAGTGAGGTTTCTTATTCTTCCATTAACATAAGGGAGGTTAAATTTTTTCACAGAGCATATTTATAATCTCCAAATGCATATAAACAAAAGATTTATTACTCTGTGGAAGGCCCAACAACGGCAATGTTGGAACCTAAGCTCTGATACCACCTGTAATGTGCCCCGAGGGTATCAAAGAGTATTAGGGACATATCATTAGATCTCTATGGATAATTAGAATATTTTAGCACAGCAGAATAATTTTAATAAATATTTAATTTCATTTTCTAGAATTTAATTAGGACAAAATATCGATAATTCCAAATAAACGAAAATAAAATTCATAATTGATCAAGAAAATTGAACCAAGGTTGGGGAATATTATACAAAACTATATAACATCATTATGCATCCATACCAAGAAAAAACATAGGTTACTTGCACCTAAAAGGGTCATTTTCACTTAATCACGATTAACTAGTAATTAGGGTACTAATTGCGACACTTAGCGACACTAATTGACGACACTTAACATAAATTCATTTGTTTATCACCTAATAATAATTTATCAATACCAATGGCTAATTAAAACATAATATGATGTAAATAAGGCCTAATTATCATTTTCCAATTAATTAAACAAAACAATTACGAAAATGACTCCACAAGACTAGTTAACTAGTATTTAACACAAACAACTAGCCTTGCACGAACTCAACACACAACCATGAAAATAAACAAAACCGTGAACCTACATCTATTATACATATATTTAACCATGCACTTACAGCCAAATAAATTTTCATTTTGAGGTCACATCCTTTCACATAAATGATGATTCTTTCAAGCTAAATCAATGCAACTAGTTAATAAACATTGCTAGGAATTTAATCCAATCAATTGTACTGAGTTCCGGAGAACATAGAGGAAAGGGTAAATATATGGAAAATATAATTCTATATTAAAATTAAAGTACCAAAAACATATCATATGGATGTACATTCCAAAAATTACGAAAACATAGATTCAATCTACAAACTAATTACCCATTTCCACCAATTTGAAGCTAGTTTCCATTTCTATTTTCCAAATGAAAAATAATAAGAAAGTATTGACTGCTTCATCTCATAGAAATCATATCATATTTCCACTAAATTCAAAGAAATGTACCTTTCCACTCATAAACATTCCTCTTATTAATTCATCAAACTAGCTAAATCTACTTCTCCAAATTGGCTAGAAATTGAGGAATCAAATAAGATAAATGCATAAACAATTTGCAGAGTCATTAGGAATTCATTCCAAATATAAATATCATGTATTATAATTCTTATAATAGGTATAACTCATGCAAACATTTCTTCAAACACTTCTCCTGGACATTCATAAATCCATTAAAACAATTCTTTCAAAGGAGCTAGTGAATGGAAACAAAACTAGGATTTCGATAAGAAAATATAGAACTATATAGGAAGTATTCCAAAAATTTATTCATAAATTTAAAGTGTAATTATCATATCTAATATCAATTATCTCACTCAGGAATTTTCTCAAACATTTCACATGCCAAGTCTTGAAACTACATAAAACAACCCAACTGGTGAACTAGTTTTCGAATAGAGGCTAGAAACACTGTAGAGAGGTGCTTCCAATAATTCCTAAACTAATGCAAAATAAAAGTACACATAATATAAATAAAATAGGATCAATTATCATATCTTTAGAATAGGTTCCAAATAAACATTTTTCTTAAGCACTTGCTCTCAAAATACCAAAACTAGTTAGCTATTGTTCCCAAAAACCAGTAGCATAATGTAACTAAAATATATGAGAGATTTATTCCATAATTAGCTCATATATTTTATCATAAATTTCATGTGAAACCATATAAGAATCATATCATAGCCAATTAATTTAAATAAACTTGAAATAAATTACTTATCTTGCAAAATACGCAACCAAAATCGACTATGCCACGTTCCACCTAGCCGTAGACACGATGCAAGCCAAAAATCACTTTGCAATGGTCACCCCTGAGTTGGAACCATGATTCCACAAGAAAAAGTGCACTAAAACACAAAACCCATATAACATTGGTCCAACCATAATCCAATGGCAAGTGGATTCCACATCACTTCCAATCCACGATATCCAGTGGCAATTCGAGGACAAAATTTTCAGGATAAATCATTCCAACCACAACCCAATGGAAAGTATTCCTCGACTTCCAATCTAGGGAAATTCCACTGGCTCCAGAACAAAAGATTCATAAATATATCAATCCAAACTCAAATCCAATGGCAAGTGGATTCCACATCACTTCTAATATAGGATACCCAAAGGCAATTCCAGGACAAAATAGTGGCAATTCCAAAGTAACTCAACTTGGGTACAGGATCACCAAGGGTCCACCAACCACCAAACACTCATGTCAAGAAAAACCAAAACCAATCAAACCATTACCATAGAAAAAAAAAGATCCAAGAGCATGCATAACCAACAAGAGAGACTAGCTCCCATCCACCCAAATCCCATTTCCCAAAAGCAATTCGAATTGGAAGAGAGAGAGACAAAAGCATAAGAGTTACATTCCAAAAATAGCAAATAGGATTTACACATCATAAGGCTACACCAGGATATTTTTTAAGGATTCTAATATTATACTTAAGTATAGTATTCTAGGCGATTATTTTGGATTGAAAAAAAATATATATAGAGAGGTAGGCAAATATTAAATATGAAACATACAATTTACTACTGATATTTGTAAATTTTGGCGAGAATTGTTATAAAAAAACATATTTTATGTAAATATAGGCGATATTAGGGACTAAAAATGACCAAATAACAATTTTTGTTTTTGAAAAAAAGCCCAAAAAATAGCCAATTGACAAAATTTCGCACCTAAAAATTACAATGGGCTACACCAAGAGACACACTAACCCAACTTAAGAGGGTGCACTAGGTGAGAGAGAGAGAGAGAGAGAGAGAGAGATAGAGAGAGAGTGAATCCAGTTTTAATAAAAAAAATCCCGGAATAATAAAATCAAGGAGTAACACAACATAAGAGGGTGCACATGAAAGAGGGTCCACCAAGTCCACAACAAGGGTATACAACATCAACATAGACAAAAATAAAAATGCAAAAATTTTCCCAAAACCCCTTGCTTGTAACATCATGGTTCCTCATATGCTCTTTTGTGGCATCGGTCGATCCAGTTGTTTTATTTTATTAATTAATTAATAATAATAACATAATAATAATAATGTGCAAGTCATAGTCTTGGCACCTCGTGCCATAATGTCATATCATCAAAATAATAATAACATGTGCAAGGGCTAAACCAAAGGGTATTACAGTTGAGACATGGAATCCATATTTAATAGCGAGGTGTTTCCAAGTCAAGATTGACCATCGCATTTTATAATATTTCCTAGAACAAAGGTTTTCATCACTAAAGAAGCATAAGTGTGTTAATAAGATTTTGGGGTATTATTATGAGATCATATATAATAAGGGTAAATAAATCACTAGTACAAAATGAGAAATTAATGACTAAAAAAATGACTTAAAATTCGACTATAAACGACTATTTTTGAATCGATGACTAATAGTATCCAATTTCCACTATCTTATCTCTAGTCGTATTTTGCTAGTCATTAATTGGTTGATTTATTAGTCATTGATTTATTCATTGATTAAGTCATTGATTTAGTTATTGATTTAGTCATTGATACTCACTGATTTACTCATTGATTATCACAATTAGTGACCAAATATATGACTAAATAAACTACTAGATGATAACATATTAATGACTAAGCTAAATACGACTAAACATTAGTCGCGCTATAATATACCGAAAATTAGCTACTAATAGTCGTATATATGTGAATTTAGTCATTTTCTTAGTCACTAATTTATGATAGGGTACGGAGGAATCGAACCACCAATCTCCTGCCTATAATTAGGCAGGTGCTCCACCATTGAGCTAGCACCCTTTAAGAAGTTGTTATTGCTTGACAATGATGATATTCAAACAAATTTTGCATGGGAACAAAATGAATGTCAAACATATTCAAGAATAATGCTTCAAGTACTAAAAGAATTCTAAGATATAGCAGTTCAACTATGACAATGATGAAAATTCAAAGAAGAATGATCTTACAAACTACGCATGAGTACAATAATCCATGGCTATACAAATTATTAGGAACAAAAGCAAGCTGCTGCCCTTCAAAGACATAAAAGAATAAAAGATCCAACTTGCAATAAATTTGTTTTAATTGTCTATCAATTGTTGATCTCTCGACATCTAGAGACGTTTTCCTGTTTGAGATCCAAAATACATACAGTTATCTTCAACTTCACTTCTTCAAAACCAGTTGTAGTAAAAATTATTCTAGGAATTGTCTTATGAGCAACAGCCACTTTTTGAACAACAGGCTGCCCTTTCATTTGTACAGTAGCAGGTCTGCTTCTATTCATGGCAGGATGACTTGCCATCCTGCAATACAAAATAAATGGAGTTAAGTCAATAGTATTTCATAGAAAATAGAAAATATAATCTCCTTAAAAGCAAGATGTCACAATGAGGGCTCTATCTAGGACGCTCTATTTTGGAGTATAGGGGAAGTTGTTTTGTCGAAAACCCTCTTTCAAGGCTATGCTGCATCTTAGGAAAGAATTCCATGTAAAAAGAGAAACATATCAATCTCTCTATGGTTCAACAATTTTGTGAAAACAAGGATTTGCTCGATAAATATGCTTAAGATGCTGGAAAGATTTTAAAGCTTGGAGCCTCAACAAAATTGTTACGAAGATGGGTTAGTGATGCGAATGCATGCAACCCAGAAATTACAAATGTCCAGGACCAGGCAAAAGATTAATTGAAAATGGAATTATCATTGGCACTATTGACTCTAAGAAATTGTTTAGAAACAACAAATAAAGTGTGGGATATAGTTCTTTGATGTCGTGGATCAAATGCAATCAATGAGAGGTTAATCAAATTTGATATTTAAATTTTTTATGTTAAAATATCTGAGTCACTGGAATAGGGACAAGTCATATGGTAATTCCACCACAAGTAAAGAGGAAAACAATAATAGAATATGGTTGAAGGTTCAATCCATAAGCAACAAAAATTTCAAATAAATAAATGATGGGCATGAGTATTTATAATTTTATATGCTTGCAACATGCAAACTTCTGGATACAATTCATTTGGGCATGAATATATTGAGGATATTGATAGATATGCTCAAGATGCTTGCAATATTTTATAGCCTGGAACCCTGGAGCCTGACCAAAATTGTTATGAAAATTCCCATGCATAGGCATGTCTAAGGCATCATGGCATAGTATGAATAACTGTAGAGAATCCATGACAAAACAAAAATAGATATGCCTACAAAATAATATATCCCATATGCAACAATGTCTAAAATTGGATATTCTCCACCACCAAGTGTATATGATGAAGAACATAAAAAAAATTAACTAAGCCAACCAACCAAGGAGACCCTTTTAGAAGTGAATCTCAATGCCTCAGGACTGAACCTGCTCAACATAATAGATTAGAATATCCTATTCAATGATCTATATCTTATAAAATCTCTGCTTTCTCAAAATAATAGAACAGAGAAAGCCATAGCAAGAGACCAATACAGAAAAACTCTGAATTTTTTTCAAAACACAAATTTATATTCTTGATTTTGTAATAACCCTTGCCAATACTACCCTGGACTTTTAACTCAATTGTTGTTAGGGAAGACTTGTTTATACCACTACTCCTCCTTTAAACTACTGCTACTTTGTTTTCTCTTGCCAACTGATAATGGTTAGGCTTACTGTAACGGTTATTTAAATCCCGCTTTTGTCAAACACCTCACTTTCCATCAACTATAGCATACTGTTGGAGTCTAGAGGCTTGAAGATATACTGTATGGAATATTTTGGTTTTGATATTTCGTTAAACACTTCCTCTGCCTACTAACTTCTTCACAACTTAGTTCACAACAATTGAAATGCGTGGGGCAGGCAGAAGCTTGGAACTGCACCTTCGGTTTCATGGAATCGTTGGTAGTGAAATGCGTGGTTCTGTTGGGAATCCATGACATGATCACCCATGAAGGTCCCCACGCCACTCTTTTCCTCAACAAAATCGCATCCAGGCTGCCCACTGATTCACCCGACGCCTCCTACCTCTTCAGAATCATGCACTTCTATTAAATTTTCAAAATTTACTTCAATCTGATCTAGGATCTTAACTGAGAGAACAACATGTACAACAAATCTACAACATATCAATCATGGACACAATAATGCAAGCACACAATAGACACAGAGTTTACTTGGGGAAAACCATAAAGGTGAAAAACCCCAATAACTTCCTTAGAGATAGATAGAGCAATGATACAACCAGAATACAAGAGATAGTCTTCTCCTAGCAACAGAGCCTCCTCCTCATAAGTGCGCCACTTTCCGAATGAGAGAAGTGTGTGTAATGAATGAGCAAATAGAGATCTCCCGATCTCTATTTATATTTGCCTGTCCTGCCCAATAAACTAATGGGGCCTACATGTCTAGCTTAACCCATGGTTAACTTAATCCGGGCCGACCCCACACTTGGTGGTCTAATAACCCTTTGACCCACATGGCCGACCCCCAATAGGGTGGTCTAATAACCCTTTGAACCACATGACTTATACAGGGCCGACCCCAACAAGGTGGTCTAATAACCCATCAAGTATAAGTTACGACACTTACAATATAAATGACGACACTTCCATATAGAGGAATAATAACATCTCTATAGGAATACAAACATTTATGTATAGAGGAATAATACCATCTCTATAGGAGTACAAAATACATATATGAAGTACATGGGTGAAATACATTCCGAAGTTACATATTCATCAACACTCCCTCTTAACTAGGAAGGTATTTCTCAACACAGGTCTTCTAGCACAAGTATTCTTCTCAGATCATCGTCACTGGATAATCATCATCGAGTCATCGTCATCATCACTGCTGCTGCTATCTCAATCAATCTTTGAATCTACTCGTCATAGGAAGTTCTACAGAGCTAGTCCTTTTTCATACTGGATGTAGGACCACCACCTGCAGGTCTTCATCATCTGTGCGAACGGTCTGATAGAGGTGGTCTCTCAACACTAATTTTATGTGTGGATGCAATACTAGAAAGAGCATCCCAGGAACATTTATGTGCCTAAGCACGACCGGCAAGATCTCCCGGGACTGATTACATGCATCTCCTCCATAATACCTTTAAAGAGCATCCCAGGAACATTTATGTGCCGCAGCATGACCGGCAAGATCTCTAAAGAGCATCCCAAGACTTATTATGAGCACACAGCTGAACCTCTCGGATCTCCAGGACTGATTACATGTGGATAGACAGAACCTTTAAAGAGCATCCTAGGAACATTTATGTGCTACAACACGACCGACAAGATCTCTAAAGAGCATCCCAGGACTAATTATGAGCACACAACTCAACCTCTCGGATCTCCAGGACTGATTACATGTCTCCATAGTAATACCTCATCCGAGGACTGATTACATACTACATAGCAATACCGGAAAGAGTATCCCAGGAACATTTATGTGCTGCAGCACGACTGGCAAGATCTCCCAAGACTGATTACATGCTATTTGCACAACCTGCCACATATCATCTCTGACCTCCAAGTATCAACCTGATACTCATGATCCAACGGATCATCATCGCACAAAGCATTATCTTGATGCTCATGATCACACTGATCATCATCACTGTACCATCCTGATACATATCATCTGGAGCAACACCCGGAAGCTCGTCATCATGATCATCCTGATCATACAATGCATCCACCTGATGCATACCAAGTATCTACCTGATACATATCATCATACATGATCCACCTGATCATACAGTGTATCCACCTGATACAAATAAAAATACATGATACATATCAACATACATGATCTAATTGATCATACAATGTATCCACCTGATACATATGCAGATACATGGTCCAAGCATCCAACGTGATGCATATACAAAATACATACAAATGATCCAACTGATCATATCCATCATCCAACATGATGAGTTAATACATATACATATAAATGATCCAACTGATCATGTTCAGCATCATCCTGATGCATATACAGAGCAGTAACTGGAGCACCGTCCTGATGCTCATCATCCATGATCCTCCTGATCATCACAACATCATCCTCTTCAGATCATCTCATCATCCATGAAGTACAACCCAGATGCACATCATCCAGCACTTACACCACCGACATGAGAGAACACATCTACCACCATTCAGGGAAGGCTCTAGACCTTAATTTTTCACCATGGGATAACACATCTACCACCATGTGAAAAATGGCTCAGCAATTACATCACGACCATGGGAGAACACATCAACCATGTTAGACAAGCTCATGTACATCTGCATCTTCCAGACTCATCACTTCCCTTTGGAAGAAATATCGATCTGAAGTGCACCAAGCTTCTCTCTGAAGTACTCAAAATCCCCTCTGGCCAATGTCTTGGTCAATACATTTGCAACCTGCTCATCCGTTGCAACATGCTCTGCTTTGGCTTTACTCAGTGCTACACAGGACTACTTCCTTCTAAACCAAGAGATCACACCTGAACCCATACTGAAGCAGCACCCAGAAGTGCTCTTCCTATCTGCAGCACTGCTTGCCCAATCTAAATCAACATAACCCTGCAGGTTAAACTTTTGATTCGCATCATACTTGAGCCCATAATCAACTGTACCCTTCAGGTACCTCAGAATATGCTTTCCAGCAACTAGGTAAACATCTCTCGGATCTGTCAGGAACTGGCTCAATGCAAAGCAAATATCTGGTCTCGTGTTCGTCAAGTACATAGAGGACCCAATCATCTGACGATACATAGTGACATCAACCGGATTAGATGAAGCATCACATAGAAGCTTCAGGTTCGATGCCATAGGTGTGGCCATGGCCTTGCAGTCCATCATCTCGAACCTATTAAGGATCTCTACTGCATACTTCCCTTGTCCAAGGAAGATTCCATCTGCACTCTGCCACACCTCCATGCAAAAAAAAATAGTGCATCATCCCCAAGTTCTTCATCTTGAACTCGACAGCAAGCTTCCGTTGCGTGTCAGCAAGCAATCTATCTTCACCTATAACAAACAGGTTATTCGTATACAAAAGTAGTATCACTGGATTTCCTTCCTCAACCTTGTAGTAAAGGTTGGAATCTGCTTTACTCTTGGTAAAGCCCAAACTGGATAGAAAGCTGTCTATCCTACCATACCAAGTTTTGCACATATATGACTCCCTGTCATGTGTCTCAGAACCAAGTGGCTACTCCACATACACTTCTTCTTCAACTACACCATTCAAGAAAGTTATCTTGAAATCCATCTGGTGTATCTTCCATTTCATCACTGCAGCTAGAGCAAGTACGGATCTAATGGAAGTGTATCTGGCTACAGGAGCAAAAGTCTCTATGCTACCACCTGTAGCATGCTTGATCTTGTAGATCCTCTTTGAAGTCACTACAGACTCCCCTTCAAGTATTGGCGCTGCATCCCAAACATCTTCATGATCAACTAGTACTCATCGATCATGGCATTCTTCCCAGATTCCGAGAACTTCAATATCTTCAGTATTTTCAATAGATAACTTTGTTGCTGAACAAATGTTGTAGTCCTTCTTTTGTAGGTGATGGTATACAATCTTTCCTACACAACAAGTTAGATTGCATGATTAGAAAATATCTCATAGTTTTCAGAACAAATTCTTACACATAAAGAAATATGTCATACAATCATGCAATTATTTTAGCCAATGCTTCAATACAACATTTATCCATATCTCGTAACTTTCTAGATGCCTTCCAATCTCTACCAAAACATTGTTAAGAGTGTGCACAACTCCTAGCATGTCAGCAAAGAGGTTTCATTCTAGATAAGTAGCAATGGAATGTTGTACAGTGCCATAGGCCACTTACCCATCAAATGCATATTAGTAGTATACTGTTCATTAATGCAATAATTCTAATATGCACAATACATATCCTAAGTCTAGGAACATAATCCTATACATCATTGAACAATTCTATTTGAACAAACAAATATGTAAGAAATGGTAATTAAAATACTTATCTTTGTTTGTTTGTTGGGTGGACTCCCTCTGAGTCTTTGCTTCCTTGCAGGAGCTGTTGGAGTGTGCTCCCTCTTGATCTTTGCTTCCTGGATTACCTGTACTTGAACTTATATCCATCCTTAATCACTATGCATGCTTATTAGTATCATGATTGTGTCATCCTTGTAATCTCATACATTCATTAGTATATTCTTAATACTATCAAAACACAATAATGTTAAGCATGTATAGTCATGGTCATTTGAAACAGAAATAATAAGCATTAGTATTCAAGGTTTCAGGGAAGTCTTCTTTTACTCATGCATATTCTTATTTGATCATAGGACTCTTCTGGTTAGTTAAATCATCAATCAAGATAAGAGATATAATATGCATAAAACCCGTGATTACTCAAACCTATACCTTCATGATTCTTCTGGTTAGTCATATCATCAATTATGGTAAGAAACATAATATGCATACAACCATGACTATTCAAACCTATGACATTATCAACAACACAACAGTATAAGATCCTAACACAAGGTAGGATTCTAGCTTGATATAGGAAAAAAATACCTGGATTAGCATGCTAGCTAGTTATGTCTAACATACCCGCATAATGTCTTCTGGTTCTCTTCAATGACTTGTGCTAGTAACCTGCATGTCTCATAAGTTATCCATTGTAGGACCAAGTTATACATACCTCGTAAGTAGATCTTCTAAGCGATCCATGACAATGGATGAATCTTTGTCCTCATGTCATCATGATCATATGTTCTTGAACCAAAACATGATTTGTCTTTCTTGGTGTACCTTTCATGTTAGCAGACAACATAAACCTCATACAACACCATAATGCATTAGTACAATCATAAGTGTCAACACCCTAATCAATGAATATCTTCTATCATGCATTCATAATTTCATTAAGGTGATACGACAAGTCTAGAGTTAATCAAGATTGTACTAACCATAATAATATGAAGACAAATATACCATAAACTTAATCATGAACAAATATTGAAACATACCTAGATAATTCATACCTGTCGATATTGCTTGTAATCTTCTTATGTAAGGCCTTAGCCTCATCTCCCTCTGAAATAGGAACTTCTTCACTTATGCAGGTGACCAATCCATCTTCTTCTAGGATTAACCCAATCCACTTGATTTGCAAGAACTGGATCTGGAGCTGGATTAGGGTTTGTCAGAGAAACCCCAAAATTCAAACTTTGAATTTCAAACTTCCGAAAGGATAGAAATATGCGCCTTGATGAGCTGATCAAGCTGGTATATTCAGAATTTGAAAACTGCAAAGTTTCACTCCTCAATTTTGCCTTTGAAACTTTCGGATTCACTGTACGTGACCCCGAACTGGGGTTTGATGAAGCCCACTCTTCTACCCAATCAAAAGGTTTGATCCAAATCTCTAAGCTTCTATTTTTCTGAGGAGCTTCCAGCCGTGGTCACAAATTTCAAAAATTCCCATTTTTGCAGAAGCCCTAATTTTCCACTTTTTCGATCAAAGTCCTGAACTAGGGTCTGATCAAGCCCGGTCTTCTACCCAACCAAAAATTCTGATCTTGGTCTCTAAATTTCTATTTTGATGAGTAGCATTCATCCATAGTCTTTGATTACAAAAATTCCAACTTTCTCTGAAACCCTAGATTCCAGAAGCCATGAATGAATGTGCTCAAAAATAATTCTGTTTTGACAGAAATATGTACCTGATTGTTTTTGGTGTAACTCCTCACTTTTCAATCCACAGGGTTTGAAATTTTTTTTTGTGGTATCCTGACCTGTCATCTTTCCATCCCGATAGGTCTGACCTTAATTGGATTCTCTGAGAGAGAGTTATTCCAAGTGTCGCAACGTGACCTTTTTATGGGATAAAACAGGAGAGAGAACTTGCAGAGCGTGCCACATGTCACTGGTTCAACTTCGGCCTCTAAAAACATTTACTGAGATAGTATAGTCTGTGTACTACCTGTCACTTTTTACGAAATTTCATTTGGATCTTCCTAGCCCAAGTTATGACCTTTTTTCCAAGGTCACCTATTTTGGACTCAGATCTGGAAGAGGCAGAAACCCTATATTGTACAAATCATAAATCCCAAATTACAATGAATTATAGGTTTTCCATTGGACACATAGTACATAGGGATCTTATCTTCGACCTATAAAAGTTTCAGATCCAAAAACATCGCCAAAATGGATTTATAGCGAAAGTTCTATGATGACTGGTTTTTGCTATATCAAGCCCTAGCATCGTAAGTGCAACAAGTGTCATACATGCCATATCATGCCTTCTTTAAGGCTAGCTCTGATACCATGTTAAATTTTCAGAATTTACTTCAATCTGATCTAGGATCTTAACTGAGAGAACAACATGTACAGCAAATCACAGCATATCAATCATGGACACAATAATGCAAGCACACAATAGACACAGAGTTTACTTGGGGAAAACCATAAACGTGAAAAACCCCAATAACTTTCTCAGAGATAGATAGAGCAATGATACAACCAGAATACAAGAGATAGTCTTCTCCTAGCAGCAGAGCCTCCTCCTCATAAGTGCGCCACTTTTCGAATGAGAGAAGTGTGTGTAATGAATGATTAAATAGAGATCTCCCGATCTCTATTTATACTTGCCTGTCCCGCCCAATAAACTAATGGGGCCTACATGTCTATCTTAACTCATGGTTAACTTAATTCGGGCCGACCCCACACTTGGTGGTCTAATAACCCTTTGACCCACATGGCTGACCCCCAACAGGGTGGTCTAATAACCCTTTGACCCACATGACTTATATAGGGCCGACCCCAACAAGGTGGTCTAATAACCCATCAAGTATAAGTTATGACACTTACAATATAAATGATGACACTTCCGTATAGAGGAATAATAACATCTCTATAGGAATACAAACACTTCCATATAGAGGAATAATACCATCTCTATAGGAGTAAAAAATACATATATGAAGTACATGGGTGAAATACATTCTGAAGTTACATATTCATCAATAGCTTCCTCATGGCTAGGGGCGTCTTTCGCGCCTCTGTTGTCAAAAGCACGGAGGACAGAAGTATCTGCGAGACGAGATACCGCTACAAGACGATTTTGTCTATTTGTAGGCCCAGACGACGATCGGTGATTTCGCCGGAAAAAGGAATTCCGGTCAAAATGATTGATACTTTAGACAACTCCATTCTATTATGTTGTAGTCTATCGCGCATTTTTTTTAAATAGCATATTTTTTGGCTTGTTTTGTTTGGAATTTGGTTGGAAAACTGCAAAAAAATCTTGGAATCACTTATTATATTAACATGGATTCTCTACCTTGTTTGGTTAATTCTCTAGTTTGAAAGATAATGCAACATAGGCTAGACAATTTGTTCCTTGAACTAGTGAATTTTGCATGTACACTTTGAATTAGGATATATCAAAGATTGAAGAAATCTTGTGTAAATGTATGAAATGCTATAAATAGTGTCAAACTATATGATGCAAACATTTTTCAATAACTTATATAAAGTTCACTTCTGAATTAAACAAAGCATGCACATTTTGGTTATGACCGGTCTCACTTAATACTATGGCCCATTGGTTGTGAGACTAACATAAATTAAAGACATCAAATAAATGGTGTATATTTAACATGCTTACTATATTTGTAGGATATTTTATGGTGACAATAATGATGATGTGTCAAATGAAGGATAAACCCCAAAATCAATGTGCTCATTGTCCAAAACCATAAAAATATTTGAGGTTAGCATTTACAACTTCATGTTCACACGATTTCATAAAATGATAACACTTATACATGTCAAATGAAGGAAATACTTGCCGTGACTAATTGTTTGGGCTGTGTTGTCACTAATTACCTATTTTTCTACTATTGCATATAATCTATATTAATATTTACAAATGGAAATATATATAAAGTGGAATAAGTATACTATATTTTGTTTTCAAATGTTAATATTAATATAATTAATGTTACATATGCTATATTATAACTATAATTATATTATATTAAATCAACTATATCACATCGCCCATGGGTCGGGGTAGAGAAAATTAATGATAATGAGTAATTGAGATAAAATATCTTGCTATCTCACTCGGTTTAGGTGTGGGTCTCATTAGCAAGGAGAACCGATTTCAATTCCCCTTAGGAGTGACTTAGTTGGGAGGCGACACCCAAAAACCCAATCAAGTTGAGGCTGGTGTGCTCCAGGCTTGGTGTGATCCTCGGTGATTTTGATGGCTTAGTTGCCCCTCAATCGTGGTTTCTCAGACCACGGGCCACTCCCACATGTCAGGGAGATTCGAGCAAAAAAAAAAAACGTTGTAAATAGAAGGTCACAAGTTCAAGTCCTTGTGGGTACTTACTTACAAAAAAAACCAACTATATCACATATTAATAATTATATTATATTAATATGCTCCAAATTATTTGATGGAATCGGGTAATGAAAATTACAATTTTGACAAATTATTTTTACAATTTGTTAAATTTTAACACTGCAGATGGATTTAGAGACCACCTAAGGTGGTCTCTGAAACCATCTACAATGTTAAAATTTAATAAATCGTAACAATTCATTGTCAAAATTGTAATTTTCCATTGTTGAGTGACACAATTAACATCACATGGGTCTCTAAATATATCTACAATGTTACGATCTACTAAAATTTAACACTGTAGATGGATTCAGAGACCCCCATTAAAGGGGTCAGGGTCTCTGAATCCATCTACATTGTTGAAATTTAATAAATTGTAAAAATTCATTATCAAAATTCTAATTTTCCATTGTTGGTGTGACATAACTAAAAATGACTAATTCATATTCTTAATTGTTGTTAGCTAGTCATATTTATATTCACGTGACTAAATTAGTCATTTATGTTAGTCATTTTTATTTTAGTCACTTGTTATCTAGTCGTATATTTTATCCCATGACTAAATTAGTCATTTATCTTGGTCGTTTTTAGTTGTATTACTTAAAATTGCTCAATTTTAGTCATTTATCTATTGAAAAAACTGTGGTGACTAACTTTTTTAGTTGCTTAGTCACTTATCTCTCATTTTGTACTAGTGAATGTAGTGGTCAAAGCATTATCTAGACAATTTTAGGAGAAGGGTTCCCTCTTTGCATTATTCTTACTAGTTTCAGGGTGGATCGAGGAAGCATGCCAAGAAAGTATGGAAAATGACACCATAAGGAAACTCATCCAAAGGATTCAGGAAGACCTCCAACTAGATATACATGGAATGAATATACATTGAGGTATAGGTATCACATTTTTCTAGCACCAAATTTTGTCTTAAAACATCTAATATTATAGGAGTTACATTCATCATCCACAATAAGCCACCCATGCTTTCATAAATCCTATTAAATCTTTAAGCACTCATTCTTTTGGGAAGGCATGAAAACATACATCCAAAATTTTGTCATGACCTATGAAACTTGTCATTGACACGAGGGAGAGATGGTGAAGTTAGTGGGAGTATGATCCATGCAACCATTTCCAATTTCAATCCATATATGGACTAATATATCTATGGATTTTACTGTGGATATTCCTACAGTTGGTAATAAACTCATATATTATGGTGGTATTCGATTACCTTCCAAAATATGCTCATTATTGCATGCTTTATAAAACCCTTTTACACCATCAGTCATGGCACACGTCTTCATGGATTAGGATTTGACCAATAGGAAAATTAACATCTCATAAATAATTCATTTTTAAAGGGGTCAGTATTTTCTTCAACTTCAACCTATAAAAAAACATACCTCTAAATCAACTTCCAGCAAAAACTATCTCCAAAGTTCTATGGTGCCTACAAGATCCTAGAATGCATAAGGTAATTGGCCTACAATATAGCTCTACCACATGATTCCAAGATTCATCTTGTCTTCATGTTTCCTAACTCAAAAAGGTTGTGGGATCAAATTGTAAAGTGCATACCAAATTATGAGAACTTGATGAGTAAAGGTCCATTTGGATCCAGCTATAAGTAGCATTACATACCAAATAATGCCAATTGCATAGGTGCACGATGAAAGAAGTTTTGATCAATTGGAAAGATATGCAACTAGAATATGCCACATGGTAACCAATGAAGATTTTTTTATCAATTTCCTAACCTTTATCCTTGAGGACAATGTTGGTATTAAAGGAAGAGGCCATGTTAGGGTCTTACCATAGCCCATTACTTTAGGTGAAATGCGAGTTAGTCAACCAATGTATGCATCCATTTCCCTTGAATAAGGCCAACTAGAAAGTAGTGAATAATTAATTAATGTAAACAAGGTATCTTGTTAATTAAGGCCCATTATATAGTTGGTACCCTTTAATTATGGGACTACATGTAGTTAGGGTTTTGGATATAGGAAGTCTATTTAAAGTGTTAGGAGGTTATGGATTTTTTTTCCAAGTGTTATTGTATCTAGAGCTTGGATTACCTGAAAATTTTCCCAACCTTAAGAGGCAAGTGAATGTTTCTTTTGTTGGGTTCTCATAATACAAACAATATCTCTTTTCTATTATCTTATGTTTGGTTATTATGCTCTATAATTTCAAGTTTCTTGCATTGCAAATGTATGTATACACTGTGATTTTTATATGTTAATGTTTAACAACACTATGGATTGAGAGTTGTGGAAACCCCTCCCCCTCCATGGGAATTGCCAAAAAATGTTACCCATTTTCATGGATTTACCCCTACCACACTACCTAAAAGGTCCAAACTTGTTCTTAAGAGTTTGCATGAGAATGGTCATGTTGCAATGGATGTGAGTGACTTGTTCTTGTACATTTGAAAATATCTCCTCTGAATCATCCTCTTGATTGTTATTACTATACTCATATTACATGACTAGGGTTCCAAGACTTCTTCCTTACACCACTTTGTAGATCCTTAAAATTCACAAAAAAAAAACCCAAATAAAAAGTCTTCTCTAATACCAATATGATCTATAAATTCTTGTGGATAATCCAATGGAAATAGTTCATCACAACAAATCTTCTAATATTGTATATTCTTTGATTATGGATTGTTTTAGTTTTGATTGAAAATTTAGTATTCTAGATCAATTATGAAATAAATTGGAATTGAAATGAAAGAAGCAAGAAAATAATGCACCATCCACACAATGAACACAATATATACTATAATAAAATCCAATATGGAAAAACTAGATATAAGGTAAGGTCTATGCTCTACTCTTTTCTTCTTAGCTATGAAATGAAAATACAAAGAAAGGGGCGCTCATTATGGATTTTCCATGGACATTGTGGCCATGATGGTTGCTACATAATCATGTACTTTACTCTAAAATACCACTTCCAAATTTTCTTCTCAACTATGGAACAATAATAATACAAATATAATGGAATATATTCTTTTCCTAGTGGCCTAGTATTTAACATGGAGTGATAGATCTCTAGGGTTAGAGTTTGGTTTTTTTCATGCCTCAACAAACAATTAATGTTATGGTTTGGAAATTCTATAATGTCCTTGAAATTCCACACATAACTATCTCCATATGTGTGATTAATTGAAGCTAATGTGTAATCCACTTGATACCATGGTGATAAACATGATTGGTTAACTAGTGGGAGGAATAAATTTTATATACAAACTCCAATCAAAGTTATTTGTGTGTCCTTATAAATATTTTAATGTGGAGAAACACATCAAGAAGTTGTGAGCTATGATTGATTTTTTTTTACACCAAAAATTTCCATTCAAGGCCTCAAATGGGGTTTAGAAGTTTTTAGACCTTGAATCACAAAAGTGGGCCCTACCCCTCAAATGGGCCCTACAAGACAATAACTCTAATTTATACACCTATAAATTACTAAAATATGTGATCTATTACTATGGTTGATCTAGCCAAGCTAGCTAAAGTCCATGCTACTTAAATAATTTTACAATGGAATTTACTTAGCCTTTAAATAGTATTCAACACACCAAATACCATGGCTAAATAGCATGTGCGACTCAATACCATGGGCCTATAAAATACATATGGTAAGCTAATTTTTTTTACCAAATCAAGGTGGGCCTATTATTGACCAAGTCATGATTCACCTAGTTACAATATCCCTAATGTTAGTTATTTTATTTTCTTTCCATTCAAACCTACCTTTGGTTCCCATACCCATATGTTGTTAGTTATACTAAATGTTTTTTTGTAGAATCCTTTAAGTGTTTTCACTTTTCCATGGGGCTTCCACCATTCAAAATTTACCTTCCATGTCTTCAACTTGTAAATTATCTTGGGTATCTAATGGACAACTCACCAAAATATATCTAAACTTAAAATGCTACAAGGGGCACCGCATTTAAAATAAATTAAAAAATCATTTGGACTCTTTAACTAATATGACATATGAAATACACTGCAATAGAAAATATACACAAAATGGAATGCAAATATTTACCCTAGAAACCCATACTAGGTGGTAGGAGCTTGCACATGAAAATGAGGTAGTGACTAAACAAGTAGAAGTGGGATTAGTGGAATTTGGATATGAGAATGGAATGAAGTGATGATTAATATGGATTTTGAGGGTATGGTAGTGACATATAGTTGTGTCTAGAAATGAAATATAATTTACATGCAACCAACACTACTACATCACCTAATTCATAGTTTTGGTGCTAGAAATGCAGCATCATGTGTGGTAGAAATGACATGTTAAGTGACAATTTGAAAAATTCGATAGAAATTGAATCCATTCATGAAATTTATATGATAAACTTCATCCAAGAATATTATACATGGTTTTTTTATAACACTAATTTGCACCCCAATGACGTTAATGGCACCCCAATAGCATCAGGGTGACCCTAATGGCATCAAATCCTTCCAAACAGAAACCAATTGTCCCTACAATAGATTCAAATGTCCTTAATCACTAGAAGAGCTCCTAAAAGTTGCTAATGACTTTTAAATCCATATCAAATCCACCCCAACATGATGTTCACCATCTCATGAGAAGAGTCTAGTCCTCCCTAACATGATTTCTACTACAAAACTAAAAGTTTTGAGCCTCACGAACTTCCTCCTTGAGGAATCTGCATGACCACACACCTTTCCTTCCAAGAAGGTGTGTGGGCCTTAAAAATGCACAAAAAATATAAAAAATCATGAAATCAGGTAGTTAAGATAACAATTCCTTGATGATAACCACTTACAAATACCTCTTAACCATCTCAACCACATGAAAAACACTCATTAAAAAGGAAATCATGGGAGAGAGGAGGGGAAGAGAAAACACCCATACTATCATTATGTTGGAATAACCTTCCTAGACCAAGAGTATTTATGCTTAATTCACACCTTATAGATTCATGTCTCTAATACATCATCCCTTTTGTGTCCTGAATTTATATTATGGCTTCTTCCTTGTATACAATAGGATATTGAATGCCTGGTAACAAGAATCATGAGTAGTTCAAGTTGTAGAGGGACTAGGAATTTGGTTCTAGGAGTGCCTATAACACGATCATGTATATTTGTACACATTGTATTTTATCATTTGATAGATATCTATCCCCCCCTCACACACAATGTTTTCTCCAATTATTATTGTGTCTGATTCTTTTTGGTTTAAAGGGCTTATCTTCTGATAGGTTAACTAAGATAAATCACTTATGTTATTGATTTATGATTTGGTCTATAAATCTATGGTGCCAAAGTATTTGAGAATATTTTCTACTTGTGTGCATATTTGAAGACATACTACATTGAAGCTTTAGAGGAGGAGAAGGATTGAGGACAACCAATGAAGCACAAGTTCATTCATTCCATTTTCTTGGGCCATTATATTTTTATTCTTAGATATTTGTTCAATTGATTAGATAAACCAATTACCTTAGGGGAATAATAGTATACATAGTTTCTCTATTAACACCATCCCTAGTTGTTAGAAAAAATTTCCCACAATAGTTAGGGTCACTAAAAATCTTGGGGATGAGTTTCTAGCCAAATTGACGATTTCAAAAAGTATTTCTAGTAGGTGAATTGAGATATCAAAGGTCTCCTTGACACATTAAAATCAAATATATGGAGTTATTTTTCAATGATGTCAATCATATTCATGAAATCCTATGTGGAAAGGTTGGGATGCAAACAAAGAAACTTGGTTTCTAGAGAAATATCATCCACATGAAATCAATACTTTAACTCACCCGAGGATTTATACATAATTTTAATGGTATACCAAGTTGATATTCAAAGGATTGAAAGGGTGTACCAGATTTTTTTGGTGTATACATACTTAAATAAATAGGGAATTTGATTCCATGGTCTAAAGTTACGAAAATGTCCATTAAAAGTTTTCCCTTTAGTGACCTAATTTTCTCTTCATGATTTAGTAAGGGGGGTTAGGGGATGAAATGAGGATTGGATGACGCAACCAATCACTCAATTTAAAGGTATATGCATATACTATGATTAGAAATGATTAGTTAATTAATATAAGGCCAAATGAAGGACCTATGACTTTATTCATCTTGAAAATTGAGGGGTCTTACAATTTTTTTTATATATCCCGATTTCAAGGGTGGTATATGATAATGGGGTTGGGGTATCCATAATATATTTTAAATCCCCAACTTAAAATGTGAACCATTGTGGATCCGTTGGAGTCTAAAACACTCATGGTTACCATCGAAGAGATTAAAGAGCTATCAAATTATTAATGGGTAGCCATGGGTTTTTAATGGATTATTTATGGTATTATGTTCTAGTATTCATGAAGTGTAGATCATGATTTGTACATTATTATGCTGCTTTGTCGTGATATCAAAGGAATGAAATTGTAAGTTTTAGGAGCTCGCACACTTGGAAGGTTTGTTGACCTTCCAAGGTAGCAATGTGCATCTCGTTAGTCGTTAGAGAATAGATAACTATGATATCTAACCTATCTTTCAAGTGGATTATGTAGAGTCTTCATCTTGATCTAGGTAGGTTTGGTTGCATGAGCAAGTCCAATCATTTAAAATTTAGTTTTGGGGAAAAATAATTTCCATCACTTATCTAGAAGGAAAAGAGACTTTCTATGTCAATAATTTCCTTCTTTGAATCTCAACTTAGTGATGGGAATTCTCAAGAAGCCTATTACTCACTTTCAAAGTGAAGATCCCTATAAACCCATTGATTTGTCCCCACAAGTACAATAAAACTCAATGATGGAAGCATTAATGAGTAGATCCTCACTTGGAGAAGTTGTATTCTCTCTAGGAAAGCAATCTTACTTTCAACCAACTCTGTTTATCACATCATCTCTAGAGATAAATCATCTTGAGGTACATTACATAGAGGTGTAACATAATGATCCTCAATTGTATGGATATCTTCACTCAAGTATGCTTCCATGAAAATGGGTGTGGATTGTGTATCAATTTTAATGTCCACGCCATGCATAGATCCCCATAAGACATTTATTGAGTACTTACTAAGAAACTTCTTTTCCAAAGATTTCAAGGAAATTTCCTAATAGCTTGTCTTTGGAAGACACAATTGTTCCCCTCCCTTTTCATTCTATTTTCTTCATATTAAAAAATATGTTGTTATCTCTTTCTTTATTTATTCCATCTCTTTAATGTTTATTTAAAAAAAATGGGGTGTTAGTTGAGATTTGTCTAACTAAACCTAGACAACTATTGGGAAGCAAACACTACACATTGATACAAAGATACCATTTTTCATACAACTACAGAGATTTTTAATTCATAACAAGTGTGTCATCAACAAGTTGGAATAGTAAAGTATTGTTCATTTTGATATCCACTATCTTAATGCTCCCAACCATCAAATGTATTTCAAAAAATATCTATAAATTGATGATTTCCTCAATCATATGTGGACATGGGGGAATGAACTTTGGTCCTTACATATCTTATACGTTTCTATGATCTCCATAATGAGTGAAAATTTATCTTTCCATTTTTATAATGGTCATAATATTCCATATGTTCCATCTAAATCTTCAAGTGTCACATGCAAGAATTTAACCTAAATCTACAATTTTAAGAACTCCACTTACATGGAAATGTATGTAAATGAATTTTATTTATTTATCATCGCTGAAATAATTATCCATTTATGTAATGATTATTGTGTGGTTGAGTTTATAATTATGTATCACATAGTAAGTGATTTGATATATCAACATTATAGATCCATCTTAACTTTGAATTTAAACACTAAAAGGGATAATAAAGCATTCAAGATGTAAATCTTTTGGTGCTTAAAAAATCTTAAGCAACTATAAATCTAAGTTAATGGGCTCTCTCTCTATATAATTTTATTTTATTGGTTTTATATAAAATTTAAAATCAAATCAATCTTATATGGGATAAAGATCACAATCATTTCAATATCAAATTGTAAAATGCACTTAATTTTTTCAATCTAATTACTGTACATTAAATCCTCTTCTCATTTTAACATAAACACACACATAAACATATACACATAAACATATAATCAAAACCTATACCATTCAAAAAAAACTAAGAGATTCATTACACTATTAACTTCCATCACATTCCTCCCAATAGAAGCTCACAATTTAAGTGATACGAGATGTTAAACACTACCCAAAAAAATTGCAATACAATTATTGTTGGTTGAATTTCCCATGAATGTTATGCTACGGCTGATTAATTAGGCCTCATAGTTTGCTGGTGGAAGAGAGAGGTTTTTCTCATAGTTTGTTGGTGGAATAGAGGTTTTTCATTAGCTTTTGTTAAAAGTGAATATAACATTAAGTCTATATCTTCAAAGTTTTCAAGAGGTAAAATTTGAGTTTTTAAAGTATTTAACCGGAAATAATTGCACAATAATTGTCATTGGTTTTTTTAATTAAATTACGTTTTCCGTAAACGTTGTCTCGACATAGAGTTTTCAAAACTCATCCAATCGCTTTTGATTGAAAGTCGTTTAATATCTAATTTGAGTAATTCAGTTTGGTCACAATGACATCGGCCTTGATCAAACCTATTCAAAGATTTACATCGTACACATATTTTAAAAAAGCGTTTTCGTTGATTTAATATATCTTAAAGTTTTTATTCAAACTTATATATTAAAATGAAAGGTAATTAAAGGTAATTTTTATGAGTCTGAGTTAAATATTTTACGTTTTCAATCTATATTTTTTTCAAGTATATTTTTCGTTTTATTATATTTGAAATTCGTTTGGAAATCTTTAAAAAAATTTAGAATCACATATATTAATTATGTAAATTGCATAATTTGGGTGCCATGGGTATTGGAGGATGTTGAATCTATTTATAAATTCAAAAACACAATTTAAACACTCTCAACTTTAAATTTCACCCAATTTTTTTTACTGTATTCTATGACCAAAACCCATCATAAAATCCAAAATATAGAATAAATAAACTACATTATATCTTAGAGTTTGGGGTGGACTATCATTTATGTTTTTCCTAGATTGAAGGAGGATGAGACAAGTGTACTATCCAAATTGATTTAATGCTCGTAGTTCAAAATTCAAAATAAACAATTATTAAAAAAAGAAATATAAAAAATAATTGGTAGTTGATGTATGGATAACTAGTATCTCATGCATGGATAACACGTAATGACACACAACCCATTTAACTAAAAAAGGTAACATGTAGTTGAGACATAGACAAGAGGGGATTACAACTAAGTATAGAGAACAAGTAATAAATAACTTGTTCATGGCACTTGTGACCTATCCATATTCACTAGCCACAAGTTAAGTAGATGTGCTAATTATTATTAGTAGTATTTCTATGGAATAAAATGACATTCCCAAAGAGTTATTCGAAGTTATTCATATAAATAGAACTTAAAACATAAAATTTATAGACAAGGTTATGAGTGAAACTATATCATAGCAAATGATACGATATTGGTCAACAATGTGAAACTAATAAATTTATATTCATCCATAATTTCAATCACAAAATGTTATTCTTTATTCAAGCATACCATGGAATGTAAGTACAGTCAGTCTCACTTCATGGGCGTTGCTGGAGGGATGCTCTGAGCATTCCTGAAAATGTTGTCAGGATCGACAGTAGTCTTCGCCTTGACAAGCCTGTCATAGTTTTGCAGAAAATATTTGTCACCCCATGATCTTGCTTCTTCAACCGTGGCTGACCTCTGAGGAGGAGCCGCACCTAAATCAAGATCAAGATAGTTGACATAAGAAGCCCTGGGAGAGCTGGAAACGTAAGGAGTCATATACTCATATAATCTTCGAATCGAAGCAATATAGTCTGCATCAGGTTTGGTGGAAGCTTCCCGTTGCCAAGAAACAAAATACTGTATGAAGTATAAATTCCCTGCTCGATGAGGGAATGGGATCTCGGAGGGCTTTATTTGATCATGTCTTCCTCCTAGAGGAGCCAAAATAAGAGTAACATTGAGCTCCTCTTCCAGGTATTTCCATGCTCCTTTCAAAGCCGAGGGCGGGATAGGGGCTTTTACGAAGTCCGACTTTGCTTTGAAGTATTTCTTTTTGAAATTAATTCTGTTGGGCAATTGGGAAGTAGGGGTGGCTCCAATGTAGGATATGGAGTCTATCCAGCTAGTTTCTTTACAGTCGGCGGATAGCATGGACAATTCCGGAAAGCTTTGACTAACAGTTTGGAGAAGTTGATTGACATGGCCGAGATACATTCCATTGAAAGTGGCCATAACATCACGCTGGCCTCCGTTCAGTTGGGTACCCGAAATGAAGACACGGATAAACAGATCCTCCTCAACCGACGGTGCAACGGACTGCCATCGATGAACCAGCTTCGTCACTACGTCTCGCCCCGTCCTGGCCACGTTGAAGACCGTGACCACCGGAGGGACTGCAACGAGATTTATTCTCCATGAAACCACGACGCCCCAGCTGCCTCCGCCACCGCCCCTGAGAGCCCAAAACACGTCTTCTCCCATTTTCTGCCTGTTGAGAAGATTACCTCTCGCATCGACAAGCAGAGCGTCGATTATATTATCGGCAGCGAGGCCATACTTTCTCGACAGCAAACTAAATCCCCCACCGCTGAAATGGCCGCCGGTACCAATGGTGGGGCAGACTCCTGCAGGGAATCCGTAGTTTGCCGTCTTTTGTGCGATGGCAGAGTATAATTGGCCGAGCGTTGCACCGGCTTCTACCCACGCCGTTTTGGAAGGCATGTCGATGTTAATGGCATCCAGATTCATGAGATCGAAGAGAACGAAAGGAACATCGGAAGTAGAGGAGAGGCCCTCGTAGCTGTGCCCTCCGCTACGAACAAGAATCTGCCAACCATGGCTTACGCAACAGCTCGCCGATTTCAGCACTTGTTCACTGTTTTCAGGGACAATCAGAACGTTGGGCTTGCGAACACCGGGCTCAGTGTAACGCAGGTTCTGGAGAGAAAAATTCAACAAGGAATATAATTCTTGTGAAGAGGGGGATGAGGTTGTGAAATTTGTTATATCATTTGCCTCAAGGCATGATATCAGCGCAGAATCATCTTCTTGTAGTGGGGAAGCCATTAGTATAAGCACGTGAAGGTGAAAGAATACAATGCACCATAAACTCAAGAGCGCCATTGTCATTCTCTGTAACTAGATGCAGTCACTCACTCCACAAATCATATGCATATCAACAACCCCAGCCCTCTTGGCTATTTATAAGAAGCTACCTGCCTTGGTCTTGGATGAATAAAGTATGCACGCGTTCTGCATTCCACTTAACTTGCCCGCCTGAAAAATTGAGATGATCACTGGTCCCTTTACCCATACCTTACATAAATGGAGTAATGTATATGATTAGTGTAGCAGAATATTCTACTGTTACGGGTAATCATGAAAAGGAAGCAACAAGATAAGTGCAGCAGGCTTTCAGTGCTTACCACGCCAAACAGCCGCTAGCACAATTATTTGAGACTCGTTTGCATTGTCATTGAATTAGGTGATCTCTTCGTCCCTCTTCCTTTTTGGTTTATTGGGTTTATTAGTTTCTTAGGACTCTTGTAATCAGCCTGCTGCCATTTTATTACATAGAGTGAAATGAGGTGCTCTACATCCCAGTATGAGGGAGATGTTGAAATTAAATTATGGAATGTATCTAAAAAAATCCATGTTGGTTCATAAAATAAAATATTATGAAAAGTAATTAAAAAATAGATGTTCGTTTATAAAATAAAAACTTAAAACTTAAACCCGGATCTATCAATCAAGAGAGATCAAATTTTTTGAGTTTAAATTTAAAAAAAGAAATGCACCTCAAGAAATTGGATCCCTCTCGGTACTTGATAGATACGGATTTAAGATGGATCTATACTGGTTATTTTACACAAGCATTCTAGTTTCACATACCTCAAGTTTTAATAAAAACACTTTACATTCACCGTTGACATGCTTCTATGTTTTGTTTGTTTGTTTGGTTTTGTTTTGTTTTTATTTGACCAATTAGATTTTTTAAGGTCTTATTAGGCCTTTGATTGAGACGATGCACAACTCCAAGGAAACTTTGTAATGTTTGATGGTTTATGTTTGAAGTTAATTGCATATATTTATCAAGTAGTTGAAATAATGTTAGCATTATTTCTCTAACTTTTAATGCTATTTATAAAGGTTATGTACTCTTATTCTTTAGCTGTTGGCATGCTAGCCATGTGTGATTGTTGCATGCTAACTATGTGTGCATGCTCTAGTAGTTTCATCGCCACATCCTTTCTAGCCATCCTCAAAGGCAAAGGAAATACCACTTAGGTGTTCTAGATTGAGATTTCACCCCATTAGTGGGTAAAGAAGCATGGTCTTTTTCTCACCTAGTTGAAACACCATGGGAATAGGTAGAGTTTGAGGCTTATTCGACAACGGGGTAGACAAACCCAGTTGTAGTTAATTACTTTCTGCCATACCTACCAACTAAATAGTTAATGTTGCTTGGCATGTTCCTGCTCTTACTTTTGTTGTAGTTAGTGACTAAACTACTTTTTCTATGGATAAAATGAAACTCAATCAACATTTGCTTCATCGAAAACTATATTTGTTGGTTTAGGAATTGATATTACTAGAGCGATAACTATTTCTAGTAGGTTTTGTCACGTCCCCTCCTATGGACCCAATTCGAGGAAGGGAACATGATACCAATTTCTGGGCTTTTACACAATACTCATCCCCATTCATCAATTCACAGCAATAAAACAAATGTGTGCAAATGCCATTCAATTTAACACAGCAGAAATATTATTCTACACACATTTAACATGCAATTTCCAACATATGGATAAACATGCACCAATTTAAAAACATTTGCAGAAGTAAACACATAAACAACATACTTATCTTCATTGTGCAATTGTCCCAAGGAACTAGCTATGCCACTGCAACGTTCCACCCAACCATAGACCAATTGTGTTCATCAATCTCTCAACACAACTGCCACCCCTGAGCTGGGCATGATTCTTACAAGGAAAAGGGGACATTCAAGCTCATGCACAGCAAAATAATCATTGCATCTAAGCCAAGCCAGTCCACAACTGGATTTATCATGCTAAATATGAACCTTCTTCATCACTGGATACTTGCATTCAAGCTCAAGCCAAAGCAAATGATACCCATAATCCATACCCCAACATACTCTTTTCTCACACAGTAGGCACAATCATTGGGCATGGATACACATTTTCAACAATGGGATTTACAACAAGATGGCCATGGGTTTTCCCCCAAATCGTTTTTAGCCAAAAACGGATTATGGGAGGGGGAAAAACAATCATAGGCAGAAAAATGATTTCTCCCCCACATATCTAAGCATTCAACAACCAAAACGGTCTCTATGGAACCCCAGTTCGATTCCCCTTCTTCCCCATTGGTATATAACACAAAAACGCCCTTCTCTCAGCTGAGAATGAAGGAAAACACATAAATTCGATGGGGAAAAATGCCCAGCAAGCTCCCCACTCGTAAGAGAGCCAAACTTGTTGATGGATAATGGCATGGGGAGCAATTTCGTGGCTCCTTTCTTTCCCAAGAAGTCAAAGACGATTTTCCATGAAGGGTCGCTTGCCCATACCCGAATTTGGACAACCATAGCTCTCCATTCCCCAAGTCATTAACTACTTCACCCAACTCTTGGGAGAAATGAATGATTGGGTACAAAAGTCAACATGGCTAGTTGAGAGTCTTATGGTTTCTCTCATTGACACTTGGCTTGACTTGATTGGCTCAAGGGTTTGAATGCTTCCCTCCCAATTCCTTGTAAAATCATGCCTCCATCTCTTGTTGCATTGCATAGCTAGTTGTGGGTATTTTATTAAAATGCATATTTACATGATATTTGAAATTCCAATGTGCCTCGCTAGCACATAAACCATATGCATCACTAAATCGATGGCGGGGCCTTGGCCTTGATCTCCTCACCATGATTTTATTACATCTTTTAATTTTTAATGCAATGGGGTCAAAATCAAGACATTACAGGTTTGTCCTATTTGGGCTCATGTTGGTTTAGGAACTACTATTACTGGAGTTGCAACTATTGCTAATTGGTTTGTCTTGTTTGGCCTCATTCCACCTTATCATTACCTTAGCATTAGTTTACTTTACATTTTTCTTCCCTCATTTAAGTTTACAATGAAATTTCTTCAGCATGGCTTCTAGTGTCTCTTAAATTTCTTGAGACCATGCATATGGGTGAGTGCACAAAGTTGAGGGACCTTAGTAGATGCAATGGTAGATTCAAGAAACTCATTCAAGTTCTATAAAATATAATTGTTCCCAAGCAATCCTGACCCTGCCAAACCTAGTCCCAAGCCTGCCATGGTGAAGGCCGAGTAGGATAGTTAAACAAAACACGTACACGTTATGTAGTTCTAAAACACATACGCATTATATAGTACTAAACACATATGCATTTTGCAAAACATATTTTATACCCCAAAATGGGTCGCATCCGTCACTTTATCCACAATAGCGACAGAGAGTGGCTTCAGGCGACAAAACAGGTATTGGTGAATCCGTTTTAAGTGACTAGAGCTTAGATCTTCCACCTTTAGCATTGATCTCCTCAATCTCAGGTATTTACATCAAATTCCATCCTTCTAATTTCTTTATTTTGAGTAATTTGTATGCCCTAAAATGAATTGAAACCATAATTCTTTTAATTTGTATGCCCTAAAATAAATTTAAACCATAACTCCAGTAATTTGTATGCCCAAAAGAAATTAAAACCCCAATTTACTCATATAAATCAAATCAATTTCCCTATATGCATATATATTCATGAGCATCCTTATGAATCCAAACCAATATTCCCAAATATGAAAAGTTTCTCATATATATAGCAAGGTTGCTTACAACTAAAAAACAATTCAAGTTGAATTCATATCTTCCCCAACATACATAAACAAAGACACTAAATGGCATATAGACACTAACAAACTTCATGCCACAAAAAATAATAACATATCAAAATCCTTGCCAATATTGGTATTGTATTCATCAATAGCACTATTTACCCCTCCTCTAGGCTCTAACACTTGTGTCTACCCGGAATATCGAAGTTGGTACTCCAAGGACATTAGTCAACACCTTATAGTTTTGATGAAACTTCCTAATCCAAGTGTTAAAATATTGTAGAGAAGCTTCCCATGCTTGATAAATTTTTTCACTTGAGTGAAGGGTGCATTTTGGTTAAGGTTGGGATACACGAGTTCAACAATAGGATCTACCAACATCAATATACATAGGGAGGTTGATGTGGTTGATTACATGCCAATCCCATATTATCATACATGATAGAATCTAGTGGAAACCTTGCAATCCTAAAAGCTTGAAAATTGTTAATTATGTTGAATTCTAGATCCCAAACCACTATACACAAATATGCAAAGTTTCTCATGTGTATATAGAAAGAGTGCATACAACTAAAATAACATCAATTGGAGTCCATATATGGCCCAAGTTACATATAAACAAAGATGCTAAATGGCCTATAGATTCCAAAAAACTTCACGCTACATCAAATAATTACATATATCAAAATCGTTGCATATATTGGGATTTTATTAATCAATAGAACTTTGTGCCCCCTCATCTAGGTTCTATCCCTTGCCTCTACCCGGAATATTGGAGTTGGTCCTCCAACGGCATTAGTCAACACCCTACAATTTTGATGCAATTTCATAATCCAAGCCTAAAAATAAGGTACAGAAGCTTCACAATATACATATGCACATAGGACACTTAATGTATGTATCTGACAATTGAAATTAATACACATATATGACATAAATTTAAGATGAAAAAGTGTCAGATGTTTATTGTTTAATGTAAAAATTGTTCAATTTTAATTTTAAATTATAAATAGTTCATGTTGTTATTTATTTACACTACTTTTACATTTTTCATTGCTTAGAGATGTCATTATACCATGTGTATTTTTCTAATAACATTTTTTTTGTATTTATGATTGCACTGGCTATTATGGATCAAAATGCAGAGATATTGAGAGAGATTGGTGCGGCTTGGAGGGGTGGAGATGAACTCCGCCTCTCCCTGGAAGCATCATTATATGCTATTGTAGAAACTATGAGTTTCTCGAATGATGCATTGCACAACATAGCATCGTATAGAGAAAGAAAACGGCAATAATATGTCGATGGATTGAGTTACAATGATGTGAAGAAGTTAAAAATCATCAAAGAGCAAATACATTCACTTTTTAGAGTGCTTGGGACCGATGTCATTCTAGACACTAGCAGATCATATATTTCAATTGAGTGGTGCATTTTTCAACCAATCAGATATCACTGGATGGATATATGGTATATGGTTTTTGAAATTCCCCCACACAACAACACAGAAGTATCGCTATACTTCCTCCAAAAACTTTATGTTGAGTTTGTGATGGGAAAACATGTCAACTATTTTGATATGTTGGGGGTTCCACGGCATTGGTATGGGGATGCCCCAAAACCATCCCAATGCTAGGCATAGAGATGCCAATTGACTGATACCTCCACCACGTAGCTATATATTGAGGCCAGAAGTCCCTCTTGCACATACTATGATTTCCTAGACACACGAGGCATTTTTGACGCTAGCTCAAGTGATTATACACCACAACACAACTATTGACTAGGCATGGGCCTCTTCCTCTGGTGGGGTACAACCATCAACTTCAAGTGGAAGAGGGCCATCTACTGGCGGGGATAGACCGACATCCCATGAGCCCCATATTGAGCCACACGTGTGGACGACATGTGGTCAAGACTACAATGGTCATGGACCAACACATAATACCTATATGATGACTTCTGGTCAGGTAAGGATATTGTTAAAACACTAATGTCATTCAAATTATTTTTTCCATATTGTACATATTAAAATATTGTTAATATGTACAATTTATAATATTGTAGGAGCTTGATTCCCCTACAGGGGGTGGTAGTGTACCTGGTGTTGTCGTATATGAGGCGGCAACAACCAACACTGAGGTCATATCTTCAACATGTCATTTTGTTAATACGTGTTAGTTCATTAATTTGTTAGACGGACTAATATTTACAATTTTTGAATTTACAGGGATTGCATCCTCAACAGGATGTGGGAGACATTGATTTGAGTAAATTCCCCACATGTGACTTCTATGAGTTTTTTAGGAATGTACGTACATGGTTAATGACTTAATCTTGTTCAAATTATATTTTTCCTACTATACTCCTTTATAGATTGCTAAATTTATAATTTTTAAACTTGCAGGTGTTATATAGCTCTGTAGAGGGGCTAGAATTTGCTAGTAGCGATCCCCCCCATGGGGGAGATATGTCCAAAGAAGAGATAAGTATTACAACATGTTATTTTTTCAACAAATATTATTTCATCCATTCATGCCCATGCTTAATTATGATAACACTCTGTGTCTGCAGGCATCAACACAAATCAATCCACCAATGCTTTGGATTGGATCTCCCTGCAGTCCAAATGTAGAGAAGGGTTTTGTCTACACCATATGGACCTATTTCGTCGAAAGAGTGGGTTTCCATCATCATGGACCTATTTATTCCACAGTAATGTTCATAGCCTTCAATGATATTTGTTGGTTATATTTTAGTTGACTCCACAACTTCTTTTTCTTAATTTTTTTATTGCATGTTTACACCATCAGGATGGAGAGTCCTCCATGCCAGACCTTAGCGGGTTTGTTGATGTTGCCATTAATGTTGCATGTGCAATGGAATAAGTCACGCAAAGGTATCTACTTGAATATTTGTACATGTACAGTTAATTCGTATTGTGTATGCACATGCATGATGTCTAACTATTTTAGCGTTTGGTGAATGTAGCCTCAGTCTACTCCAATAGTGCATGTGACTGAGGTTCATGTTCAACGTATAGCTCGACTTGCTACAGAAGAAACCTAGTCTTCTGTCCCAAGGCACATTTTTTTTGGTGAGATTTTTATCAATTACAAAATTGGTTAGTACTTTCTAATGCATACATGTTGATAATTGTTGAGTTAATTGAAATAGGATATTTTATTCACAGAGCACCATTGTAGAGAGGATTTCAGCAAGGAGGAGGACACCACAGGCATCTATACCTTGGATGGATTCAATGAGTGTTTGTTATACGTAATTGAGTCGTATTTTTTTTTTAAGTTTGTTAGTGCTTCAATATTAGTTCAGTTACCTGATCAAGAAATACAATCTTTGACTTGCAGTCACCAAAGATGCACAACGGTCATGGATAGAGGCAAGATGCATCACAATCAGGAAAAAACAAGAGGAAGTTCGAGTTTTGATGTGTAGTCTAGGACAAATGTACTTTTGTTTACAAGAGGTAGTTAGAGTTTTGATGTGTAGTACTGGACATATGTACTTTTGTTTACATGTACATCATTGACCTTTTTTATACATGTACATTGAAAGGCCATCTAAGGGTCATCTATTTTTGTATTATAACTTCCATGATATATTATATATTTCAGATTGTCTATTGACATCTTCAAAGTTCAGTCTTATGTGTGATCACACATGTGTGGCCAATAATGTTTCTATGTGTAATGTTCTCATTTTTTTATAGCTTGGACGATTGCATAGAGATATCAGTTATAACGTTGAGAAAAATACACAATTACAATAATGCACAATGGCAACAATGCACATTTACAATGTTCTTGACCAAGATCCAATTGCATATACAATGTTGAATTGTATTCACAATAATGCACATCTACAACATGTTCTTGACCACAATTAAATTATATGAAATTGCATGTGAAATCATGTGGGTGATGCACCTAATCCACACAATATACTAACACTCTTAACCTACAAAATAAGAAACTAATACAACTAAGTGATGCGCATAAACTCATAACCCACATAAAAACTTAACAAGTGTGACAAACACACATAGGCTATGCATATAGACTTTCATACACATGTGATGCACTCATGCAACTCATATAAGCAGGTTAAATTTTATTGTGATGACACTCATATAACAAAATGAACATGGGAAGTCACATAAGTTCAATGTGACTCTATCCTATTAGCATGACCCTTGACCCCTAAATCAATAATCCCTTTATCATATTCCTCACTCACAACTCACCAAATACACTCAAATCCTTTTTATCCTAATCCACTAACACCAATAACCCTAACCACCTAATGCATCTCATGTTTCACCTCAGTCACATAAGCACCAAATGTACTCAAGTGACACACATAAGGAACAAACCAATCTAACTCATGCAAATGAATACCTAACCTACATAAGCCCATGTTGGACATATTAAAGGATGCACATAGATGCTCCGAGATCACTACCTGCATAAATACAATTGTTCAGTCCATCAATCAATTGGATCATTCCATGCATTTATACATAAACAAACAACCAACCATGTGCATTATACCTTGAACTGTGCATTATGTTCGAGATCACATCAATACAATTGTGCCTTTTATTTTTCTATGAATGCTCCGAGATCACCACCTGCATCAAACAACCACAAAAATTTAGCAACAGAAATTGTATTTATGTTTTTGTTATACCCATGATGAATGCTGGTAAATGCATCTAAGTGTATGTTATTATGGGTTAATGCAGCTGTGTTTTACTCCATGTGCTTTACTTATATGTAAATTTGTTTATTGATGACTAGGGATATGCTTGGTTGGGACCATGAAGGAGTAGAAGGGTTAGTTAGGGATTTGGGGGAAGAAATAGACATCCCCTGTGGTGTTCAAGCTTCCCCTATGTGATCGGATGAAGAAGGGACCTTGGTAGGGTTATTGTAGGGATTTTGGCAGTGGGGTAAAGATGATTTGAGGGACTTTAGGGAAGATTTTTTATTGGAAATGAGGCAAGGTTAGAGTCCTCAAGTGTGGCAAGGATTCCCACCATTGCATATATCTCTCCAAGATATTTCCAACGGTACCGAATTTTCCCATATTGGTCCAAGGATGAAGAAGTTATCGGGCTGGGAAGTAGGTAGAAAAAACGTATGGCCCACTCTCAACTTTCTGCATCCGCAATGCAGAAAGCAGTCCACCGGAGAAGTAGTCCACTGGAGAATGGATAGGTCTCGGTGCCGTTAACGGTCGGGGTCTAATGCTTTGACGGTTTCTGAGCAAAATCGTCGAAGCTTTAGACTAAACATGGAAGCGTTCGCTCGGAAACCATCTAAGCATTAGACCCCAGCCGTTAACGGCCCCGGGACCCGTCCGTTATCTGGTGGACTACTTATCCCCTCATCCCTGAGGTCCCACACAATATTACCGAGGATCCACGCCTACCATAAGCCATCATCCCGTGTCTGGATATCCTTCTACTGCCCTCGACGTCTCGTCCATGCATTGAATGCATGGACCAACCTGATGTCCATTCAAACCAGCTAACGCTCCTCGCTCCTGCCACATTCCTCTGTTCCCATCTTCCCTATCCAGCAACCCCCTTCGCTACGAGCTTGGGCTGCTGCTACATTAGCCACAATTGATTCCAGTTTTCGCATATTTTTTTAAGTGGTGATCCAGTAAATGAGCTCCAACAAAACAATACCGAAACTATAGACATTTGTCTTCTCGCTGAGCTACAACGTTGTGAAATACTCTGGATCCAGGTAACCTTGCAAAAACACATACACTCTTAATATTTTCCTGCATAGATAGATCTGTCAACAAGACTGGTATAAAATCAATACAAAATTATTACCAGTGTTCCTTTGACTTCAGTTGAGACGTAGCTTTTGCCTCTTGCCTCGGTTCCTCCATCAGAAATGAGTTTAGAAACACCAAAATCTACTACCTTGGCAGTCAGATTCGTGTCCAACAATATGTTAGCTAATTTGATGTAGCAGTGTATTATGGGTGGATCTGCAAGCTCGTGCAGATATATCAATCCTCGAGCAGACCCCAGTGCTATACGAAGTCTTCTTTCCCAGTCAAGTTGAACACTCGTTTTACCTGTTTTTCAATCCTTTTAATTCGTTTATCCTGAGAACACGATATATCTCAACCATGGAAAAAGATGAATCCTCTGATTTGAAAAAAGGACATTAGCCTTTCTTTTTCAATGAAGAGAGCAGGCAGATACATTATCCATATTCGGTTGGACTTCATAAAATTTCCACTTTCGCGTTCAATTTTAATAGGCTTCCATATTACAAAGCTTGTGATTGTGACTGCAACTAACCGATGAATCGTGGGAATACCCTCCTAAATCTGCTTTGTTTTGTTTTTGGGAAGAATCTGATTTCCTTTTTTTACCACAGTTAGAACCATCACCAAGGCTTAGGCATAGGCTGGCTTTGTTGCTTGTAAGTTCCTGGTGATTGACATTTACCTCCATGGGAGTCTGAGGTGTTGGAATATACTTAAGACCCTTCATTGGCAAGTTATTAGTGGCAGCAGGAAAATTATTTTTGCAAGATGGCCATGAAATCCCATATTTATTCGTCTTATTTTTGGAAAACCATCTGAGCAAATATGATCGCAATAGAGTCATGGAAATCCCATATTTATTCATCTTCTTTTGCTCTAGTGAACGGTTTCTGTTAATAAAACAGCCCTAGTTACCGATATTAGTTTGGTGTATAGATCACTGGTTGTCATGGGTTCAACTCTGGTGTACTGTGGACTCCAATGCCATTGTTAGATTGTATATTATATGGGAAAATGAGGGTCAATGACATAGGTAGCTGGGCTTACCATAGTTTCATTTTTCATTTGACAACATTCTCAGTCAAATCTATCTGATTCCTATTTTTAACCAAGTGCATTCTAGTGGTTATAAGGTGGCATTTTCCAATGATTAGGGAACAGTTAAATCCCTACAAAATCACATCATTCACAAATATATAGGCCCTAAAATCTGATACTATCTAAGACTATCTCTATGTTCAGCAAAGCAGAGTTGTCATCTGTCATTGTTTGTTTGCTTTTTCCTTGACATTCCTTTTCTCACAAACAACCATTTTACCCTATCTACTTGATTTCTATCATTCGCAAAGTAGTTTCCAGGTTTCATAATGCTTACTGAAGGGAATTTGGAAGTATGTGGGTCATTGGTTCAATCCCCTTGACTTATCAAACAGAGTAAATGCCAGTGGAGGAATGTATCTCTTCATTAGCCTCTAGATATGTTGTCCAATTCTTCCTTGCGTGGTCTTGTATGTACAAACGAACCCCCTCTCTTTTTCAAGGCTCTTTTACTCTATTATTTCCTATCACTATTTAACCTTTTAGTATTTTCAGCTGCAATGTTATGGAGAAAATGAAGGCCCCATGTTTGGATACTCATTACTATGACTATTGTAGGTGCCTGCTGTAGTGCTCAAAAGGGTGGTAAATTGAAAACGGAAAAAAGCCTTTACTTTTCCATGCGCCAAACCTAATATATGAAAAGGGTATGCTCAAATTTAATCCAAACTTTATTATTTTCAAAATTTGCACACAAGTTTCTCCCTAAACATAGTTGTTTTCCTTTGTTTCATCATGAGTATTCCTTTGATAAGCAAGTATAAATTAAATATCATTAGAGATTATTTCTAGAGCTACTATAACTCAAAATAGGTTAACTCTAGGTTTTAAAGAACAATCATTCCTTTGGTAGTATATGGATTTGAATGCCTCAGTTGAGGAGACCTCTTTGAGTCACAATGTTGGGGTGAAACTAAAAGTTTTACCTTCGATCTTGCTACATAATTTTATTATCATTAATCTGGCTTAATGTTAGGTTGCACAATTGATGTGCTTTTCTTTTTCTAGAATATACCCATCGGATTTCACTAGTACAAAATGAGAGATAAATGACCAAAAAAACGACCAAAATCCTCATATAAATGATCATTTTTGAGTTGGTGACCACTGGTAGCAAATATGTGGCCATATTTAGCTTGGTCATTTATAGCTTATCTTATGGTCATATATTTGGTCATATATTTGGTAATATATTTGGTCATTAATTGTCACAATTAATGACCAAATTTATTACCACATTTTTTGTCACGTGATAAATGACCACTAATTTGCTACCAGCGATCGCCAACTCAAAAGTGGTCATTTATATGCATATTTTGGTCATTTTTTTGGTCACTTATCTCTCATGTTGTACTGGTGGTCATTTATATGGAAATTTTGGTCATTTTTTTAGTCATTTATCTCTTTTTAGTGGTTTCAGAATATATGTAGGGCATGGAGGAATCGAACCACCAACCTCCTGCCTATAAGGCAGGTGCTCTACCATTGAGCTAGCACCCTTAAATGGAATTCCTTATGGATAATCAATAAAATCTTGGAAAATACAACATAAATAGGTATTCATAGAAAAATAAAAGGCACATTTCAAGGTATTCATTCAAAGAAACATAGCATGCTACCCACCTTCTTGGGACACAAGTACTACAATGGGGACATATCCCCAAGTACCCTTTTTGAGGGTACTCCAAGAAACACAAATGGGAATGTCCTAATGAAAAATGGGATACCCACAAGTACTGTAAAAAAATGGTACTTCTAGATGCTCCCTTCCCAAGCAATGCACCATGGAGAGAAAATCAAAATATAGAAAAATATCAATAAAATATAAGAAAAAAAACTAACCCTAAAGCATCTACCATCTGAATCCAGATTGCACTTCATATAAACCCCTCTATGCCCACCGAAAACCATGCTTACATTTTGTTCATATATTTAAATTTCATTTTTTTCACATTCTAAGCAGGGTCCCCAAATTCCCTTGTGACAATCCCTAAAATTTGGAGGGGACCTCCAAACGTCCCTGCAATGCTTTTACACATTCCCACATCCCAGAAACTCGATGAAACATTGCTTTAATATCCATATACTAGAGAGACAATGTATTAAGAGATAACTTACCCCATAAGTAATACGCATCGATTCAATTCAAGAGCTTCTAGCAATTCAGTGCATGTTGTTTGACCCGCATTATTTCCCTTTGCACTTGCCATCTTTCTTGCTTTCTCAATAGCATCCTTGATACTCTGCCACTCAGTACTGGAATTATGAACAACTTTGGCCTGCACCAAAAACAATACATTAATTCAAAACAGTGGCCTGCACCAAAAACAATACATTAATTCAAAACAGTGGCCTGCACCAAAAACAACACATTACATAAAAATAATGGCCTACAACAAAAACAACACATTAATTTAAAATTAAAAAACAACTAACTTCTTTCCTTTTTTTTTAGTTGATGGGAAAGGTTGCTAGAACTTGGCAAATAAATCTTGTGGGAGAGTATTGGGTGAATATTGGAGAAGTTAGTTGGAGCTAGGGGTTTGATTTCAATTATGGCCTTCTTCTACAAGTGTTTGAATTTTGCATGAGAAGATTGGGTTAAACACTTTACTTTTCAATTCAAAGTTGCTAATTTTCATTTACTAGATAGCATAATATTCGACTCTTGATATGTGTTACTTGTAGCTAGAATTGACAAAGTTTTTTTTACCACATATGATGTGTTTTGCATTATAAAATTAATCTTTGGGCCAACTTATGGTGAAATTACTTCCAGATTTGTTTTAATTTAGCCCTTACATTTATCATTTAATTGGGTTAAAATTATTAACTATTTTTGAGTTATTTCTCTTACATTTTGCAACATCTACAACACTCTTTAATAGTTTTTATAAAGAATTCAGATCTGGTTTATTTTTACAATGTTTTATGGCATGATCACATCATTTATACACTTAATCAATTTCCTAGCTTCTTTGCCTATAACTTAATTAATTTAAGGCATTGGAATATCTATATTGTTATAACCAAAACATCTTTCTTGCAACTTCATCACTTGGGTTAATTAACATTTTTTCCAATTAATGAGTAACTCTTTTCTATAGGCAATGCCATCAATGGAATAAGAGTTTGTGGTTTATTGCGTTGTATTTTCATGAAGATTAATTTTCAGATTTACTTGCAATTTCTTTACATGCTTTAAATCAAAGGGAGGGGAATCATATTGAGGATAAAAAGGATAAGCAATTATAAGTGCTTATAAAGAAGCAAATACAACACAACCCTATATGTAAAAAATGATTCACCTCTAGCAATGAGTTCTGAAAAAAAATATTCATACTTGTGGTGTTTGGACTCAGAAACGTCTAGAAAATTCATAGCCCAAGCGCTCAGATTGAGTGGACATCCTTGAGGAAGAGAAATTCATAACAGCTACCCCTTCCTTTGAGTAACAGACTTTTCCTTCAATAACTTCAAATAGTGCAAAGAAAACAACTCCCCCTGAATTAACTTTAACCTGTACAAATGCAATTCTAGTATCTATTCAGTGTTCCCCTTTAATCCAGAGTAATTCATATAAAAATCCATAAGCACATATGAATAATACAAAGAAAAAAAGAAAATACTGATGAAAAACAAGGATGTACAGAACATGCAAAAAGGAGTCAATACAAGATTTTAAGTTCAACAAATATTCCACTCTAGATCTTATGTTGGAATACCAAAATTTAAATGAAATGAAATAATCACCAGAAACTCAATGTTATTACAACTAGCATAGATAATGTTTGAATGATCCAGTAGACTGCATGTTTGCAATAGAACATGACAAATTTTTGAACCTAATTAAAAAACGTCATCTGCTGATTTACAATTGCCAACTGTCACAAGGATAATATATCGCCATTCAATATATTCTGGATAAATAAACACAAAAATTTAAAAGTCTACACAATTCATGTAATTGGGGGCAGCAAGCACACAAACGAGATTCTTCTGACATATTTTGTAGCCACAGGGATACATATTCATGTTTGATCTCTTCAAATATGATAGCTGCTAGATTGATCATGCACAAGGACTGTAAAGAATTCACATCTTAAATATGCCCTCAAACTAGTTGGAGATGCACTGCTGGAGGCATCCCAACTGCTTCTGTATACCCTTTAACACCATCCTGGATACCTTCAGACACTCAAGCTCAGATTAGCTTCTCTTGCAATTTCAGCTTCGAGAATAGAGAGAATCAAAATGGCAGTCTACCTACTCTGCCATGGTGTTGGTTTGAGAACTTCACATGGCTCTGTTTGTATCTTCATATGTTACTCATTTAAGCCAAAGAAGAATACCAACGTAAAGATTTTGTTCTGTAGATATTTGCAGTTGATGTGAATGATTTGCTGTCCAAACAGACAATGCTTGCTGGAGAATATTGCTCCAGGCCCGTCTCTACATATTTGCACTGTCAATCATCTTTGGTATATTTTTTAATCTCCTTTCCTGTAGCTCCTTTGATTGATCTGAGGTTGGCTGGAAATGAGTCAGAACAGACCTCCAAAGGGTACAACGATGCTCAGACAATGCTTTCTGGAGTATATTGCTACAGACCCGTCTCTACATAGTTTCTATGTCAATCATCTTTGGTATATTTTTTAATCTCCTTTCCTATAGCTCCCTTGATTGATATGAGGTTGGATGAAAATGATTCAGAACAAACCTCCAAAGGGAAAAACAATGCTCAGAAAATTCATGTAATAGGGCTTTAGATGAAGGAATGCTTCCTTTAAAAGGATCTGTTGTCTAAGTTTTCAAGAGGGTTGCATTCCTTGGGCAAAATGAAAACACTTTCTATGCAAGACGCCCTTGGAGAACATCCCTTCAAATAGATATGCAATTGAACAATAGGGGCTGTCTGTGCACAATGAAGTGTGAAACAGTTGGATCAAATCTCTTTGATCATCTTGTGATAATAGAAGCTATCATTTCTTTGAGTGATGATGCTTAAAATAGAACTTTCCTCTCAGCCCCAAAAGGCCCCTGAAGAACAAAGATGAGCATGAAAAAACTCCACAACTGTTGTTTTCGAACCCTCAACACATTTTATAATCCTATAGTTCAACACATTGGTTTTGGATTCTATGTAAACCATTTCTAAAGAAGATTTAAGCTATCAGTTGCTAAGCCACAACTTCTCTAAGTGAAACTAAGGTAGGATTGACCAAGATTTAGATCCATAAATTTGATTTATGTATGATAGAGTTAACACTATGAAATGCTCAATGTACTAGGATCAAAGGAAAGGTGCACCAATTGGAGAGCAATTTAGTGGTATAACAGAGAACTAGATTTATAAAATGCAGACTCAAAATATGAAAGATGACTATAATATTTCAAAATATTACTTCTCAGCCAAATAGGTATGCTCTAAGCCTAAACTGCTCACTTGACTATTATCCATATACTCTCACCATTTATGCCAAATATCCACAAACAAGTCTACTACTATTTCCTCCATATGCCCTTTTGCATATTCCATAACCCCAAAGCCCCAAAATGGTTCAAAATCAACCAATTTTAACATGAAAGGCTTAGTCCTCTCAAGTAATTTATGACAATAATTAATACTTATTTCTTTCCATAGCTTATTATCCGTTATTATACTATTGTTTTCATGGCTTGGTCCTTACGAATACCTTAGTGCAAGCACTCTAGTTACATACATAATATAGTAGTCACGACCTATACATCTATAAAACAAAGAAGACTTGGATTTTAAATATGCACTTATAGAAAATGACAATGACCCACCTCCATCCTAAACATGCAAATTTGACCTTGGGATACTCTTCAAACTTGTCAAAGTAAGTCCTACACATTGTGCATTCTTCTCTAACCATTTATTCTCTTTATAAAAGAGCATTGCATTCTAACCTTAGCATATATGTACGTGTATAATTATGAAACACATGAGAGGATGCCAAATTATGTATTCAAGTTTATTTCATTGTCTAGCTGCATCGTTTATTCCTAATGTGTATAATTTAGTCAAGCTATATGCAGTGTTAGAAGCCAAAATATTTACATTTTGTAAGCCATTGCATAGTAGTAATGTGTTTAGTATCATGATGTGTAATGGCTTTGGATGTACCCAGGAAGGAATTTAAGTCCTCTTCTTCAACCCTAGTTCAAGTTATAAATCTATATCAATAACCATAAATGGCTAATTTGTTAGGTCATTTATGGTTTCTATTATAGATTTAGAACTTGAAACAATGTTGAAGGAAAGTGTATTCTGATATTGTTTATAATTTGAAAAATCTAACATGTCTTGTTGACCTTGACAAGACACAGAAGTGGTCCCTTAAGCTTTGTGCGACTAAGTGTTGTTTGGTGTAGGGTGGACTTGGATAGAGAAACATGAATGGGGTTATCCTTGAATGTAATGATCCAACCAATTCTAGAGATACTTTGTAGGAATTGCATCCAGGTTCATGTGGAGAACATTATCTAGCTATAACCAGTGCTCACCAGATCATACAAGGTGGGAATTATTGACCCAACATATTTGCAAATACACATGCAAATGTCTATGCATGTGAACCCTGTCAGTGCTTTGAAGGGAAGCGGAGATTGCCAACATTGTCTCTTGATTTAATCATAGTTTGGATGCCTTTCAAGCAATTGGGGCTTGATTTCATTAGTTAGTTCCATCAGAACTCCATCAATGGTTTCAGCTGGATACTTACAACTACTAATTACTTCACTAGATGGGTGGAAGCAGTACCACTAAAGACTTCTTCAAATGCAGCTATTATCAAGTTCATAGAAAAAAATGTTGTCACATGGTATGGGGCATCTAGTAAGATCACCACAATCAACACTAGTGTCTTCCAGTCAACATAATTGATGACCTTTTGCTCCTGGTATGGCATTACTTTGGCTCATTCGGCCAATTACTATCCACAGGCTAATGGCCTAGCATAGTCTAGTAACAAGAGCTTAACTCAGATTATTAAGAATGTGGTTAGGAAGAACAAGAGATTGATCAACCAATGTGCCATGCAATTTACTCCATTGCGAAGTGGAAAAACACTTACATACATTCCACATGTCCAAGGATTAGTTTTCAAAGCATCAGAGTATGAAGATTCAATGGTTCTCAAAACTCTGCAAGAGGATGTCATCCCTTTGAGTCGCCATTGTTAACCCCCATATGTGCTTGTGCAACTGGAGGACAAGTTGATTCTATTACAAGTGCATCCAGACATTGACAATGATTAAATCTTATTTCAAACTCAATTTTATCAAATTCCAAGAAAATTATTGTTTTTGACAGAGTTTTCTTTTTTTCTAGGAGCCAAAGATCCAAGGCCCACATGGCACAGATGTTTACAAGAAGAGTGATGGATCTTGCTTACTGCTTGAATATATAGATTATGATTTGGATGTGTTGTTGACAAAGTGTTGGGATGAAACCTTCTGACATACAGAGTATGCACTTTGAGGGATATGTAGTGCTGTTGTTTATGTTGGCATCTCAGAAATGAGGAAACAAAACTGTAGGGATATAATTTAGCTTGCTTCCATTGCTGGGCATTGGCCTTATTAGCATATTGAGTAAACAAACCAGCCTTGAGACCAATTCCGAGTAGAGATTGAGAAGCTTTGAATTCAACTTGACAAAGAATTGCAGAGACATTATACTTTATTTCTGCTAGCTATTACGATTTGTGCTAGTGAGATGGACGAGCCATAGCTCTACCATTTACGGATCATTTTTTCCCATCACCAATGAAACTCAAAGATCTATTCTGAAAACAAAGATGCTGAAACAAAAACTAGGAAGAGATTATCTATGTGCTCCCTTGACCTGCTTCTCTATTAATGGTCAGAATGGAGACATTCCACACCGAACAATTTTGGTTCCCAAACTCACATTTTATGACTGATAAATGAATTCTACTTTTGTTGGAGAAGGATATTTGAATCACCTCTCCTATCTTTCTAGAGGAGGAGGGGCATCCAAGTGTTGAATATGCACAAGGGTAAGCCTAAGCTTATTTCAATCAAGGAAAATGTCTAATCTCAGTCACAACAGACAAACCTCTATAGGCACCAACTTTGGGTTAAATAAATAGAATGACTAACAGAACTGCTAAGGCCTTTCGAGGATTTCATACAGTCAAATAAAAAACCAATGTTGAAAATGAAAGTATGCAAGCAATTCCATAACAGTAACCAACTTTGCATTACAAGCAATTCCATACAACAACCAATTTCATTCAATTCCATTCACTAACTAACAAAGCCACAAAGTAAGAGAGAATATACTTGCACATGTCATGATGTTGAGCCCTTTTATTGTTGTTGAAACCAACAAGCATTTAATATCCACGAACATTACCATGTTGCAAAACACTTATCAAAGTTATATATTAAAAACACCTGAATGCATTTAATGAGTTTGATGAGGCAAAATTCAATTCACTGCAAAGTCAAACATGAATTCCAGCGCATCAAGTAGTTCACTGCCTTAATGAATTATACCAGATCTTACCATGTTATATCACCATATATTATTGCTCGTAAAAAAAAAATCGTTCTACCAGAACTGCAGAAAAAATTGGGATGAGATTTGTTTAAAAGCAACACATGAATTCAACAAAATGAAGATGACGGAGAATGACTAAGTGAAAGATTCTATAGAAAGGATCACGTAGCACAATGCTGAGAAGTTACAGGAATCTTCGAAATTTAGTTATTTCTCAGAAATCCAAACTATGAATTGTGGATTATTCAGATGCCATATGGATGTATATGCAAGAAGAATTGCGATAATTACAGTGACGACCACCTCGATGAAAAAGTCAAACGCCAAGGCATGAAGAGTTAAATGAGTTCATCAAATTGACAGCACCAGATTGAATGTCTTCATAAAATTGTGGATCCTGTCACATTTAAGGTCAAAGATAGCACACGAACATGGCCACAAAACATGGGTAATGAGGTGTGAAAAAAACAACAAAAAATTACAGTGAAATGCCCAAAAGATGCAAACATGGCAAACATCTACATGTTCAATGAAGGAGATTCTCTCTCTCTCCCTACATATTTTCCCAAAAATATTTCAACAAGTAGCATTTTGGACGTAGATTAGTCAATTTATAAGACATTTAATACTTGATTTCCAACAGTAATGAACATAAGAACAAGCTAATTGTCAGCATTTTTAGCGGAAAAACAGAACGAAACCTATATCCTACCAGCAACTACTTAATGAAAGAGACTCTCTCTCTCTCTTTGCATCTTCTCTGAAAAATTCTTCAATAAGTAGCATTTTGGAAGCACTGAGTTGATCGACAAGACATGTAACACTTGATTTCCAAAGTAAACTGTAAAGATCATAAGAAAAAACTAATTCTCAGTATTTTGAGAGGAAAAAAGAGAACAAACCTATGTTCTGTCAGCAACTGCTTAAATTCATCCTCAAGCTTATACATTGCTTTGGAAAGTAGTTCACGAGTATCATATATAGTGCTTTCTGTACTCTTCAACTCGCCGACACTTGTGAAAAATTGAAGTGTTTTTTGTAATTTCTCCACTGCCATAAGAAAGCCATTCAAATCAACATGGGGTCCTTTCATTACCTCTGCCTCTACCTGCAAATTGAAGATTTGAAGTCTAATAGACATATTAAGATGGAGTAAGTTAGTCAACAATTGAGAAGTTGTGATAGGAATTTAGAATCACTCTATAAACAGGTAGAAGCTAAATTGCAACACATGCCCAAGCAAAGAAGTGAATCAGTGTCTGAAATTCCCTGGCTTTCTGTAATATTGCAATCCAAGAAAGACTTGGTCTTTGAATAATATATGCATCAATTAACAAATATCAAATAATATAATAAATCAGAAATTTTGGTGGTATTTTCAGAGTAACTATATCTTGCATATCAACCTTGGGAGCATTATTTTTATGAATGAACAGTGTGTCTGTCAAAGTTATATGTTCTTGAATAGTTTTCCAGATAAGGGATTAGAATCCAACCTGATGGGAGATATCATAATGTGTCAAAATTGCCTCTAGTGCTTTAAGTGTCTTTTCAATATTCTCATGAGATTTCCTAATCTCATTCGTTTTGACCTTGAAAAACAAACTCACAAACACACATTTTAGCAAAGAGTTTCCTACTAAGTAAAAACATATAATCATAATGATGGCAAGCCAAGCAAGTCCAAAATTGCATGAATATTATTCTTTCACTCTCAAACCAGTTACCAAAAACTGGCAAATGTAATCAGATAAAACATAAACAAACAAAATTGTGTGAACAGTGTTACCCCTCATATCACATGAGGGTTCACCTTGTTACTTTCATCACATGACAGACATTTGCAGATGCCACTTATGGATCATTGAAAGAAATAGGGGCACTATTATGGATGCACATCTTTTCCCTGGCACTTGCCTTATGGCTTGTTCCGACCATTGCTTCAATGGTGGGTGTGCAGTGTCCAGAGGAGAATGGTAGTTGCATGGGTAGTTATTTGTTTCCCCTAGAGTACATCAGGATCTACATGGGTTGATTACTTGTGTACCATGGTTGAAGTTCTAGCACTTTCATGATTATATGTGACCTTTGTAGCGACATGATGGATGTATTTATGTATAGGAGGGGTGTTGCACGTGTTCCTCTTTCTTTTGATGTTATAGTCACTACATGACTATGGTTTAGACATGCTGTGGTTATTACTTGGTGGTTATTGGCCTAGGAGATGAGTTTCCTAGGACATGATGATATATTGTATGTATGGATCACAATTTGATTGGACTGATATCATGTGGAGGTGGGATGCTTAGCATATTTGACCTTGTTCAAGTTTTTCCAAGCATTCCAAGTGTTTATTTGTTATGGTTTGATGTGGTTTGATCCTTCTAGTTGGAGTGCCCTAAGCAATTGGGGGATATTTGACACATGTCCAACTTTGTTATGACATATTAAAACCCCTTATGAAGCGCTCCCTTTGTTCACACATTTCAAGCTGGTACACATCCATCAACGACTAGTTTGACCTCTCTTGACTTGATTGGAGGCTTGGATATAGAGAACCCTTGCTTATTTTGCTAATTTTAACACTTTCAGATGTTTATCTTGGTTATTGAGCCCTGATTTGGTGGAGCACTCATCCTTGTGGCACATGACATTTTTTATTGATATTTTGCTTGAGTGGTGGGGTCATCCCCTTTCTTCTTGGTGTTAGTTATTTTCTACCACATGGATTTATGGCATTGTTGGTGGTTTGACCCCTCACATTTCAGCATATAACCTTTGGCACCTATTTGGTTTGACCCTTCTCAATAATCGTTTTTTTTTAGAAAAGGTAGCAATGATGCTAGGATGTAACTGGTAGACAAACAAGACCCTAGTGACATGTCCATATCTTAAAGCTTGCTCTCGTTGGCTAACCTAAACAAGATGTTCGTAGATAGTGTCAAAACCCTAATTTCAGATTTTCACTTTATTAAGTCAGGCCTCCAAGGCTCTCAAGTTTGGTATTGTAATTGGAAATTGAACATATCTATGGCCTTTATTGCATTTAAATCTACAAATGGTTACAAGTGGTTATGGCTAAAGCCCATACTATATGGCTGGTTAAACAAGATCCCTAGATTGATGTTAAAATATAACTTGGAAACTAACTCCCCTAGGGTTCTTCCATCCTAGAGGTCCTCAATGTGTTCAAGTTAAAAGACTCACAACTTTTTCTAGTTCTATCTCCTTGGAAAGCTTCCCTAGGAGTGGACTCAGTGCTTATATTTTCAATTCATGCTCTCTTCCATATCATTGAAAGTATCTCTCTGAGGATATAAAATCCCATGGGTTGTGGAGTTTCGAACTTCATAGTAGCTAATAAGGGTGGAAATTCTCTTTTTGTTTAGAAAAAAAGGAATGATGCATTATTAATCACATACACCCTACTAGATGTTTCTCTTGGTATGAGAACTCCCTAATCCATTCAATTTGGTACAAGCTTAGGTGGAAATGGATGTGAATAGCCAACAACAATTTCTCAATTCTGGGGAGGCACCCTATGCACTACGTGCACATAGCCACCTAGAGATTATACAACACATTCAGATCACTCTCAGAAGTCACAAATATCTAAGGGGTAGCAACAACATCAAGTGGGCTGAGTCAGTGAGTAGTTAGAGATATGAAGGGAGAAACTACAAAGTGGGACACCCTAAGGCCACCAAAATAATAATTTTTCTATTCTTGTGCTTTCCATCTCAGGATGAGAGCTCCCCTACACTTGGAAATGATCGTTGGGAGCCAATTGTCACCGATCCTAAACCTATTGCTAATGGTTGATGCAAAGAGATATTAACCATGCATAGGTTGCACTTATCCCAATGGCTTCCAATGTATGATGTGTCAGGGAAAATCTACGTATGGTGCTTATCTCTTGCCATGGTTGAGGACAATACCTAAGGGCCATGATGATCCACAGCACAATGTTGGGACCCTCCCTGATGCTACTGAACTTTTACTCGTTTCTAGCCAAGGACCACTTGATTATGTTGTTATATATATATGTTACCAAGAATAAAAAATATTCAGGAAAAGAAAAAGTAAAACTATAAGTATGGAAAAACAAAAAGAGTTTTCATGCATATTATTATTAATCGTTAATGTACCACAGCTGATAATTGATAAGTTATAAACTTATAACCATGATTGATAATTGATCATTTTAAAGACTGTTTTAGCATGAACAAGAAGCAAAAAATCACAGTGCTTTTATGAGCCACATCCACATTCCCATATCAGTAGTAAATGTTTTCCTAAAGGCTATGTGAGGAATAAATAATAGTGTGGGTGAAGTGAGCAACAACGTGGCACATAAGGATAGATAAGAACTTGACAACATACCTTGACCGTAAAGACAGATCAAATAGGAACCTTGAGAGAAGAGCTTTATAGATCAGAGTTCAAGAGAGGATCTTGAGATAAGGATAGATTAGACCTTGACCAAGAATGAGATTTATGGTTTTAACCTTTAGTTGTCTATTGTTTTGGAATTTTTTCATTACGAATATGATTTTCGAGGGGAATGGTGGGCCACAAAATCACTAAAGTCTCGAGATCCATTTCAAAATCTGTTTGATTTTCCAGGATCCATTTCATAGACTTAGGATCTGTTTCCTTCTTAGGGGATCCGTTTCCATGATAGATCCTAGGCGGATACAGATCAGATCTATAGATCCACAGATCCTACACACTCAGGTGTCAGATCCCATAATATGAATATATATATATATATATATACACACACACACACACACCCTAGGGGATATTATTAATGTGGACGGCATTTTTGGTGTGTAACCAGACCAAATAAGTGGCCACAGTGATGCAAGCCCAATTCCTATTGTATAAAATGTGGATGTACATATTTCGTTTATATTAATAGTTTATCACACCCACAAACTTAACAAAAAAACTAATGGTTGTCTCTGCATTATATATATATATATATATATCACATGCCCAAGGGAGCCATATTAACGTAGAGAGCATTTTTGGTGTGTAACCAGCCCAAATATGTGGTCGCAGTGATGCAAGCCCACTTCGTATTGTATAAAATGTGGATATACATATTTTGTTTATATTAATAGTTATCACACCCACAAACTTAACAAAAAAACTAGTCGTTGTCCCTACATTAGCACATGAGAAGATTCATGTGCTGACCTGGGTTGTGGATTGGGGTATACACGTCTACCGATTCTGGGCATTTATGCTTTAATATTCAAGTACAACTGAATCAAATGTAATTAGGTGCATATCCCCTCATGGTGCATTTGTGAGCAAGTACCAAATTATGCCACACAGTTTAAGATGTTCTACCATCCTACAATCAGAACAGAAATTGATCCTTATACAACGAGCAAATTCCTGGAACAATGGGTTGATGTAAAATTGTCTTTTTATTCAGCCTTAGACAAACCATTGCATCATTATCATACAGTTCAAAATCAATATATTAAATATCCACACATAGCATACATAATATTTCATCTTACAACAAAATGAATTGTGTGCTTGGTTCTTTATGAAAGGAACCACATTACTCATCCAATTATGCAAATACCATCCAATCAATAAACATTGACCATATCAATCATGTCCTCTTTGATCATGTTGAGACTCAAGTGGTCCATCCCACCTTTGTAGTTGCAACTATTCCTCTGTCACGTCCACCCCAGATGTCCACACAATGTCCTTTAAAGTAGTAGAAATTTTTTCAAAGAACTACATTTATGAATGGAAGTGCAACAGCTTCTTTAAAAGAGTAGGCAAATCCGCAAGAGGAATCTCGATGCTCCTCATCAAGATTTATAGCTTTGTATCTTACCAAATCTTTCAATCAAATAATGGGCCATTATCAAATATGTGCCCTTTTATGGTCAAAGACAAACATACAGAGGACCAATTACCTTATTGTACTCTAGGGTATCCCCACTAGCTTTTTTCACTTCCACGACAAAGAGAGAAGGAGAAACTTCAAAAACCTACAAACAATATGTTTGTATAGGACTTTAGCTAATAATAATATTTTGATTTTCCTAATTTGTAATACAAAAAACAAAAGGCCACTTTAAAATGTGACAATCAAGCACACTCAGCTGTTATGTCGCATGAGATATAAATGTTGTATATAATGAAAATTATGTATGTCAAAACAAACGCTAGCTAGATGTAGAATTTTAAGGGAAAAAACCCTCGCCTTACCTGAGAAGCTACCGAAAAGTGCCCCTTTCTACCTGTTTCAGACCCCTGGAACCTCATCTATTCCAAAGACCAAGATTAATAGGAAAGTAAGTACATACTTTAAAATGCATTTATTTAAACTACGAAAATAACTAACAAGGTATTTTTAAACCTTAATGAGATAGAAATGAGTCATGACTCATTAGTAGTAGGGCCTCACCATATCTTCCCTGGACCTTAGAGATGCTTAATGCATCTTTTGGGCAAGGGAGACTAGTAACCAAGGATGGTAGCATCATAGGTCCAATGGTGGTGTGTACACAATTCCTACCCCAAAGGAAGGTGTCTTTAGAGGATTGAATGGTACGTACTATTTATAGAAATCTGGAGAATGGAGACTTCAGGTTGTATTAATTTAGACTTATGATTTATAAATGCTCTGTTGGAAACTCAATTCATTGCCAATAGAGTTCTGTTGCATTGTTATGTTGGACACTAAGTTGACTGTTGGTAGAGTGTTGTTGTTGTGTTGTTCTATTGGAAACTAAGTTGACTGCTGCATCCTAATTTTGAAGGGTATATCTTTTGGGGGAGAATACAGGAGAAAGTTGTTGTTAATTATAGACGCCTTTGTTCAAGGCATTTTATGTCATGTCCTGTTGGTTAGAGGCGCTTTCAAAGTCAATGTGCTCTAAGCTTTGGCCTAAATTATGGTCAATGAAATATTTAATGTTATTGAAAGGATTTACATGACTGTACGAGCTGTTAAATATCTTCTTGATAAAGAGAGTAATTTGTTGGAAGATCTTATGATGTTATGCTTGAACAATGAAATCCATTCTGCAGAGGGAAAGGTGCATGTTTTTTTGGTGCCTGAACGCAGTTTGGATGGTACAGAAGACGAAACAGTTGGTGTAAAGCATAGTTACATATATCATGTCAGCAAAATATATCGCCAAGGGTCCAGAATGTGTAATACTCCTTTCTGATGGGTTCTGGTTTTTATGTAGGTTTTAATGGTTGTTTGCTGATTATATACCAGATCTCATTTCTTCATACATTTGATCATAAAATGTACACACCAAAAACTGTATTTATTTGTATTTATTACTCCAAAAACCCACCATAACAATTCTTGGAAGCAATATGGATTTTTTTTAATAAATGTACAACAGTATAAGGGAAACAAATAAAATCAGATTTATGCAATTTCTGACCTCTAGGTGTTGCAATACAGTCAGCCCTTTTTTGTAGATTGATTTTCCCCCACAATTTGCTTGGGAAATGCCTTCAACCATTGATAATAAATTTTCCCTACAGTATATAGCCTAGCACTCGCCCCACTCATAAATATAAGACACCAATAAGGGGTCAGAATGATATCTCTGTGTGCCACGGCCTACAAATGAGTGAATGTGCCCTCAATGACCAAGTACACCCTTCCTTTATTTGCCCATGAGCAGTGAAATTGCAGTGCTCTCCTCTTTGATGGTAAAATTAGAAAACAAGGTGAGTCACCCCCCTTTACAGTATTTAGCAATGGATACAAGAGCTGGAGATGAACATAGGATCTACGCCCTCCACAAGAGTGAATATGCCCTCCAAAAACCACCACAAATGTTGCTAGGGGTTTCGAACCCACATGCATACCTAAACCTGTACCTGTGCCATGAGCACCATATGGTTCCCCTCGTCCACCATCGTAGGCATAAAATTCACCACCCAAACCATCATCGTCAACATCAAAATCACTCCTGTTGTAACCATGATCTTTCACAATATGGGTTTTATAGTATTCTGATCAAACATAGGGTATTGATAGGAATCGCGATTTTCATACCCTATAGGGTCACTATAAGCGAACCCCTGGTCATATGTGGGGTTTTGGGTTGCGACGACAAAGTGATAAATAGGGGCAGTGGGGTTACTACTAAGGAGATAGTTAGCATTAGTAGCAGGAGGGGGGATATTATGCGCTATTGGAGTGTGAATTGTGAAGTAGTTGAAGGTGGGTATTGAGGAAATGGGTTTGGATAACTGGGTGGGATAGTATTGGGTGGATTGTAGCTATAATTAGATGTATTGAAACCATGTGTAGGGATACAACAGGGTCCGGTGCCGGTGGATAATAGGAAGGGGGTGTTGCTTCTCCATAGGGAGGAGTTGAAGCCCAATCGTATGATGGGTTTCTCTGCAGGATAATAGTTGTTTGCGGGATAACACATCCTTTCATAACCCACATTCACACCAATTTCATTAAAAATCAGTTCAATCCAATTAAATAATTAACTTACCGAGCAGTTGAGGATGGGATGTGATTACATAGCTCAAAACCAAGAGGGTTTAAATCCCCTAAAAGCAAGACGAGAGAAATAGGTTTTCCTTCAAAGAGACAAAGAGAAGGTGAAATGAAAGAAGAGGTGCTAAAGAAGGGAGGGATATGAGGCATTATTCCCAGTCTCATTTTATGGATTCTCTTGATTTAGGGAAACCAACCTAGATGCCATTATCTATTTATTATTTTCTGGAATTTTGAAGATACAAAATCAAAAGTCAAATAAAGTAACAATAACAATGATATTGTTTCAAATTGTATAGAGAATGAAATTTAAATATATATTTTTAGTTTCTTTGATATATATATATATATATATCATTTAGTTTGGAAGGGGAGTGATTAACAAGTGGGGAGTTTGGAATTAAGATAAAAGTAACTTGTCGTGGGATTTTTGCAGGCAGCCGGCCAAAATTGGGTGTGGTTGTTGCTAAAAAAGACAACGATGACAACAAATCAAAAATAGAGATTCAATGGAGATTTAGAGCATTCCCTATCGTATTGAGCAGTACAATTCTGTTGCATGCATCGATACTGAGATGTGACACATGAGCGGGTCTACAATTTACTAAATTTTAACATTGCACATGGATTCAGAGACCACGGGGTCTCTGAATCCATCTGTAGTGTTAAAATTTCATAAATTGTAGACCCCCTCATGTGTCACATCTTAGTATCTTTGAATCCATCTGCAGTGTCAAAAGTTAACAAATTGTACAAATTCATTGTCAAAATTGTAATTTCCATTATTGGAGTGACACAACTAAAAATGACTAAATACATGACCAATTGTTAAGTGGTGATTTCAGTTTAGTTCTTATCCTGTGACGACATTGGTCATTTATCTTGGTCATTTTTAGTTTAGTTCTTATCCCGTGACCAAATTGGTCATTTATCTTGGTCATTTTTAGTTAGCTCACTAAAAAATTTTCAATTTTGGTCATTTATCCCTTAAAAAAACTATGGTGACCAAATTTTTTGGTCGCCCAGTCACTTATCTCTTATTTTTTACTAGTGTTTGTATTTCCTTTTGGGGGGTGGACTCAATATACTTTCGTTCCATGTTGCACCTGCTTCCAGTAAACAATTTACTATTCTCTCATCTCTTAGTTTATGTCATTTTGAATCTGTGTCTATATTATTTAATTAAACATATGCCCCAACATGCACTTTATTCACTTATTGTTGTATATACAGGCTTGGATCAACCTCAATTTTGATCATCCCATGGGTCACTTGAGTTACACTTGGCCAATCTCTTCACCCTGACTCATATCCAACTAGTTGTCATGAAATAGGAATCCTCATCCGCTGCTCTTGCTTTAGCATCTTTATTTTCAGACTTGGCAGTGGAATCTAGTGGATGAATTTTTGTAGAACACAATTGCACACATTGTCAGCAGTCTATAGAACACACTTGCACATCTTGTCAATAGTCTTTAGAACACACTGTTGCAGCTGCTCTCTTGGTCTTTTAGGCACAACAGAATTATCACAGAGAGACAGATATTACTACTAAATTCTTGGGCACCAAGAAGAGCTTGACAATGAAAAAGACAAGACGAATGAATTAGTAATATTGGGTTCATTGAAGATGTACCAATCATCAGTGTTCTATCATATGGATTTTCTCAGTGGGTAGAGATAAAATAAACCTCTTATAGTCATATGCAGTGATTTGAATATCTATGATGTCTCCTGATTTTTCTAAGTTTTTAGGTGTAAGTTTATACTTGCTAATGTTTTCTGATATTTTCCCAATATTTTCGATAAACTATTTTTTCTGATTTTTCGAGGCACGGCCATACCTTTAGTTTTTTTTATCAAAATTTGTTGTTTTTCATTTTGTCAGGTCTTTCGAAGCACAAATAGTCTAAAAATAAAAAATGGTGCACAAGTGGACGTTATGCTTAGAAGTGTCTTGCTGTCTGAATCCTAGTCAAGCAAAGATTAAATATGTTATTTACAATAATTCCTCTAATGAGGTTCTCCAAAGAACAAGAGATGTCTATGGTAGAACTACCAATAATGAGGCATACTATATTGCCCTTGTTGAAGGATTAAAAGAGGCAAAAAAGTACAATGCCAAGGATATTGTAGTTTACACAAATTCTGAATTGATATGTAACCAAATGAAAGGAATCTATCAAGTTCGGGCAATCAATCTGAAGCCTCTTCACAAAGAAGCAACAATCCAAGCTACTCAATTTCAGTCATTTAACATAAATTACCATGCAGAGATTCATAAGCTGTCCACCGATCTTGTGTTTGGAGAAGTTTCAAATGAGAGCTCTGCTTCAAAAGTAGGTGTAGGTGGTGAAGAGGACTTATTATCAATGTCTATTCCAACAAAATATGTTGGTGGAAATCGATATAGACCTGCAATCTGTGAAATTAGTATTCTTGTTATGATCCTTGTGGTGTTTCTAACGTCATAGTTGTTTCGTTGAAACCCATACATTTAATACTTTCACTTTGTAATATCCCAAATTTTGGACTAACTATTTCTATTGTATATTGGGCCATGGCCCCAGCATATATGTTTTATTTTTAGTATTGGGAATAAGCCCTAACACCCATGATTTATTCTTTTATATATTGACATACTGGGCATGGACCCTGACTGACTTCTTTATTGAGTGTATACTGGGAAAGGAGGCCCTAATGTTGTGGTTATGTTCTTTAGCATATGATGTGGGTATAAACCCTAATATACTGAGATGATCTTTTGTTACTTACTGTGTAGAGCTATGATTTTACATGATTGACATATGAGTGTGTTGAGCGTGGACTCAGAAACACACATATAACCTACATACTGGGCATAAGCCCTAATGTACCTAGAAGAATGTTTATGTACTCGGAGTAATCCTTGAGGTACATTGAGTGTTGGGAATAATCCCTGGAGCACTCCAAGCTTGATAAAAGAATGTTGGATCCAAGGCCACTTGAGTATTCTAGATGTGCCTCACAACCACATTCTAGCACTATTGTTGAGCAGGAAGCTCTGGAATTGCACTAACGTAGCGCCCATGTGAAAGTGTTGAGTTAAAAGGCTCTGAAGAGCACTTGGGGTTACTAAATATCACAGTGTTGAGTCAGAAAGACTCTTAATAGCACTTCTAATTTCATCACATTTATTTAATTTGGTTAAATGATTAATCTCCTATTTATCATCAAATACTGCAGGAACTACCATGTTAAACAAGGGAATCCGACATGCAAGAGAGATACTAGAGGTGCCTATCCAAGCTTACCAAAAGACCACCCAAGGAATTAGAACTTTTCCTTAATGTTAAAAGAAGTATCATGTGAAGATACAAAATTAAATATTATTATTAAAAAGCTTTAATAATAATGATGTTACTATTTATTTATAAAATATAATAATTATTGCATATAGCTTATGCATAGTGGGTTGCCACATTATTTAAATATTATTAATGATGTATTAATATTTAGATTGAAATATAATTATTATTAATTTATAAAAAGGTTAAGTTGAAATCACTTATAGTTAAAACAAATGAAGAGTCCTGGTTCAACAAGGACTAGACAGTTAGTAGTAATATCTTTAGGAATATTAATTATTTATTTTAAAGAAATTGAGTAATTATTCCAGCAGTCATAATTCAAGACTCCTCTACATAAAGAGGGTAGAGCCCAAGATTGGGGGATCATCTTCTTTTTCATTATCATTCACTTATAGTAATTAGAGAGAATTCTCTACTCCAAGAATTGAAGTAGTCCCATACAATTTTTCTAGATCTGAACCAGCAGTGAACCTGGGGCCGCTATCTCTTATTGCATGTTGGAACCAGCTCAGGGGGATCCAGCTAGAAATAGGAATGGTTTAAGAATCATGGTTGGGAGGAACATGGTAGCCCCAAAGTCATCTATCTAAAGAATCATTCCGACAGGTCAGCTAAGCTAAAAGGTGGCTGTACTAATTATTGTTTGAGTGTGCAGGCTTCTACAGGAGCAGGTCGAATTCCAAGACAACCAGGTATGAATTAGTAACTCACCAATTCAAGTTATGTGGGCATCTAGGTGTTTAATTTAGGCTTATTATTATAGTACTGTTTTTTCCCTTCACATTCATAGCATTCACTTCCCTTATTGAGCAAGGGCCTTCGGGCATAGGCTCCCTGGTATGTTTTTATTATAGGCATAAACCCTTATACCCAGGATTTTTATTATTGCAGAAGCTTGTTTTAGAAACTAGCAGAAAGTCTAGCAGGTCTAGCCAAGCTAGCCAGTGCTAGACATCCATGCAACTCGTAAACTTAGAGTCCTTTTATTTATGCCAATGTTATGTAATCAAATTGTTTTCAGACTTACATTTGTGTTTTAAATTCTGTTATAAAAACCCAGGAAGATAAACGCAGTCTTAGTAGAGATCTTTTACTTTAAAAAGAAATTACAGTCCCATCATATTATTCCTAAAGCCATATTGAATACATTACACAGTATTGAGAACGTCTTATAGGATTTCAATCTTTTCAAACTTCAACGAAATCCTCAAACCCTTAGCTACGTTTTTCAACCCACAGTCAACCCACTACAACAAAAACACAACAAGCATTGCAAGGATCAAATCCCACAGAAAATGTAGTAACCACTTATCATTAACTACCTTTCTTTTAGCATATCAGAACACAAGTCAAGAGATCAAATCCCCTAAATGATTTCATGAATGACCCTGCTATCTTACAAATCGCCCACAACATAGTATTAATGTACATGCCCTTTTTCCTTTCAAATCAAAACGAATAGTATCTAGGGTCACATCTTCACTTAAAACGCAGGAGTATTTCTTTAAAAGCAAAATTTCAACCGAGAAGCCTGGTGAGTATTACATTCCACACAACCAACATCTACATCCAACAAATATTTACAATATCATTTAGCAATAGTATACATACATTCATTAAACATTCTTTCAACTCAAACACAAGAAGAAGGGGTCGAATCCCTCTACTATATTTTCATTAAACCCTTTTTTTTATTTAATGAAATCCCCAGAAAATGCAGTAAGAAGAGCCAAAATAAAATTCTCAGGCATATAAGTAAACTACCCAAAGGGTTACGTTTCTCCCATCAACACATTCATTATTAGCAACTAAACAATACGAAGATTGCAGAACTAAGACATTATCCCATTCAACAGTCAGAGCTATACCTTTTTTTCCATTTTACATGAGGACATCAAACCAAATACATTCAGGATAGAGCAACCATGGAAAACGCAGAAGGTAAGAAATTAAAGTAACCTTTCCATTACAATTTCAAATAGAAAAACACAGAAGTTTGCTCAGTATGTTTTATTCATCTTTCAAAACCCAACATTCATACAACAGGAGTATATCACTCCTTGAAAGAGGCTTATAGTTTTTATATAACCTGAATGGTTAAAGCCATTACTTTCAAAACGAAAACCCTTTAGGGTTACCCTTCTTTGTAAAACCAAATAACACATCCATTAACCAGTCCAGCCAAAGCAGACCCCCTCAGGATTTATCAAAACAATCCAGTGAGCCAAAGGCAACACGAAATCCCAAATAGCAAAAAAATACACCCTCTAGAGATGTGAGAGGAAGGAGCAAGGGTTTGGGAAATCTAGACTTACCATTCCCCAAGCCATCCAACGCCAAGGGTGTTGGTCACTTGCTAGAAGTCCACACAGAGATTGAATGACACTAACCTGCCATCAAAATCACCATTCCGAAGTTAAATACTGAGAAAGAATTCGTGTCGGATAAAATCAATGGAAAAATGAGCTTATTTAAAATGTGGACATTACCTATCGCATTAGCATTCCTCTGCAACTTCAAAACAAGCATCCCACTGGTGCTCTGACCACGAGCGAAGCTCAGGTCAGAGCATAGACCCCTCAAACGCATCAAACAGTAACCACAGCCAAGTGAACCATGAAAACAATAGTAGCTGGTGTAAAAACCCTTTTCATAGCTGGCATCGAGAACCATGTGAAGAATCGTATACTGCATTTAATGTTATCACCAACCCCACTAACATTTAAATATTCAACCCTGTTCTCTATAGTGGAGAAATCATTGCTTGCATTAGTGATATCTAACAAGGGTTTCAAAGTGCCAACCCTTAAACCTTTACACCCTTTAGGCTTAAGCGTTGTTAGGACTAGGAACTAGATACCCTAGGAAGGTGTCTTCATAAGCATACCTGCAAAATAGAGTTACAAATAAAATGCATTAGCGAAACTCACTAAGTAATTCCAAAGTCCCATTTCTTACACCTTACCTCTCGGCAGCTCTACTGGGGGTACTTTTCCCTTCGAAATACCAAGCGTATCATCATGGGCCGCAACCTTCACTAACAAGGGTCCATGTCACCTGAAGTTACCAATTAGACTTTTTAAATTATACACATGATTTTTTAAAACGGTAAGAAGGAGGTCATTATTATAATACTCTAGCATTGGTACACCTGTGACAGATTTACCTTATCTACCTTACACATCGCTTTCGCAGGACCAAAAGAATACCAACTATTGAGACTTTGTTACTTAGGAAACTGAAACTCTTAAATGTCACAAACAAGTACCGATGCATTGTTTTTATTAGTGCTGAAGTTAATTACAAAACATCATCTTTAAAAATAGATTTTATTGCAGTAGCGGAAAATTTCAAATTTTTACTATTTTTCGGTACATTACACACTTGAAAAGTGACATTTTGGTTGGACAAGTTGAAATTATCAATGATAAATAGTATGTGATATTTGTGTACCTAGTATTATGAGCTTTTGATTATAGTATATGGGATCTCATTTATGCATTTATGTTAAAATGTTATTTGTATATATTTTTGAGTAGTTTGTATTTGTAGTTATTTTTATAGTATTTCCCAAAAACAATGTAACGTGGCCATAAGAAGGGTTTATTTCCAGTTGGAAAATTTAATAAAAAAGTCAATTGTATGAAAAAGAAGATCCAAACATAGCACTTCATGGCTGAGCATCCTAACAGAAATTCATCCATATTTTGATTTCTTTCTATGTCTCATTAATTGTTGGTTAAGCATCCAAACATGAAGGTGACCCTGGGCTGGAGAAACTAGTCATAAATGTGGTTAGATACATTGTTGCAACCATTCAAGTTCCAGTTCCATCAAGGAAAATATGGACATATATTCCAAATCACTAAATTGAGACATAGCAATCTTTTTTAAGGGTTGAAGGCTAGAGTTCAGGAGTTCAATTCCTGGGCGTTGAGGTGAGGCCCCGTCCGATAGATCCTGTACCCGTAGCATGTTTTAGTTGGAAAAAAAAATTGTTTCTTCAAACACAAACTTAATTACTAACTGTAAGTTAGCATAATTTGCAGTGATAAGTACTAACTGTTTAATAATAACATCAATAAAACAAGATTACTATTGTATTTTAGAATTTTGCAAAGTTCAATACTGAATATGCAATCTTTATTATTATGGAAATACAATAAAAGGCTGGGTTAAGTTCAAACAACAGATTCACATGATTAACCTATTTTACATTTTATTTTGAAAATGACAATAAAAGCTTACTTAAGTTTGAGAAGACAAATTTTAATTGGTGGTTTCCATCTTTTATAGTTTATTATGAAAATGACAACAAAAGATGAGTTAAGTTTGAGATAACTAAGTTTAATTGGTGATTTTCATCTCAATTGCAGGTTGAAGAAAAATTAGCATATTGCTTAAAAAAAATCTTTTTATGCATTTCTAGCTTTAATTTTTTTTTACCCATGAGTATGTAATTTTCAACCCTCTTATGCTGTTTAGAAGTCACAATTCCATTCATATTTTACATGTAATGAGCAGCTCTTCATTGATAGTTGAGAAGTGCAACTTCAGCTCATTTTAAGTATGCTTGAGGATTGCATTTTCAACTTTCTTGTGAACCGTTTATTGTCTAGATTTGTCACATATTGTCCAACTTTGTCACTATACACCTAGCATCTTCCTTGACAAAGTGAAAATGGAATCAACGAAGAGAAGGGCTAATTCAAGATACCTTACAGAAATGAGCATTCTGGCATATCTATTTCCCCACAACAAGAATCATGATCATGATTTTATTTGTTGTTTTCATGTTGATGATGATGTGTATATGATGTTCAAATTCCTTTTTAGAAAGGTTAACATCTAAAACACATCAATTTATTTCAATCAAATTTGAAACAAAAAGAGTCACAGACCACAATCTTAGACCAGCTTATGAATTCACACTGCCTTTGATGTAAAACACATATTAAATATAAATACGGACTTGGCTAGTTTGTATTCTATGACAATAAAAAGAACTGAGCAACCAAAACTATTTACAATGCTTAATGCTTTTAATTTCCTACAATGCTTATGCTTTTAATTTCTTAATACTGTAGACAACGTATTACCTTTAATAGGAAACTAAATCAGTTTCTAATAACCAAGAAAATATTGGAAGATGGAGAATATTGGAACATGGGTTTTTTATTTTTTCTGGGAATCAAGTAAGTGAAGGAAACCAAATAAGGCCTCTCAGTGTTACTCTGAAAGAAAATCAGACCCGATCTAAAATGCTGCACTCATTCTTAAAAGATACTATAATGGAAAGGGTCAAGTTACTGTTTTGTCCGCCATAGAGTTTAAGGTACTTAAAGGGCTTTCTACTACAAACTCACTGAAGAAAGTTTCACTTCATGGGTTAGGTAGACAAGTGCTTTCTCTCACGGTTCTTGGAAGTTTTGTCTTTCTGGAAGAACTCTCAATAGAAAGTAAATGGTTTAAGGTGAGTAATTGTCTAGCTCTTAACTTATATGCATCAATTTTAAGTGTTTAAACACCATGATTTTGTAATATAAAGAGATTTGTCATACAAAGTCCATGATTTTTTTATATAAGGAGATTTATTTCACAAAGTTTGGCTTGTAGAACTACGCAACAAGTGTGGAGGCATTAAATTTGACCCTTTCCCTCAAAAGTTTGAAGAAGGTGCACGTAAAGGTTTCAAATTTTGACAAGAAGGAAATTTCTTTGTTAGGTTGCATTTTCAGAAGTGCTCCTTTGCTGCAAACAATGACACTTACTTTACCAAGATGCTCCCAATATACTCATAAGAAAAGATTTTTAAATCAGCTTCTGGTTTTGAAAAGACCTTGTGAAGCAAGTGTACATATAGCAGAAAAATATGAGGACTACTGCCAGATATGCACTAGATTCCTTTCAGCTACTTGATCAAAATATTTTATATACAAAATGAATCGGGAATTGGATTTTGTAGTCTTTAACTTCTTGTTAAAATTTCATGGCAAATGCATTCTCCTATTTTGCCCCTCTAAACTGTGAATACCAAGCACATGTAGCCAACACTGCTACTGCTAATGTTGTTTCATTGTATAAAATTATGTACAGCTAAGAATCCAACTATATTTAGAATTTCATGGAAAACGCATTCTCCCATTTTGCCCCTCTAAACTGTGAATACCAAGCACATGTAGCCAGCATTGCTAATTCTATTTCACTGTATAAAATTATGTACAACTAAGAATCCAACTATATGAGGACTACTACTAGGGATGCACTAGATGCCTTTCAGATACTTGATTGAAATATGTTAAAGAATGAATTGGAAATTGGTTTTTGAGGTCATTAACTTCTTGTTAGAATTTCATGGAAAATGCATTCTCCCATTTTGCCCCTCCCAACTGTAAATACCAATCACATGTAGCCAGCACTATTGATTCTATTTCATTGTATAAAATTCTTTACAGCTAAGAATCCCAACTATATATTAATCATATTTATTACTAAAAAAATGAAACATAGTTTAAAATTAGTATTTTTTTGTTAATCATTTATTCATATCTTTGTTATAATGCCATTCACTGAGTCTTTTATTTCATTTTGTATTACACCTCTGCTTCTTTTATCATGTGCAATTCACTAAGTAGTATAATAATGTTGTTTCGAAGAGTGGTTGTTTTTATCTCATTTGGAAAACTCCATATTTATTTTTGAAGCAAGTGTTTTGATGTTCTCTACCCCACTATTAGTGTCTTTCTATTTTCAGAACTTCAAGTATTAGTAAAACAATTTACATCTGATGGCTGGTTGGATTTTATGGTTTTCATGCAAGTTTTTGTAATTAAATGCTGCATTAATTGCTATCTTAGTTATTATGCAGATACCCTAATCATCAGCTTTATATGTATACTAGTTGATTCCATAATAATTACATCATATCTAAGAAAAAAGTATGTAGTATATACCTCGTGATTAAACTCATTACTCCTTATGATGGTTCTACTGATATTGAGATCTATAAGCATAGAGTTATAGTTAATAGTGAACATAGCTTACATAGACACTACATGCTTTATCTATTAAATATAACACCTTATACATGTTGCTTATAAACTAAAGGGAATAGAATACATTACCTTTTAGAGATACATTAACAGAACATGTTGGTTATAGCTTAGGAAAACAGAGAGAAGTTAAACCCTATTCCAAGTAACTAGCTCGTATACATAATATATGGGAATTACCCTAGTAATTCCAATAAGTTGCCCATTATTCGCTTTACCAGGTAATCAATTTGGTCATACTGTGAGATTAACTGAAAATGCACAAAATCAAGGGTCATTGGGAACTCGTACGCGATCTTCCACTAAGTAACTTAGGTAAACTTTGTTGGCATAGGGGGCCAATTAGGTTGATGGTGGTAATATAATTAACGATCTTGGTTAAATTTGGGAGATTAAACACAATAATATATGGAAGGTTGGAGGTTCACTTTGGGTTATTTCTGGCCATATTAGATGTCAGAACAGTAGATGGGTTTTACGAAGTTGAACTAGTCGAGGATGAACTACTAGCTGAATATGAACTCAAACTTGAAGAGCTCAAGGCGATGAACTTCGCAGGAAACTATAAGGTACGTCAGGAGGTACTATAACACAACGTGCAGGATAAATGATACGAACATGAATCCCTTCTGGAGGGAGGCCTGAGAGCCTAATATAACGTCTAGGGGGTTCACTATCGTTCCTGTCTATTCAAATTCCTTTTAGTGGTAAATTAATAGAACTAAATATTAGTGTCTAACAAAAACCAAATTATTAAAGCAATATGTGTCAAAACGAAAACTACATGCACAGATGAGGTGCAACAAGTGGTTTCAAGTGTGTTTTGATCGCAATAATATGGTGCCCTAATACAAGTTTCATTCATATAAAGAAGAATCACACTTAAAATGAAGACGAGATCAAAAGGAACAAGTTAAAGTACTAGGCCAAAGGAAGAAGAGAGTGCCACAATAACCTATATAGATACCTCTTGCAAGAGAGGCCTTCCCATAATTCTGTGTATTGGTATCTTTTCAGACTGTATAAGAATGCCATAGGAATGCTAACTTTCACCAATCCAAATGCTTAAGATGCCGAGGATGCCATCATGACCCACAATGTTAGGAGATCCCAATTTAACAATGTGGTGACCATATCAACAGTTTTTCCATGCTCTGACATGATTCAATGGTTGGTCGAGCACATGAATTGAAAGACCAGGCGGATAATGTCCAATACCGGAAGATGCATAGCTTCTTACAAAGCAAGCAACCTAAAAGTATACTACAAGTTTATAAGAGGAGAAACATACATTACAACCAACTGGGTCAAACAATTATCGGACACACACAATTAATTTTAGATTATGAAGGAATGGTGGGAGGAAGGAAGGCAATTCAGGTATAGAGATACAAAGATTATATAACTACTAACCTTAAAGGTCCAATCTTAGATGCTATAGTCCTAGTTAGTATACTTTACAGGGATAAAGATGTTGCCCACTTAATAGAGTCTTGGGTCCCTTTACTAAACCATCTCCTTAGCGAAGGGACAATTTGAATTGGGCAGCCATCCTATCACATACATTGGACAATGCCTTGAGGAAAGTGAAATAAACACCAGAAGGCACCAAGCCATATTTATAGATATATATAGTCTTATTTACTATATATAATATGTGTGGAAAATTCATTCCCAGGGATGGGTTGGACTTGAAACCATGAATGCCCACCCATACATATATACTATAAATACCTATGGGAGAACAACTGTGCTACATGCTATGGGCAAATCTATTATAAATTATTAGCCCCGTTGTATGAATTGATCTTTGGAAGAATATGCCGTAAATTATTGGATGATGCTATGAGGGTCCTTGATACTATGTGAGATTGGTATCTATATGAAGGATCAACCTATATAAGGATATAAGATGCTACAAAGCCACCACACACTTTGCCTAAGTGTGTCCTAGATAGGTTGGTTATAAGATAAACATATTACAAACCATTTCTTTTAGATTTTGAAAATATTTGCCTGTGAAACAGAAGAAAGGATGCCCAACCTATCCTATTTGCATAGGTGTATACAACTTGCCAAATGTAATCTATGCACTAACATAAGCCAAAGAAGATAGATCAATACTGATTTAGGATTGAATGCTTCAAGATGCATTACCAAAACAAGGTTGTTGCAAATCATAGATATATCGTGGGTATAGGATGGCCCTATTATAACGAAGAATACCCATGGGAGGAAGTTAAAAAGAGGTGTTTATGGTAGAGGAAGAGCTCTCTCCGTTTAGATACCCCTTGGATGCCCTTGGCTATCTCCTGCCCAGCTAACAGGAGTTAACGAGATACTTAGGGAGGACATTTACAAACAATTATTTGGGTCACCCGGGAGGATATACCCCATTGACTCAAGCCCAAGATGGCCTTTTATGCCGAACGTTTCATGGATATGAGAGATGACGTCATTTTCATACCAGCTTATACACTTTGCCATGGATGCATGCCAACATGATCCCTGTAAACCAATTTATGGTTGGTTCCAATCAGCCTCGAGTGGAAGCTGAGCACCATATTTAATGGAAGAATAGGGTTTGCAGACTCTGCCACCTACAAGAGCCTAAGATGAAGGAACATTTCATTTTTTGATGCCCTATCTATTAACAGATATGAGGTCAATTCTACTGCATTTTCGGATTTCCCTAGAACTCCCTCTTCATCTTCTTCGAATACAAGGATCAACGATACTTGGCTCTATACATGAAGGAGGCTTCCGGGTTTAATTCATCTATGCTCAAACCACCCCCCCATATCCCATAGTTTCCTGTCAAATTACTCATTTCATTATTTAAAATGTAGGTTATCACACCCAGTAAAAGATTCTCCGAACCCCAAAACATGAGACGCAGAGCGTTAGAACATGCACGATTTAGGAAGGCTTTGAATTTATTGGAACTACCCCAAATGACCCAACAAGCTATTGCGTAATTGACCTTTCCTATCGGCCCTCACAATTGCGTGCCTCTTATGTTGCCTACCCCTTTCCTTCTTGGATGGATGGAACCAACCCCGGTACCCTGCATGAAATCAACAAGTTAAAACAAGCCCAAATTCCGAGTTCGAGAACTCATATGAGATCATACCTGTATGAACCCGTAGAAACACAACTTTTCCTTTCTAAAAAGTGAAATGTGTTTGAGGAGGTTTTGGGATCGACGTGACCATCCCACAATTAACAAATAGCCACTTGGGACATGGAATTTCACCAACAGGTTCAACCTGTCGCTTCCTCGTTATGCTGCCACCTGCATTATTGGATGGAAGGGAAAGAAACCTGAAGGGCTCTAATTCATCAACTTGCCTACTGAAGCATGCCAGTTCCACACCGCGGTGGAACCCTTTTACTCGACCCAGTTCAATGATGACCCTTCGGTGTTCACCCTCGTACCTTAGGTGCTAATATGTTATGGGTATGTTGCATTAAAATTTTCCAGCGAATGTTTTGTTGATGACAGAGAAGCAACAAAATGGCAATTAATAATGGCCTGTAATGAATTTAACTGTCCCACAATGACTTTAACTAAGGTCTTTGCAACGTCATTTCTCCAGAGTACTACAATACACAATTGACCATAATAGTTAGTAAAGAATACCCAATAATATCCAACAACAATCAGATATTCGTTGTTCAAACCATAACAGACACCATTTGGCCTAGATATTAGTTCCCACTCGGGGCAGACTTAGATGAAAGGAGGATAAGTCTCTAATACTTTTACAACATCTCTTCCTTGAGGATGACTCAGCAAACATGATGATACTTTTACTACATAATTTTCAGAAAACAGGATTTCCTTCAACAGGAAAAGCAACAAAGCATCCTGTAGAAATAAGCACTTCCCATAAAGATGATTTACAATAATAGATTGCAGAATATCCAATTATAGACCCCATATCATTAGAAGAAGTGTCGAAGGCGGGATCCAAGACATCTGTGCAGCAACTTCATAAAAATGGCATGGCTCATTGGTCATCATTAAAGCTGAAGCCCTTGCATGGTGGGTTTCTCACAGTAGAAGATGATGCTCCTCCCCTTCATCTATAGTCACCTGGAAACGTGTCCCGAGTCAGCACAATGGAAAGACTAATAGAACATCCAACACACCAATAAAGGAAAATGCAAAGAAAATATATCACAATTGCCATGAAAGAGTTTAAACCTTGGAAATAAACAACTAGATAGTTGGGCATCAACCAAGCATGTTCAATAGAAGGAAGATTGCTACGAGAACCTCCTACATCTGAAATATAGCAACTAATTTTCATTGTAAACAGACGTTAGAGAATGGAAATTCCTAAAAAAAGGGTAATTGTCAAAGAGTTGATAGCATAGCCTTTTCCAAACCTTGCAGGTCACCAACTGGAGACTTGCCAACGAATTGGGCATGTTTTGAAGGAGGACAATCCCTTGGAAAATTTCTATAATCTGTAATTAAAAAATGAAATAGTCATTATGAAATGCATTTGAATGTAAAGAAATATAGGCATGCAAACGTTGATTACAACATATGAAAGTCTCATCAAATGTACCTCGCACAACAGAAAAGGTTGGATGCCATTGCATCTCCCTATGGCATTGGATTGGTACCATGGTTGTGGAGTGTTGCACCTCTGAACACATCAACAAAATACACATTAAAATAGGTCGATGTTGTAAAAAGGGTAATTGACAAACACTTGATAACATAGCCTTTTCCAAAACCTTGTAGATCAACAATTGGAGAATCGCCCATTAAGTGGTCATGTTGGAACTCCCCGTGGAGTTGGATAGACACCAAGGTTGTGGATTGTTGTACCTCTGCAGACATTAACACACCATGTAGATATGAAACATAAAATAATTCAAATAAATTGCTTTCACAAAGTATGAAAAGTAAAGTGAAATGTACCTGGCATGTCAAGAGAATTTTGATGGTGTTACATCTCCCTTTGGCTTTGGCTTGATGCCACTGTTGTGGGCTGTTGCACCTCTGCAGTTAACAACACACCACATGTTAAAGAATGGTAATGAAACCCAAGAAGCACAATTTCTTGCTTACATAGTAGTTGAATTTCACCACTAGGCAAGCAAGGGGCATGGTATTGAATTGATGTGGCCTCTTTTATATATAATCAAGCACCCATTAATTACATTAAATGCCATAGAAGTTACTTGTGTACTCATAATTTGTTTCCTGTTGACAACTAAATTGTAGTGGGTTCTAATTCCCTATGCCAATTTTATTGATATTCAGTTCGAAAATTACTTGACTGAACACCTTTTATGAAGTGATGAACTATAATGCGTTTTCATAATTTGATGGCATGCTATTAAATTTAATATATAAACTAAAGGTATTCTCTGAACCCTAAATAGGAAGAAAAGCCAACAAAAGTTCAAGAGAAGTAGCATTAGTTGCAATTGTTAACCTGTGCAAATGTGTAGTTTCTGAATGTGTTAAAAGTAGGGAGTCACTTCAGTCTACTGGTGCATCCTTATTGGATATTTATTAGTGTATTTATTTTAGTTATAACTCTTTTGCTAGTTACATTGCAGATTTGGTAACTAATATAGCTGATTTTTGGTCAAACATCTTTATTTTCTTATAGTTTGTACTATCAGGGGAACTATGCATCACTACTACAAGAAATTGTTTTTGTTTGGTCATATAAAGGATTCCTATTATTTTGTAAAAGTGCATTTGCATGTTTAAAATTTTGGTTTCCTTTCCCTTATTAAAACATATTTTTGTAAAAAAGGCATACATCACTAGAAATTTTATTGGCATATAAAAGTTGGGGCATGCCATCTTCAAGCAATATATATATATATATATTCTTCAGTTATATATGTCCAAGACTTGTTAAACAATGCTATATTATTTATCATGTTTAGGTGTAAAGCATTGCACTTCTTGGGCTTCAAATTGTTGATGTATATGTAAATTCGGAATGTATTTCATATTTGTATATTGTACTCCTATAGAGATGGTATTATTCCTCTATACGGAAGTGTCGTCATTTATATTGTAAGTGTCGTAACTTATACTTGATGGGTTATTAGACCACCTTGTTGGGGGTCGTCCATGTGGAATTCATGTGGGTGAAAGGGTTATTAGACCACCCTATTGGGTGTCGACCCAGTCAGCATTGTGTTATGTGGTTAAGTTGATGCTGACCTTGTAAAGGTTATTAGGAAACTCAAGTCAAGTATAAATAGAGTGCGGGAGGCACTCTATTTCATCATTCTATTCTCACACACACTCTTTGGAAAGTGGTGCACTTGTGGAGGAGGAGAAGCTGCTTCTAGGAGATGTCTATCTCTTATGCTTGGGTTGTATCATTGCTCTATCTATCTCTGAGGAAGTTATTGGGGTTTTTCACCTTTATGGTTTTCCCCAAGTAAACTCTTTGTCTCTTGTGTGCTTGCATTATTCTGTCCATGATTGATATGCTATATATATGCTGTACATGTTGTTCTCTCAGTTAAGATCCTAGATCAGATTGAAGTAAATTCTAAAAACTAACATGGTATCAGAGCTAGCTTGAAAGAAGGCATGGTATGGCATGTATGACACTTGTTGCACTTGCGATGCTAGGGCTTGATATAGCAAAAACTAGTCATCGTAGCACTTTCGCTATAAATCCATTTTGGCGAAGTTTTCGGATCTGAAAATTTTACAGGTCGAAGATCAGATCCCCATGTACATTGTGTCCAAAGGAAAATTTCTAATTCGTTGTACTTTGTGTTTTATGATCTATACAATCTAGGGTTGTTGCCTCTTCCAGATTTGAGTCATAAACAGGTGACCTAGGAAAAAAGGTCATAACTTGGGCTAGGAAGCTCCAAATGAAATTTCGTAAAAAGTGAAAGGTATTGCACGGATTGCACTTTCTCAGGTAACTTTTTTAGAGGCCAAAACTTAAACAGTGACACGTGGCATGCCGTACAAGTTTTCTCTCCTATTTTATCCCATAAACAGGTCACATTGCGACACTTGGAATAACTCTCTCTCAGAGAATCCAATTAAGGTCAGACCTGTGGGGTTGGAAAGATGATAGGTTGGGATACCATAGGTAGAAGTTTCAAACCCTGTGGATTCGTAATTTCAGAGTTAAACCCAGGGATAATTTTAAGGACCCATACTTATTTAAAAGTGTATAAACCTTGGCGAATCTTACCAATTCTTAAAATGTCAACTATAAAATATTTGGCGATATTTTTCTAAAATTATTTCAATTTCTAAGGATTTTATATAGTTTATATAATAATTTGGCGATTTTTAGAGTGAAAAAAGTTTACCCCATCAAAATTGGGCGAAATGGGGCTTCAAAAAATGCAAATTGGCGAATCGTTTTTTGGAAAAAAACATGGAAAAATAGCCCATGGGCTAAATTTCGCCCCTAAAATTATCCTTGGTTAAACCAGAAACAATAAGGGGCATATTTCTGTCAAAACATAATTGGATTTTGAGCACCTTTATTCATGGCTTCGGGAATTAGGGTTTCGGAGAAAGTTCGTATTTTTGTAAATGGAGACCACGGCTGGATGGTACTCATCAAAATCGAAATTTAGAGACCAATATCAATTTTTTTGATTGGGTAGAAGGTCAAGCTTGATCAAACCCTAGTTCGGGACTTTGATCGGAAAGGTGGAAAATTAGGGCTTCTGCAAAAGTTGGAATTTCTGAAGTTTGTGACAATGGCTGGAAGCTCCTCAAAAAAATCGAAGTTTAGAGCTTTGGATCGAACCTTTTGGTTGGGAAGAAGGGTGGGCTTTATCAAACCCTAGTTTGGGATCCTGTCCAGAAGATATAGAAGTCTCAAAGGCAATTTTGAAGGGTGAAACTTTACAGTTTTCAAATTCTGAGTATACCAGGTTGATTAGCTCATCAAGGCGCATCTTTCTATCCTTTTAGAAGTTTGAAATTCAAAGTTTGAATTTTTAGGGTTTCTCTGCCAAACCCTAATCCAGCTCGAGATCTAGTGGATTGGGTTAATCCTAGAAGAGAATGGTTTAGTCACCTGCATAAGTGAAGAAGTTCTTGTTTGAGAGGGAGATGAGGATAAGGCCTTACATAAGAAGATTACAAGCAATCTCGACAGGTATGAATTACAAGTATGTTTCGAATTTTGTTCATGGTTAAGTTTATGATATGTTTGTCTTCATATCATTACGGTTAGTACAATCTTGATTAATTACTAGACTTGTCGTATCACCTTAATAAAACTATGAATACATGATAGAAGATATTCATTGATTTTGTTTTTGACACTTATGATTGTACTAATGCATTGTGATGTTGTATGAGGTTTATGTTGTTCGCTAACATGAAATGTACACCAAGAAAGACAAATCATGTTCTACTTAAAGAACATATGATCATGGTGACATGAAGACAAAGATTCATCCATTTTCATGGATCACATAGAAGATCTACTTACGAGGTATGTATAACTTGGTTCTACAATGGTTAACTTATGATACATGCAGGTTACTAGCACCAGAAGACATCATGCGAGTATGTTAGACATAACTAGCTAACATATTAATCCAGGTATGTTTTCCCTATATCAAGTTAGAATCTTACCTTGTTTTAGGATCCCTTATATAAGTATACTCGGTATGATTGGTTATGTTTATTCATAAAGTTAGAAATGTAAGTAATCAAGGGTTTATGCATATTATGTCTCTTATCTTGATTGATGATTTGATTAACTAGAAGAGTCCTATGATCAAATAAGAATATGCATGAGTAAAAGAAGTCTTCCCTGAAACCTTGAATACTAATGTTTATTATTTGTGTTTGAAATGATCATGACTATACATATTTAAGATTATTGTGTTTTGATAGTATTAAGATTATACTAATGAATGTGTGATTATGTATGAGACCTCGAGGATAACAAAATGATGATACTAATAAGCATGCATAGTGACTAAGGATGGATATAAGTTCAAGGAAAGGTAATCCAGGAAGCAAAGATCAAGAGGGAGCACACTTCAGTAGTATCTGCAAGGAAGCAGATATTCAAAGGGAGTTGACCACTTCTCACAATCTACATCAGAATGGAGTTACAGAAAGGAAGCAAAAACTGAGAGGGAGTCAACCCAACAAACAAACAAAGATAAGTATTTGAATTATCATTTCTTGCATATTTGATTGTTTAAATAATAATGTTCAATAATGTATATACTGATGTTCCTAGAATTAGGTTGTGCATATTAGAATAGTTGCATTGATGAACAGTATACTACTAATATACATGGGTAAGTGGCCTATGGCACTGTACAACATTCCATTGCTACTTATCTAGAATGAAACCTCTTTGCTGACATGTTGGGAGTTGTGCACACTCTTAACAATGTTTTGGTAGAGATTGGAAGGCATCTAGAAATTTAAGGGATATGGATAAATGTTGTATTGAAGCATTGGCTAAGATAATTGCATGACTGTATGACATATTTATTTATGTGTAAGAATTGGTTCTGAAAACTATGAGATGTTTTCTAATCGGGCAATTTAACTTGTTTTATAGGAAAGATCGTATACCATCACATACAAAAGAAGGACTACAACATTTGTTTAGCAACAAAGTTATCTATTGAAAATATTGAAGATATTGAAGTTCCCAGGATCTGGAAAGAATGCCATGATCGAGGAGTACCAGTCGATCATGAAGATGTTTGGGATGCAGTCCCAAGACCTGAAGAGAAGTATGTAGTGACTTCCAATTGGATATACAAGATCAAGCATGCTGCAGATGGTAGCATAAAGAAATACAAAGAAAGATTTGTAGCTTGTGGAAAGAAGGAATAGACTATGAAGAAACTTTTGCTCCTATAACCAGGTACACTTCCATCAGATTAGTACATGCTCTGGATGCAGTGATGAAATGGAAGATACACCAAATGGATGTCAAGACAACCTTCTTGAATGGTGTAGTCGAAGAGGAAGTGTATGTGGAGCAGCCACTTGGTTTTGAGATGCATGATAGAAAGTCATATGTATGCAGGTTGAAGAAAGCCTTGTATGGCTTGAAGCAAGCTCCTAGGACTTGGTATGGTAGGATAGATAGCTTTCTATCCAATTTGGGATTTACCAAGAGAAAAGTGGATTCCAACCTTTACTACAAGGTTGAGGAAGGCAATCCAGTGATACTACTTTGGCATGTGGATGACCTGTTTGTTATAGGTGATGATAGATTGATTGCCGACACGAAGAGGAAGCTTGCTTCTGAGTTTGAGATGAAGGACTTGGGGATGATGCACTATTTTCTAGGCATGGAGGTGTGGCAGAGTGTAGATTGAATCTTCCTTGGACAAGGGAAGTATGCAGTAGAGATCCTAAAGAGGTTCAGGATGATGGACTGCAAGGCCATGGCCACACCTATGGCATCGAACCTGAAGCTTCTGTGTGATGCTTCATCTGATCCGGTTGATGTCACTATGTATCATTAGATGATTGGGTACTTGATGTACTTGACGAACACAAGACTAGATATCTGCTTTGCGGTGAACACATTGAGTCAGTTCCTGACAGATCCCAGAGGTGTTCACCTGGTTGCTGTAAAGCATATTCTGAGGTACCTGAAGGGTACGGTTGACTATGGGTTGAAGTATGATGCGAATCAAAAGTTTAACCTGCAGGGCTATATTGATTCAGATTGGGAAGGCAGTGGTACAGATAGGAAGAGCACTTCTGGGTGCTGCTTTAGTATGGGATCAGGTGTGATCTCTTGGTTTAGCAGGAAGCAGTCCTATGTAGCACTGAGTACAGCCAAAGAAGAGTATGTTGTAGCTTGTTCAGCTAGTTGTGAGGCAGTATGGCTCCAGAAGCTGCTGTCTGAGTTATTTGATCTCCCACTGGAGGCTACTGGTATCTTTTGTGACAACCAGAGTTGTGTGAAGCTATATGAGAACCCGGTGTTCCATGACAGGTCAAAACACATTGAGATCAAATATCACTATATCAGGGATATGGTGCAGATAGGAGCAGTGAAGCTCCTGTATGTTGTGATGGATGAGCAGATTGCAGATGTACTGATGAAACCACTAGCTAGAGTGAAGTTCGAGTACTTCAGAGAGAGGCTTGGTGTTCTTCAGATTGACGACACTTTGAGGAAGAAGTGATGGACACATTTGCTGAAGCCATTCCAAGCATGGTGAGAGGAGGATCCTTCCATGGCTATGGATGTAAGCATTGGATGATGAGCATTAGGACGATGCTCCAGTTACTGCTCTATATATGCATCATGTTGGATGCTGGATATGATCAGCTGGATCATTTATATGTATGTATGCACCATGTTGGATGCTAGATATGATCAGTTGGATCATTTATATGTATGTACGCATCATGTTGGATGTTGGATATGATCAGTTGGATCATTTATATGTATGTATGCATCATGTTGGATGTTGGATATGATCAGTTGGATCATGTGTATGTATTTGTATATGTATCAGGTGGATACATTGTATGATCAGGTAGATCATGTATGTTGATATGTATCAGGTATGATCAGGTGGATCATGTATTTATATATGTATCAGGTGGATACATTGTATGATAGGTAGATCATGCATGATGATATGTATGAGGCAGATACAGTGTATGCATCAGGTGGATGCATTGTATGATCAGGATGATCATGGATGATGAGCTTCAGGATGTTTCTCCAGATGATATGCGTTAGGACGATGCAGGGTGAAAATGCGAAGGTGGGAAACAATTCCGTGACAATTTGTTTTTTTTTTGTTCTAATTTCCGTTTTCTCGCCCGAGACAAAAGTCAACAAATTTTCTCGGGCAAGAGTTTTATTACTTCTCGGGTGAGACATTAACACGGTTAGATTTCTCTCGTCCGTGAGTTTTTCCATAGTTAGAGAATTGTTCGCTCGAGATTTTTGAATTTCTCGTTCGAGAGTATAACCATTTTTTTTGTCAAACTCTCGGACAGATTTCTCGGTCGAGAGTTTTGATTCCTTTTAATGTCTCGGCCGAGACATGTTTAACTATATAAACGCAATAATATTTCCCCACCACACGCATTGTCATTTTCACATTGTTGATGTTGGTGTCTGTGTTCGTGCAAACCGACACTATGCTGAAACTTGTTTGCTGAAACACCTTCAGGGAAGACCCCCCAAGGAAACGAAGTGAACGGCCACGAGAAGAGGACCGCCACTGCCAGTTCGATCCAGATGACCATACCATTAGACGATCGCACACGGGTATGTTTCTCTCTTTCCACTGGCATCTCTCTAAAACCCAACCGAATCCTTATCTGTATGTAACCACTTGGTAGTTAGTTCAACAGTTGGTTCAGCAGTTGGTTCAACAAGAGTTTAGTAAGAGCCTCACTATCGTGCCTCTATCCAGAGCTTTGAGGCTTGAAATCCAAGAGGGAAAAAGGCCAGCCAATTATAGAGGGGATATTTTGTAAAAACTCCGAACTTAAACTAAAAATACTAATAATTTCCTATACAACTCCGTTTTCATATATCTTAGTGGAAGCAATCCTAATGGGAAAAGACCTCAATTAGGTCAAGGTTAAAATGTCGATGATATTTCGATCAATTCGCCCTTAGGGTTAGGGTTAGAGGCTGAATTCACAAGCCATATCCATGTCTCTACCAACCTATGGATTGCATTGGGACCCTAAATTGACATTGCCATAGCTTTCTGGTGCTTTTCATGATGACCAATTCAAGGATTTGGATACATGCATTATATTCATATATATAGCATTAGACCACACTACTAGAAAGAGACAAAGTCACCTTGGTATCCTACTATATACAAGTATTAGCTACCCAATAGTGGGATGAAGTGAAAAATATGAGTGTTACTGAATAATCCATTTGCATAGAACTCAATGAGAGTCTTAATAGACTCTCTAGTGCCATCAATACTTGGGGACCAATTCTACATTGTAGTTTGAGAGTGTTTCTATCTAGCCACATTGGCTTCACCTCTGTCAACTTTCCACTCAAACAATTCAATATACATTGGAATATTTTGCAAAATTCAAATGTAGATCTCCATTTCAGATCTAGACCATGCGCTAATAATTAAATTTAATTATGGTTTACTTCCTTCTCTCCATCATGGTGCATAGATGTTATCTTTCATTGGATTTTCAACATGCTCTGTCTATTGAAAATAAGCTAGAAAAAAAACCAATGCCCTTTTGTTCTTCTTCTTGGTTCCCCCTTTCACAACAGGTATATCACATGGGTAGGAATTCTCCCATGGTATACACACCCCCTCCCCTCACCATTCAATATTGCACACTCCATAAGTCATCCTCTCATGGCACAACAATGTTGTGTTTTATAACATCCATTATCTACCAAGATATTATTCTTTAATGCAAAAACCCAACCTACCCCTCCAAATGCTGTCATTGTTGTGGATAACCCTACTACATCTTATCCAAATCTCGTTCTAATGACATGTCTAGCCCCTCCCACCCATCCCATTCTCTTTACTCAAAATTGTCATATTAAATATCATATCAATAAGATCATCATGGACAATGGTAACCTATAAACACTTATTCTCTATGACCCTTTTCAATTCCTTGGATTTGTTGGTAACTTCCCACCCTCATCCATACCATCTTGAGTGGGTGAATGAGGGTGATTTATCCTTGTTTGTGACCCAACAATGTAATATAACCTTTGCCATTGGCCCTCATTTTTGGACACTATGTAACATATGCCATAAAAAATGAAGTGTGGGCTTCCCTCTTCAGCTAGGATCAATTGCTCCCTGGCATGGAACAATTATATGTTGGTTAATCATGCTTCAATCAATCTTCAATGAGTAAAACATTAGCCCATGATTGAGATCTTTTTATGCTCTTTCCTAATTCCATTGAATTGTTGCTTGATTCATTGGTGAGGTTGACCTCTCATGGAACTACAAATTTAGGGACATTTGTTTCCTTGGGATGCTCGGGTAATGATCTCTTCATTGCAAGACTCAACTATTGCTTATCATGGTAGCAACTCTCTGCCGTTAGGATGAGTTAATTCTCATCCTGGAAGCAAATATATATTGATTGGTGAGGTGTTAATCAACACTTTATATCTCCAATAACATCAATTGAAAGACCCTCTAATTGGTGTGTAATCATAACACTTTTACTATGCAAGATAGTGCCAACTCTTGCAAATGCTTGGTTGCAAGTGATAACCATCAATAGGATGCAGTTGATCCTTTACCAACATTCTCCACCATATCATAGTTGCTTCTACATTCACTCTCAAAATAGAATCAACTATTCATTGAACCACAAAACATACTCAACCATGGCCGCTTTGTTGTCTGCTATATTCATGGAGTTCTAAGGAACCCCAAATTCATTTACCTCCATGCATCAATATTTGGTCCATCTTCCAAAGTGGATTCTTTAGGTGAAAGTTTGTAAACCATTAGAATGTGGCTATCCTTGACACCAATTTGTTGTCCATATTCCTAGTTTTACATTCCTCTTGAGTGTATATCTCTCCTTGGATAGCCACATCTTGAACATGTACAACACTAATTTAATTAATCTTGATTAACATTCATAAACTTCATTCACAAATTTTATCTAAATCTTGGCCAAATATCTGCTAACCCTTTTAGAGTCTCTTATTAGATGACATGAAATAGTTAAAGAATGCATTAAAATTTAAAATAACCTGAGACTAACAAAATTTAAAGTCAAATTCATTAGGAAAGTTTATTTTAGTTTTCTAATAAAAAATGAAAAATCATGGAATAACTGATCAATTGAAACTTGAAATTAATAAATTAATACAATGTACTTTAAAATATTTTTGGAAATGATAGCACAATTTTAAGAATTTATTTTCTATTTGCTCATCTGAATATGTGCTTCCAGCACAAATTCATAAGGGCTTGCACTTGGACCCAATCACAACGAACCGATTGATTGCAATATTTTTTGAATGACATGTTGACTCACTATGGATTCTGACTAGGTTGAAGTTGTAGATAACTTTAATCCATTAAGATGTAAATTATTTCTGGTAAAAAGCTAATTCATGTTGTCTATAGACAACAAAATTAATGAGTTTCAATTTTCCTTTTTGGAAAACTTTGGTTTTTAGATTGTGGTGTTGTTGGGTAAGTTTCCTCAAACTGGAGATATTGCATGGAAATTAAAAGAATATAATAGGTTTTTTGGATTTGTTGTCTTAGTTGATTGCAAGTCGTTGTTGAGTAGATAATCATCTTTTCATGGGAAGATATCGTGATATTTCTTCCACTTTATATGCTGGGCAGTTTGAAAATGCCTTTTTAAGCTATTTCTCGAACTTTTTGGTTGTCCTCATTCAAGGCTCATTAGAACTGCTTGGCTGCCAGAGATCTGGTCTACTATTTTAGTTTGTAAATTTCCATTTTTTTTGTTTGTTGAACTTTTGTGACTTGAAATTGAACTTAAATATTTGTTATCATGAATTCCATCCAAAAACGTGAACTAAACAGGCCACGTAGGAAATATTTCTACATGTAATAAGCATTGAATTTCAATGTGTCATGATAGTAAAATCATTAATACTTTGGAAGGCTAAAAAGAATCATATGGTCATTCAATAATTATAAGCTCCCACTAACATAACTATAGGTTTCATGTTGAGAACTCTAGCTCTCCATGCTTTTCCCAAAGGAAAAGGATCTTGATGTTACTTCCCTAAAGCATAGCCTTCACAAACACCTTCTGGAGTTGTATTTTTGTTGATATTTTAACAATGTTATTATCTATCATCTATGTCCAAGTCAATCATGCCACAATTTGGACATATAATATGTATGAGAGATCAAAGGTGCACTTGATGGTATACTTCCATCACCAACAAAACTAGTTAGCTTAAAGAGGCCAGCATCATGATCAATGGTTCCTATAAAGTTTAGGTGTTTTATTTCTCTATTAATGACTTGATCTGTTGAAGCAACAAATTCATAACTATCTTGAACAAACTTATATATTGATGTAAAATTGGCCCCTAATCCTTTGACTACTAACAAAACATTTTTCAAATATCCATTTCTTAAATGAACATATTCAGTTCTCAAAACATTTGATTTCACTTTATTTCCAATAGTAATTTCTTGGACTTTAATCTATTTTCCTATAAAAAATCAGCAAATACAGATCTATCTCCAATCATATGAAAAGATGCACCAAAATCTAGCAGCCATTCTGTATTTCAATCAAAATAACCCCACTTTGTCAATAAATTCAGGTTTTGGTTGTGTATTCACTTTAAAATATCCCAAAATTGATGTTTCTTTCTTCTTGGAGTCAAATTTCCAAAACTGGATGTTTTTCAACTAGATCCTCCCCTCTACTTTCTTTATCTCCTTTCTACACCTTAGTATTATATTGTTTCCCTTGATATTTCAATAGTCTTTGTTGCAAAAGCTGCTTCAATTTTAGAGTGCCGATGTCAAAGGATTTATGTTAGTGTTTCCCATGTTATTATGCACTTGGACCAAATTCAATAGCCCATGCTGAAAAATGTGCTTTTGTTTTCCAGCATCAAATGGAGTGTCGAGTTTGTCTGCAATTTGATTGTTGGGCTTGCTCATTGCATACAGTTGTTGATGCTGCAAAATGTGCATCGATTTTAGAGCATGTGCTATAATATAGAGTGTTTTTGCAATTTGGTCATATGAATTGATCATTGCATCCTTAAGAATATGTGTTTATTGCAATGTCAAAAATGCATGTATCTCTGTTTCATTGTCACAATGTTAAATGATTAATGTAGCAACGGTTTTCGTGAAAAGAGTGCAAACCAAATTTCTGCTTCTCAACTAATTGATACTAGGAAATGTGGATTCCTTTTATTTTAGAACATTGACTGTGATATCAAGCATGTTTGCAATTTGATATATATCTTGAACATTGCAAATTAGCCCAATGATTCTATTGGAAGTGGCCACAAGAACATGCTTTTATGTTTGTCTTGTCACACTATCAAATGATCTATGCTGATGCTTCTCGTGTTATTATGCACTTCGATCAAATTCAGTATCCTGTGTTGCAAATGTGCTTTTGATTTAGAACATCAACTGTAGTATTGAGTATGTTTGCAATTTGATCATGGAACTTGATTGTTGCATACAGATCCAGATGTTGCAAAATGTGCATCAATCTTACAGGATCGCACAATGATATTAAATATATTTGCAATTTGGTCATGACTTGAAGATTGCATCGATCACAATATTAATATTTGCAATTTGGTCATATGACTTGAATATTGCATTGATCACAATATGTTTTTACCACAATGCCAAAGATGCATGCATTTCATAGTGTAGCTCTGCTTGCCATATTGTGAAATGCAAAATATGCCCATATGCCAATAGCTACATGGAATCTTTGCAATCAACAATGCAATTATTGCAACAACGAATAGAACTTGTTCCATTGAGTTGGTTATTTTCTCAATTTTTTATGTCAATGATGAGACCTTGAAATTATGTAGCATTGAAACTCTCTGTGCATTAGAAGCAACCCATTTAGCACTCATTCACTCCAATTAAGTTGTCTCTTGAAATTGAAAACATAGATAAAGCTTAAGTGCCATGAATAACTTTTAGTCTTAAAAAAACTTGAATATAACTTGTACCTGTTTAGTATAGTTGAGTGCAAATACAAGGATTCATGTAAGGTGCACCTGATGGTATACTTCCAATTGGATGGTTTGGAGAAGTGTTCTTTCCATCCTTCCTCTAAAATGAATATGGATCCCTGCGGATGTCTTGCTTCTCCCAAAAAGAATCCATATAATGAACTTTCTTTCCACAAAATGAACATGATTTTGAATACCAACAGTTAGCAGCTCTATGGCCTTTCTTCTTGCAGCAGTGACAAATCAGGGATGTCTTGCCTAATGTATGCCTCTTTGTCTTCTTAATCTTTCTATGGTTGATAAGTTTGCCATTTATTCTACATGCTGGTGGAAGATGAGTCTTTAAGACTTTCTCATTACTTCCCTTCTTCAATATGTCACAAGAAGGTTGAGGAGGTAGTGGGTTTCTACCTTCATTTGTTGCTCTTTCTTTTGAGGATCTAACCAACTCTGTCGCATCTTGTGCCTTCATGAAAATGGTATTATTGGACATATAATTTTTCATTCTTCCATTGAATCCTAGGTCGTCGTGCTTGTCCCACTGTGTAGCTACAATGGGGATTGAGATTGGATTGAGGTGGAGAGAAACATAGATAGTACCATGTTGCTAATGTTCTAATGTTGCATTTCATGTGCCTACATCTCTAAGTTTATGATTAACCTGGTTGATTTCTCATTTTGTCTTAACAAGGACACATAGATCGTCTAGAGACATCTACCATTAGTGTTAGACGAAGACATGTGATGCAGTCAGGTATATTCGATTGTTAATCTGAAATATATTTTTCTTGTTTGACACATTTTGACATGTTTATTAATCTGTGGAAAATTGTTATCAGGCATAGGTTCACAGCTTCAAGGTGAAGCAATCTTGACTTCTATGCAACAACACTCCGTGAGGTCATCGTTAGGTAAATTCAATTGTTATTCAATTTATGCTCAAGTGTATATAATCATAAATATTTTTTTACACAACTTTCTATGATCTTGTTGTGCACAGGTGGTGTCTCTCACAATGACAAACGTCTGTCTGAGGGGTCTACAGGTGCCGGTGGACAATCTCAAAGGACACGCTTAGTGTCTCATACACCACCGCCAGGTAGATATTGTTTACATACATTCTGACTAGAATTATTGTTTGACATGTTTATTAATCTGTGGAAAATTCTTATCAGGCACAGGTTCATAGCTTCAGGATGAAGCAATCTTGACTTCTATGCAACAACACTCCATGAGGTCATTGTCAGGTAAATTCAATTGTTATTCAATTTATGCTCAAGTGTATATAATCATAAATATTTTTTTACACATCTTTCTAAGATCTTGTTGTGCATAGGTGGTGTCTCTCGCAATGACAGACGTCTATCTGAGGGGTCTACAGATGTCGGTGGACAAACTCAGAGGACACCCTTAGTGTCTCATATGCCACCACTAGGTAGAGATTGTTTACATACATTCTGACTAGAATTCTTGTTTGACATGTTTATTAATCTGTGGAAAATTATTATCAGGCACAGGTTCACAGCTTCAGGGTGAAGCAATCTTGACTTCTATGCAACAACACTCCGTGAGGTCATCGTCAGGTAAATTCAATTGTTATTCAATTTATGCTAAAGTCTATATAAACATAAATATTGTTTTACACATCTTTCTAAGATCTTGTTGTGCACAGGTGGTGTCTCTCGCAATGACAAACGCCTGTCTGAGGGGTCTACAGCTACCGGTGGACAAACTCAGAGGACATCCTTAGTGTCTCATACGCCAATGCTAGGTAGAGATTGTTTACATACATTCTGACTAGAATTCTTGTTTGACATGTTTATTAATCTGTGGAAAATTCTTATCAGGCACAGGTTCATAGCTTCAGGATGAAGCAATCTTGACTTCTATGCAACAACACTCCATGAGGTCATCGTCAGGTAAATTCAATTGTTATTCAATTTATGCTCAAGTGTATATAATCATAAATATTTTTTTACACATCTTTCTAAGATCTTGTTGTGCATAGGTGGTGTCTCTCGCAATGACAGACGTCTATCTGAGGGGTCTATAGCTGTCGGTGGACAAACTCAGAGGACACCCTTAGTGTCTCATATGCCACCACTAGGTAGAGATTGTTTACATACATTCTGACTAGAATTCTTGTTTGACATGTTTATTAATCTGTGGAAAATTATTATCAGGCACAGGTTCACAGCTTCAGGGTGAAGCAATCTTGACTTCTATGCAACAACACTTCGTGAGGTCATCGTCAGGTAAATTCAATTGTTATTCAATTTATGCTAAAGTCTATATAAACATAAATATTGTTTTACCCATCTTTCTAAGATCTTGTTGTGCACAGGTGGTGTCTCTCGCAATGACAAACGTCTGTCTGAGGGGTCTACAGCTGCCGGTGGACAAACTCAGAGGACATACTTAGTGTCTCATACGCCAATGCTAGGTAGAGATTGTTTACATACATTTTGACTAGAATTCTTGTTTGACATGTTTATTAATCTGTGGAAAATTCTTATCAGGCACAGGTTCAAAGCTTCAGGGTGAAGCAATCTTGACTTCTATGCAACAACACTCCGTGAGGTCATCGTCAGGTAAATTCAATTGTTATTCAATTTATGCTGAAGTCTATATAAACATAAATATTTTTTTGCACATCTTTCTAATATCTTGTTGTGCATAGGTGGTGTCTCTCGCAATGACAAACGTCTGTCTGAGGGGTATACAGCTGCTGGCGGACAAACTCAGAGGACACCCTTAGTGTCTTATACGCCATCGTCAAGTAGAGATTGTTTACATACATTCTGACTAGAATTCTTGTTTGACATGTTTATTAATCTATGGAAAATTCTTATCAGGCACAGGTTCACAGCTTCACGGTGAAGCAATCTTGGCTAGTATGCAGCTTCACTCCCTGAGGTCATCGTCAGGTAAATTCGATTGTCATTCAATTCACGCTCAAGTCTATATAAACATAAAACTTCTTTTACATAGATCTTTCTAAGATCTTGTTGTGCACAGGTGGTGGCTCTCAAAATGACGGACGTTTGTCTGAGGGTGGGTCTACAGGGGCCGTTGGACAACCACAGATGGCACCCTTAGTGTCTTATTCTTCAGATACAACATCGCCAGTTAGAGATTGTTTACATACATTTTGACTAGGATCTTTGATTGACATGATTGTTTTATTTGTGAAAAATTACATGATTTTTCCTGTAAACTTACATGTGATTGCCAAGATTTGGTTTCCTACAAGGGCTTCTGGACATTCTAACAATAATGATGGTTCAAAAGACTTTATTTCTATTTCTCACCATGTTCATGATAATGCAAAGGTTCCATCAGGTATTTAAAATGAACACATTTTATTTAAATGTTTATAATTTGATTGACAAATTATATATATAGTTTTTAATACTTGCACATGGATTTTACTTCTTACAGGGTTTGCTGTTGCTGATCCTAATCCACCTCCCCATAGAAGGAGAGGTCGTCGGGTGTAGCAGTATGCTCGCAATGAAAGATATGATCCTCTTTACAGTCATCCTAGAGATGTTCCCGAGGAGACTCCTTGGGAAGACAACATCGTTATGTTGACTGTGGAAGAGATGAAGGAGCATTCATCAAGATTGCAGGCATAACTTGACACTTCAAATATCTATTTTGGTTCTCAACAGTGTCTCCAGATTGTTTTACACAATCTGAACAGTTTGATCGAGACATATCTTGGGGTTGGACCATCAACCCATATTTTTCATGACATGATGCGTAGGAGGTGGTTGTCAGTGATGGGTCTCCACAAGTTTGAAGAAATAAAGAAACTTGTCACAAAAGAAATGGTCTTTTCATGTTTTGACTTGCGGCCTGAAGACAAAAAACATCTAAAGATCACAAGATTCAATGATCCACTGATTGCACCCCATATTTATTCCAGGTTCTTGTGTGCATATGGGAAGTCCCCTAATAATGATGAGGTTCCTTAGTATTTTGTTAAGATGCTGATTGCAGAGTTCCGGTTTCACATGGACCCCGACTATACAGATACGGGATCCAGTTTCTATGGTGTTGGAAAAGGTCGTACATATGAACGACCTGATGCACGACGAGATATTCAGTATAGGCGTTTGATGCCTCGGTTAGTACATCCACATCCTAGAGTCGTTGCTTTTCTAGAGGAGTTGGAAATGACATCCCAAATAGCAAGAGGGGTGAGGGAAGAGATAAGAGAGCGTGTTGGGGCTGCATTGGCAAGGGTGGAAATCGGCATAAATAGTTTGTCATCTTCAACCAGTATGGATGAAATTCCATTTGATGATTATTCTGATGATCGCTTGAGTAGCATGAATCGATTAGAGCTTCAGCAGTATGCAACGTACTATAGAGATAATTATAAGCGAGTCATCGCTGGACAAAATCAAAACAGAGGCAAGGTACGTAATTATGCGATAATATTTTTCAATTTATTATATGAAATCTAATTTTTTTATTCTCCAAATCTAATGTCTATAAATTATATGGAATTTATGCAATATACCAGATTCATGAATGATGACAACTTTGATGATACAGATTTTATTGACCGATCAAAAACAGAGGCTAGTGGCACGATTACGCATGTTGAGGAAATTGTATTTTCTCAATTTCCACATGGGACATAGGTATGGATATTCCTGTTTCATGTCTTCTAATCATTGGTATTAGCTTTAGCTTAAAAGGTTTACCTCTTGTTTTTATGTGTATTCTGTGTTATATACATAATACTGAATTTATATTCATGGTATTCTGGGTATTATGTTCATTTCTTATTGTTAAAAATGGTTGTTCGTGCCCAGATTATGAGATTAGGGTTTTTTCATGCCTAGAAGACTAGCCAAAATAGCTCCCAATGTACACAACTCACACTTGCAGCTTGAATTAGCTTTAATGACACCTCACACTTGTTGGATTTTCATATTTACATTTACATTGCTTGTTGGATTTTCATATGTAAATTTGCTTTCAAGTTACTAGCACATTTAAGAAATTGCAAGGTAGGAAATCATGCATTGTTGTAAGCAATTTGAGTAGATGTTTACTTGCTAGCCTTCTTTATTACTTTTTTACCTCAGAGAAACATGACTTGTTTTACTGTCACATTTTGCATTTTAGATGTTGGTCAACATGTAGCAACTCTCTTTAATTTTATGCTACCAAATTTGACACTAAGCTTATTAGGCACACACATTCTTGGCAATGACAGAGTGATCATACAATCTTGGTGAAAAGTGTGCTGATAAAATCTATGAGCAATCTCATCTTCCTGATGCTCGATTCAAACCCCACTCCATATTATTCTATGGATCTTAGTATATTGAACCCATATATGTCTTCAAAGAATATTCCTAGAAAAACTACACCACAAAGAGGGAAGGACCAGAGAGGCTGCATTGCAAAGAGGGGACTTCCTTCAACTTAGGTTCTAGGTCTAAATGTTGTTTTTTGTTGCTTTAGTTCACATGCATGACTAGCTTTGCTCCCATTTGAAAGTAAAATTATCCATAATATGTACCTACCATTGGTTTCCATTAATCATGTTCTAACATTGCTACAAGAATCCTCAAAAACCTATGAAATATGATGACGCTAGGGATTCCATTAACTTAAAAATCCAACTCTTCCACTAGAAAGGATGAAATAAATTCCATTTTATATGATATTTTGGGTCATATTAAATAGGGAATGCTTCCTCCTATGCTCTATCCAAAATGCCATTAGTAAATATTCCCTGCTACAAACACAAATTCCTCTGCACATAGATATGGAAATGCATCATATGCTTCTATTTGATGTCTAGAATCAAGAACACAAGCCATCCAATCTCTATCACACATAACCTCCTAATGAGATTGTGATGAAAGTGGACACCCATACAAAATGGGGTTAACAGGGCTAATCCTTTAGGAAAATGTGTTCAAAATGAATATTGCCATACTGGGTCCATTTTGGAGGGATTGGGCATGGATATTTGGTCCCCCGCTCTCCAGTATTATGATTGTCAGAAGTTATACATCCTTTTGCATCAGTGCCAAGAACTAGCCCATATTATCAATGCTTGTTGGATGGCCTCCAGATTGCATCAAATCAAGCAATTGTCATAGAAGCTATGTGTTTTCGTTTGGATTTTTTTCTATTAGGGGCTCCCCTTGAAGGCCTAGTTGGGGAGAAATGGTCAGTTTGATGGTCTCTTCCCTATCTATAGCCATTCTCAAATGGTGAAGCACATGTTTTTGGATTGTCAATTTGCTAGGAATTGTTGGAATTACGTTTAGACTTAGTATTCAGTTCTTTTACAAAGGAAGGTACATTTGCATGCAACTCTTCTTGGGGATTCCAACTATTTGGTATGTTCTTCTTTCATGGGTATTAGGCACTGTAAGCATACCATTCTATGTTCACTCTTTGGAAGAGATGTGTTGGCCACTATTGGCAAAAGGGTTTTCAAGGATATGAACTATTGGTAAAGAAATGTTGATCTATTGTAAAAATACAAGCCTATTCCATAAGGATTAGGAGTGACTATCAGATGGTTTGGATTAGATGGCTTCACAAGGGTCAACTCCTCTATAACCAGGAAAGAATTTTCCCTCTGGAATGCCATCGCTGCTTGGATGAACATTCTTGTTAATGTTGTGGAATTTTGAGCATCATCTGGGCCAAAATATCCTCATTGAAAAATGCCAAAACTTTAGCCTACCCCTCTACTCATTCAGTTTGGTCTCCATTCCTTTTACAGAATTTGCTTTGTGAATGGATCAAACTGATGTTATAGGCTGCCACATATTATATACATCATTGGGTGGCTTCCCCAAAATGCAAATCTATTGACTATGTGAACATCCAGGATTGTGAAGATATGCGTCTTCTCTTGTTAAGGTATTATATTGTATGTAGGGTAGGAAATATGATTACGAAGAGGAAGATGATAACCCATCCCATCTCATCAATTGGAAACTGGGATGCCATTGCTGACATTTAACCATACTTGAAATTAGAACCTTTGGTCTAATTGTATTTGAAGTATCTCCACTCAATTTTGAGGAGGATTTCCTTTAGATCAAGAACATAGAATCCCACCAAGTCCACTCTTTTGACATAGATCTCCTAGAATTTTTTAATTCTTTTAGCATAAGTCTCACCCAATTTCATGCTTATCGGTCTTATGTGCTTACTCTTAGGCATTGAGATCAAATTTATGGTCCCTAATTTCTTTATATAGAGTGTTGAAAATATGGATTTAAGAGAGCGAAAGATGAAAGTTTACTTTCAAGTCATGTCCTCAAGTTTATGAATTTGAATATTTTAAGCTCTTCATGTTGTACCTTTCTTTGATTACTCTTTTCACTGGTTCACTTTTTTCCATGTCCTATTCTTTATTTTGGTTCTCAATTTGAAGAGTAAATCTCCTCATTTCTTTGTGGATGAAGCATCTTTTTTTGTTCTAGACTACATGTAGTGCTTTTGTCAAATATAACATCTTCTTTCCTTGCATGTTTATTGAATTTTACTACAATTTTGGACTCACGTTTTCAGCATAAAATCACTTCAGTAAGCAATCTGCAGTTGTTTCTTGAAAGACAGTTGAGAATTGTTTTTTGTATTTCAAAATACACTAAGAGAAAAACACGAGATGAATATTAATCTTATTGTTTTGGCATTGAACTATTGTGTAAATCCATATTAGGGTAGTAAGAAGTAACTATTCTTCTTTCATCCTTTTGACTTTGCAGCCCACAGAAACCCATGAGCCATTGGTGTTCCGGTCCGAAGGTTGAGATCGATCTGCTCTACTTGTAAATCAATTGTCACCATTTTTTGCGATAGTAAGAAATGACCAAGGGCATGATGATCATTTTTGGTTACTTGAACGATCATTTTTGTTTACTTGAACATAGTTTCCTTGTGACTGAGCTATTGGTGATCAAATTATTTGGTTATGGCAGGTATTGGAATATCACTTTTTTCTTTGTCAAGTATGGTTAGAAACTGTGTGGTTACTCGCATATCTAATCATCTTATTCCTTCCTCTTGCAGCATCTCGAGTGAATCCTTGTCATCTGTCCTATTTCAAGTTTTGCGGCTGTTTTATGGTCTTGTGGCATCTCTTATGCTATTTTTCACCCTGGATGATTATCAATGTCAGTTTTGATCTGCTTTTCCATGTGTCAATATCATCCTACTGCAGCAGCAGATGAGGTTGATCAGCTTTCATAATGCTTTTATGTTTTTCTTTCATAATGCTTTTATGTTTTGCTTGTTTATTAATGCTAAAGCACAACAATTGATTAGAATTTTGCTTGGTTGTTTCAGGACTGGGACAGGAAAGATCCATCTCAAATCGTCACTGAGATGTGTGGTTTTGCTACAATCCTTTCTGGCACATTTTTGTTGCATAAGACCAAAGATCTCGGGGACAATTTGGGACTTGCCTCCATCAGCTATAGGAGATCTAAGCAACTTAGATGCAATCTCCCTCTTATCTGCAAATAAAGGAAAACGTATGGAAGCTCCTGTGGAGCAAGTTCGAGATAGAAGTACAATACGGGTTTATTTACTCCCTACATTTCAGTTTGTGCAAGTTTTCATGGTAGGGATCCAGGTGAGGCATTTGGTTGAGTATCAGTAGACCTAAATATTTTTTAGATTCTATTAAAGGATTAGATGCTATTACTAACATATATCAAATCTGTAAAGTCCATTCCATGTAAATAAATCATGTGGAAAACAGTTGACGAGAACACCATTTGCAGATATCCTCCAAGGATGAGTTAGCAAATGCATATTTCATCACAACTTGGGAAAAATCGTGGGGGTAGAGATTGATCTTATTGCTACTGCTAAGTACTGTTGAGGGTGACTTCATTAGAGTGAATGGTGATTGCCATCTGAAGAAGGGCGCACTGTTGTATGGACAACTATATATTTCCTTAGATCTTCTTTCATTTGCTAAGAAGAATACAAGTTTACTACTATTCTGGGCTTTTCTTCTCCAGTGGATTGATCTTGGGTGTGAAGACATTATTGTGGTGTGGTGGAGCAGGTTCCTGTAGCACCACAACAGGTCTAAAGGGAAAAGTATCGACAGCAACCTACACTTGTTATTTGTGTACTGGGTTTGCATAAGGAAGATCATGATCCTCTTGTGGAGAGCTATATCATTGGATTATTCACTGCTGCCATCACTGTTGGTTGATTTGGGGAAGATTCACTGCTGAAGCATGCATTTAGAAGTCTGATTTCTGAGAACCACTCACTGCCGCCTCAAATACATCATCTAACTGTCACCTACAACTCCAAGAGATCAAAGGTACACTTGCTAATAAATTTCCTGTGTTGATATAGTCCATGTATCTTACCACTGTGGGCATTTGTGTATTAAAAGGGGTCATCTACAGGACTGTTATAATGTTTCAATCAGATATGAATCATTTATTGATATTCAATGCTCAAGATCAATGCAATGTTGGTATGATGCCGTGATCAATTTGTTTTGGTATATGTATGTGAAATGTATCTTGTGAGCTCTTGACTCAAAAGAGTATTTCAGGTTACATAAACTAAGATTATTGTGGTGTGGTGGAGCAGGTTCCTGTAGCACCACAACAAGTCTAAAGGGAAAATTATCGATAGCAACCTACACTTGTTATTTATGTACTAGGTTTGCATAAGGAAGATCATGATCATCTTATGGAGAGTTGTATCATTGGATTATTCACTGCTGCCATCACTGTTGGTCGATTTGGGGAAGATTCACTGCTGAAGCATGCATTTAGAAGTCTGATTTCTGAGAACCACTCACTTCTGCCTCAAATACATCATCTAACTGTCACCTACAACTCCATGAGATCAAAGGTAGACTTGCTAATAAATTTCCTGTGTTGATATAGTCCATGTATCTTGCCACTGTGGGCATTTGTGTATTAAAAGGGGTCATCTACAGGACTATTATAATGTTTCAATCAGATATGAATCATTTATTGATATTCAATGCTCGAGATCAATACAATGTTGGTATGATGCTGTGATCAATTTGTTTTGGTATATGTATGTGAAATGTATGTTGCAAGCTCTTGAACCACACACTCCTCAAAAGAGTAATTCAGGTTACATAAACTAAGATTATTGTGGTGTGGTGGAGCAGGTTCCTGTAGCACCACAACAGGCCTAAAGGGAAAATTATCGACAACAAACTACACTTGTTATTTATGTACTAGGTTTGCATAAGGAAGATCATGATCCTCTTGTGGAGAGCTGTATCATTGGATTATTCACTGCTGCCATCACTGTTGGTCGCTTTGGGGAAGATTCACTGTTGAAGCATGCATTTAGAAGTCTGATTTCTGAGAACCACTCACTGTCACCTCAAATACATCCTCTAACTGTCACCTACAACTCCATGAGATCAAAGGTACACTTGCTAAAGGTCATCCATGGAAGTTTATCAGTATCATGGAGGGGAAGCCTCGTCCTCTTCTAAGTCCTTAGTTATCATTGAAAATTTCCCCATAGCCAGGTGGCCACAAGGACTAGGGGAATCTTATCAAGCTTCTCCTTATGCATCTAGATTGGCTAGAATATTCTCATCCATCAGATCCAAAAGCACACAACTGAAGAAAGATATGCTTCCCTAATAAGAATTCATTTCAAAGGGAAATTCAAGGTTGTTTTTTGCAGTCGATATCAAGCAACGTACATTCAAAATGGAAATATTAGAGACTTCTATCTCTGGAAGAAGGCTGACTCTAGATCAATATAGGGCCACTTAGATGATGTTCAAATTAGATGAATTCAACGCTCTAGATAAAGTGCCATTATAGCATCCTTTTCAAGTGCCACCTCCACAATACATGGAGCGACCACCTCACCCTCAAGGTCAACATCATGGCAGAAGAAAAACTCAGCACTCCAATCCAAGGATTGGTCAACCTCAAAGTTGCCAACAACACTAGATTGAAGATTTAGTTGAGAAATTTTGTAACATAAAAATAAATTTGTTATGTAAGATAAAAAAATTGTTGTAATAGAATGTAAAGCCAAGTACTACAAATAGAGTCAGTGACCTCTTTTGAATGGTTGACATTTTGTTTGGGCTAAGTGTAAGTTCATACTCTGTTTGATCAAGTTTTTGATCTAGTAATATCTAACATTTTATAATTGGGGCATTGGGGATTCAAAGGTTTTGATTATTCTAGATTGTTTCTCTCTTGTTCTATTTTTACATATATCTCATCTCCATATAATTTCTACACTGAGTATATGATGCAATCCCATGAGACATCCTTTCATCTACATTTAGGTCATGTGTTATGATGAATGTTTCATTTCTTGTTAATGTGCTATGAAATTTTCATGATATATTTTGAAATAAAATATGTTGTCCCTATGAGGATCTTGTTATCTCTGTAATTACATTCTATGTTGAACTACTGAATTCTATTTGCTTAGAACATTTTATGTATTGTGGGATTAAGATTTAGTTTTCTAGGTACCTTATTTCCATTTCATTCACTCATTCCATTATCTATTGTCTATTATGTTAAAATGATGCCCACCAATGTCCATGTTGTTACATATATGTCATATTGATTAGTAATTCGAGCAAGTTCTCAAGATTCTGAAATATAATATTAATTTTTACTGGGCAGACCATTCCAAATGCAAGCACAAGTTTATTGATGCCTTGGCATAGTTCCAAAACAACCTTGGAACATCTAAGGAACTAACACATCCCATGATGAGTTTTGAATTTGGATATTATTGTAGAAATTGGAGCTACCACTGATTCATTTTTAGGTTCTATATCTTTAAAATATTCAAATCCTACCTACAAAATATAATACCCGAGATGGTTAGAAGTAAATCAGATCATGATAGAAGCTAGAATTGAGGTTGTTTGTATATATTTCAACCAAAAACTATTGGTTTGATTTAATATCTTGGTGATGTCAAGGTAACTAAACATTATTCTCATTGTGCATATTAATTATTGAACTTAAAATGAAAATTGTATGGTATTTGAATCTTGCTGCAAATTTTCTCACAGAGATTGATGATAGTGCTTTAGAATCCTCTGAAATTTTTTATGTACTACTCTATGCATAGCTTGATGCTTTGTGAATGTACCATTTTAAGTGCAATAATTTCATTAGGAATGCAACAAATAATTTATACTTTCTTAGTTTGACAACATAAGTTAACTATTTTATTCTTCTAGTACAAAATTCAAGGGTTTGGAGTTTACAACACGCAGATCTTATTTTCTCTATATAAATGAAGTGGATAGGCCCAAACAAAATCATGTGTTGAGAAATGAATTATAAAGAATCCAAATTTGAAACATAATATATAGTCAAACCACAATGATGTTGCAATGCATGATATCTAATGGACAACTTAATAAATGGGAAAGCAAAATAAGCAATGAGAAGAGATTGCTTAACAAATGAGTTTGTAAAATTAGAGAGGAAGGTACTAAGAGTAGAAATATAGGATCAATAACAATTCATTGCATTGTTTCACTGTTCCACATAGGTGGGTAAGGTGGGAAATATAATGGATTTTTATGCACACATGTCTTCGTTAGTCTTTCCAACTTAAATATTTGTGCTCCAATTATCCTATTTCATAACTAGGATTTGGTATTATCCAACAATGCCTGAAAGTTGTGAAGTCATACAAGAGTGTATCATTAATTATAAAAGCTAAAATGACTTGCATGAAGGTTCGAGTGTTAAAGTGGACAAACAAATATTTAAATTGTATTATGTAATATAGAAAATTGTTGTGTGTCATTTTCAACTTATAAGGGTTTTTGGCAGATGAATCAATGAATAGTTGAACCAACTAATGGTGATGATAAGGATGCATTGGCATGCATTATGTTGCCATGCCTTGACTTCAATGCATGTAATGTCTCTTTCAATGTTTGTGATGGAAAAGTTAATGAGGTACACTCACTTATCCTATACAATAGAATTTCCTTACTATACCATGGTAAATGCACCCAAGTCAACAATGACAAAGAGGTAAGGTTGTGAAGCCACAAATGAGTATTTGTCTAAAGCATTGCGAATTAGTGCTTCAATTCTCTAGCAATGATAATAATGGTGTATTTTTGTGCCCATAATGGTGGTGTATTGTAGTCATAATGTTGCTTGTGAGTTAGTGCTTCAACTCTCTAGCAATGATAATAGTGGTGTATTTTTGTGCCCATAATGGTGGTGTATTGTAGTCATAATGCTTCCTATTGAGCCCATTAATGTTGTATTGTGTAATAAGGAAACATTTCCATAAACTAGTGTTCTTAGAGTTAGTTTATCAAATGTTGTGAAGTTGATATAATGCGAGGTTGACCTTTATCACAATAATCTTGTCCATACTTGGGTCAAAATTCACTGAATCCATGTGATAAACCTCATTGATATAAACTTAAAGATGAATGCGAATTTTTTTTATCTCTCTAAGGAAATCTTATCACTTTATGAATATTAGGATATAAGGTTTAAATGTTATAATAAAATCCGTTGTTTGAGTTATGTTTTGTAATTTTGGTGTAAAGAAAATCTATTCTACATTCATAAGTGGAAACTATTTTCTCCATGAGTAAGCATATATAAGGAGGTGAAATCCTATGTAATAATTGCACTCATGGTATTATATTGTGTTATTAGGTTATCAAAGGAGATGTAGCCATTGTTGAAGATCCACCTGACACTAATGTAATGTAATCCTATTTTCTCTTTTGAAACCAATTATGTAATTATGTAATGATTTACAAACATGTGAATGGAAGGTGGAACGTTTCTGTATACGGTTCTTGGCATAATGTGAGACAATTTTTTCTTATTCTTCTTTTGTTTCCTTTTAATTCATCCTTCAATTTTTCAAGAGATCTATTCACCCTTGTCTTCACCATTATCTTTGGATTCATCACAACCCTTCTTCTCATCATCCTTATGTTGTAGGTTGCATGTTTCATAAGAGTCATAAGTTTGAGAAATGATCATGACCTTTTGCTTTGTGGCATGGGACAATAGATTGGTGGTGTAGTATGTGGGTGGCAGGCACATTGCAAGAATAAGAGACATGTTATGTGTGAATTGGTATATATTAGGTGGAAAATGATAAATTATGAGTAGGGAATCAGAGATAAATGTCAAGAGGTGACAAGATAGGTATTGCAATGGAACAAATGGCATGAAATGCAAGAGGAAAATATTTTTGTAGAGGTGCAGGGACATAATAGACATATGGTATATGTCGCGGTATAAATCTAAGCTTTGAAGGAGATGAAAAAAGCATCAAAGTCCACATGAAAGCACAAAAGTCTCTATAATTGGAACTATAAAGAAAAATGGTCTCATTTTCTTATAGGGTTGATCATATAACAAATTTTGCATGCATGTCCCTGAAGGGATTTCCATATGCTTCTACTCCCCCTATTAACACTCAAGGTGGGACACTCTAGGTTGGGACTATGAATGTTAAGGAGGAAAACAATTTGGAGGAAGTTGTAGTTCAATCTTAACCTAGAAATTCAACACAAAAAATATATAGAACCCTTATAGTTTATAAATAACCAAAGACATTCAATGGCACCTGTCCCAAAGGGTGAATCCATCTCTCTTGTTCCCATGAACATCTATGAGCCTTGAGTTATCATTGGATATGTTGTTAAAAAGAGCTTCTCTTAGTTTCGAGAATCATATATATATTCTCTACTGACGAGGCCAACCATGTGAAGGTGGAAGCTCATTTGGCCCCACCCACACACCCACCCTAGAATCAGAGAAAACATTCATCAACCTTGATGTGTTCTTGAATCATATGAAATGTGCTAGTGGCATATTTTCAAGAATGGCATTATGATCTTCTATCGACAATTTCCATTGTCGATGCTTGGAATTTTTCCTACTCTTTACTGCCTTCAACTGCAATCGGCCTGCTATGACCAAATGACTGTATTGAGCACATATAACATCTGACTCATAGTATTGAAAAAGAATATGGTCTTTACATTTTCTTACTTCTGCAAAGAAATGTCCCATTAAAACCATTGAACCCACTGCATATGTATAATTTGACGGGTCTTTAAATTCTTGCATCAACATGCTTTTCGACCTAGTGCATCTCAATAAATAATAATGCACATTTTCTGGATTATCTGCTGGTGCAATGACTGCAAATAGATCGCCTTCTCGAACCAAATCAGAAACATGATCATAATCTTTGTCAATCACAACCGCTTCATTGTCGCGCTCTACATCGCTAATATTTCCAAATGGGGGCAATGGTGTCAATTCTTGATGTCTCCATGGTTTCACAAATTTGTTAGTTTGGTTTTGACACTCATCCAAAGACTCTACATCATCAATACATGCAAGACAGAATCAAGAGTACTTCCGTTTCTTGATTGCTTGTATATTTTCCATTTTCTTACTCCTAATGGAGTGTAAGCCCCTTGTTTCCGGGATTGCAGTACAATTATGTGCCATTGATCTATCAACATCACCCATTGCAATATTCCAAAAAAACCTTCTCACATTACCCATCCTTTCATTGAATTCATGGCTCAAATTTTGTTTGCACCAATTAACAACATCGTTTGAATTTGCAAGGCGAGTAGCAGAATGATTCATTTGATATCTCCTAAGTGCACGTTTCACATAGGCCCCAACACCGTCATGTTCTCCTTTTCCATGTCCCATTTCAAAAAAGCTCCATGTGTGGCGAACATCCATGTTTCTATGAAGGTGAGACAACCATAAGAATGATCGTGCTGATTTAAAATGACCAGCACAACTATTTGACCACACCCAATGTTCTTTAAGAGTGATCCTTCTTCTTTTTAATTCTTGAAAAAGCATACCAAAACAATGCTGGACAAAACATGTATCATGTGTACGATCATCACTGATGTAGAAATGATACTCCTTAATCACTTCGCGATTATTTTCATTGCTATCAAAACCATCGACATCAAGCTCTGCATGTCTATACGTAATATGCACAAGTATAGATACCTAATCTGAATGATAATACTCACTTTGTATCTCCTTTTGCGGAGTGAAAGTGTAATTTTCTGCGAAATCAACAATGGATAATATTGTCCCTTTTGGAAATACATCTCGTGATTGCTTGAACTATAAGTCCTGCCATCGTGCTGAGTGAGAGTGCTTGATATATTTATATATTTGATCCCTGAACAAATTCATAAAATCTGCCAAAGAGATATCACTTTCAACCAAATTAAGCTTTCTTGATGTTGTTGTTGAATCTGTAACTGCAGTATAGTCAACATAAACATATCTCTTGCATTTGACAATGCGATTTGACAATTGAGGATCGTTTGCATCAATGGGGTAGTTAGCATTAAAAAGGGCCAAATCAGAACATTCCTCACATTTTTTACCTCCGACGCATTGTTTCCTATAGAATACTTGATGATTCTCTCGAGCATATAATATTTTTCGATACAAATTCACAAACACTCGAAGGAGGGGGGTTGTTTGGCCAACACTGCATGCCAAAAGTTAGAAATGTCTCATAATATAATTCGAATTCTACATGGTATCGACAACAACATGTGTCACGAACAACGATGGGACTGACATACCATGGTTTAAGCTTCACAAATGTGCTAAGGGCAATCTTCACATCAACATTACTCTCCATGAAAGTTTTGAACATTTCCTCTTGAGTGATCATTGTTATGTGTTTGGCATGAGTTTCATAGTTTCCTTTCGATATACGACATCGAACAACATCCTTTTCATTTGGTAAGACACATGAGTTTACATCCCAAAACTCTTTCACCATGTCCCTCACATTATCCGGAAATCTATCTTGATAAGGTTGCCTACAGATAACACCCCAACATGCAACTTCATCATCCTCATCTAACTGAACCTGAAGCTTTTTATGCTTCCATAAACTTTTTCTTGATGTTTTTAACGTTCTTGCAGTCATAGACAACAAACAACTAGTTGTAGTGTTTTTGTCCACAACCCCTCTTAGAATTGCTTTACGAGCAACCATGAAATTGTGAGATCATTTTTTTGCAAGTGATGCAAGGACCGAGGTCAGATTTTGTGATACAATCTGATTTGACTTAGCCTCTTTGGCACTTTGAATGCCCAATAATGTAATTGCATATTTTAGACATTTTCACTTTAACAATGTATGCAACATTTGAGCTTGTTGTATGACAGAAATAACTTCAAAATATTTTTTGACTATATTATCTACTCTATAACAAGCTGTACGATCAAGCATCTGTGGTCCCATTTCTTCAGTTTTACTTGGATCCGAATTCTCCAAAAAAATATCATCAATGACAATATTGTTGCAGCTTCCAGTTAATCTCTGTATATTGCTAACTGTGGTAGGATGTTGTATGTTGGATGTCAACCCTGCATAAAAATAAATATAAGTTTATAAGATTTTGTTCACTTTCAAATCAGATATATATATATATACTCAAGTATTATAAAGTAAATTATAAACATATAAAAAAATATTTACTCACCACTCATGGTCTCAATATCAACGCTACCCATAGTTTGCTCCACATTTGTCATTTCCTCGTCACCTCCATGTTCCTCATTTATTTCCTCAACGTGTTCTTCAACTATTTGGATTCCTTCATCACCGCCATGTGCATTCACATTTTGCATTTCTTCGTCACCGCCATGTGCATTCACATTTTGCATTTCTTCGTCACCGCCATGTGCATTCACATTTTGCATTTCTTCGTCATTGCCACGTGCCTCCACATTTATTTCCATTGCTCTTTTTCTCTTAAATTTCTCATAGAAACATGAGATCTCTCTTTCCTTTCCTCTTCATCAACTCTAGTGTGATCATATTTTCTTTCACGTTTCTTTCGGTTTCCCATGTTGAAATAAATAAAGACCTAAAATCCAATGCATGAAAACATATGAGAATTGAGAGTTATATGCTGAAAAAAAAAATAGTACATTGACCCAATAAGTATTATTCATTCAAAATGAAATAGTTCTTGTTATGGCCAAATAGTATCCAAAAACCTCTTCAACATGAAATAGTTCTTATGCATGTAAAATGAATACAAAGCATTGATTGATCTAACCTTGCCTTTATATCAAGAATACCATGATCATATAAAACAACAATTTCAAAATAGTGCAAGACTTGTTATGTGCTTCAGTCTCAAATATTCATCAAAGACATGTGATACTACAAATCTTAAAACAATTCCGAATGTAATCAAAATGCTCATTATGGGTGATTCAAGAGAAAAAGTAGTGAAAACTTAGTGAATACAAACAAATGAGGCCTCTTTTAGGGAATATTTCACCATGCAATAACCAATACAATTCGCACAAGTACTAATTCTAAAAAATAAAGAATAATGTGATGAAAACTTTCTCAATGGAAATGTACTAAAAGATTTTGCCTATCAAACTAAAAATAGTCTTCATTAAAAGCACTAAAAATTTACTTTAAATACCAATGAGTTTAATCACCAAACCTTGCTTGATAGAAGTGGTGATTTGTAACCCTTTTCAAGTGAAATTTAACATTTTGTAAATATATAAGATGAGTTCAAGGTTCAAAAACCAAGAAGAGAGCAAGTGTAGCATTAGGCATAATTGAAATTGAACTAATAGACTCTCGGATGAAAAGAATGCTCACCTGAAAAAATATGCTGAAAACAAACCCTCGGCTAAAAAAACTCAGCTAAAAACAAACCCTCGGTTGAAAAAACAATCCGCTGAAAACAAACCCTTGGCTGAAAAAACAATCCACTGAAAACAAATCCTCAGATGAAATAATTTGGAAAAGTATCTCGGCCGAGAGATTATATATACCATTCTCGGCTGAGAATCTCGTCCGAATAATGTGGAATCCCGCCCACAAATCAAGGAAAATTAATATTTAATGTGTCAGGGCCTAAAATATTCTCGGTGGATTATGTAACAAAACTCTCAGGCGAGAAATGTTATAACCTCTATGACGAGAGTTTAAATCAACTTTCAGCCGAGAGTTTTCGTTAACTATGGGTTAATTTTTGAGTGGGAACAACTCTCGCCCGAGACATTTTAAAGCTCTTGCCTGAGACATTTTCTAGGCCGAGAGTTTTCGGTCAACAGTTCCAGTAGAATTTCTATAGAATGCAGAAATGTGTCACTTTAACAAGGTTGGACCACTGCAAAAAATGAGAATTACATGTCGAAGTTTATACCAGTAGATTCGTCATTCAATCTACTTTTTCATAATATAAAATTTCTCGAATTTCGTTTAGGATTACTATTTTTTCTATTTTTTACTAAACTTTATCATTAAAAAATTTAGTGACGTAAAAATCAGTCACAATGGAAATTCAATATCATCACAATGCCGAAGCCAAAAAAATTTAAAAACCTACAGGGATGTTCCTTGAACTGCCCTCTTCAATGGGTTGGTTTTAGTTTGTTTGATAAGAGTCACATTTGAAACAAAATGAGAAGAAAAAAACATGTGTCGATAATGTACCATTTTTTGAACATATGTTGTTTCGATAAATAATAAAAAATAGTTCCCAAGTCTTAAAAAACTCAAAATATAGTCCAGGATCAAGTTTAGTGTGTGTATAAAATGAGCCTACAATTGTTTTCCCTAAAATGAATAACCATATATCAAAAAACCGTGGTCAACACGGGTCACTCATTATCCATACCTAAAATTTTCAAGTATATGCCGTTGGTTGACAGCAAATTTGTTGCACGATATGTCCATAAAAAAAATTAAAAAAAATACAAGTAGAAAGCTAATTCAATTCTGTAAAACCTTTGTGTTTACTTCAAGTTGAAATTCCTAAGGGATATATGGGTTTTAATAGGTCGAAGTTGAAAAACATAAAAATTAGCAGTTTTTTTGTCAAAAACAAGCCAAAATTGTTTCCCAACTTCATGTTTTCACCTTGCAGTGATGATGATCAGGATGATCATGTGTACGTCAGAATGATGTATGGTGAGTATCATGTTGATACTCTATTGCCATGGACAGGTTGTCCAGATAAGCATATAATAGCGCCTTGGGAGGTTTGTAGATTCTCTTTCTAGGTTTTGCCGCTGGCATATAATAGCTTCTTGGGAGATCTGGCAAATGCTCTTTCAAGGTTTTGCTTTGGGAGGACATATAATAATTCCCTGGGAGGTTTGTAGATTCTCTTGCTAGGTTTTTCCGCTGGCATATGATAGCTCCCTGGGAGATCTGGCAAACTCTCTTTCGAGGTTTTGTCCTATGCAGTATAATAGCACCCTAGGAGATCCGATAGGTTGGGATGTGTTCCCGTAATATGTCCTGGGATGCTCTTTCGAGGTTTTTCCATGACCACATATAATAGTGCCATGGGAGATCCGATAGGTTGAGCTGTGTGCTCGTAATCAGTCCTAGGATTCTCTTTCGAGGTTTTGTGGCGGGGTCACATGTAATAGCTCCCTGGGAGATCCAATAGGTTGTGCTGTGTGCCCGTAATAAGTCCTAGGATGCTCTTGTGAGGTTTTGTGATGCACGTAATAAGTCCCGAGGATTCCACAGTATGGCCAGTGATGATGAAGACCTGCAGTTGGTGGGCCTACATCCAGTATGAAAAAGGATTAGCTCTGTAGAACTTCCTATGATGAGTAGATTCAGAGATTGATTGAGATAGTAGCAGCAGTGATGATGACGATGATTTGAGGACGATGATTCATTGATGATGATCCAGAGAAGAAGACTTGTGCTAGCATATCTGTGTCGAGAAATACCTTCCTAGTTAAGAGGGAGTGTTGATGTATATGTAAATTCGGAATTTATTTCATATATGTATATTGTACTCCTATAGAGATGGTATTATTCCTCTATATGGAAGTGTTTGTATTCCTATAGAGATGTTATTATTCCTCTATACGTAAGTGTCGTCATTTATATTGTAAGTGTCGTAACCTTATACTTGATGGGTTATTAGACCACCTTGTTGGGGTCGGCCTTGTATAAGTCATGTGGGTCAAAGGGTTATTAGACCACCCTATTGGGGGTCAGCCATGTGGGTCAAAGGGTTATTATACCACCCTATTGGGTGTCCACCCAGTCAGCATTGTGTTATGTGGTTAAGTTGAGGCCGACCTAGTAAAGGTTATTAGGAAAGTCAAGTCAAGTATAAATAGACTGTGGGAGGCACTCTATTTCATCATTCTATTCTCACACACACTCTTTGGAGAGTGGCACACTTATGGAGGAGGAGAAGCTGCTGCTAGGAGATGTCTATCTCTTATGCTTAGGTTGTATCATTGCTCTATCTATCTCTGAGGAAGTTATTGGGGTTTTTCACCTTTATGGTTTTCCCCAAGTAAACTCTGTGTCTCTTGTGTGCTTGCATTATTGTGTCCATGCTTGATAGGCTGTAGATATGTTGTACATGTTCTCTCAGTTAAGATCCTAGATCAGATTGAAGTAAATTCTGAAAAACTAACACAAATAACAACACACCATAATATATAAAATCTAGGAAACTAACCTGAGACCATAGGAAATGCCTTATTTGCTCAAGGATGTCCACGCTCTTTGAGGTATTGAAATTGAAACGGTTCATATTCAGATGCATGGATATTCAAATCAATTTCTAAACCATTGTTTTGTTTTCTCGTCCTTTGTTTCTTTGTAGGGCTAAGGAAACTCTTCTTCCTCTTCAAAGACAAATCAAGAGCAACCAACCTAACTCTGAAGTCAAAATATATAATGTGCAAATTGTTGGCCTCATCCAACATTTTTTTAACCATATCAGTCAATTGATTGGTCTTGCTCAAAGTAGCGGGGGGGCTGTCTTTAATCAAATGCAAGTAGCTATACAACTCCTCTCTAGCCAATTGAAAAGCCTCAACATCTGCATCCACACTATTGGTGGCCATAAGTGTGGTGTCGATATCTACATTGAGGTTCTGGGGATCCATACTTATTTTAGGGGGGTCATTGAATGTGGTATGCATTGCATCCTGATGAAGTAATGGATATGAATTACCTAAGTGGTAGAATAACCAATTGACTTTAATGGCATGTTTGCAAATATTTCTACGAATAGACCATGGGCATTCACAAACTATAAAATTTGTGCTATACTGCTTTACAAGGTAATTTTTATTACGATCTGTTTGGCTCCTTACCGAGTAAGCATGTGGTGTGCTCTCGTGAGGGAAACAATCACTGTCCGGAATTCTTCTAGCCTTTTCCACTGAATTTTCAATTTGTTTTTATTTCCTGTAATTATTAAGCTATCCTTCTTCTTTCAACATTTCCTTATACCAATAATAAGGTTCAACACTACATAGGAGCATGTACAACAACCGGTCTATCTTGCGTGCATATTTCTTCCTTCGATCAGATAGGAATTTTGTCTTCAAATAACAATGGTAGGACTCAACGACATTGTTGGTCTCTTGATTTGCATGAGGAAAATCTCGACAACCTTTCACCCACATCCCTAAATGTAAAGAACTAAGTTAGTAAAAGCATGTCATATCAATGAAACACAAAATTGAAGCATCAACAAGAGTTTGTGCACTTACGGAATTTGTCACCCAAAACCCAATTCTTGTGGAAATAGTCCAAGAACTTCTTTTCATTTTTAAATTTGTTAAGAAAGTAATGTATTTCATCATCCACATCATCATTTGAAGTGTGTTTCATAATGAAACCCAACTCTTCGTACATCTTATCCGCTTGTTCTTTTTTAGCCATCCGATACACATTTTTTTTCCACGCCCTCCACACATGCCAAATGCACAAGATCACATCACACCCTGTGATCCTCCTGCCATATATAGAACATTTAAGTGTGATATTCTTAGAATAAATGAAAGATATATTGTTTCATAACAAAATTCAACTTACCTCAAAGCGGTAATTTCAGCCAGTGCATCGTCTACCATAAAAACATTCGCTTTCCAATCAGGACGGATTTTGTAACACCTAAGCATCAACTGCTCCAACCATAGAACGATATCTGCTAAAGTATTTCGGGATGCCAGAACCCATGCAACTGGAATCCCGCTTTGTTGACCATCAAAATACACCAATGTGTAAAGCTGATACTGGAATATTGAAAAGAACATGTAATGTCAAATTCAAGTCCGCTAATATATTCAATTACTACATCTCAAATAAACATATTAAATCAATCATTGACATCTAACTTACCCCATATGTATTCATGCTAAAAGTTGAATCCATGGTGATTATGCTATTATGGGATAGCTTGACCATGGTCTCCAACATCCATTTTTTTTGAATTCCCCTTATAAAAGGGACCTCTTCACCATTGGGCTTTTGATAAAAGAAGAAATCTTCTGGTTGCTTTTGATTCCAAAGGTTAACACTAATTTCATCCTTTTGGTGGAGTTGATATTTTCCCTTCGACAACCGATTGTATATATTTAAAATATCTTTCCTATATAGGAATAAATCCCTATCTCTGTTTGTTGCATCCATGTCAACATGTCGCCGATGTGCATTTTATAAGCTGAATCAATGGACACTCCCAAAAAGAAACAACTCTCCACATATGTCACAATGTCTTTTGAAAGCTTTGGCTTGTGCAATGTCCTGCCATTACCTGAAGTGTCACGTTGGCCATGACAAGGCCATCCTTGCAAATCTTCATGCTTAGACATATTGTAAGTCAGTATTGCTATTTGAGTACTTTGAACCATAACCTTCATAATGAAATGGCATTGGCAGCCCCTCTTCATTGCAAATTTGGCCCTTCGTTTAGTTGACTCCTCTCCTCTTTTCTCCTCTGGGCCATATGAACAATGATAACTACATAGGAAATTTTTAACCATTAGTAAATACAATGAATGACAAATGTAGTCTCAATGCTAAGAGGTATACAATGCACTTTTGAAATACTTACAGTTCATATCGCAAGGTAGCAGTGCTTCCTTTTCTTGGTTGTTCGTTTTGTCGACGTACAAAAGTACATGGAGCATCAGGGTTTGTTTCCTCCCCTTTGATAAAATCATGAACTCTATTTGAAGGTACTAAGGAAACACGATCAATGCTCCTATTTTCTCGGTGTATTTCATACCAAACTAGGTCTTTACTAGAAAAGGTAATCATGTTTTTTGGGTACTACACCTCAAAATCCATGATTGCCTCCCATTTTCCTCACTTGCCCATTTTGTACAGATGCCTACAAAACAATATGCAAATGCATTAGAAATTTAGATTATGTGGATACATGAAAGAAAAAACACACCCTAAAATGCTTGACAACACATCCATCATTTGCATGGTTGTGCTCTTCAACATCTGCATTTATGTTCTCTTCAACCTCAGCCCAATTTAGCTCCACCCATGAAGCAGAATGTTCTAGTTGGGCACCCCTTGTCACTGGCCTTCTTGACCCCCTTATACAAGCAACAAATTTCCCTCTTGCCATGACTGTAAAACTCATTAAACATACAATGTAGTACAATAGAGGTTGATACAATGTAGAACAATAGGGAAATGAAAACATATGTGACAGCAAACAAAATTTGGAAAGAAAATAGTTTATGACATAGTGCCAAATTGCCAATACCTAGATTGAAGAGTCTCTGTGAGGGAGTGTTGATGAAGATCTATTGAGCATTGTTGAATTCTGAATTGTAGAAATAGAGCTTCAACTAATGACAGATTATATTTATAGTACTCTACCATAAAATTTGATTGGAAAAGGGTCTTTGGCATGGATTGAATACTTGAATTATGGAATTTGTATCTTTGATTGATTTGATTGTGATCCAATGGCTCTGAAGTGCCCCCTTCCCGATCCTTGTACTTCTGCAATATTTGATAGTCACGGGGGATTGATTTGATGAATTTAATGAGTTATAGTCCTCCTCTGCATTATAGATTGCACAATTAGGGTTGGATTCTTGAACACATCGGAAGGGGAGGTTTACCACAAATGTTTGATCAAATGTGTAGGTGGAAATCAGCATTGGGCTCTATATGGACTTGATGTAGGCATATTGGAATGCCATTCACTCCAAAAATTCTCCAACTATTAACCAGTCCATAAGATATGATGGCAACCTCTACATTAAAATTAAATCTTGTTGGATTGAACCTAGGACAGTCCTAGATGATTACAAATTGCAATTCGTTTATGTGCAGGTTAGTATTTGATGACACAGAGTAAAACGACAGAGTGCATTTACCATATTTTTTATCCCAAGTCATCATTGCAGCAAGTGCACCAACTTGTCCTTTCACCATAGCCAAACTGACTTAATTGTTTCCATGTTGTTAGACCAGCTTAGTTTGTTGAGAAATCTTTTGATATTTTCTAGCTTATTTGGTTGTACCTTTGTGCAAAGTAGTTATGCTCTTGATCTCCTCTAATTTAACATCTAATATAATGTCTGTTGTTCAAAGTTCAAACTGCGAGTTTAGCTGAATAATAAACTATATGGCTTCTTAGTCGTCCTTGAGGCTTAATTTGAGCAGAAATCACCCTCATCCTCTTGTTATTTCAAACAAATTAACTCGATTTGATAAATTGTCCAACAACGGTTTGGAGATTTAGCTACTTGAATTTCACTTTAAAGATGTCTGTCATGAACTATATATATATTTTGGTATCAAATGCATTCTACTGGCATGGATTCTAGGGGTATTACAATACATATTGACAGTGCTTGATTCTGCAACAACTATAATTCCCTAGTTCTGAATTCCCTCATTCAGTGCTTTGTTAATTGTAGACTATTTTGTTAAATGTGTTTCCGATATTAGAGCTATAATATAGGACTATGTATTTGTATTCAAAATTATCTGTGTTAATGCATTGTACCTTAAATGTCTAAAGACCATTTTAATTGTCCAGTAGAATTATGTAATGATAGATGTTGAAATTATGGAAATCATGCATGCATTACAACCAAAACTGATGGTTTCAACATGCTTTTGTTTTTGGAATTGACCAGAAATCATTTTGTTTTTCTCTTGAAGCCTATAGAGGTGACCATTCTAAATATATATGGCTTAATATTTAATTTGGTTGTAGGTTGATTAGTCTAATGTTTAATTTCATTGTAGCTTAATGTTAATTCTATCAAATAGTTCTCTAGTTAGCATTAAAAAGGAAAAATAGAATTGCATAGGCATGATCTACAACGCAAGACCAACCAACATCTAGCTTCCATATTGCATTAACTCTCAATCTATAGGAAATATTTCCATGAAGCTCATTCTATTCATGCATGTAATTTGTTACCCATTTTAAAGCCCAAAGGAAAGCCTTCAATTGTTGTTTCATTTAATAGCTTAATGAAACCTATGTCTCAACTCTAGCCTTCTCAGAAAGACACTGAAATCACAATTCATTAGCTACAAATAGTAATACACATGATTTATGGCATTATTCTCATGCCAACAAACTTTAAATTACCAAGCCCTAAACCCTTTTCCGTTGAAACTTGAAAGAATTGTTGACTCATAGCATTCATAAACTATGTTTTGTTGAGAGCTTTTTGAAGTAATTCTGATCTTGAATATTATGCAACAACTAGTCTAAAAGAATTAGTCAGAATGAATAAGCCGTTAATTCCGATCTTGAATAGTAGGATAGAACTAGTCTAAAATAACTAGTCAGAATGAATAAGCTGTTAATTGACCCCCAATCTATTCATCTTGTGTTGAGATTCAACTATATGATCGAAAAGGGATACAAATTCCTGCGCGGGAGGACTCGCACTCAAGATCTAAGGGAATGAAGGAGCCTCGTGTTTTCATTCACAGAAAAGTATGTCGACTAAGATGTAAAAGGTTAACTTTCTGTGTAAATTTGAATTCATAGACAGAATTGTACCATAAGTAGAAAGGCTCATTCAAACCCATTGACAAAAAATCCTATTTTGCTTCACTTCCTAAAAAATACAAGTTTCTATGAATAGCAGGGATGTGCAGGCACACCACTTAGAACATTTGGGTGGTTTTGACAAAATAGGTTCCTCTCATCCAATGCTTCTCAGACCTTGCCTATAAAATCATGGGTAGTTAGCCTTCTTCTGGAGTTTGTTAAAATGTCTACTTTGTTGTTAGCTCATTGAAAGGATCATTGCAATATAGTTTCCAAAGGATCATTATAATATAGTTATCTGCCACAGAGTGATTCAAAGCTCTCTAGGTTGCACTTGTGTTTAGCATGGCTTTAGCTGTGAATGTAATGGATTGTTCCGAGCTTGAAATCAGTATAGGAGTTCCCATAAGATAAATGAAAATGGTGTATATTAATAACTTTATTTTATTACAATTACAGAAGTGGATCCTATCTAGTTTTCTTTATATTATCCATAGTAAAATGAATAACAACTTGTTTTGGATTTGTTGTAGCTTTTCTCACTGAGTGTCTGAAGTTTAACAATAACCTGTGTTGTGAGCTCTCTTAACTAATTTCCATAAATCACTATCTTAGAGACTCACCTGCTGTAGTGATTGGAGTGATGATGCTTTCTTGGTCGCTAATCGATGCTACAATACTAGTATGTTCGATGCGATCGGAGGGAGGAACTTGCATGAATGCAGAGACGGGGGGTTGTTGGACAAGGGAGATGGGAACAGAGGACCTGCAGTGGGAGTGAGGAGCGTTAGCGTTAGCTGGTTTGTTGTATTGATTTTATACCAGTCTTGTTGACAGATCTATCTATGCAGGAAAATATTGAGAGTGTATGTGTTTTTGCAGGGTTACCTAGATCCAGAGTATTTCACAATGTTGTAGCTCAGCGAGAAGAGCGATGTCTATAGTTTCGGTATTGTTTTTCTCGAGCTCATTTACTGGATCACCACTTAAAAAAATCTGTGAAAACTAGAATTGATTGTGGCTAATGTAGTAGCAACCCAATCTCGCAGTGGAGGGGGTTGTTGGACAGGGGAGATGGGAACAGAGGACCTGCGGTGGGAGCGAGGAGTGTTAGCTAGTTTGAATGGACATTGGGTTGGTCCATGCATTCAATGCATGGACAGGACATTGAGGGGAGTAGAAGGATATCCGGACACGAGACAATGGCTTATGGTAGGCGTGGATCCTCGGTAATATTGTGTGGGACCCTGGGGATGAGGGGAGAAGCAATCCACTGGAGAACGAACAGGTCCCGGTGCCATTAACGGTCGGGGTCTAATGCTTCGACAGTTTCCAGGAGAAATCGTCGAGCGTTAGAATACTCCATTCTTAGTAGTAAAGAAATAATGGATATTATCTATGTCAATGTACTTTTATTAGTTAAGAAGTGATGCTTACTATTTACGTCAATGTATTTTTTAAGAAATGATGGTTGTTAGTTATGTCAATATATTCTTATTAGTTATTAGTTATGAAGTGATAGTTAGTATGTGAGTGAATGTATTATTATTGTTAAGAAATGAAAGTTATTATGGGTCTTCTATTAATTGTGGTTAGAAACGAAAATTAATGAATGTGTGATTGTTTTATGGATCAAAAAGTAAAACTGAAATTGATGTGTTCTTAGGTCATCTTGATTAAACACATGAGTTAGAAGGATATAATCCATGTGGTATTAGTAATTTAATAAAGGAATGAAACTATTTTGATTAATTGTATAGTATATACTAAATCACAATGGATAGAGTGTATATACATTTCAACTATATCTTGGATTTACATAGTAGACACTAAGCTCAGGCATAGCAGGCTCTCCGTATAAAAATGGTATCATACTAAATGAATTAAAATATTACATTGTGTACCCAATATGTTAATGAAGAACTTAGCTAGGAGTTGGTTAAGAAGTTATAATATATTTGGTTCCAAAACAAAAAGTATCACCTAGTGGGACCTTACATTTGGTATCATAACACATTCACGTTGAGCTTTGGTATCATGTTGAACCTAGTTAGGACCATAACACATTCCACAATATTTAATATGAACTACTTATGGAATTATGGAATAATTTTGAATTAATATTAAGGGACTAACATAGAACTTATTTCTTCAAGACAGACAGAACTATCATGGATCAAAGAAATCGTGGGGGTAGGGATAGGAGAGGAAGGGGGCAAGCAACACATCCACCAAACTCTCTCGCGGCCACACCACAAAGAACTGAAGAGACCATTAACTTACCCGCCGGTGAAGTTATGGCCATGATGAGAATTTTTCAGAGAATTTCAGAAGCACTGATGAACCGGTTAGGCCACGAAGAAGATCGACTGCTAATTCCTGCTAATGCACCTCGACATCCACCATTGGATAGCATGCATCGAGAAATGGAAAAAGTAATATTTCTAGAGTTTGGGGGTTCCACTAAGGGAACGTCCATAGAGGCATGGTTGGAGAATATGACGATGTGCTTTTCCTTGAGAGAATACACCTCAAATCTGAAGGTGCATATGGCTATCCTGCAACTAAAAGGGGAGGCACTGCTGTGGTGGAATACTTTAAAAACACAGTTAGGGATTGATATAAATGAAGTGTCTTGGGAGTTGTTCAAAGAACAATTCCGCAAGCACTATATGTCTGAAGAATTCATTGAAAGGTAGCTCAATGAACTCAATGCTCTCCGACAGGGAGGCAAGACGGTGTAGGATTAAAAAGTTAGGTTTATGGAAATCCTGAGGTATGCACCCCACATTGCAACCGAGAAACTAAAGGTGAACAAGTATGTCTATGGTATGAACTACAACATCCGAGACAAGGTCCGCATCCTCACGCCGCAGAACTTACATTACGCAGTCCAAAAAGACCTCATAGCAGAAGAAGAGCTTATGAGCCAGGGACCACCCTGTAAGAACATTATGAGTAGTGACCGAGGCAATCAACATGCACCCAAGAAACTCTATGGGCATGAGAAATATGGGAAGGGATCTTACGATAAGAGATCTAGCAAAGAAGACAGAACACCCTACCCACCGCCACCACCACCGCCAGGAAATGGTCATACAAGGCCTTTTGGGAAACGAGCACAGTTTGGACCACGATGGAACAATGCACCAACCAGTAGAACCACTAAGGGTCTAAGGGAGGGATATTGGGAGTATGGGGGGCCGCACTACAGGGGCAAATGTCCTCGACAGAACCAGAGAAACAAAAGAGTACAGGCGCAAAATCGAGGACTGTGATAGACCACTACAACCACTCTGGGTATTGGACCAACAAACACAGTAGCTTAGAAACCATGTGATCAACTAGGTTAAAAATTCAGTAGGATAGTTATATCCCGAATTTGCAACCTAGGAAGACGCAACTGAAATACGTCAAAACTTTCTATTTTTATTTCGAATTTCGGGACAAAGTTTTAATAAGGGGGGGTGTATGTAACACCCCCTCATTACTTAAACTGATTAAACTATTTAGGGCACTAGTTTTGAAGTGACTCGGCTAAATAAAACATAAACCATGGAATTTGCTTTGAAAATTATTGTGCGAAATGGAAATGATTAGATGATATATGCTCGATTGAGAAATTATGAAATAGAAATGATTGAATGAAAAGTTTTTATATTGAAACTGATGAATGGTAAAAATGCTTGACTGACAAAGATATTATGATGAATGATGAAAATATTTTATAAATGAAAATAATGAACAATGGATATACTCGAATGACTGAGATGTTATGATGGATGATGAAAATATTTCATGGTGCAGCACTATTTAATGTGTGCTTTGAGTGTGTGTGTTTAGTAGCGGGTAAAATGATTTACGAATTGACTCACAATGGAAAATAGGGGTCGTAAGAACAAAAACATACATAGGGGTACGACGACAGACTGTCGGCCCTCAATTATCATTCCATGCACAGGTCGAAAGCTTGCGAGCTATCTTGAGGAAGCATGTTCCGTACGGGTGAGGCCATAATGACTTGGTCACGTACGATAAGGAGAACCTTATCCCTCAGCCGCCCTTAGCCTCTAGGAAGGTGTAGTCAAGAGATTGCGGTAACGACTCCCCGATCGCTAGACGCTACTCCCCACAAGAAGAAAGAAAGGAAATTGTCGGAAGGGCCCTCTGAAGGGGTACCTAGACAGGAACAAGAAGAGATTTTTAAATCAATTATACATAATTGAAATCACACATATAAGGTTTAAAGAAATATAATAAAATAAATAAATTTATTTATTTTATTATTTTTGGAAAAGGAGAAAACTTGAAATAGATTGAAAGTTTTAATAAAAGAAATGTTTTATTCCATTTTATTATTATTATTTTGAAAAAGGGGAAAACTTGAAATAGGCTGAATTTTTTTATAAAAGAGATATGTTATTTCATTATTAATATTTTGAAAAAGAAGAAAATTAAAAGTAGATTGAAAAAGTTAATAAAATAATTGTTTCATTATATTTTTTTTAGTATTTTTGAAAAACAAAAGAGAAAAATATATGATAGATTATGTCCATCTTTATTAGAACAAACTATGAGTGAGAATGAATATTGAATAAACAATTTACATAGAGAAAACATAACTAGGACTCTTGTAGAGACCACTACACCTACCTTTCACTGATTTAGGGATTTAGGTGCACACTTAAGATAAAGTGACACTTGTAAAATGAGAATAAATATTAAAGAAATATTAAATTAATGAATATTTGTGCACGAAGAGACACTTGACAGAGGAGTTTTTGTTATAAAAGAAAGGGAGGAGAAGGAGAAAGGACTCTCTTTCTCCCTAGTGCTGGATGGGCACCGTAATAGAGGAATTGTTTTGTGATTCTTGGAGTTGGGTTGGGCTAGACCGGGGATTGGGAGATCCCAACGAGAAGCTTAGGCATTGTATGTTCTTACGACCCCAACTGCTCGGGGTTTAGGGACGAAAAATATTACTCCCGATATGGTAGGGAGGTCAACCCAGGGGTCTTCAGTAAATCTCTCAAAGAAAAACCTGGATCAACGACAGAATTTCATGTAATGTTCCCATTCAAATAATTGCATAGTAAGACAATCCCATCAATCCTACTAGTTTCCTAGGTTGGATGGGCACATGTGGAATTGCAATAAGGAAGCTAATAAATGATGTTTAGACATTATAATGGTTCAAGTATTTAATAAATAGGTTGAATAAAGAAATTCAAGAGAAATTCTAGGTGGCAAATGGTTTTGAGGACATTTGGAGGATGTGGGACCCACACTAGCTTGGTTTCTCACTGCCACAAGGAAAATCTCTCTTACCATTTCGAATCCATGGGAAGGAAAACATTATTGGGTGAGTTGGTAAAGAATGCACATGGCATGGAGAATCTTAGGTCGAAATGGGATGGAATGGTAACCTCCATGGAAGAGGAAGAGTCAAATTGGAAGTTAGTGGACACTTGGGCTAGATTCCCTAGCCTTATGACAATAATGATGGAGCATCTATGACATCTATGAAAAAATTCAGATCTAACTTCTGACATCTGACCATTATCGCATGTCAACCCAAAAAATAGGCTCAAGGAAGGCGCTCATGGGATTTGGAGAAACCAAAGAGACCCCTACTTGAATTGGGAGAAGATGGAAGGTTGGAAACTAGGAGACAAGTGGCAAATGTGGAATATTTTCTAAGTGGAAATCTCTATAAGATAATGGGAGGAATTCGACCCTTAGAAAGATAATGTTGGTTATAAAATGTAGAAATCAAGTATGAGAATGGCTTTTGATGATTTTAGAAAAATTGCATTTGTGAAGAGAGAGCTAGTGGATGACTAGTTTCTTGCCTTAGCCAATTTTGAGGGTGAATGATTCCCATCCAAGTTGGTGTTTGGAGAGGCCACTCAGGTATTTCATGGAGATTTAATGGATTTTTATTTGCAGGTATCAGCTATAGTGCAGCTCATGGTTTTTTTAAGTGCAGCACCATCTCTCAACCATTTCCAGTTTTGAAGGCATATTCATGCTCCTTGAGGGATGGCGTTTTTGGTGAGCTCTTATAATTCTTGGGAGAGATTATCATGATGTATTTATGATTGTAATAAGCATTATATACTCTTTTCTTCATATTCAGAAAGTATCTAGTCGAAATACCAAGTGGTTGTATGTAAAAATGAAGATTAATGAGCAAACAATGTCCATTTCCCCACTACATTGATGTATGCCATTATAATGATGATGATTTCGAATAAAGGAATGTTTCTATGATATATTTGTGATGAATGGAATTCCATTGATGTGTATTACAAGTTTCATATTCAGTACTTGAGAATTTGAAGCCATTATACTCAGTTTATTTGCATTTGAAGAAGATTTGGTGCCATTTCCCCAAGGGTCGAATTAGTGGTTTTTGTTGTTGTTTGGGAGGGGTTTGGAATAGACTTAATAATTAATAAAAGGTTCATTTTGGACCTTAATAACATCCTTGATACATCCCCTACCTCTGTTCAGAAATTAGAGTGGGCTGGGAGGCATTTGGAAAGCCATTTTTAGTACTTACCCGAGGGGGATTTGAAACCCAATTTACTAGTAAATTTGCATACTTGGTCCAAAATCTTAAGAGAGTTTGCAGAGGTATTTTGGTGGCCATATATCATCCCTGAACATCATATTCAAGTCCTAACATCAGTCACATACCTTCTCAAAATATTTGGGAGCATTTGGGGCAAAATTGGGACCTAGGCATCAAAATTACTCAAGGATCGAAATTGGAAAAAAATGTGAAAATTTGGGTTTTTTTATAAAGTTTAAAAAGGGACATTACAAGTGGTATCATAGCATGTTCTTGGAACCTGATGGTATTAACAATAATTCAAAAGAATAAACCACCACCCTTTGAACCAGTAGTTGAAGAGGTTTTTGTTGAAGAAGAGGTAGTAGAAGAAGAAGAGTTTTTTTTTAAAACCATGGGTAGAGAGGAGGAGGAAAAATTAAGACATAAGGAGGAACTTGTTGAGGCCTTAAAACTATGTTTTGATAGAATTACCGTGGGTATTCCAGAGATGAGTAGACAAATGATGAAGGGATTCAAATTGTTGGGTAGCCAACTTGCAGGCAAAGGGATGACGGGAGATAATAGTGGTTCACACTCAGGAGAAAGGAGAAACATGGTTGAGCATTTTTTCTCAAGTACAGGACCCCATAATAGACCTGATGAATTTCAAAGCACACAAATTCATACTACACCTAAATTTACCACACCCAAAGAAGAGCCTGATTTTCATATGGATAATAGTAAACTAGCAGACGAATGGAATGCATTGAGTGAAGAATGTAAAAGAGGTCTACCATTTAGTCAATACATTGATGCTATATATAAAATGAAAAGGAAGGATGAAAATAGGATTCCATTCATAAATAGAGATTAAATGGTGCTATTAGTAAAATGTCAGTTCCTACTTTTGATGGTTCCTCTCACAATTCTGCTAATACTTGGGTGCAAAAATTAGATGTGTATTTTCAGCTGAATTCTATGTTGGAAGAGGATGCATTAAAAATGGAAGAGGATGCATTAAAAATGGCTAATGAATGGTGGTTCCATGGCCTAAAAACCTTGGGTCATGATCAGGTTAAAACATATAGATAATTTGTTGACAGGGTACTAGAGAGATATGAACACAAAGATCCAGAATTTCCTTCTAAAGAAATAGCTCAATTGAAGCAAACTGGGACCTCTACTGAATATATGTTGGACTTTCAAAAAATTTCAGTCAAGGTGGCTGATGTATCTATGGGAAGGTTGGTATTTCTGTTCAATGAAGGTTTGGATGAACCCTTAAAAGGTTTGGTCAAAGCCCACAATCCAACTACATTAAAAGATGCAATGAGCTTGACTAGGGATCTCCAAAATGTGCTTTCTAGAACGAGATTTCCTCCCAAGCCTAACTTCAAATTTGAAAAGAAACCTTGGAAAATGGATGCATATGATAATAAACCTTGACAAAAATATTCATTTGGAAGGAATAAAAAGGAAGGACTAAACAGGGATGAACTTCGAAAAAATAAATTGTGCTTCATATGCTTTCAACCATGGACACCGAGGCAGAAATGTACTAAAGGAAAGGATCAATACATAAAAGTATTTTCTGATAATGAGGGGTATGATGGGGGCATGGATGAATATGGACATATTTCAAATCAAGAGGAGGCATATGAGACAGCAGTAGAAGAGGAAAGACAAGAAGAAAATCAGCCTGCACCGGACAAAGCAAGAATGACAGTGCTTTCAGCAGTAGCATGCTATCATACTATCCGATGCAAGGGTGTGGTACTAGGGAAAAGAAATTTAGTTTTGGTAGATGGAGGAGCCACCCATAACTTCATTGATGTATATATGGTGGAGAAAAGAAATATACATATTGAACCATTTGATGGCTTCACAGTTTTCATTCCCGGTCACAACACAATGCAATGCAAAACATGGGTTCCAAAGCTGCAAGTCACTGTAGGTAACTATACTTTTGTTGATAGTTTTTATGTGGTTGATGTTGCTGATACTAATGTGGTTTTGGGAGTGAAATGGCTGTATTCAATAGGATAGCATACAATAAATGATCAAATTCCTGAAATAAAATTTCAAGATTCAAAAGGAGTACTAAGAGTTGTGAGAGGGTAGCACACTTATCCAAATCAAGTAGTGACTTGCAATAGTATGAGATATATATTGAGGCATGGGGACATAGAATGGGATGTTGAATGTCATATTACCTACCCAAGCCAAATATAAAGATTTTTAAACACCCAAAGGAGATAGAGAGACTCTTGCAAAATATGAAAAAGTTTTTAGAGACCTTCCACATGGTAGACCACCAGATAGGGGGGTTGAGCATAGTATTGTTTTGGAGGAGGGAACTTAACCCATTCAGATACCACCTTATAGACATCCTAAAAAGTTCAGATATGAGATTGAAAAATCCATCCAAGAACTCCTAGAGTTTGGACTCATTAGACCAAGCTCTACCCTTATGCTTCTTTAGTAGTGCTAGTGAAGAAAAAAATGGAACATTGAGAATGTGCATAGATTTTAGATCCTTGAACAAAAAAACTGTCAAGAATAGGTATCATATTCCTAGGATTGATGAGCTCATGGATGAGCTACATGGGTCCAAATACTTCTCCAAAATTGACCTTAGATCAGGGTATCAACAAATTTGAATGAAATATGAAGATGTGCAAAATACTGCTTTCCGATGTCATTATGGCCACTTTGAATTTCTTGTCATGCATTTTGGGTTAACTAATGCTCCAGCCACATTTCAAGCATGCATGAATAGGATCTTTTGCAAGAAACTAAGAAGGTTTGTCTTGGTTTTCTTTGACGATATTCTCATTTACAGTAAAACATGGGAAGAGCATTTGCAGCATTTAGAGATTGTGTTGAAAATTTTACAAGAAGAGTCCTTATTTGCTAAGTTGTCAAAATGTGAATTTGGGATGAAAGAATTACTATATCTTGGGCACATTATTGGGTAAGAAGGAGTGAAGGTACACATGGAAAAAATTGGGGCTATCTTAGAATGGCCACCACCAAAAAAATATTACCGAATTGAGAGGCTTTATTGGCATATGCACCGATTACAGAAAATTTGTGAAAGGATTCTCCAAGTTGACTTCTCCACTCACTGGTTTGACTAAGAAGGATGCTTTCAAGTGAGATGAAGAGGCTAAAAAGGCCTTCCAAAAAATGAAAGAGGTAATGAGTAGTTGTCCCATACTTGCACTTCCTGATTTTACTAAACCTTTTGTTGTGGAATGTGATGCTTCAGGTGGAGGAATAGGGGTTGTCCTAAAGAAAGGCCAACACCCCATAGCCTCTGAGAGAAGAAAGTTACAGCCTCATGAAAAAATTTACTCTATCTATTATAAAGAAATTCTGGCCATTATGCATGCATTGGCCAAATTTAGACAATACTTGGTGGGCAGCAAGTTTGGGGTGAAAACTGACCACAATAGTCAAAGACACTTTCTTACCCAAAAGGATATAAATGAAAGGCAACAAAAGTGGGTAAGCAAGATTCAAGCTTATGATTTTGATATTGAATATGTCAAAGGAAATAATAATATAGTAGCAGATGCTTTGTCAAGAAGACCTTCCTTTTCTCTCATGGACATTGCCAAGGATTGGAAAAATATGCTACTAAATGAATATCCTAAAGACAAATTTGCTTGTGATGTGTTGGATGGAATCAAAGGGGATGATAAATATAGGATTTTCAATGGGATGACATATTATAAGGGCATAATTTATTTAGTTCAGGAATCAAAGCTCAAGTACCGAATTTTGCAAGAAGCACATGATTCCCCACTAGCGGGCCATCTAGGGATCTTAAAAACTTATAGGTAGTTGAGGCAAAGGTTTTTTTTGAAAGGTGTTGAAGGAAGATGTTCAGAAATATGTGAATGAACGTAGAGTATGTCAACAAAAAAAACAGAACTTACATGTCTAGTTGGCCTATTACAACCATTTCCCATTCCTGAGCAAAAATGGGACAGTATCTCCATGGATTTCATCACCGGTTTGCCTAAATATTTGGGTAAGGATTGCATATATGTGGTAGTGGATAGGTTGAAAAAATTTGCTCATTTCTTTGCTGTTACATCATTTTTTAGTGTTGCACAAGTGGCTGATATTTGTTTCAAAGAAATCTTTAGATTGCATGGGCTCCCCAAAAGCATTGTCAGTGATAGAGATAGTAGATTCATGGGTGCTTTTTGGAAAAAAAAATTTAGATTGGTGGGCACTCAATTGACTCCAAGTACCAGCTATCATCCACAAACTGATGGACAAACAGAGAGGGTGAATCAATGGTTGGAAGGGTACCTAAGAAACTATGTGAGAGAGCAGCAAAAAGCATGGGAAAAATGGCTACTCTTGGGTGAGTTTTGCTACAACACCACTTATCATATGTCAATAGGGATGTATCATTTCAAAGAATTATATGGTTATGATGCACTTACATTTTCTGAAATCATATTTGGTGATAGTAGAGCCCCAAAGGCTAAATATTGGGTGGAAGAGAGCCAACAAATATTTTAGCTCTTGAAAGACAATTTGTAGGTTGCTCAAAATCAACAAAAACAATATGCTGATAGACATAGAGAAGAAAGAACTTTTTAGGTCAATCATTTAGTATATTTAAGGTTGCAACAATATAAACAAACATCTCTAAAAAAGAATGGAGCAGAAAAATTAAAACCAAGGTACTATGGGCCATACAAGGTAGTGCGAAAGGTGGGAGAAGTAGCATATGAACTAGAACTTCCAGAAGGGAGTAAAATCCATAATGTATTTCATGTTTCTTGTCTCAAAAAATCCCTTGGTAAGCAAAAAATCACTTCATAAATACTTCCTCATTTGGATGATGAAGGTCATCTCACACTTGTTCCGGAAAAGATTTTGAAAACACGAGATAGGAGGTTGAGGAGTAGAATCATCAGAGAATATTTAATGCAATGGAAGGACTTACCAAATGAAGATGCCACATGGGAATATGAGAAGATTTTGAAGCATCAAAATTTGAAATTGCTTGAGGATAAGAAATCTTGGGTGGGGAGGACTGTAATGTCCCCATTCAAATAATTGCATAGTAAGACAATCCCATCAATCATACTAGTTTCCTAGGTTGGATGGGCACATGTAGAAGTGCAATAAGAAAGCTAATAAATGATGTTTAGACATTATAAGGGTTCAAGTATTTAATAAATAGGTTGAATAAAGAAATTCAAGAAAAATTCTAGGTTGCAAATGGTTTTGAGGACATTTGGAGGATGTGGGACCCACACTAGCTTGGTTTCTCACTGCCACATGGCAAATCTCTCTTGCCATTTTGATTCCATGGGAAGGAAAATATTATTGGGTGAGTTGGTAAAGCATACACATGGCATGGAGCATCTTAGGTTGAAATGGGACGGAATGGTATCCTGCATGGAAGAGGAAGAGTCAAATTGGAAGCTAGTGGACACTTGGGCTAGATTCCCTAGCCTTATGACAACAATGATGGAGCATCTATAACATCTATGACAAACTTCAGATCTGACTTCTGACATCTGACCATTATGACATGTCACCCCCAAAAATAGGCTCAAGGAAGGCGCTCATGGGAGTTGGAGAAGCCAAAGAGACTCCTACTCGAATTGGGAGAAGATGGAAGGTTGGAAACTAGGAGACAAGTGGCAAATGTCGAATATTTCCTAAGTAGAAATATCTAGAAGATAATGGAATGAATTCGACCCTTAGAAGGATAATGTTGGTCATAAAATGTAGAAATCAAGTATGAGAATGGCTTTTGATGATTTGAGAAAAATTGCATTTGTGAAGAGAGAGCTAGTGGATGACTAGTTTCTTGCCTTAGCCAAATTCGAGGGTGAAAGATTCCCATCCAAGTTGGTGTTTGGAGAGGCCACTCAGGTCTTTCATGGAGCTTTAGTATATTTTTATTTGCAAGTATCAGCTACAGGGCAGCTCATGGCTTTTTTTAGTGCAGCACCATCTTTCAACCATTTCTAGTTTTGAAGGCATATTCATGCTCCTTGAGGGAGGCCATTTTTGGTGAGCTCTTGTACTTCTTGGGAGAGCTTATCATGATGTATTTCATATTGTAATAAGCATTATATACTCTATTATTCATCTTCATAAAATCTTAGGTCGAAATACCAAGTGTTTGTATATAAAAATGAAGATTAATGAGCAAACAATGTCCATTTCCCCACTACATTGATGTATGCCATTATAATGATGATGATTTAGAATAAAGGAATGTTTCTCTGATATATTTGTGATGAATGGACTTCCATTGATGTGTATTAGAAGTTTCATATTCAGTACTTGAGCATTTGAAGCCATTATACTCAGTTCATTTGCATTTGAAGATGATTTGGTGCCATTTCCCCAAGGGTCGAATTAGTGGTTTTTGCTGTTGTTTGGGAGGGGTTTGGAACAGAATTAATAATTAATGAATGGTTCATTTTGGACCTTAATAAAATCCTTGATACATACCCTACCTCTGTTCATAAATTCGAGTGGATTGGGAGGCATTTGGAAAGTTATTTTTAGTACTTACCCGAGGGGGATTTGAACCCCAATTTACTAGTAAAATTGCAAACTTGGTCCATAATCTTAAGAGAGTTTGTAGAGGTATTTTGGTGGCCATATATCATCCCTGAACATAATATTCAAGTCCTAACATCAGTCACATACTTTCTCAGAAGATTTGGGAGCATTTGGGGCAAAATTGGGCCCTAGGCATCAAAACTAGAAGGGTTTAAATTGGAAAAAAAAATAAAAAATTGGACACTTTTATAAAGTTTAAAAAATGGATATTAGATTTCACCAATAACTCGACCAGCGATCTCTCAGGTATTATTCGTGTTAAATAGTATCTCCTCAATTAGTTCCGATTAGATGTTCATTATTTACAGTTTGCATATGTTGGAATTTTCCTTGAAGAGATAAGGAATTGTTCTTTTGTCACTGTCGTAGAAAGGAATTAAATTAGATTCTAATATTTCAAAATTTAATCATTGAAGGAAAGTTACCTTACGGTTCGATTAGGTTATTGATGAATTTGGTTATGCAGATAGGAAATCTTTTATATTCAGATCTGGTCTTGGTATTCTTGTTTCATTTCCAGGATATTTAGAAGCCTGACACTCGAACTTATATTTTGCTTCGTCTCTAGTATTTTGTATACCCTGCTACCTTTTTTTTAATTTCCATTTCCAGAGCTATAAATACACCATCGCCAGCGATCCGCAGGTCATAGGATCTCGACATACTTATCAGTACTTCCGAGATTTAGGTAATAGACAGAGATCTTCCCTAACCTTTGATTTCAGTCTCTGTTTTGTAAATGTACCCGTCTGATTCGAATCCATCCCTGTCAAACCATTGATCAGCTCACGAATTGTTTGGAAAGATCCGCTCCTAGAGTAGCCTGCTGACTTAAATACTATCGCCCAGATTCAATTTAATCATTATCTAAGAACCGATATGGCCACTCATGAGTTAATGGACTGCTGAGTTAAATCTACTATGTTCTCTGTTTTTACCTCATTTAGTTCCTTATCTATTTCTTTAGATCCTGAGATCTAGTTAGGTTTCTGTCTTATGTGTCAATCTATGCGTCTGAGCAGCCAAGAGGTTGGATCGTATTCCTCTCCTTACCGCGGTTAAATCCACTTGTATTCACTTTTAGTACTGGTCTAACTGTGCTCTCCTTTTTATTTGATTCGGCGTTCCGAATTTTGGATATGTGAAAACTCACAGTACTTCCTTATGCCCTTACTGAATTTCGAATTTGAATGGACCAAGCATTCATTGAAATCGACCCTAATCTGTCCACCTTGCCCTGGTATATGGCTCTGAAAACTGTAAATAATATATCCTATGCACTTGTTTCAGATAAGAAAGGTGGTTAATAAATGTTCCAGAGAAAGCTAATTTCGAAATAATAAATAGATAGGTTATCATATAATATATCCAATGCACTTATTTCAAATGAGAAAATTGGTTATTAATTATGACAATGTATTCATTTTTAGTTATGAAGTGATGTTTATTATTTATGTCTCGATGTATGCTTAGTAGTTAAGAAATAATGGATATTATCTATGTCAATGTACATTTATTAATTAAGAAGTGATGTCTGTTATTTACGTCAATGTATTTTTATTAAGAAAATTGGTTCTTAATTATGACAATGTATTCATTTTAGTTATGAAGTGATGTTTATTACTTATGTCAATGTATTCTTAGTAGTAAAGAAATAATAGATATTATCTAGAGGTTAATGTATTTTTATTAGTTATTACGTCAATGTATTTTTTAAGAAATGATGGTTATTAGTTATTAAGTGATAGTTAGTATGAGCGTGAATGTATTATTATTGTTAATAAATGAAAGTTATTATGGGTCTTCTATTAATTGTGGTTAGAAATGGATATTAATGAATGTGTGATTGTTTTATGGATAAAAAGTAAAAATGAAATGATGTGTTCTTAGGTCATCTTGATTAAACATATGAGTGAGAACGATATAATCCATGTGGTATTAGTAATTTAATAAAGGAATGAAACTGTTTGGATTAATTATATAGTATAGACTAAATTATAATGGATAGCTTGTATATACATTTCAACTATATATTGGATTTACATAGCAGACACTAAGAGCACGCATAGCAGGTTCTCCTTATTAAAATGGTATCATACTAAATGAATTAAAATATTACATTGTGGACCGAGTATGTTAGTGAAGAATTTAGCTAGGAGGTGGTTAAGAAGTTATAATATCTCTCGTTCAAAAAAAAATATCACCTGGCAGGACCTTACACAAAAGTATATAGACTAACTTTATGTTGAAGTTGCTAATCATCTATATAACTAAATTCTTTATTTTTTATATGTTCAGATATGCATGTAATAGTAGTATGAAGTGATTTAAGCATGCATCTATTGTGTAGAGTCACCATTGTATTTGTTGGAAATAAATGAATTTCTAATTGACATGAAAACATGCCAACCATCCACATTTGCATTTAGATTTCCAGTGTTTGTTAATAGTCTTTAAAAAAATGGATTGCTTTGGATCTGTCCTTTATTAATGGAAAATTGTCTCTAAAGTAAAAAATATTTTGAAATCTTTCCACAAAACCTTACCAACTATGTTACTTATATATAAAGGTTTATCTCAAATAAGAGGTAATTAATGAAGGTCTCCAACATGAATTAATGATTTCCTAGTCGCATACCATTAATTTATATTTCATTTATATTCTATATCTAAGATATAAAGGTTTATCTCAAATAAGAGGTAATTAATGAAGGTCTCCAACATGAATTAATGATTTCCTAGTCGCATACCATTAATTTATATTTCATTTATATTCTATATATAAGATAAATGTAAAATATGTTATTATTTTAGTTTTGTTTTAAGCTTATGGAAAGTAACTATATAAAAAAATTCTCTAACTCTTCTTCACTTTCATGATTAGCTAGTATTAAGGAAGTTCTTCACTTTCATGATTAGCTAATATTAAGGAAGTTGTGGTGTATTTTTCTTTTACCAAAGAGCATGTACATGCACATAATGGATTTAATTGCCACGTTAGATTTTAATTAATTATTTAATTTTTTATGTTTATAATTGTAATGTCATAATTGTGTTTATTATTGACACTTTATTTGAACAAAATACACCACCATTAACTAAAAACATAGTCCTCATAAAACCTTGTTAAAGAGTTCTAAGTTTCTTGTGTCAAATCTCAATATCGATGTTATTGAAGGCTTAATAGTTTAATTACAAACATCAAACTTTAATATTAATAATTCATAGTATTATTAGGGATCAACGTGTAATATTTATATAATTATATTTAAGTTTGTTTAAACATATATATATATAATAGAGTTCTTTGATTCCTTATTATGATCGTGGTGTTCCAATGAAGGATCTCAAGAAATAACTTGAAATCTATTAGTTTTCCGGTCAATGCAAGCTTTATTGAGATGACCTAATGAATCAATCTCAAACTTTGGTTCGAAGCACTCGTTAGGAGATCCTTATGCTTCTGCTATGCTTTGGTTTGAATCTGGCTCAACTATCCCTTGGTTCCGGCCTCTCATGTAAAGCTCGTTGTACTTCACATAATGTCCTAGAGAGCCCTCGATCTATGGTGGTACGTTCTTGTGATTCCCCTTCTCTCGACTTCTTACCTCAAATAAAAGTTCACATCATTTTTTTTTTGCAATGGTGCAATAAGTTGAAAATTGTAAATTTTTTATCGGGTTCCAAACAATTTCCCGTTCAAATTTATGCGATACCTCGATGAGTAAATATGCTCTTCACCAGGTTTCAAATTTGAAGCCTGTAGGGCCCTTCAAAGGCCATTTTACACGTCATAGAAGGCCACTTCAAATTTTACCATGCAAAAAAAAATTAATTTCATGGTAAGCCCTTCAATAATTAAATTAACCACTACTATTTAAAATTGCAATAGAAGGGTAGCTTCAAATTTCACGTGTTCGATCATCCATGGATCATGGACCATTGGGCCTCTAATAATATCATTGACCAACTTATGTGGATGGGATTACACTGAGCAACCCATGGCTTGAACGCTTCCAAGTTCTTGTGTTTGTAGTGAGTGCTTACGTGTTTAACACATTTAATGGTATCAACAAATTTATTAAACCTAGTTGGTGGCTCATACGTGTTGTTGGCAGCGGGCTTACCAAGTTACCAGTTATAACATACCAATTTGTGAATGCTGACTCTGTGAGTTAATTGAGTATTCAATGTATAATATATTATGTTAGTGCACCTTGAATTTGGCATTTCAGAAAAAATCCACAATCCAGAAACTTCTTGTAATGTTGCAGGTTGTTGCTCTCGCTTGTGGCCCCTACCTATAGCCCTATATTTTCTTTGTTGTATCAAGTTAATCCTACTGTCTATGGCTCCCAGCCTCACACCCTGTGTTTTCTTTGTTGTATCAAGTCAATCCTGCAGCTCGTGAGTCCCACCTTGTGTTTTCTTTGTTGTATCAAGTCAATGCTCGAATTCCTTGCTTCCATGGCTCCGACCTTCAATATATAATATTATAGGAATACAAACAAGCTTTTTCTTATACCCCTACTCCATTGTGGTTGAGCTACTTCCAAGTTCAACCTACCCTATCTCCTCCAGTCCTCCAGGAGAGTTTGCGGAGCGAAGTTGGCAATGCTAGCCTGCCATAAACAGATTTAAAGAAATTCATTTTCTTTGAGGAGCTCAACTTCAAGGCTGACTATGAATTTATAGGTATGTACATCATTTTATCCATTCATGATCCCATCAATTATTTAAAAATTTTGTTATTTGATTAAAATTCTGTAACTTCAAAGTTCAAACACAATATTATTATTTGAATGAAATTTTGTTACTTCAAATGGGCCTTGAAGGCTTCAAATTTGAAGCATGGACCCGAGAGTGGGTTTGTCACAAATCTTTGTCAGAGGCTGTTTAGAACGACATTTATCAATTCCCAATTGTAGCAACAACAACAATTGCTTATTTCTTCATATGTCCTGTGTATACGCATATGATTCCATGTGCTCCTTGCCTTTCCCTATTTTCCATTATCTCCCGATCGAAGCTCTTGAGAATTTAGCTACCCTTTAACTTTCGTGAAATGGAGGGTACAAGGAAGACCATTGTTTTCACTCTGAAACCGAGTGCTTCCCCGTTCAGCTGCCACTAGACACAGTTGCATCCCTATGGGAAATAGGTGTGCACAATGTTCCCCCCAGCTTTACCAAAAATCCAGGGATTTGGGGAAGTTCCCACTCTTCCAACTTCCATGCATCTAGTTAATGAGTGAGATCAAGAATCCATACTTTGTATCTAAAATTGTATTACATGAGCTATTTTCCCCAATTGCTCAGTCATCGAATCGACACCTTCCTCTAGTACACGGTTTAAGATTCTTAGTATTTATTAATATGAAGACCATCGATGCTACTACACTTACAATCCGCGTTCGACTGTATGAACTAAGACAAAAATGTTTTTGTAAACTTGATTTTTAGAATGACAGTGCTACTTTACCTTTTGATTTTGTTTCCCTTATCGGTTGGTCTGGAATAAAACATGAACTTCAACCATCTATGCATCTCCTCTCTACTTGGTCTACCTACGTTTTACTTATGCCTCACAACCCATCCTCTACTCCATCATACGACATATTTAGTATGTTTAATGAGATCTAGGGGGGGCTATAAAGAAGAACCATCTGGGGTCCATAATTAGCTATTGAGAACAAAAGTTGCCTGGAGTCGAATAGTTCTCTTTGCTCAAACCATAACATAGCATGTAACATGTAAGGAGTGCTTAAACTTATTCTATCCCAAGTATGTGTGGCATTCATAGTGTTGAATGAAAAATTAAAACATATATTGTTTTCATTAGCATTCAATTCTGCCGTAGGGTACACAATTAGAGTGACAAAGAAACTTGCTATTAGTTTTCAATCGAATCCAACTTCTTTGTTGAACTGTTCTCTCTAATATACTTGCCTGAAGGAGGATTATAAATGGCAACGTAGTTGTTTGATAGAGGTGCATGAAAGTGAATTATGGTCCTCAATTCAACAAAGTAAAAAAAAGTTACCATTCAGATTCTTTCCCTTCACCTTTTTTACTGCCTTTCTACATACATCTCTATTGTTCACTAATTTAGCAACAAATACAGACCAAACTCAACATCTAATTTTTTTGGCTTCTGAAACAATTTCTTCCTTTTTTTGCTTACATTATCATTTTTTCCATTGTTAAGTAGGCTAGATTTTATATAGGATAGAATTTATATTAGTTTGAAGAATGATAATGATTTACAAAGATTTAACTTTTCCAAGAATAAGCATCACGTTTCTTTTAGAAGAGTTGAAGAACCCAATTATTCATCGAGCTTGTACTGTTCGAAGCATCCTAGGAACCCATTTTAAGATGTATTAAATATTATTATACTGGTTAAAAGTTGGATTGGAATTGGGCTAGCAAGCTAATTATAGCTGATGCAAAAAAAAAGATCTATAAAATTAGTTATGGCAATTCACACTGAACATCTGGAAAGTGGATTTTCTATGTGTCTCTTAAGTTATGTTTCACTAATAAATTCCTCATGTTCAAGCAGATCATGAAAGAGTAAAATGGTATTAATTTTGGCTCTAAGGATGAAAGTTGGATTGGAATGGGGTTAGCAAGATAACTGTATTATTATACTGGTTAAAAGTTTAAGAGGCAAGATCAATTTGGGAAACTACTAAGATGGCAAAGATGGTATAGTGGCCTAGAGACCGAGCCTCTAAATCAAGGCAAAATATGGTTGTGTTTTATGACATATATAATGTAACAAATCCTCTCGACTTTACTACATGAGTAAACATTGAAATTTTGATGTACTAATACATTTTCAAATGAAAATAATAACTTATTTTTACATGGCAGCATTGAAGGATTCAATATCTCATAGCCCTTCAAATTTGATCCCTGCTCTTCACCCGTGAATATATAACCATTTGCAACGCCTTGAGACCTTTCCAGAATAAAATAGAATATATAATCGTCTTGAGATCACAAAATCAACTACTCTCTGACATTGACAATGAATTTTAAAGAGTGGGAGGGCAATGATTCGCTATTGACAATTGTAGCTGTTGCTCAACCAAAACGACCATTCCACTGTTTGATATATCAAGATTATGGCCTTTCTGTGTGCGTGACCATAATTTCTTCTTTGAACTTTCTCTATGTGTGTTTGTGTTGTAGTCTATGATTTTGTTGGCTATGAACTGTTTGCATGGCAGGCTGTGTGATCGTGCAGGCTCGTAAAGAAGCCCAAACGAATAGGTTCCCAGGATCTATAGACGAATAGGTTCCCAGACTCGTAAAGAAGCGCGCCGAAAGTTTTATGATCGATGTCGAATGTCCGTTCGGCCTTGTTATGTCCATTAGTTGCCGTGGGACAAGTCTACCTGTAAACCAACGATTAATAAAGCCGACTTCTTCCAGACGTTGCGGAATTTGATTGGCATAGGATTTGATCAGGATTTGAACGATGCATCTGTATTCGAGTTTCGTAGTAATGCCTTTGCCGTCACTTGGCATATTTCAGCAGCAACTCGACTCTTTGTCTCTCTCGCCAGATTTGGTGGCAAATTGTTTCAGGAATACGTCAGAGTTTGTTTCGAACCCACCCCTGTGCCCTGACATACGGACTAAGAAAGACTGGATTCGCATAGTGGTGAATGCTTCCCTAGACTCGGCTTGCAAAGGCTATCTATCAACGCAGTGCAGGAACATTGTTCTCAGCACTGCCTAAGGACTAGCTTATCTGTGCGACGGTATCCAGCCAACGATTTATCACAGAGACATAAAATCAACTAACATTCTGCTGGAGGACGAAATGAATGCCTGTGTGGGCCGATTTTGTTTTTGTGAGAATGATGACTAATGAAGGAAACACCCATATCACGACTAAAGTAGCAGGGATGCACAGCTACTTGGACCCCATATACGCTCTCTACGGTCAACTGAAGGACAAGAGTGATGCGTATAGCTTTGGAGTTTCTGTTGTTTGAGATCATAAGTGACAGAAAGGCTCTGGACACTTCTTTAGACTCAGACTCCCTTGAAATAGCCTGTAATAACATGTACTCTTTACTTTAGTCTTTAGTTTTGTTAATTTAATTGATAGTTGTCTTCTTATCCTAGAAAAAAAATTAGTTCAAATAGTATGACATATATTCTTTTTTTCTTTTCTATTTCTGTTTATATTGATATTATAGATAGTCATTGTTTATTTTGCTATCTACAAACAACACATGTGATGAATCTAAATCTGTTATGTACTTCTTTCAATTTATCTATTTTTGCTGCAATATATCGAGTTCAACTCCCGAGCCTCTCCGTTTCATGTGCATGGGTAGGAGCCGTAGCCTATCCAATGACCCACAACTATGCCTTTTCCCACGAGATATGCTCCTGAAATTATCAAAATCATGAGGGTGGGAGCCTAGTCCAGTGCAGGTAGCGTATCGAATCAGTGTGAGTCACCTTTGCCTGGATTTGGAATTGTTTTTAAGCTGTAAAATATGTCATTTCTTATGCAATCTAATCCTTCAAACAAGATAGGTAGGCCTAGAATGTTTCGCTGTGGAGTGAGATATCAAATATATCTTTAACCTAATAAAATATGCAAAATCTGTTGTTTATGTTTGTGGTAAGTTTTTAGATGTAGTAATTTTCTTTCTGCTTTTTCAATATCAATCACTTAAAATGCCTTTTCCTCACGAGATCTGGTTCTCAAATTATAAAAATACTGTTATCATTACCTTCTTGTTCTTGCTTGATGATGTAAACCACACAATCCAAAAGAGATATGTTATGCATGCTTCTTCATTACCGAACTTTTTAAGTTTACAATATTTATTTATATTGTATAATTATCTTCAACATTGAAGTTTAGGGAATTGTTTTTTTTACTTTTATGTTTGAATGGTTTGTTAATGTTTTTTTTTTTTTTAAGTTCTATATGAAATTGGTTTTTTTTTATATATATTATGTAAGAGTTTTGATTTTTAAATTAAAAAATGCTTATTATTTTGAAAATAGTTTATAAAATAGTTTTATATATAGTAAGTAAGATTTTTGTTTTTAATTAAAAAAATTGTTATTATTTGGAAAATTGTTTTAAATATTTTAAAATTGGATTTAATTTTCTAAAATTATGGGATATGAGATAGAAAGAGAGAGATTTGGGGGTTAGGAATAGGTTGGGGAGAGACAGAAAGAGAGATGATGAGGTTAGGGGTAAGGGGGAGGATGAGATAGAAGGATAGATAGACAAGGGGAGGAGAAGAGGGGCTACAAAGAGAGGGAGCAAGAGAAGGGGGTACTTAGAAGTAGGAGCAGGAGAGAGAGGAGGGGGGGGGTGGTTAGGGATAGGGGGAGTGAGAGGAGGGGTTAAGGAGAGACAAGAAGGGCATTTAGGGTAGATAGAGATAGAGAGAGGGAGAGAGAGGAGAGATGGGGGTGGATAGTGGTAGGGCATAAGGGGATTAAGAAAGAGAAAGAGAGATGGGTGATGGTTAGTGTTAAGTGGAGGGGGATAGAATAGAGAGAGGGGGGGGTTAGGGATATGGGGATTAGGAGAGGGAGAGGGGGTGCAAGGGTAGGAGAGGGAGAGAAAGAGGTGTGGGGTTATGGTTGAGACACAGAGAGACAAATAAGGAGATAATGAGGGGGGTGATAGAGAGAGAGAGAGAGATGGATTGGGGGTTGTTAGTGGTAGAGAGAGAGAGAGATCGGGGATGGTTAGTGGTATGGGAGGGGATTAGGAGAGGTAGAGAGAGAGGGGGGTTAGGGGTAGGGCGAGTTATAGGAGAGAGAGAGAGAGAGAGAGAGAGAGAGAGAGAGAGAGCCAAGGTATGGGTGGGAGGGGAGAGATAGAGAGGCGGTGGGTTATGGGTGGGGTGGGGAGAGAGATAGGGGGAAGGGGAGGGGATATAGAGGGGTAGATGGAGGGAGGAGGTCGGGTGGGGCAGGGGAAGGGGGAGGGAGGGATACGGGGAGGAAAGGGCATGGGGTGTAGGGAGAGGGTGAGCAAGAGCATGAGGGGATGGGAGGGGAGGAGAGGGGGTGTGGGAGGGAGAGAGGTAGTGGGAGGGGAATGGGACAAGTGGAGGATGGGAGACAGGGGGAGGGGGGAGGAGTGAGAGAGGTGGAGCAGAGGGGGGGTGGGGATAGCGAGAGAGGGGGAGGAAGGGGGAGGGGGCTAGGGGTGAGGAGGAGGGGGGGGGAGGAGGAGATGGGCAGGGGTGAGGGCGAGGAGGGGGAGGGGGAGAGGTCGTTGGAAGGAGTAGAGGTGGAGGGAGAGGAGCGGGGAAGGGGAGGGGTTTTGGGAGGGAAAAAGGCATTGGGAGGGAGGGGAGGGGAAGGGGGTGAGGGTAGGATGGGATGCAGGGGGGGGAGAGGAGAGAGAGGTGAAGCGAAGCGGCGGGGGAGTGCCGATTTTGAGAGAGGGGAGGGGGGAGGGGGAGGGGGGTTGGGGTGAAGATGAGGAGGGGGGGGGGGGAAGAGGTAGTTGGAGGGAGTAGAGGTGGAGGGGGTGTGGGAGGGTGAAAGGTAGTGAGAGGGAGGGGAGGGGAATGGGATGAGGGTAGCATGGCAGATAGGGGGAATGGGAAGAGGAGAGAGAGGGTGGATAGGAGGGGGGAGGGAGAGGGGCATGGAGAGGTGGAGGGAGAGGGGCATGAAGAGTGGTAGGTGGAGGGAGTAGAGTTGGAGGGAGAGGGGAATAGGGAGGTGGTAGGGGTGGGGGAGGAGAAATATATACGGGAGAGGGGTTGGGGTAGGGGGAGGGGATAGAGAGGGGGAGGGGGAGGGGGTGGGGGTGGTGCAGGGGGAGGGAGTTGGGTGGGGAAGGGGTGGGGGGGAGGGGGTAGGGAGAGGGTGAGGAAGAGCAGGAGGGGAAAGGAGAGGGGGATGGAAGGGTAGGGGAGGGGTTGTGGAAGGGTTAGGGGAACAAGGGGAATGGTAAGGGAGTGAGGGGGAGTGGGGATGGGACGGTGGGGGGATTAAGGTGATGGGGATGGGAAGGGAGGGAGAGGGGTAGGGAGAGAGGGAGGGGGGAGGGGTAGAGAGGGAGGGAGGGGAGGGGGGGAGTTGGAGAGAAGGAGAGGGTTGGATGGGGAGTGATGGAGAAGGAGGGGTATGTAGAGGTCGACCGAGAGGGTTTGAGGGAGAGGTAGCTGGAGGTTGTAGAGGTGGAGGGATAGGGGGTAAGGGGAAGGGAGGGGATGTGGGAGAGAGAAAGGAAGTGGAAGGTAGGGGAGGGGAATGGGTTGAGGGTAGGATGGGAGATAGGGGGGAGGTGGAGAGGAGAGAGAGGTGGAGTGGGGAGTGGGGGGTAGCGAGAGAGGTAGGGGAAGGGGAATGGAAGGGGAGGGGGTGTGGGATGGAGAAAGGTAGTGGGATGGAGGGGAAGGGCATGGAAAAATAGTGGGGAGGGGGAGAGGAGAGAGAGGTGGAGTGTAGGTGTGGGGGTTAGGGTAGCGAGAGAGGTAGGAGGAGGGGGGGCAGGGGTGAGGGTAAGGAGGGGCAGGGGGAGAGGTAGCTAGAGGTAGTAGAGGTGGAGGGAGACAGGCCTGGAGAGGTGTATCTGGAGGGAGTGGAGGTGGAGGGAGAGGGGAAGGGGGAGGTCGTAGGGGTGTGGGAGGGAAGAGATATAAGGGAGATGGGTTGGGGTAAATGGAGGGGGAGGGGGAGGGGGGGAATGGGGTGGGGTAATTAGGGTAGGTGGATGGGGTCGGGTTGGGCATGGGTGGGGGTGGAGGGGGGTAGTGAAAGTGTGAGGAAGAGAGGGAGGGAGCGGGGGAGGGAGAGGCGAGGGAAGGGGAGGGGGTTGTTGGAGGGGGAGAGGTAGGAGAGGGAAGGGGAGGGGTTGTTGGAGGGTGGGGGGAACAAGGGGAAGGAGTGTTAGGATATTCCTATACTCCATCCTGGTCCTACCAGCATTTTTGCATTCAGTCATGCATGCATCCCAGTCATTAGTATTGTGTCTCCCAGCACCTAGTGCTTAGTTTACTAGCCTCGGGAACCTGTTTCCACTCAGTTCCAACCCTCCTAGTCTGTGATGCACCCTCTATCACCTACCATAGGAAGAAGTGCACCCTCTCTCACCTACCACTAGTGACACACTCAGTTAGTGCACCCTTTCTCACCTACCACCAGTGACACACTCAATTAGTGCACCCTCTCTCACCTACCACCAGTGACACACTCAGTCGTTGCTTGATTTGTGGATCTGATCCTTGATTTGAGGACAGATTGACTGATACACTCAGTGAGACCCTCCATAGAGACTAGTTGATCTGTTCTGACTACAGTTAGCTCCTCATGTGCCCTCCATTAGTGTTCCATGCATCAATTACACCTACTACACTCAGTTAGACTCAGTTTGTCACATGGTTAATGGTTACTTGTGCATTGATGACACTCTACTGATCTGATGATGAGTTCATGTAGGCTAATTCGAATTGCCACCTTGGCATTTGAATCCTCTCCATTCTATTATTTATTGTTCATATTATGATTAATGAATTATTGTGATGTTATTTTGCTTATATCTGATTTCTACTGTATCATAATTTTTCTACTCTTTTACACTGCATTGTCCACTCTTCTTCTATTTTCCTACTTAATCTTTCTTGTGAGGTATGCATCAGCTCTTAGATTTGCTGTGAGAATTTTCACATGGTATCAGAGCATGTTGAGAGTATAGTCTATCTCCATTCCTAAGATTTTTTTGCCTGTCATTACCAAGATTTCGAGTGCCAGCAGCAGTTTTCTGCAATTTCGCAGTAGTAGTAGTTGCAGATATTCTCTATTGTTTTTGCAGGTCTTCTACAACAGCTTCCATGAATCTAGAAGGAATTCCTCCTCTCTCTCCATTCAACTATGATGAGTGAAACCAAATATGATAGCATATTTGAAGAGACATGGTATTTTTTATTATTGTCTTGAAAGAGAGTTCGAATCCTCTAAAGTGGAGAATGATTGGTTAAATGAAGGTGACAGAGCCTATGGAGCAATGCTGTTTGCTATGTCTTGTTGTATGTTACCCCACTTCATTGATTCTGCTGAATCTCCAAAAGAGCTATGGGCCCATCTGGATGAAAGATTTGGAAAACAGAATGAAGGGATTGGTGCAAACTATTTGGAGAGCAATCCCAGTGATGCATTTTCCCTCCTTGATGGTCTCTTTGATCATGATTTAGTGTCAAACATATCTCATAATGAAGTTGTCCAAAAAGAAGAAGAACTTGCAGATTCTACACTCATGTTCTCTATGTATTCTATTTCGAATCTTGAGCCAGCTCACACTGTAGAAACTAAAGAGGTTCTTAAATCTTCTCTTGCACAAGAGTCTGTTGGTTTTCATCATGATGATCTATTGAATGTTTCGGAGGTTAAATCAACAATTGGAGGTGATGCATTTGCTCTCCTTGATCACTTATCTCTTATGTACTACTATATTATCATTTGTTACATGCTCTCAAAAATTCATTGAAGATGTAGGGCATTACCATTCACTTGGGATCATTTCTCATGCATATCATGGTTTATTTGGTTTTGATCTCACCCCTGCTGGTTCAAAGGAGATCTCAAGAAACCATTCATCATTTCTTTGAGCTGATTCGAAATCCAAGCCATTACCATTGTTTCATTGTTCATTTGGTTTTGATCTCACCCTTGTTGGTTCAAAGGAGATCTCAAGAAACCATTTATCAAGTCTTGGAGCTGATTTGAAGTCCAAGCAAGCACTATCATGGGATGGTTCTTTTGCGCATGATATCATCTATGATGGTTCAAAGGAGATAAGAAAAGACTATCTACACATTCATGGATTTGATCCTACCTTAGCTGATTCAAAACACAGGTTCCAGGATCATCCTCATACCTTTGGATTTTTTCTCATCACATTCGGTCTGAAGAGCAAGTACAAGCACATGTCTCCATATTCGCTTGCATCCACTGAAGGAGATCACAAGCACATGTTTCTGGAGCATGAACCACTTCTTCCTAAGAATAAGATACCTCTAGACATATGACCAAGCATCACACCTACTTGAGTTTGGAGCATTTATTTTTTGGTGTTCCTTTACAGTCTCTTTTGAGGGGGTGGGGGTATTTTTACCATGAGGTTTTTCCCCATTTCCTTGTTTCGTGGACTCTTCTTTATTATTTATTGTATTGGGTGACCTTTGGTTTTAGTTACCAGGGCCTAGGATGGATTAAGGGGGGGTGTTAGGATATTCCTATACTCCATCCTAGACCGACCAGTTTTTTTTTCATTCAGTCATGCATGCATGCAATTGCATGCATCCTAGTCATCAGTATGGTGTCTCCCAGCACCTAGTGCTTAGTTGACTAGCCTCGGGAGCTTGTTTCCACTCAGTTACATCCCTCCTGTATGTGATGCACCCTCACTCACCTACCACAGGAAGAAGTGAACCCTCTCTTACCTACCACCAGTGAAACACTTAGTTAGTGTGCCCTCTCTCACCTACCACCTGTGACACACTTAGTCATTGCTTGATTTGTGGACCTGATCCTTGATTTGAGGACAGATTGACTGATACACTCAGTGAGACCTCCAGAGAGACTAGTTGATATGTTCTAACTACAGTTAGCTCCTCATGGGCCCTCCATTAGTGCTCCATGCATCCGTTACACCTACTACACTCAGTTAGACTCAGTTTGATACATGGTTAATGGTTACTTGTGCATTGATGACACTCTACTGATCGAATGATGAGTTCATGCAGGCTAATTTGAATTGCCACCTTGGCATTCGAATCCTATCCATTGTATTATTTATTGTTCATATTATGATTAATGAATTAGTGTAATGTTATTCTGCTTCTATCTGAGTTCTACTGTATCATAATTCTACTGCTCTTTTACACTGCATTGTCCACTCTTTTATTTTCCTGCTTAATCTTTCTTATGAGGTATACATAAGCTCTGAGATCTGTTGTGAGGATTTTTACAAGGGGAAGGGGAAGGGAGGGATGGGGGGAGGGGGTTGGGAGAGTGGGGGGAATAGGTGGAAGGGGAAGGGTAAGGGAGGGAAGGTGGGAAGGGAGGGAGGGGGATGGGGGGAGTGGGGGAGGTAGCTGGTGGGGGAAGGGGAGAGGTAGCTGGAGGGAGAGGGGAAGGGAAGGGAAGGGGAAGGGGTGTGGGAGGGAGAAAGGCAGTGGGAGGGAGGGGATGGGAATGGGATGAGGGTAGGATCAGAGACAGGGGGAGTGGGAGAGGAGAGAGAGGTGGACCAGAGGGGCATGTGGTTGGGGTAGCAAGAGAGGTAGGGGGAGGTGGGTGGGGGGAGGTTGAGGAGGGGGAGGGTGAGGGGGAGAGGTAGCTGGATGCCGTAGAGGTGGAGGGAGAGGGTCATGGAGAGGGGTAGCTAGAGAGAGTAGAGGTGCAGGGAGAGGGACAGGTGAAGGTGCTAGGGGTGGGGGAGGGAAGAGATATAGGGGAGAGGGGTTGGGGTAGGGGGAGGGAAAGGGAGGGGGAGGGGTGAGGGAAAGGGAGGGGTAGTGGGAGGTTGTGTATAATAAGGGGAATGGTAAGGGGAAGGGAGGGATGGGGGGAGGGGGAGGGGGAGGGGGAGAGGGTGGGGAGGGTGGGGTAGACAAGGGGAAGGGGAAGGGAGGGAAGGGGGTGATGGAGGGAGGGGGAGGGGAGAGGTAGCAGGAAGGGGGTGATGGAGGGAGGGGGAGGGGAGAGGTAGCAGGAAGGAGTTGATGGGGAGGGAGAGGGGAATGGGAAGGGAGTTGAAGGGGACAAGTGTGAGTGCGGTGAGAGGGGTGAGGGGGAAGGTGTAAGGTGAAGGGAGGGTGGGTACGGGGAACAAGGGGAAGGTGAAGGGGAAGGGAGGGAAGGGGGGAGGGAGGGGGAGAGGGGGAGGTAGTAAGAGGGAGTGGATGGGGAGGGGGAGGGGCATGGGAATGGAGGTGATGGGGACAAGGGTGAGCGTGGTGAGAGGGGTGAGGGGGAACGTGTAAGGTGGAGAGGGCAGGAGGGGGAGGTAGGGGGGAGGTTCACAGGGAGGGTGGGAAGAGTAGAAGGCCAAGGGGAGTAGTTGAGGATGGGGGTGTAGTGGGAGGTTGGGGTAGATGTAGAGTGGTAGGTGGAGGGAGTAGAGGTGGAGGGAGAGGGGTAGGAAAAGTTGGTAGGGGTGGGGGAGGGAAGAGATATAGGGGAGAGAGGTTGGGGAAGGGGGAGGGGTAGGGGGAATGGGGGGGTGGGATGGGGCAGGGGGGTTAGGTGGGACAGGGCTAGTGGGGAGGGGGTAGGGAAAGGGTGAGTAAGAGTGAGAGGGGGAGGGGGAGGGGGAGGGAAGGGGAGGGATAATGAGAGGGTGGGTGTAACAAGGGGAAGGGGAAGGGGAAGGGACGGATGGGGGGCAGGGATGGAGGGGGAGGTGGTTGGGAGGGTGAGGGAAATAAGGGGAAGGGGAAGGGTAAGGGAGGGAAGGGGGGAGGTGTTAAGATTTGAGCATTAATTCACAATACTCTTGGATCTTTACTGAGAGAATAACATATACAGTATATCAATGCATAACAATCACAATAAGCATCACAAGCATCACAAGAATCAAAAGCATGAAAGACAAGAGACACAGAGTTTTCGTGGGGAAAACCCTAAGGTGAAAAACCCCACAACTTCCTCAGAGATAGGGAGAGCAATGGCTCAACCAAAGTACAACCAAAATACACTTGAGATAGTCTCCTAGAGCAGATGATCCTCCTCCTCACTAGTGCGCCACTTTCTGAGTGAGAGAAGTGTGTCTTTTTGAATGATCCAAATAGAGATCTCCTGATCTCTATTTATACTTAACCTGTTTGCCTAGTGACCTTATGGGGCCGACTTGTCTATCTAGATACATCCACAATATAATATATATTTTACGGCTGACCCCACACATGGTGGTCTAATAACCTATCAGCAAGTACACACACTTGCGACACTTGTCAATCCACTTGACGACACTTCCTTATAGAGGAATAACACATCTCTTATAAGGGTACAATAAATATATATGAAATACTTAGATGAAATACATTCCGAAGTTACATATACATCAACACTCCCTCTTAACTAGGAAGGTATTTCTCGACACAGTTCTGCTAGACAAGTCTTCTTCTCAGGATCATCGTCATCTATGCATCGTCATCATCATCGTCACTGCTGCTGCTATCTTAACCAATCTCTGACTCTACTCATCATAGGAAGTTCTACAGAGCTAGTCCTTTTTTATACTGGATGTAGGCCCACCACCTGCAGGTCTTCATCATCTGTGCGAACAGTCTAATAGAGGTGGTCTCTCAGGACTAATTTTATGTGAGGATGCAATACCGGAAAGAGTATCACAGGAACATTTATGTGCCTAAGCACGACTGGTAAGATCTCCTAGGACTGATTACATGCATCTCCTCCACAATACCTTTAAAGAGCATCCCAGGAACATTTATGTGCCGCAGCACGACCGGCAAGATATCTAAAGAGCATCGTAGGACTTATTACGAGCATACAGCTCAACCTCTCGGATCTCTAGGATTGATTACATGTGGATAGACAAAACCTTTAAAGATCATCCCAGGAACATTTATGTGCCGCAGCACGATCGGCAAGATCTCTAAAGAGCATCCCAGGACTAATTATGAGCACACAGCTCAACCTCTCGGATCTCCAGGATTGATGGCATGTCTCCATAGTAATACCTCATCCCAGGACTGATTACGAGCACACAGCTCAACCTATCGGATATTTGAGGACTGATTACATACTACATATCAATACCAGAAAGAGTACCCCAGGAACATTTATGTGCCGCAGCACGATCGGCAAGATCTCCGAGGACTGATTACATGTTATTTGCACAACCTGCCACATATCATCTTTGACCTCCAAGTATCAACCTGATACTCATGATCCAATGGATTATCATCACATGAGGCATCATCCTGATGCCCATGATCATACTCATCATCATCACTTGTACCATCGTAGTACATATCATCTAGAGAAATATCCTGAAGCTCATCATCATGATCAACCTGATCATACAATGCATCCACCTAATGCACACCAAGTATCTACCTGATACATATAATCATACATGATCCACCTGATCATATAGTGTATCCACCTGATACAAATACAAATACATGATACATATCAACATACATGATCTACCTGATCATACAATGTATCCACCTGATACAGATACATGGTCCAAGCATCCAACATGATGCATATACAAATACATATAAATGATCCAACCGATCATATCCACCATCCAACATAATGCATACATACATATAAATGATTCAACTGATCATATCCAGCACATACATACAAATATAAATGATCCAACCGATCATATCCAACATCCAACATGATGCATATATAGAGCAGTAACTGGAGCATCATCCTGATACTCATCATCCAATGCTTACATCCACAACCATGTGAAGGATCCTCCTTCCAACATGCTTGGGATGGCTTCAGCAAATGTGTCCATCACTTCTTCCTCAAAGTGTCATCGATCTAAAGAACACCAAGCCTCTCCTTGAAGTACTCGAACTTCACCCTGGCTAGTGGCTTTGTCAACACATCTGCAATCTGCTTGTCCATCGCAACATACAGGAGCTTCACGTCTCCTCTCTGCACTATATCCCTGATATAGTGATATTTGATCTCTATGTGTTTCAACCTGTCATGAAACACTGGGTTCTCAGACAGCTTCACACAACTCTAGCTATCACAGAATATACTAGTAGAATCCAATGGGAGATCAAATAACTCAGACAGTAGCTTCCGTAGCCATACTGCCTCACAACTAGCTAAAGAGGCTGCAACATACTCTACCTCAGCTGTACTCAGTGCTATGCAAGACTGTTTCCTGCTGAACCAAGAGATAACACCTGATCCCATACTGAAGCAACACCCATATGTGCTCTTCCTATCTACAGCACTGCCAGCCCAATCTGAATCAACATAACCCTGCAGGTTAAAATTTTGATTCACTTCATACTTGATCCCATAATCCATTGTACCCTTCAGGTACCTCAGAGCATGCTTTATAGCAACCAGATGAACACTCCTTAGATCCGTCAGGAACTGGCTCAATGTATTCACTGCAAAGCAAATATCTGGTCTTATGTTCATCGGGTACATCAAGGACCCAATCATCTGACGATACATAGAGACATCAACTGGCTCAGATGAAGCATCACATAGAAGCTTTAGATTTGATGCCATGGGTGTGGCCATGGCCTTGCAATCCATCATCCCAAATCTCTTCATAATATCTACTGTGTACTTCCCTTGACTAAGGAAGATCCCACCTGAATTCTGCCACACCTCCATACCTAGGAAATAATGCATCATTCCCAAATTTTTCATATCGAACTCAGCAGCAAGCTTCCTGTTAGTATCTGCAATCAATCTGTCATCTCCTGTTACAAATAAGTCATCCACATACAGGAGTAAAATCACAGGATTCCCTTCCTCAACCTTGTAGTAGAGGTTGGAATCCGCTTTAATCTTGGTAAAGCCCAAGCTAGATAGGAAATTGTCCATCCTACCATACCAAGTTCTGGGAGCTTGCTTCAAGCCATACAAGGCTTTTTTCAATCTGCACACATATGACTCCCTGTCGTGTATTTCAAAACCGAGTGGTTGCTCCATGTATACTTTCTCTTCAACTACACCATTCAAGAAAGCAGTCTTGACATCCATCTAGTGTATTTTCCATTTCATTGCTGCAGCCAGGGCAAGTGCTATTCTAATGGAAGTATACCTGGCTACAGGTGCAAAAGTTTCTTTACAATCTATTCCCTCTTTCTGAGAGAATCCACGAGCTACGAATCTTGCTTTGTATTTCTCTACACTGCCATCTGTAGCATGCTTGATTTTGTAGATCCATTTGGAAGTCACAACAGACTTCTCTTTAGGTCTTGGGACAACATCCCAAACATCATTCTTCATTATTGATTGGTATTCCTCAACCATGGCATCCTTCCATTCTTTCTTTTTCGCTGCTTCTTCATAACTGGAAGGTTCTTTGTTCATAATGTCACAGACTAAAGCAACATAGCTGGTATGTGATCTGGTTCTCTTCTTTGCTCTGTGTTCTTCTGGAATGCCAAATATTTCTGCATCTTGAATGAGCTCTCTAGGACATGCAGGTTTCCTCTTGTGAGAGTTATCCTCACGGGGTGGATCTAAAGGTTCTTGCGGATCTTCAAATTCACGAACAACTTCTGGAATTGCTTCAGTCATGGTAGTGTCTTGAAATCTACTTTCCTTAGGTTCTTCATAAACTTCGATAGGTGCCTTCCTTGATTTGATGAATGCTAAGTTTTCATCAAATGTTACATCCCTGCTGACATCAATCTTCTTAAACCCTGGAAAGTATATTCTGTAAGCCTTCGAGCTTTCACTGTAACCCACAAAGATACCCTTCTTTCCTAAAGGATCTAGTTTGGTCCTCTTTTCCTTTGGGACATGAGTGTATACTGGACAACCAAATATTCTGAGATGGATGACTTTAGGTTTCTTACCAGAAAAGACCTCTTCTGGTGTCTTGTTGTCCAATATCTTTGTGGGGTGTTCTGTTTTGCACATATACAGCTGTTCTAGCTACTTCTATCCATAGATGCATAGGTAGATCCTATTAATGCAGCATTGCCCTTGCTGCTTCCATGATTGTTCTGTTCTTCCTTTCTGCAACTCCATTTTGTTGAGGATTATAAGGAGCATTCAAATCCCTCTTAATCCCTGAATCACTGCAAAGCTTCTTGAAGTCATCTGAGGTGAATTCTCCACCATTGTTGGATCTGAATGTTTTGATCTTTTTGTCAGTTTGATTCTCCATCAAGGTTTTGAATTCTTTGAACTTATCAAACACCTCATCTTTGTTTTTCAAGATGTATACCCAAGTCTTCTTGGAGAAGTCATCAATAAATGAGACATAGTAAACATACCTACTTAGAGAACTGGATGACATAGGACCACATACATCTGAGTGGATGATTTCCAGGATATCTTTTTCCTTGCTTTCACTGCTTGGGAAATCCTTCTTAATATTCTTACCTTTTGTACATCCTTTGCAAACACCTTCATGTTTGGTCTTGATTTCGGGAAGACCCTCTACAGCCTTGCTTGCAATTGGAAGTGCCCTATAGTGCATATGAGCAAGTCTTCTATGCCAAAGTTCACTTGGCTCCATGGATTCATGCACCATGGCATGTTCAAGTTGTCCTTTTAATTTATACAAACCTCCCTCTTGCTCTCCAATCACAACTGCATCATCTATGGTCTTTCCCTTTGGCCACATTAGGACTTGGCCATCCACAAATGCAACCCTCATACCTTTTGTATCCAATGTAGAGATGGAGAGTAAGTTCTTCTTGATCCCAGGTACATAAAGGACTTCTTTCATCTTCAAAGATTTTCTAGAATCTAGGTTCTAGGAGGCTTCACCACTTCCTTTGATGGGATATTGATAATCATCCCCAAGTTTCACTTTATGGGCTGATTCATGTTCAAACAGATTTACAAAGGATTCTTTAAACCCAGTCATGTGTTTGGAAGCCCCACTATCAATTAACCAATCATTACAACCATGGGAGATAGTACCTGTGAGAGTAGAGATTAGAACATACTCTTCTTCACTTGATGAGCCATCATTACTATCATCACTTTCTGCCCTAGCCTTCTTCTTTGGAGGTTCATCATCTTCGGCAGCATGAGCATGGTACCTTCTTTTGTTACCCTTCTTCTTCTTCTTGGAGTTGTTGATGTTGTGTTTGTCCCTTTTGTTCTTGGGACATTCTGAAGCAAAGTGACCCTTCTCATTACAAGTGAAACACCTTAGATCTTTCTTGTCTTTGTGAAAATGATGAGAAGATTTCTTCTTGTGATGGGATGGCTCCCTCTTGAACTTGCCATTCTTAGTGTGAGCTATGAGAGCTTGATCTTCATTTTCCATCTTCTCTTCTCTTGCCACAAGCCTTGCTTCTTCTTGAGAACATTCCTCCCATAATCTGTTGAAGGAGAATAACTTCTTTCTGGCACAGATCCCCTAGATAAAAGAGTCCCATGACCTAGGTAGGCCATTCAAAGTAGTCATAACAATTTCACCATTCTCCACCGTTTCATCTACAGCTTCAAGTTGTTCCTTGATATGAGAGACCTTGGAGAAATAGGATTGAATGGTTTCTCCATTCGACATTTTGATCCCTTTCAATTGATTTTGCAGGGTCATCTTCTGATTTATGTTCTTTCCTTCAAATAGCTTGGTCAAAGAGTCAAACATAGCCTTGGGTGTCTTTAGAGAAGACACATGGGTATGAGATGGTCTTTGATAGAATCATCAATGATTCTCTTTGCCTTGAAAAAGTTCTTCTTATGCAATACCTTAGCCTCTTCATCCTTTGGGATAGGGATGTCTTCTTTTATATATATGAGTCCAACTCATTCTCTTCCAGGATTAACCCAATCCTATACTTCCAAGCTTGGAAGTTATCAGCCCCTTCAAGCTTATCCTCAGTTTGGTGTGGTGAGACATATTAAAGAGTACTTCAAATGAAATAGAACAGATTTAGGTCTTACCACTTGAAACGCTGAAAACTGGATCTGGTCCTGGATTAGGGTTTGTCGAAAAAAACCCTAAAAATTCAAAATGTGAATTTCAACTTTCTGAAAGGATAGAAAGATGTGCCTTGATGAGCTAATCGGCCTAATGTATTCAAAATTTGAGATCAGGAAAGCTTTACCCTTCAAATTTGCCTTTTTGTCCTCACGGGTTCACTTGTGAGAGCCCTGAATTAGGGTTTGAGTTCCCCGGAGATATACCTAGCCAAAAATATCGATCCAAAGCTCTCAACTTTGATTTTTGCAAGGATCTTCCAGCTATGGCTTCAGATTTCAGAAATTCCTATTTTTGTGGAAACCCTAATTTTTAGGGCCAAATCTGAAAATGCTCAAAATTGAATTCTGATTGGACAGATAGATTCTCCTTGATGAGTAGAGTCAATCTACTATACTACTTTTCCAAAAACTATGGAGAGAAACCCAATAAACAAGAAACTCAAGTTTTCGTCACTGCAAAATGTCTTCTTCTTAGGTTAGCTCTGATACCATGTTAAAATTTGACCATTAATTCACAATACTCTTGGATCTTTACTGAGAGAATAAAAGATACAGTATATCAATGCATAATAATCACAATAAGCATGACAAGCATCACAAGAATCAAAAGCATGAGTGACAAGAGACACAGAGTTTCCATGGGGAAAACCCTAAGGTGAAAAACCCCACAGCTTCCTTAGAGATAGAGAGAGAAATGGCTCAACCAAAGTACAACCAAAATACACTTGAGATAGTCTCCTAGAGCAGATGATCCTCCTCCTCACTAGTGCGCCACTTTATGAGTGAGAGAAGTGTGTCTTTTCGAATGATCCAAATAGAGATCTCCCAATCTCTATTTATACTTAACCTATTTTCCCAGTGACCTTATGGGGCCGACTTGTCTATCTAGATACATCCACAGTATAATATATATTTTGGGGCCGACCCCACACATGGTGGTCTAATAACCCATCGGCAAGTACACACACTTGCGACATTTGTCAATCCACATGACGACACTTCCTTATAGAGGAATAACACATCTCTTATAAGGGTACAATAAATATATATGAAATACATTCCAAAGTTACATATACATCAACAGGAGGGAGGGTAGAGGGTAGGGTTAGAGGGTATGGGCTATAGGGTGTGGGGAGAAGTGGTAGGGGGAGGGTGAGGGTAGAGGGTAGTGGTACATGAATGAGGAGGGGGAGGGAGAGAGAGATGGTAGGAAGGGTGTGGGGGATGGGAGAAAGTGAGGCAGAAGTGGTAGGGAGTGGAAGGGGTAGGACAGAGAGGGTCGGGGTGGGAGGGGGAGGGGAAAGGGGGGGAAAGGGGGAATGGGGGGGTAGAGGTTAGGAATAGGGGTAGGGGTGAAGAAGAGGGAGAGGGAGAGGGGGGAAGGGATGGGGGATGGGATAGGTTGATGGGGGACTAGTAGGAGGGGCGGTTTATGGGGTGAGATAGGGAGGGTGGTGGGGGAGTGGGAAGGGTTAGAGGAAGGGGGAGAGTGAGAGGTACGGGGAGCAGGAGGGGGAGGTAGGGAGATGGAGAGAGGGTGGAGATTGTGGGGTGTGGGAGACTAATCCCAGTATGGTATGGGACTGGGAGGAAGGAGACTACTCTTAGTATGGTAGGGAGGGAAACCAAGGAGTCATTCTATACTATGCCAAGAATTGATTGGATTGGAGCGGCAACTATCTCAACATATTCATCAACTGCTATATCGACCGTCGGTATAGGTTCCTTATTCTTTTTAAATTATTTCAAGTTCTTATTATTCTTGTTTTACTTGGGGTCAATTACGATGAATGTGTTGAAGAATACAATAAATTTTATATAATGGAATTGTTACAATATTTGTCAAAATGAATTTATGTGGTTTAAATTGAATTAATTTTTGTTATAATAACACCAAAAAGAGAAAAATATGACCATACAATCATTAGAAACACATGACACTACAATAAATATTAATGTAAAATTTTAATTCATAAGACCATTATTTCAAAATTTCAATGTTCTTCCAAAGAGTTGGAAAACAGACAAAAAAGGTGGCTAGATAACTACTCATTCAAACAAACAACTTACACTTGACAAAACACAATATAAAGAGGGATTGTTTTTAATTATCATTATAACATCTCATTACATTCTTTGCCTTTAGACAACGAAACAATTCAGTTGAAAAGAATGATGTACAAGTTTTTGCATCCCAATGTTTCAAATCCATGCAAGGCCAACAAGCATATGCAAACTGTTAATATAAGCTTGGAGAATAACAATGGCCATTAAATTACATCAATTTATGTCTTCCATGGAATATCATTTGTATCATTCTCCCAATCTATGTTGTATGTTTCCAAGCTAGATGATACATGTGTATGTAATTATGCTTATGTATAGATTCTATATCTAGTACACTTTGAGAAAGGTAGAATGAAGCCACATCTATGATAACATGTATTTCCTCATAAGAAGGTTCATCATATCACTTCCACGAAAATACTCGATTATCAAATACATATATTCAACATCTTGGAAAGAACAATATAGTTTCACAATACAATGACTATCAAATTCTACAACCAAGTTCCTTTCTTCCCTAACATGATCAACCTATTAATAAGAAAAAAATGTTACACAACAATAACAAAAACTCATAATAAAAATATAAAACATAAATCCAATAAAGGTTTACAAAAATAATATAAGAGTGTCATCTAATCATACAGGAAAATTTTATATCCTTGTAAATGGGGCGTGAAAATAGATATTTCTAAATAGAAGACATTTCACTTCTACCTATATATATATATCTATATCTATATCTATATCTATATCTATATCTATATATATATATATATATATATATATATATACTTGAGTTGTAAATGGCCAATCTCCTGGTCCAAATCATAGCTACGAAATTCATTATTTCATACATAAAATTTTCTATTATATTAGAATTAGATCGTTTGTGGAAAGAACAAATTCTTGTGATTAACAACCATAAATAGGTAACATTTGTGGATTATTTTTCTATTTTCAATATCATACTCGCTTGTTTGATCTATATCCCAAACATTCAAAATTGTGAAAAAAATTAATCCAAATACTTGGGCTAATGGCAAAGTACGAAATTAAAACTTCTGAGTTAACCATAAAATCTGGCTAATGAGAAGAAAATAAGAATCAATATATTTTCCACCCCCATTATAAATTTAATGACTATTTACCTAATTCCTCTCCAAAGTATTGAATATGTAATATGATGGCATATTTGTTAAGTCAGGTTGTGTTTCTCCCTTGCAGGTCACCATATTATTCTCTAGAGGTATAATGTTTGGTTGTGAGTTCATGCTTTTCTTTTTCTAGCATATATTTGAGTTTTCTTGTAAAGGGACATTTTGTAACTATCTAGTTCATAAGTTTCGTGTTTAGCATCAAGATTTTTTTTGGCTTCAAATCTATAAGTGGCATGCATGTTTTGGCATCCATTTTTTTTAAGTGCCTTTATACCTATTCATGGATTTTCTTAAAATTTTATTGATTAGTTTAAATTCATGTTAGTTCAAAATCTAGAAGTTGTTCAAATGTAAAAGAGGATCAAATTCTTTTACAACCTTAACCTCAAGTACTAGTCTGTTTTGGGTTAGTGATAGGGAGAAACTGCAAGGTAAGATAAAATTGACAATTTCTTCCTCTCAAGAAGAAATAAGTATTTGGATATCATTTCACATGGAAATATTCCCAGTGTATGATGACTTCATGAAAATTAAACATGTGATGATTTCAATCCCATTAATCAGCTTCATGGAAATGAAAAACAACAAAGTAATGTAGCTAAGTTCATTGTGTGATTAGCTCAAATGTGTGCTAAAATTGGAATATACATAAGTAGATATACTATTATGAAACCTTGTTTTGAAAAAATGTAGATGCTAGAAAATGCAAATATTCTTGAAGCAAAGAGTAATAAATCAATGAGTAATCAATCTTATTGTTATGTTTCTAACCCAACATAATAATTAGTAACATGAAGTAGGTCAGTATATAGGAGTTAGGAAAACTAGAGTTTGCAAAATTAAGTATAAGAAACAAATGGTCAAACATAATTTTATTTTTCAATGGTCCATCATGTGAAAGTTAAATTGGAAAAAACACATACCAAGTAGAATCAAGGTTACCATATTGACACATTAGAGGGACCTTGAAGACTTTGTGTATTTTCCTATAGTTAATATGATTTGTGGGCATCTATTGTATTGCAAGATCATCAATTTCAATAATTTTTTTCCAAAATGGATGCTTGGGAATATTCTCAACTTCATCGTGTCTTGGTTCAAGTCCTCAATTGTTCAATGCCAACCCTTAAAATGTGCTTTCTAATTTATAGGAGGTCCAGGTAAAATCTAGTAACCCCTTGGATTGAAGATCCAATCAAATTCCATCAATAATACACCATCTAATGATAAAAATAGATGAAAAATAGATGCATAATCAATATTTGCATGAATTTTCACTAACTAAAATAGGATTCTGCAAAAAAAGTAAAAGAGACATCGTAGTTTCACATAATAATAGCTTCCAAACAGACCATGGGATTTGATCAAGTTGATATTATCATACCATACTTACTCCATGGAATCAAACACCTTAACAAATTAACCATATAAAAAAATATTGTTGGGTATGGAAGCCGACGAGATTCAATGATCCCAATCATATATGGAACACCATTATCTAAAGAAAACTACACCAATGCCTCATATAAATCCCATGGTGCAAAATAAATGGACATGATATTCCTATTCAATAAGTAAGCACCACAGTTGGCAACCTGAAAACATTGCATTATAGAAAAATCAACATATTATTTCCCATCTTGGTATTATATGTTGTTAGATTGAAATCTAAAGGTATTAGAGATACCTTATTGTGCTTCAATTCATTCTAATATGTTTTTTAATTGTAGGAAACTATATTATACAAATTATTTAAACTTACAAAACTACATCTAAGTGAAAAGGAACACTATTCGACTATGCAACAAAAGGAAATAAGCTACCCAATGTAAACTAATATTCACATATTAACTATGAGATGAAATAGTTTTATCTAGTGTTAAATAGGTGGAAATTAGGGGTAAATATTCGAAGACAAGATATTTATTTAGTTACATGGACTCTTTATGTGGACCTGAACAGATTATTTGTAGACTGAGATCAAAGATTTCATTGAAAACTTGATAGAAACTGCACTTGGTGTTGTGTTTTCACAATAAATTTTCATCATGCCTCCAACCTACTCATCTAGTTAAAACTATTTCCAAATCATTTATCTTCCTATTTGTTATACTCTTTTTTTCTTCTCTTCAACATCTTGTACTCCAGCTTCACATCCTCGTTAAATGTAAACAAAATAAACATCAATCTATGTAACTTTCCACTAATCAAGAGAAAAAATCATTGTTTACATTCGTGGTGTAGAAGAAAGTGATGGAGCTTATATATATGCTATTAATTACACAAAATAAAATAATTAGTTACATGATAGGATAAACTAAATACCTATCCTACATAAATGTGTTTCTTCACACAACCATAGATAGGAGACTTTCCAAACAAACCTTGCAATCCAAATACTTTTGTGGAAATAAAAAACTGTCAAATCATGGAATAATATTCCTAGAAGGGTATGGAATGCAAATTTTGAAAGCATGAACAAAAAATATGCTAATGATTTTACACACCTAATGTTTTGATCAATTTCAAGTGCCTTTCCTATGTTAGACGTTGCTTGCTCTAGATCTATTGTATCAATATATGCTTGTGCTCTTCCAAATAAGGAGTTCATATTTTTAGAGTCAACCTCTAACACGTGCAAATAGAATATCATCATAAATAATAGTAAAGCAATTTTTTTAATACAAAATGGATGGAACGAATGAACGCACAACCATGACTACCTTTGAGCACAAGTTAGCAACTTCTCTATATTCCTTTAATTTAAGTTTGCAGGATACATTGTTTAGATTGCATGTGAATTTTAATGCATGTGTTTGTATTTTCTCAACCTCACTAAAAGAATTGTCATATTCAATATACTTTTTAGCAAGTATAGACGGAAAATATATGATGTTCTCCAGACAATCAGAATGTATTATAGAAACTTATACAAGTATCTACACTATAATATACCTTTTCTATACTAAGTATATAGATTATTGATAATCTCAAAAATAAAATGTAACCATATATCCTACCTTCTATGGACTTCCTTTATGAATCTCTAAAGAAAAGATCAAAATATATCCTAGTTTCTATGAGATTTCCGTCATATATCTATCTATAAGTGTTGCCCAACAACTTGTATTTTCATATTTTTTGAGGCCCTTAAATATTACCAACTTTGAATAATGTATTCACTTATTCCTTCTTATTTTATTCAACCTCTATATTCTATGTCATGTCCATATCCCAAGACTCCTTTTCCTATTTATGGAACCCAATGAGATATATGAGAGAAAAATGAAAATCTTCAAGATGAAAATAACTTCATGATACTGGTCTAAGTATCCAGACTCCAGGACTCGACGAATGAAATCAACTCAATTTCATAAGTAAGGGTTGAATATGGTGGCACAATTTATAGATCCCTCTGATTTTTTGTGTGATTCTTTATACCCATGTTCAGTCAATATAGTCACCATGGCAATTTCACCTTTCTTCATTGTCATAACTACCCTGTCTAATCCATCAATGACTTTTTCTTCCAACAAATCCATTAAATTGTAATTTTGAAATAGTATGTGTTCTATATTTTAAGATGAAATAATACTTGAAATACACAACCACACTTTCCAATAGTGCAACTCAGGAAGGTGCTATAAATTGTTTTCATTTTAACAAAAGTTACAGCTATGACTAGTCTTAACATTTTTTTTCAAAACTTTGTAATAAATTAATAATTAACAATACCTTTAGAAGCTATTAAATTGAAAGGATCTTCATTGGATCCTTTCCTCCCAAACACAGATCCACACTCTAGTTTCTTTGTGTACTTTACTACTAGATTTAGAAAACCAATCCCCTTAGATCTCTTTAGAAGTCTAATAAGTAATTTTTATGCAAGAAACATAAACAATGTTGATCGATCAAAACCATTCCATTAAGTAAATAGCCAAGATATCAATAAAAAAGTGTTCTTCCACAAAAAAACAAACCAAAGACTAATGAACACACTATTGTTGGATACCTTTTGTTAGGATATTTCAATACTCCATACTTGTCATACCTAGCATTATTTATTTTTCCTAATTGTTGATGATGTCATTTGCCCCCTAGTGGTGTGTAGATGTCATCCAAGATCCATCTACAACCTTCTGATCCCTGCATGCATAATTTTAGGACCACTTCAGTTAGTTCCCTATTTTATAGGAACATGCTAAGTCTTCCAGTGCAGTCCAACTCCACCTCAGTTATCTAACTCTTATGGGGGGTTAGAGCACCAGATTCCACTGATTGTGGCCTCATGCACCCTTTCCTGACTTGCATGCATGACAGAGTCACTATTTCTCCATCCTTAGTTAATTAACTGATTGTGACTTCAATTAGATGCATTTAGGTTCAATTCAGTTGACTTTGACTCTTCCGGAGAACTCCAGTGGTGATAAGCCATATGCTAGACCAACTAAGGTTTGAATTCTCCTCCATGATTCGAATCCTTTCCATTTTAAAATCATTTTTTATTATACTGATAATTGGAACATGTGACATTATTCTACTCCTATCCAAGTTCTGCTGCATTATTATTCTTCTGCTCTTTTTTACTGCAGTTTTCACTCTTATTCGATTTTTTTTGCTCATTCTTTCTTTATGAGGTATCATATGCCCTTTAGATATGATGTGACATATAATTTCACATGGTATCAGATCCATTTGAGTGAATAGGTTGAGCAGTTTCTTTCGGTAGTGCACCATAAGCCTCTGGATTTCCACAGCAAATCCTGGTGCCATTGCATTGAATTCATTGGAGAAATCCAATGAGGTCTAGCCAAGTGTGAAGGATCTAGATAAAAGTGCCTACTATCCTAAAGTAGTGCTCAGTAGTATTCTACCTCCTTATTGAGATTTGTTTGCAGGATATTCAAATTTTTTGAGTGCAGCAGTAGTTACAATAGTTTTCTGAAGTTGCAACACTTTTTCTACAGTAGCAATAGTTTCACCTTGTATTCTCTCTAGCAGTTGTAATGGAAAATTCGAACTCTTCTCTCTCTCCCAGTATTTTGACACCCTTCAATTATCTTCATTGGAGGGCTGATATGCATATGGTATTGCGAAACAAATCATTGTATAAAGTGACAATGGGGAAGGATCTCGAACCAACATTAGTTGTGGAGAAAACCAAGTAGCTGAATATATTGGATGAAGCATTTGGTTTCATGTGTATTCATATTTCTAGAGATCTAATTTTCCACATCAAAGGATTGAATAATCCAAGAGAGTTGTGGTTGAATTTAGAGACCCTCTTCAGTAAACAAGATGAGCTAAGAGGCCATATTCTGGAAAATGAGTTCATTTCTCTACAACCAAACAGTTTTGAGACCATTCAGTAGCTCTTTTAAAAATTTAAATCTCTGGTTATGAAATGCAAGCAGTGTGACATTGAGAAGAAGGATGAGCAGCTGGTGCTATCCATTCTGACCAAGCTAGATCCTGAGTTCTCTATCTTTGTCTCTACCTTCCATTCTGGGAAAATTTTAATCCCTGGTTGGAAGATGCCCTCCTTAGATTTTGTCACTGAATCTCTCATCCAAGAACAAGATAAGACAATATAGATGGGATCCTTGCAGACCTCCAAATATCAAGATCTTATGGCTGGAGAAGCAAAATGTGCAAATGGGAAGGGGAAGCACAAAGGAAAGCATAAAAGGAAATCTGAACCCAATTAGAATGCCAATTCAAGTCCATCAAAAGGATCCTCCAGCTCTAAGAAGGATAAAAAAGGGATTTGAGAAATCCAAGTGTTCCTATTGCAAGAAAGGAAACCACCCAAAGAGATCTTGCATGCACAATAAGATAGATTAGATGACTAAGATTCTTGAACAACACAACATTTCCCTCCCAAAAGGTGCACGAGAGACTGATTCTAGAAGTGAGTCTGATGGTCATGAGAGTTTCCATGCACCAAAGTATGGATTTTCAAAATCACAAGACCTCCTCATAGATTCAGGAGCCTCCAACCACATGGTTTCCTCTAGAGAATCATTTTCTTATCTATATCTCAAAGATGGTCTGATTATTCACATGGGAGACAACTCTCAGAGCTCTACTAAAGGGAAGGGCATAGTACATATGGAGCATGGCAAGTTCAAGAATGTTCTATTTGTTCCTTCTTTGTCAGAAAATTTGTTGTCTATATATCATATGACTCACACAAGTTCATAGAAGAAAGTGGTCTTTGGTCCTGACATAGTTGAGATTGCAGAGATCTCCACTAGGAAGATTATAGTGAAAGGGTTTGCAAACCATGCATCCAAGGCATATGAATTCTCACAGTTTTTTCCATACTCTCTTCCTACCCCATCGGAATCTGATGAAGATCAGAGTGATACCTCTTTTAATGAAGATTAGGATCAAGATATTGATGTAAAGAATAAATTTCAAGGAGATTTAGATTTAGATCCAGATCCAACACATGCTCCCAATCCATGGCCAAGGACAATATGGGATCACAAAGTACTTGTATCTCCTGGGAACACATTTGGGGATCCATATGACCATAGAACCACCAGATCTCAGTATCATGCAAAACTTGCACTATGTCATGCAGATCCACTTCTCTCAGAGAGGTGTTGCATGATGGTGGGATTTGATCCACAATCTATAGGAGAGACTTGCCATGGGGTATCTACAACCAGGAAACAATCTCGGTTGTCTAAAGTAAGGTACTCAAAGGTTCATGATTTGTACCACAATGATCCACTCGCTCCATTAGCAAGAAGGTTTCCTGAAAGACATGTTTTGGAAAATACAACTTCTACACAGTGGGAGGCACATAAGAGGAGAAGATCCAGATCTAGCACCTGCATTGCTACCCTATAGAGGAGAAGCTTGCGAATATTTTTGCAAATGATTTCACACAGGAAAGTTTTTTCCTTCTCTGCTTATCATGAAGATTATTTGAGTTCCCTACTACTGTTCTTTTTGAGGGGGGGTATTTTTTCCATGAGTTTTTTACTGATTTCCTTAGTTCATGGACACTTCTTTATTTTTATCATTTATTTGATTGTATGGGTGACCTTTGGTATTAGTAACCAGGGCCCAGGATGCAAAGTATGGATTAAGGGGGGGTGTTAATATATTTCAATACTCCACCCTTTTCCTACCTAGAATTATTTATTTTTCCTAGTTGTTGATGATGTCATTTTCCCCCTAGTGGTGTGCAGAGGTCATCCATGATCCATCTACCACCTTCTGAGCCTTGCATGCATCATTTTAGGACCACTTCAGTTAGTTACCTATTTTATAGGAACTTACTGAGTGTTCCAATGTAGTCCACCTGAGTTATCTGAATCTTGTGGGGGGTTAGAGCTCTGAATGCCACTAATTGTGGCCTCATGCACCCTTTTCTAATTGGAATGCATGACAGACTCTCTATTGCACCATCCTTAGTTAGTTAACTAATTGTGACTTCATTTAGCTGAGTTTAGGTTCAGTTCAGTTGACTTTGAATCTTCCGGAGCACTCTAGTGGTGATAATCCTTATGCTAGACCAACTGAGGCTTGAATTATCCTGCATGATTAAAATTATGTCCATTGTAACATAATTTTTTATTATACTGATAATTGGAACATGTGCCACTATTTTGGTCCTATCTGAGTTCTGCTGCAATATTATTCTTCTGCTATTTTTTTACTGCAATTTTCACTCTTATTCAAATTTTATTCTCATTCTTTCTTTGTAAGGTATCCCCAGCTCTTTAGATCTACTGTGACATAGAATTTCACACCTTTCAGGAGTGCCCTTTCATTCAAACTTTCATATCCTTACACTTCCTTTAGTGTTTTCTTTAGCTCTTTCTTATCGTCACTAATGTCAACAACATTCTTCCAAGAAACCATCTCAAGGTCCATGATCAGAGTTGAACTAAGCGATATAGTAAATTTATTCTCAACTACTTCAAACCCTCTCTCTCCAAAAGCATTTGGAAAACAACAAGAACTTAGCATTTATAAAAGGAGGAGCATGTTAAAATGAATAATTATATCATATTAAATGTTATCACTCTACCATTTCAAGCTAACCTGAAATATTGACCCTATAATCTCCAAAGAAGTTTCACAGTTTTCTTTTCCCTATTTCTTAGAAATTTCACCATATACAAGACTTATATCCTCATAAATGGTAGCATCTTGCTCCCAAAAGGTTCCTTTAACATGTTCCTGAGGTGTAATGCTAACTAGAGAATTCAAGTTTATCTTTGTATCAAGGTACACATGTTATTTTCCCAGAGAAAACAACATTGCACCCTTATCCATTATATTTTCATTTGGATGCATTAAATTAAAATCCAAATAAGTTGTACAACCGCTATTCTTAGAAGTTTCACCTTCTCCAAGAATTTTCTCTGAAGAAAAAAAGTAGCCCCCTTTTCTGGAATGGTTCCTTTAGAAAGTAATTGGGGTGTAACATTAACTGGAGAATTCAATTTTGTCTTTGAATCAAGGTCGTCATGATTCCCTCCCTGAGATAGCAGCATTGCACCCTCATCCATCATATCATATTTTAGATTCCAATTAACCTCCAAAGTAATTTTATAGTTTCTTCTTCTTGAATTATTAGAAGTTTCACATCCTATACTTTTGTCCGAAAAAAAAAAATAGCTTCTCTTTTGCAAAAGTTTTTTTTAGCATATGCTTGAGGTGTAAAATTAATTAAAGAATTCAAGTTTGGTTTTGTATCAAGACCCTCAACATATTTCCCTTGTGAAATTGATATAGTAGTTTGGTCCATAATGCTTTCTTTTGGTCTCAAACTCAATTTCAGAGAGCACAAATAGTTTCCTCAACCACTATTATTAGATGTTTCACAATCTCCAACACTTAAATCATGTGCATATTTTAAACCATTGAAAAGAGGATACATCATAATAAATTGTTAATAAAATATAAATAACAAAAGTTTTCTGGTGCAAAGAAAGGAAAGAATATCACAAAGTTGATGTTAACAAGATCTACAGGTTCTTTTATTTGATATCCAAGGAAAAATATGGAAAGAAATTCAAAATATTATATTAATAGAAGAAAATGGAAAAAATTTACAATAACAAAGCCTTTTCTTCTCACCTTATCGAGGATATGTAAAAACCATGTTGATGGAAATTACAAAAGTTTAAGTAAGAAAGCATTTCTTACTGACCTTATTTAGTGGCAATTGACATGTGTATGTGTGGATAAGTGAAGAATGGAGAGAAATATGTTGTATAGACAAGTAGTTAAACAATATTGTGCTTTATATAATTAAATCTCAAATTATTGCAAGCTACCTTTATCCAAATTTCATTGCCTCAATGCCTCCAACTCTTCTTTAATGTGCTTCATTTCACATTTAATGGAACCCAATGTTTCCTCATATTCCGTCGATATATTCTTGTAACGCATAATCATTGTGTCCCTTTCCTCAAGTTCATTTGCATAGTCTTATCCTAACTTATCAACAAGGTTTTGCAGTTTATAATGTATTCTCTTTGGAAATTGCTCATCCCTTAGGCCAAATTGCATTGAGAAAGAACACATTGAATTCCCTAATTTAGAAATGGATAGATTCATGGAGAATACCCTCATTTAGCCACAAATAAATGATTTTCTAGCTAGTTGCACAAGTATACATAAACCCTAGGCTTATAGTATAGTTAGTAGTTGCTAGCATTAGGCATGACTAGTTCATAAGTAAACATGTAATAAAGTCTAGTTATTTCATGTGCATCCCTGACCATTGACCTATGGAGTGAAGGGAGCACAAAGAAGGATATATAGATATTCATTCCAGTTCCTAAATAAGGAGGAAGGGATGTATACCCCTAAACCATTGCACCATTATCTTGCAAAAATAAAGAAAATGATTCTTTGTGTTTTCATTTATCTTCAAATGAGACCATATATATATACATATAGTTGATTCAAAAAATAAAATAGAAATTTATTTTCCTATTTCCATACCGACATGCATCTTGACTCTTCATCCACAATAGATTCATCTCTATAAGTTCATTTTATCAACTGTCATTTCATATTGATTGGGATACCGATCTGTCCCCATTTTATATGATATTCCCAAGGAAAGTATAAACCTTTACCATAACTGGCTAATGGATTAGTGCCTTAAGGAGGTTGTTCAAAAAAATTTGTTTGATTAATATTTCGAGATCCTACCCATTGGGTTGAGGGTTGTCTAAAATTGAATTGTAGGGGGTTGGGGGGTGCACGATGAACTCTATTGAGATGTTTCCCACCAATAAATTACCAAACAAACAATGGAAAGGTCAATATAGTATAGTGGGATTCATTTTTTATGGCTCTCAAGGATGGGATGGGCCCAATAGCCCTCTTCTCTTCTATAAATGGGAGTCATATATATAATATAATATATGCCTGTAGGAGTGTAGCTCGACTGCAAATTTGCTTGAAACTGAGATGATATGTTGTAATAGACATCACGAGTTCAAAACACCCCGAATTACTCATTCCACATGCTTGCAAGCTATGCTGGTGCACCTAGCGATATAGTGGTAGTGGATAGGATTGGAACTCTGGACCCCATGTCACGCAAGTACCAACTCCATCCCAGTTTCCAATTCCTCTAGTATAAAAAAAACTTATATCTATATATATCTATATATATATCTATATATTATTAAATATAATATATATATTAACTATATATTATTAAATCAAGGCTTCAAGTTCTGACTAATCTAGGTTATACTGCACCAAGTACCGATGTGCTCTAAATCCAAGTAAATGGAGCAAGTTAAATATCATGGAGCATTATTCCCTTTCCGGAAATTTGTCTCATAAAATATGATAATGGATAATTGTAATTTTGACAATAGAATTTTAGAATTCCATAAATTTTAGGGGTCTCTGAATCCATCTACAACGTTAAAATTTATGAAATTGTACAAAAAAATTCCAATTTCGTAAATTTTAACTCTATAGATGGATTCAAAGACCAGTCTCAGAGGGAATGAAAGTATTATGTAGAGTCCTCTTCAAGCATATCTTAAGGAGGTTTTGATATTTTTGTAAATTTAATGGAAAAAATGACGAAGAGTATAGTGGTGGGAATTTAGACTCATTCGACGATGACAAAAAAGCTAGGTGCCCTATTAAAAATGAAGGTGAAAACATGAAGTTGGGATACACTTTTTGCCTATTTTTTGACAAAAAAACTACAAAATTTTATGTTTTTCAACTTCAACCCCTTCAAACCTATATCTCCCTTATGAATTTCAACTTGAGGTAAACATACGAGTCATATGGATGAATGAGGTAGAATTGGTTCTAATACTACCGATGATGATGCATGATGGTGATGAAACTCATGACAATGTAGGATATCGAAATTAGGTTTTTAACACTCATTAATCAACCTATGTTGAACACATGCACTAATTAATAAATTAAACATAGTTGGAAGAGAGATCCGCTTCTCAAAACCTTCAACAAACACCCCATAATTTGAAGGAACTATGTTATTTAACTTATTCAATAGTTTAAACCTTCCAATAGCATCATCAACGTGTATAATTGAAAAAGGATATGGATGATGGTGACTAGTGATTCAAGGGTGTGTTGAAACAAATGATTTCATCTAACCATTTAGAAAAAATCCTAAGGAAACCTTGGATTATCTTTATGTTCAAGTGGGATCTCTAAAAACAATGTGTTGGTGTTATAGTTGACATAATTCTAAGTTTTGTAGTAATACTGTGTGATAATGTAAAGAAGTGCTCTGCTCTATAATTTTTGTATTAAATCTCTGTTGGGGTTTATTGAAGTTCTTGGATCATATTTTTATCCTTGTTTTGATGCTTGGACCTATGCCATCCCACGAGGGGTTCACTCAACAAACTTGTTACATAGCACTATCATTCGCATGATATTAAAGAATATTCATAATTTCACTAAATATTGGAAAATTCCTCCTAAAATATTATTGTTCAACCCCCCTCTCAATATGCCTTTCCAATTAAGAAAACCCCTAGTTTCACTAGATATTGTATGTATCCATTTTTATCAACCCATTTTTAATACCCCCCTTATATCATATTATCAGGTTGTAACAAACATCATCCTTAAATCATCTTAGCATAAGAAAAAATGATAGTATAATGCTAATAATGATCCCACCAGGATTGCAGGGGTGACTGATCAATTTCTAGCATTGGATAGTGGAAGATGCAATGAAATAATACTGAGAAGAAAAAATCTCAAAAGAAAACCCAGTCAAGAGATCAACATAACAAAGAATGTAAAAGGCTAATAGTCCAATAGTTAGTGCAATGCTTCAAAAAGATGACAATTGCATATGTTTCACACCATAGCCTATGAATCTTCCAATTTTATATGATGAAAATATAAGTATAGCCATAGAGAGATCAGGTTTTCGATAAGCTTAATAAATTAAAATCCATAAAAATGCAAACTTGAAACCCTTTCTTGGCTGGAATCCCCTACCTTCATATAAACAAAAACATCATTGATGTTTGAACCCAAATGAACATAGAAAAATTCCTCTTACTTTACAATAACACCATATGATCATGCACATAGTTTGGACTTGGGTCATTCACAAGATGCAATATATGAATTTCCTCCACTTTCTCTACATTTATTCTTGCAATCAAGGGAATTAGAAACATATAGTTACCTTTTCTTGGGTTATATCTAGTTTTTTTAAAATCTTTATAGGAGAGGGAAAAATATCCATTGTTAGGTTTCAAGTATGCAATAGTTATAAAGATACACAAATGATGAAACTTATATGATACCATTTCATGGTAACGATAACACATAGGGTATATAAATAAGGATTATATTTTCACCTATGTTTGTATCAGTTCCAATACAATATTAAAACAGATGCTTTGCATATAAGAATTGAAATTACAATTATGAATATTCCAAATATAACTCAATCTAACAACTATTCTTAACTGGCAATGTGAAAATGTTAAAGAAGAATACAAAAAGTTAAAAGAATTAATTAGTCAAGAAATATTGATCAAAATTTTCTTGGTTCGAGTGAGCCAAGAAAGATCGATCTCACTTTTCTTGGTTGTCATGGAGCAAGGTTTGATTGAATCTTAATACCCACCTAAACCCTGACCTATAAAATGAAGAGTTAGATATTTTACTCAAATGCCTACAAAAAATACAATACAATTGTTCAAATATGGAACTCCCAGCTAGCTACATCTCTTAACTTTAATATGAAAAACAATATAACATCAATTCAAACCAAGCCTAAATAAGCTATCAAATGAGGATTGCTCAAGGCCAGTAATCCAAAGAGACTTCCATCGATATTAACATTGGTACACTATTATCATATTTATGCAAAACTTAGGATTATAAGCAATATGAAATAAAAATGGATGGTCCTTAAGTTTTAGGTGGGTATGAATTGATCCCATGATTTGGAGGTATGAATCTATCCCGTGATTTGGACGATATTCCTCACCCCACCCAAATAAAAATGCCCCCAATATTTATATTACTATGTCAAATTAAAAGCTCCCCTTAACCCCTTAATACGGGGCAATATATTTTTGAGGTTTCTAAGAGTATTCAAACCCCCAAATATGAATGGGCGTGATATGATATTTCCTGGATAGTGAACCCCTTGTGTTCCATCCTAACCCGGGCATCAACAATGGCGCTAGAAGGAGGGCCATCTATATTTTAATGGATAAATGTAATCAAATTAGACCCCCTCCAACCCATTCTCTAATCACTACATGAAACCATACTAATGAATCAGTCACATCCATTTATGTCACTTCTTCGCAACCCAAAATCATTACCACACCACTTCCATAGTTGACTCAATCTAAGGTCAGAACTGCTATTCTCACTCATTTACCGACAAATCCCAAGCTCAAATGACAAATTGAAAACTAGCAACAAATTTTCGCTAGGTCACAATATAGGCTTAACAGAATCCATGAACTACAAGAATTATTATCCCCACATTTGGAATCCTCTTCTCCTAATAAAAAATATCTTGATACCAACACAGTACCATAAATTTTTCCATGGTTGGAAGCCCCAAACCAATGATTACACAATATCCCTACAAGGAAAGCTAATCTTAGCCCTATCTTAGAATGGGATAACTCTTTGTCCCAATATGATTACCAAGTGGGGGGAGCTTCATCTCCCAAACACCACAGGATGATCCATGGAATGGGTAGATCAGGGATACCATCATCTCCTCCTAATTCCCCTTAAGACTCGCCTCATAGTGACAATTCCCAACAAATTTCTTCTGACCATCACTTTGGTGATTCATCTGACGATTATGACGACCAATATAGAAAAAATCGAGACATGGATAACAACCAGAACATACCCTGGTTGGATCAGGATTTAGTGGTCAGTCCAGGTCCACAACACCCTCTTCTAAAGAATATTGAGAAGTGTTTTCCTAAATATGATCTTAACAACCAAAAACCAGTTGAGGATCACATAAAGAAATTTATGTTGGCCATTCGATTACGAAATGTTGAGCATGAAGACATAGTGTGTAGGCTATTTCCCTATACATTTGTAGGTAAATCCTCAATGTGGTATTTTGTACAAGAATTCAAGACCATTCAATCCTGGGCCCAATTTGAGAAACTCTTTCTTGAAAATTCAGTGATGATAAAACACCAAAATATTTGGTCATTGACCTATCTACAATTAAAATGGAAAGTAAGGAAAGAAATAAATATTTTAATCAACAATTTTTAACCCTAAAATATAAAATTCCTACTAATTCCATGTCAACCGAAATTTAATTATAGATTATTATGAAAAAACTCTTCCTATTCCTATTGCTATGTGGGTCAAACGATCTCACGTGAACACTCTCTAGGAAGTATTCAATGAATCTATCCTAGTCGAGAAATATATGTTGGTCTTTAAGGGAAATCCATATACCGAAATTGATCATCCCAAAACTTCTCGTAAGAAACTTGAACATCCCCCCAAACCTCCTTCTCCTAAGAAGAACCAGGGATCATTAGACATGGATAACCTCCAAAAGGTTTTGCAACAAGTTTCTAATGAGGTGATTGAACTCAGGAAAAATTTAAATGAAGGTTCCGAAAACTGGGTTTCTTTAGGAATTTTTATAGGAGGCCTTATCAGTCACCATAAAATTATAACATGCCTCCCTCTGGGATTAAACATTGAGGAATTAGCTTCTATTATTTAGGTTGTTATAAATGGACCTAAATCCCCTTCGGAGGAGGTTGAAAGTAGATTTGTCGATAATCAAGAGCACCATGACCAACCCCCTCAAAGCCAATATCATCAAGATACCATCAGTTACTTCTCAGAGTTTCCAAAAAACTTTAAAGAAGATGAATTTGAAACAGTATATGTTATGCATCACCCTTACAACACTCATGGGAAGGTGCAAGTAACCCAAGATTACCCATACACATCTAATCTAAATAAGAGTACTGCTACAAATCCCAAAGTCGTTGCACCAAGGGAAGTTGTTATACCCGATATGGATTACAACCCTACTGAGGATCTTAAGAAAACTCGAGCTAAAATTTTGTTCTCAACTTTATGAAAATCCCTATGATTCAATAGAAAGTCCTAACCAACTATGTGCCCAGTAATACTGTAGAGAATAACAATCTTGAAAAACCAATTGACAATACAACTTGGTAATTCCCTGTCCCTTCTCCTACATGAAAGAAATTTAAAAAACCCCCATTTCTCTTGTCATTTGAAATTTTTAATAGAAACATGCATAATTGTATGATAGACTCAGGGGCTTCATCGAACGTAATTCCTTTGTGTGTATGTAAGAAACTCAATGCACAACATGAGCCATCTTTGACATAAATTGTGAAGTTGGATAGGTCTAAGGTAAAGGTAGTACAGGAATTGAATTTTTTTCTAATCAGACTATCCTCAACCCCTTGAATTCATTAGACAATCGATATCATAGTAGTTGATGTTCCAAAATATTATGGAATGTGGTTAAGTCAAGAATGGTTGTAACTTAACGGCTATTTCACCACTGACTGGCCGCATCTTTCACTCCCATACAACGAAAAACCCAATAAGATTAGTGTTAATAGGGAACCTTATCTCAAATAGATGGTCATCGATCTGAATGACCAAAGTAAACCTGCCTTGGTACCAACCACTAATATTGGAAATTATACTATGGACACCCTTTTTGTGGATGTTACAACTGATTTATCACCACATGTCGTATCCAATAAGCAGTCTGGCATAATGCATGTCGCTCATGTAGAGTCATCCCAAACCATTCTACAAAATGTATATAATGTAAATACCAATTTTCATTTAGATATGACTTACTGGACATTATTCTTTGATGGTTCCAGATCCAAGGAAGGAGCTGGAGCTCGATGTGTATTAATTGATCCAAGAGGAAATAAAATTATGATAGCCTGTAGGTTAAATTTTGAATGTAGAAACAATGTAGTTGAATATGAGGCACTGATCTAGGGTTTGAAAAATGAAATTTATTTAAATATCAATGTTGGGCCTAGCTATTTGGAGGTACCATTTTTGCCGAGGTATTTTTGGTGTGCACAAAGGCAAAGTGGAAGTGGTTCGATGAAGGTGTGAACTCCGATGAAGCCTCCAAGAAATCAGAAAAAATGGTTATGTTGATTAAGTCAAATGGGCGAAGTTGATTTAGTTAGTTGGTTTGGTACACTTGCATTAATGAGTCGGTTAATTAGTTAGCAATTTAGTGGGAGAGGGGAAATCTAAGTGTGCCCTATAAATATGTAATAAGAGGGAAGGTTCAAGTTTTTTCTATTATTTATATTGTCGGTCGAGTAGAGAGTATGTTGTCAAAGCTTGGTTTGGGTCTATAATGAAGCATTATCCTTTGTATGTAGAATATATATTGAAGAAGTCGAGTCATTGATCTACAAGCTGTGTGTATAGATAATTTGTAAGTCACGAAGAAATATGTAGGTCATAAGCTAAAGTGCTTATTTTGGTGCAACTTGTAAAAAAACACAAGCACTTTCATGGTTTTTCCCAGGATGGGCTTCGATGTTAAACATGGTGTTCTCATGTGATGTGATATGTGTTTCTTTCCTTTCTTTATTACGTATATGAATGCATGTTTACAATAATTAGGAATGATATGGATATGAAATATACTATTACTATCTAAATATGGTGATGTCATGGGTTCTGTCGAAGTGACTGATGTGTTGAAGATTTGAACTTTTCGATTCTCTAGAATAGTTAATGTAATTGGTTGTTTGTCGAACTATTCCCCCTCTATGGTGCAAAAACCTAGTTCCTGCAGTTTCCATAGGTACTTCGGGTGAGACTTCATATGTTCCATAGGTGTTGCTAAAAGGGACTAAACTCCCTTTTGGGTCGGTATCTATGGTGGTGGTGTTTGTTGGTGTTTTGTTGAATGTTTGAACCCTGGTCGAAGTAAAAATGCACCAACAGTCAAATTCATCAAGGTTTATGGAAACTCGGAAATAATTGTACGTCAAGACAGAAATAAAATTCATAGTATTTCTACCCATCTGAAGAATTACCAAATAGAGGTATGGGATTTGATTGATTATTTTGAAGATTTCAATATTAATTTCGTCCCTAGGTCTCAGAACTTTGATGTTGATTTACTTGTCAACATCAATTCTAAACTCATGTTTGTTGAGGGTTTTGCACCTTATGCATTTTTTTTTAATCTAATGTACAGACCATCCATTCCTGAAAACATCACCAATTGGAAAGTGTTTGATGATAATCACCAAATATTAGATTCCCTCATAGCCTAGGATACTTTAAGAGACATAGTAATTGATTAAGAAAGTCATGACCAATATATATCAGAACACCAAAACCCTTGGGTCTATTATAGACACACAAGCATTTCCTTCCCTGATTCCTAAGTCAATCATCAAGCTAGAGAAATTTTATGACCTTAGGAAAAATTCAAAAGGGTAACAAATTGCAAAACCAACAGTTCCTACATGAATTACTAGATAATCAATATAGGAACTAAACATAATCCACAAAACATCAACCTTGGAACAGGATGTTCACTTGCTGAAAGAGCGACCTTTATCATACTATTTAAATAATTTAAAGATGTCTTCACATGGACCTATGATGACCTCAAAAAATTTGATACAAATATTATGCAACAAAATATACCCATGAATTCAGACACCAAGCCCTACTAGCAGAAACTTAGGAAAATGCACCCTAGTCTAGAGCCTATAGTTAAAAAGGAACTTGAAAAGATTCTATCAGCAAGGATAATTTTTCTAGTTAGGCATGCCCAGTGGGTGGCAAATCTAGTTCAAGTATAGAAAAAGAACGGGGATATTTGTCTCTATTTCAACTTCTGTAACCTTAATAGGGCTTCCGAAAAAGACAACTACTCTGTACCCCCGATGGAATAAATTTTACAAAAAGTATCTAGAGCATAAATGTTTTCATTACTAGATGGTTTCTCTGGGTATAATCAGGTATTGGTTTCTCACCCCGATCAGTTGAAAACTGAATTTAGGACCACATGGGGAACTTTCTCTTGTAGGAAGATTCCTTTTGGATTGATTAATGCCAGAGCCACTTTCCAGAGAATGATTGATATCACTTTTGGGGGTCTAATTCATAATTGTGTTTTGATTTTTTTAGACGACGTTACAATTTTTCCAAAAAAAAGACATGATCATCTCTTACATTTGAGGTTGGTATTTGAACGATGCAGAAGGTATAACATCTCTCTTAATCCTAAGAAACCAATATTTGTTGTGACTAAGGGGAAATTACCTAGATTTTTAGTTTTGAAACATGGTATGATGATTGATCCTAAATGAACCAAAGAGATTTCCCCAGTTTCTAAAAATTAATGCAGTCGTTTCTAGAAAAAATTAATTTTGTAAGGAGATTTGCCCCCAGTTTTGCTCAAATTGTAAAACCTTTGCAAGATATGATTAAGAAGGACACAAATTTTAAATGGAATGATATTCAAAAAGAAGCTTTTTGTAGAATTAGGGAAGCAATTGAATAAGCTCCTACCTTAATGTCCCTTGATTTTTCAAAGGATTTTTTTTGTATGCTTATGCAACTGACATTTCATATGCTGCAGTTCTTACACAACTGAATTCTTAAGGGGAAGAAATTCCTATATCATTCATGAGCTCGACCTTTAAAAGAGTTGATATTAATTATCCCGAAGTCAATAAGAAATATGATGCTATCTATAAAGAAGTAAAACATTTCATTCCTTATCTCTTAAAATCCTGAACTAAAGTAATCATTCCATATTCAGTCCTATGGAACGTGTTAATTCAAAAGGGATTGGGATATAAGCACGCACACTAGATGATTTCGTTGTAGGAACATGATCTCAAAATCAGACCAACTAAGATTGTTCGATGATAGAGACTATGCAAATTAGCAGCACAATCAGTCGGAATGTAGGATGATGAATTACAATGGATTAATGAAGAACAACCTTCTAATGATAATGTTTATTTTACTCATGCAATGGAAGATTCCTGGTATGGTGATGTTAAGTTTTTCTTGATTCATGGGTATGCTCCTCTGAACCTTGAACCTAGGAAAAGGAGAGCTCTTAGAATCAAGGCAATTACTTATCATTTAATTAATGAAGTTTTGTATAGTAAAATTTTTGATGGAGTTTTATTATGAAGTGTTGGAAGGATGATGTTGAAAAATTACTATTAGAGTTGCATGAAGGATCTACTGGGGGTCACTTCAGAAGAGAAACCACAACACACAAAATAACAAGGGTTGGATACTACTAACCGACCCTGTGTAAGGACACACATGTGACCTTTGCTCAAAAGTGTGAAGATTGCTAGAAAGTAGCTGGGACGATTAAGAAACCTAAAGTCCCACTTCAACTAGTTGCCATGGATGCTCCTTTTCAACAATGGGGTTTGGATATAGTTGGTCCAATCAATCCTCCATCCTCCCTACAACATAAATACATTATCACTGCTATAGATTATTTTACAAGATGGGTGGAAGCAATTCCACTTAAGGTGGTCAGCACCAACCAAGTGATTTCTTTCCTTGAAAACTATATTGTAAGCAGGTTTGGTGTGCCTGAACTCTTGGTTTTGGATAATGCATTGTATTTCTCTTCAGTTGATATTACTTAGTATGCATTAGATAAGGGCATCAAGATAAAGTATTCAGCCAACTTAAAAAGAATTTAATCAAAATCTTAAAAATAATTGTAGCAAGTAATCATAAGAATTAGCATACACAATTGTTCAATACTTTGTCAGAAGATAGAGTGACACCTAAAGCCTCCATTGGTAACTCACCTTATTCCCTTGTCTATGGTAAAGAAGCCATCTTACCTCCAAATCTTTCCCTACCATCTCTTTAGTTATCGAAATCTATGTAGGAGGATGATTACTCTACCTTAGAACATAGGATCAATGAATTACTTCAATTGAAAGAAGAAAGGGAAAAATCCAAGAACAAATTTTTCCAGCACCAACAATTGGTTAAATGCTGGTTTGATAAAAAATATTCTTCCCAAAGAGATTTCCAAATAGGATACCTTGTTCTAAAATGGGATAAGCCCCATGAGGATAAAGGTGAGCATACCAAGTTTCAACATCTTTGGTTGGGGCCATACAATATTTTTGAAAAATTAGGCCTTGGTACTCTTAGACAGTGAACACTGGAGGGGTCCCTTGAGACTTATTCAGTGAATGCATAGGTTGTGAAAAAATATTTTTCCTAGTTTTCCCTTGCTAGGCTTGTACATAGTGTGGTGTGTTTTGAGTGTTTTGTTTATTATTTGGTTTGTTTTGTTAGTTTCATTATATCTTAATAAAGGGGCTACATTGTTTTATTGGGAATACTAATTTCTCTAAAAGGTGAAGGGAACTCAGATTGGGTTTCAACAGGGTAATCTATACTTTACTGCTCATTTCTTTTAGACCATCCACCAAAGAGCCTCTAAAATATTTTTATCGAGCATCTGTGGTTGAAATAAGTGAGGGTGGGAGCTATAGTATTTTCACCAGAATGTAAAATGTGGGTGGAATTCCCTTTGAAAGGTTTGCTCTTGACCTAGTAACAACATATATACTTGCAAGTGGCAAGTCTAAAATCCTTTACATCATTCCTAGCTCGTAAGGAGTAGTTGTGATTGCTTCCCCATACAGTAATAACTTTTATATGAATAATGATTTTAATAGCAATGAGTTATATAATATTTGCAAGATTAGCTGCAAGATTAGGGGTCTCATTACGAGCCAGTTCATCATGATCATAGGTGCTGATGGAATGGCATCACTATATCTAGTTACCAAGCCATCAAGATGGCCCCCTCCCCCTACCTCCCTACCCCTCTCCCTAACCTCCCCCTCCCCTTCCACCCCTGATCCTTATCCCCATCCCCAACCCCCTCCGCCACCATCCCCCTGCCCCTCTCCGTGCCGCTCTCCCTCGTCGTCTCTCTCTACCTCTCTCCTTCTCTCTCAACCCCCCTACATCTCCCCTCACCACACTCCCTCTACCCATCCTTCTTTATCCCTTACCGTTCCCCACTCTCCTTGCCTCCAAATCCCCTCTTCCCCGCCTCCCACCCCTCCCTCTACCACTATCCCCTCTCTCTATACCATCCCCATCACCCTCCCCCCTCTCTCCCTCTCCCTCCCCCTTCCTCTTTCCCCTACCCCTACAATCTACCATCCTTGTTCCCCTCCAACTCCATCCCACTCCCTCTACCACCCTACCACTATCCCATCCCTTGCTCTCCTTACTACTCTCCCCTCTCTCTCTCATCCCCCACCCTTTGTCTACCCCTTTCCCCCTGCCTCTCCCTCTCCCTTCCCCTCCCCCCTACCCCTATCCCTACTCTATGCCTCCCCTCCCTCTCCCCCCTCCTCCTGGCCCCTCCACCTCCCTCCTCTCCCTCCCCCTACCCCTCCCACTACCCTTTCTCTTTTTCCCTCACACTCCCCCTTCCCTCTGCAACCTCCCCCTTGTTCCCATCGCCCTTTCCCCACCCCACTACCCCTCTGCTTCCACCTCGCTCTCCCCCTCCCCCTCCGCATACCCTCTCAACACCCCACTACTTTCCCCCCTTCTTCTCTCCCTCCACCTCCACCTAATCCCTCCCCTTCTACCTTTTGTCATGGTCTCCCTCCACCTCCCTAACCCCTCCCTTATCCCTCCCCATCCCCTACCTCTCCCTCCCCCTCTGCCTCCCCAACCCCTCCCTTCCCATCCCCCCTCCCCCTCTCCCTTTCCATCCCCCATCCCACGCTTTCCTACCCTCCACATCCACCCCCTCCCCACCCAACTTCCCCTCCCCCATATCCCCTAATGCACCTCCACCTCCCTCCACATGCTCCTATCCATCCCACTATTCATCTTCCCCTCTCTTCCCCGCTATCTTCCCTTGCTACTCCCTCCATATCCCCCTCCCTCTCCTTCCTACTCACTCTACCTCTCAATCTCCCCCTGAACTTGCCCCTCCCCCAAGACCCCCCCCGCCAAACTCCTCATCCAACCCCATCCCCTTCCCCCTACCACTCCCCTTAACCTCTCCCATCCCCCGTCCCCTTACCCCTACCACTCCACCATCAACATCTCCCATCCCCCATCCCCTGCCCCCCATATTCCTCTCACTCCACCTCTCCCTACCCCATCCCTAACCTCTACCCTCCCCTTCCCACTCCCACTCCCACACGACCCCACTCCCCCTCCCCCATCCACTTATCCCTCGGCCTCTTCCTCTCCCTCTCCCTCCCCATGCCTCCTTTCCCACTCCCTCGCAATTCCCCCCCATCCCTCTCCCCCTCCTTCTCCCCCTCACTCCCCCTCTCACCCCATCACACCCCATATTGCACTCCCCGCTTTCTCTCTCCCATCCCCCACACCCTCCCCTTCACCTACTTCTACCCTTTACCCTCCCCCTACAACTCCGCCCCACTCCCTCTACCCCCTACCACTCCCCCCTCTCTCTCAAATTCCCCGCCTCTCTCCTCCCTCCACCTACCCCTACCATCAACAACATCCCCCTCCCACTCTTCCCTCTACCCCTATCCCCTCCCACTATCCTAGAAACTAACCCCTCTCCCTCCCTCCCTCTACCTCTCGGGCCCCCTCCCCTCGCCCTACCTCTTCTTCCATCACCCTCCTCCCCTTCGCCCTCCACCTCCCCACTCACTCCCCCTACACCTTCCCCACCCCACTCCACCTACCACCTACACACCACTCCCTCTACACCTCCCTCTCACCATGCCCCTACACTTGCCCCCTCTGCTTACACCTTCACCACCTACCACTCTGTCCCCTTCCCCCTCCCCCTTCCCTTGTCATTTCCCCTTGACCTCTCCCTTTACCCCCTCTCCTTCTCCCTCCCCTGCCCCTCCCTTTTGAAACCTCCCTCTCCCACCCTCTTCTATTCTTTGAATTCCCCCCTCCCCCTCCCCTCCCCTTCCGTCACTCTCCCTCCCCTCTACCTCTACCCCATTCCCTATCCCTCCCCCTACCCCTCCCTCTCTAGGCCTCCACCTCCCCCCTCTCCTACTCAAACTCCCCTATCTCCCTCAACCTATCCCTCCCCCTCTCACTTTCCTACACCTCATTACCCATGCTCTCCCACTCCACCCTCCTTCCCCCCCTCCCTCTCCTGCTCTGCCTCCCCCTCCCTCTACCTCCCCATCTCACCCCACTCCATACCCATCCCCTCCCCTCTCCCTTTCCTATCCCTCCTTCCCCATGCCCTCCCACTCCTCCTCCTTCCTCCGTGTCCCTCGCTTACTCCCCATCCCCCTCCCTCTACCTCACCATCTCACCCAACTCCCTACTCGTCCAGTCCCCTTTCCCCTCTCCATCCCCCTCTCCCTCCTTCTCAATTCACTCCCCCTCCCCCTCCCCACTCTATATCCCTCCCCACTCCATATCCTTGTATCCCCGTCCCTCTCCATGCCCCCTCCACCTCCCCTCAACCCCCACCTCTCCTACCCCTACCCCTCTCCCTTCCACTCCCCCCTCACCCTTCACCTCCTCCTCTCAAAATCACCCCCCTCAACCCCCAACCCTTACCTACTCCCTTCAATCTCCTGCTTCCCCCAACCTCTCCCTAAACCTCCCCCCAAACTCCCCCTCTCCCCCCTCTACCTTGCAACTTACCCCTTAACCCTTAAACCTCGTTACCCCTCATCCCCTTCCTCCTTAACCACACCTCCCTTCCCATGCGCCTCACCCTTACCTCCCTTCTAATGCCCATCTCCCACCCCTTCGACTCCTTACTACTACCTCTCCCCATCTCCCTCCCCCCCTCCCCCCTTTCTTTCCTTTAAACTTCCCCTCCCCTACCCTACACCATCCCCTTTGCCTCTCCCCTTCACCTACATCTATCCTCTACCCTCCCCCTACAACTCCGCCCCACTCCCTCTACCCCTACCACTCCCCCCTCTCTCTCTCAAATTCCCCGCCTCTCTCCTCCCTCCACCTACCCCTACCATCAACAACATGCCCCTCCCCCATCCCCCTCCCACTCCTCCCTCTACCTATATCGCCTCCCACTATCCTAGAAACTAACCCCTATCCCTCCCTCCCTCCACCTCTCGATCCCCCTACGCCTCCCCTCGCTCCCCCTCCCCCTCCCTTCACTCTACCTCTTCTTCCCTCACCGTCCTCCCCTCTACCCACCACATCCCCCCTCACTCCACCTACACCTTCCCCACACCACTCCACCTACCACCTGCACACCCACTCCCACTGAACTTACCAATCACCATGGCCCTACACCCACCCACTCCTCTTACACCATCACCCCCTACGAATCTATCCCCTTCCCCCTCCCGCTTCCCTTGTCATTACCACTTGACCTCTCCCTTTACCCCTCTCCTTCTCCCTCCCCTGCCCCTCCCTTTTGAACCCTCCCTCTCCCACCCTCTTCTATTCTTTGAATTCCCCCCTCCCCATGCCCCCTCCCTCCCCATCCCCCTCTACCTCTACCCCATTCCCTATCCCTACCCTTACACCTCCCACTCCAGGCCTCCACCTCCCCCCCTCTCCTACTCAAACTCCCCTATCTCCCTCAACCTATCCCTCCCCCTCTCCATTTCCTACACCTTGTTACCCATGCACTCCCACTCCTCCTCCTTCATCCTCCTCCCTCTCTTTCTCCCCCTCCCTCTACCTCCCCGCCCCCTCTACCTCCCCATCTCACCCCACTCTGTACCCGTCCCATCCCCTCTCCCTTTCCTATCCCTCCTTCCCCATGCCCTCCCACTCCTTCTCCTTCCTCCCTGTCCCTCTCCTGCTCACTATCCCCCTCCCTCTACCTCCCCATCTTACCCCACTCCCTACCTGTCCACTCCGCTTTCCGCTCTCCATTCCCCTCTCCCTCATTCTCAATGCACTCCCCCTCCCCCTCACCCCTCTATATCCCTCCCAACTCTATATCCTTATATCCCTGTCACTCTCCATGCCCCCTCCACCTCCCCTCTCCCCCTCAACCCCCACCTCTCCTCCCCCTAACTCTCTCCCTTCAACTCCCCCGTCACCCTTCACATGCTCCTCTTAATATCCCCCCCTCACCCCCCAACCCTTACCTACTCCCCTCAATCTCCTACTTCCCCCACCCTCTAACTAAACCTCCCCCCTAACCTCCACCTCTCCCCCTCCAACTTGGAACTTCCCCCTCACCCCTTTCACACTGGTACTCCTCATCCCCTTCCCCCTTAACCTCACCTCCATTCCCATGACCCTCTCCCACCCCTTCCACTCCTTACTACTACCTCTCCCCATCACCCTCACCCTCACCTCCCTTCCCATGCACATCTCCCACCCCTTCGACCCCTTACTACTACCCCTCCCCATCTCCGTCCCTCCCTCCCCCCTTTCCACTCCCTCCCTACCCCCTCTCCCTCCTTTCAACTTCTCCTCCCCCACCCTACACCCTGCCCTCCCCCACTCCCCTTCACCTACTTCTACCCTCTACCCTCCCCGTACAACTCGGCCCCACTCCCTCTAACCCCTACCACTCCCCCCTCTCTCTCTCAAATTCCTCGCCTCTCTCCTCCCTCCACCTACCCCTACCATCAACAACATGGCCCTCCCACATCCCCCTCCCACTCCTCCCTCTACCCCTATCCCCTCCCACTATCCTAGAAACTAACCCCTCTCCCTCCCTCCCTCTACCTCTCAATCCCCCTCCCCCTCTCCCTCCCCTCTCCCTACCTCTTCTTCCTCACCCTACTCCCCTATGACAACCACCTCCCCCCCTCACTCCCCCTACACCTTCCCCACCCCACTCCAGCTACCACCTACACACCCACTCCCTTTGCACCTCCCTCTCACCATGTCCCTGCACCCACCCCCTCCCCTTACACCATCACCCCCTACCACTCTGTCCCCTTCCCCTTCCCACTTCCCTTGTCATTTCCCCTTGACCTCTCCCTTTACCCCTCTCCTTCTCCCTCCCCTACCCCTCCCTTATGAACCCTCCCTCTCCGACCCTCTTCTATTCTTTGAATTCCCCCCTCACCCTCACCCTACCCCTCCTTCACCGGGCCTCCACCTCCACCCCTCTCCCTTTCCTACAACTCGTTAACCATGCCCTCCCACTCCTCCTACTTCCTCCCCCTCCCTCTCCCACTCCCCCTCCCCCTCCCTCTACCTCCACATCTCACCCCACTCTGTACCTATCCCTCCTTCCCCATGCCCTCCCACTCCCCCTCCTTCCACCCCGTCCCTCTCCTACTCCCCATCCCCCTCCCTCTACCTCCCCATCTCACCCTAGTCCTTACTCGTCCCATCCCCTTTTCCTCTCCATTCCCCTCTCCCTCCTTCTCAATGCACTCCCCCTCCCCCTCACCCCTCTATATCCCTCCCCACTCCATATCCGTGTATCCCTGTCCATCTGCATGCCCCCTCCACCTCCCCTCTCCCCCTCAACCCCTGCCTCTCCTGCCCCTACCCCTCTCCCTTCCACTCCCCCCTAACCCTTAACCTCCTCCTTTCAATATCCCCCTCCCCTCACCCCCCAACCCTTACCTAGTCCCCTCAATCTCCTGCTTCCCACACCCTCTCCCTAAACCTAATGCCAACCTCCCCCTCCAACTTACAACTTTCCCCTCACCTCTTCCACCTTCCCCCGCACCCCTCTCATCTCGATCCCTCACCTCCCTTACCATACCCCTATCCTCCCCTCTCCACTCCTTCCTACTACCTCTCCCCATCCTCCTTCCTATCCCTCTGCCCCTTCGCTCCCCCCTGCCTTCACCTCCCCATATAACCCCACTCCCTCCCAACCACCTCCCCTTTCACCTCTACATCCCCCTCTCCCTCCTTCCTCATGCACTACCCCTCCACCTCCCCCCTTAGTATCACCCGCTCTATGTCCCTCTCCCTCCCCCCTACATCTCCCCCTCTCCCTAAGCCTCCTCCCAATCTAGCCCTCTCCCCCTCCACCTTGCAACTTCCCCCTTGCCCCTTTCACCCCACTACCCCTAAACCCCTTCCCCCTCAACCTCACCTCACTTCCAATGCCCCTCTCCCACCCCTTCCACTCATTACTACTACCTCTCCGCGTCATCATCATCCTCACCTCCCTTCCCATGCCCATCTCCCACCCCTTCCACTCCTTAATACTCCGTGCCCCCTTTCCCCTCCCTCCCTTCCCCCTTTCCCTCCTTTCAACTTCCCCTCCCCCAACATATACCCTCCTCTCCCAGCCTTCCCCTCCCTCACCCCCCAACCCTTACCTACTCACCTCAATATCCTGCTTCCCCCACCCTCTCCCTAAACCTCCCCCCAACCTCCCCCTCTAGCTTGCAACTTCCCCCTCACCCCTTTCATCCTGCTACCCCTCATCCCCTTCCCCCTTAACCTCACCTCTCTTCCCATTCCCCTCTCCCACCCCTTCCACTCCTTACTACTACCTCTCTGAATCACCCTCACCCTCACCTCCCTTCCCATGCCCATCTCCCACCCCCTCGACTCCTTACTACTCCCTCCCCCCTTTACCTCTTTTTAACTTCCCCTCCCCCACGCTAAACCCTCCTCACCCCCACCCACCTCCATTACCATGGCCATCTTCCACCCCTTCGACTCCTTACTACTCCCTATCCCCATCTCCCTCCCTCCCTCCCTCCTTTCCCTCCTTTCAACTTCCCCTCCCCTACCCTACACCCTCCTCCCCCTCCCCCTCCCCCTCATGTTACCTCTACCCAGATCTGCTCTGCTGCACCTCTATTTCCCCTCCCCCCCCATCCCTATCCCCCATTCACCCCTAGCCCCCTTCCCATCCTCTCCCTCCAACTACCTCTATCCCTCCCATAACCCCTCTCTCTCTTCCTCACCCTCTCCCTATCCCTCCCCCAAACCTTCCCCTCCCTCCCCTCTTCCCCTCCATCTTCCACCTTCCCCCACACCCCTCTCATCTCGATCCCCCTCCTCCCCCTCACCTCCCTTACCATACCCCTATCCTCCCCTCTTCACTCCCTCCTATGACCTCTCCTAATCCTCCTCCCTATCCCTCTTCCCATCCTCTCCCCCCTCCCTTCACCTCCCCATATAACCCCACTCCCTCCCCTTTCACCTCTACATCCCCCTCTCCCTCCTTCCCCATGCACTACCCCTCCACCTCCCCACTTAGTATCACCCTCTCCATGTCCCTCCCCCTCCCCCCTACATCTACCCCTCTCCCTAAACCTCCTCCCAACCTACCCCTCTCCCCCTCCACCTTGCAACTTCCCCCTCACCCCTTTCACCCGGCTACCCCTAATCCCCTTCCCCCTCAACCTCACCTCACTTCCATGCCCCTCTCCCACCTCTCCCATTCATTACTACTACGTCTCTGCGTCATCATCATCCTCACCTCCCTTCCCATGCCCATCTCCCACCCCTTCCACTCCTTAATACTCCCTGCCCCCTTTCCCCTCCCTTCCTTCCCCCATTCCCTCCTTAAAAATTCCCCTCCCCCAACCTATACCCTCCTCTCCCACCCTCCCCTTCCCTCACCCCCCAACCCTTACCTACTCCCCTCAATCTCCTGCTTCCCCCACCCTCTCCCTAAACCTCCCCCTAACCTCCCCTCTCCCCCTCCACCTTGCAACTTCCCCCTCACCGCTTTCACCCTGCTACCCCTCATCCCCTTCTTCCTTAACCTCACCTCTCTTCCCATGCCCCTCTCCCACCCCTTCCACTCCTTACTACTACCTCTCTGCATCACCCTCACCCTCACCCTCACCTCCCTTCCCATACCCATCTCCCACCCCCTAGACTCCTTACTACTCCCTCCCCCCTTTCCCCTCCCTCCCTACACACTTTCCCTCCTTTCAACTTCCCCTCCCCCATGCTAAACCCTCCTCAACCCCCACCTGCCTCCCTTCCCATGGCCATCTTCCACCCATTCGACTCCTTACTACTCCCTATCCCCATCTCCCTCCCTCCCTCCCTCCTTTCGCTCCTTTCAACTTCCCCTCCCCCACCGTACACCCTCCTCGCACCCACCCTCCCCCTCCCCCTCCCCCTCATGTTACCCCTACCCCGATCTGCTCTACTCCACCTCTATTTCTCCTCACCCCCATCCCTATCACCCATTCACCCCTCGGCCCCTTCCCATCCTCTCCCTCCAACTAACTCTATCCCTCCCACAACCCCTCCCACTCTTCCTCACCCTCTCCGTACCCCTCCCCCCAACATTCCCCTCCCTCCCCTCTTCCCCTCAATCTTCCACCTTCCCCTGCATCCCTCTCATCTTGATTCCCCTCCTCCCCCTCACCTCGCTTACCATATCCCTATCCTCCCCTCTCCATTCCCTCCTACTACCTCTCCCCATCCTCCTCCCTATCCCTCTCCCCCTCCTCTCCACCCTCCCTTCACCTCCCCATATAACCCCACTCCCTCCCAACCACCTCCCCTTTCACCTCTACATCCCCCTCTCCCTCCTTCCCCATGCACTACCCCTCCACCTCCCTCCTTAGTATCACCCTCTCCATGTCCCTTCCCCTCCCCCCTACATCTCCCCCTCTCCCTAAACCTCCTCCCAACCTACCCCTCTCCCCCTCCACCTTGCAACTTCCCCCTCACCCCTTTCACCCTGCTACCCCTAATCCCCTTCCCCCTCAACCTCACCTCACTTCCATGCCCCTCTCCCACCACTTCCACTCATTACTACTACCTCTTTGCGTCATCGTCATCCTCACCTCCCTTCCCAAGCCCATCTCCCACCCCTTCCACTCCTTAATACTCCCTGCCCCCTTTCCCCTCCCTCCCTTCCCCCGTTCCCTCCTTTCAAATTCCCCTCCCCCAACCTATTCCCTCCTCTCCCACCCTCCCCCTCCCTCACCCCCCAACCCTTACCTACTCCCCTTAATCTCCTACTTCCCCCACCCTCTCCCTAAACCTCCCCCCAACCTCCCCCTCTCCCCCTCCAGCTTGCAACTTCCCCCTCACCCCTTTCACCTTGCTACCCCTCATCCCCTTCCCCATTAACCTCACCTCTCTTCCCATGCCCCTCTCCCACCCCTTCCACTCCTTACTACTACTTCTCTGCATCACCCTCACCCTCACCTCCCTTCTGATGCCTATCTCCCACCCCCTTGACTCCTTACTACTCCCTCCCCCCTTTCTCCTCCCTCCCTACACCCTTTCCCTCCTTTCAACTTCCCCTCCCCCACGCTAAACCCTCCTCACCCTGACCCTCCCCCTCCCTGTAATACTACACCCCCTCCACTCCCTCTTGCTACCTCTCCCCATCCTCCACCCTATCCCTCTCCCCCTGCTTTCCCCCCTCCCTTCACCTCCCCATATAACCCCACTCCCTCCCAGCCACCTCCCCTTTCCCCTCTCCCTCCTTCCCCATGCACTCTCCCTCCACCTCCCCCCTTAGTATCACCCTCTCCATGTCCCTCCCTCTTGCCCCTATGTCTCCCCCTCTCCCTCCCCTGTCCACTTCGCCTCTCCCCCTCAACCCCCACCTCTCCTCCCCTACCCCTCTCCATCCTCCTCTCCCTCCTTCTCAATGCGCTGCCCCTCCCCACTCCATATCCTTCTATCCCTGTCCCTCTCCATCCCCCATCCACCTCCCCTCACCCCCTCAACAACCACCTCTACTCCCCCTACCCCTCTCCCTTCCACTCCCCCATCACCTTTCACATCCTCCTCTCAATATCCCCCACCCTCACCCCCCAACCCTTACCTACTCCCCTAAATCTTTTGCTTCCCCCACCCTCTCCCTAAACCTCCCCCCAACCTCCCCCTCTCCCCCTCCACCATGCAACTTCCCCCTCACCCCTTTCACCCCACTACCCTTCATCCCCTTCCCCCTTAACCTCACCTTCCTTCCCATGCCCATCTCCCAACCCTTCCACTCCTTAATACTCCCTACTCCCTTTCCCCTCCCTCCCTCCCTCCCTCCCCCCATTCCCTCCTTTCAACTTGCCCTCCCACAACTTACGCCCTCCTCGCTCCCACCCTCCCCTTCCCTCAACCCCAACCCATTACCTACACCCCTCAAACTCCTACTTCCCCCACCCTCTCCCTGAACCTCCCCTGAACCTCCCCCTCTCCCCCTCCACCTTGCAACTTCCCCCTTGTGCCTTTCACCTCCCTTCCCATGGCCCTCTCCCATCCCTTCCACTCCTTACTACTACCTCTCTGCATCACCCTCACCCTCACCTCCCTTCCCATGCCCATATCCCACCCCTTTGACTCCTTACTACTACCTCTCCCCGTCCCCCTCCCTCCCTCCCCCCTTTCCACTCCCTCCCTACACCCTTTCCCTTCTTTCCTGCACCCTCCCCCTCCGCCTCATGTTATCCCTACCCCCATCTGCTCTGCTCCACCTCTATTTCCCCTCCCCCCCATCCCTATCCCCCATTCTCCCCTAGCCCCCTTCCCATTCTCTCCCTCCCACAACCCCTCCTGTACCCTCCCCTGCCCCTCCCGCTCTTCCTCACCCTCTCCCTACCGCTCCCTCCAACCTTCCCCTCCCTCCCCTATTCCCCTCCACCTTCCACCTTCCCCTGCACCCCTCTCCTCTCGATCACCCTCCTCCCCCTCACCTCCCTTACCATACCCCTACCCCCCCTCCACTCCCTCCTGCTACCTCTCCCTATCCCCCTCCACTCTGTCCTTCTACCTCTCCCTATCCCCCTCCTCTCCCCCCTCCCTTCACCTCCCCATATAACCACACTTCCTCCCAACCCCCTCCCTTTTCCTCTCTCCATCCCCCTCTCCCCCCTTCCACGTGCACTTCCCCTCCACCTCCCCCCTTAGTCTCACCCTCTCCATATCCCTCCCCCTCCCCCCTAAGTCCCCCCCTCTCCCTCCCCTATCCACTTCCCCTCTCCCCCTCAACCCCCACCTCTCCTCCCCTACCCCTCTCCATCCCCCTCTCCCCCTCAACCCCCACCTCTCCTCCCCTACCCCTCTCCATCCCCCTCTCCCTCCTTCTCAATGCACTGCCCCTCCCCCTCACCCCTCTATATCCCTCCCCACTGCATATCCTTGTATCCATGTCCCTCTCCATCCCCCTTCCACCTCCCCTCTCCCCCTCAAACCCCACCTATACTCGCTCTACCTGTCTCCCTTCTACTCCCCCATCACCCATCACCTCCTCCTCTCAATATCCCCCACCCTCACCGCATAACCCTTACCTACTCCCCTTAATCTCCTGCTTCCCCCACCCTCTCCCTAAACCTCCCCCAACCTCCCCCTCTCCCCCTCCACCATGCACCTGCCCCCTCACCCCTTTCACCCCGCTACCCCTCATCCCCTTCCCCCTTAAACTCACCTCCCTTCCCATTCCCCTCTCGTATCGCTTCCACTCCTTACTACTACCTCTCCACATCACAGTCACCCTCACCTCCCTTCCCATGCCCATATCCAACCCCTTCCACTCCTTACTACTCCCTCCCCCCTCTCCCCTCCCTCCCTCCCTCCCTCCCACAACCTACACCCTACTCACCCCCACCATCCCCCTAATGCTACCCCTACCCCCATCTACTTCGCTCGACATCTATTTCCCCTCCCCCCCATCCCTATCCCCAATTCTCCCCTCACCCCCTTCCCATCCTCTCCCTCCCACAACCCCTCCCCTACCCTCCCTCTCTTCCTCACCCTCTCCCTACCCCTCCACCCAACCTCCCACTCCCTCCCCTCTTCCCCTCCACCTTCTACCTTCCCCTGTACCCCTCTCATCTCGATCCCCCTCCTCCCCCTCACCTCCCTTACCATGCCCGTATTCCCCCCCCTTCCACTCCCTCCTGCTACCTCTCCCCATCCCCCTCCCTCTCCCTCTCCCCCTCCTCTCCCCCCTCCCTTCACCTCCCCATATAAACCCACTCCCTCCCCTTTACCCTCTCCCTCCTTCCCCATGCACTCCCCCTCCACCTCCCCCCTACGTCTCCCCCTCTCCATGTCCCTCCCCCTCCCCCTCTCCCTCCCCTGTCCACCTCCCCTCTCCCCCTCTAGCCCCACCTCTCCTCCCCTACCCCACTCCATCTTCCCCATCGGCCCCCTCCCCCCCAACCCTCAAGTACTCCCTTCACCCCACTACTCCCATCGCCCAACTACTCCCCCCCAACCCCCCTACCCCTCCCTCCACCTCACCTTATCTATCTCCTCCCCTACTCCTCATTATCTCCCTCCTACCTCAACCTCCTCCTTATCCCCCCAACCACTAACCACCTCTATCTCTCTCTCTCTCTATCCCTAACCCCCCTCCTACCCATACCTTTGTTCTCTCTCTCTCTCCCCTATAACCCGCCTTACCCCAAACCCCCCTCTCACTCTCTCTCCTAATCCATTCTCGTACCACTAACAACCCCCCATCTCTCTCTCTTTCTATACCACTAACAACCCCCGATCCCTCTCTCTCTCTCTCTCTCTAACACCCCCCCCCCCCACTATATCCCTTTTTCTTCTCCCTATCCCAACCATAAACCCCCACCTCTTTCTCTCTCCCCTCCTACTCATGCCCCCTCTCTCCCTCCCCTACTCCCCCTAACCCTAACCCCCCCCTCCCCCTACAACTAACCATCACCCATCTCTCTTCCTCTTTCCTAATCACACTATTCCCTACCACTAACCACCCCATCTCTCTCTCTCTCTACCCTAACTCCCCCTCTTCTCTCTCTCCCCGCCCCCTACCCCTAACTACCCCCTCTCTCTCTCCTACTCCTACTTCTAACTACTCTCTTTGTAGCCCCTCTTCTCCTCACCTCATCTATCTCTCCTTCTATATCATCCCCCCTATGCCTATAACCTCATCCCCTCCCTTTAGGTCTCTCCTCACCCCATCCATAACCTCCACGTCTCTCTCATATCCCATAATTTTAAAAATTAAATCCAAATTAAAATATTTAAACCATTTTCCAAATAATAACAAATTTTTTAAATTAAAAACAAAATTAGTATTTCATATATATAAAACAAATTTATAAACTATTTTCAAAACAATAAGCATTTTTTAATTTAAAAATCAAAACTCTTACATAATATATAAAAAAAAAAACAATTTCATATAGAACTTTTTCAAAACAAATCATTAAAAAACCATTTAAATATAAAAGTAAAAAGACAATTCCCTAAACTTCAAAGGTGAAAATAATTATACAATATAAATAACTTCCCTAAACTTATATTAGGTTAAAGATATATTTGATACCGTACTCCACAACCGAACATTCTAGGCCTACTTATCCTGTTTGAAGGATTAGATTGCATAAGAAATGGCATATTTTAAAGCTTAAAAACAATTTCAAATCCAAGCTAAGGTGAATCACACTGATTCGATAGGCTGCATGCGCTGGACTAGGCTCCCACCCTCACAATTTTGATCATTTCAGGAGCAGGTCTGGTAGGAAAAGGCATAGTTGTGGGTCATTGGATAGGCTACCACTCCTACCCATGCACATGAAATGGAGAGGCTCGGGAGTTGAACTCGATATATTGTAGCAAAGATAGATAAATTGAAAGAAATTCATAATAGATTCGGATTCATCACATGTAAATTGTAAGAAGTACATAACAAATTCAGATTCAGATTCATCACATGTGTTGTTTGTAGATAGCAAAAGAAATAATGACTATCTATAATATCAGTATAAACAGAAATAGAAAAAAAAAAAATTTCATACTAGCTGAACTAATTTCTTTTAGGATAAGAAGACAAATATCAATTAACCTAACAAAACTAAAGACCAAAGCAAAGAGTACCTGTAATGAAAATTGCGGAAAAAGATTCCATCTATTGGCCTGGGGCGATCCATCCACTGAAAGCGGCGTCCTACGAGCTACGAGCTCTTATTACAGGCTATTTCAAGGGAGACCGACTCCGCAGAAGGGTCTAGATCCTTCACACTGCCCCAGACAGTGGAAAAGCCCTAGTGCAGAGACAAGAACAAGGGCCATGGCAATGTCAATAAAAGTGTAGGTCAAAACTCAGGGATCAGACGCGCTTTGGACGAAGGGAACACTGAGGATACACTTTGCATTTTTTATGTTCTTGGGGCCAAACTCATTAACCACTCTAGCGGCATACAAACACACGAAATAGAATCATTTGAGTGCGGCATACAAACACGTGAAATAGAAGCATTTCAAACTTGTCTCAGTTTCATATTTTTGTAAATGTCCGCCAGCGTGTTGGTAATGAGCTTTCTAGACAGGTGGTCGGATCTAAGCGTTCGCCTTTATAAGCCGAGTCCAGGGAAGTATTCACCACTATGCGAATCCAGTCTTACTTGGTCTGTATGCCAGGGAACAGGGGTGGGCTCGAAACAAACTCTGATGTATTCTTAAAATAATTTGACACCAAATCTGGCCAGAGAGCCAAAGAGTCGAGCTGCTACTGAAATATGCCGAGACAAGTGACGGCGGAGGAATTACTGGAAAACTCAAAAACAGAGGCATCTTTCAAATCTTGAGCAAATCCTATGCCAATTATAAAACTCCGCAACGTCTCACAGTAGTCGGCTTTATTAATAGTCGGTTTACAGGTAGACTTGTCCCATGGCAACTGACGGACATTCGACATCGATCATAAAACTTTCAGCGCCCTGGTAACCTGTTCGTCTATAGAGCCTGGGAACCTGGTCATTTGCACTTCTTTAAGAGCCTTCACAATCATATAGCCTGCCATGCAAACAATTCATAGCCAACAAACGCAGAAACTGCTTTGAAACAGTTCATAGCCAACAAAAGCATAGACTGCAACACAAACACAAAGAAAGTTCAAAGAAAGAAATTATTTTCATGCACAGGGAAAGGCCACAATCTTGATATATCAAGCAGTGGAATGGCGGTTTTGGTAAAGCAACGGCTACAATTTTCAATAGCGAATCAATGCCCCCACCCTTTAAAAGTCACTGTCAATGTCAGAGAATAGTTGATTTTGTGATCGATGTCAAATTATATTCTTCCACTTGCATCTGGAAACACTTATATATTCTATTTTATTCTGGAAAGAGCTCAAGATGTGTCAAACGGTTATATATTCACGGTTGAAGAGATAAACCATTATATATAGGTAGCATAGTTGGTAAGATTTTGTGGAAATATTTCAAAATAGTTGTTACTTTAGTCATAATTTTCCATCAACAAGGGACAATCCAAAGCAATTCATTTTTTGAAAGATTGTTAACAAACACTAGAATAAATACAAATGTGGATGGTTAGCATGGTTTCATGTCACAAACATATGCATCTACTGATTATGTACGATGTGGTACTTTCAAGTTAGAAATTTATTTATTTCTAACAAATACAATGTTCAATCTACACAAGAGAGGCATGCTTAAAACACTTAATACTACTATTGCATGGAGTATTTGAAACATTTTCTATTGTCGAAGATAAAAACCATCTCAATTGCAAATGTACACTACAATTTATTTTGATAATTACATTGCTATACCATGATACATCAAAGATCCAAGGATTCTAAGAATAACACCTATTGCTAAAGGAAATTGTAAATAGATCTCATTGCATATGGATTGGGCTCTCAGTATACACAAATCATAAGGTTTGAATTTAGAAAAGACAACAATTGATATTGGTAATCTCCAAAGATACAATGTTTAATATTCATAGGAATTTCAAGAGTTAAAGCCATATATGGTTCAAGGATATCACCACCATTTACATTTGAAAGGTGTGCTTAGATGATTCAAAGTGCATATGCTACAATTACATTTGAAAGGTACATAAAGATGAGTCAAGGTGAAATGCTACATATGTTAAAATTATGAATATAAGTTATATTGTGACAACTAATAATAGGCATAAAAAAAAAGTGACATTTTTCCCACAACATATTTTCATATTTTTCAAGAACTATAACTTTTACTTTTGATAAATAGCTTGTGCACTAATCTTAAACTTGGATATCAAAAACTCATTAATCTTTCCTTTGACCATTATAGAAAATATTAATTGGCTCAACTTAGAGTATCTTCAATGCATTTCATAAAAGGAGATGAATATCCAATTGAGGTTCCAATTTTGAAATATTTTAGGGTATATTTATGAAATGACATGATGGTTGTTGTTACTAGATGTTTAGACTAAAAATTATTGTGCTGCGGGGTGTTTATTAAACACCAAGGAAAGAGAATGACGACATGGTGGATGTATCATATCAGTACTCCTTTCCTTTGAGGAAGGTGTAGACCCTATTCCTATCACATTAATGTGAAGAGAAATGTTTCACTACAACTTACGAGGAGACTTTGTCAACAACCATATTGACTCATACTCACATTACTAAGAAAATTTGTCAACAACCATCTTGACTCATACTCACATTACCACCTATAGGCCTAGTCCCATTCTACATTATGTTATATCTGTGTGTTTTGGATTTTTTTTTATGATGAATAACTCTTTATACAAAAAGTATCCTCACATTGGTTGAGAAGAATGTTTCACAAAAAGTATGGTGCCTCCTACTAACATACTAACGTGTCGTTGAAGTTCAGTCTAACATAGTTGGAGGATGAGGAGTTTGATAATCTACTGAAAAGAAAAGTGGGTCGTTATGATACCTCTCTTATGGAATCAACAAATAAAATTTCAAGTCTTTGAAGAACATTGTTGTAGCATAAGGCCCATCAAAAAAGGAGTTAGGGTGATACACAACTAGTACGTTTCCAAATGAATTTTTTAATGATCAAATTAGGACACTAGGATAGAGGAAAAGGAAGTTACTCATTGATAATGGAATCACCTAGATGCTTAAAGCAATCAAACTAGGACACTATGATAGAGGACAAGGAAGTTACTCATTGATAGAGAAAGCACCTCGAGGCTTAAAGCAAGCATTATGGATCTCAAAAGAAAATTAAAACACCAAATTTTCTCACCAATCATACAATCATAGAAACCATGTCAACACTATATGGGAAATAGAAAGGGAAGAGGAAATCTCAACTCATAGTTTTTAAGGGTATTGTGTATTTGGAAGTGGATTTTTTTTTTAAATTTTGAAGAAGAGAGGGTTTCTATCATAGAGATAGTTAAAATGAGCTCTTTCTTCCCATGATTTATGAAAGAGAAAGACAATGATCAAATAATTGAAGATTGTTTTAAAGGAGAGTTGCAAGCTATAATGCATAACTTCTAGAAGTCTAAAAGTCATGGCGAAATTGTTGGAAAATTGATTTTTTTTATTTGCTATGAGTTGTTAAAAGATGATTTGTTAAGCGTAGTTGAGGAATCTAGGAGATATAGGAAGATGTCCCTTTCCTTCAATTCAACCGTTATTCCACTTATTCGAAAGAAGGGAAATATGGGGTCTTTGATGAATGCATACCTCAATAACTATGTAATTGTATTTACAAGAGTATAGCTCAAATTATAGTTAAGAGAGTTATGGGAGTAAAGCATATCCTATCAAATTCAATATATAATGCATAATTTGGATCCTCTTCAGGAGGCAAATTCATGATACAATTGGGGTTTCACATAAGAGCTTACACTCTATAAATACCAAGTTCTAAGTTCTTAGCAATCGTGATGAAGTTAGACCTATCCAAGGCTTGTGATGAAGCTAGTTAGCTTTATTTAAGATTGATGCTAATCCACCTACGTCTCTATTTTCATTTTGTTGATTGTGTGATGAATTGTCTATATACAATATATTTTTCTATACTCATAAATGGTTCAAAATTAGAGTTTTTTACATTAGAATCGAGGCATCTAGCAAGGATGCCCCTTATCCCCAATATTATTTATGAAAGTAGTAGATGGGATAAGCAAGGCACTATTGGAGTCAAAAAAATCTAGGATAATTTTAAAGGTATCCATCTTGGATTATTTAAATCTCTATCTCATTTGTTGATGATGTGCTATTATTTTGTAATGGCTCCAGGAGGGGAATTGTTAAATTATAAAAGATAATATATTTTTATCGTAATACCACTTGCATCAAGATAATTTTCTTTTAACCATGGGAACAACAACTTCCCAAGGGTATATCCAACATCCCGCAAGCCAGCTATACCAGTAACTTGTGACTCAACAAGGGCCAAGACATCGCGAAGCCCACCGGGGTGAGCCTCTATCCTAGGGGTCACCTACCCCTCAAGCCTTGTCACAATAGGACAATGTGAAACCCTACCCCCCGCTGGTTTTGAACTTGTGACCTCCACAAAGATAACACATGTTCTTAACCATTAGGCCCACTCAGGTGCTCACATCAAGATAAATTTTCAATAGCGAATGCAAAAAGAGCGTCAAGGAAAAAAGGAGAGAACCGGGGCATTAGCAAAACCACCTCCCTGGAGTAGGAAGGTCAAGTTGAGTGTGCAAGTCTCGCATGTATTTTAATTGAATTTCCTACCTTTTGCTATGAGATAATATCAAAAGAATGGATTGAATGAATACACTCTTTATTCAACAAAAAGCATGAGCTCTCCATTTCACTCAACTTGCAGCTTGCTTGCTTCTCGTGGTCAACTAAACTAACCACCTTGGAAATCAATCCCAAAGATTGATTTCTGCTCAACTAAATTAGTTAGGAAGCTTCTCATGGTCGAGTGATGTAGGCTCAATCCCAAAGATTGAGATTGATTTATTAGGACATCTCAATGAAGCCTGCCTCAATCGGTTGACCAAGAAGCTACCATATTTCAAATTATTTCTTGAGATCCCTCATTGGATCACCTACAAACCAAGTCTATTTTTTTGACCAAAGACCGAATACAGTGAACGTGATGAGTGGTTTACCCCATACTACCTTAGGACACTGATAGCATATTGAATGGTGGGTGTGATGTAGTGATGTAGATGATTAGTAAGCATGCAAATTACCCATGATTTAGTGATGTAGATGATTAGTAGCTTCAACATTAAGTTATTCTATGTCCCTGTGAGTGTGCCATGTCAACATGTACCTTTTGGGTGGAAGTAGGGTTCGTAAATGGACCATTTGAAACATTTCAAAACATTTTCTATTGTCCTATATTCTAGACCATCGCAATTCCAAATGTACACTACAATTTATTTTGATCATTACATTGGTATACCATTAGACATCAAAAGTCCAAGGATTCTACCAATAATACCTATTGCTAAAGAAAATTATAAATAGATCCCATTGCATTAGGTTTGGGCTCTCATTATATACAAATCATAAGGTTTGAATTTAGGAAAAACAACAATTGATATCAGTAATGTGCAAAGAGACAAGGTTTAATATTCATAGGAATTTCAAGAGTTAAATCCATATATGGTTCAAGGATATCACCACCATTTACATTTCAAAGGTGTGCAAATATGTGCAAAGATGAGTCAAAGTGCTTATTCTACAATTACATTTGAAAGGTACATCGATATGAGTCAAGGTGCAATGCTACATATGTTAAAATTATGAATATAAGTTATATTGTGCCAACTAATCATAAGCACAATAAAAAAGTGACATTTTTCCCACAACATATTTTCATATTTTTCAACGGCTATAACTTTTACTTTTGATAAATAGCTTGTGCACCAACCTTAAACTTGGATATCAAAAACTCATTAATATTTCCTTTGACAATTATAGAAAATCTTAATGGGCTCAGCTTAGAGTATCTTAAACGCATTTCATAAAAGGAGATGAATATCTAATTGAGGTTCCAATTGTGAAATATTTTAGGGTATATTTATGAAACAACATGATTTTAATTGTTACTAGATATTTATACTACAAAGTATTCCTAAAATTGTTCACGAAAATCTCTTGAAGTTCTAAAGTGAAAAGTGTTTTATAGTAATTACTCATATTTGTACTTCTTCTTGGTTAGGTTAGACACCATATTGTTTCATTTAAGTATAAATTATATATTTCAAGCATTAAGAATGTGTTTGAAATATTCAAGAAGACAATACTCAAGGTGTTTTGATATTTATGTGGTAGTTGTTTGGATTGGATAATGTCACTCTTTTATATAGATCCCCACATCAAAAGGAAAAACCATGCTTTTGTTCAAACCAGTATGCATACCTTCAACTTGTTTTACAATTATTCCAAAACTAAGAAATGTGCATATATTTCAATATACTATTTTTCATGCATGATCAAAAGTTTACATATATGTGGGTAAAGTCTTACAAAAGGATAGCATAGTTTAATCATATTCTCAATTCAAGGACAACCATTAATATTAAGGCATGCATTAATTTTGTTTTGATGGAATGGATCTCTTGAAAAACATTGTTGATTATAACTTGTTAATATAGAATAATTAAACCAATAATAATCCTTCCAATTAAAATATAATTATCTATCTTTCAAATTTGATTTCTGATAAAAAACTCACTACTAATTTTTTTTTTATGAAATGGATCTCTTGAAAACCATTGTTTATTTTAACTTGTCACTATAGAGTTCAGTTAAACCAATAATAGTCCTTCCAATTAAAATATAACCTTGTCTTTCAAATTTAATTTCCAATAAAAACCACACTACTAATTTGAGATATGAACTACTTGTGAAGCCTGCCTTACCTTCAATATTATGTACAATAATGATAGTAACACATAAATATAAAAAATGGGAACTTCGCTGCTTTGAGATACGAATGATCTCTGTATGCTTGCCTTAAATATGTTTTTTGGTTGATAATTATCACATATCAATGATACTCCGATTGTTGAGATATATAAGAAAATGTGGTATAAACTGTGTAGTTTCTCTACGCGTGATCTCAGGTAACTTGTCTACTCGACAATAGATATCATAAAAGTAGGGGATTCTTTGGGTTATGAACCATCTGTGGGTTCCTGATAATTTAGCTTGATAGTTTTGGGATATGAACCACCTATGGAATCAAATATGTTTTTTGTAAAGTGATTAACTGCTTTGGGATATGAACCACTTGTGAAATCCTGCCTTAAATTTGTTTCTTTTGTTAAGAAATACACATTTCAATGAATCCTAGATACTTGATAGATCCAAGAAATTTCTATGCATGATCTTGGTGGGGTATTTTTTCCTCAACATCATAGAGGCGGAGGATGATGTGCGTCCATCACTTTACCACTTTACCATGAAAGACAAATTGTCATTCTTTCATTCCCCATTTGCAAGCTCGAGTAAAATTTGGTGAATTCAATCCCATCGCACGAATACATGAAGAAGGAAGGCATTCAATAAGTATTTGGCAACGCAACATTTAATGTCGTTTCTGAAAGGATATGAATAGTTGGATCTAATCCAACGATCAATCCAATGGTTCATATCCCACAATAGCAATATTAAATGTTGGATTGTGGGGTGTTTATGAAACACCAAGGAAAAAGAATGACGACATGGTGGATGTATCATATCGGTACTCCTTTCCTGGGAGGAAGGTGTAGACCCTATTCCTATCACATTAATGTGAAGAAAAATATTTCACTACAACTTGAAAGGAGACTTTGTCAACAACCATCTTGACTCATACTCACATTAATAAGAAAATTTGTCAACAACCATCTTGACTCATACTCACATTACCACCTATAGGCCTAAGCCCATGCTACATTATTTTATATCTGTGTGTTTCGGAATTTTTTTTATGATGAATAACTCTTTATACAAACAAAAACCTCACATTGGTTGAGAAATATGTTCCACAAAAGGTATGGTGCCTCCTACTAACATACTAGAATGGCGTTGAAGTTCAATCTAACATAGTTGGAGGATGAGAAGTTCGATAATCTATTGAAAAGAAAAGTGTGTCCTTATGATGCCTCTCTTATGGAATCAACAAATCAAATTTGAAGTCTTTGAATAACATTGTTGTAGCATAAGTCCCATCAAAAAAGGATTTAGGGTGATACACAAGTAGTAGGTTTCCAAATGATTTTTTTAATGACCAAATTAGGACACTAGGATAGAGGAAAATGAAGTTACTCATTGATAATGAAAGCATCTAGATGCTTAAATCAATCAAATTAGGACACTATGATAGAGGAAAAGGAAGTTACTCGTTGACAACGAAAGCGCCTAGAGGCTTAAAGAAAGATTTGTGGCTCTCAAAAGAAAATGAAAACACTAAATTTTCTCACCAATCATACAATCATAGAAACAATGTCAACACTATATGGGCAATAAAAAAAAAGGAAGATGAAATATCATCTCATAGTGTTTAAGGGCATTGTGTATTTGGGAGTGGAATTTTTTTTTTAATTTTGAAGAAGAGGGTTTTTATTGCGGAGATAGTCAAAATGAGCTCTTTCTTCCCATGCTTCATGAAAGAGAAATATAATGATCAAATAATTGAAGATTGTTTTAAACGATAGTTGTAATCTATAATGCATAGCTTCTAGAACTCTAAAATTCATGGCCTAATTGTTGAAATTTTGATTTATTTTATTTTCTATGAAGTGTTAAAATATGATTTGTTAAGGGTAGTTGAGGAATCTAGGAGATTGTTGGCAGGCGGTTTGGTAAGTTAGCATCACAGCTTCGTGGATGATGTGACAAGTCAGGAGATACCGTGGAAGGTGGAAAGCTGGGCACGAAGGGGATTATTTTATGTAATTTTGGGTCAAATGTACCGCATATGTGGGTTTTGGGGTCATTTGGACCATGCTAGTTAGTTTTTGGGTCATTTGGATGATGCCAATTAGTTTTTGGCTCATTTGGACCTTGTTAGTTAGATTTCGGGTCAGTTGCTCGAAGTGTCGGTTAGGAAGTTGTTAGTAAGTGGACAAGCAATGTAAAGGCGGAAGCCTATATATAGTCATAGAGTCATATGTGTTGGATAGTCTAAATCGGGATCTGATCTTGGTATGCATCTGTAATTGTGTATTTGAGATCAAGAGTTATTTATGAGATCTTTATTTTGCGGAGATATGGTATCTGGGTTTTGCGGAGTTAATATGATATGACAGAGCTGTTTTGTGAAATCCCTGTGTATCTTATATTCACTTATGGTAATGCATGTTGCGATATATGAATAATGCTATGTTTTCTTGCTGCAATTAATGCTTTATTGTTATATTTGTTGCGATGAATATTTATGTTGAATGATGCTATGAATAAAAATGATGTCGAAGTTAAATGCATAGTTTTACTTCTGAAACGTTGCAATAAGTTAACTAACTGGGATGCAACATCCTCCTTCATTCAGCGGAAACATAGTTCCGCCAACTCTCCCTTGAACATCTCAGGTGAGACCTCATCTTCTCTACAGGTGTTGCCGGACAGGGTTAAACCTATCTGGGCTGGTGCTTAGGGAGATCGCAGTGGATCGGGTGTCTACAATGAGTGGAACCCATGTCGATTGGGTTTGAGTCAACAAATGGTTCCATTGTTGGGATCGTGTGGAAAGTGAAAGGAGGATATGTTGTGGCATCCGATGCAACTGGAGATACAATGCTGGTTCGATCAGAAGTTGCAGGATTTCGCTGAAGAAGAAAGTCGAAACACTCGACTGACGGTAGATCAGTGGGTGGAAAGGTATATTCACGACAGTCAGCACGAATATTTTTTCTGTGAATTCCCGGTCATTTTGTTTGAGTGTTTGGAAAATTTGACCTTTTGGAAGAGGAACTTCTGAGGCAGTGAACCTATGACCTGGACCCTAGAGTTAATCCAAGAACTGCAGGAAGTCGACAACAAAGCGCCATGGGCTGTCGAAGTGTGGCTCGATAGCATCTTGGAAGGGTATATAATTGAATTTGTAGTTGATACGCAAAATTCTTATAGTGAAGCTGAAAGATATTTCTTCCACGAACCCCGGGGAAGGTTTATACTGTAGCTCCAAATATCCATTAAGATGCTTATTTGTGAGAAGGGTATATTGAAGATGCATCTAGATCAGTAAATAGCCTGGTGGCCAGAGGCCATGGGTATCACGACAGCAGGGGGGCAATACATGGAATGCGAAGGGGTAGATGGGTGTAGGTCATGATGAGACTGTGAGAAAAGGAGAGGAAGAGAGTGGTCTTACAAGGGGAGGAGCGAAGTTTCGACAGGAAAAGAGGTAGAGGATAGGACAAGGTCCTACTACAATCGAACCACAAGTTCGTGAAGGAAGACCACATGGGATGAAGTGACCTCACAGTTCGAACAAGGACAACTAGGATATTCCCAAGATAGAGGCAAGACCAAACCCCAGTAGCAACATACCCAAACCTCTGCTCACTATCTGTCAACCAGTAATAAACACAACTTAGAATCCACGAGGTCAACAAAATTTGATTGCTAGTAGTTCAACGACTGCAGGAAGGAAGCCCAGGATGGTGGGCGAGGACACTAAATTGCCACTGTTCCATGGGAATGGAATAGATAATCCCGAGAAGTACTGGTTTTTATGTGAAGCAGTATGGATTGTAAAACAGATCATTGATGATAACTCTAAGAAAGGATAGTTAGCAACAACTCTATGAGGTCGCGCATTAGACTAGTTTATGAAGTTTGTTCTAGTCCCTACAGGAGCTCCAGAGAAGACACTAGATGATATCAGGAATGGATTGACTGCAGAGTTTAAGAAACCCAAGTCCGAAGCACAGTATATTACAAAATTGAAATAAATTAAGCAGTATCCCAATGAAACGGTGTGGGATTTTGACCAACGGTTTAAGACGCTGATGGAGAGGGTTAGTTTTGATATGAGCACTATCCAACATAAAGAATGGTTCATCACGAAACTGCTCCCGCACATTCAACTACCATTAATGCAACAGAACATTACAACACTCGGTGAATCTCTAGAGATTGCAATGTGGTTGGAGGCGTCACCAATTGGTGAAAACGCAGCTAGGATGTCACAGATACAGACACAGCTGGCTAACTTGACCATACAGCTACAAGATCTGAAGAATGGCAAGGAGCAGCGCAAAGAAGTATGGTGTACGCGATGTCGAGGGGAAGGGCATACGAAAGATAACTTCCCTGACTTCCTCAACTATTTGGTTTCAGGGGCACCAAACCCGTTGAATGGTGGTGGCATGCTGTGGTGTCATGTTTTCTAGGTATATGGGCACCACGATGAGGAGTGCCAGTACATGCAGAAGATGGTCACAAAATCGATGAATCTGTATTATACATTCTGTAAGTCTATGGGACATGAAGACAAAGACTGCCGTGCATATGGGTTGCTTCATGAGAGAGCATACAATGCATTCTATGTGAAGGATGACCAGCGTGTCATACAACAACTGCAACTGCAGCCACAAGTAGTCCAGCTGCTACCTCAACCATAGGTGCAGTTTGTACTGCAGCAGCAACCACAACAATTTATGCCGCAATATACTCTAATGCAAATGGCTCCACAATAGCCACAGTACGTTCAGCAACCGCAGCATGTGCCACAAGGGAAAGGTATGCAACCAAATCCTATGCAGCAATAGTACAATCAACCACAGTACCAACAGCAGGGTGGATTTCAGGGAGGATACCGGGGTGGACGTGGCAGAGGATTTGGTCATGGAGGAGGATGAGGAGGTCACGGACCTGTTCAGTGCTATCACTGTGCAGTATGGGGACACTACCAATGATATTTCCCACTACTGCAGATGCAGTGTACATTTTTCTTTGTCACAGACCACACAGTGGAGAACTCACTGTAGTTAATTGCACGATGGCAAGTAGGGAATGTTCCACAATTGCAGAATCAGAAGCAGGCACAGTAACCAGTATAGAATCAGGTGCAGCAACCGGTGCAGAACCAGAGCCAACATCCAATTCAGAATGCTAATCAAAATGTGAACCAACCAAGGAATCCGTCACCAAATCAGAATTAGGGTGCGAGTGTTGCGACAATTTCTGCGGAGTCTAGACCACAAGATGCGACTATTGTAGTTATTACTCATGAAGGTGCAGCGACTGGAGGGGATAGTTCACATCTGCTCATTCGATTGGCCAAGCAGAAGAAGGTATCATTTGACATTGAGTCTGAGTGCAATACATTCTTTCAGGCACGTCGTGCGATGGACCAAGATCGCAGTAAAGCTATCATTTGCGACATACCCCCTGTTTTTTATGCTACTTCATAGGGAGGTCCATCAGCACAGTCTGGAACCTTGCAGAATTTTTTTGAGAGATGTTTATTGTTGGCAAGAGATCCCGCGGCACTTGCTGAGATTGAGGGATTGTTGCAGCATCTAGCTAGGGGATGGCAGGAGTCTGCGGTAAACTCCTTACAATGGAAGAAGACAGGTAAGGAGATGCGAATGAATATCCAAATTTGGGACTACGAAGTTGATTCAATTATTATGGATCTTGGTTCAGATGTCAACATATTGACCAAGCATGCCTGGCATAAAATGGGGAGCCCCCCATTGAGCTGGTCTCATGTACAGCTTTGGCTATCTAATCATGCGAAGGTGACACCGATTGGGAGAGTTCCACGCCTGGTAGTGGACATTGAGGGAATGAAGACTTATGCCAACTTCGATGTCATCGAAGTAGTTGAAGGGGGAAGCTCTTATCCGGCGTTTCTAGGGATTGGATGGGCTAACGATAGTGGAGCGGTAATCAACTTCAAGCGACAGATGATGACTTTCGAAAACCACAATCTTAGAGTTATCACCCTATTGGATCCAAATGAAGGACGCAGATACATTGAACCAATAAAGGATGAAGATCCTAGCGGATGGGACCATGCATTCAATATTTTTGAGGATTATATTCATCCTACTGCCAATGGTGAACTTGGATGGCACAGTGACAACTCTGCGTCTTCTGAATCTGACAACGCTTTAGAACATTGGTAGAACTGCTTGCATGAAGTATCGCTCCACAAGTGTGGGTTAATTACGCAGTCTCTATGTTGTCTCATGACTGAAATAGTAACACTACAAGTATATGAGGGGCTTCCTGGCTTGTCCAACTTCCTGACAGAGTTTGAGGAACAAGTTTCAGAACCCTAGCGACTGCTGGCATTAGAAGAAGCACTGAAGGCTGCTACAGCACGCTAGTGGGAAACACATAAAAAATCAAATGATGGATGGTCGCAATGTAGGAGATTGATGATGGTTCATTTCGGCGATACCGAGGTTTACCACACGGGGAAATATGATGGTCAGAACAACCCTGACAGTCATTTGATACAGTGTCAGACATTGTGGGCATTGCAACCGCGAGATGAGTGGGTCCATGCCTTTATCCATAATTTAGATGAGATGTCACGATCATGGTATACTGCAGCCGAGTTGTGAGGAGAAATTACCACTTGGGTGGAGTTGACGGTATGCTTCATTCATACATTCAGCTTCGCGGATGCCAACCCTGATGTCAATAATGCTTTGCAACTCATCCACAATGTGGCTATGAAGGTTGTTCCAGTGGCATATCCTGTGGATTTGCATGCGCATTGCCAGATGCAATCCATGATGGAATGTTACAATATCACTGGTGGACTCGAAGACGGTGATGATCTGCGGAATGTCAATATTCTAGAGTCTGAAGGGAGTCGCGATGTGGTAGCACCTGATGCGCCAAGTGATCCAATCAGCCAGCCCTTGAAGCTCCATAAGATCAATATTGGGACAGAGGCCACTCCCAAATTCATGAATGTTGGAGATTTTTGGGATGATGAGATGATGGGAAAGGTGACTAACTTGTTGCATGAATTCCAAGACCTCTTTCCTATGAATTTTTCTAAGATGAAAGGTATTTGGGTGATTTAGGCGAGATGAAGATCCCCTTGAAACCAGATGCTAAACCAATCCGGCAGCGACCCTACCGGTTAATCCCTGCCATAAGGAGAGGGTCAAGGTAGAACTTGATTGCATGTTGGATGTTGGTATCATTGAACCGATTGAAGAGTCAAAATGGATCAGTCCTATGGTGGTGCAAGACAAGAAGACTGGTGAAGTGTGCATTTGTGTCGACTTACGAAAGTTGAATGATGCCTGGTTGCATGATCCCTTTCCGACCCCATTTACTGATGAAGTACTCAAAGGTGTGGGTTGCCAGGAGATGTATTCTTTCATGGATGGGTTCTCAGGCTATCATCAGATCTGCATTGCAAGGGAAGACCACCACAAGATGACTTTTGTGATAGAATGGGGTTGTTTTCAGTGCAACGTGATGTCATTTGGGTTGAAGAACGCACCTGCGATATTCTCGTGGGTTATTGTTGTCATGTTCTGGGATTTCATTCAGAAGTTTTTGCAGGTATACATGGATGATCGGATAGTCTATAGTTTGATCCGTTATCATCTGGCCAATCTGCGGTTGATGTTGGAGCATGGCCGACAGCACCAGATATCACTGAATTTGAAGAAGTGCATTTTTTGTGCACCGTTTAGGATATTGCTGGGTCACATTGTGTGCAAACAAGGGTTGTTAGTTGATCCATCAAAGATTGTGCTTATTTTGAGCTTAACACCACCAACTAATGTTAAGCAGTTGAGGGCGACGTTGGGCCATACCGGGTATTATGGCAAGTTCATCAGAGGTTATGTAGTGATCACCGCCCCTATGGAGAAGTCATTAAAGAAAGATACAGTGTTTTAGTGGAGGCCTGAATGTCAAGATAGTTTTGAGCTGCTAAAGGCTAAGATGGCTTCGGCACCAATATTCGTATTTCCAGACTAGAGTAAGGAATTCCATGTCCATGTTGATGCATCATCGATCGCACTAGGTGTGGTGCTAGCGCAACTAGGAGAGGGGTATCTTGATCACCCCATTTCTTTTGCAAGTCAGAAGTTGTCATCCACAGAACTGAACTACGCCACTATGGAGAGGGAAGTCCTGGCAATGGTCTATGCACTGCAAAAGTTACGACACTACTTATTGGGAGGACATTTTAAGATGTTTACAGACCACTCGGCATTAAAATACCTGGTCAATAAGCCTGTTTTGGGGGGGAAGATATGTCGCTGGATACTTCATTTTCAGGAGTTCAATTTTGAAGTGATTGTGAAGCTAGGATAGTTGAATGTTGGCCCTGATCATCTATCATGGATTGAAACAGGAGAGGAGCCAACTAACATTGAAGATGGGTTGTCGGATGCGCAACTTTTTAAGGTTGAAGTAGCTGATGGCTATTTTGAAGAAATCATTCAGTTTCTGGTAATAGGTACTGCACCAGAGGAATTCACCATGAGTCAAAAGAAGCAATTGGTGGTCAAGGCTGCAGACTTCCAGCTCATCGCAGGTGAATTATACAAGTTGGGCTTAGATGAGATATTGCGATGGTGCATTTTGCCTCATGAGAAAGGGCAGATCTTGTTAGAAGCACATGCAGGAGCAGTTGGGGGGAACTATGGTGGTCAGGCGACTTCCAGGAAGGTGCTTTGGGCGGGGCTTTGGTGGCCCACACTACACGCCGATGCGACAAACTATGCGCGGTCATGCGATGTTTGTCAGAGAACCGGGAAGCCATCCAGGAGAGACGAGATGCCACTAGTACCTCAACTAACATTGTATCCATTTGAAAAAGGGTAGTGGGCTTCGTGGGACCAATCAACCCACCTGGGAAGCGCACTGGTGCAAGATACATCATCACGGAAATAGATTATTTGACGAGATGGGAAGAGGCTGCACCGGTCGTAGATTGTTCCATGGCCACCGCCGCATGGTTTGTTTTCGACAACATTGTCACTCACTTCAGCTGCCCCAAAATATTGTTGAGTGATCAAGGAAGCCACTTTCTCAATCGCACCATCAGCGCATTGACGAAGGAACTGCAGATACAGCACAATAAGAGTACGCCATATCATCCGCAGGAAAATGGCATGATGGAAGCTTTCAATAAGATATTGGAACATGTGCTGACAAAGGTGTGCAACGCGAACCGTGATGACTGGGATCTGAAAATCCCAACAGTCTTCTGGGCATATCGCACCACATGTAAAAGGTTGACGGGACAGACACCATTCAAGCTGGTGTATGGGAAAGAAGCAATTATGCATACATAGTACATCGTTTTGAGTTTGCGCATCGCAACAGTAATAGGTATGGATGTTGTAGCAGCATTAAAGGAGCGGTTAGCGCAGTTAGTACAATTGGAAGAAGATCGCTTTATTGCAATATTCCACCAGGGTGTGGAGAAGGATTGCCAGAAGGCTTGGCACGATCGCCACATAAAAAACAAACAATTTCAGCAGGGTGACTTGGTGCTATTGTATGACAGTAAGTTTATGAAACATCCAAGAAAAATGCAGATGCATTGGATTCGTCCATATCGCATCAGTAGCATCACTTCAGGAGGCGCAGTACATTTGCAGCAGTTGGACAGAGCTATGATCCCAAAATTGATTAATGGTAGCAGGTTGAATCCCTACAGGTCGGGCTTGGAACAGCAAGATGCCTGAGTCACATCGGGAAAAAAAAAATCTAGGTTGAATGGTGGCAGGATGGCACACCGAAAGGCATAGGAATGCGCAGGCAAGGAAGCTTGTGTTGTAATTTAGGAGCAGTCTACAACAGACGTAGGATTGCGACTAGGTCAAATCAGTAATAAATGCAGGAAGTGATAGGCAATTAATTAACGATGCTTTCAGGAATGATGAGCATTAATGATGGATCTGGCCGATCGGTTGACAGGATCAACAGCGGATTTGGGTCATTAATACAGAATTTAGTCTAAGTTAATGCAGGCTTTAGTGATGATTACGAAGGATCGGGTTGGATGCTATAAGAACGGGTCGAAGCTGGTCGGAAGGCACCAAGACAATTCAATCACCAAATGTGCAAGATTGGGCAGGGTTGCAGAGTGTCATTGCTGACTGTTGAGATAGTTTGTGAGTCGGGCAAGGTTCAGTTGAACTTGTGGAGTGCGGTTGTTGTGAGATGAGATAGGATTGTGCATGGTGTTGTGCCATCCCTTGGAGTTTCGGAGAGTTGAGTTAGGTATGCCAGGGGAGCTGGAGACTGTTGAATTATCCAGCGAAGTAGAGTCTCCCCTCATTCCTGTTGTTGTTGAGGAAGAAGTAGATCTTGAGGAGGAAGTTTCCAACATGCTGGTTGGAGCATCAGTTATCACCAAGAATCATCGGGGAGGTCAGCATTCTGAGTCCCCGTAGAGCAAGCAGAAGCTTAGATCATCTACTGCGATGGTGGAAGAGGTTCAGGTGCAGGTGGGACAGTCTAGTCAAAGAATTGACGAGTCCGCTGCATGGGAGGGATTGTCTGCTGTTGACATCCCTCGGTATGTCCCCCCTAGTCGGCTGGGTGCACCACCTTGCAAGGTGAACAAAAGTCAGAGGTATACATTGAGGACGCCAGCGCTCCTTGCCGGAAGGGATTGCTCTGTTGATATTGTGTCGGCATTGATGCGCCTCAAGTATGATGATCATGATATGGTGGCATATCCAGAAATTAGGTCGGACCCCTATGTGCCAGGGTCACAACTCATCGGTAAGATGATTCCGAGAGACTGGGCATGGGGCTTGAACCAGGCCGGATTGTTGGGGCTCATTAACATGCCACATTTTGGGTGATTAATAGAGGTTAATGCTTGCGTGAAGCAGCTGCTGGCCTGCTTCCATGGCGGTTCATTGTGGCTAGACACAGAGATTTCGGTCACTGTCGATCTGATTGCGAGCATTACCGGGTTGCCCAAAGATGGGGTAGACCCGTCACAATACTTTCTAGGGAAGGAGAATGACAAAAAGAGGGCGGCACAGTTGGTTAAGCGCTATGGCTTGGAATGGGATGGCTAGGGTTATCGCACAAGCAGTATCAACGATAAGGTGGTTCTCACAGGCGCAAAGATATTATCTTGCAAGGTGGTCCAGGGCAGTCGGCCTAATCAGTGCAATTCAGGGATCGTGGCATGTGCAGAGCAATGCGCGGTAGGCATCTAGATGAATTGATCCTTATTTTTGCTGAACCAGTTGGCGGAGGATGCCATCACTATCGAAGCTGGGAATGGCTCCTTCACATATAGGTGGCTTTTAATGTTGATTGCACTCGTTGCCTGGAAGGAGCCTAGCACCTACCAGGGTATGGAGGTTGTCACTGCGAAAGAGCGTTTGGGCGTGCGATATCAAAACTTGTGGTGCGTACATGAGCAAGAGCGACTTCAGGATTATGCATTACAATTTTGGCTTTATTTGGAAATGCTCTACGATGCAGCAATAAAGGTGCCTCGGTTATCTGAGGAAACCACAACCAAGTTTAAGCTGATTATGGTGTTTGTGATTTGGTTGCACGCTATTTATGTGCAAGCCAGATGTGACCCAACCAAGAAGTGGTTGTTGACCCCTTATAAGGTGATGATGGAAGCGCTGGATGCTATTGTGAATGATTGGCAGTCCGAATGGCGAGAACCCGTGGCGTTAGCAGAGATTGAGGATGGAGTAACGGCGACAGGCCCTAACAATCGACTATCGGCACAAGACCAACAAATTCACCATGACTCAGATCACGAATCGACAAGGACCCCGATGGATGATGAAATTTATCGGGACATTGAGAAGAATAGGACGAAGGCACACCATGAGCATGGTACGATCAGTGGGGTATCACCAGCCATGGAAAATCAGTTGGGATGCCTCATTCACGTAGTTACTCAGGAAACCAATACGACTGCTCGGCCCATGATGGGGAAGGTGGATGAAGGTTTCCATGCGGTCATCGCCCGCTTGGATTCCTTGTGTGATATCATCTTGAAGAAAGCACCCAAGGGCACAGCAGTGTAGGACATTGGCGCAATCGGCATTGAGTTGCGGGTTCGAAATGTTCAAATTCTGTTAACTGCGATTGCGATTGATGATGCCACTCTCAAGACAATGCTACAACAGTTTGAAGATTGACAATTAATATCAATGCGTTGTCCTCACCAACGTTGGTGTGCATACAAGCGATTGCCAGTCAGGAACTGGCGAATAGAGAAAGTGACGTATGGAGTCAACTAGTACGGTCACAGGAGGCAGATGCAGCGGTTCGTAAGGAAGTTGAGGATCTCAAAGGGAAGGCCACGGTAGTGTGGAAAGTGGTTGATGAGATTAAGGAGACAATGAAGAGCCTCCGGGTCGAGAAGGCTATTGAGATCACAGAGCTGAAGAAGGAACAGGATCGGTTGACTGTGGAAAAAACAACCTTATGGGAAATTCAAGCACGGTTGGAGGCGGCCATCGATGAAGCCTGTCACCATGTCTTTGAGCCAATAGCAGAGTTATATCCATTCGAGCGAGCGCACAAGTTGGGGGCTATTATCGCCAAGTTGCAAGAGGACAATTCTATCTTAACCCATGCCCTGAAGCCCAACACACCGCCGGAGGTAGTCACAATACGAAAGAGTGCCATTGAAGAATTGGTGACTCAGCTAGCCCAGTTAGAGCAGGAGGCAACAAGGATCACTGCGGAGACTGCATTGTTTTGGGGCAGCATCATCCAGGATGAGCCGCTAGAACAGTTGACCAAGCAATGGGGTGAGGCAAAAGAGAAGCTAGCTACACTGAAGACCGCCATGTGCACCATGGTACCGGTGGTGCAGGTATCTAAAAAGGGAGATATCAAGGACTTGCAACAACAAGTTTCCAAAGCCAAAGAACGACATAAGTAGCACTCTGCACAGTTGGACAAGTTTCAGGAAATTGGTGTCGAGCTTAATGCCACCGCTGATTCTGCACTCCAGGCAGTCCAGGAAGCGAAGCAGAGACTTGACACACACCTGTGTGACCACCCTATGGAAACGGACCTCGATAACAGTAAGGAAATTGCTACAACAGTCCTGTAGCAAGTCAGCAAAGTCCGACAGCAGTACGAAGACTTCAGAGCCAAGACCAGTGAGTACACCATGTCCTACTGACGTGGCTCAAGAGTGAGCCGCAAGATTGTGTTGGGGACCTGTTGGAAGGCAATTTCGTAAGTTAGCATCGCAGCTTCGCGGATGATGCGACAAGTCAGGAGATACCGCAGAAGGCGGAAAGTTGGGTGCAAAGGAGAATATTTTATGCTATTTTGGGTCAAATGTACCACGTATGTGGATTTTTGGGTCATTTGGACCATGTAGTTAGCTTCTGGGTCATTTGGACCATGTCAGTTATTTTTTGGGTCATTTGGACCATGTCAGTTAGATTTCAGGTCAGTTGCTCGAAGTGTTGGTTAGGAAGTTGTTAGTAAGTGGACAAGCAATGTAAAGGTGGAAGCCTATATATAGTCATAGATTCATATGTGTTGGATAGTCTAAATCGGGATCTGATCTTGGTATGCATCTGTAATTGTGTATTTGAGATCAAGAGTTATCGGCGAGATCTGTGTTTGCAGAGTTAATATGATATGACAGAGTTGTTTTGCAAAATCCCTATGTATCTTCTGTTCACTTAGGGTAATGCATGTTGCGATATATGAATAATGCTATGTTTTCTTGCTGCAATTAATGCTTTACTATTATATTTGCTGTGATGAATATTTTTGTTGAAATATGTTCTGAATACAAATGATGTCGAAGTTAAATGCATAGATTTACTTCTGAAATGTTGCAATAAGTTAAGTAATTGAACCACAACATCCTCCTTCATTCGGCGGACACATGGTTTCGTCGACTCTCCCTTGAACATCTCGGGTGAGACCTCATCTACTCTGCAAGTGTTGCCGGACGAGGTTAAACCTATCTGGGCCAGTGCTCAGGGAGATCGCAGTGGATTGGGTGTCGACAGTGAGTGGAACCCTTGTCGACTGGGTTTGAGTCAACAGAGATCTAGGAAGATGTCCCTTGCCTTCAATTCTTCCATTATTACTGTTATTCGAAAGAAGGGAAATATTGGGTTCTTTGATGAATGCATGTCTCAATAACTATGCAATTGTATTTACAAGAGTATAGCTCAAATTATAGTTAAGAGAGTTAATAGAGTAAAGCATAGCCTATCAAAGTCAATAAATAATGCATAATTTGGTTCCTGTTCAGGAGGAAAATTCATGATGCAATTGGGGTTTCCCAGGAGGGCTTACACTCTATAAAGACCAAGTTCTAAGTTCTTAGCAATCATGATGAAGTTAGTTCTATCCAAGGACTGTGAGTTTTTTAAACTGGAATGGGGGGGGTTTCTGGCGAGGATGCCCCTTATCCTCAATACTATTTATAAAAGTAGTAGAGGGGCTAAGCAGGGCACTATTGGAGTCAAAACAATCTAGGATAAATTCAAAGGTATCCATGTGGGATGATCTATATCTCTATCTCATTTCTTGATGATCATGTGTTATTATTTTGTGGTGGGTCTAGGAATGGAATTGGTAAATTAAAAAAGGTTTTAGATTTGTATCGTGATACCACTTGTATCAAGATAAATTTTCACAAAAATTCTATATTGTAACACCCCCCATCTTTTACTTTGATTATTGACTAAGTACAAACTCGGATTTATGATTAAGTGGTTAATATTCTATTATTTTATTTTGAAAATATGCAAGATAAAACTTGAAACTTGTCCTCATGGAAGGAGAGATGTAAAAGAAAACTTTTGACATTATTAATTAAATGTTGGAGCAGTTGGAATGGACATGTTAGAACTTGATGAACCATGATCCCATAGGTGGGGAACACAATCTTGATGCTCATGATGTGGGGAAGACAAGTGTGAAGAGGTAGTATCCTTGAATGAAATCCTAAAATCTAGGAGGGAATCCAAGGCCAACAGATTCCCAAGGTGGGAAGGTTGGGCCTTGATTAATACCTAAACAAAATATTATTTATAATCATGTGTGTGAGGAATGGAATTTGTCTAGTATGCACAAGAAATTTGTTGTGTGAGCGTTGTTATGTATTAGGAAATTTCTGACAAGTGAGAGATGTGATTGAGTTAAGAAAGAGTTGGTTATACACTTACGAATGTAGAAGGACTATTTGGAGTAGTTGTTGTAGTTGGAGAGTAGGGCTTTATCCCCTATGGTTCCGTGGTTCATGCTAGGGGGTTATTTTTTAGCAAGTAAGATTGGTTGTTTAGAAGTCTATGGTTGGGTGGAACATGGTTATTCCAATTGTGTTTTCCTATAACTATTGAAAATCCGATATGTGGTTAATCAATTTGTTTCAGTGTTGTGCAATTTAAAAGTTCATTTATGTGTATATATGGTTATTTTGGTTTAGTTAGTTATTTAATTGATTTCTAAGATTCACTAACTGTAATTAAAATTATTGATAGCATATTCTTTCATAAGTAGTATCTAGAATAATTATTTCTATTGCTGTATAATTATTAGGACAACCCTAGAGTATGCTCCAATTAATTATGCATTTTACTCTTACTGGTAATGTTAGATTTGACTTATATAATATGCAATCTAAAATGTGTTTTTAGTTTAATAGTATGTCAAAAAAAACATGTCAATTATCTATAGCATAATATATTTACAAATATTAGTAAGCATCCAAAATCTATGAAATCAATGGTTACAAATAACATAAATAGTAAACTAATTAATATAATTATAAAACAAATTCTAGACCTATGAGTATTTTAAGTTATTACAAAATTAATAAAATTACTTTTTAAAAAATATTTTCAAAACTTAAAATTAAATTAATTTTTTTTAACTTATTGGCCACACTGTTTAATTAGTATGGTGTATTATGGTATATAACTTAAAAAAATAATTTTAAGTTAAAAAAATTATAAAATTAATTTTAAAAAAATATTTAAAATTTCGAAAACTTAAAACTAAATTTGTTTTTTTAACTTACTTACCACAATGTGTAATTAGTATGGTGTATCATGGTATATAACTTAAAAAACAATTATAATAGATTTATGTTAATCAAAATAAAAGTTCAATCAAATTAATTTTAAAAAAATATTAAAAAATTTAAAAACTTAAAATTTAAATACTTTTTTAACTTATTTATTAAATAAATAAATGACGCAATATTAACACAAAACCTGCAAATGCAATTTAACTTATTTAAGTAATAAATGATGTCTTCTTAAAACAAAACCTAAACCTACAAATACCTTAATGCGAAATAAAAAATAAGAAAGTTTCTTTGAATGGTGATCTCAAACACTTTGAAGATGTGTTTTAATTCATTTATTATAAAATCAAAGTGTTATTACGTGTTTTAATTCATCTTATTATAAAAATCAAAGTGTTTGTGATTAATGTTATTTAAATTTTTAATAAGTTGATTTAAAAAGAAAATTAGAAATAATTTTATATCAAAATTAATATTAGTACATTGCTAAATTTCGAAAGATATAATACAAAAAAATTCAAATTAAAAGTAATTTTCAATTATTTAAGATTTTAATTTAGAATTTGATAATTAACTATTTTTAATTTTTAAAATTTAATAATTTTAAGTTATTAATAAAATTAATTTTAAAAAATATTAAAAATTTAAGAGAAACTTAAGAGAAAAATAAGTTTTTTTAAACTTTTTCACCTAATAAATTATGTGATCTTAAAATAAAACCTACAAAAACTTATCTCAAATTAAAAAATTAAAATATTCCTAGAGACCTTTTGAATGAATTGTGATCTCACACACTCTAAAGATCTCATTAACATGATAAATCATGGTCAATTAAAGCATGATCAAACAATAACTAATTAATTGTGGTAAATTATGGTTATATGGTTCACTAAAGTCAACCATGATCAAATAATATTCAACCATATTTAACTTTGGTTAAACTTAGTCAACCATGGTGAATATAGTAATTATGGTCAAACAATAATTAACCATGGTAAAATATGGCCACATGGTTTACTAAATTCAACCATGGTGAAATAATTGGTGATCACTATGTATACTCAAAACAAGTTGGTGATCACTTCATTAACATAATACTTTATGTTGTTGGCATGTTCCTGATTGGAAACAAAAAATATGTCATAAAGGATGTGAAGTCTTAGCTATCCCCTAAATTTGACATGAAGGATCTCGGTGCTACAAACTTCATACTAGGAATGAAGATTAAAAGAGATCGTGCAAATAGAAAGACCTTGTTAAATCAAAGAAAATATGTTGAGACGGTACTACAGAGATTTAAAATGCAGGAAAGTAAGTCGGTCAAGGTCCCTATACCTGTAGGTGTAAATTTATTTGTAGATCAGTGTCCCAAGACACATAAAGAGGAAGATATGGCACGAGTTCCATATGCTAGTGTGGTTGGCAGTTTGATGTATGCAATGGTCTGTACCATATTGAACATTGCTCATGCAATGGGAGTATTGCGAAGATATATGTCAAAATTAGGGAAGGAGCAGTGGACAACTGTAAAGAGGGTCTTCACATATTTGTGTGGCTCTACATATTATGCAATTTTATACAAAGGAAGACCTAGACCAACCAGAGTAATAAATGTACATGGATTTGTTGATGCAGACTCGTCTGGGGATCTTGATCATAGAAGATATACAAGTGGGTATGTGTTTAACCTATTTGGAGGAGCTATTAGTTGGATGAGCAAGAGAGAGATTGTAGTTGCACTCTCAACTGCTGAAGCTGAATATATGGTAGCCACTCATGCACATAAAGAAGTTGTATGGTTGCAAAGATTATGTTCAGGTGTTGGGTTTGTACATAAAGATGTAAGGTTAGATTGTGACATCCAAAGTGCAATCTTCTTGGAAAAGAACCATGCTTATCATGCTAAGACAAATCATATTGATGTGCAATATCACTTTGTGAGAGATATGGTTGAAGACCAGAAGGTGATCTATTGGATAAGGTTGACACCTTGAAGAATGTTGCTAACTTATTAACAAATTTTTTCAATAAAGAGAAGTTCTCTTAGTGTAGAGAATCTATGGGCATTGATGCCCTGAACCTGTGACTTTATGAGTACATGACTCGTTGTTATGCAGAGAAAACAACAAGTGGGATAATGTTGGGTATGTGTTATATTATTTACATGTATGTGGAGGGGAGGGTGCGCCTGTCATTAGTGTGCCTGACAACTCCTCTAGAACCTTCAAGGAAACAATCGTTAGGTCGTTTCTGATACAAAAACGGCCGATAGGCCATTTTTGTCCACGAATGCAGCAAGTGCCAAATTTTTTGGGTCGTTTTCATCTATTTTGGGGGAATTTTCTAAAAATATGTAATTTAATCCCTGTTAAGGGATTGGAGTCTATTTACTAATTTGGGTTAACATATTAGGGTATTGGATGCTACACAATACCTATATTTTATTGTGAGTGATTCATAATGATAATGAGGAAAATAGGAGTTATGACTCTAGGGTTTGTTGGTTTTTCTGGTTAAGGGTTTCTAGAGTAAATCTCTGTGTAGTATGTGTGAATGTTGTGGTGTAATATTTGTTTTTCTTAAAAGAATATGTATTCTTTGCTTCTCTACATAGGTTTAAAACTTACATGTTTGTAATTTTACAGCCTTAGAAATATCCAATTCCCTTCTTCAAAACTCCTTTCACTGCGATGTTGATTTGCTTGTTGTTTCATCCTATTTTTTGACATAGCTAGGTTGTCTTTCATTAACTCTAGATCTTCTTGATGGTTCTCTAGGTCATCCTCCACAACTTGAACTTAAGATTTTCCTTTTAAGGGATATGTGATAGATGGAGGATGCTACCCATAAAGTTCCATAAATGGAGACATTTTTTATGACATATGGAAGGAAGTATTGTACCACAGTTCTACCAAAGATAACCATTTCACCCACAGTGTTTATTTACTAGATGCAGAGTAGCAAAGATATCCTTCCAAACATTTGTTCATTGTCTCAATTTTCCCATCAGATCAAGGATGATAAGATGAAATGTGATCCAACTCGGTGTCCAAAAAAGAAAAAAAAATTATTGCATGATTTTCCAATGAAAATTGGATCTCTATAACTTAGAATAATCTTCGAGTTTCCATCAAACTTTTGAACAATTTTCCATGAAGGATGTAGTAATTTTACTTGCATTAAAAGGGTGAGAGAGTGCACAAAAGTGTGCATACTTTGTGCATCTATAAACAACCACTACAATAACATTCTTCCCTTCTAACTTGGGTATACCTATGATAAAATATATTGAGACTTCCTTCCAGCAATAACAAGGTATTTCCAATGGTTGTAAAATACCTAGCCCTATTAACTCTTTCAACCTTATTTTGTTGTAAAACCAAACATTCTTCCATGAACCTTTGAATGTTCAGATTTAAGACCTTCCCAAAAAATTCCTTCTTGACCCTATGGTACATTTTTAGGAATATTGAGTGCCCACCTATAGGATGGGCATGTAATTCCAAACGGATATTTTGTTTCATTTGAGATTTCTTACATATATAAGCAATCCTTTACCATAGTGAATCATTTTTCCACACAAAAGTATCTGATACACTAGGAACCTTTTCTAGAGTTTGATTGAGCATCCATAGAGGTAGGTCATTATTCCATTCATTCCTTTCTACTACTACCCAAACAAGTAATATAATCAAAATCGCACAAAGTAATGCCTCAACATCCTCATCTTTTCTTGAGAGTTCATCTGCCACCACATTCTAGTTCCCTTTTTAATAAATTATTTCAAATTCATATCCCAACATCTTGGTTACCCAATTTTGTTTCTCTTCTGAAGATAGTACTTTTTACAAGAAGTATTTAATACTATCATGATCTATTCTAACCTTAAATTTCCTACCTATTAGGTACGGATGCCATTGCTTAAGTGCATGTAGTATTTCCATCGTTTCCTTCGCATAAATGGGTTTTTGTAAGTTCTTTCCTTTGATTGGTCGACATTGGAAAGAAAGGGACTATCCTTCTTGCATTAGAACAACACCAATTCTGTTTCCCGGTGCATCACATTCCACTTTGAAGGTTTTTGTGAAGTATAGGGTGGTCAAAACAGGAGATTTGCACATTGCCTCTTTAATTTTTTCAAAAGCTTGAGTTTTCTTTAGGGTCCAATCTTCAATAATGATGTTAGAGGTGGTTTTATTCTTCCATAGTTCCCAACATACTTGTGGTAGTACCCTGTTAAACCTAATAATCCCTTAAGATTCTTTAAGATTCTTGGGAGTCATCCAATCCATTGTGGATTTAATTTTGTTAGGTTCTACCTTGCCACCTTCATGAGATACAATATGACCCAAATAATCTACCTCCTTTACCCCAAATAATCATTTGGAAGGTTTTGCATATAGTTGTTGCTCCTTTGTATTTGTATCACCTTGTCAACATGTTGAACATGTTCTTCCCAAGACTTTCTATATATTAGTATATCATCAAAAAATACTAACACAAATTTTCCAAGGAAGGGCTTGAAAATGTAATTCATCAAACCTTGAAATGTGGAAGGTGCATTCGTAAGGCCAAAAGGAAATACCAAAAATTCATAATGACCTTCATGAGTTTTGAATGCTTTTTTTGGGATGTGTTCTTCCTTCATTCTAATATGATGATACCCTGAACAGAGATTCAACTTTGTGAAGTAAACTACTCCATGTAGTTCATATAACAATTCATTAATGACAAGAATGGGAAACTTATATTGAATGGTGATCTTGTTGATCCCTCTATAATATGGACACATACTCCATGATCCCTCCTTCTTGTGTACCATTACAATTGGTGTAGAGTAAGAAATTTGGCTAGGGCTAATAATGCCATCCTTTAACATTTCTTCAACCATATGCTCAATTTCACTATTTTTTCCATAAGGGGTATCTATAAGGTTTGATGTTAGGAGTAACACTTCCTGAATTAAGTGAATAACATGATCAAAATTTTTAGCAAGTCATCCAATTCCTTGGTGCTAGCTCCCTGAGGATTTCCCTCTTCTTTTGCTAGGTCCTTGTGGTTTTGAATCACATGCTCTACTTCCTCATCATGCTTCTTCTCATCATCCTCTTCCAACTTAGGATGGTTGATATTAGGGATTGACCAATTTGGACTAGGGGAGGACTCTTCCATAGAAATATCTAGTGAGGGTCTGTCATGAATTTATTCTAGTTCTGACTAGAGGGTGTGTTTCTCATCCTCCTTTTTTCTGCCTCATTCTTTACTCGGCCAAAATTTCTAGAGTGGAAATGGATTGCATTGAGAATCCATGCATTTGAATTCGCAAGACATGGATCATAGCTACCAACTCCTCTTCTCTATTAATTCACTCATCTCGCTCATCCTTTCTCCATATCATGATGCATTTCCATTTCTTATCCATGGTTTTGATGAGATTCTCCTCTAGGTTGTGACTCTAGAATATGAACCAAATCTCCTGCTTATTCTTTCCTATCTTCTGAATCTTGGTTGGTCCTTTCCTCTTATCTTCTCAACCCATTCTAAACAATTTGTAGTATACCTTATTTCTAAGGCTCGTGTAATCAATCTTGTTCCATAAATTCATATTAATTTTTATTTTCCACTTCAAGTTATTCACATATCCATATCGATACCCACCCATCGGGATATTTTCCCAATTCAAAGAATACTACAGCCTCCTACTATATCCAATGTCCAAACAATTCCTTAACATGAGATCCTAGAGGAGGGGAGGACAATTGATTGCATATTCAATATTATTCAAAGTATTTATCCTCTTAATGAAAAGATATTTTACATTCTCCAAGCATGCATGAACTACAGGTGCCTTGGAGCACTGATTACGCTTATAGATTTTCCAACTGGATGATTTAGGACATGGATTCTCACACATGTCCATCATGTTTCTCCCTCTTACTTTTCCATTTCTCATCATGCAGATATTATTGAGAAGTGCCATCAACAAAGTTACGTAAATGGGTGATGGTACAATTTCCCATTTACTCTAAGTGACTCTTCCTCAACCCTAGTTGCCAAATTTGATTTCTTATCTACCTTCACATTATTAAGTTTCAATATATGGAATATAGTTATCTTGTTGAAGGTCTTGAGTTCTAGGAAAATTATTCTAAAAATCAAGTTAAGTTTCATGTCTACGGGCAATGATCTATATCTGATGGTGTTAACAAGCAGTTTTGAATTCCCCCAAAATGGTTAGTGAGACAATCCCCCACTTCTTTTCTATTAGGATACCTTGAAGAAGAGATAATGCCTCTTCTCAGTTGTTTGAAGCTTTCCCAATAATCCAATAGGAGTAAATATAGGTGTTTCCTCCAGGGGAGAGAATCACCCCACCCGCACCTACCACCCTAAGTGAAGGAAGAACAATTTCATGATCAAGCCTTGATAAAGATTCTTTCATACCACTTTTGCATTATCACATTACAAGAATAAGTGTTTGGTTGTTTCTTCTTGTCCTATAGAGAATAAATGTTAGCGGACCTACAATTTGGTTTTTTTAAGTTGTCAGCAGTAAGAGTTTTCTCATGAATGAGAACCCGACAAAAAACATTTATTTTCTAGGAAATCCATAAGAGAGCCAGAGCTTATGCCACGTTCTTGAGAATGGAAGAAGAGGTAAGGAATGGACGATCCTTTCATAACCTTCCTTAATTGTGTAGCTTTCATCCATTCCCCAAAATTTAGTATATCTAGTTGAGTAACTAATAAGATAAAGACCTTGAAGCAAATAAAGAAGGTCCTTGAAGGGGTACTAAATATCACTTGGCCCTACTAAGATACTTCCCCATATTGGTCCCAATATGCGATATCATACAAATTCGTTATAGCTTTGGTAAGCATCCAATCCTTAAGATCCCTCCACATTCTTTGTAATCCAGTGGAGGTCTCCCTGGGATTTTAGCATCCCAAAGTTGATTTTTTCCCATTGTGGTGGATCAAACAAACCCCATCTTGAATCAAATTACCCACCACCATAGATTGGTTCCAAATTCCAAATCCATTTCCTTCTTAATTGAATTGATCCGAGCAGTGTGTTCTTGGGACTCTTATGTATTTCTTCCTCATAATTTATTTCCACCATGTTGGTTCTCCTGAAGTCAATATCCACAACAATTTAGATCCTCATGCGACATTCATTAGCTACAGATCTTTGATTCCAATTCCCCCATGAGAGATAGGAGCTCTTACTATCTCCTAATTAATTAGGTGGAATTTCTTTTTATTTAATTTCCCACCCTAGCAAATAAATTTTCAAATATAATTGTTAATATTGATCATAACACAAACTGAAGCAAGCAAGGAAGCACATTGTAAAATATGAATGGAGGATAGGGTAGTCTTGATAAAAATAATTTACTTATTAGATTTAACCTTTGAGATCCCCATATGCGCATTTTGGATTTGATTTTTTGAATGATATGCACCCAATCTGTTTCCTCTTAATTTTTTACGGAGATTGGTGTGCCCATATATTTAAAAGAAGACCATTTACATTTCCTTGCAAATCTAAAGACGAGGGAATTTTTTTGTAGAAGTCTAGGAGATATGTTCCAACTACATACCCTACTTTCTCTACCATTAACCATTCCTCTCAAAGCCTAAATGAACATGTTCAAGACGAATTTAAATATCTTAGCATTAATAGAATAAGATCCTTCGATAAAAATGGTGTCATCTACAAACTAAGCATGGTTGATAGGTTTTACTCCTTGTGTAATAAGGATACTAGATATATTTCTTTCCTCTTGTTCTTTTTCGAGTTTCCTATTAAGAGATTCTTCAATAATGGTATACAAAAATCGAGAAAAGGGGAAACCTTGATGGATCCCATGAGAAGCCTGAAAAAAATCTAGGATGGCCTCCCATTGAATAGGTGCATTTTATATGGTTAATAAATCCTTACCTTGAACCATTTTATAAACATAGGGTCGAATCCAAACTTATCTAATACTGCATAAATTAAATTGTGCCAAACCCTATCAAAGGCATCGGCTAAATAATTTTGTATCAACATGCCTTGGTATCCCCTCCTAGAACTAAAATTGATAGTTTCTTGAATTAGAATAATTTTATGTGATATCTTCTTCTTTACTTCAAATCCCCCTTTATTTTCAAAGATAATATTAGGGAGAACACTCTTGACTCGAGTAGCTAGAATTTTCGTTAATATCTTATATGCCACATTACATAATCATATAAATGAAGCGTGCAAAAGAAATCAGATTAGATTCATTTGAAACCCAAAATACTAGGAAAGAAAAAAAAGAAAAAAGATGAAAATTATCCTATTATACTTTCTATTTCTACATGCATACCACGAGTCGTTCTTCCTCCCTTCTATCTTAAACTATTTCTTTCTTTTGTTTCTACCTTCCACTATGAAACCTTTACTCTACACCTCTCTCTAACCTCATTCTTTTTAAATTCGTCATAAATCTTGAACATGTCCACTAGATAGAGTATGAAGTCTCACGATATTCTCTATTGATGATTCCCCAATGTCGGGTTCCTTATGAAGTTTTACACATACTAAGTGAGTGCATGTAAGTTGTACTCCATTATTTTAATAACTAATTTTGAATATTGGTAAAAAAAAAAATGGGGAACTTTAAAATTATACAATGTGGAGTTTTTAGTTATTAATAAAATTGTTTATGACAAATATATCAACAATTTTACATATTAGTTTACATATTTTTTTCCTCGAGATTTATCTTATCATTTATTTTATGAGGTTTCCTTTTATTTTTATAAATAATTTTAAGGTAGAAAATAAATTTGTCAAAGTGTACTTTGAAATGTTGGAGATATTTTACCTAATAAATTGTAATATTTATTGAATTATTTTTAACCATATTGTGATGTGATTATATATCTTGATAATAAAGAAAATGGTTTCATTATTATTAAATCGTTATATATTTCAAAAATTCAATCACCCAAAATATTACTTAGATCTATACTTCGTAAACCACATGGAATCATTAATGCCTCCCATACAAACGAGGTAAAGTGTTACTAATAAAATTTCTAAAATTGTGATAAAAACACTAATATCAATCACATCTCTAAACCCTATAAAACTTTATAAATCATCATTAATAATTTGAAAGATAGACCTCATCATGTCCTACATCAAGAGGCATGCCAAACTCCTTTTTAAAATTTAGTGAAATTCATACATCCCTCAAACTTATATTTAATAAATATAAAGTGTAGAAACTAATCATAATCATACTTTTCTTTTTACAAGATAAAACATATTTATTTAGAAAAAAGTTAAATTTAAAGTCAAACTTATCTCTATATTATTAAGCTTATTTTTTTTATAAGATATAACACATTTATTTAGGAAAAAGTTAAATTTAAGTTCAAACTTATCATTACACTCCCTAACTCATTCAATTTGTAGAGAATAAATCATCCAAATAAAATTAATACATAAAATTTAAATTTATCTAAAATTAACATACTACCCTAAATAATCTTTAGAACCCTAATCCAAATAAAATTAATGGATAAACTTAAAATTTATCCAAAACTAACATACTATCCTAAATAAACTTTACAACTTCCCATTCAATCATTGAGGCTTGCTCTAACTCCCTTTTTCATGTGCCATGACTTTCTTTCTTATAACTTCCCCTTTTAAATTTTGTGTTCAATCACTTTGCAACACTTTTTTATTTTATTCTCTTTCTTAAACTTTTTTATATTAATTGTTTCCTACACACTTAACTCTTACTCCTTTATCCTTTTAATTTATCTTTTTAATTTATTTGATGCATGTAAACCATACCCTTAACTTATTTAGTGCCCCTAAACCATACCCTTCTTCATCTAATTAAAATTACTTTTAAAGTTTTAAGCACTTACCACTCTATATTTATTTCAACTATCCTGGTTTACTTTCCAACTTTAAATATGTTGATTAAGTAATTTTAATGAATTCATTTTCAATATTTATTGAATATCAAAATTTTGCAACTTAATTTTAAATTTATCTAATTTATGGCTATATCTATACTTTACATTTTTTTATTCGGACGTTTTTTGGTTTCTTTTTATTTTACCATCAATTTTTACCGTGATTTTTTTTTTCATTTTAACTTTAATTCTACTAAAATTCATATCCATCTATTTCACTACGCCAGAAATCCAATTTATTGCTCGATGCTTTTTTTTAATCTTAAACTTTTTATACTCTAAAAAAAATTAGACCACAAAGAATTGAATCGACCACCTTACAAAAAATGAAAATTCTAAGAACAGTAATTTATAAAATATATTTAAACTAATTTTTTTTAGTTTTTAATTTTATCTTTTGTTGTGTTAATTTTGTTATTATTTTTCTTTATTTTTTTATTATTCTCTATTTCATTATATATTATAAAATTAGCTTAAATTTAATCTCTTTTATTTTTTATTAATTTTGGTTATCTTTTCTCCTCACCTTATATATTTAACTATAAAGCACTATCTTTAAATTTAGAACAATTCTTATTTATATATTGAACAATGCATTTTGGTACAACAACTCTTATTTCACTTTAAAAAGATAAATTTGTTATTTTAAAAAATGAATTTTAATTTTATCAAATTATTTTCATATAAAAAAAATAATTTGAGAAATATTATTTTATATAATTATTTTGTCAATCTGTAAAATAATTTTGAAATACAACTATATTAATTAATTTGTAAAATGGTTTTGGAATATAACTTCATCATGAAATAAATATTCCCATACTTCATTATAAACATTTACAATAAATGGTTTTGAAATATAACTTTATCATGAAATATATATCTCGTTATTTCATTATAAACATTTATAATATCATATGATAAAAGTTCATTTTTATTTTTAATTAATAATCATGTAATATCATAAACTATTTTATTAAAATAAAATTTTTTTTTATTAAAACCTGATTATAAAAATTAATATTATGGTTTCCCTTTTCAACTCATTTCCATGTCGATCCATATCCCTACACTCGTTATCGATTGCCATAATGAGTTTGTAGCCTTGGGACAAAGTCAGTTGGCTGTTTACCATCTCCGAACCCTCTCATGTTCTAATATTTTTGGTTATGTTCTCAGCACTTCATCAAAGCTATGAGAAGGAATAATTTAAATATATAAAACCCGTGGACAAGTAGGCGCGGTTACATCCAAATTATGTTCTCAAACACTTCATCAAACCTAAGAAAAGGAATAATTTAAATAGATGAAAACCCATGGACAACTTGGCTCGATCTCCATTTCCATACTCGTGGACACTAAGTCTTTTCACATGCTCAATTTGCAAAATATAATATATATATACAAAGCAATTTGCCATGTTCTGTAGTACTCTTTGACGTAAATAGGTGGAACCAAATAAGCGTTCACGATTTTCAATGTTGGCGACTTACTTTTAAGAAATACACGTATTAATGAGGTGGTGTAAGGATGCCGTCCTCGGTCGACTACTTCAAAATTCTGGATTATATTCGCATTGGAGTGAAGTAGCAAATCACACGTATCTTTGGTATCTTTTTTCCTCAAGTTTTGTGAAATCGTCGATTTTCAAAAACGGGAAACGGCCAACAGAGTTTTAATAGATAAAAACCCTATTTCTTTCTTGAAAGTAGATTGGAATAATTTTAATAGATAAAAACCCATCAACAAGTTGGTTCGATCTGCAGACATATCGAATTAAGTATTTTCACACGCTCTATTTGCAAACGATATATATAACACTTTGCCATGTTCTGTAGTACTGTTACCTAAATAAGTGCAACTAAATAATTTAGGGTTAGAATTTGCCCGTTATTTACAGCTAAAATTTTTAGCAAGCCGTCCATTGAAACGGGTAAATATTTAAATATAAAGTGTTTTTGACGGTCAATGTTTTTTATAAAACGGGTGGATAAGTAGTTGCAAAATAATTAATTGATATGTAATGGGGAAGTGTGTTTGTTAATGCATCCCGATTCCTGGCAACATCTACCTAGTACCCACTGTAACACCTGGGTAAGTACGAATACAAACGAAAATTTGAGTGTAACTTTGGCGGGACACAGCTTAGGAGCTGCTCTGGCAACGTTAAGTTCATATGACATTAAGCAAATCCTTATGGCACATTCACCTGCAAGTCCTATACCTGTGACAGTGTTCGCGTTGGCATCTCCTCGCGTAGGGAATCTCCAAGTGTGTGTTTTTGTCTGCACCAGCAGATAACAGAACTAAAACCAGGCGAGATTTAATTTATCGCCATATGGGGTTCCTTTCCTTTCCTTGCAATCCTCTCCACAACTTCTAAGTACAACAAACCCCCAAGTATTCATCTCTTCCCTCGCATTGCATTCTGAGTCGATTTTCCATTCCCCTCCTTCACATCTTCCTCATTTCTGTGTACTGTATCTTCCAAATGGCAATGGCTGCATCCACCTCCGCTAATCCTAAGAGCAACAGCAATTCCTCCTATGATATTTTTATTAATCATCGTGGTCGCGATCTCAAAAATACCTTCGCGAGCTATCTCTACCATCGGCTAACTCGTTCACACGGATTAAAGGTCTTTCTAGATCAGGAGGAATTGGAACACGGATACTGTATGACCTCTCAAATAGAAGAGGCTATTCAATCGGTCTCTATCCATGTGGCCATTTTCTCGAGCGGATAGGCCGAATCAACCTGGTGTCTAAATGAACTAGTATTGATGTTGGAGTCTATGGCTCCCATAATTCTGGTGTTTTACAACGTGAATCCTGCTGAGCTTAGGTGTGGCAAAGATGGAGTGTCTACTCGAACCCTATAGAAACTTCAAGAGAAGATTGAGTATGACTCAGAGACCGTTGAACAATGGAGAGATGCTCTTTTTTCTGTTGCATTATTAAGCGGTTTTGATCTAGAGGCGTTTAACGGGTGAGCACTCAAACCACCCTCTCCGTATTTGCATTACTATGTTGGATATATGTACCAGAAAAATCCTCTGAGCGGAGCTTTCAGCAATCTCAGCTAAAAAATCCTTTGAGCGGAGCTTTCAGCAATCTCGGCTAAAGCTAAAACCGAGTCATATTGATTGGAATAGCTAAAACCGAGTCATATTGATTGGAATCTTCATGACCTAGTGAAAGGCCGAGGTAATTATCTTTATAAGTAATGTGGTTAAATTCTTAAATGGAAATGGGTGGGTGAGTGAATCCACATGAGACTCTTAGCAATGGGTACCATACTTGCTGTGTTGATCATGACCATGCATCTAGGGAATGGCATGATATGTTGCAGATCCAGGGAATGGCATGATATGTTGCAGGTGACTGAAGGCGAGGATGTAAACTCATATAGCTTATGCATTTGTATGGCTGTGCCCTCAAAGTACTCGAGCTTTGACACTCTACACCAAAACGTTTGGACGTTTGGATCGACACCAAAACGTTTGGAAGTTTGGATCGACAGGGAGGTCAGTCAATTATTTAGTTTAAATGGTATTAAATTAAAGCATTTGAGTATCTTTTGTAGTGGCTGTCAAATACAGTCAGCTGAGAATAATCTTGTAGCTGCAATCATAGTGAAACAGAATAAAAGTTTTTTTTTTATGTTTTTACCTATTTGTTTTAGTTTTCAGTAAAAAATATCTGTTTTATAATAATTAAAAAGTGTTAAAATAGTTATATTTGGAACCCTGAAAGAAAAATAACCTCACAAAACAATAATTGTTTATTGTTTTAAGTCATTTTGATCTATGGGTGTATTTCTCCATGTTCTGCCTATACCACAAATAGGTTCTAAACATTGGATAGGAGATCCCATGTGTGGAGAATGATTTTTGGTTGTGTTTTGAGAAAAAAAATTTAATCGAAGGTAAAATTTTATTGAAGGGTAATTTTTTCAACAACACTTTAAATGACAGGTAAAATTAAAATTCAAAACCTCAAAAATATTTAACCTGAAGGGCAAAGATGAAATGAAATTCCAACCCTATTCACCAGTTTCAATGTTGGCGACTTAGTTAGTTTTAAGAAACAGACGTATTAATGAGGTGGTGTAAGGATGCGGTCCTCGGTCGACTACTTCAAAATTCTGGATTATATCCGCATTGGAGTGGCTGCAGTAATGAAAGTTAGACCAAATTCGAACAATCTAAACATGGTACGATTTTACTTCTCTGTTAACTCTTCATTGTTGAATTTTTTAAAAAAAATCGAACTTTGTTTTGTATTTTTCCAACAACCAGGACATCCAAATTAAACAAGTGATTTGGCGAAATCGTTCAACATTTACGCTACGGCGAAATGATCAGAACGTGGGAAGCGAGTTGGATTCATATCCAGGATTTCTGAATCCTGGATCTCTCTTATGTCTGAATTCGCCGAATCATTCTTGAATGCAGTGGCTGAATGCGGATCAATAGGGATAGGCGATCAACTTGAATTTTGAAGAAATCTGCAAACTTAGATATATTGGTAGTGGGGATGACTTCAGGAAATGGCAAAGAACTCGGAGGGATTGAAAACATCTGATCAATTCAATCTCCACAGACATTTACAACATCAAACATACAACAATGTGGACGGACCTTTTCCTCATTATAACCATCGTCTTATCAACATTGCAGCCTGTATCCATAAGCAGGAAATTCGAATTCGCCCATGATGAGGAAATGATCAAATTTAACTGCAACGGATTCCACAATTTCATCTCCGTCGATACAGTACCTGCATCTAAACAAGAGCTTGGTTTTTGTTTCATAGGAGATACTAAGGTTTTCCCCTTGTTTCCCGATACAATAAAATAGGAAGATGTCGATCCCTTGATCTTCGTATCTTCTATTACACGATTATAAGCAATAACTTCGTCTCTTCCACCCAACATTTGGCTCTGTCGGTCTAACGGACTCCAGTTGGCCAATGCATGCATTGCAATCAGCTTTCTTGTTCAAACAAGTATTTCAGTTTTCTGGTTAGTTTTATCTTGAATAAGGTTTGAGCACAACTCTATAGGCCACAAGTCAAGTGTCACGAAGTTGTAGTCCGCTTTACATGTGTTTATTTATTCATTGCATTCACCATTAAGAGGGATTGCTTGGCTTCACCTGGACTTGGGGAAGGAATTAGATAGCCTTGTGGTGTTTTAGGACCCCTATGTGGGTCAGGTGAATAGGAAATTCATGTTAGAAGGCACATAAAGTTCCTTGGAGAAGGATAAAGGCACATAGCAAAGGTTATGGACAGAGTTTCAGTTGGAAAAATGGCAGGCTTAGAGTGCTCTCATGTGGTGGGAAATCACACCATTGGATATAGCTCTCCAAGATATTTCCAATGGTACTGGACTTGTCTAATTTGGCCTAAGGATGGAGTATTTATCACTCTCATAAGTTGGTAGGTGTAGAGGTCTGTGGTCCCGACCTTTCTGCATCTGCAATACGGATTGTGGATTGCAGGGGTTGGGGACCAACCTTTGGATTGGCGTGGTTAGGATTCTTCCTTTCCGCATCCACAAAGTGGATTGTGGATTGTGGAAGTCAGGAGGGAGAATTCCACGGAGACGGCGTGTGGGATTTCTGATTTTCCGCATCTGCAAAGCGGGATGCGGATTGGGGATGTCGGCAGGTTGATTGCCACGTGGTTGGCGCATTGGATTTTTGCCATTGAGCATCTGCAACACGGATTGCGGATTGCGGAAGATGATTTTTTCCACGACGACGAAATGAGTTTCCGCTTTCCGACATCCACAATGCCAATTGTAGATTGCGGAGGAGTAAAATCTTCGAGACGGAGAATGGAGGAATCCGAATTCCGAGTTCCACATGCGGATTGCGGAACTGTAGAAGTCGGACGAGTACATCTGAGGTCGTAAACTAGCTTGTGGCGTCCGACTTCAGATTGCAGAATTCGGAAGTGTTATTTCGACAAAGAGATGGATTCAGCAATCTGATTTCTGAGTTCCGCATGCGGATTGCAGATCGCAGAATGTGAATTGCAGATCATGAATGGTGGATTGTGGTTTGATGGCCATTATAGTTGTGTATAAAATTGAAGATTTAATTGTGAAAAAAAATGGTACAGTGGTTTCCCATCACCTCTAAAGGACATTGAGGTATTTGAGGACATTACAGAGTGGTATAAGAGCTCAAGTTGAAGAATTGGGGCTACTTGGGCCGAACCGCGAATGGATTTACACGAAAAGGAATGCGCCCATGGCGTGATTTTGATAAATGTTTATTGTTGTTGATTTTCCAATGAATAATTTCCCATATTTTTTTGTTTTTGATCTGCGCTCTCATGTTTAATAAACGCCTCTATGATGCATAGTTATTATAGCAGTGGTAATTGGATCAAACAACAGGGGCAGCGTATAGAGAAGGAAGGAAAATGGTTACCATTAATGATGCCGAAGATCCGTTTGAGAAGGAGGACGACGTGATAGGAGAGAATGTGCAGGAATCACATACAGAAGCCGAGTCCGATGGAAGAAGGGAGCAAGTAACGCCCCCAAACTTGGTCGAAACCATGGTGAGCTTCAACAAGAGATTGATGAAGGCATGGGAAGAGCAGCACCAGATCAATGCTGTCATCTTGCATAGCCTCATGGATATCCACCAAAGGATAAATCTTGGGTCTAACCCTAGTAATATGGGCAAAGAAGAAAGAGATGCAGGTAGCCACTCTAGAGGTTGTTCTAGGAAAAGGACTCCAAGCCCTAGAAGGAGTTCTATGAGCATAAAGCATAGAACACCCTCTCCAAGATCCCTTTCTAGAAAGTCATGTGACTCCATAGGTTCACAAAGGAGCCCAAGACATACTCCCAGCAGAAGTGAGAGAAGAAAGAAGCACAGAGGCATCCTATAGGGTGAATTTAGGAAGGTAAGGCCTCCCACCTTTGATGGAGAAAGCAAGATAGTTCAATAGGTAGAAGCATGGCTTCTTGGAATAAAAAAGTACTTCAAAATGCATGATTATTCAAAAAATGAGAAGTCCAAAGTTTCCATTTACAATCTTAGTGGCAGAGCTTCAATCTGGTGGGAGCACCTCATGCAAGTGAAAAGAACCAGTGAAAGAAGGATTAGTTGGGAGCAGTTTAAAAGGTACTTCAAGGAAAAATACATATCACCTAGGTATTATGATAACAAGAAAAAAGAGTTCAATGAACTCAGATTGGGACAGAATTCTATGGAAAAGCATGTCCACAAGTTTTTGGAGTTGTTGAGGCATGTAGATTACATCAAAGATGAAAGAGTAAAGATCCAATGTTTCCTTGGTAGTCTACCTTAGAATTATAGAGATAGGATTGATTTTTCCAATGCACCAAGCTTGGATGAAGCCATAAGGATGGAAGTGCATTGCTATGAACATAACAAAGGTAAATCAGAAGTTCAACTAGCATGGAAAGGAAATCCCAGAGCGAGGTTTGAAAAAAATAAAAATGGATTCAAACCACCATTCATATATCAACTTAGACATTTTCCATAGGGCCAGCAAGCAAGAAGTTGATTTAAACCAACTGTGGTAGAAAAAAGAGCACCAAAAGGGCCACTTCAATGTTGGCGATGTGGAGGAAACCATGTGCTTAGAGAATGTCCACATCGGAGAGAGAATCCCATAATCTTGCACAACTTGGAAGAAGCAACTATAGTATAATATATGGCAAGGGTAGCACCTCGAATTTATGCAGCATTGGATGATCACCAAGCATACCATCAATCAGCAGTGGTGGTGGTTGAAGGTAATATTGCTAAGTAATCTATTTTTGTTTTGATTGATCCAGGATCTACGCATAGTTATGTGTCTCCTAAGGTGGTTGAAGGTTGTTCTCTTGGCAAAATAAAGCATAGTAAGTCTAGGCTAGTTCAATTAGCCATAGGAACCAAGAGAAAGGTGAGTGAAGTTGTGATGGAGTGCACCATAGAGTTGAATGGACTCCTCACACATACAAATTTGAATGTCTTACCATTAGGATCATATGATTCCCTAATAGGTATGGACTGGTTGGAAAGACGTAGAGCCAAGTTAGACTGCTATGAGAAAGCACTTGAATGCATTGATGATGAGGGAAGAGTAAGGTTGGTAAGAGGAATTACCAAGCAAGTTTCAATAAGGCATATTTCATCCTTACAGCTGAGAAATTTTTATAAAAAGGGTTGCCAATTATATGCAGTGCATACATTAGATTCATCAGAGGATGAGGGACCAAGGATAGAATACTTTCAGTTGTTGCAAGAGTTCCAGGATTTGTTTCTAGATGAAATGCCAGCACTGCCACCTAAGAGAGATATTGATTTTTCCATCAATCTTGTTCCAGTGGAAACACCAATTTTCAAAGCTCCTTATAGAATGAGCATACCAGAATTGGTAGAGTTGAAGATGCAGCTACAAGAATTAATGGACAAGGAATATATCAGACCTAGTGTATCTCCTTGGGGATCACCTATGTTGTTTGTTAAGAAAAAGGATGGGACTTTGAGGCTGTGTATTGATTACAAGCAGCTCAATAAAGTGACAATCAAGAACAAGTACCCATTGCGAATAATTGATGACTTATTTAATCAAATGAAGGAAGCTAGGGTGTTTTAAAAGATTGACTTGAGGTCTGGGTACCATCAAGTGAGGATAAAGGAAGAAGACATTCATAAGACAACATTCAGGATAAGATATGGCCATTATGAATTCTCGATGGTGCCATTTGGTCTTACCAACGCACCTCCTACATTCATTTGTCTCATGAATAGTGTCTTCAGCAAGTATTTGGATAAATTTTTGATTGTGTTCTTGGATGATATTCTTGTTTACTCAAAGAATGAAGAGAGCATAATGAACATCTAAGAATGGTGTTGCAAATCCTTAGATAACACCAACTGTATGCAAAGCTGAGCAAGTGTGATTTCTATCAGGAGAAGGTACAGTATTTGGGTCATGTCATCTCAGAAGAAGGAATTGCAGTGGATCCAGAAAAGATTAAAGCCATAATGGATTGACCTACTCCAAAGAATGTTGCAAATGTTAGATCTTTTATGGGTCTTGCAGGATACTACAGAAGGTTCATTGAAGTATTCTCCAAGATAGCTCACCCAATCATTTCATTGCAGTGGAAGAATATCAAGTTTGTTTGGTTTGAAAAGTGTGAGAAAAGATTTCAGCAGTTGAAGGAATTGCTTACCAGTGCTCTTGTTTTAAAGATTGCAGATCCAAAGAAATATTTTGTTGTGTGTACAGATGCTTGCATTAAAGGGATAGGTGGAGTGCTCATGCAATAAGTATTTGTAATTTTCTATGAGTCAAGGAAATTAAAAGAGCATGAAAAGAACTATGCCACACATGACTTAGAGCTAGCAACCATTGTTCATGCTCTCAAGAGATGGAGACATTATCTCTTGGGAAGAAGATTTGGACACAAGACAGATCATGTGAGTTTAAAATATTTGTTTGACCAGCCACATCTAGATGCTAGGAAAATTAGATGGATGGAATTCCTTTGTGAATTTGATGGAAATTAAACATGTCAAAGGTAAGGAGAATAAGGTTTTAGATGCACTTAGCATAAAATTTCATGTTGCGGCAATGAGTATATGTAAATCAGATTTGAAGGAAATGGTTCTTGAAGCTCAAACCAAATATGAAGGTTACCTTCAAATCAAGGATAAATTGCAGCAGGGAAATGTGGATGAAACATGTGCAAGATATCAGATTGGTGAAGATAGTGTCCTCACTTATTAGAGTACCTGACTGTACATTCCAAATTGTTCAGAATTGAAGAAGCTTGTGATGGATGAGATACATCAAATGACATATCCTGGACACCCAGGATATCATAAGACTATAACAGCAGCAAGGAAGTAGTAATTTTGGCATGGAATGAAGAAGGACATAGCGGAGTACATTGCCAAGTGTCAAAAATGGAAACAAGTTAAGGCAGAGCATCAACATCCAACAGGATTGTTGCAGCCCTTACCCATTCCAGAATGGAAGTGGGAAGTGATTTCTATGGATTTTATAATAGGTTTGCCAATGATAGCGAAGAAGCATGATTCAATCATGGTAGTGGTGGACAAGCTATCAAAGGTAATCCACTTTATTCCAGTCAAGTCCACTCATAAGACCAATGACATTGAAAATATCTTCATGAAGGAGATATTCAGATTGCATGGATTGCCCAAGGAAATAATTTTAGATCATGAAACAAAATTCACTTCCAATTTTTGGAAGGGATTATTCCAGAAATTGGGGAATCAGCTGAAGTTTATCACAACATATCATCCTCAAACAGATGGTTAGACTAAGAGGGTGAATCAGATTCTTGAAGACATGAAGAGGATGTATGTGATGGATAAACCATACAAGTGGGAAGACTACCTACACTTGGTAGAATTTTCTTACAACAATGGCCATCATGCATCATTGGGAATGAGACATTTTTAGGCATTGTATGGTAAAGGATGTAGAACTCCAATGAGTTGGGACAACCCAGTGGACAGGGCAGTTCTTGGACCAGAGATGATCAAGGAGATGGAGCAAGAGATTGTTAAGTTCAGGAAGAATTTGAAGGCAACATAGGACAGGAAGAAGAGTTATGCAGATCTGAAAATAGTGCATAAATAATTTCATATTGGGGATCATGTTTACTTAAGAGTGAAACCAAGGAAAAGTTCCATGAAGTTGGGGATTTGTGCCAAGTTGGAACCAATATATTGTGCGCCATTTGAAGTCCTTCATAGGATAGGGCCAGTTGCATATAGGATTGCATTTCCTTCTAACATGAGAGCTCATAATGTTTTCTATGTCTCTTTGCTTAAGAAATATGTACATGACCCTAATAACATAAATGATTGTAATGTGATACAGGTGGAACCAAAGGGAGAGTTCCAAGTGGAGCCTATGTGCATCCTAGACAAGAAGGTCACTTTGCTCTGGAATAGATCCATCAGACATGTGAAGGTGCAATGGAAGCACCTTAGTCCCAAGGAAGCCACATGGGAGCTATAGGATGCCATGAGAGAGGTATTCCCATTTTTGTTCAGTTTTGAGAACATCTGGGATGTCATTATTCTAAGGGAGAGGGAGTTGTAATACCCCTATTTTGACCCTTAGGGTTTATTGGCTTCAATGTAAATATTGTATACATGCAGTGTGTGTTTTAACTAGTGTGGAGCTCAAGGACAAGGCCCCACTAGAGGATGTTTAGGATTTATTTGCATAGGCAAGTATTTGATAGTTTGATTATCCATGTGTTGTTAAGCCATGTGATATTGTAAATGATGTAATTATTAATTATTGCAATGAAATACCAAGAAAAATGGCTAAGGAGGAAAACAATGAGAAGGATCCATGTGTATCCACTAGGGAGAGGTGAGGGGTTATGGGATTGTAACCCATGCTACCACATGTCCATTTGTGAACCCATTTGACTCCCCATGCTGACATTAATATTGTTGTAAGAGGGTGGTTGAGAAAACCAATCCATGAATTCGATGGAGTATGGAGCGACCCTTCAATCCGTGTGGAAGGGTATGGATATGTATTTTACTTGTCCCTTAAGCTACTCTACCACCTAGTAATTCGATCATCCTAGTCCCTATCCCCTGGTTGACCAACAACCCAATTCATCATGCATTTTTGCAAAGCCGAGCCATGAAGAAAACAGGGAAAATCATGATTATGTGCATGCCCGAATTTGTCGAGCTGGGGATACAAAGAACCTTGTGTAGGAAGTGAAGTCAGTTTTGGAAACCCTTGGATCAGACCCTGAGATGGATTACAGAGCTTGAATAACTTAGAAAACCCGTGAGGACACCTTGATTCGATAGCAGAAGAACGGAGTTGTGAGACTGAGTTTTAGTTGCAACCTTAAGAAGCTTCAAGCTTAAATAACATAGCAGAAGGTGAAACTTAGCTGTTGTATCTACTTGATAAACCCAGTGAAGGATGTAAGTCTCAGGAAAACAACATTTGGACCTTTCTATGCCCACCTTGAAGAGAACTGGAGGGAAGGGGACTTGAGGGACTATGCAGCAGAGAAGAGGGCCTTCCTTGTGTTGGGTGAGGTAGCTAATGTGGGTTCCATGTTTGCTGAGCGATCTGATATGCCTATAGTTCTGTGGGTGAGCTCACTGGCTTAGAATCATTTCCCTTGTTCCCTTGTATGCTTGATAAAACCAATTGTAGGTTGGCCTAGCATTGGGATGGAGCCTTGACTATGAGAGAGCCTAGTTAGCCCTCGTTAGTGGATGCACAACCCATCTCGGGGGTGGTCTCTCAACTGAAAGAGTACATGTTGGATAGAGACCTAAGGTTGGGTGGAAAGATGCTCTCACTTATCCAGTTTCTTGGGCATCTTCATTCCAAAGATAAGTGCTTTATGTGGTGTAAAATGATGTTATTTTCCCTGTATTATGTTATGCTTGTTATGCTCTAGATTATTGAATGGATTATTACATGAAATCGATCAATATGATGTTATGTATAAGCCTGAGTATGAGGTTTAGATTATTTTGAATGCTTCACCATTTGCATGAGTGTAATTTATGGCTAACCTTGCAGGTTGTAGGTGTGTTGACTAATTATAGTTTCATTACATGTGTTTATTTATGCATTGCATTCACCCTTAAGAGGGATTTTTTGGCTTCACTTAGACTTGGGGAAGGAATTAGATAGCCCTGTGGTGTTTTAGGACCCCTCTATGGGTCAGGTGAAGGGGAAAGTCATGTCAAAAGGCAGACATAGTTCCTTGTAGAAGGATAAAGGCACATAGAGAAGGTTATGGACAGAGTTTCAGTTGGAAAAATGGTAGGGTTAGAGTGCTCTGGTGTGGTGGAGAATCATGCCATTGGATATATATCTCCAAGAGATTTCTAACAGTACCCTCCTTGTCGAATTTGGCCTAAGGATGGTGGATTTATCACTCTTAGAAGTTGGCAGGTGCAAAGGTCTGTGGTCCCAACCTTTCCACATCCGCAATGCGGATTGTAGATTGCGGAGGTCAAGGACCAAACTTCGGGTTGGCATTGTTAGGATTCCTCCTTTCCACATCCGCAAAGAGGATTTCAGATTGCGGAAGTTGGAAGGTTGAATTCCATGTAGACGACGCATGGGATTTCTGATTTTCTGCATCCGCAAAGCGGGATGTGGATTGCGGATGTCGGGAGGTCAATTTCCACAAGGTTGGTGCATTGGATTTTTTCCATTCCACATCCGCAACACAGATTGTGGATTGCGAAAGATGATTTTTCCCGGGATAGCGAAATGAGTTTTCTCTTTCCGACATCCACAACGCGGGTTGCGGATTGCAGAATTGCAGAGGAGTAAAATCTTTGGGATGGAGAATGGAAGAATCCGACTTCCAAGTTTCGCATCTAGATTACGAAATGACAAAAGTCATACGAGTAATTCTAAGGCCATAAAATAGCTTTCGGCTTCCGACTTCCGCATTGCGGAGTGCGGAAGTCAAAAGCGCGATTTTGATGGAGAGGTGGATTCGACAATCCGATTTTCAAGTTCCACATGCCGATTGCGGATCGCAAAATGTGGATTGTGGATCGTGAATGGTGGATTGTGGATCGATGTCCATTGTGTATGTGTGTAAAATTGAAGAGTTATTTGTGAAAAAAAAGGGTTCAATGGTCTCCCATCGCCTCTGAAGGACACTGAGGGGTTTGGGGACATTACAAATGGTGATCTTGTTGATCTCTCTATAATATGGACACACATTCCATGAGCCCTCCTTCACGTGTATCATTACAACTGGTGTAGAATAATAACTTTGGCTAGGCCTAATTATGCCATCCTTTAACATTTCTTCAACCATATGCTCAATTTCACTCTTTTGGCCATAGGGGTATCTATAAGGTCTAATGTTAAAAGGAGCACTTCCCGAATTAAGTGAAAAGCATGATCAAAATCTTGAGCAAGTCCTCAAATTCCTTGGTGCTAGCTCCTTGAGGATTTTCCTCTTCTTCTGATAGGTCCTCGTGCTTTTGAACCACAGGATCTACTTCCTCATCATGCTTCTTCTCATCATCCTCTTCAAATGAAGTATGGTTGAGATTAGGGATTGAGCGATTTGGACTAGGGGAGGACTCTTCCATATAAATATCTAGTGAGGGTCTGTCATGCATTTCTTCTAGCTCTGACTAGAGGGTGTGTTGCTCATCCTCCTTTTTGTCACCTTATTCTCTTCTCAACAAGAATTTATAGAGTGGAAATAGATTGCATTGAGAATCCCTGTATTTGAATTTGCAAGACGTGGATCATAGCCACCAACCCCTCCTCTCAACTACTTTGCTCATGTTGCTCATCCTTTATCCATTTCATGATGCCTTTCCATTTCTTATCCATGGTTTTGATGAGATTCTCCTCTAGGTTGTGACTCTAGAATATGAACCAAATATCCTGCTTATTCTTTCTTGTGTTCTCAATCTTGGTCAGCCCTTTCCTCTTATCTTCTCAATCCATTCTAAACAATTTGTAGTATACCTTATTTCTAAGGCTCATGTAATCAATCTTGTTCCATAAATGCATATTAATTTTGATTTTCCACTTCAATTTCTTCACATCTCCGTATCAATCCTCTCCCATTGGGATCTTTTCCCAATTCGAAGAATACTACAGCCTCTTACTCCATCCAATGTCCACACAACTCCTTAACATGAGATCCCATAGGAAGGGAGGAAAATTAATCGCATATTCAATATTATTCAAAGTATTTATCCTCTTAATAAAATTCTATTTTACATTCTCCAAGAATGCATGAACTATAGGTGCCTTGGAGCAATGATTACGCCTAAATATTTTCCAAATGGATGATTTAGGACGGGGATTCTCACACATGTCCATCATGTTTCTCCAACTCACTTTTCCATTTCTCATCATCCAGAAATTATTGAGAAGTGCCATCAATAAAGTTACGTAAATGGGTGACGATACAATTTCCCATTTACTCTAAGTGACTCTGCCTCATCCCTAGTTTCCAAATTTGCTTTCTTATCTTCCTCTGCATTATTAAGTTTCAAGATATGGAATATAGTTATTTTCTTGAAGGTCTTTTGTTCTAGGCAAATTCTTATAAAAATCAAGTTAAGTTTCATGTCCATAGGAAATGATATTTAACCGATGGTGTTAACAAGTAGTTTTGAATTCCTCCAAAATGGTTAGTGAGACAATCCCCCACTTCCTTGCTATTAGGATACCTTGAAGAAGAGATAATGCCTCTTCTTGGTTGTTTGAAGCTTTCCCAATAATCCAATAGGAGTGAATATAGGTGATTCCTCCAGGGGAGAGAATCACCCCACCTGCACCTGCCACCCCAAGTGAAGAAAGAACAATTTCATGATCAATCCTTGTTAAAGATTCTTTCTAAACCACTTTTGCATAATCACATTACAAGAATAAGTGTTTGGTTGTTTCTTCTTTTCTTATAGAGAATAAGTGTTTGGTTGTTTCTTCTTTTCTTATAGAGAATAATCTTAGCGGTCCTACAATTTGTAATTTTTTTAAAGTTGTCAGCAGTAAGGGTTTGCTCATGATTGAGAACCCAACAAAATTCCTTTGCTTCAACATTGCCTCTCTATATGTGTTAATTTCATGGGATCCATGCAGGAAGTGATGTTGCAGCTCAATCCTTTGCTTCACATTATCACTTGTATTACAATACATAAGTTTAATTTCCTTAGAATCAATCTTTTCTCTAACAAAGTGATGTTGCAGCTCAATGTGTTTTGTTCTTGCATGATAAACTGGGTTGTGTGCTAGCTTGACTGCACTTTGATTGTCACAATGTATATTTGTGGGTTCTGCTTGCTTTTCTCCAACATCTTCAAGAATCCTCCTCAACCAGACAGCTTCACATGTAGCACTAGACATGGCTTTATATTCAGCTTCTGTGGATGATAGAGAAATAGTTGGCTGTTTCTTGCTGCTCCATGCTACAACCCCTGATCCAATGTTGAATGCATATCATGTAGTAGACCTTCTGTCATCAACGTTCCCTGCCCAATCAGAGTCAGAAAATCCTGCCAATTGAACATCAAACTTATCAGTATATAAAAGACCAAAGTTCATTGTCCCTTTCAGATATCTAAGGACCTTCTTTGCAGCCTTACAATGACTTTCATTTGGCTTATCCATGAATTGACTAAGAATGCTGACTGCATATGAGATATCTAGCCTTGTAGTAGTGAGATAATTCAGACTTCCCACCAACTGTCTATACAAAGAGCTATCTGCATCTTTTGTTCCATCTTGACTACATAGCTTCACATTCTGTTCTAAAGGAATTACTGATTCTTTGCAATCACTCATATGGAATCTGCTCAATATTTCCTTCACATACTTACTTTGAGTGATCATAGTTTTACCAGATTCTTTCCATACTTCAAGTCCCAAACAATAGTGAAGTTCACCAAGGTCTTTCATTTCAAATTCCTGTGATAACTGATTTTTTATTTCTGCAATCAACTTACATGCATTTCCTGTGATAATGAGATCATCAACATATAACGATATTAAGCAAACATTTCCTTCCTTATCTTTCTTCACATAAAGGTTAGGATCACTTTTGCTTTTCACAAAGCCTTTCTGATTAAAGAAGGTATCAATCTTTATGTACCATGACCTAGGGGCCTGTTTCAATCCATAGATGGCTTTCTTTAATTTACATACAAGATGCTCCTGTCCTTTCTGTACAAAGCCTTCAGGTTGGACTAAGTACACTTCTTCTTTTAGTTCACCATTTAAGAGAGCAGATTTTACATCTAATTGATGGATATTCCAATTATGAGTTGTAGCTAATGCAACCAAAATTCTAATTGTGTTTAGTTTTGCTACTGGTGCAAAAGTGTCCTCAAAGTCAATTCCCTCCTGTTGAGCATAACCTTTGGAAACTAGTCTTGCTTTAAATCTGTCAATGCTACCATCTGATTTAAGCTTATGTTTAAACAACCATTTACATCCTATGGGTGTTTTGTTCTTTGGTAATTCTGTTAATTTCCAAGTCTGATTCTTCATAATAGAGTTATATTCTTCATTCATAGCTTCAACCCATTCTTCTTTATCTTTGGCTTGTTTATAATTCATTGGTTCATTCATTGCATTGGACATTAAAGCATAGTCATCATACCTTGAAGGAGGATGAGTCTGTCTTGAAGACCTTCTTAGTCCTACATTGCCTGTAGGGGTACCATCCATTATCCTTCTGCTTTCTGCTGTATCTTCATCTGAACTAATAGAAGTGCTCATGTTGTTTCTGCTATTTTCACTGTGACTACTCCTTCTTCCATTGCTTCTGCTATTCTGTTCCTGCTCCTTCTCTTGTGGCTGATCCACTTCCTGCTGTTGAATGATGGAATTTAATTTCACATATTCATTAGTAGAAGTATGTCCTTGGCCATATTTGTCACTTGTATCTGCATGTTCATGGAACACTACATCTCTGCTTGCTATTAACTTATGAGAGCTAGGGTGAAATAGCTTATAATCTTTATGATCATTGTGATATCCAACAAAGATACATTCAAAGGATTTAGCATCTAGTTTCCTTCTATCGTCTTTTGGTATATGTGCAAAAGCTTTACAACCAAAAATTCATAGATGCTTAACTTCAGGTTTATATCCATAAAGGACCTCAAATGGTGTTTGCAGATCTAATTTCTTTGTTGGACTTCTATTTTTCAAATATACAGTAGTATTAACAGCTTCAACCCAAAAACCATTTGACATCTTCTTACCTTGGAGCATACTGCGAGCACATTCAACTAGTGTCCTGTTCTTTCGCTCAGCTACACCATTTTGCTGAGGAGTGTAGGATACTGTAAATTGTTGCTGGATTCCATTCTCCTTACAGTATTTCTTGAAAGCTCCACACACGTACCCCCCTCCATTGTCAGATCTAAGAAATTTAATGCATTTTCTTGTTTACTTTTCGACCATCATTCTGAACTCCTTGAAATATTCAAAGACATCTCCTTTTCTTCTTATAAAATAGACCCATGTGTATCTAGATCTATCATCAATAAATGTTAGAAAATATGATGCACCTCCTAATGATCTAGTCTGCATAGGTCTGCATACATCTGTATGGATTAATTCAAGCAGATCAGTTTGTTTCTTCTCTTGATGTATTGGGAATGCATCTCGGTGTTGTTTTCTAAGTGCACAAGCACTACATTCTAAATGCACATTCTTTATAACAGGCAGACCTTCAACCATTAATTTGTTCTGAAGCAGCATAAGATCATGGTGATTAATGTGGCCATACCTTTGATGCCAGAGTTCCTCTATGGTGATGATGGTGGATGCCAGTGATTGATGACTGTCTTTGCACACATCCAGCTTATATAGTCCTACACATCTTGAACCTGTAGCAACAGTCTTGTAGTGGTCTCGAATGTCTTTAATATGACATTGGTATTTGCCAAACTCTACCTTTAGGTCATGTTCGGTTATGGTTGAAATAGAAATAAGATTCTTTTTAATACCAGGAACATACATAACATTATGTATCTGTTTCAATTCACCATTAGATAATTTCACCTTTACTTTTCCATAACCTTGAACTTTGAGTGACCTATTATCATCTAAATAGATGTGAGTGTCATTCAGATTCTCATTATATTCTTCGAACCATTCTCTCTTACAAGACATATGTGCAGATGCACCTGAATCTATGAACCATGCATTCTTATCATCTATCTCAACAGACAGAGCATCCTCAGAAATAAATAATCTCAGATTTCTAAATTCATCTTCAGGAGTGCCTGTGTTTGCAAAATTCCCATTATGATTTGCATTGTGATTTCCATTGTAGCTTCTACCTCTATAATATTTCTTCTGATAATGATTTCTATTGAGGTGTCCTAGTTTGTCCCAATAATGACCATCTACATTATTTCTAGAATGATCAGTCTGAACCATACCTTTATGTTTTGAGTGAAATTTGCCTCTGTCTTCATTCCACGATCTGCCTCTGTCTCCATGCCATTGTTTGCCTCTATCTCGGTTCCATGAACTACCGCTGTCTCCATTCCATGGCCTGCCCCATGGTTTGCCTCTGTGCATATATCGACCTCTTGCCATCAGTGCGAGATCAGAACCTCGAGCTTCGAGATCATAAGTTTTCATCCTCTCTTCTTCTTGAAGCAGAATACCTGTGAGTTCTTCAAAATTGGGGGGTTTTTCTCTTGCTGCAAGTGCTGAAATAAACACTTTGTAATCGGGATGCAAACTTTTCAGGGCGATAGTTACTTGATCAGTACTATCTACTGCTTCACCTATAGCTGCCAAGCTATCACTCAGATCTTTGATACGAGAAATAAATTTACTTACCCCTTCATTTGCTTCCATCTTGATTGACAACAGTTTGGTCTTCAGAAACAATATGTGATTTGCATCAGTTGTTTCATATAGTGTTTTAAGCGTATCCCGTGTCTTTTTAGACGTGTCACAATTTCTAATGTGAGGGATAATCTTGTCTTGCACAGACATTCACAGAGTCACCTTGGCTTTGGCTTCCCTTTTGTTCCATTTTGGAACAAGTGCGGGATCTGTGGGCTTCAACTCAGTGCCATTCACAATCGTCCAGCCACCGAATAATTCAAGAACAGTTTGCAGCTTAAATTTCCAGTTGACATAATTTTCTCCATTCAATTTGTAGGCCTCATTAATGTATGTATCATCCAACGGCTATTGGGAGGCGGCGACCATTACATTTAAGCTCAAAGGGAGAATACAAATCACTCAAAAAAAAAATGCAATAGATACCTTTACACAGCTGATTTGCAGCTAGAGAATGCAATACCGCTCTCGGGAAGACAGCACCCGCGCGGTAGAAGCTGAGAAAAATACCACGTAAGTCCTGGAAGTACCACGCCCTAGCAGTGGATGAATCCACAGTAGTTCTGAAGTACCGCTACCTATCAGTGGAGATGCACGCGGTAGTCTGAGTTCACAGGGAAAAAAAAAAATATGGCAGAGGCAGATCGCTGCTCTAGCAAACTGTCACGCACAGGATCTTATTTCTCCCTTCGGTGGCTTCAAAAGAAATTGCGGGCTTTACCACCAGTGTTGAGCTCACATTCACGAGCTACTAGTCAGGCTCACATTCACGGGCTACCACACAGACAGAACTCGACTCTCCTTCACGGCTGATTGCACCGATCTTCCATAGGCGAACAATTCACGGTGTTGACGGCTAGCTCCTCTTTCCGTTGGCGACTATGCACATGCAGCAATAGCTGCTTCACTCACGGCAGAGATAAGGCTTCAAATACATACGGCTTCAATTAAATCTGGATTTCCACTCTAAAAAAAATTTGCGCCCAACACTTACGGCTCTGCAAAAAAAAATCAACGCTTATCCTTCAATGGTGATCTCCACTCCAATGGTGATCTCGGTGTTCTCTGGGCAGCTTCTCCTCAGCAGGCAGCTTCTTCGCTTGAACGTGCCTCTTCAGCTCTCGGTGTTCTTTGGCCGGCAGCTTCTCCGCGGACCTCTTCACGTTATCTTCACGGTGGATTCTTCAAACAATAGCACTCACGGCTTCCTTTCTCACGGCTCTACACAGCCCAGAAGAAAAAAAATTACAGCAATAGCTGGCTCCCACAGTGGGCCACGATGGGCTCTTCACTCCAACAGGCCACTATGGGCTCTGATACCAAATTAACACATATAGAGAGGCAATGTGGAGCAAAGCACAAAGGCTCGCTCTCATACACAAAGGAATGGCCAAACCAATTCCCTTATTGATAGAGAAGTAGTTACAATATATAGATGACAAACATCATAACAAACCAGATCATAGATCCAAGAAAGGTGGATCTCAAACCAAACCATGCTGAGTATAGAAAGTACACATCAATTCAATCCCTGCCAATCTGCCTATCATTTCTACATTATTCCAACACATGAGAGGCTTGAAAAAAATCCAGGATGGCCTCCCATTGACCAGGGACATTGTCTATGGTTAACCAATGCTTACCTTAAACCATTTTATAAACATATAGTGGAATCCAAACTTATCTAGTACTGCATAAATTAAATTGTGCCAAACCGTGTCAAAGGCATTGGCTAAACAATTTTTTATCAACATACCTTGGTATCCCCTCCTAGAACTAAAATTGGTGACTTGGATTAAAATAATGTTGTCTGGGATCTTCTTCTTATCTTCAAATCCCCCTATATTTTCAAAGAAAATATTAGGAAGAACACTCTTGACGAGAGTGGCTAGAATTTTCGTTAATATCTTATATTCCACATTACATAATCAAATAAGTGAAGCGTGAAAGCGAAGACAGAATAAATTCCTTTGAAACCCAAAATAGGGAATAAAGAAATAAAAACATGAAAATGGTCCCATTATTCTTTCTATTTCTACATGCATACCACGAGTCCGTTCGTCCTCGACTTCTCCCTTCTATTTTAAACTATTTCTTTCTTTTGTTTCTACATTCCGCTATGAAACCGTTACTCTAAACCTCTCTCTAACCTCATTCTTTTTAAATTCGTCATAATTCTTGAACATGTCCACTAGATAGAGTATGAAGTCTCAGGATATTCTCTATTGATGATTCCCCAATGGCGGGTTGCTTATGAAGTTTTACACATACTACCTCAGTGCATGTAAGGTGTACTTCATTATTTTAATATCTAATTTTGAATACTGGTAAAAAAAACAACAATAGGGAACTTTAACATTATTCAAGATGGATTATTTTAGTTATTAATAAAGTTGTTTATGACAAATATATCAATAATTTTAAATGATTTTACATATTTTTTCATAAGTATAAATTATTTTACATAATTTTATTTTTTTTTCTGAAGATTTATCTTATATTTTTATTTTATGAGGTTTCCTTTTATTTTTATGAATTATTTCAAGGTGGAGGATAAATTTGTCAAATTGTATTTTGAAATGTTGGAGATATTTTACATAATAAATTATAATCTTTATTGAGTTATTTTTAACCATATTATGATGTGATTATATATTTGTACAACAAAACGAATGGTTTCATTATTTTAAATCATTATATATTTCAAAATTTCAACCACAATATTACCTATGTATACCTCATAAACCACATGGAATCATTAATGCCTCCCATACAAACGAGGTAAGGTGTTACTAATAAAATTTCTAAAATTATGATAAAACACTAACATCAATCACATCTCTAAACCCCATAAAAATTTATAAATCATCATTAAGAATGTGAAAGATAGACCTCATCATCTCCTACATCAAGAGGCATGCCAAGCTCCTTTTTTAAATTTAATGAAATTCATACATCCCTCAAACTTATACTTTTTTAAATTTAGTGAAATTCATACATCCCTCAAACTTATACTTAATAAGTATAAAGTGGAGAAACTAATCATAATCATAGTTTTCTTTTTACAAGATAAAACACATTTATTTAGAAAAAAGTTAAATTTAAACCAAAATTTAGATCACTACATTACATTGTTTTTATAAGATATAACACATTTATTTCGGAAAAAGTTAAATTTAAGCCCAAATTTATCATTACACCACTAAACTTATTCACTTTGTAGAGAATAAATAATCCAAATAAAATTAATGCATAAAATTTTAATTTATCCAAAATTAACATACTACCCTAAATAATCTTTACAACCCTAATCCAAATAAAATTAATGCATAGACTTAAAATTTAGCCAAAACTAATATACTATCCTAAATAATCTTTACAACTTCCCTTTCGATCATCCCTTGCTCTAACTCTCTTTTTCATGTGCCATGACTTTCTTACTTACTGCTTCCCTTTTTAAATATTTTGTTCAATCACTTTCCAACCTTCACTATTTTTTTTGGCACTTTTTTATTTTATTCTCTTTCTTAAATCTTTTTATATTAATTTTTTTTGACACACTTAAATCTTACTCATTTATCCTTTTAATTCATCTTTTTAATTTATTTGGTACATCTAAACCATACCCTTAAACTTATTTAATGTCCCTAAACCATACCCCTCTTCCTCTAATTAAAATTAATTTTAAAGTTTTAAGCACCTACCACCTTATATTTATTTCAACTATCATGGTTTACTTTACAACTTTAAATAAGTTGATTAAGTAATTTTAATTAATTCATTTTCAATATTTATTGAATATAAAAAAATTTCAACTTAATTTTGAATTTATCTAATTTATGGCTAAATCTATACTTTGCATTTTTTTATTTGGACGTTTCTGGTTTCTTTTTTTTTTCCCATCAATTTTTAGTGTGATTTTTTTTAAAAAACTTTTATTCTACTCAAATGCATATCTATATATTTCACTACATGTCTCGAACCCAAAATTTGTAAAATTTTAAAATTTTTCTAAGTGGTCTTATTTCCCTTCCAAAAGGTATATTCGCCATTAAAATGCTTTGCAGAATTATAAATATATAATAAGTATCTAAATTTCTATTTAATAAATGTGACATGTAATGCTCCATAAAATTTATCATTGAATATTTATGCAAGGGTGTTAGTACATACTTACAACAGGTGGAAATTACCTTTTTAATCTTAAGTGATTCTTATGCACTTCATTGGTTCTCGTATGAAACCTTTGTATGTAGAGACCAATGTGATTGTATACTATGTTCACAAAAATATAAATTCAACCATAGAGACCTTCTAAACATTGCTAACATACTAGCACATATTAAAATATTACCATTCTAAATTGAAGAATTACAAACTTGAATCAACATGATACTTACATCTTTATGGTTCTTATTTGAAACACATGAAATATCCCTTAACACCATTTAACATGAAATATCCTTTGCCACGATGCATTCAACAATTGTATTATAAACATCAAGTATTAAAATAACACATATGAGAGGAAATAATGCAATCGTCATGAAGGCACATACACATCGTGGTTCACCCGTACATGGGCTAGTCCACAAAGGTGTGTGCATCATTTATTATTAGGAAAAAATTAATAGGTTACAACGAGCAGCATGATTGTTGCACTAAAGCTTTTTCTTCTTTCCCTAAGCCTCTATCACATAGAGCTTATATGTATAACACCACATATAAGAGATCATAATTGGTTTTGGATTATCTTCAAGGTGACAGATATAACCGTCAATTTATAAAGTTAGAAAGAAAACTTATTCCTATAATTAAAAGAAAGGGATACAACAATATGTACGAACCAACAAAAAGGTAAACATCCTTTTAACATATTGTTAGGACAATATCTAACACTAAATGATTTTCTTAACCCTTTTTTTTAAATAGTATCTACAACTATTTTGATTGAGACATAAGTAAAAATCTTCATATCCTTATTTTAATATGAAAATATCTTTAACCCTTTGATATAAATTTTACATGTATAACAAGAATTATAACAAAAATTATATTAATAACTTTTAACACATATATATAATAATTATTACATAATCTTAAAAAATAAAGCTGTCTTACTTGAATAAAAGTAACTAATGCTCTTTCATTTAAATAAAGTAAAGGCTAATAAAGTCATGAACTTCACTAATTCTTCCACTGAGAAAATACTCGTACTCACTTTTCGTGGAGGCCTAGTCTATTTTAATTATACAAAATATATATAAATAACTCTTTTCATATTTCTCATGCTGATATACTCCTCAACATAATATCCTTGTATCTATAAAACTTCTCAACGTAATATATATAAATCTTGGTTAGTAATAGAATAAAGTAACCTAACATTTTTAATTATATGTTACCATATCTTAACTTCGTATATAATTTCTTTATCTCTTTTACTTTTAGTGCCTTGAACAAGGGTAGTATTTAAACTCTTAATTAATGAATAAAGGATAATATTTTCCATCTTTATCTAATAGTCTAAGATCTAAGTTTACTTTAACAATTAAATCAACCCTCTGAGATTTGTCGAGAGAAAAGTTAGGCTATTTCTTTCCTTTACCTAAAGCATACTTCAATTATGCCTAGGACTTGGTATTAAGTTTCTCCATAGTTGTTACCATATATTAATCATATCATAAGGAGTTTAAAATACTAGACAATCTTAAATGTTCACCATTAAATACGGTGTAATAACATACCAAAATAATATATTCATAGTTTGATATTACCAGAATTTAATTCGGGTTTTAGTAAAGGCCAACACTTCTCAATGCGACTTCTCTAAATATTATTATTCAAACTGAGAGTAGCAAATCCATATAGTATATAAATACATCTATTTGCAATTCATTTCTGGTGCGGAAAAATCATAGAGACAATAATAAAGGGAAATTAAGACAGCGTCAAGATAAGAAAATCAGAGTTCGGCCTAGATTTTATACGGAACATATCCAAATTTCTAAGTTGTTTTCATTAAGCAAACGAAGAGGACTTGTGCTGATCTTCTGATCAACCCCTGAGGTTAGCAAACCGTAGGAGACATAAATAGCACTCTGCTCAATCGCAGAGATTCGAAAGAGAAGCAATTCGGTGGGAAACGAAAAGACAATCTAATCTATCACCGAGATTGGTAAGCGTGGGAAAGATTTTCATGCATTAGCATTCTACTCAGTCGTCGAGATTAGCACGCCGAGTTCTACAACGATGCCACAAATACAGATCAATCAGAAACAAGAAGTGGAAATCCCTCTCGCTGAAGGTTACTAACCCAAAGATCTATCGGTCCAGAGAAAAGGGTATTCATATAATAGATCTGTCCTCTGAATGAAGTCTACAGAGTTTTAAAAGAAAGTCCAGAGAACAAAAATTTGAAGGGACAAAGGTCAATCCTCTTATTTGAGCGATCGCCCAACCTACACCCAATGCTGCACATACTTTGATCTGCAGAGCGTTTAAAAATTGAAAGCCGGGAGCAAAACAATACTATCAACCCAGACTTATGTCGATTGCAAGAATATATAAAGTAATACTTAGCAACAGCAATCACTGTTTCTTAACACAACTACATAAAAAGATGGAAAACATAAGTCATTACTTAAAATATTTTACCAGTACTAACAGCGAGTAGCGATTTTGGTCGGGTTAGGGGAAAATCTTTTGTTAAATTTTTTTTAACTTTATCTTTTGTTATCTTTGATTTTGTTATTATTTTTCTTTATTTTTTTTAGTGTTTTCAATTTCATTATATATTATAAAATCATTATATATTATAAAATTAGCTTAAATTTAATCTCTTTTATTTTGTATTAATCTAGCTATCTTTTCTCCTCACATTATATATTTAACTATTAAACAATATCTTTTAAAATTAAAACAATTCTTATTATTTATATATTTAACAATATCTTTTAAAATTAGGCCCGCATGGGTATGACTTATTGGTGGTTCAATTATTATGAAGTCACAGTTGTAAATGGAGGTCACGAGTTTAAATAACACTCGGCTTTACCTGTGTCCCATGCTTGCAAGGTGTGTGGGGCACCTGGGGTTATAGTGATAGCGGGATTGGATCCCTAGACCCTGTGTCACGCGAGTACCAACCCAATCTCGAGTTGCCGATTTCCCTAGTTAAAGAAAGAGTTTGCCGCACGGATGTGGCTCATTGGCAATTCACTTGATATGAAGTCACATGTTGTAAATTGGAGGTCACGAGTTCAAATCGCACCCGGCTTGACCTGTGTCCCATGCTTGCGGGGTGTGTGGGGCACCTAGGGTTATAGTGGTAGCGGAATTAGATCCTTGGACCCCATGTCACGTGAGTACCAACCCAATCTCGTTGTCGATTCCCCTAACACAAAAAAAACAAAAACAAAAACTTTTAAAATTAGAACAATTCTTATTATTTATATATTTCACAATGCATTTTGTTACAACAATTCTTATTTGACTTTAAAAAGATGAATTTATTATTTTAAAATATAAATTTTAATTTTATCGTAATAATTTAAAAAATATTATTTATAATAATTTTTTTTTTCAATTTGTAAAATAATTTTGAAATACAATCATATTGATTAATTTGTAAAATGGTTTTGGAATATAACTTCATCATGAAATAAATATTCCCTTACTTTAATATAAATATTCATATAATAAAAATTAATTTCTATTTTTAATTAATAATCATATAATCATATAATACTATAAACTATTTTATTAACGTAAAATATTTTTTCTATTAAAATCTATTTATAAAATTTAATATTATATTTTTCCTTTTCAACTCATTTCCATGTCAATCAATATCCCTATACTCGTTCCATAATGAGTTTGTAGCCTTGGGACAAAGTCACTTGGCTGTTTACCATCTCCAAACCCTCTCATGCTCTAATATTTTTGGTGCGAGCTTATCTTAGCCATTAGTATGGCAAGGGAAGCACGAGTTATCCTATTTATTTCTTGAAGGTAGATTGGATGTAAAACCAAATTATCTTCTCAAACACTTTATCAAAGTTAAGATAAGTAATTGTTCAAATATAGAACATAAGAACAAATAGAAGATGGAATAGATAAGGGCATATATTTATTGTCTTCTGATTATTAACTTTAAGTTTATATAGGATTACATCACATTAATACTATTATCCAATAATATGGGATAGAAAATACTATGGGACAACTAAGTGTCCTAGTTAACTAACAAACACAACTAATTAACCAACTCATAACCGTTGAGATTACAATTCTTAAAACCCCCCCTTAATCTCAAATGGGATGGTATTCTCATCACTATCAATGTCTAAGTGGTTCCTCTGAAACTCAAATGGAGATATTCCCAGAGGTTTGGTAAACATATCTGCCAATTGCTCCTTAGAGCCACAAAACATCAAAGTAATCTCTCCATTATTGACTAACTCATGTATAAAGTGATAGCGAATGTCAATGTGTTTACTCTTTCTATGAAACACATTACGTTTGGACAATTGTATGGCAGAGATATTGTCGCAATAAATAGATGTTGGTTCTTTTTCTGTGTGTCCCATATCCTTCAAAAGTCTTCTTAGCCAAACTGTGTGGCATGCTACTATAGTTGCTGCGACATATTATGCTTCTGCAGAAGACATACTAACAATGGGTTGTTTCTGAAAGGCCCATGAAATCAGACTAGTACCAAAATGGAAAGCATAGCCAGATATGCTTTTCCTATCATCAATATTGCCTGCAAAATCATTGTCAGTGTACCCTGTAAGAGTATTGTCTGGTGAATGAGAGTACCAAATCCCATAACCAATTGTGCCTGCAACATATCTCAGAATTAGTTTACCAACTTTCCAGTGAGAGTCTTTGGGAGACTCCATAAATCTAGAGATTAAACTTACAGCATGCATCAAATCAGGTCTAGTTTCAATTAAATACATTAAACTGCCTACCAATCTTTTGTAAATTGTAGAATTTACTTATGGTCCTTCATCATTCTTGCGTAACTTGGTTCCTGTAGCAATGGGGGTTTCCATTGGTTTGCATTTATCCATTCTGAATCTCTGCAGAATGTCTGTAGCATACTTATGTTGATAGATGAACATGCCATTTTCACTTTGGTCAACTTCCAGACCAAGGAAATACTTCATAAGACCAAGATTAGTCATTTCAAACTCCTTTTTCATGACTGTCTTAAATTATTCTAGCATCATATTTCCAGTATAAATCATATCATCAACATAAATACATACAAGTAGAATGTTACCTTCTTGATCTATTTTGACATACAGAGTGGGTTCATTGCTGCTCGTATTGAACCTATTATTGATGAGGTAAGAATCAATTCTGTTGTACCAAGCTCATGGAGCTTATTTTAGACCTTACAAGGCCTTTTTCAGTATACATACCTCGTGTTCTTGACCTTTGACTGCATAACCATGTGGCTGGTCTACATAGACTTCTTCTTCAAGTATGCCATTGAGAAAGGCAGATTTCACATCCATTTGATAAACAAGGCACTGGTTTTGAGCTGTTGTTGCAAGTACAACTCTAATTGTGTCCATCCTTGCTACTGGAGAAAGGTTTCATCATAATATACACCATATTGTTGAGGAAATCCTTTTCCAACCAATCTTGCTTTGTGCTTCTCTATCTCTGCTTTTTCATTCAATTTGGTCTTATAGACCCATTTTACTCCAATACTTTTTTTTTTTTTTCCTGATGGGAGATCAACAAGATCCCAAGTCTGATTCATTTCAATTGAATCAATTTCTTCATTCATTGCTTGTACCCACTGTGCATCTTTTACTGCTTCATCAAATGATGTTGGCTGAAAGGAAAATAGAGCATACTGTAGTTTCTCATAAATAACAAAAGTTTGTTCATATAACTCCCTTAAGCTTCTGGTTTTCTAGTTTTGAGGTGGACTGTCTGCTGGTGTTGCTTCTTGCTCTTGCTGTTGTACCTCCAGTCTGGTCATTCTGAGTGGTTATGGTGGTACTGAACTGTCATTTTGTTGAATATCTGTTGTGTCATTCCAACATTTGTCTTCAAGGAATTTAACATCTCTGCTCACTACAACCTTTTTGGTGACAGGATTATACAGTTTGTAGGCTTTCTAATGTTCACTATAACCACTGAAGATACATCTTTCACTCTTCTTGTCTAGTTTTCTCCTTATTTCATCAGTTATGTGTGCAAAGTCTACACATCCAAATACTTTGAGATGTGAAACATTAATCTTAGTGCCACTCCATGCTTCTTTAGGTGTCTTATCTGTAACACTTACCGTGGGAGATCTGTTTAGTAAGTAAACTGAACATGCAACAACTTTAGCGCAATAATCATCTGACAAATTCTTGTATGACAACATGCTCCATGCCATGTTCATGATGGTTCAATTCTTTCGTTCAGCAACCCCATTCTATTATAGAGTATATCTGGTAGTGAACTGGTGTTGGATGCCATGCTGCTTACAGAACTCTGCAAAATCATGTGAATCGTATTCACCTCCACCATCTGATCTGAGTATTTTGATGGGTTTACAGAAATATTTTTCAGTCAATTCCTTGAACTCTTCGAATTTGGAGAAGGCATCAGATTTATATCTGAGAAAATAGATCCAGAATTTCCTGCTGTAATCATCAATAAAGTTAAAAAAATGTAGACTAGCTCCTATGGACTAGTTTTTCATAGGTCCACATAGGTTCGTGTGGAATAACACAAGGTGTTCTTTGGTTTGAGATGTAGAAGTGGGGAAATTGTCCCTTTGATGTTTCCCTAAGATACAATCTTCACATGAATTGGACTATTCATTCATAACTGGTAACCCCTTGACCATGGAATATTTTTGCAGATGACTGAGACTCTGAAAGAGTAGATGACCATACCTACAGTGCCACAACCAGGTTTCATCTAGACTGGAAACAATATGTGCATATGGCTGTGACAGGATAATACTTCTCAGATTGAGTGGGAATATTATATTCTTGGTCATTTTTGTTTTGGATAAGAGTCTTCTACTGGGGGGTTTATCATAAACAACACAATAAGAATCAATAAAACTGACGTAGTACTTATTCTGTATCAGTTGACCCACACTGATCAGATTGAATTTCAGATTAGGAACATAGAATACATCATGTATGGACTTCTTTTCATTTTGTTTGGTGAGAACAGGTACAATACCTTTTCCTTGAGTAGGAACATGATAATGATCACCAAGCTTGATTTTGGAATTAATGGATAGATCTAGATCATAAAATAATGATTTGTTACATGTCATATGAATGTTGCATCCACTGTCTACCAACCATACATCTGAGTGATATTCTTCTTCAGTTGCTTGGCATGAGAGAAACATGACTTTAGAGCTTTCTTCCAAATTGGAGACATGTGCTCTGCCACTGTTTTGATATGCATGCTTCTTTCTGCTGTCTTGTTCATAGTGTCCATACTTCTTGCAGTAGTTGCACTGAATGTTGGACCTATTTGTCCATTTCTTACCTCTCCCCCTCTGGTTCTGAGAGTTGTGAGAGCGATCACAGTGATATGAATTTTCATGAGTGTTTCTATCCTTTGTAGAACGAGAACCTCTTCCTCTTCTTCCTCGTCCTCTGCCACCTCTGCCTCAACCTCTGCTGAATGAAGCCTGAATGTTGAAGGCATTTGATAGAGACTCTTCTTCTTGACTGAGTCGAGCTTCGTGGGACAAAAGGGACCCTGTTAACTCTTTAGGGTAAAATTGGACAGATCTTTAGATTCTTCAATACCAGTAACAACCATAGCAAACTTCTTAGTGAGACATCTGGGGACCTTTTGGAAAACAACCTTTTGTTCCAAAGCCTCGCCATAGAGTTGGAATTGAGTCTCAATAACTGAAACCCTAGTCATGAACTGATCTACAGTTTCAATTTCCTTCATCTTAAGACTTTCAAATTGAAGTCTAAGGGTTTGAAGTATTACCGTTTTAACTCTGTCGGTACCTTTGTATGCATTTGCAAGGAGATTCCATGCTTGATATGTGGTGGTAGCTCCCAAGATCCATGGGAAAATTGACTCTTCAATGCAGCTTTGGATCAACCATTTTGCAGTGAGATCTCGATCTCAGCTTTCTTCAAGGGCTTTCTTGAGAGCATTAGTCATAGCAACCACAATAGTTCTCGCTGGTTCCATGAATTCGTTTTCAACCATATCCCAACATTTATTGAGTTGGAGAAATGTCTTCATCTTGATTGACCAAAACTCGTAGTTTGTGCCGGTCAACATTGGTCCAGAGATCTGCTTCATGCTGGTACTTGCCATATTGTATGACTTTCCTTTAAACATAGTGTCGCTACTTCTTTAGCTAACACAGTAATCACTCCACTTCTCCTTAATAATAAGTGCGTCAGTGACACCCTTCGTTTGTGCAGAGAGTGCGTCGGTGATGCGTCTCTTCTATGCAACAAGTGCGTTGCGCCGCAGTTCCCGGAAGGGACAAGTGCGTCGACGCTTCAAAAGGAAAAATAAAAAAAATATTTGACGTGGCCCTAAAGCTGTGAAGCTACTCCTCCATGCCGATGTGTTCCGTCTTGATCTACACGTGTGTGCTTTCCACTATGTGAAAAGGTTTACCCTAGATACAGGTATGGATCAGACCATACGCTATGTTAAAATATAGAGCACAAGAACAAATAGAAGATGGAACACATAAGGGCATATTCATTTCCTTCTGATGATTAACTTCAAGCTTATATAGGATTAAATCACATCAATACTACTCTCCAATATTATGGAACATGAAATTCTATGAGAGAGCCAAGTATCCTAGTCAACTAAGAAACATAACTAATTAACCAACTCATAGCCGTTCAGATTACATTTCATAACGGGAATAAATTAAATAGATAAAAACCCATGGACAAGTTGGCTCGATTACATCCCAGTTATGTTCTCAAACACTTCATCAAACTTAAGAAAAGGATTAATTTAAATAGATAAAAACCCATGGACAACTTGACTCGATCTCGATTTCCATAGTTGTGCACACTAACCTAAGAAAAGGAATAATTTAAATAGATAAAAACCCATAGACAACTTGGCTCGATCTGGATTTTCATAGTTGTGCACACTAAGTCTATTCACATGCTCAATTTACTAAATAGATAAAAACCCATGGACAACTTGACTCGATCTCGATTTCCATAGTTGTGCACACTAACCTAAGAAAAGGAATAATTTAAATAGATAAAAACCCATAGACAACTTGGCTCGATCTGGATTTTCATAGTTGTGCACACTAAGTCTATTCACATGCTCAATTTATTAAATAGATAAAAACCCATAGACAACTTGGCTCGATCTGGATTTTCATAGTTGTGCACACTAAGTCTATTCACATGCTCAATTTGCAAAATATAATATATATATAAAGCAATTTGCCATGTTCTTAGTACTCTTTGACCTAAATAGGTGCAACCAAATAAGCGTTAACCATTTTCAATGTTGGCGACTTACTTTTAAGAAATACACGTATTAATGAGGTGGTGTAAGGATGCGGTCCTCGGGCCACTACTTCAAAATTCTGGATTATATCCGCATTGGAGTGAAGTAGCAAATGACACGTCTTTGGTATTTTTTTCACCAACTTTGTGGAAGCCATTAATTTTCAAGTTTAGATGGTTAAAATGGCTGCAATGAAAGTGAGACCAAATTCGAACAAATCTAAACATGGTACGATTTTACTTCTCTGTTAAGTTCTTCATTCTCGAATTTATAAAAAAAAAATCGAACTTTGTTTTGTATTTTTCCAATAGCCAGGAAATCCAAATTAAACAAGTGATTTGGCGAAATCGTTCAACATTTACGCTACGGCGAAATGATGAGAACGTGGGAAGCGAGTTGGATATGGATCTTCCCCTTAAAAATGGAATATTAAAGGTGTGGAAAATTTCAAGTCGGACACTCCAAAGATAAGGACAGGCCATCGTGTTGCGTTTAATCTGATTATCGCCAGATTCTGATTCCATGTACTGTAATTTCTTTCCTTTCATAATCTATGCAGGCGAGCTGAGAGGAATATATCGCTCGCGCCCACAACACTGTGTAAGTGGTAAACTCCCACCTTACCTTGTAGACCACAGGGCAACGAAGTACGGTCGTTGAATATGTGAAGGAGCGTGCAAAAGGCAAATCAAACACGATATGGTCCATGCTTATCAGAAGATTTTATAAGTACTAGAAACAGCCAGCTACTCTACCAAAACGCTTCGAGTCTGCAAGAAGCAACCAGCTAAAAGCGATGGCGATGGAGAACTTTTGTTTCTGGAACTCTGTCAGTTCTTTAGTTTTCTTCTTTTTGATAAACTCACGCTGCATCGTCTATGGAATTACTACAGAGCGCCTGATTTCATGCTTGCATACCGGTGCTGTAACAAACCTAACAATCCCATCTGCTTCTGTTAATGATGATGAGGAATACACTTCTCTGTTGAAATTTTCTCTACAAAACCTGAGATTCACAGAGCCAGATGTGCCGAAACCAGCGCTCATAATCATTCCAGCGAATAGGTTCCAAGTGCAGAAATCGGTGGCGTGCTGTATAGAACACGCTTGGGAGATCCGAGTTCGCAGTGGAGGGCATAGCTATGAGGGTTTCTCCTCCACCTCCGACAGGCCATTCGTTCTCATCGACCTCATGGGATTCCACAACGTCGATGTCGATATGAGTTCAGAAACAGCTTGGGTAGAAGCCGGGGCAACGCTGGGAGAGATCTATTCTGCAATTGCGCAAAAGAGTGGAATCCACGGCTTTCCCGGTGGAGTCTGCCCCACGGTGGGCTCCGGAGGGCATTTCAGCGGAGGTGGGCTGGGGTTGCTTACAAGAAAATACGGGCTCGCGGCCGACAACGTTGTTGATGCGTTGCTCATCGACGCGTCAGGCGAGGTGTTGAATAGGAAAAGCATGGGAGAGGATCTGTTTTGGGCCATCCGTGGCGGGGGAGGAGGAAGCTGGGGCGTTGTGATTGAATGGAAAATCAAATTGGTAAGAGTCCCTTCTCTTGTTACAGTTTTCACAGTCTTGAAAACGGGAAGAAATCACGTAACCGACGCTGTGCACAGATGGCAATACTTAGCACCACACATGGAAAACGATCTGTTTATGCGGGTACAGGTATTTGGCATAAGTCAAGGCAAACAGACCACGGACATTAGAGCGTCCTTTCATGGCATGTATCTGGGATCCAAGAACCGGCTACTCCACAGAGTTGATAAAATATTCCCTGAGCTGGGCATGTCAGCCGCAGATTGCGAGGAAATGAGCTGGATAGAGTCTGTATCGCATTTTGCAGGAACGAACGTGAGCCAACTGGGGAACAGATATTATTCAGGCAAGAATTACTTCAAGAACAAGTCGGATTTCGCAAGAAAGCCTATACCCAAATCGGGCCTCCGAGGGTTATGGCCGATGCTGGAGCAAGAACTGGGCGCTAACATCATTCTGTCTCCGCTAGGCGGGAGGATGGATGAAATACCGTCCAGTGCCCTGCCATTTCCTCACCGTGCGGGGACTCTGCTGGACATACAGTATGTGCTCACCTGGTATCGACAAGCTGGAAACGATGCAGCGCGCCATGTTGAGTACATGCGAGAGCTTTACAAATACATGAGTCATTACGTATCCATGTCCCCCAGGGCTGCCTACGTGAATTATCCAGATCTGGATTTGGGCTCTGCGCCCTTCAATGGAAGTTCCTCTGTTGAAGAAGCGAGGGCGTGGGGAGAGAAGTATTTTCTTCATAACTTCGATAGGCTTGTTCGAGTGAAGACTCGAGTTGATCCTCTCAATGTTTTCAGGAACGCCCAGAGCATTCCTCCTATTCCTCAGAGCTAAGGGATCTTTGCTGAAGGATCCGTGATCTAGGTCGCTAACAGCTCTTTCAGAATCTATGGAGATTTGTTGAACACCGTTTATTACTTTTTGAACCATGTATACTGACGTAATTTCATAAGGGGGCAAAAACTTTTTGAATTGGCATGTTTCGAATGTGTGGTAACGTTTTATCAAAATAAATAGGGTTATATAATTGTGATTTTTTATTTCTTCTCAAATCATTTTCCTAGGCAAGATCATTACAAAAGTCAATGGTCCGTGAACGTTCGGTACGGTATATTACGATAAAATCTTAATCTTGGATCCTCCGATATAATTAGATTCATATTAATTTTTGATATGATTAGATTCATATTAATTTTTTATTTGGACATTTTGTATTTGATGTGATGTATTTTAATTTTACTTCTAATTAGTGATTAAAGAGATCAAACTTTTCTGGAATGGTAAATTTTTTTTAAAATGCAAAATTTTAGAAAAATTTCACCTTAAAATCAGAATGTCACATATAAAATAAAAAATATAGTACATGTCAAATATTAAAAATATAGTAGTAATTGTTTGTACTTAAAATTTGGATTAGTAAATTAATGTTTGAAGTTTTATAAAATGAGTAGTTAATCAAGAATTTAATTTTTTTATTAATATGTATAAAGATGTATTTGTAGCAGCATAGATCTATCTAAAAAGGGATCTATCAAACTTCGAGAGAGATCAAATCTTTCAAAAGTGTAAACTTTTTTTAGACATGTTGAGGAAGTGTGTAATTTTATATATATACCATTCTAAATATTTTAAAGCATGAGCACAGAAGGAATTACACATCTCCCTACTCGGCTGTAGAATGTATTTCTTCGACCCAATAATATTGTGAAATATTTAAATTCTTTTATTAATATTTATGAAATTATATTTATATAATATTGTGAAATATGAAAAATATAGGAGTAGTTGTTTGCACTTAAAATCTAAAAAATGCAGGAGTAGTTGTTTGGACTTGAAATCTCGTGAGTTAATGTTTCAAGATTTATAAAATGAGTAGTCAACCATGAATTTAATTTTCTTAATTTTTTTATTAATATGAATGAAATTGTATTTATATAATATTTTTTAATTGATTATTAAAATAAATTTATTTTATATAAACAAATTTAATTGATTGTTAAAAATGATTTATTATCCATGCCAGGGCATGGATATGCATTTGATTAGAAGTCAAATCTTTTTTATTTATAATATTTAGTATAATTTTAATATTAAATATAATATTTTGAAAAATAAAAAAAAATAAATCTTTTTTAAAATATAAAATTTTGGTTTTATAATTGGTTTAAAACAACTCTGATTGGGCATTAATCTCAGAAATTTTTTTTTTTTTTAGAATTTAAAAAAATTAAAAATAATTTATAAAACAAAATATTGTAAAAATACCCCATACCTACAACATCAAATTATTTCACCTAAGAATATGTTATAGAGAAGGAAGCTCACATGGGAAGCAATGAATCAAGGTCATGTTGTAAGCGTGTAGGTGGCGAGACAAACTGTCATTTTCGCTTTTTACGTAGCCTCGATTTCACACCACAATAGGTACCAATCTATATTGAGTGGGCTTACCCTGATATCATCCTCAAAAGAATGATGCTCGCATTTACGTTGGGTAAAGAAGTAAAAATCAACTAATACCTTCATGAAATGGAATCAAACCAGGCATGCAGTAATTGCCAGGAGCTGTACTATGGGAATGTGGAATACCAAACTAAATAAAGATGACATCCTTTTTGACCATTTAGTAAAAGACGTTTTTGTTTGGTATATGCAAACAAATATACATATGAAGATTCCCATGCATATGAAAGAATGTTTGGCCTATAATAGAACTTGACCACGACCATAAAATCAAAAGGGAAACAAGTTTTCCACTTTAAAAAGGAGTATGTAAAAATGATGTGGAGCTAATTCGCATGTCTTCTGTAAGTGCCACATTAACTATGGAGACCCAAAGTTAGTGAAGTCGGAGTGGAATTCAAAAGGGATCACAGCTCTTGGGTGCACTTTTTTAACTCTCTTAGAGATGATAAAAGGAAAACTCACTAAGTGTTCATAATGTAAACCTACAAATTTAGAATTGATTCCTATATTTGGTCAAATAAAAACTCAACACCGCTGGACTACTCAATTTCCAAAGGCTAGAGTAGTTCCCCTCTACCTTTACGTTAAATTCCAATACCACTCCACTAAATATCAATTTCAGTGTTACAAGCTTTATGTTTGACATAGCATGCTATATTTTTGTTTTTAGATAATGACACTCATGACTTAAACATAACTATGCCTTGATGTAGAACATTACATGTATGTTTCGATGATTACTTTTTGTAATAAAAGTTGAAATGTTGCATGCGTGTGAAATTCAGGTGGTAACAAAAATGCTATAGTGTCTTATGTTGAAAATTGCATGAAAATAAGGAGACAATAATATTATAAGTTTGAAATGGAGTTCCTTTCTTCTTATCATTATTGTGTTTATGAACTACTTGAAAATGAGAGTTTCATAATATTTTCCTTCAAACTGCAAGTTATGAAGATTATAGGATTTTGGTGAAAGAGGTTGAAGGTATTGGGAAATTCTAATGTAAGATTATGACTTCAAAGGAAGCAGTCAATACTTATAGAAAGACTAAATGATTATATCATACAAATTATAGTACTAGGTGTTTGTGCTAGAAGTTGTCTCTTGACTTCTGGAGAGACAAGCCTAATAAATATTAATGCTCAGGGAAGAAACTAATGATTTGATGAAGTTGTCTGGATAGGTGGTGCAAAGGGTTCAAGAGATTATTGCAGATAAAGAAGGAATAAGCTAGCTGCAAACATTAGGCTATGTCAATAACATTGGGTAACTGGACTAAAACAAGAATTATATCATTGATGACTCTGGTTGAAGTTGATTGTTAATATAGGGAACAAACAATTCAGCATACCTTAACATAAAGAACCTTGCTCAGAAAGACATTCCAAAAATGGAATCTGGAATATTAAATCAAAGCATAGGCATTCATAAAGAAAACATCATTATGAAGGAATCCATGACCAAAACGAGTTTAAACAATTCTCAACAACATCCATATTTAAATAAATTTTAAACCAAGCTCACAATAAATAAAATCTCATCTCAGATTATACGTATTCAACATAAATTTACAGAGCAAAAGTCTCATACCTTCTAGGATATGGCTTGATGGCTCTCAACCCTTCACAATTTATTCAGCCTTTCAGATGGAACCCTTGTTAGATTCAAAGTCTTACAATTTATAGAGAAATATAGAATCTAAGTTATCTCATCTCAGATTATAGGTATTCAACATAAATTTATAGAGAAAAAGTCTCATACCTTCTAGGATATGGCTCGATGGCTCTCAACCCTTCACAATTTATTCATCCTTTCAGATGGAACCCTTGTTACATTCAAAGTCTTACAATTTATAGAGAAATATAGAATCTAAGTTGTTACAAACCTCTTGGAACAGATTTGATTAATAAACTAAAAATAAAAACAACCTATGATATGTCACAAGAAATCCAATACAACTAAAGATGCTTCCTTTAAATATGGGGCTTACTCCAATCCTCTGCCTAGAAAAGTAGTCACGAATGTTGACCCTTTAATCCCTTTCAAATATTTGAAAAGGAAATTATAATATTCTGATCTGAAACTGATTTGGTTGATGATTAAACTGACTATATTGACCATTGATTTCTCTTTCGGATATGCTGACCCCCAAAAAATCTAAAATTGCTTGATTTGATTTCTTAAAATCCTGCCATATGGTATATGACTGCCTAGCATCTTTCATCAAGAATATTCGAGACATACTCTGTCCCTCAGATGATCTGCCATGGAAATATTTGAACAATCCTTCAAATTTGGAACAACCTTTTGTTTGCAGATCTTGTGCTTGGAAATACTGAATCCATTTTAATTAAATGTTGATACTCTTCGAATTTAGAACTCTATCATCGAGAAAAATATAGGGAAATGAATATGTTTTAGCAGATTTGATGTCAACTGTACAAATGTCGCTCTTTCGTCAAAACCTTCATGATGAATATAGTCAACCCTATTCAAACGGAAAAAAATGCAATTGCAACAATTTAGACAAAATTATCATGGCCAAAATCATTCCAAGCTTCATATCTTGAAACACAAGCTAGGAACCCTCCATATTTTCTTATATTGCTTGTCTCAACCCGACCAAAACCACCTTATTGCAATGCTCCATATCCGAACTAAATGTCATAGCTTGCTGTAAGATGACATTCCCCAAACATTTAATGTTAGTTTGAGCCTCTTCCACTTGGGACTTCCACTATAACATTTGAACTGCTGCCGTGGAGGTTATCTAAGCAAACAATGTGTTGAATACTCTGTGCATCTCCAAAGCCTTATTTTCCAAAATGATTCTCCTATACTTTTATTCATCCCAAATTCCTACCTCAGTTCCATCAACGTTTTTCTATGAAAGTTGGGCACACTGTACAACCCTTCGGCCTCATTTGGATGTTCCTCCATTTGACTTTGTTGCTATAACATGTTTTTGACAGTCGAGTTTCTAATATTTAGGCACACTTTCCTTTGACACTTGGCTCATTTATGCGAATGCAACTTCACACTTGGTCACTTCTCTTTATTTGTTTGCATTGACATTTGTCAGAGAATAAACCCTTTCGTCACTTGAAATTGGATTTTCATTCAGCATTGGTGTCAAGCGGACACCCCCTTCTTGGAACGATGATTTTTTGTACTTCGTTTAACACATGGATGCTGGTTCAATGAGATATCAGTGGAATATAAAATATGGTTCTGGATGTTGTCACTTTGTAATATCCCCAATAAGATTACTTGGATACATTATCTCAACACAAATATTAGATCAGGAAAATTGTGAAACTAGTAACTAGTTTTGAAACTACATTTGACATGGCTAGTTACTGTCAATATTAAACCCTCCCAAGATTTGAATAGATGGAATTGAGACTCTAATGTGACTGAGTATATATGTGCAGAAGAATAAACAACAAGGGCTATGATAAATTCAGAATCCTATACACAAAGTACTGGGATCATTTATGTTTCGACAACAGCTTCCGTTGAAGTCTACTCCAAAGCTACTTGGGTACACCAGCATTTAAAAACTAGATCCTTCCACTAAATTGGGATGAAATCAGAAGTTTAATGGCTTGTTTCCAAGACCCAATATCTCTATCATACCTCAAAATTACATTTCAGACCTAGTTTGATGAAGTTTGGGATCACGAAGAAGATTTGGGAATATCGGGACTACACAAGTAGTCAATATTTAGTCTTTTCCAAACGGTGTAAAGAACCATATAATTGAAAAATTCAGACATGGATGATGTTCATTATGATATTAATTAACTCCAGGAACTGACAGAATGAAATTTCACTGAGCATGAGTTCAATTATTGAAAGTTTACTAAAAACTATACAATTCATAAGCAAATCTAGAGTAGGGTTTGGAAGGTGAAGTAAATATCGAATTTTGGCATTACAAAAGTTCTGGAATAACATGAGAAGCTTAAAATTGATATTCATTACAACAGATAGAAGTGGAAATTCCTTTCAGAAGAGGCTCGTGCTTGACATCTTTCAATAGGAACAACTAGAATTGAGAATAATTGGAAAACCTCATAGATTCAAACTACTGGATTCACATAGATTGTTCTAGATATGAAATCAAACTTGATTTAACTTCAATACCTACAATAAAATCATTGAAAATGGATTAATTCCATCATCCAAGCATCTACCTAAAGAATCAACTAATGGAAGCAATGAGGGCACATCTCCCATGTTGAATTGAGAGTTCAAGAGCTTTCAACACCAAAACATAATTATCCAAAAGATGTGCATTGGAGTGCACAACCTTATTTTATAACATGCATTGGATTCAAGGTACAAGGAATGTGGCCATCCACCTCAACCAAGTCACTCTCATTGACTAATTTTGAACTTGTACCTTTTATGCCACTCTTTTTGGACATTCCATTGAGGAAATTCGAACTATAGGTGCAATGGATATTTTTTTGGAAAGTTCATTTTTTCTTTGACCTAATTGCCTTCATGATTTCCCTGTCCTTGGAAAAATTATCCTCTATATATTTCTTAAGGCTTTTAGCTTGCTTTCTTGCTTTTGCTAATCTTCCTTGAGCTTTATCTCTCAAAATCAAGAAACTCCCATCTTCACTGCTTTTTTGTTGCTTTTCCTTATTTTCCTTATTTTTTGCTTTCTTTTTATTTTAGGAACTTCCTTCTTTTCTTCCGCTTTTTGCTTTTCTTCCTTTAGTCTTCTTTTCTTGCTTTCACTACTTTATTATGCTTTTCCACTGCTTTTATGCTTTGAACTGCTTTTTCACCTTTTCTGCCTTCTGCCAGCTTTTCCTTGCTTTATCTAATTTCCTTCTTTTCATTGCTTTCTAGCCTTGACTACTTTATTCTAATTGCCTTCTTTGTTAATATTATTATGTACCAAGAATTATCTCCTTTGTCCCCACTTAGCCACTTAGCAAATTTCCAACTCATTAAAAATATTAGAAGGATTAAATATCTCAAAATTATGGTCATTCCTAATTTATTTAATTAATGATCATAGGAAAAATTAATTCCCTTAATAATTACCCTTGAGAACCTTAGGATAATTTTACTTAGGCAATTTAATTATTTTAGCCACTATATTAGTTTTTATGAATTTTTTCTAGGTGAACATGGCAAATTTTCCTTAGGCCAAAATTGGGGACATGACACACTTGAAACCCATAAATATTCTCTCCTCAACACAAAAATTTTTGTTCATCCTCAACATATTTTGTTGGTTTAAATGTTTAAACTCTGTATATTTTGGATCGACTGAGTCTGTTATTTTCCATTGCATTAAACGTTTTTAAACTTTGTATATTTTTGAGTCGATCGAGCCTGTTAATTCTTTTGGGTTAAATGTTTAAATTTTGTATAGTTTGTTATGGATTACTGTGGCGATTATTTTTGTTTTATACTCTGCCTTTCGACATAGATGAAATGATCAAATCGTTGCTTTTCCTCCCTTTCTTGAATAATTGAAATTAATTATTTATTTTGATCCCGAAAATGTTGTTCTCCAACCTGGAGGGAGAACTATGAGACTTTATTTATGTATCGATTATCGATTTGGGGAAAACTCGGTAAATTATTGTACATATAGAACTAAGCGGAACTCTGCATGACTGTTAAATGAAAACTTTGGAACTAGGGAGGTGAAACCACTTGCAATCTAGGAGAAAACTTTGTAACATTTATCTAGGAGAGGGTTGCCTTCATTCCAAAAGGAACTTTGTCTTGTAGATATTCCTTGAAACGTCGGTCCTAGATTATGAATTATCTTGTATAACAAAAAAATTTATACATAATGCGGAGACAAGGTATACGCCCAATTCTTTTGGTTATTTATCTTGATACTCGTATCATTCTTAAAACCTTAAGTTTTAGACTAATCTTACTTTCTTAGTGTCTGTCAGTGATTACCACATGACAAACATATATAACTCACTGACTGTCAAGGATTTCGTTCATGAAATTTTTCTTTATAATGTTATCTCCTCCTCGACGATATTCTATGAGGGTCCAACATAATAATGGTGTTAAACACAAGAGAGAAAACAATTGTTCTATTTACTCTTCTGATCCCGTAATGATCACGGAAGTACTTGTTAATATTTTGGGTGACTGATATCCATTTTCATGCACCTCTTAAATTGCTTTCCTTGATTATACGTTGAGGTTGTAAAACTATCTTGTGATTTAAGGAGCCGAGTCGAGTATCCTTTGTTATGCTAGTAAATCCTTGGTTAAATTGTTGGTGTTAGGAGTAATATAGTTTTGTTACTATGATTTTAAGACTCGACTTGTTCATTAAAGTCATTTTTTAAATATATAGGAATGTTTTCATTAATTATAAATATACAAGATTTGTAAGCTATCTTAGAAATCCATTCTGGTTGGATATTGTTGCTAATAAAGGTGTGCGGTTGTTAAGTTGAGTTGCAGTACCATCTCACTGGTAGTCAAGATTTAAATTTGAACAATCCAGCTCTATTACAGCTTGAATCATGTGATAGTTGTAATAGGGCGGGTGCACGAAGATGGTCCCCATTTTCGTTGCAATGGGGGCACGCCAGCGGAAAAAAAAATGACGTGTATGCACCTAAGGTAGCACACACGTGCCGCTAGGTTCGGTACCAAACCAAGGCGCATGCGTGTAGCTGGCGCGTGCACGTTCCTGGTGCATGCACGCAACGGTGGCGCGCAAGCGCCTCTATTAAAAAAAAAAAACAGACCACAATTTTCGCATTGTTCTATTTGGCCGGCCGAGCACGACCTCCACCTCTGCGTGCGCGTCGATTCAACCACCAAAGGTGGCCAAATTGACTCCAAAACCACCCAACAACACCCACAAACTCATCAACAGGGCGATTGATAGGTAGATATCAAGTTTTTTTTCATTTTATTCATTCTTTGTATCAATTTTTTGATTTTTTTTGTTTATTTAATTGTAAATAATTCCCAAATTTTGAAAACAGTGAACCAATTTTCTATTGCAAATTGTAAACTAAGACAATGAGTGAACAAGATGTTAACCCCGAGTCCGGTGGAACACAAGAAAACCCAAACCTTGGACCGAATGCCGAAGAAAACCGCGAACCCAATCCAAATGCTGAAGAAAACTGTGAACACAATCCAAGTGCCGAACAAAACCAAAACCCCCAACCTAATTTTGAACAAGATGACCTTAACCATTATGTAAATGAAATGTGAGTGCACACTCGCGAACTTAGAAACTCCGGGGAACCATCTCGACTATCTCTTGCCATGTTAATTGAGAATTCAATTGATTCCCTCATCCATGCACACAAATAATTGACCAACATTACTCAATTTAGAGCTAGGATGCGGGAGTACTACTCCACGGGCATCTCCAAGGAAGCAATAAAAGATTTGAACATTACAAAAGCCCAAGTATATAGGATGTTCACCGATCCGAAAACAAACCAACCACCGAACATTACAAAGCCACGTGTCTGCATGGATTGGTGTTATTACCAACCCTGGAGGGACAATTGGATGCGGAGGTGGTTCATGGTGTACGATAAACCTCCCTGCAATAATAGGGAGGTTCCACAATACTTCCTTCGCCAACTGTGGGCTGAGTTTTGCCTCAGTTTACATGTCAACTATTTTGACATAACCGAGTTCCAGGGTGTTGGGCGTGGCTCTTCCCAAGATCGACCTGCTTCCAGGAGGAACCCACTAAGAGGGCCACCAGCTCCGAGGCATGACCCCAACCCCTCTCCCAGCCACCTCAGTTGCCCCATAAGCTTGATCATATCGAGGTGGCAATGAGGAATGTTGCACGTGGTCTCCTCAGGCACACCTCCTTTATAGCAGCGACTATAGTGGAGAGGTCGGGTGACCTTGATAGACATCCAGGTGCAGGGCCTTCACGACAGCGCCAGGATAGACCCATGACTGATGGTAGCCATGCTGGGCATTCCAGTTCAATGGGGACAATGGCACATATTTGTCCCCATTGCGAGCACACTTGCCCTGGCCCGATCTAAGGCTATTATATGGATCAGGTCAGCAATTTTTTGAATGTGTTTTCAATCATCACTTGATAACTTGTAAATTATTTTTAAAGTATTTTTTTTACTTAAACTATTATTTCAATTTACAGTTATTCAAAGCTGATACACCAAGATGGGAGAACGTAGGATCTCCCAACCTAGATGCAGCAATGGCAGCTGCAACTGAAATTGCGGCACCCCACACAGAGGTATTTTTAGTACCTGACACAATATTGTTATTACTTATGTCATTTATATTACTCTAGTATTTATATTTATGGCATACACGTTGATAGTTCGTACAATGTTTTTGAATATCTTGATTTCTTAGATAATGACTTGTTTAACATATTCATAACATGCATGCATTTTGTTGTCCATAGGTGTTCCGTGACTACGGTGATCAACCACCCCCTCCAGCGATTGGCAGATCACCATATACACAGGTACAATGTGTAGTTATAAGCATGCTTTTAATTTGATTTGTTACGACTTACTATGGTTTAATTTATTGTTTGTTTACTAAATTGTGATATTACAAATGTATATGTAGGTGCCACCAATAGCTGTGTCTCCCCATTTTAGTCCTATGTATCCACCATCTCCCATGAGTCCCCTCCCTCGCTTCCATCTAGACCCCTCCCTACGTCCACCCCCTCCCTTCCATCCATCCCCCCCTCTCCGACCATACTCCCCCCTCTATCCATCCTCCCCCACTCGCCCACCCTCCTACATCCATACATCCTCCCCAATTTATCCATGCCCCCATGTCTATCCATCCTCCCCCATTCGTCCACGCCCCCCCTTCCTTCCACCTTCCCCTCTTCATCCACAACCTCCCATTTGTCCATCCTCCTCCCTCCATGCAGGACTTCCCTCCCATGCACCATCCCTCAACACCCCCTCTAGCCCTTTTCGTTCGATACCCTCTATCCTACAACCGGCAGGGATTCATCGTCCACATGGTCCTCCTCCACCCCATACCACCGTGTCTTCTCCCCCATATCATCCCCACTTCCCACCACTATTGTGGCATCTACTCTTCCAAATCCTTATCAGTATCTCCAGTGGTTGCACCTGTAGTGGCTGCCACTACATCTATGCCCCCCCATCACTACATTGGAGCTGGTTGTCCGGCCATCTGCTCCACTTGCTAGCCGAGACGGCCAGCCATGTCCATCGTAAGAGGTGTTCACAACGAGAATCAAGTTAATTTATGAAAATATTTTGATGCATTAACAAAAATTAATTTAAGCAATTATGACTTTTCAATGAAATGATTGTTTTAAATGTTGTAGGCTAGAATTGCCGAGAGGCTCCATAGATCCAGGACACCTGTGCAACGTTTCCCACTCATGTCAGAGGTGATTTATTTAAGATTCAAATTCTACATTTGTTTTATAAATGTGGTAAATGTTGCAAATGCTTGAAAATGACTGTATCTTATATCATTTGTTCGAGAGCCCAGAGAGACGGTCTACTCCTAGACGGACCAAGACCCGAGGCACTGGTAGCTCGAAGAGTAGGAAGATAGACTTTGGATCTACACCTGGGAGTGACAGCGGTGGTCACAATGCTTGACACACCATGTGTTATGTACATTAGCCACGATGTGGCACTTTTGTGCACCAGTTTTTATGTACTTTGTATCTACAGCACGAGTTGCCATGTATTTTGTATCTACGGCATGAGTTGTCGCATTCTGTGTAGGGCACGAGTTTCCTTTGTATGTACATTGGGAACCATGTTCCACTATTCGCCAGAAATTGTGTATGTTTGGATGAGTTTTGTAGCCTCGATGTACATGTATTTTCAGTTATGTGATTTATATATCTCGTTGTCTAATGTGGTTGTCTCATGTTGTGTGTATCATGATGTGATGTTGTGTAAATTTGGATTTTACCTAGATCTTAGAAGAGAAGTTGGATATCATAGTTCAACTTGGTTTATCTTTCCACATGTAAAAGCTTCTAATGGTATCTATGTTAAGAAAACATTGTAAACATAGGCTAACTCAAACAAAATCATGTGTGAGAATTAATCTAGAAACAAACGGAATAAATGGATGGACAAATCACACCTCATGGCACATAAGATATATATTGGGAACTTGAGTACTAGGAAAATAACACTTAAAAATAGTAAATGTCCATTGTCACCAAAAGGTTAAAATGAGATCCAACATGATTTTTAATAGCTCTACATAATGAGATCCAAAAAGGCCATACTCTACATAATGAAAAGTCGTCACTAGTATTTATTTTGACCATTTTGTCCACTTAAGATCATGCAACAAATTAATAACCAAGTTATGGAATCATTTATTAATCAATTGTCACCATACAATAGGACAACCTTGAGCACAATGTATAGCTAGCTCATTAATTCTCACTCATGGATATAGCCACCTTTGATTTGATGACCATCACATCCACTACCATTTACAATTAGGACTTCCTTAATTTATCTTTATGTGATAGTGATCTAATTTTATGTAGACACGTTGACTTAAACACATGTATAGTTGACATTACAATAAATGACTACTATGAGGTGTATTTTTGAGGCTATATCCACCTCAACACACCAGCTTGTTACCCCAATACCCCAAATGTTGTCGAATTTTGTCTAGAAGGGATAAAGGGGTATTAGGACATCATAATTCATCTATTGGACACTCATACACTTGTTGAAGACATTTAGGACAAGTGCATTACGTCAATGGAGTCACAAATAAACTCTCATCAAGTTGCATGCATCCATTAGTGCGCCATCAACACTAGAACATGTAAGAATTACTACATGTTGGAGTAAGCTTTACTAATGTTATGATAATATTAGGTTTTCCATCCATTGAGAAGGTTTCCATAGGTGTGCATATCCACCATATCAAAATCTTCATGGTACAACCAATTTCAAACCATTACGTTTCTAAATTAGGTATCCGGTGCTAGGTACAATGGTTTTCTAGTTGTATACACCCTTGATATATAGATGAGAAACTATGCATATATGTGTACATAGTGGTTTGGATTCAAATGTATGCACATGAATATATATGTACAGTGAAAATGATTTAATCTTTACATGTATTATAATTTAGGGCTAGATCTTAGGCTACATAATAGGGTTTCATTGTGATTAGAATACAAACTAGGGTTTATGCTACCAACTAGAGTTTTTAGGCTAGGCTCTCATGTTTCTAGGCTAGGATCCAAGCTCTAGGGTCACCATATTAATGTTTAATTCCACTATCATGACATCATTCTCACCAATACCATGCCCACTAGTACAATCACCATAAAGTCTATCAATCGCACTTTGAACATTTCCCATACTTCCAAGTTAAAATTGATAGGTCTTGTTGCTAAAATCTTTTCACTTATCTATTCACATACACAAATCCACTCCTGTGAAAGATTTGTTGTAGCTTGGTACGTGCAAGTTCACATGCAATAATACTTGAGAGATCATTTTACCCCATGATCCATGGAAGATTCAATGGAGTCATATGAACCTCATTGTCATCACCCCAAACATGGTCAAGATGCCAAGATCCATGCTTAGTAGACAAAACCTCATGTTGGCACCCATACCACACTCAAAGATAAAAAATTCTTTGAAAGGGCATGTTTGGGGGTTGAGGGAATCTTGATTTTTTTATAATCACACATGAGAGGTTCTTAGAGTCAAATACATTAGATATAAATAAATTCCCCAACGCCCTCATCATCTTCATCACCATCGCCATCATCATCAACGCCTTCATCATCATCACCATATTCATCATCATCACCATCACCATCACCATCACCTTCACCACCATCACCATCATCATCAACTTCACCATCTTCATCATCATCACCATCTTCGTCATCATCACCATCTCCATATTTTGGATGCGAGACGGAACCATCACCATCTTCATCATCACCATCACCATCACCATCAACCTCACCACCATCACCATCATCATGAACGTCACCATCTTCATCATCATCACCATCTTCATCACCATATTCATCACCATCACCATTTCCATCTTTTGGATGCGAGATGGAACCATCACCATCTTCATCATCACCATCACCATCACCATCAACCTCACCACCATCACCATCACCATCACCATCACCATCTTCACAATCATCACCATCATTGTCATCATCACCATCTCCATCTTTTGGATGCGAGATGGAACCATCACCATCTTAATCATCACCATCACCATCACCATCAACCTCACCACCATCACCATCATCACCACCATCACCATCTTTATTATCATCACCATCTTTGTCATCATCACCATCTCCATCTTTTGGATGCGATATGGAACCATCACCTTCTTCATCATCAACATCACAATCACCATCACCATCAACCTCACCACCATCACCATCATCATCAACGTCACCATCTTCATCATAATCACCATCTTCATCACCATCACCATCTCAATATTTTGGATGAGAGGCGGAACCATCACCATCTTCATCATCACCAACACCATCACCATCACCATCAACCTCACCACCATCACCATCATTATCACCATCACCATCTTCATGATCATCAGCATCGTCTTCATCATCACCATCTCCATCTTTTGGATGCGAGACAGAACCATCACCATCTTCATCATCACCATCACCATCACCATCAACCTCACCACCATCACCATCATCACCACCATCACCATCTTCATTATCATCACCATCTTCGTCATCATCACCATCTCCATCTTTTGGATGTGAGATGAAACCATCACCATCTCCATCATCACCATCACCATCACCATCAACCTCACCACCATCATCATCATCATCACCATCACCATCACCATCAACCTCAACACCATCACCATCATCATCACCATCACCATCTTCATCATCATCACCATCTCCATCTTTTGGATGCGAGATGAAACCATCACCATCACCATCAACCTCACCACCATCGCCATCATCATCAATGTCACCATCTTCATCATCATCACCATATTCATCTCCATCTTTTAGATGCGAGACGGAACCATCACCATCTTTTAGATGCGAGACGGAACCATCACCATCTTCATCATCACCATCACCCTCACCATCAACCTCACCACCATCACCATCATCATCAACGTCACCATCTTCATCATCATCACCATCTTCATCATCATCACCATCTCCATCTTTTGGATGTGAGACGAAACCATCACCATCTCCATCATCACCATCAACTTCACCACCATCGTCATCATCATCACCATCTTCATCATCATTGTCATCTGTAGGTCCCTCATCACCGTGTCCATCATCATCACCATCTTCATCATCTTCATCACCATCGCCATCATCATCAATGCCATCATCATCATCACCATCTTCTTCATCATCACCATCACCATGACTATCAACTTCACTACCATCACCATCATCATCAACATCACCATCTTCATCATCATCACCATCTTTGTCATCATCACCATTTCCATCTTTTGGATGCGAGACATAACCATCACCATCACCATCACCATCAACCTCACCACCATCACCACCATCACCATCTTCATTATCATCACTCTCTTTGTCATCATCGCCATCTCCATCTTTTGGATGTGAGATGGAATCATCACCATCTCCATCATCACCACCACCATCACCATCAACCTCACCACCATCACCATCATCATCACCATCACCATCACCATCACCATCAACCTCACCACCATCACCATCTTCATCATCATCACCATCTTCATCATCATCACCATCTCCATCGTTTGGATGCGAGATGGAACCATCACCATCTTCATCATCACCATCACCATCACCATCAATCTCACCACCATCACCATCATCATCAACGTCACCATCTTCATCATCATCACCATCCTCGTCATCATCACCATATCCATCTTTTGGATGTGAGACGGAACCATCACCATCTTCATCATCACCATCACCATCACCATCAACCTAACCACCATCACCATCATCACCACCATCACCATCTTCATTATCATCACCATCTTCGTCATCATCACCATCTCCATCTTTTGGATGCAAGATGGAACCATCACCATCTCCATCATCACCATCACCGTCCCCATCATCATCATCACCGTGCAACAAAACCGGGTTTCGGGGAGTCATGCAAGTGTGATCCAGGTGGATATCGGTTGTGGCCCACCTCTTCCAACTGGCTCAAAATGGTCTTCTGACAATTTTGGTAAATTACTATTTTTAGCAGTTTTTCGGGTCCTGAACTTTTGCAGCCATTTTGAGGCCCTAAACGACATTTTTTGGCGATTTGGGGGACCAAATGGTTGCCAACGGCACCCATTTTGATCTAATCAAAAGTTGTAAATCTCAGATAGACCTTTCCAATGGGCTACCGAGCGCCCCAAACGGAGATCGTATGCAAAAGTTATGACCCCGGGAAGTTGACTGTTCAACTAACCACCTTGGGGCCGCAAAGTTTATGACAGTTCTTCTTCTAGGGTTAGGTTTTTGGATGTTTGGGATTCTTTCCCTCATGCTTATGATAAATAGGCCCTTTTGGCCTCTCTTTGTATTCATCTTGGCACGAATGAGCATAGCAGCCACATCTCTTCTCAGAGATAGCTACCACCATTCTAGCTATTGTATTTTACAATCTGTTCTATTTCCACTATTTAATAGAATATGTGTTTACTGTATCATTGTGTTATTTGCAATATATCTCTGTATATGATTCTATGTATGCTATCTTTTGTTTCGTTCCCACATAAATCCGGATCAAAGTGTGTCTATGTAGGTTCCGGCCGGGAACGCTGGCCATAGGTGCCCGGAGGGGAGGGGCACCCCTAGCACTATACCGCCATGCTGAATCAAGCAGAGTCGACGGTTTGTCAATCCGAGCCACAGTCTTCATTCTATGGCTCGTCACATCTTGCATCTAAAAGGCCTTCAAAGACACATGCTGGATACCTGCCAGGGGCATAAAATTCCAACCGTGCAACAAAACCGGGTTCCGCGGAGTCATGCAAGTGTGTCTAGGTAGGTTCCGACCGAGAACACCAGCCACAAGTGCCCGATGGATGATTTTCCAAAGTTGACCCCCATGTGCAAAAATTGCACACTCCCTCACTAAGCAAAACCCTAGTTTCCAAGATGGACGTACAAGATGAAGGCAGGGCCACCGGGTTGGAGGGGAGGGGCACCCCTAGCACTATCCTGACGTGCTGAATCCAACGGATTCGACGGTTCGTCGATCCGATCCATGGTATTCATTCTATGGCTCGTCATGTCTCGCATCCAAAAGGCCTTCAGGGACACCTGCTGGATACCTGCCGGGGGTGTAGAATCCTTTGTTGTGTTCCATTAGCCTTTTGTTCAGCATTTCATGCTCTGATAAGTGGTACTTCACCTCTATCATCGAAAACTTGGGTCTATAGGTACTTTCCCTTTCATATTCCTCGTTATCCACAGCTAACACAAGTTAGAGATGCCATTCAAACCCAATTGAAAGCTAAGGAAGTGGTTTTATGCAACTTCATCTTTGGGAATAAATGTTTATGTAAACCAACAGAAGCTCGAACAATACTCCCTGCTTTTAAACACATTCTGGAGAGAGCAAGAGGACAAGTTCATCAAAGCGACTTCATTCATCTGTATTCTTGTAATGTACACATAGTCCATCCTTATCTTGATAAACAAGAGTTTTATAATAGCTTGAACTTTTTGGGAGTGGTTATCTCCTTGTATTCAGTTGTCTGATTGGTTGACAAGCTTGCCTAGAAATATGTACTTTGAACTTCTTTGTTTTATTGCTGAAAATTGGAAGGGATTTTCAAGTCACCTGCAAAATGCTCCCTTGTTGAAATATGTAAGTTCTTCGACCAACATAGATTTGGCTAGTGTATCAAATGTTGTCGCTTACACTAGAATTTATCTTTCGTCAAAGGAGTCACACATATTGTGGCTAACCAAATGGTCTGGGGAGCTTGGAATTGGACCACAATGGCCACGTGGACCAATGGGAGCCGACGGAATCCAAGTCCGCTCACCACTTTGGGTTCCGTGGCCCCAGGGCAAATCCCCAAAGTGTCCCTGAATGGCCCTGGGGTTCCCAACTAGAATTCCCGTAGCACCCAAACCGTGGCTCGGTCTGCGAATCCGTCGATTCCGGTGGGTTTGGGATGTTGGGTTTTAGCTAAGGGACCCCCCACAGCATGCCTTGAAGACCCGAAAGCAGTGCCAAAGGGCCATCTCTGGAGCTAGGATTTTGCTCAGTGAGGGAGTGTGCAATTTTTGCACACGAGGGTCAACTTTGGAAAATCATCCATCGGGCACTTGTGGCTAGCGTTCCCAGCCTGAACCTACCTATAAACACTTGCATGACTCCCCGAAACCCGGTTTTGTTGCACGGTTGGAGTTCTACTCCCTCGGTAGGTATCCAGCAGGTGTCCCTGAAGGCCTTTTGGAGGCGAGACGGGACGAGCCATAGAATGAAGACCATGGCTCGGATCGACGAACCGTGGACTACGTTGGATTCAGAATGCCGGGATAGTGCTTGGGGTGCCCCTTCCCTCCGGCCCAGTGGCCCCACCCTCATCTTGTACGTCCATATTGGAAACTAGGGTTTTGCTTAGTGAGGGAGTGTGCAATTTTTGCACATGGGGGTCAACTTTGGAAAATCATCCACCGGGCACTTGTGGCGATGATGATGATGATGGTGATGATGATGAACATGTTGATGATGATGGTGATGGTGATGGTGATGAAGATCATGGTGTTGATGAATATGGTGATGATGATGGACACGGTGATGAGGGACCTATAGATGACAGTGATGATGAAGATGGAGATGATGATGACGAAGATTGTGATGATGATGGGGATGGTGATGATGATGGAGATGGTGATGAGGGACCTCCAAAAACTCAAGCATTAGCATGGGTGAGGTAGGTATAAAGCCTCCCTCAAGGACATTTCCAACCATTAGGTGAAAATGGTGAACACGTTAGTGCTACTCAATCATAGCTCCCAAATGATCCTCATATTCATCCAAGTACCAGACCAATATTGAAACAATTCCTAAAGCTCCAAATGGAGAGAGTGGTAGAGAAAATTGGGGAATATCTAGATTTGGGTGCTGCGGGGATCTTGGTAAGACCTAGGGTTTGAGGATCGAAATTCCAAGATAGACATGTAGACTTGGATTCTATAAGTTGAGTTCTCTAGTGGTGTACCTGTGTGACGTGACAAACCCTTCTAATAGTGATCCTATCCCACTTGGAGTCCAAATGCCCCCTATTGAGGGTACGTGTGGTGGGTCACGGATTATAGGGCTAGATTAGGTTAATAGGGCTACATTAGGATTCTAGGATTCTAGATTAGTTTATGAGGGTTAGATTAGTGTTTCTAGGGTTAGTTTAGCTTTCTAGGATTTCTAGGGCTAGATTAGTTTATGAGGGTTAGATTAGTGTTTCTAGGGTTAGTTTAGCTTTCTAGCATTTCTAGAGCTAGATTATGTTTGTAGGGTTATATTAGTGCTTCTAGGGTTAATCATGCATGAATAAACAATCACATGGCTATAAATCATAACTTAATCATAACTCATACATCAAATAAACGATATAAGATAACGATATCAAATAAACCATCTAACATGAATAACATTAACCGTGCATGAATAAACAATCACATGGCTATACTATGTACCTCAATCAATTAGGCCCTTTGGATCCTCTCGGTTTTTTATTGTCTCGAACAACCTCTCATGCTCTGCATGAGGTAGTAAGCAGCATACCTTGTTTGATGACTTCGTTGACATTGTCTATAGTTGGATGTTTGTGCCCACGATCAAGTGCGTAAAGTGATACACCCGCGACCCTGGTCTATAATCTGTGTATGTGTAGCCATTGCTCTTTGGTCCCTTTCCATCCATTGTAAGATATTCCCCCTGAACAACCATTGAGCTAGTCGGAAAGGTAATTCCTTCACTATCCATTAATGATGCTAGGAGGGTTTGCTTCCCCTAGATGCATCATGCCAACCAATAATTCGTCCCAATTGCACTGTCTGTCTGGGCGACAACTGCGTAGATGTGTCCTGCAAAAATGCATTTTAAGGTCATATTCCAACAAGTAGTGGTTTGATAACTTGGATAATTACAAAAACAAGGAGGGAACCAAGATATGCATGCATGAATGTTTACCTGGTTGTACAAGATCAGATATATGATCATATTCATTCGAAATAGAGGATTGGCCTTCCTCTAACTGGATTGTTTCAACAACTGCACGTGGGTCCACTACAACATGATCCCATTCATCAACCCAATCCATTGATTCGCACTCATCCCACTCACAACTGCTGCAAGACCCATAAAAGCAAGTAAGTTTTCACATCCATATTTCGAATAAAGGGTTGTTTGAGCTTCGAACCGAATGAAATCTACGAGTGCCTTGCACAGTAATACAACTATAAGAATGCGATCAATCTATATCAACTACATTCCAGAAATTTCTAACAACATGTCCTCTACCCGTTGGTATGTGTTGCTCCGTGGTTCAATCTAACATTTTTTCTTTGCACTGTCAAACTGTAGATTCGGCATTCCAAATATGAGGGCCTCCCATGCACCTCATCTCCTCCCTTCGTAGGGAAGTTTCGAGACATGCTCCATCCCGGTCGTGATCTCCCTTTCCATGCCCGGTCTCAAAATAGTTCCATACATGCAACACATAATAAGTCTTGTGCAACATACTCAACCACTGGAAAACACGTGCACTTTTGAACTGGCCTGCACAACCATCTGACCATATCCAATGCTAATCCATATGTATCCCTCTCTCCTTCATCTGATCATACAAAATTTTGAAACAATGCTACACATAATGCAGGTCGTGGCACCTGTCGTCACTGATGTAGAAGTTGGTCTCTTTCATTATCATCCTCATGTTGTTGCTGCTCTCTGGCGCGTGCTTGTATGTGATATGGACCATTATGCTAACTTGGTCTGAATGGTAGTATTGACTTTGAATCTCATTCTGTGGCTGTAGGGTATAGTTTTCCGCAAAGTCCACAACTGACAATATTGTGCCCTTGGGAAAGGTGTCCCTGCACTGTCTGTACTGTTCATCCTGCCATCGTGCTACATGGACGTGCTATACATAATGCTCGGTCTTTTGGTAGAATTCCTTCATGAAATCACAAATTTGTACCTGGTGCCACAAAACCAAGGGCATTAATACAACATGACATTTTCAATCTGAATATATATGTACAAATTCAACATATACAGTATGAAAGCATGCAAACTTAGATTACCTGTGACTTCACCAATGCAATTTTTTTGCTTTCCTTCCAACTATCTACTTGATATGTTATGTACTGGAAGTTCTGCATTTCTACTAACATCCTCCCAAATTCATGCTCCGCGATTGCATGGATGCAGCAGCTCAATAATGCAAATCCAATGCAACTGGAACATGTCACATATAAACATGATCTTTTATAATATTTTTGTCCTTCAGGCCTTCGACACATTATGCTATGTATAAATTCTCTGGATGCATTCGGTGGTTGTAACGAAGGGCAATATTGCATAATGTTAGTATGCAAACGACAAAATATATGTCTATATGTATCATAATAGTACTCAAATTCTAAATGGTATCTACAACAACATGTACTGCGATCAATGCAAATTCTAACATACTAGGGTTTGCATTTTTCGAAGGACCTTTGGCCCAAGTTCAATTGTGTGTGCTCATTCTTGAACCTCTCATAGAGTTCTATTTGTGTCGTGTCAAGGAAGTGCTTGACATGGGGTTCACCCCCCCTAACACCTTTTCTCAACTTTAAAATATCTCTTTAATTCGATGACGGTCTAGTGTTATCATGCCAAAACTTTTGCACTAGTTTTTTAACAACATCAATGAGCTTCATGTCTGAATGAGGTAGCCTACCAACAAAGGCCCAACAATCTTTTTGGCCTGGGGTCTCAAGTTTTTCTCTAATGGAAGAATACTTTTGAAGAGTCTTTCTATCCACTTTAAATATTTTACATGTGTGTGATAGTAGGCGACATTGCCTTGTGGATTTGTCTACAATCGATTCCGACAGTACACGATGGGCTGCATTAAAATCTTTTGTACGAGAAGTTTTTCCAATAAAATGAAATGCAGATTGTAGATTTATAGCAACATGATTGTTGGCATCTGAACTTCTAACTACCTTTATGCCCAAAATTCTCCTAACATGAGCTAGACAATGTGATTTTAACAAAGTAAGAAACAATTGACATTTTGCTGCATCGGTTTTGGATTCAAAAAAATGGTTGATTATCTTGTTATAATGGAAATCAATAGTGTGTTTGGGCATCTTACCTTCAAGTCCTAAAAATGAACTTTCATCCACATGAATATGTCTGGGAGTTCTTCGTCGTCTAGTTGATAGTCGAGGCAAGGGAGTCGGCAAGGAAGTACGAGTCTCGTCAACAGTTTGTTGTGACCCTTCGTTCAGAAATTGGTCCTGCAATGGAGTGGGTTCACCAGGTGGGTGCTCTTCTTGGGGTGGTTTCCAGTTAAGAACTTGTTTAACATGCATCCCTTCATACTCGACATTATGAAGGATTTGATTGACTTCAACCACTTCGTCATTACTAGTTGATGGATCTAAGGAAATAATATTTTTATTTCTATGGTTTTGCATGTACAACCTGCCATTTTCTCTTATCTCATGGGTCTTTTCAGGGGGCGACTGCGTCCTTCTAGACTTTCTTTTATTATTACGTCTGTTGCCCATATTCAATGCGCTTTTTGGAAAAATGAAAATATGACCCCTGCAAGAATGAACAACAAACAAGATATTAAAACTCGATGTGCATGATTATTAAAGCTCGATGTAGCAATTGATTATGTACAACAACATCTAGTGATAATGTTTTCATATAATCTTAAAAGCTATTTGGAATGCCCTACATATAAAGTTACAACATCACCTCTAGGAACTCAGTAGGATGGTATTGGATGGTGGTATGGGATGTTAGTAGGAGCAAATTCTCTACAAGGGAGAAGCTCATATCACTTCATTTTCATTGTATGGATGCGGGAAAATAGCCCCAAAAGACTAAGAGTTTTCAATTGTTTAGGTGTTTGTGTGAGTTGTTGTAGTGAAACCATGAGAAATTAAACAAATGTTTGTCTACTAGATGGAGGAATGTGATTATGAAATGTTATTGGTGGTGATGCAAGTAATTTTTTTTTATTATCTTCATGAAAGGTTAAAAGCATTGCTTGGTGCATGTTGTAGTTTTTTTTTGGTAAGATGTTTTTATTGTCTATGTTGAATATTAAGAAGACTAAAATAGATCTATCATACAATTCATCAGGAAAAACAAAAACAGATGCCATTCAAACAAGTGAATGAAGACTAAATTACATTTAGCAAGATAAAATTTTCACCATACCTCAAGGATTATGATTGCTCTTTGCTTCAAATATCAAATGCTCTTTTGATGTGTCCACTATATGTAAGAAGACTTGATGTGTATCCAAGTAGCATGAGAATTCAATCCAAGGTGCCGAATAGAGTGCAACTATTGTGTATTCACTCAATTGATCCAAATAGATCCCAATAGGTGTGTATTCAATACAAAGAGCTAAATAGAGCTCCAAATGTTGTGTATTTTATCCAAATGGTGAAGGAAGCACCAAATGGTCTATGAATTCAATATACCATGTAAATGCTTGTTGGACTGTGCATGAAACCAGCGAAGAGAATGCGATGAATGAGGAAAAAAATGCGGGTGATTTTCTAAATTTTATGTTCAATAGGGACGCGCATGCGCCAGATCTGGCGTGTGCGCGTCCTTGCTGAACGTTGTAATGTTTG